>JAQISU010000014.1:3380000-4705000 GCA_029339505.1 Unio delphinus
TAACTAGACTAATCCAGACATATTTATAACTGACTCGAGGAATTATAACTTTCATACTATTTTATACACTAACTAGACTCATCCAGACATATATATATATACCGATCAAGACATATACATAACTTACAAAAGCAGCCCCGTGTATATGTATTTGCAAGAGTTAGATCACGACGTGTGTAACAAAATACGAAAATAATGTTTATCAGTAGCAATCTTTGTAACATTAACTCCTATGGAAAAGATTCAAAAAATAAAACAACTCTGTCCGATAATGAACACCATGCAGGCATATGTTGAAAGTTAGGATGAAAGGTAAACGATTTGTCCTGATTTGTACTACATATTCATATTCATTATGTCCTGATTTTTACTAAATATTTATATTTTATATCCTGATTTTTACTAAATATTCATATTCCTTTTTTTTTGTCCTGATTTGTACTAAATATTCATATTCATTTTGTCCTGATTTGTACTAAATATTCTTATTCATTTTGTCTTGTACTAAATATTCATATTCATTTTATCCTGATTTGTACTAAATATTTATTTATTTTGTCTTGATTTGTGCAAAATATTCATATTCATTTTGTCCTGATTGGTACTAAATATTTATATTGATTTTTTCCTGAATTGTGCTAAATATTCATATTCATTTTGTCCTGATTTGTACTAAATATTCATATTCATTTTGTCCTGATTTGTACTAAATATTCATATTCATTTTTTTTCCTGATTTGTGCTAAATATTCATATTCATTTTTTTTCCTGATTTGTGCTAAATATTCATATTCATTCAGTCCTGATTTGTGCTAAATATTCATATTCATTCAGTCCTGATTTGTACTAAATATTCATATTCATTTTGTCCTGATTTGTACTAAATATTCATATTAATTCTGTTCTGCTTTGTACTAAATATTTATATTCATTTTGTCCTGATTTGTACTAAATATTCATATTCACTTTGTCATGATTTGAACTAAATATTCACGGCTCCTTGATTCTAGTCAGTGATTTCAGACATGGAAATTCTTGTACAAAAGAAACATGCAAAGGTAGGCAATAGCTTTGATTAATTCACTATCTGTCACAATTTGATAACAATACTCGACAGCATTAGGCTACGGGTAGCCAATTTCAATCTCTGCCTAGCAACCACGTCTTTGATAAGAATATTTGTACGTACATGTACTCGCTTAAGTGCAAGCCACATACTAGTAACTTTTGTAGAGTCATCGATTATTAATGACAAAAGTTTGTTTCCAATGTGGCGCAAACATGCAACCCGGTACATGGTTTACGTCTTATTTGTGCTAATACTATCAACATTTAGATGCGCTCTCTCTCTCTCTCTCTCTCTCTCTCTCTCTCTCTCTCTCTCTCTCTCTCTCTCTCTCTCTCAAATTGACAATCTAACATTGTTTTCTATGACAGTGTGACATGCGTTGGTGAGGTAGGATAGCAAGTATCTTTATTTCACAAAATAGTAACATTCAGGTCGATGGAAAAAGCAATTGGTACCCTGATACCTACAGGCCTTCTGTGATATATAACAGGTCTGTCACTGATAATAACAGCACAACATTAAATCACTCATGAACAGTCTGACAATGTTTCACCAAATCTGACACATGAAATTTCACCTTTGACTCAAGGTAACTGGGAACATCTTTGGATCAAAGCTTTTACTAGGGTTAGTAGTTGAGCGTTACAAACTTAATCCGGTGTCTTCTATGTTATTACGCGGGACATTTTCACTTGATTGACTACTGTGCTATTCTCTCTCTCTCTCTCCCCCTCTCTCTCTCTCTGTGAATATGCTGCATAAGTCAACAGGATACTTAAAACTAGTACAGCTGTATATAGTATTCTTCAAATCAAGCCAAGGCCAATCATAAATATTACATGCAATATGCAAAAAAAAAACTGTGGATGTTTTCAATGGTATTTATATGAGGCTCCGCAACAAGCAAAGGCTGGTCCAATGAGAAAGTTGCAGTTGAAATTTCGATGTCGTATGTCCATAAATAATCTAATATCAAGTGTTTGATTAAATCGCATGTCCATAAAGTCCTATTTTCAAGATCGAAATTTTAGATTTTCTACGTTTTCACAGTGGTGGCTTAAAGTTCTATTTCCTATGCTGAATTTTTACAATGTATTTTTTTAATTACACATCGATGGCTGAATTTCAGTATCATATGCCATATGTCGAGAATCCCTAATTCAAACTTTGTATGTAACTGTTTGCGATGAAAGTTCCATCTCATATGGCGAGTACTGAGATTTCATCTGTTGAATTTCACAGCAAAGAGAAGCAGCCTCCTTGTTTAAAAATAACTTGATCCGTTTACGAGAGCGACCTCTAGCGAATAAATTCATAGTAATTTTCGACCCGTGCATGGTAACTGTCAACTGTAAATGCATGAAATGTAATGGCGTCTCCTAATTGAATACACGAATAATGTATCTTCATACTCGATATTATTTTGAATTGTTAAAGTGAACATTGTGTAATGTTACCTTTAACACCAACAAATCATTTCACGATATAAACATAGTAATTCTGACAAGCACAATAAATGTCCAACCAAAATACGATCCAAAAACTCAAAACACGAAATGGAACTTTCAGCACAATCAATGTGATTCAGCATATTAAATTGACTCTCTCGACATGCGACATTAAAATTTAAACAACCGCAGTGTATCTTATAAGATATAGTCTAACACTTCGACATTGGGCATCGAATTTTCTACCAGCGCTGTGTAATTCAACAGATGAAATCTAACTATTCAACATATGAAATGGTACTTTCAACATGAACTCGTTGGACCAGTACGTAAATTATGAATTCTCGACTTCTGACATTGAAATTTCAACCACTGCCCTGTAATTCAAACGGCATAGAAAATATAATTTTCAAGCACTACTGTTTAATTCAACAGATACATTCTAAAATCTAGACCTAGAAAATGGAACAAAAAGGACAAGTAGTTCTGATACAACACGTGAATTGGAATTCTATACATATGGACTCGCATCACAATGAATATTTCCAGTATGTAGCTCTAGTCTAATTTAGAACATTTTTCCTCTCTCATTTTGGTGGTGATAGATAAGTTATATTTATGCATTTTGGTACGGATTTAAAGGTAATTGTTTGTTCTTGAGAATATGAGCTCAACGAGTGATAATCGATGTGTATTTTGGCAACACTGCACAGTGTGTAATTCGGTCTTAGTGATGATCCGGAAATACAATCTGTGTTCTCTTTAGATGATATTCTGTTTACAATGCAGCCTCTCAAAAATGCTGGTGAACATATGACGAGAACTTCACCGTGAAGTCATCTTTGAAGGTATTTTTGGATTTATATATGATTTGTTATGATTATCACACAGTGGAAAGTTCAGTACAGCATTCGGATTGGACCAGCTTTTGTCCACTTATTTCTCAACAAGAGGCCTTGATATCAAAACCTTAACAGAACTAGTGGTACAGCACGGAATGGCAGCATTCGAGAGCTGTATCGGTAATATGTCTTCATAAATCCAAATTTTCTATAATTTCATTCAGCTCAAACACATAGCAAGCACGGATCAAATTGTTTTTTACTTTCATGCTTTTAATGCTTATTACAAGTAAATAATTATTGATTAATTATATATGCATTTAAACACGACAGAATCTTCTGTGTGAAACATTGATTCAACAAGTTCGCTTGTTTGCTATCTCTCTGCAGACTTGGAAAAAGACGGAAATATCGATATAAAAAAATGGCAAAGATATGAATGACAAATAATTTGGATGGCATTCCGTGAAACGTCCAGTTCAACATATTGTGTTTTTTCAGGACCAGTTTCATCTCTCTCTCTCTCTCTCTCTCTCTCTCTCTCTCTCTCTCTCTCTCTCTCTCTCTCTCTCTCTCTCTCTCTCTGAGCTCCTATGCAATACAATTCAAAAGTAATGGAACGTTCTCTGCTGTTCACCGTCCACTAAATTTGAAAAACTTGACAATTCTTTAAAATATTACAACAATTATCAAATTATACGTATCTCCTTTCCGTAACCTTTGAAAATATTCTTAATCTAATGAACTCAGTGTTGCGGCACTTCAAATTTATCAGGCCAAAATATTACCCTCAAAGATCTCAAGTTCAAAGTAAAACATGATTCCTATTTCTGCAGAAAATAGCAAACCGACGTCAACAATGCTTGGAAACTGTTTGGCCTGGGCTGAATGGAAAATTTTGTTAAAATCGTCAGTAACGGATTCGTCTTATTCAACATTTAAATTGTGTATTTCGTCCAAAAATATATATCCATAATAATGATTTCTAATAATAAATAACAAACTATTTTCATAACCATTTTCCAAATAATCTCTACTTAGAAAATTGGTTGTGTTGTGTTTTGTTCAATGTGTGTGTGTGTGTGTGTGTGAGAGAGAGAGAGAGAGAGAGAGAGAGAGAGAGAGAGAGAGAGAGAGAGAGAGAGAGAGAGAGAGAGAGAGAGAGTGTTTGTTCGTTCGGATAAACTGAATAAAATCACAAGTTGAAGACTAATTGGTTATCTAGTTGCAATCAGTACACCGAGTACAAGTGAAATCGATTATCATGAATTCATGTACAGTCTAACTTGAACTTATCTTATAGACCATCTGTTTCAATAGACTACAAAGTTTTATTCTGTAATAGACTAAACGCTAAAAAAATGTTATGAAAGTACCATCTGTCTTTGTACACAACTTTTGTGATTACCATGGGTGTCTTTGATGACTTTAACTACTGTATGTTAGCTGTTATCAATGCTCGAGGTTTTGCCAATAACATTTCCTAAATTCGTTGATAGTGAAATTGGTCGTCTTAACAATTATTTTCATTGGGATTTTAAGCTCGTGGTTTTATAGCAACAATGAAAACCACGAAATTTGGTTATCCCATGACGGAAACAACGACAATTAGTTTTCCCATGATGAAAACCCACGAGAATTGATTATCCCATGATGAAAACCCACGAGAATTGATTATCCCATGATGATAACCACGACTAGTTTTCCCATGGTGAAAACCCACGACAACTGGTTATCCCATGATGAAAACCCACGACAATTAGTTTTCCCATGATGAAAACCCACGAGAATTGATTATCCCATGATGATAACCACGACTAGTTTTCCCATGGTGAAAACCCACGACAATTGGTTATCCCATGATGAAAACCCACGACAATTGATTATCCCATGATGAAAACCCACGACAACTGGTTATCCCATGATGATAACCACGACATTTGGTTATCCCATGACGGAATGTTTGTCGAGAACTGGAAATAATCAACATTCCTGCAAATGTTATGGCTATGTGTCTTATTTGAAGACGTTTACAAGCACGATACACAACTGTCTATTAGCCTAAACTGAAATCATAGAACTGCTGCTTGCACACGATGATGTCAGTGAACAAAACCACGTGCATTTTATGCATACAAACTAAATGACATTAGAAAAGAGAATATATTCTAGAATAAACACGTAAATTGCATCAGGTTATGGTTTATTTTCGGAGAAAATTCAACTGTAGTTAACGATTTTGATATTGTCGGTTGAGTAATGCATTCTCGTGTGCGTCTGTGTGTATATGGAACATATAGCCCTCATGTGCGAAAAGGTCCAGTGAGTATTATTTTTACTGACTACATTCTCTTATAAGTCGAATTCAAAATCAAAAAACCACATAGACCCAGATCTTCCATTGCATAATGCGCTGACAGATCTGGTTTTATGCTGTGTGTTATGAGTAATCAGTGCAAGAAGCAGCATTGACCATGAAAAGTCGACGCACTATGCGACTACTGCTCAGAGTCCATGAAATCGGCAGTTGTATTTGACTCATAAACGAATATAGACGGCAATTTCGTTTACATAGTACTTAAAGCCTTGAGAATGAAGAAACAAATCTCTCAGTCCTGTTTTAGCGTCCTTGATCCTGAATATGGGGTTTATCTACCTGTTATTTAATCAAACGAATTTTACAAATTATGTTGTTACCTTCATTTATTGTACATGTATTTCCATAAATATAACAGCTACACTGTTGACCTAGTATATAATTGTATTTTGAAAAATGGGTTTCTTTCTTAACTTCACAAATTGCTTGTTAATTGTAAATCTTTGTCAATTAGTTTAATAACCACCTTTCCTCCACCCTCTAAATAAAACTGAAAATGATATAAAGGTAAAATCGAATAAAAGACTAAGAATTATAAATTGTAGGTCAATGTCATGAGTCAATGTCCAGCGTTTTAATGATATTTAAGTGCGCGTAACCTAATCCACCGCATATTTCCTTGTCCTGGTGAAATGTAAGCAATATTTTATCCGTAGTGCTCTGCTTTACTGTTTTCCTCCCATTTCAACTACATTTTAGAAGAGTTCTTTCAGAAACAACATTGATGTATTTTCTAAAATTGAGGTGTTTTACTTTTCAAAGTTTACTGTTTTTGAAAATATTATAAAATTGAAATAATCACATATTATTAATGAATAAATGCGTTTGCATGTACTCAAAATATTTAATGTGGAACAAACAACCCAACAAATACTGAGCTGACTAATTACATGTACGTGCACAATCATACATTCGTGAATTGTTTCATTTGGAATGTCTCAAGTTACATCGTCAATCATTTCGAAGAACGACTTTTAAATAGACTAAAGCATATGGTTGCAGGAGACAGTGATAGGTTTTGTACTTTGGTAATGGCGTAACAATTCTTTTTATTGTTATTGTGGTATGTGTCTGTTTCAAATATTTAAATGCTATGATCACGATGAATCATGGTGTTCGTATTGTTCCAGGTGTGGAGGATTCCGTCTGGAACGGACCCTATTGGAATTAGATCCGTCGAAATATGTCTACCCCGATAACATCTGAAGTTACGAAACCGTAATCTTGTGTACCATGAAAAGCTGTATATAACGTATTCCCACGTGATACGTGTATTTTAAGTATTACTGATTTTACCCGTAAATTTATTAAATTAAACAATATGATGCTCTTATGACAATGTACTCGTTCGCAAATTTCTGTATATATATATATTAAAGATAGGTAACGCAATATCATCATGTTTGTGGTTGGGAGGATATGTAATAGAAGGGATCGGTATGTCATGAAAAACCTAGTTTTTGCTGTCATTGGTGTTTTCTGTTGATGTTCCGGTGGTGGTGGTGGCGGTTATTTGTTTTACTATTACTGGGTGTGGTGTTGGAAGCGGGAGTAGTGTTAGAGGTCACATACCTGTATACACCTTGATAGCTAAACTTTCCTGTTGAAATATGGATCGTAGTATATGTAGCGTTTCGCTATGGGCTCGTCATTACGTAAAATAGAAGCAATGGAGAAACTGTACTGATTTTGACTAAAGAAGAACTTTCAGCTCACAATAAATATCCTATCATGTCCGATACATACTACATGTCGAATTTTGAAACTCAGACACGCTCTAATCCTCTGGAAACATTTTCAGTGCGTGAGTTAGATACACACTCCTTGTGAATTATTGCATAGAGGACATAGCATACGTACCTTCTGCGTCTTCTATTCCGGGCGTATTGAAGAGCACTTTCAATTTGTATTTGCATTAAAACAACCCATTGATCTGGAATTAAACACGTCGGTGCTACTGACAAGCAATTGATGAAGTCTGCCTTCTCAAATATCACTTATAATAGTTTGATTTTGTTCGTGGTTGTTCCCTGAGACAATACACAATACACACAAGTTATCGCTTCAATGGCGATCTATTAAACTAGATTGATAGAAAGAAACACAACCTAACTAATTTGACAAATTTATTCTCCTATAGCAATTCTAAAGTCTAACTTTGAATATCTAAACAAATACTGCTTTTCCACAAATTGACAAAGTGAAGTGTCATTTGTGTAAACAATTCTAAAATTACGATACTTAACTAAGAGTTCATAAAAAAAAATATTTTATACAAACCAAGGTTGAACGGTCGTGCTACACTTAATCTACTCCTCCATCCAGGCTATGTTATATAGATATCACGTGTGTTTGATTTTGAGAACAAAATGGTCTTTATGTATAATTAAAAGAATAGCTTGAAGATTATAATCTTTCTTTAGTCCCGTTAGAGAAATTTTTGAAATCAGAATACTATGTAATTATAACTGTTAATAATAATATTTATAACATACAAGTTTTAAAAAAATCTACATTATTTACCATAGGTTAATATTAGAGACTTTTGCATACTTAGCCAACTTTTGCCTTCCACTGTCTTTAAAAAAAATTAATTTATAAATTTTATCATTCATCCCTGTAAGTAATATTTATCCACACGATATTTAGTCGTCCAAGTAAACAGACAGACAGACACAATGATAGACAATCAACTATATGTTACAAACATTTTTTATTCATTCGGTTGGTTTATCTAAAGATATTCTTGTAAGATATCATGTTCCCAAATGTGCAGTCTGATAAATTCTGGGGAAATAAAGATCCCCGTACTTCGATCGGTGTTGGAAATACACCAAAATAAATAAATAAATAAATAAATAAATAAATAAATAAATAAATAAATAAATAAATCAAATAAACGAATTCCAAAGACTACATCTACAAAGGGGCTGTACTGGTTACCACACAGAAATGGTTACCGCACAAGGGTGGCGTATTTTTTTAATACTGCACAGCAATATCATGAATATATAGAGGAAACAATTAACACTAATAAGGTATAGTTTTACGAATCCCATTAATGCCAATCTGCATAATTAGAAAGGAAATAGAGAATATTTGCAATGTAGTTTTTGTAATTAACCTCAATATGTTTGAGAAAATTAGCAATGATTTATTAACATACGGAATACCTTGGCAGTATCAGCATACTAAATGCAAATAAACGGAATAATATTATAAATATTTCTATAGATTTTTCCGATAATTGCATATTAGTTAGGGATATAAGCAATAATATTTCACATATTAGCAATATATTTGACAACATTCGCAATGTGTTGGCAAATATGTATAACGATTTTGGGAAAATTATCCATACCTTTGAAAACACCTTTACGAATATTCATCGATCCATACAAACAGACAAATAAGATGAAGACAGACTAAATACAAACATACGTAAATACAAATCTGCTAACATACAATGTATGGATGAACATGTAAAGTACTGCGAACATGCCATGTACTAATAAACATGGAAACACTGGATTCTCTTATGGGAGTATATGTCATGGTTTTGAAAATATTCGCAATATTATGGACTTCACAAATGTTTGGAAATATTTGCAATGGTATTTCGAATATGTGAAAAGATATTTGCATTTTTTATTCTCAAGGTATAGAAAATGCTCACAGTATATTCACACAATTTCGGTTCGAATATCCGCAGCATTCTTGCAAATATTTACAAAAATAATGCAGATTCATTGAAATAGTTGAAGGATTATAACTTGGACCAGATAGATATACAATATTTTTGCCACAGAGTTTTCAATATGTCAACCAGCCTTTCCTAGCACCTTCATATATAATTAGCTGTGGCACAACAAAGCCTGTTGTTAGTAGTCATGACGTTAGTTATTGTGCGGTAAAATGCGGAAAATAGTCGCACAGCCTGGATTAAAATATTGGAAATACAAAGTACATTTTAGCCAAAACATGTCTGAAACAAATGCCTTGATTTTACTTAAATTCTAAAGTAGTATTTTTGTTAGTTTATGTAACACACCATGTGACGTATCGAGAAGGTGTTTCGTATGCAAATGAGCTGTAAACAGGGCTTGGGGGGAATCTCAGAAAGATCTTAACCGATATGGAAATTTTGTAATCTTTTCACATTTTCTCAAATAAATAAATTGCATATATGATCTTAGTTTAAAGGAAATGTCCGTGGTACATTCATTTTCAAGGTTTACCGGCACAGCAGCACTTTACTGACTATATAGCGTACAACAAATATAGCTATTATTATTTTACTTGTATATTGAAACGGTGTTAGTATTATGTTAGTATTATGGCTGATACTAAGTTTAAACGATTTAACTTAATAGCGATATAGTATCGATGTTAATAGTCATGCTATCGATGTTAGTATTATGGTTGATACTAAGTTTAAACGATTAAACTTAATAGCGATATAGTATCGATGTTAAAAAGTCATGCTATCGGTGTTAGTAATTATGGCTGATACTAAGTTTAAACGATTAAACTTAACAGCGATATAGTATCGATATTAATAGTCATGCAATCGGTGTTAGTATTATGGCTGATACTATGTTTAAACGATTAAACTTAATAGTGATATAGCATCGATGTTAACAATCATGCTTTCTGTACTGTATTATCTTGACCAGTCTTTCAGTAGCTAAAAACCTCTAATTAATCATGCGACAATCACTAATTATTTCATCCGGGTTGTTCACCTACAGTACATATTACGCGTTTCTGCTATGCAAACTTAACGAATTTTTTAAATTTTAATTTATTTTAAACCCAAATGACCGAGGTAAGTAAAAGAAAAAAAAAGCAGTTAAGTTTCCGTCCTATCATTCACACCTTTACAACATAATTTTCAGCTCGCCTAACCTGGATTAAGCTCGTCTGCTTGTGAGAACATCATGCGTGTTCCGTTAATCTTTATTTCCTTTTTTATCAACTTTACAAGGATCAATCGATCTATCGCACATCATATAAAGCAAGATTATGTTATGGTGGCAATTACAATATGTAAATAAGATTTCATTATTTGTGAATATTTAACATTTCATGAAAATTGCCGACATTTGAATATAAAATGGTATTTAACAGTACTCGACATTGCTACTGATATTAGCTCGACTGTTCGAAAACTTCCAACGAGATATTTTCATTCAACCGGACCTCACGCTTGTGTCCATGAAATCTTGGCCACACACGAGTCGAGTAATGATCAAACGATTGTAACGCCGAAAATGTAGTCTAGCAAAATTCGGGTTAAGTCGTGTATTGGTTGAAAATATCTATGTATATTCGCGAGAATATCGCGTTAGAAGTTTTCGACAGTCGGATTAATGTCAAAGCTACTAGTGCAGTAATTGCTCAAGGTTCTGTGGACAATTGGTTCCATCCAACAGCTGGAGTACGTCAAGGCTGTCTCCTGTCAATCACGCTTTTCAACATCTTCTTAGAGCGCATTATGAGCGAAGCCCTGTAAACCACTGTGGGACAGGCATCATTTAAGGGCGTAACAGCACCAACCTCCACTTTGCATACGACATTGATGGGCTGGCAGGCAGCGAAGATGAGCGTGCCACCTTAGTAAAGAACCTGAATGACACATCTTCCAGATTTGACATGAAGATGAGCTCTGAGCAGACAAAGCTGATGACAAATAGTGGCATAAAAATCTCAGCGAAGATTAGAGTCAGAGGACAGGAACTGAAAACAGTGAGCCAGTTCACTTAGCTTGGTTCCATATCACCGAAGAGGAATCAAGAGCAGAACTTTTGTCACGGGCAGTACAAACAATAGCAGCTATGTTAAAGCTAAGATTCATCTGGAGAGACAAGAATATCTGTCTGAAAACTAAAATCAGACTATTGAGATCACTAGTCATCTCAGTTGTGTTGTATTCATGTGCGGCCTGGACCCTGACAGCAGAATTACAACGAAGAATCCAGGCACTTGAAATGAGATGCTTCAGAACCATCCTTGGCATATCTTACATGGACCACATCACAAATGAAGAAGTGCGTAATACTATCAGGCACAAAGTAGGCCAATATGAAGACCTCACCACTGTCAGAAAAAGACAACTGAAATGGTATGGCCATGTCACTTGAGCCAACAATCTATCCACAACAGTACTGCAGGGCAGCGTCCAGGGTGGCAGAAGTAGAGGTAGACAGAGAAAAATGTGGACTGACAACATCACAGAATGGACCTGGAAACGTTTTGCAGAGACACAGGCATTTGCACACGATCGAGACAAGTGGAGGGAACTGTTCAGATGTTCAGCAGCATAGTGCCTCGACGACCACACTAGTTCAAGAGACTGATTACGACGACGACGACGACGACGACGACGGTGATGATGATGATGAGCATCATGATGATCATGATCATGATGTAGAGGTAAATCCGTTGACTCTGGTTGAACGAGACTACAAGTTTCATCGTAAATAATTAATGCCTTACACTTTTACTAGTGATCTTATTGGTCGGCCACTGTGTTTGGAGTTCACTAATAAGGGAATAAGTGAAGACCATGCTAAAGAGAAACTGATAAAGTAAGGTAACGATAGAACCACATTTGGTCAAAAGAAAATGGCAACTTAAGGCTATATTTAATCAAAGTAAATTGGTAACTATATTGTTAAAGATTCAACAAATTACGCCTGTCCTCCAGTAAATAAACAAATAAATAATTAACAAATAACAAGAAAGGCTTCTCTGGCCCACTAACTCAACGTTATTCACCAGTTTCCATACATTCCATTCCACACGAATCCTTATAGTAAATGACTAAACACATTGATTTTTGTAAATCAACAGCGATGAAAACTTGTATGACTTTGCCCAGTGCATTGTGATGACGCAATTTTCATGACTGTATTACAAAATCCTAAGCTCCCCAGATGGCGATGTTAAACAATACCACTCCTTCGCTGACCATTTGTACTTTGGTCAGTATGGATCGCATGAGGCAACTTAACGTTGACTTTTACAAAATGTATTGGACACTGTGTCAGCCTGAATTAGAGGTGTAATAACCGTTTCTTATTACTTTTGACGAAGCATGTCAGTAGTTTAACAATAGTAAGACTAAAATATGCTGTAGTAGCGATTTTAGTGTATGAGACCACTAAACGAGAAGTCCTTTTGCAAGATTATTGCAGAAATCATTTCGAGGAAAGTTTGCAAGTTACCTGGCTTGGATGTTAAAGGACATTAGGTACATCGATTTGAAAATTCCAAACAAAAACGCAATTACAGTCACGACCACTTTACATGTCAACGTGTTCTAAATTATTTTTTTTTTTTATCTCTGATATCATTTATATGAGCAAGTAGTGATTTAGAACGTTCTTTCACCTGCAAATTTTGGACTAACCTTTACTTTATACACGGCCTATCAAAGACCTGAACGATATATTAAGGTTAATTTTGTAAAAGAAGCAATGGAAATTGAGACTCGCCAATGATACCTTGTTATGATGAAGTTTGAAATTATTTGACAATGGGTCGTGATTGTATATTAGTTACATAACTTTAGAAATTGGTTACAGAATTTAAATCGATTATCACCATCTACAAAAATAAGTTTTTTTTCCTCATCTAGCTGTTTTTGTTTGCACGTCCATGTGCTACAAATGGAAAAATAATTAGATCAGTCATAAGTTTGTACAAATGTCTGCCAGTCAAATAGCCTACCCACGCTGAATCCATATAACCGAATGATCTGTGACCCACTTTATGTTGTAAGAGAAAATTTGCTGACCACGTCAAAGTGTACAACGCATTGCTTCTTGATGACAACTGTTACAGTCATGTTTTTTATCAGGTGATATATTTCATACTTAAAACAACCCCAACCCCCCAACCCCCCCCCCAAAAAAAAAAATTAAAATCGAACAATCCTCACAAATAATTAGATGTTAGGCAGGCTACCTACCTTCAATCTACCTTACAAATTAGGCAATCGTGTAGTATTGGGGAAAGGAGAAAATATGCATGCTTTATATATTATGTATAAACAGAAATATATAAATATATCACTTTCAGCAAACTGAGAGACAGACAGACAGACAGAGAGAGACAAAGAGAGAGAGTTGTCTTTCATTTGCTAAATAAAAGAAGACTGTTGACAATAAAATTTTGAAACTATTAGGATTTAATTTACTGTATCGTAAATGTACAGTATCACGATATGTACATAAGCAAAACGCATGGCGTAAGACAAACTAAAACTATAATCTGGTATGAGAATGAAGGCAACTTACCTTGCATGAAGTAGAAAAAAACATAATTACTGCTCGTAGAATTGCATATCCTTTATAATTTCTGAACCTACAATCTCTATCGATTTGGTACGCAGGTCGAATCGAGTTATCTAACAAGACTTTGTCAAGATAAAAAAAGCAAAAAACTATCGATTTCCCCAATCTTTTCAAGAACAACGCTTCAATACCTTATAATGTGTGCCTGGAGTGAAATTCAAGCCGATCATCGAACTATTGATTGGCACGTCTGATTGATAAATTGTGGTTAAGCGACGTGCAGCCATTGTGCTTGATCGCGAGCAGGGAAGTCACTATTGATTTTGAAAAGTCAAATATCGATTACTAATAAGGTCTCGTGGCTGCACTATTACTTACCGTAATTTATAGCAGTGATCCCTTTCAATATTATTCGTGACCACAAAGTGTACATGTGGATAATCTCTCTCTCTCTCTCTCTCTCTCTCTCTCTCTCTCTCTCTCTCTCTCTCTCTCTCTCTCTCTCTCTCTCTCTCAGATCTGGATGGGCGGTATACAGGATTCAGACTTGTGCAATATATCGTTTCAACAAGAAGAATATATGTTAAAAAATACATGCTCTCTCTCTCTCTCTCTCAAATCTGGATGGGCGATATACAGGATTCAGACCTTATCAATATATCGTTTCAACAAGAAGAATATATGTTACAAAATACATTCTCTCTCTCTCTCTCTCTCTCTCTCTCTCTCTCTCTCTCTCTCTCTCTCTCTCTCTCTCTCTCTCTCTCTCGTCCGTCCATCCACCCACCAACCCACTCTCTCTCTCTCTCTCTCTCTCTCTCTCTCTCTCTCTCTCTCTCTCTCTCTCTCTCTCTCTCTCTCTCTCTCTCGTCCGTCCATCCACCCACCAACCCATCCATCCATCCATCCATCCATCCATCCATCCATCCATCCATCTATCTATCTATCTATCTATCTATCTATCTATCTATCTATCTATCTATCTATCTATCTATCTATCTATCTATCTATCATGATGATCACAACAAATTACGGCATTAAACGGTATCAGTAATAAGCAGTTGAGACACTGTGTCGTAAGCGCAATGGTTCTTGACATGAGATAATTGATTTGCTTTTTAAAGTTGATTCTTTTTCTCTCCTTGTTTTCTTCGTGCATGCCTATTTCTCCTTTCAACAAAAAAAGAAAGAAAGAAAAGATCATGCACAAAGATTTTTTGTTTCTTTGAAGAAGGCATTCCTACATTTATCAACACTAGTCTAATAATATAGCTAGCAGCATTGCAAAATTCACTATAACAGAAATTATATAAGTTAATATTAGAAAACTTGTCGAGGCATACAATTATCGTGTTGTTATATGCTTTCAAGACAAAGTTTATTAGAAATATTTCAAACCATTACTGGATTCATTACAATACCATAATACTATCTAAAGAGAGAGTATGATTGTTGTTTTCCTTTTTTTTTAAAAGCAAAAAATTATTTTCTATATAGTATGCAATAGTCCGCGTTTTCCCAACATGAATGTCCAAATATCAAAAAATGGTGTGGAAAGAGTCAGAGGAAACTCATACTAAGTATGCAAATGAAAACAACTGCGATTTCATACAGATCAGGGCTACTGCTAGCCTGGTTTCCAGCCCTTTGTAGCTAATGCCCACGTTCATTTATATGTTTAAGTATAGAAGGAAACCAATCTCAGCTATTATATCATTACATTACCAAGGTTACAAATCCTTATAGCCTAGGCGCTTAATTTCAAGTACTGTTTCGTCTCAAAGCGTTTTCATTTTTAATGTAACAAAATGGCCGACCCTGAACATCAACAACCACAACACAATCCTCCCCATGGCATGGAATCATACGATTTAGGAGGTGAAAAAAACCTAGGAGCTTTAAGCCAAGAACAACAAGAAAAACTGAACAAGTTTAAGGTACTCGAAGAGCTAATAATTTGTCTCTTTCTTCCGTTATTCCTACTCCCCTTCTCGGTCATAGAGAAGTTTAATTAGCTACAAAGTACAGTACAGTACAGTCCAATATATCACCATAATTTAAAAGGAAGACAAACTTGTTAGCATATAATAGTTAAGCAGAAATAATACTTCTGTCATTTGATTTTCATCAGCTCAGTTATCATGCTGGTTATAAATCATAGATGTTCATATGCAAAATATTGAGAAGGCCCTTTTTTAGGGTATTTAATGAGTAACAGTAGGTTAGAATTTTATCCAGGAAAAGCTTGCTCAATTTAATAATGGTGGAGTCACCAAAACGTGTAAAGATTGAGGTCAGAACATATAATAATTTCCACAGGGATCATAAGATCATAAGAAGAAAACTTAATGAGGGTGCATACATGTGTGCTTTTTTGCATGAAGATAACAAACCAGACTCAAATTTCATACATATTTGTTTGCAAAATTATAAACATAGCCTTAAGTTCAAAATTTTAAGGTTAAAAAAATTTAATAAAACTCAGTGGGAACAAGTGCTACACCTCCAAAAGCCCAAGTAGGAAATATACTGTCGTTTTGAAGACATGATGACAACATGTAAGAGATTCAGTAAGCTATCACATGATTTGAAAATAATTTTCTAATAGTAAGCTTAATGATATCAAGAAGACTGTTTTTATATTAATAACCACAAGGAGATTCTTTATTATGTTATATTTAGGCCCACCACAACACAATCCTCCCCATGGCATGGAATCATACGATTTAGGAGGTGAAAAAAAACCTAGGAGCTTTAAGCCAAGAACAGCAAGAAAAATATAGTTTATATAATCTGAACACTAAATCCAAATCTGTTTACTTTTACAAATCAGTTACCGGTAGAAGACTTATTTAATTCAAGGGAAGTAATTAAAAACTGAACTTTGATTCCCAATCTTCAGCATCAGAATCCTTTTGTAGCTTATTTTAAAATGAAATGTGTTCTTTGTGATTAATGATGTTGCAGAATAACTTAATGGAAGTTCCATTCAGTGTAGATCACTGAGTCTAAGTGTATACTGAAAGCTATTCAGAGGACACCTGAAGGTCACTGTCATGGCAGATTTTGTTGTATTCTTGTCTGGTGTATAACATTGAAGATTTTTGAATGAAACTTTAGCTTAGGTTTATGTCTTGATAAGACAGAGTGTTACATGTCATAGATATAGCCATGCTTTGTTGTCAAAGGAAAAACTTAATTATTTGACTTGTATCCTTGTCTGTAGTATAAAGTTTGAACCACAGAAGATATCTTAATGAAACTCTGGGTAGGTATATGTATGTAACTGTACCAGAAAGTGTGTTGTATACCATTACCATGTTCAAGGTCAGTGTTTTTGAAAGAGAAAGTTGGAATCAATGATCATTATACATGTACAGGTATAACATTTGAACCAATAAAAATATTTTAATGAAATGTTAACATGTTATACATGAAATGTTAGCCTGTTATAAATTGACAATATCTTAATGTATTTGCAGTAATACTTCTTGTTTTAAGTTTTAAGTTTCAAGGTCACAATGGATAATGTTACTTAGTGGCCTGTTGTTTTTTAGCCCATTACATGTTGGTATGATAAAATGTTACACAAGGTCTACATGTTATTATATCATAATCAAGTTCATTGCTCAAAGGTTGAGATTATTAGTTGGAAATTAGGTCATAGGTCAGGATTATTAGTTGGAAATTAGGTCGTACGATGGGCATATTAAGCATCATTTTTTCTTGTCCATTTTACAATATACAAAGGACATTGTACAAGATAGTAAAATGAAAGCCATTTTTTAAAATTCATGTTAGTTCATGTCACAGTTTCCGCTCTCAAGTTACAGCTTACAAGGTCATAACCTTCCCACAAACACTGATTATCAACAGCTGAATCTTGATATTGGATTATTGAAAATGTATAATTACTAAAACTACTTGTCAAACAGGAAATTCACAAGTCTTGTTCTTGCAGATTACTGCTTGTGTTTTGTTCACTTGTCCATAATCTCCTACTAAGTTGACATTTATTTATGAAGCTCCCAAGTTCAACATTTTCCAAAGAAAGAACTGCATTATATTATTATAGCTTAATGCTATACTGTTATGAAATAAGAACAGAAGAAAGATGCAGGGTCAACATTAAATCTAAATATAGTTTAAAATTTGAAAACAAACGAGAAATTTTTGCAGCTATACCACATGACAGAACTTGCACTTTCATTTTATATAGTGTAAAATATACATGACTAGATATGTAACACTCCCGCATTATAATTTTAATGGGAGCCATGGAATATACCACCGTAAAATGATTGACGGTGTAATTTGACTATAACATAATAAAATAGAATATGTGACTATCCAATGATACCTTGTTATAATAAAAGATGATATAATATGACTACAGCATAATAAAATAGAATATGTGACTCTCCAATGATACCTTGTTATAATGAAAGATGATATAATATGACTACAGCATAATAAAATAGAACATGTGACTATCCAATGATACCTTGTTATAATGAAAGATGATATAATATGACTACAGCATAATAAAATAGAATATGTGACTCTCCAATGATACCTTGTTATAATGAAAGATGATATAATATGACTACAGCATAATAAAATAGAATATGTGACTATCCAATGATCCCTTGTTATAATGAAAGATGATATAATATAACTACAGCATAATAAAATAGAACATGTGACTATCCAATGATACCTTGTTATAATAAAATAGAATATATGACTCTCCAATGATACCTTGTTATAATGAAGGATGCTATAATTTGACTACAACATAATCAAATAGAATATATGACTATACCTTGTTGTAACGATGGACACTATATGAAGATTGTGTTGTATGTATATTCCTTTTACTAAAATTTCAGATACAGACGCGAATGGCCAATGAACGGTACTTGAGAGAACATCCAGAAGTTGAATGTCTTCTTGCAGGATTCCTAGGGTAATATAATTAAATGTATCTACCATATAGTTTTAGAAATAAATAATAAATCAACTCAGTTGCTGGCAGAAAAAAAAACCTTGCAGCATAAATATAGTGCATTAACATTACAATTTCATATATTTCATTAGAATTCTAGCATTTACTCCCATAACCACATTTGTATAATGTAGAGCCTTTCCCAACAACCATTGTGACAATGTAACATCTGTATATAAGGCACAATCATGTTACAGTCATGTTACATTCATGTGATTCAAGTAATGTTTCAATAAATGTATTACACTTGAGGCATGGTTTCACTGACAGAAAGGTAAGTGATATTATCAGTTAGAGGGTTAACAATAAGACAAACACATTTTGATAGAAAGGCATGTGACATTATGAGTTAACAATAAGACAAACACATTTTGATAGAAAGGCCTGTAACTTTATCAGTTAGAGGGTTACCAATAAGACAAACACATTTTGATAGAAAGGCCTGTGACATTATCAGATAGAGGGTTAGCAACAAGACTAAATACATTTTGATATAAAACCTGTGACATTATCAGTTAGAGAGGGTTAGCAAGAAGACAAAGACATTGTGATAGAAAGTCCTGTGACATTATTATTTAGAAGATTAACAATAAGACTAAACACATTTTGATAGAAGGGCCTGTGACATTATCAGTTAGAGAGGGTTAGCAATAAGACAAACACATTTTGATAGAAAGGCCTGTGACATTATTATTTAGAAGGTTAACAATAAGAAGGTTAACAATAAGACTAAACACATTTTGATAGAAAAGCCTGTGACATTATCAGTTAGAGAGGGTTAGCAAGAAGACAAAGACATTGTGATAGAAAGTCCTGTGACATTATTATTTAGAAGATTAACTATAAGACTAAACACATTTTGATAGAAGGGCCTGTGACATTTTCAAATAGATAGTTAGTTAATAAGACAAACACATTTTGATAGAAAGGCATGTGACATTATCAGTTAGAGGCTTAGCAATAAAACAAACACATTCTGATAGAAAGACCTGTGACATTATCAGTTATAGAGGTTTAGCAATAAGATAAACACATTTTGATAGAAAGACCTTTGATGTTATCAGTTAGAGAGTTTTAGCAATAAGATAAACACATTTTGATAGAAAGGCATGTGACATTATGAGTTAACAATAAGACAAACACATTTTGATAGAAAGGCCTGTGACATTATTAGTTAGAAAGGGTTAGCAATAAGACAGACACATTTTAATAGAAATGCCTGTGACATTATCAATCAGGGATAGCAATAGGACAAACACATTTTGATAGAAAGGCCTGTGAAATTATCAGATAGATGATTAACAATAAGACAAACACATTTTGATAGAAAGGCATGTAACATTATCAGTTAGAGAGTTAGAAATAAGATATACCTTTTTTGATTTTTTTTTATCAATGCACATCAGTAACAAAACGCAAAGTTGAAATTTCACAGAAAGAATCACAGTCAGTAAATAAGGGGAGAAAAACATCTGAGTGTAAATTTTTCATGTGCAGAATTTATTTATTGCAATTAGTTAAATTAATTTCAAATTTGCTGTAATTTCTTATTCCTCGTCTTTATTTTCAGGGACGTACTAAGAAGAAGACCAGAAAATATACGAGACTTTGCTGCAGGTATTTTAAACTCCTTTAGATGTATGATCCACATTCTTTGCATTTATTCCACCCATCTGTCAAGCACCAGAATGGTTTGCAGAACTCTTGTTAGGCTTTTCTTGAACATTGGTTCAGTCATGAAACAAGTCAAGCTTCAGGCACAAATTATTATTGTCAAAACAGAATTGAATGCAATCTTGGTTGCAATATTTTGCATCTAAGTTTTGGATCCAGTGATCTAACTTGAGTTCTAATCTTGCCAACACAAGGCTGTGTAAGTCCATTCATCAATGCTCTAACTTGAGTTCTAATCTTGCCAACACAAGGCTGTGTAAGGTCATTCATTGCAACATTTTTCTTGTTTATATGAAAAGTATTGTGATTTATCATTGAGTGAAAATATCATATACTTCATTATAAAAGAGTCTCATGCTAAGGTGGTAAACTCAGTAGCTCTCATGGGCAGTATTGTTAATGGGGTTACTGTCTATACCTCTGTCATATTTCCTTTAAGAGGTTTAGTGTATGATCAGTTGCTAACATATATTGCTGTATGTATTGCATACTTTGCATACTAGCTACACAATGTACTTGTCATTTCTGATCAATACATTTTTAGAAAATTTGAGGTCAAATGTCCTTAGTAATACAACAAATTTCCATCCACATTTAAAAGAGTTATTGCCCCTGCTTAACAAATGTTTGTGCCAAAGCAAAAGAAACCCATATATTTAACCCTACTCAGTAATAACAGAGGTTTATTGATATTCAGTTCATTACACTATTTAATTGTAATAACATATAGGTACAAATTTTCAATAAATTTTAGCATACTAGTAAATAACGTCACCGCCTCTTTTTATTTTGTACATGTACTGAGATAAGTGCTATGCAGGAATATTCGTTACCGTTAGTAATTGTCTTGGTTCTTTTCTAAATTATTGTTTTTGATTAAATGCTGATGATGATAACAAATATGTGTGTTTTCATTGAACTTGACTTGTAACCGAGTATTCTCAGTATCATATTGGCCTGTGCTGTTTGCATTGGGACTTGACTTGTAACCAAGTATACTCAGTATCATATTGGTCTATGCTGTTTGCATTGGTACTTGACTTGTAACCGAGTATTCTCAATATCATATTGGTCTATGCTGTTTGCATTGGGACTTGACTTGTAACCAAGTATTCTCAGTATCATATTGGTCTATGCTGTTTGCATTGGTACTTGACTTGTAACCGAGTATACTCAGTATCATATTGGTCTATGCAGTTTTTGTTAGGACATGACTTGTAACCGAGTATTCTCAGTATCATATTGGTCTATGCTGTTGTGTTGGGACTTGACTTGTAACCAAGTATTCTCAGTATCATATTGGTCTATGCTGTTGTATTAGGACTTAACTTGTAACTGAGTATACTCAGTATCCTATTGGTCTATGTATCTTGAGGGCTGCATAAGGGCATTTTAGATGGACCATTCCATCTTTGTTATCTCACATGACACCTTGTGATGCCAACAATTTTGTTGGGCATAGGATACTGCTTTGTGGGCCACATACAGGCCACAGGCCATTTATGTGAGACCCCTGATCTTTACCTTATGGAACATTATTATTACACAAGGTGTGCAGACCTAATTTTATTGCTTTTATAAAGAAGTTTTATTATCGAAAAGAGATGTGAGAGGTAAAAACCAGTACTTGTGTATGTAACATTGTCTTTTACAGAGTATTTCACTGATTCTGAATTGCCAAAGGTCGTTGAGAGACAGTTGGAGGACAGACAAGCTCACATGAAACAGAACCGCATTCTACAAAAAATATAACATGACAAAGACTAGTCTATTTTTAGCCTAGCCTTCATCTTGGTTTATAAAACATTACCCTCTGTAATATCAAAAGTAACAAACTTTCTAGAATTAGAATAGGGACATTTTATGAAATCTTAGATTATTTGCAAATTCATTTATATTCAAGTGTGTACATTTTTGTGGTTTCGTAAATAATTACATTTTCGTTGGTACTGAAATTTGAGGCAATAGTTCTAAAGGGGAATATCCTAATGTGAAGAAGTTGGTCATATTGTTTTCATAAGGGGGAGTATCTCCTAATGTCTTAATAACTCAATTGTTGTTCTTCTGGTCACTTAGTTCCTGGTTTGTAGTGACCACCAAATCCAAAAACACATGATCAACATGAGATTATATATTGGCAGTTTTATCTGTTTTTGTTGAGAACAAAAATCCAATTTGGAGATCATTTGTCTCAAGCATCAATTTTAGCAATATGATGACTGCTAGTCTAATTTGTATCCATACTAATTCTATTTGCAAAAGGTTTTGGATGTATGAACATTTTTCTTGGATTATGGTGAAAAAAAATGGAAGTTAGTTTGGAGATCAAATTCTGACTATATGTTTTGTCCCAAGTACATGTCATAGCACATACAACCCGAACATCCCATTGCTTATCGGTTTATCCATTATAAGTTGTCTTGTAGTCTGTCAGACACATATTGTAATTCTACCATGGATCCATCATGATAAAAGTTGTTTTGTAGTCTGTTAGACACATATTGTAATTCTACCATGGATCCATCACTATAAGTTGTCTTGTAGTCTATCAGACACATATTGTAATTCTACCATGGATCCATCATGATAAAAGTTGTTTTGTAGTCTGTCAGACACATATTGTAATTCTACCATGGATCCATTATGATAAAAGTTGTTTTGTAGTCTGTCAGACACATATTGTAATTCTGCCATGGATCCATCACTATAAGTTGTCTTGTAGTCTATCAGACACATATTGTAATTCTACCATGGATCCATCACTATAAGTTCTCTTGTAGTCAGTGAGACACATTGTAATTCTACCATGGATCCATCATGATAAAAGTTGTTTTGTAGTCTGTCAGACACATGTTGTAATTCTACCATGGATCCATCATGATAAAAGTTGTTTTGTAGTCTGTCAGACACATATTGTAATTCTACCATGGATCCATCATGATAAAAGTTGTTTTGTAGTCTGTCAGACACATATTGTAATTCTGCCATGGATCCATCACTATAAGTTGTCTTGTAGTCTATCAGACACATATTGTGATTCTACCATGGATCTATTATGATAAGTTGTCTTGTAGTTTGTCAGACACATATTGTAATTCTACCATGGATCCATCATGATAAGTTGTCTTGTAGTCTGTTAGACACATATTGTAATTCTACCATGGATCCATCACTATAAGTTGTCTTGTAGTCTATCAGACACATATTGTGATTCTACCATGGATCTATTATGATAAGTTGTCTTGTAGTTTGTCAGACACATATTGTAATTCTACCATGGATCCATCATGTTAAGTTGTCTTGTAGTCTGTCAGACACATATTGTAATTCTACCATGGATCCATCATGATAAGTTGTCTCGTAGTCTGTCAGACACATATTGTGATTCTACCATGGATCCATCACTATAAGTTGTCTTGTAGTCTATCAGACACATATTGTGATTCTACCATGGATCCATCATGTTAAGTTGTCTTGTAGTCTGTTAGACACATACATCAATTCTACCATGGCAAGCTGTTCTGACTTATTATTTTGTGAATAGATTGTATCGCTTATGCTTATTACTAAATTATAAATATTAAACATAAACACTTGCATTGGATGTTTTGCCATCAACTAAACTACCTTATGAATAAAAAAAGATTTAATAGTATTACATGTAACCACATAAAAACACAGCATTTGGTTACACTAGTAACCACACAGAAGCCACAGTATGTGGTTACCAGTTTTATACATAACCATACATAAACAGAACATGCTTAGCCATGTAACCACAAAAACAGCATGTGGTCACAGCTTAACTTGAAACCACACAAACTCATGTCATTACTTATGATCTAGCTACTGAAACTAGTCCCCAGTCATACATGTTGTCATACACAGACAATATTTGGATACCATGTAACCACACAGATAGATGTGGTTACCACATATTCACATAGAAACACAACATGTAGTCATGAATCATACATGTTGCTATACACACACAACACTTGGATACCATGTAACCACATACAGAGATATGGTTACCATATATTCACATAGAAACACAACATGTAGTCATCAGTAATACATGTTGTCATACACACATAGCATTTGGATACCATGTAAGCACAAAAAGATGTGGTTACCATATAATCACAGAATCATAACATGTAGTCGCCATATATACATGTTGCCGTACACTCAAAGTATTTGGATGCCATGTAATCACACACAGAGATGTGGTTACCATATAATCACATAGAAACACAACATGTAGTCACCAGTCATACATGTTGCCATACACATAAAACATTTCCATACCATTTAATCACAAACAGATATGTGGTTACCATATAATCACATAGAAACACAACATGTAATCACCATTTATACATGTTGCTATACACACATAACATTTCCATACCATTTAACCACAAGCAGATATGTGGTTACCATATAATCACAAAGAAACACAACATGTAGACACCAGTCATTCATGTTGCCATACACATAAAACATTTCCATACCATTTAACCACAAACAGATATGTGGTTACCATATAATCACATAGAAACACAACATGTAATCACCATTTATACATGTTGCCACAGCATTTTGATACCATATAACCTCAGAGATATGGTTACCATATAATCACATGGAAACAACATGTAGTCACCAGTAATACATGTTGTCATACACATACAGCATTTGGATACCATGTAAGCACATACAGAGATGTGGTTACTATATGTTCACATAGAAACACAACATGTAGTCACAAGACATACATGTTGCCATACACACACAGTATTTGGATACCATGTAACCACAAAGAGATGTGGTTACCATATCATCACATAGAAACACAGCATGATGTTGCCAATTTTATATGTAACCACACAAACAGCAGGATAGTCTTGTGGCCTACATAGAAGCAGCACATGAGTAAACATGGCATATAGTCACATGATTTGCATGTAGCCATACAAAAACATGGCATATTATTATGTGGCTTTTTGATTGATTGTAACTTGTGGTTTACTCAATTCACTGCTTGAAAATAGTGAAATTATTGGCTTTTGGCTATTATCCATACGAACCACATTAATGGTTGGTTTTGTTTGCCAATTCCAAAGCCTTTTTCTCAAAAATCTTAATATTTAAATTGGCAACTATTGATTAGACTGGGGACCCAATTGTCGCTGTTTCCGTTTATAAAACTGCCTGAACTACACAAGTACTATGTTCATGAGTTTTCTGATCACCTTAATTCCATGGACCCACATATTCAGTTCCCTTAAAAAAAAACAAGAAAGAAATGGCAGGCTACAAGAAGGAAATGGCAAGCTATAATAATGAAATGGCAGGCTACCATTCTTAAACACGTATGTACATGTAAATGATGATGGATCTACCAAAAGTCACAGTGAGTAGAAGACCAGCACACACAGACCAGTACCTGGACTTCTTTTCCAATCATTGGAGCACAAGAATTCAGTTGTAAAATCTTTCATGCACTCAACTAACTCCCAATTCACTGATGAGGCAGACTGACAGGAGCAAGTGAAATCTGCACTATGGGTTAATGGCTATCCAAAGTGGATTTTTAAACTTCCAGAAAAGTAGGGAAAAATTCACACAGAACCAGGAGTAACCTAAATGGAACCAACATTGGCATGCCATATATCCATAGTATATCCTAGCCAGAGTATTCAGACAACATGGAATTAATATACATCAGAAACCATACAACACTTTCAGACAACATGGGATTAATATACATTCAGAAACCATACAACACTTTCAGTCAACATGGGATTAATATACATCAGAAAACATACAAACTCTTTCAGACAACATGGAATTAATATACATCAGAAAACATACAACTCTTTCAGACAACATGAGATTAATATACATCAGAAACCATACAACACTTTCAGACAACATGAGATTAATATACATCAGAAAACATACAAACTCTTTCAGACAACATGGAATTAATATACATCAGAAAACATACAACTCTTTCAGACAACATGAGATTAATATACATCAGAAAACATACAAACTCTTTCAGACAACATGGGAATAATATACATCAGAAAACATACAACTCTTTCAGACAACATGGGAATAATAATATACATCAGAAACATACAAACTCTTTCAGACAGCATGGGATTAATATACATCAGAAAACATACAAACTCTTTCAGACAACATGAGATTAATATACATCAGAAAACATACAAACTCTTTCA
Organism: Unio delphinus; assembly: GCA_029339505.1. Taxonomy (NCBI): domain Eukaryota; kingdom Metazoa; phylum Mollusca; class Bivalvia; order Unionida; family Unionidae; genus Unio; species Unio delphinus. The sequence continues at coordinate 3,406,976 of JAQISU010000014.1, forward strand.
GACAACATGGAATTAATATACATCAGAAAACATACAAACTCTTTCAGACAACATGGAATTAATATACATCAGAAAACATAACTCTTTCAGACAACATGAGATTAATATACATCAGAAACCATACAACACTTTCAGACAACATGAGATTAATATACATCAGAAAACATACAAACTCTTTCAGACAACATGGAATTAATATACATCAGAAAACATACAACTCTTTCAGACAACATGAGATTAATATACATCAGAAAACATACAAACTCTTTCAGACAACATGGGAATAATATACATCAGAAAACATACAACTCTTTCAGACAACATGGGAATAATAATATACATCAGAAACATACAAACTCTTTCAGACAGCATGGGATTAATATACATCAGAAAACATACAAACTCTTTCAGACAACATGAGATTAATATACATCAGAAAACATACAAACTCTTTCAGACAACATGGGATTAATATACATCAGAAAACATACAAACTCTTTCAGACAACATGGAATTAATATACATCAGAAAACATACAAACTCTTTCAGACAACATGGAATTAATATACATCAGAAAACATACAACTCTTTCAGACAACATGAGATTAATATACATCAGAAACCATACAACACTTTCAGACAACATGAGATTAATATACATCAGAAAACATACAAACTCTTTCAGACAACATGGAATTAATATACATCAGAAAACATACAACTCTTTCAGACAACATGAGATTAATATACATCAGAAAACATACAAACTCTTTCAGACAACATGGGAATAATATACATCAGAAAACATACAACTCTTTCAGACAACATGGGAATAATAATATACATCAGAAACATACAAACTCTTTCAGACAGCATGGGATTAATATACATCAGAAAACATACAAACTCTTTCAGACAACATGAGATTAATATACATCAGAAAACATACAAACTCTTTCAGACAACATGGGATTAATATACATCAGAAGACATACAAACTCTTTCAGACAACATGGAATTAATATACATCAGAAAACATACAACTTTTCAAGACAAAAACTGACACATGCGAAGGACAAAACTGAAAATTTGAAAATAAATGTGGTGTGGTTTATTTTATATCAAATGTAATGATTTTAAGAAAGATTACATTGGGGAAACAGGCAGAGTGTTAGAAACCAGGGTTAATGAACACATCAGTAGAGAGTCATTGGTCATACATGAATATTGTAGCAATGTGGGGCATTCCATTGTCCTCAATTAAACCAAGGTGATCACATCAGAGGACAGTTTATGAAAATGAAAGTGAAGGGGCAATCAAAATATGACAGTGTAAATGAACACTAAACAAGTATAAGCATTTGAATTACAACCCATCTACACTAGTCTCCTATCGATTGACCATTATAGGCCACATTATCAACTTTAGTCAATGATAAAGGAAGTGTGATATTACCAAAAAATTTGAACTTGTAAAATATTTATGCTCTAATCATGAGAAATTACTAATGATTATGAATTATCCAGAGCAAGGAAGTGACATTTTTAGGAGCACTTTTATGGTTCCCTAATAGATTATGGCACCTAAGGTTTTGTAAGTATTTGAAATGAACAAAATATTCCATGTATTTCTGATTTGACACTGTATATAGCATTAATATAAATCTTTAGTTTCCTTTTCCCTTGTGTGGTGAATAGTGTTTTCCCTGCCAATGGAACCTCTCCATGCCATGTATCAACTGTAGTCTGAGAAAAACTTTCCTGTTGATCATTTCGATTGAGTTTGAATTAAAGTCATTTACTGTTCCTATCAGCCAATTACTGTTCCTATCAGCCAATTACTGTTCCTATCAGCCAATTACTGTTTGCCAATCTAGATATTAGTGTACACAGTGTCCTTAATGTTCCCCAAAATGTAAAATCAGTAATAAGCAACCCATGCATATTTTAATCAGACTGTACCACATTCAAAGCCTGGTCACTTAGTAAGAACAAAGACACAGTTGCCATCAACAGCACAGTCTAATTTCATTCTCAAAGCCCTTTACAAATTTTCATATGATTCACAACCAAGTTCGCCTAGTGTTGGGAAATGACTTGTTGGCATGGTTGTTGTTGATGTTTAATTGGATTAAATCCTATTTTTTTAAGTTTGTTTTAAATCTTTCATTTTTACATATGTTCTTTTTTTTTGTCATTTTTCCTACTCGATAGCTATAGTTCTCCCGAAAGAGGCGAGACATAATGTTAAAAGAAAAACAGCTCTGTAGCGTTAAATCAAAACCATAGAAGTTGAGCTATCTCCCTTGAGCAATGACCCTCTCCCCCTCCCCCTTTTTCATAATGAGAAACAAATATATCTGTCCATTATAAACGATTTCCCATAATACTGTTTAATAGTGTTTGATATTATGGACATAGACTGTGCAATACATGTTCTCTTTTGTATACATGTACTTCAAATACAGTTTAATACGATCTCATACTTTAATTCAGTCTTATTTGCGAGTCCGTTGCAACATACATTTTCCCATGTGAATAACTACAGTAATTTAACGTTCAGGTAGCACAACGCAAATCCACAAAGTTTCTTTTACCAGTAAAATTATTATCTTTACATAAGTTAAATCCTGATAAGTTTTCAAACAGGATTAAAATTTATAATTATTAAGATATTGGCCATGTATCTCCAGATGTGATGCAACAGAATGTTAAAATTATTCTATTCTTCAATCTTTTAGATAGTATGAATAGGGGATTTCTTAGTCAACCCCCTTATTTTGTTATAGGACGACCAGACAATCTTATCCATATACCCCGAGCTAGCAAAACATATACAAAAACGACATTGTTGAGGCAACATAATATATTACCTAACTCGAGGAGGGCCCATCAAGGAAATAATCATTGTCATGAAACAAAATACGGTTGGCTCAGATACAATGCCTTTATTGAGGACTACTGCAGTTTTTCGAAATAGATTACTAAAGGTCCAAATCCATGTTTTGACATTCACACAAAATTTACTGTAATAACCAATCTTAAAAGCTACCTTGCTTAAAGGCAACGTCATTCTTTTTATATCCTAATGTGAATGTATTAGTGCCATCAGAACAATATCGTTTATCATCATAATTACACACACCTCATTTTATGATAACATTAGTCGCAAATTTATTACCATCTGATCATATTGTTACCATCATATCAACATAAGGAGAAAATAAGTCTAGCGCAACCTTATAATTATCGACACCTATCACCTTGCGTAATACATTTCTTTTGATGTCTTTTTTGTGTTTTAACTTTACTATATGACAGTTTTAAATAATACAACTTACTTCACAATCCGATAAACTCTACTATAGAAGCAAAGTTTGTTTCATCTTTAAATTTTCCTATAACATTTTTATTAGCATTATGATGAAATGAGGCGGAACAATGACTGGATCAATACACATGGCAGGTAATCAATAATAAATCTGGAAATGGAATACACTTCTGCTGACGTAAATAATACACAAGTTGCAAGCTGTGCACAGCTTAAGAAGATCGATAATAACAAGTTATCAGCAACTGGTGGAACATTGGCTGGAAATATAGATGTGTGTGAGAGAGAGATTTGGATTTTAAACATAACTTTTAACAATTTTTCAGTCATATTGCTACGATGTCTGCAGTGTCAAAGTTTATAGTGACGTCTAGCACTGGGGCATCCTTCCGAAGACATGTAGCATTATATCCCACCCAGGCACATTATCCTGACACCAGGCCAAACATTAACTCTTAATACTGAGCGCCAAGCGAGGCAGCTATTAGTATCATATTTTTTTAAAAAAGTCTTTGGTATAATCTGGTTAGGGATTGAACCCACAACCTCCCATATCGTAGGCTGACGCTCTAACCACTAGACCACCAGAGCGGTCAACAATCCTGATCGATAATAACAAGTTGTCACCAACTGGTGAAACAATGGCTGGTAAGGGGTCGTCCATTAATTATGTCAACAAAATAGGGGGAGGGGGTTTGAAGAAGTTGGACAATTGTTGACATGGGGGAGTTCAAGATAAATTGACGTCAACAATGTTATTTTTTTACAATAAATTTAATAAATCAAAAAATAGGAAATAGGAAAATGGGAAGATGATTGAAGCTAGAATATAAAGTCTCGATTTTTTTCATGAATTCAAAGTGTTATAGTCAATTTGAAATCTGTTAAACAAGTAAAAATAGTGCCAATATTGGTGACCCGTCAAAAGAGCGCACGACAAAAGAGCGCAGACATAAGAGCGCAGACAATTGGGCGCACTTAAACAAATACTTGAGGTACGAATAAACGAATATGGCAGGGTTAGAAAGGACAAAAGAGCGCAAACAATTGTGCGCACTTAAACAAATACTTGAGGTACAAATAAACGAATAATTGTTTAGAATGAAACAATGAGACGTACGATCAAACGACATCGCACCTATTTGTGTTTATTTATACGCTGTGTATATGGCTTCTACCAAATGCCCAAATGCAGTACAATATATAGTATAGAAAATGCGTTATTATAAATGCAGTTTGAAAATATTTCTTACCCAAGTAACGTGGAGAAGATCGAATCACAGAAAGTGAAGACTATGATATTGGTCGAAGGCTACAGATATCGGAAGGACAGGGCAAATGCTGATGAAGTACGACATGGAGATGCTGCAAGAAAGATGGTTGCCGAGGACGGATAAAAATGCTGAACGATGATGTTTTGTCGTCATCGGAACACAATCACGCTCCTGATCAGGCTAAAAACGAAGCAGCGAAAGTGGTGTCGGCTATACGAAAACGGGCAGTGGAAGGGGTGGAAAAACCAAGGCAGGTTATACAACAAGCCAGAGCAGGAATTTCGATGGAAGTAGCACCTCATTTGCTGGCATACGTCGCTTCACAATGTGCAATAGAAAGACAGAGAAAACGGAATAAGCTGCCATACCCTAATCCACAGAACGTTGCAGAGATAACATTGTTATTCCTGAACCTCTTCAAATGACAACAAGAGGAGAAAACTTCGTCTTGTGGAATTCCTGACCGACTGACGTTTACAGAATGATGATGTTCGGAACAATGGATAATATCAATCGTCTACAACAAAATGAACATTGGTTTGTGGATGGAACTTTCAGAGCTGCACCAGTAATCTTCTATCAGATACTTACAATCCATGCTTTGATAGATAACAAGGCAGTGCCCTTGGTTTATTGTCTCATCCAGGATAAAACCGAAGCAACCTATATCAGAGTTTTCGAGAAAATTAAGGAACTTCTACCTACCTTGAATCCAGCGAGCATTATGTCTGATTTTGAGAAAGCGACACAGAATGCAATTCAGCACGTGTTTCCCAATGCACGTCTTGTTGGTTGTCTTTTTCACCTAGGCAAATGTCTCTGGCGAAAAGGGCAAGATTTAGGCTTATCGCATCTGTATCACGACAACGAGGAATTCCGAATGACAGTGAAAATGCTGCTTGCCTTGAGTTTTGTGCCTGTAAATGATGTCTGTCCTGCATTCGGGCATTTGGTAGAATCTAGTCCTGCAGAAATTATGCCACTGGTAGATTATTCGAAGGATACTTACGTAGGGAGGCGAAGGAGAAACCGTGGAGGTGAGCCGCGCTTCGCTGTTGCTCTTTGGAATGTGCATAATCGTGTCGCTGAAAATCTACCCCGTACAAACAACTCAGTCGAGGCATGGCATCGCGCATTCCAACAAACGGTGGATTTCAATCATCCTTCCGTTTATAAATTGATCAACCATTTTCGTCTGGAACAAGATCACATCGAAATCGAACTCGAACGTCATCAAGCTGGAGTTAATCAACCAGAAGCTTCAAAGAAAAAATATGATCAGCTGAACCGAAGATTGCAGGCGATTGTTCCAACCTATGCTAATGTTTCATTGATGAACTACCTACGAGGTATAGCCCACAACTTAGAAATATAAATGCAACTTTAAAGAAAACTTTTACAGACTGAACTGCCACTCATTTTGAGACATTTCATTTCAGTTTATATTCTAACTTTAGGCCTAACATGTAAAATCTTTTATGTGTTATTAGATTGCGTTTTGAATAAAGAGTTTCTATTATTTAAATATTTTTTTCCGATCTTTAGTTTGCGCTCTTATGTCGGCGCTCTTTTGTCGGCAAATTAATGCGCTCTTATGTCGGCGCTCTTTTGTCGGCAAATTAGTGCGCTCGTATGTCGGCGCTCTTATGTCGGCACTCTTTTGTCGGCAAATTAGTGCGCTCTTATGTCTGCGCTATTATGTCGGCGCTCTTTTATCGGTGCTCTTTTGTTGTGCGTTCTTTTGACGGGGTGCCAAAAATATTGTATTAAAATTTATTTGTAGACCTTTAAATTTTCATAATTCTATTTTTAGCATAATAGCCAGCCGTATAAAATATTGTTAGTTTAAAGGGGGTGGGGGGGGGGGGTAAAACAAAATTTGACATAATTTTATTGGGTGGAGGGGGGGGCCACTGAAAGTTTGACAGTTGTTGACAAGGGGGAGGGGGGTAAAAAAATTGGCTAAATATTTTTACGTAATTAATGAGCGTCCCAAATTATAAATATTTAATACTCAACTCGATAATACAACGTTCACCAGCAACGATTTTGTAACAAATGTAAAGTTTTTTCTAAGAAAACTTTTTAATAAAATCCGATGATACAATCGCAGGTACGTTAAACATGGGCGCTATGAAAATTACATCGTCCTATAACGCAATTGCTGCAACGGATCTTACAAATAATGAATACCCGGACCCTGAAATAAATGCAGTATCAAATCAGCATGTACAAATGCTGCAACAAATGCAATTTACGCATTTAAAAAATCCGGAGATACGATAATATGTATGATCAACATGGTTGCCAACAAGATGACTTCTACATATGTACATATATTGCTGCATTTGATTATGATCACGTAGATGGAGTTGCTGTAGGTAGTGGCAGCACAAAACGAGTGGGGAGAAAAAAGTGTCGGTCATATTCCACATCTTATCGATGTTGTAGATAAGATTTAGTTTCTATGGCATCTGCATCAACTCAATATCCGGGAAATAATCCAAGTTATGCTTTTGCGTTTAACAGCCCTATCTCTGGCGAGTCAGAGTGGACCAAAAACTGAGAATCATTTTACTTTTGGATCAAAATATAGCGTCAAGAAGCCGTTGCAACATGTAAGTTTCAACTACGAGATCGACTTAATACTAATGTCGGATTCATTTATATTTAGCGATTAGAAGTATCGACAGGTAATACAATATGGACTAGGCTGTATGTGTTATTACTTTTCAGCAATTTACACTTGATCATGCAGTAACCACAGATAAGTTCTTGTATTTCCTGATTTATATTGTAAACACTAACAGTCATTATCCTGGATTGACTATGCTTCAGATATACATCGTTAACGATTTTTTTGTCATTGTAATCTATAATGTGTGTTGATCCTTCATCGAGCAAAGACGCAGAAGAATTTTATAATCGTATATTTGATCCTAAAACAGATCGAATTAACTGGTGTTTAATAGCTAGAACACAAAATTGTAAGCAAGAGCGATACATATAATTGCTGGAATGAAACAATTAACTTAAGATTCACCCCGTTTAAATGAGAACAGTGACAATTTTGTTGCAGGAATGAGAGGCTCTAAACTGGAATACGCAGTCGAAGACTTTGATATAAGATTAGTGACGGTGAGGAAGTACGATTAAAGGTTGAGCATTTGCATTGCTTGAGCTTAGCAAATAAAATTCGTTGCTGATTAACAGATTTAATATTATTAATTCAAAAGTATGTGATGGTAAAAAAAAAAAAACAGAACAAGAACGAATGAAAAAGGTTTTCGATCAACTTGACAAGCTAGCCGAAAGACAAAAAAGGTAAACTAACAAATAATCGTAGATTAAGAGATATATTTGCTAAACGTCGTATATTTCTGGACTACCTATATATGGCCTACTTTCCTGATAAATAGTCATTATATATGTATATAACACCCTCGCTTCAAGGACTGCAGCGAGGGTGTTATATACACACTAGGACTGACGGAAAGCTGTTTAACATCGCCAGTCTCCGTGCAAAGACTAAAGTTACAAAGGTTCTCATCCGTGAAGTGCTCTTCGCCGACGATGCAGCCTTGACATCACACACGGAAGATGGACTGCAGCAGCTAGTATGCCGCCTCTCCCACGCCTGCAAGGAGTTCGGACTGACCATCATTCTGAAGTAGACGAATGTAATGGTGCAGGACGCAGACTCCTCTCCCACATTCGCAATTGATAGGTACAACCTGGAAGTTGTTGAGGACTACACATACCCTGGGTCCACCATCTCCAACTCGCTCTCCGTTGATACTGATGTAAATGGCCGGATTGCCAAGGCATCAGCAGTTATGGCGAGACTGAACCAGAGGGTCTGGGACAATCACAACCTCACCGAGAAGACCAAACTGCGCGTCTACCAGGCATGCGTGCTCAGCACACTCCTTTACAGCAGCGAGGCATGGACCACCTATGCGAGTCACGCGAGGAAACTCAACAGCTTCCACCTGAGATGCTTGCGGCGCATTCTGCGTATCCAGTGGCAGGACAAAGTTCCCAACACAGAGGTTCTGAAACGCACTGGCATGAACAGCATGTTTTCTATTCTCAACGAGAGGCGCCTTCGCTGGTTAGGCCATGTGGTTAGGCCATGTTAGGAGAATGGACCCAGGCCGCATACCCAAGGACCTGCTGTACGGCGAGCTAGTAGAAGGTGCACGAACGACTGGAAGGCCACGTCTGCGATACAAAGATGTCTGCAAAAAGGACATGAAGACAGCCAACATCAACACAAACAATTGGGAGAGCTGTGCTGACGACCGCTCCGCGTGGCGTCTTGCTGTCAGACAGGGCACTCAGAAAGTTGAGGAGATGAGAAACACAAACCTCGCTGCAAAGAGAGCCAGGAGGAAGGCGAACCAAAAACATCCTCAGCAAGCATCAGCATACACCTGCAGCAAGTACAACAGAGACTGTCACTCAAGGGTCGGACTCGTCAGCCACTCGCGAAGGTGCAGATAGGACACCCAAATCGGAAGCTACACCATCGTCTCTCGAAGACGGACGGATGCCGACGACGAGTCATTATTAGAATTAGCAAATAATACTGCTGATACTAACATGATAGCGTCAACTTATCTTTTGTATGTAGACTCATTAACAGGTAAAGAAATAAAATATTGTGTCAAAGATTAATGCGGTAATGTATAAAGAATCACACTAAAGTCGTACTCTGATGCAGGGAATCCTTATGAAAAGAAAAGAAAAGAAATTCGTAGAAAGCTCAGACCCTAGCAGGTCAAACCCTGAACTTATATGACTAAATATTATCGGAGTTAGAGTCCTAAAAGCAAGGTACTTGTCTTTATTCTGAATTAATGTAAACTGGCGTTTGCCTGTTTGGGTACATACGTACATACGTACACACAGCACACAGTACTACCGAGGAGTGTAAATGAGCTATCAGAGAGTTACTTTGGTTGTGAGTAAAAGAGTCGTAATTGTACTGGTGTTGGGCTGGCTTCATCGACAACTGATGGGTTGTACCCGAGTTGTTTTCTTAACGATTCAAAATATGGCCCTCTCCCTAACGCATTCTCTTTTAGTTTTGATGGCTTTTACATACCTGGATGTTAGGTAAAAACAAATTATGTAAAGTGACGGCAACTTGTTGTAAAAGGTTCTGGTAAAGATGAAATAGTACATAGCAAGAAAATTAATTTTGAGCAGTAAATCTTTGTCGATCGGCAATTAAGTCAGTTAAGTTTGAGCACATAGCCAAGTGTTGAAACAAAAGTAGAAATTGATTAAATGCGTTAGTGAGAGGGCCATATTGGGTTCTAAAAATTGGGATAGAGAAATAAGTGGAAGTGTCCAAAGGGAACTCAAGTTGGCTTATATATGCATTGTGTTGTTGTGTTCCGCATGTTTCTAACAAAATTGACTAGTGTACTGTCGTCTTGCAGAGCCAGTTAGGAATGAGTAGAATTTGGTGTGGTTGTAGGTTCGCTCTTTGAACCTGGAAACCTGTTGGCTGTCAGTTCGGTAAATGTCTTGCAAGATACTTTTTTTTAAGGAAAGTATAAATTACTGAATGAGGTGCATAAATTTTATGTTTCAAGAAAATGTCTTGTTTACTGTTTCGACTCAGGCTCGACTGCTGATTGGCTGTCTAGAAATATTTTCATTTATTGACAAGGTGTTCTCCCCTGAGTCCATCTGGAAGAACGACGGGATTCAAATCTAGAAGCGTAACATTTGCATATGCCAAAGCCTGGTCAGCAGAAGTGTGTTCCTAGGATGGTTCATCATTCCATAGTAGTAGAGGCCTCAGTGTAAGAGGAATCATATGTCGCCGAATGACCTGGCAGGAACAATGATTTATCATTAAAACAGATGCAAACAGTCTGCTCATCAATCATATCTTCTTTCACCTCCTTTATTAATCTAATTGTCGGTGCGGTGGATATACCAATTGCTGCAAATATAAAGCGTGTCATAGCAAAACAACCGATGAAGCAGTTAAAATTACCTTTGATGGACTGAAACTTTCCGAGGATGATTTTCCTTCCAGCCAAATATGACTTCATCAATGCATCACATGTTTGTATTTTGTCAGGTGTAAGATGAATCTCCAATCTCGTCGATTATAATTTGTAGCCAAAGCATGTAGGGTTTAAACTCTGCCACAGAAACGCAACAATCAAGATTTTTTATTGCACCGGACACGAGTTCACTCTAGTATCAAAATTTCGAGCACAATATATGTCGTGTGTTGTTGTAACTTTGTGATTGCTATCCATTAAAGTTAATTGCTAAAACAATCACGCAGCTTGAGCTACAATCTATGAAAGAGCGTTTATCGAACAAAATGCTTGTTTCGCAAAAACAACAACACAAAGGGATGGTATTTCGAGCGGAAAATATAAATCATGCAATAAGCAACTGATGTGTCACGTTTGGCCATAAAACTCTCGTTATCCGGTTGTTGTATAAACGACAGTCTCTGATTGCTGGGTTTGAATTCTCTGTTATAACGGAATTGCTAGGTGTCTAAAAGTGAGGAACCATTCAGAATCACTCAGTGCGTTTGTTTTAAGGTAAATCAAATGAGGGAATGAATAAATTGAAAGACATTGCAAACCTTTCCCCTACATAATGTCTTTAAGTATTTTCCTCAGTAATTTCAGTGTTTGCTTAAACTAATTTTAATTTTTTTACCCCAAGCATTTACAATGTCCCTTAAAACTCAGCGTCACAACTGCTTTGAAAATCTAGCATGAAATATTCCTATGTAGTATAATAAAACTCTTAGAACCAATATTTGCCAAATAATCAAGTTTTATTGGGTGGGAAAACGATAAGCTGGCTTCTTATTGGTTGGCTGATTAATCTTGTGAAGGTCAGCTCTTTGGAAACGAAACAGCTGGTTGGTCGCAGAGGCCGAATGATGTGTCGTGATCGAACCAAAAATGTCTGTGCAATTAGTTTAGAGCCACCTTTTATTGACCCCCTCGCTGCAACAACCAAAATGATTCTAAAAAATGACGCACTTGTGTTGAAAATTGTTGTATAGTCCCGCAGTTCGTAGACTACTCTTGAGGCGAGTTAAACAGACTCCCTTTGGATTCTTAACAGTTCCAGTGCTGGATTGGAAGTTGGGGTGGGGGTGGACTAAGGCAATATGTGTGTTATTCCAAGAGGTCATATGTCACTGAGCTTCCCTCTTGCTAATCGATGTGGAAAGTTTTCGTCATAATACCTCCAATCTACCCTCTTCTCTTCAAGTTTAATAACCAATTCCACGTGTCTTGCAGTAGAGATACTAAGCAATGTTTGTTTGTCACGTTAAGTTTTGTATACATGAATAATAATATAGAATGTCGAGAGCTCGAACAGTGAGTGGGATATGAGGAGTTAGAAGGTGTGGACTGGTCATATGTTTCTACTCTGTAATAACTAAGAATATATAAAGTGCCCAGGGCACTGATATTGGACATCGAGGTAATCACTTTTCAATTGTCATACACACATACATGTAACCATGCACAGTTACATATTGTCAATATTGCGTGTATGTGTGATTATAGTGAAAATCCCGTGATCATCTCATGTGACTCACGAAAAAACCAAAGTACGCAAATAATGTAACGAACAAACACAGTGAACAAATAAGTTGTACAGTACCATGTGATGGAAATAGAAGAGGCGCGCGGTTTTACCGATATACTTGTTACTGGGGTATTTTTCCGGTGGTACATATCACATACTTTTTTTTCACTGTATCGATACTTCGGTAATTTCCTTCAGAACATTTCACGAGTACATTTGATATGAATTGAATGACATTTTAAGTATCCTTTAATTTCTCGTTCAAACATTAATAAGGTATTTATTAATATTTTTAAAAAGGTTGTATTTGTCAAAAAGTAATTTTGACTATTACAGATTCAGTGATATGTATTAGCATTGAATTACATGTATGGCATGTGTCACGTGTGCCATTATTGAGGCCGAAATGGATGTTTAAAAAAACACTCGGCCAAAATGCACATTTTGGACACATTTCTGATTTAAAATAGGAGAAAAGATTTCTTTTATTTCAAAAGTTATCTTTTAGTGTGTGTTAATGTATAAGTACATATGTTCTATTGTAAGACATAGACTCATCCAAAGTCTTTTAGAAGAGCAGTTGTTTTCTCTTTGTCATTTACGTATCTTCTATAGTTCATTTTTTATCTTTGCTGAATCAGTGTTATACCGGGCCTCTGTGATAAATGTCTTAACCGGGTGTTGACATCCGATTTAGTTTCCCTTTCTATTACATGTACGTTAAGAACACACCCAGTACAGTATCGGTATGAGTACTTCCTATTTGTTTTAACAATCCTTCAAATGTCAATATGTTTTACAGATGTCGGTTAATGATTAGCGTAATCATCCCACTTAAGTTACAGTTTTTATAAAACACCATATACAGCAATTAATGTATATTTACAAACTCGTCTCCTTTTTTTGCGGGGGGGGGGGGAACATTTTGTTTTGAGATGAGATATTGTACACACTTTTATCTCAAGATAATTCGTTTTCAGATAATATAACAAATATAACATGGTGCTATTTTGCTATAAATCAGAGCAAAATATGTGTTCACATTTTGTGATATCTGGGAAGTTTTGTTTAACTCGCGGGCCCTTCTTTAGAAAATTAAATTGTTGGTCCCAAATTTAACTGTCCTGTGCATCGTGGTACGATCAGAAAAAGCGCGGTGGAAAATGTTTTGTGGTACCCAGATCTAGAAAATAGAACCCTAAACCACTTTTTAAAAGTAATTGGTCATTTTCGTGAAAAGCTGGTCAAAACTAAGCCGATAATGAAGCAGCTGACTAGAATAAGCTAGTGGTACAAAACAAAACAGTGGAAAATGTATCCGTCTATATGACCTTTTTAAGATCCTGCGTTGCTGTTGTGAAGTGCAGACCAAGCTGTGTAAATGGTGAAGAAAATAAATTCAGAAAACATAGCCCGATGTTACGGAACAAATTTACATAAAAGAAGATATATTTGACTATTTGAAAGAGCAGCAGAGGGGGCGAACAGACCAATTTTTAGAAGCGTCTATTTGCTAAACAACAACTTCCTACAAAACCGAAAAAATAACGTCATAAAACGTAAACCAAAGCTTCTATCTAGCCGAGAGTTTCTCCTACAGGTTAGTTAATTTTGTTACTGGTTTTTTTTTTGGGGTCATTTTATTTAAAAATTATTATGCGCGTGATGTTTACCTGATGAAGTCTCATCGAGGTCGCGCCTCTCTGCTGCTATGAATTAAATCATTCTCTCAACCGAATATGTTATCAAGACCGATTCTGTATCTTAATCTAGGATCGTGTAAATTGTTATAAATCCGTGTGGGATTGACTTAGCACGACTAAAGAAATTTCTATAAAGATTATAATCCATATCTCCGCTACACCAGGTCTGATGAATATTTCTTAGCGTATGCTTATCAACTCCATATAAATACAGCAAGAATAGTACAGTTATCTCTGATCACTTTTGGAATTTGTGTATCGCTGAGTAACATAGATAACATCTGTATTTATATGTTTACCGAGTGAAAATATTCTAGCTGGATTTGATTGTTTATCCAGCATTACATCATCGTATACTACTAAATTATTAATACTCCCATCAATATCATCAACACTCGGTGCTTCATCAATATCCGTGATAAAATTAATAATATCATAACCGTCTTCATTTATCGTCGCTGCGTTTTTATTAAAATCGTTTAACACATCGTAACATCGTTGATCATCTACAGATGGTGCTACGAAATACAACCTGTCCGATTTTAACCAGTTTTAACCATCTCATTATCAGATTAAATAACAACTGTGTCTTGCCACTTCCAGATTGACCTATGATAACGATTCTGATAGAATTTGGAAGAGCTGTGTGGTGTTTAACAGGTCTCGCCGCTGAAAAATCAATTACATCCATGATATATAATAAATAATATTGATCTATGTTGTGTTAAATGTAGAGCGCGTACACCAACAGATACATTAACAACAATTACAAAAACAAATAATAGGTCAGCGGTTACAGGTAAGTGTGAACGATGCGGTACAAAGAAATTTAAATTTATCCCAGGTGACAAATCGAATTTTACAAAAACGTGGAGGTGATATTGCAGCAAATTACCAGTAACTCCGTGGGCAAAATACCCAGGAGAAAAACATCTTCCAGGATATAATTATTGTGGTCCTAAAACCAGACTTGATAATCAGGATTAACCAAAACCCGACGAGTATCCGATAAATGAAATTGATCGAGCTTATTACGCTCATGATGCTCGGAACTAAACTATGCAAACGATAAACAAAATATAAATGCAGTAAACACACACACACACACACGTGTGTGTGTGTGTGTGTGTGTGTGTGTGTGTGTCAGAATTGCATGTATGGTAAACAAAATCATACTAATAACAATATGAATTTAATGTACTTTTTATTTTCAAGGTCAAGTGTCGCTGTTTTCAGGTGCGTAGCCAAACTACGTAAATGACCAAACAAATAAATAAGCAACCAAATGACAGAAAATATAACCTCTGTTTCACTATTTTGAAAGTCTTGTATCACTGTAGTAAGGTGTGGATCCAAACTAAGCAAACGACAAAACAAATAAATACGGTAAATGCACATGTGATATAGAAACACAAGCAAAGAGTTATAAATGCATGTACCACCCCCTCCCTCGAGCGGGTGGATGGGTGGTGGTGTGCATTTTGGTTTAACAGTGCAGAATGGTCTATGCTACACAAAGTAAATGATATAATATTGACTGGGAATGTTGTAAAAGAGATAATTAAGTACAATTGATGTAGAATGTATTTACTTCTCTTAAGGTACTTCTGGTCCTCATGTAATGGAATGTTGAAGAAATTCATGATCATTGTTTTAAGTCGAGGTCGTTATTGGTTGATGTAAATCTATATTCTGCATGCAGAAGTGCTTTAAACGCGGGTAACAACTTTCTTACGTGAAACGAACGTCAAACCTGATAACATATATATAGCTACATATTGGCCCATTTACTAACAGATTTGAAAAACTCTGAACCAATGTAATGTTAAATGCCAGATAAGAACCAAAATCCATTTATTATCATCTGCACTGCCAAGCTAGTAGGATTATACCAAAATGTCATGTCATACAGTGTACTATCGCGTTCAGTGATTCGTCAGTATCAAATTATCAAGGGTAGACAACTTAACGATTAAAAGGTTAGTGTGCGAACAATTGGATTTTATTGTTGTGAATTTTAAACTAGTTAATATGTTTGACATGTAAACATGATTTAGGTGAATGAACTAATTCACTGTATTGAATGAAATCACATGAAAAAGGTAGGTGATTTACCTGCTGACTTTTAATCTTAAGGTGATCCTGTTTGCGCATGTACCGACATCTATTTGGGAAGCCTCTAAACGGACATATTGATAACAGGACAGTCACATTAGAAGTAATCCAATGCTTTCTGACTATAGTTTTAAAGATTTTAGGCCGTCTATGTTAGGAAGTACCGGGTGTACATGTCAGTTGTATAAATAAATTAATAATAACGCACACTCTACTTTGCGCCTCTATTTACTTCTTTTGCACTTGTAATTCATTGTTGATTGATCTCATAATCTGTCAAATCTACTATACGACCAGTTTCATTTTCTTGATTTTATAGATTCTTTAAAATTCTGGTATTTATATTTTATCATTCCATTTTCTCTGTCACTTTTTCTCTGTAGCATTCACACATCACCTAGCTAATCTACTATAATCGATGACGACCGTTCAATTACACTTATGTAGTTCAATTTTATTGTATATCAAATAAGGGTCAGTGGACAGAAGCTGGGAAGAGTCACAAGCTTTAAATTTTGGTATCAATTATGACAGACTCCAAACCCGAACTACTCTGCAAGATTGCTCAGACAACAGCAGCAATAACTAGGTTGACATCAATATGGAAAGATACCAACATTACTCTTGGATCCAAAATAAGCCTGAGGTGCTCGATAGTTATATCCATCTTTCTATATGCTTGTGAAACATGGACGCTCACATCAGATCTACAAAGATGGAGTCAAATCATGAGATCGTCGGCATCTGGTACATTGACCATTTAACCAACAAAGAGGTCCACAACAGGATCCAAAGAGCCATCAGATCCTATGAAGACCTCTTGACCACTGTAGATAAAAGCACATACTGACTTGAAACGGTCATGTTTCTAGATCATCTGGACTGGCAAAAAGAATCTTGCAATGTACAGTGCGAGGTGCAGAAGAAGAGGCAGACATAAACGAGGTGGGACAACAACATTAAGGAGTGGACAGGCATGGAATTTGGAGATTTCCAAAGGGCAGTAAAGAACAGGGAAAGATGGAGATTAGTGGTAGAAGAGTCAACTGGTGCCCAAACGACCACTTCACTTAGGTTAAGGAACTGATAGTGATGATGATGAGGAGGATGGATATTAAATGAAAGTATTAAAGAAAGTTTATCATTAGAATCTGTACATATGTCCATTGTAAACCACTTATTGGAAGTTATTTAAACCCTGTAGTATTACAACTCTTTAGAAATCAATTTAGCATATGGTTAACACTTCCCTTATGAACTTTACTTTGTTGATTTTATAATTTATAGTTCTTAAGAGAATGTAAAGGTTTAAACATCAGCATTATCAAATGAACATGCATACAATATTCGTTAAGGTTTGTTTTGTTATAAAATCTCATAGAACGGGTTAGAGTGTTTTACATTATATTTTCAGCTTTTCTGATTTAGTTTGAATCATCTTCATACTTTTGAATGATATATTGTTACGTATATTTGATTCAAATCATTTAATTTTTGTTTGTCAGATTCAAATTTGACATTTTGGGTTTAAAATTCGTTAGTTGGGAGAGATATTCTAGATGGTAACCTCATTTTCTGACCTTGCTTCAGAGTGTAAATAAGCTTCTAAAATGATTGGTTAATTCCAAGGACATTAGAGCTTTTTTTTTTAAAAATGATTGGTTGATTCCAAGGACAAAATGGAGTAAAGTATAAACATCTTTCTAATTTAGTTGGGTCATATGATGTTTGCGTGATTTCTTGAACGTGAGATTGTTCTGAGAGATTCTGGAAGGTTGTGACCCCTTTCCTGTTTACGTAAAAACAGGTATTTAAATTATTGTTTGGGAGAGAACAGTTCAGTAGTCAGTCTGGGCTTTGGAATACAAATGTGTGTGTTATTGTTTGAGTGTAAATTATTCGTTTGGGATCAAGCTGAATTTATTGTGTTATGTATCTAGAAATTACTTGTGCTCATTTAAATTATTATAAAATTAAAACTGACTTCATCACGTGACATCGTCGTCCATATTGGATTACATCGTCAAGATTCGAACCGGGAACTATTAGGACATATTATTGTCAGGACTCTTGCAATTCCACTAGTGGATTATATTGGGAATTCTTTTTGGATTAAATTTTGGACTTGATTCTCTAAAACCGTAAGTTTAAATATTTTCTTTTATGAAAATATTTGTACTCAATAAATTGTTTGTTAAATTTTACAAGCTTGTTATTTTCACTTCATTCTATGTTGCTGCTTATTCGAGCCTAAGCACGTAACAATATATTTCCATTTCTTGTGTGATGTCATTTATTGCCATGGTAGGACAATGTGTTGATTATACCACATCATGAGTTTCGTGTGATGTCTTTAGATATACTTCCTCTTTTCCCAATAGATATGTGATCAATACAAATTCAAATGCAAGGCAAGTTTTATTTCCTTCCTTTTCTACTGCACCGTTTGTTTTTTGGTTGTTTTTGTTTTGGTTGTTATCTATATCTGACATCTTTAATATACATGGTCATGTTTCAGAAACGTTAAGTTTACAAGCGCCGTAATATATATTTGTATTGTACTTCCTCCATCTTCTCCGGTGATGTGTATTCTTGGTACATTTTGTGTTCGTAACATCAAGTTATCTCAACATAAAGTATACAATGTATCGAGTATGATTCAACATAAAATATACCATGTATCGAGTATGATTCAACATAAAATATACTATGTATCGAGTATGATTCAACATAAAATATACTATGTATCGAGTATGATTCAACATAAAATATACCATGTATCGAGTATGATTCAACATAAAATATACCATGTATCGAGTATGATTCAACATAAAGTATAAAATGTATCGAGTATGATTCAACATAAAGTATAAAATGTATCGAGTATGATACAACATAAAGTATACAATGTATCGAGTATGATTCAACATAATGTGTATCGAGTATGATTCAACATAAAATATACCATGTATCGAGTATGATTTAACATAAAATATAGCATGTATCGAGTATGATTCAGCATAAAATATGCCATGTATCGAGTATGATTCAACATAAAGTATAAAATGTATAGAGTATGATTCAACATAAAGGATATAATGTATCGAGTATGATTCAACATAAAGTATACAATGTATCGAGTATGATTCAACATAAAGGATATAATGTATCGAGTATGATTCAACATAAAGTATACAATGTATCGAGTATGATTCAACATAAAGTTTACAATGCATTGAGTATGATTCAACATAAAGTATAACATGTATCGAGTATGATTCAACATATATTTTATAATGTGTCGAGTATATCTTTTTTACCATAGTTTTGAAAATGCTTTCAATGTCGTGTATATGATGCTTTTGGGGCTTTCAGAAATATTCGCAACTCATGCTCTCTGTATCCTCTCACTTCAAATAGTATAAAACCGACTTGATTACCAAAAAAAAAATGATTTGTTTGATTTTTGTTTATATTTCTTCTGTATATAAATGTAACTTTCTTTAAACATTGTTTTGAAATGTAAAATCATTATTACTGGTTAAATTGAAGTGTGTTACAAGTGCTTCAGCTGCTAAATAACTGAATATATTGACCTTTATTTTTAATGTCACGTTTTCGGTACTTGCTGGTTTCATCTAGACTCGAGTCTGTTGATACATGATGAGAATAATCGTAACCATCAAACGTTGTAAAAACGAAAATACATTTGGGGTTTTTCATTAAGACTATAATACATTTGGGGTTTTTCATTAAGACTATAATACATTTGGGTGTTTTCATTAAAACTAAAATACTTGTACATTCTGAAATCATGAACATTTTGTTAAATCCTTAAAAAAACAACTTGTGTTTGATTACTATTTTATCTTTAGTATGTAGAGAAGTATTTCGTGTGTTCTTTTCCAGTACGTCTTTACATTTCCTTGAACACTCGTTTCGTTCACTAAAATTATTTTTTTTTTAATTTATGCTCTTTTAAGATT
This sequence comes from Unio delphinus, assembly GCA_029339505.1. Classification (NCBI taxonomy): domain Eukaryota; kingdom Metazoa; phylum Mollusca; class Bivalvia; order Unionida; family Unionidae; genus Unio; species Unio delphinus. The sequence continues at coordinate 3,426,981 of JAQISU010000014.1, forward strand.
TTTTTCTGACAGTATCGTGCATAGTGCGGTTCTTGCTTATTTTCAATTTTTACGCCTTAATGAATCATCAGAAACTATCTTTGTCAAAACATTTATATCCAGTGTTGCGTTTTTCAGATGCGTGCATGCCAAAATAAAAAAATCTCTACACTATTGGTCATTCACAGTTCTTTTCTTGGGAAATATTTGTACCTCTACCTTGTGTAATATGAGCTAAATATTTCTGTTAATTTTTTTTATCACTCGATTTGGTGTTGTTTTTTCTTCATTCGCTTCATTTTGTTTGCAGAATTTATTAATATTTGTGTTAAACAAATGGACTCTAATGATCAATATAAAGACGTCTTAAATGTTGATCTTTGTCGGTAATTTAAAATGGTATAAATTTATTCAGAGAATGCTTTATACTTGATAATCTCTCATCAAGTCAATATTCTCTCAACAAGTTACGGCAATTTGCAACGTCTCTTCTAGCGTTTTAAACGTAAAAATAATTTCAGATGAAGTCAAATATATCAACTCTTATGGTTGAATCTAAACTTTACGTTGTACTGCATACATTATATATGTTATTCTCTAATCATTGTGTGGAAGATCAAACGTTTATGAGATTGTACGGCAAATTTAGCACATTACAAATATTACCCTTATCGAATACGCAATTTATTCCATCTTGAGATTGTATTTTGTAATGTATGAAGCGGAAAAAAGTTACCAAATGTATTTTTTTCTATCAGCTCCATTCGCAAATATCTTTTAGTTGATGCCTCCAAAACACTTGTATGTTCACTAGTGCTTTCAAGACTGAACTATTGTAACTCAATTCTGGCTGTTTGTCACAATATCTACTCCAGAAACATCAAAAAGTTCAAAACATACCTTTTCGGCCTCACCCATTTGTACACACCATCAAGATACTTAAGCTCCTCTTCTGACCATCGAAGTCATATGGACAACGTTCTTTTGCATACCAGGGCCCAGCAATGTGGAATGAATTACCCAGTGAAATCAGGCAGTGATCCCTTTCAAGATTGCTCTTAAAACTCACCTTTTTCGACAGCAAGAACAAACTTAAAGACCCAATAATGTTTCGCACCATACATATTTTCAGCATTTCTTTTTGTTTTCCAATTTCATGGTTTTTGTTTTTTATTTTTATTAGTCATATCATTATAGATGTTGTAAAGCGCTTAGAGCTTCTAAACATTAGGCGCTATACAAATTCATTATTATTATTATTATTATTATTATTATTATTATTATTATTATTATTATTATTATTATTATCTTTGACCACATAATTTCCCCGTCGAACATGTAAACAAATATATATCATTTCTGTACATACCCGTACTAAATTCCACACGTCGCTTCCTCCTGTACTGGATATCTTACCAGCGCTGAAAAGTTAATTCATGAGAGAGAGAGAGAGAGAGAGAGAGAGAGAGAGAGAGAGAGAGAGAGAGAGAGAGAGAGAGAGAGAGAGAATCAATCAAGTGAAAATGTCTTGCGTAATAACATAGAAGAGACCTGATTAAATTTGTAACGCTCAACTACTAACCCTAGTAAAACTTTGATCTAAAGATATTCCCAGTTACCTTGAGTCAAAACTGAAATTTCATGTGTCAGATTTGTTGAAACATTGTCAGATTGTTCCTGAGTGATTTAATGTTGTGCTGTTATTATCAGTGACAGACCTGTTATATATCACAGAAGGCCTGTAGGTATCACGGTACCAATTGCTTTTTCCCAAGACCTCAATGCTACTGTTTTATGAAATAAAGATACTTTGTATCCTACCTCAGCATTACATGTCACACTGTCATAGAAAACAATGTTAGATTGTCCATTTGACAAGGACAAAACCGAGGTACTCCATTGCATCTAAGAGAGATAACTCTGCTGGAACTAGACAGTGGTAAGTGTTATCTAGTCACAACAGACATTTTTAGCCATGCGTACGTTTTTTGTTTTGTAAATCATAATATATATATATATATATATATATATATATATATATATATATATATATATATATATATATATATATATATATATATATATTAACATTATCTCTCATGTTGCCAAGAGGCTTAAATTATTTTAAGTCAATCAGAAAGTGCACTTCTAACATAATGCATCAATCACAACTAGTGTTGTGTTTAATGCAAAGTACACTAGGCTACACCTTAAGCGCCACCTACCCGGGGTTGTATAATTGGTACCGTGATACCTGTACACCCCAATAAACTTGAAATGCTATTCTCTATGTTATCTTACTGCTGCCCAAGAGCCATGCCTACCAAAACAAATGAAATCGTGTATTAGCCGTCATGGAAAAATTGATTTTCGTCTACCGTCTTTACTTGACTATAACACGATTCTAAGTACAAAAGATCAAGATGCTGACCTCGGTATTATAACGTACCCGCAGATTAGCGTCGATGTAATTTGTTCTACTGACTAGTCCTAACAAACTGCACAGAACCAGATCTACCGGCACGTAATGCGACGGTGGATATGGGCCGGTGCAGTTTGCAGTTGGACTCATAAGTGAATACAGACGGTTGTTTCTATAATAATAATAATAATAATAATAATAATAATAATAATAATAATAATAATGATGATGATGATGATGATGATGATGATGATGATGATGATGATGACTTTGTATAGCGCCTAATCTTTAGAAGTTCTATGCGCTATACAACATCGATAATGATATGACTACACTACAGAAAAATAGAAATACAAAAACCGTGAAATTGGAAAACATAAAACATATTGAACACATATAAGATACAAAACATTATCAGGTCTCTAAGTTTGTTCCTGCAGTAGAAACAGGTGAGTTTTAAGAGCACTCTTAAAAGGGACCACTGTGTCTTTGTGTCTAATTTCAATGGACAGTTCATTCCACATCGCCGGGCCTGGTATGCAAATGAACGTTGTCCATATGGTTTAGTTTTCATAATGGGAACAATGAGTATACGATTGTCAAAAGAAGAGCGTAAGGATCTTGCTGGTGTATACACATGGGTGAGGCTAAATAGGTACGTTTGACTGGAGTCTGTCAGTGAAACGTAGCACAGAGAACACATTTTGTATTTAATTCTGAATGGAATGGATAGCCAGTGTAGGGTACAGAGCAGTGGTGAGGTGAAACTGATACAAGATAGCTAACTCGTCATTAAAATGAGTATGCATGCATGGGATTTAACGGTATGTTAGCACATCTGATTACCAATTAAAGGTAAAACGTGATTTAAGAGTAGCAACAGTAGTTAAATGTATGTGGGGAAAGTCAATATGTGATGTCTAAAATAATCTTAATACACAGTTGAATCTGTGTGATGCCCGAAGAGACCTCAAAAACACTAGACACACAACAGGGGCAACAGAGTACCGAGAAATAAACAAGAATATCAGAAGAAGAGAAAACCTTGAAGAAAGCAAAAGAAGATTGGATGGGACAAACGCGCACGGAAAATAGAGAGCAGTCTGATAACGAATAACAGCAAAAATGCATTGCAAATTGTGAAGGACCTCACCAGACAGAAACAACTAAGAGTCAGTACCATTCAAGACCAAAATGGAATATGTCTCACAGAAGAAAGTGATACTGTAGAAAGATGGACTGAGTATTGTAAAGAACTCTGAAGTCTACAGTACACTCCACCAATGATGATTATTTCCCCACTCTCAAAGAAGAGGTGGAGTCAGCAATAAAAGCACTGAAGAATGGGAAAGCAGCTGGAGTAGACAACATCCCATCTGAACTTATAAAAAATGGTGGGGAATCAGTGATAGAGCTGCTAACACAAATCTGCAACAAGATCTGACAGACAGGCGAATGGTCAACACAGTGGACCCAGTCACTGATTATAACACTCCCCCAAAAAGGGCAATCTCCAGCTGTGCTAAAATTACAGAACTATCAGTTTGATCAGCCATGCTAGTAAGGTGATGCAGAAGATCATCTTGAACAGACTGAACCCAAAAGCAGAAGAAATAATCGCTGAAGAACAGTCATGGATCCAGAGTGGAAGAAGCACAACATAACAAATATTCAATCTTAGGGTTCTGTGCGAAAATACTTGCAACATCAACAGACATCTAGCATTTGTTCATAGATTTCACAAAGGCTTTCAACAGTGTGGCATGGTGCATTGTGGGCCACAATGAAAAAGTACAACATAGGTCAAAAGTTGACCAAAACCATCAATCATCCAAGGCTACCAGTGCAGTAATGGCTCAAGATTCTGTGGGGGACTGGTTCAGGAAAACAGTCGGAGTACGTCAAGGCTCTATGCTGTCACACACGCTTTTCAACATCTACTTAGAGCGCATCATGAGCGAAGCCCTGGAAAACCACTGCTGGATAGTCAGCATTGGAGGGCGTAACATCACCAACCTATGCTTTGCATGCGATATTAATGGGTAGGCAGACAGTGAAGACGAACTTGCCATCTTAGTGAAGAATATTGATGAAACATCTTCCAGATTTGACATGGAGATAAGTGTCGAGAAGACAAAGCTGATGGCAACCAGAGGACAGAAAACTGGAAACAGTGGCCCAGTTTCAAATAGCTTGGTTCCATAATCACCGAAGCTGTCTCCAAAACTATTCTTCCCAGGGGAAGGGTAGGGTGGAGATTATACGTCCAAGTCAACCGTAGGGAATATATTTTTAGTACTGTATCACATAAATAGCCGACGTAGTTCAGCATGAGGTGAGCATGTGGTAAAGACTTAATTGAAATTAGATTTTGCATTATGTACTGGTCGGGCTTACATTCATTACACATGATCTTAAATTATTCAATACAATTGTTTAGTCTGCACAAAACCTACATTTAAACTTTTCAGTATTTAAATATAAATATTAGAGAACATCGATGGACAAGGGCCGTCGTAAATCTTGTACCTTCAGCGAAAATTATGAAAGATGAAGCATTTCGTTCGACTGAAAATTACATGAATAAATAAAACAATCTGCCTCTTTTTTTTTCTTTAAACGAACGCGTACTGGCGAGCTAAACATCAAAATGTTAGTCAACCGAACTCGGACCAGACAATCGCACTTTCGTTTCGCTCGCACAAAAGCGCGCGTAATCCGAGTAATGTATAACGGTATTAATTATACAATCCCAGGTAGGTGGAGCTTAATTTGTAGAGAACATTGCATTTAGATATAACAACACTAGCTTTAATTAGTTCATTACCTAAAAGTTGTACTATCTGTAGGTTTTAAAAAAAAGTTAAGTCTCTTGGCAACGTGTGAGTTTATGTTAATTCATATCCAGGTCATATTTTGTATTTTTTTTTATTTTTAAAAAGAATCACATACACATATCTGAAAATGTATGTTGTGACTAGATAACTCTTATATCTATCTAGTTCTAACAGAGTTATCTATCTTAAATGCAATGGAGTACCTGGTTTTGCCCTTGTCAAATTGTTCTCTATGCTAATGTATCATGTGCATGCTGAGGTAGAACAGAAAGTATATTTATTTCACCAAACGTTAGCATTGAGGTCTATGGGGGAAAAAAAAACAAACATCTGGTACCGTGATAAGATAAGTCAGGTTCGAGTTGTTCATTACAGCAATACGCCTCGTTTCACGCTAGATGTCAGAACTGTCGAATGTCAAAGGTTACACACCAGGAACATGGTCAAGCGTAGCTAGTACTGTATTTTTTCTCACTCTCAGTGTGACGTGTTGACTGTGTCGTAAATCCGAATGTTTTTGTCTCTTTGATACTGGTCCATTTATAAAGTGACTGTGATTTCTACGAAATGTTGTGCTACTGAAGTAGTTCCTGTTTCGTTGAATTTAATTGATAACGTGTACCTTGTGAGAGGAATGGTGACTTCAAAATGGGTCCAAAAAAATGGAAAGAAAGTCGGGTTCGTCGTGATGTTGCTGATTTATATTTGTTTGATCTCGTGTCAAGGAACATTAGGTGATACTTACCTCAACAAATTTGCAGTGCATGTGCGTGGTGGTCGGGAAGTGGCCGAGAGGTTGGCCGAACAATATGGCCATCGGTTGGTAGCACCTGTGAGTATGGTTCTTAGCTCTTGTACCCTACACTGGTTACTTTAATGATCATTGCAAACATTCGATGTTTCTAGTAATTAAGACCTTATCAAGATATATTGACATTGTTTTAAAAGTTCAATGTTATCACTTTTAATATGTACTGCAGTTCTTTTGATTGTTAATATTAAGTATTTAATCTCGCACCTTGAGACACCATGCGTGACAGATACTAGTGATCTGTTGTACATTTGGCCCAAATACTGCTTTACTGTGGGCGTGTTCGTTAATTTTACTCAGAAGTGTTCATATTTTTTCATACTAATTTATTTCACAAAGTGAATAATGTCTTGGGTGCGTAGTGACGAATTCCTCCATTCAGTTTATTTATAATTAATTGTGTTTATTTTTGTCTTGATTATGGTTACCTTTTTGATTGGAATATGCTCAAATTGCCATGGCCAAAAGCTGTAGAAAGTGAGTGTATGATTTGGATTTTTAACATAGCTTTAACAATTTTTAAGAAATATTGTTTCGATGTCTGCATCTGGCAGTTTATAGTTATGTCTAGCACTTGGGCATCATACTGCAGACATGTCTCATGATGTCCCACTCAGTCACATTATCCTGACACCAGGCTGACCAGTCCTAACACTAACCTCATAATGCTGAACGCCTAGTAAGACAGCTTTTACAAGTGTTAGTACAATTTTGGTAAGTCATTTTGGTAAGTCATTTTGGTATGACTCGGCCAGGGATAAACCCATGACTTCCTGCTTCTGGGTGGCTGCTCTAACCACTAGACTGTAGAAAGTAATAAATGTTTAGTGTGAATCATGCTTGCATCTGGATATATAAATCTTGAACTTACTGATTTAATAATTCTTTTCAATCAACAGCTTGAGTCAAAGTTGACAGTGGTGTTAGCATTTACTACTATTCACGACAATCTACCACAGTGAACAACAATGTGCCACAGTCTCTTTGCACACACACAAATATGAACTGTTAAAGAAAGAGACAGTCCCACAGAAAAATTAGTTAAGTATTAAACTGAACGTTATAGATAAACTGACACATAATAAGTGAATTAAAAATGTACAGTGACAGAAGTAAGGCTATAAGAAACTGTTAAACAAGGAACTGACTATATATATTTTTAAAAAAAACAAACAGTTGGTCTTTTCCTTGTAACACCAGAATGATGCTTTTCAAAAATCAGATTAAGTCTTTTCTTCGCTAACTGAATGAGACGAAGTAATGTCCATTTGATTATAAAATGATGTTGACTGCAAGAACAAACTTAAAGACCTAATATGTTTCCTGCCTTAAATATTTTCAGCATTTTTGGTATGTTTTCTAATTTTATGGTGTTTGTTTTACTTTTTGTAGTCATATCATTATAGATGTTGTAAAGTGCTTAGAGTTTCTAAAGATTAGGTGCTATACAAAGTCATTATTGTTGTTATTATTATTGTTGTTGTTGTTATTATTTAAATGATCAGTTTCTATATCTAAAGTTTTGACTTTGTAGATTTGCTTGTACAAAGTTTTGACTGAAACATTTTTAATTGGTAACAGTGTACAATGTAATAGTTTACCAGATGAAAAAAATATCACGAAACTACAAGAAAGTCTAGCTGACTTTACAGGGACAAATAATTCAAGCATTTATATCAGTGAAATTCCTTTACAAACACTCACTGCTCTCGGGCAATTAGTAGTCCATTAATGTAACCTGGATTTCAGTTTTTATTCCAGTCATTTGTACATTTATTGTAAGGGCCCCGAGTGGCCAAGTGGTCTAAAGCACTGTCTGTTACGGACCACTGCCATCTCACCTCTGTCTGCGTGTGTTCGAGTCGAAGATTCAGCAAATGTAGTTATGTGAGAAAGCTTGCCAGTAGCTTCTCGTGGGTTGGTGGTTCTTTCTGGGGGTTGTCCGGGTTCTTCCATGACCATTAATACTGGCCGCCATGTATAGCTTATATTGTGCTGAAAAATGGTGTTGAACCATCAAAAAAACCAAAAAAAAACCCATTTATTGTAATAAAGACCAATAATTAGCAATAACAGCTTAGTATTATTCCATTACTTCTGTGAATTGATCAGAATTATGATGTAAAAATAAGAACAATTTTTTTTTATATAAAAAGTGACACATTTCAACTTGTGGTTCTTTGAACTGTTGGGAGAAGCAAAGTGTCATATTGGGAGCAGTTTCTTAAATACTGTGTGATTGAAACAAGGATGTGTGACATGAGTTTAGTTAAGACAATCTGATTCTGAGAAATTGGATTACTCGCTTTCACATGCTAATAGAAGCACATGACCAGTAATCCAATATGAATACAAGTCAAATGGCTTTCACTGATTTGTTCAACCTACAAGTCAGACAAATCAACTAGTAATTTGCCTGATGCTTATACTGGTAACACAGCTTAATATTAAGATTTTTATACAACCTCTCACATTTTACATTTTGGCATATTCATTGTATCCCCTAGGGGTCCAACACTGAGACTCAAAAGTCTCGTTGGTGTCAAAACTTGGGGTCAAACTGAGTAAAACTCGAATGTTGGTATCAAAACTGGGGGTTAAATTAAAAATTTGGGGGTAAAGGGAAACTGATATTGAACATAGCAGTACCAACCAATGATTGGTGCAATATATGTGAGATTTAGTCTAGCATATATGCTTAGTATTGCAGATGATATGTTAATTTAGAACATTGACCATTGTTCAGGCATGATGAAAAAGTACCAAAGTTTAATCCATACAAAACACACACTAATCTGATTATCCTGACTGCATTTTATTTCTTCCATGTAAGATTTTGTCACCTTCAGAAATGTAAAAAAGGGATCTGATGACCCCAACCAGATCAAAAAGTGGGATGATTCAAATAAAGAAAATGGGTATCAGATACCCTCATGTGTATGATGGTTATTTGAAAAATTTAAAACAATATTATTACAAACACTTGCATCAGGGATTTCTGCACTAAATATTCACTTTTTCAGATTGACAAACTGTTTAAACCACAAGCTCATACTTTAACTTGGTTTTCTTCAGATTCCTTGTCTGGATTATTTTTTTCTTCTTTTTTTTTTAAGTTCTGCTGAAATTCAGAATGTTATGATTAGCTTAGTATTTTACACATATCAAAATGTATCTTTTTCCAAAATTGTCTTTTCAATCTTTCTCTCCCCATTATAAGCTATTCCTAGCAGGACCACTGTTTTGCTGTGAAGATAAAAGTACTGTTTCCTTTTGAAAATCGTGATTGGCCAGATCCATTCTTTGGTTATGGTGCCTGACCAAAATAAATATTTTTTTACAATAACACTGTAGATTCTTTGGTTATGGTGCCTGACCAAAATAAATATTTTTTTACAATAACACTGTAGATTTTTTGGTTATGGTGCCTGACCAAAATAAATATTTTTTTTACAATAACACTGTAGATTCTTTGGTTATGGTGCCTGACCAAAATAATTTTTTTTTTTACAATAACACTGTAGATTCTTTGGTTATGGTGCCTGACCAAAATAAATATTTTTTTACAATAACACTGTAGATTCTTTGGTTATGGTGCCTGACCAAAGTAAATATTTTTTTACAATAACACTGTAGATTCTTGGCGATGTTGTAGACTTCATGAATTTTGTTCAGCCAAAAAGTTGGTTGAATTGACTTTTTAAATTTAATAGCAATTATATATTCCATCATTATAGTTGAATATATTGAGAAGAAAAATAAACACATCATGAACATGGATATCAGGTCAGACTGGTTGTGAGCATTATTGGGACATAACAGTACAGAGACCAGACAAAAGGTCAAATGTACTACTCCTATTCCAATTGTCTGATTTTAATTTTAAAAAAAGGGGGGGGGGATTAGTAACTGGCAGTTTTGAAAGAAAAAAAAACTTGGAATTTGGGGCTAGCAGTTGAATGTATTGTTTACTCACTAAATACCATTCTGATCAATATTTGTCATTTTTTTCTCCGATGCTACACACATGTATTGAATTGAAGTTAAAGAGAAAGTATTAAAAAAAATTTTAAAAAAATCTCCAGTAGAGTGCAACCACAAGCAATAATTGATACAATGAAGAATATAATTATCATCCATTTTTTCATCATTTGGCTTTGTTCCTTTTTGTTCCATCATATGATCATTTAATTAGTCATTTATTCACTTCTTAAAAAATGTTATTATTTAAAGTTTTAATTTATAACCAAATAAATGTCAGTTGGAACAAGACAGTCCAGATTATAATTTTACTATTACAAGTCAATTCAAGAAACAGCAACATTTTTTTGTTCAAATAATTTTTAATACCTGTTTCTGGGGAATATATGTAAAAGTAGATTGAAGGGAAACAGTTAAATCAAATCTGTATTTGTGACAGCTCAGTATGGTGTTCACTTTGGTGTCCATCTCTTAAAAATAAAAAATATTTTGTTGGTTATTGTGGCTTGTAATGAATAGAAATCAGAACCCATTAATACTCCTGTCAAGATAAGATTGCTTTCACATAGTCTTTTATCCTGGCGATCTTACTTCAATAATGTAATCCAAGGTTTACCTTAGCTGCTGTTTTTAAAGACTGAGCCATGTGCTTTTATCAGCTTAGATGATTAACTGTTCATATGTATTGTGAAGTTTCTAGATTTAGATATAAAAAAATGAACAGGGATTGCACCTAGCATTAGCTGATAAATAATCTTATACTTAGAGTGTTCCTTTCAAAATCCAAAGGGTTGGGGTTGGGGTTCATTTTTCAGATTACAAGGAAGTAAATAATACAGATGGATACATGAAAATATCAATGGTTAGCATACAATTCTGACAGGATACAGATAACACTTTGGATTGAAAATATTTTGATTTTGACATTTGTCCCAACTTAATTGATATTTCACTCAGCCGAATCCTTTGAAAATCTTTGCAAGATATCTCTTAAACGCATTACACAATTTTGTTTATTTGAGATAGTTCTTTAAAGCATTTTAATACAACTACAAGTCAGTTTTATTTAAAGAAATTTGCCTGGGTCTAGATTGTATATTTGTTCTTTTTATGTGAAATTATTTGTTTTGGTGAAAATTCTAATCAGTGATTTTTTTTGTTCATCTGTGTACATATGTGACATTTAGTTTAGCCGTTGTTGGCATTAATGTCATAAATTTAAGGTTTGTTGCTACTTGGTTTTCTTTGCAGACTCATAAAATGTAACTTCAAAAATCCTCTTGTCAGGTAATTTTTAAAACCTGCACTTTTTTTTATACTATGATAATGACTTTTACCATGTCAAATGTTTTATGAGAAAAAGAAACTGCTTTTCTTCCAGTTTTACTTGATGTTTCATCGTGAGCAAACTGAGTCCTGTCAGACAACAAGATGTAAAGGACATATCGGAAATGAAATCATATTAAAGATCCATATGAGTCCATGTTTTTTGTTCTTGCTAAAATATGAAGATGCTTTTGATATTAAAATTATAATGAATATTATCCTTCTATTATTTATATTAAAATCAGAACAAAAATTACAAAGAAAATAAAATTAAGATGTCTTCTAGTGACAAAAACATTGAGTACAAAAATCTAGGTACATAATTAAAGCAAAACCTTCTATTTCATGTTCACATCAATTTTCCCAAAATGACTTTCAGTTGGTGACCGGATTTCTATATAGACTAATTACTTCTTTGCTAGAATATTGCAGTAATCTCATTTTTAGCTCAAATAATAAGGCCCCAACCTTATTATTTGAAACCTCCATTTTTGTTAATATTGGAGTTAACCTCATTTTAGTGAGTAAATTAAGGTTGTATTGTTAATATTGGATTTAACCTCATTTTAGTGAGTAAATTAAGGTTGTATTGTTAAAATAGGATTTAACCTCAATTTAGTGAGTAAATTAAGGTTGTATTGTTTTGAATACCTTGTTTCTGTTATCATATATGCATGTAAATTCTTTCAACTACAGACAGCCATACCCATATTAGCCATTGCATTGTATGCTGTCAGACCTGAGTCTGTGCAGTTTATTATAAAAAGTCAGTAGAACAAAGGGCATTGATCCTGCTGTGCATGCACATTATGTAACTGCAGATCAGGGTCTGTTTTATTTGCAGTTGGACTCAACTTATAACACTATGTACAGTAACAGTTCAAATTGCTCAGCTTGTTGTCAGGGATTTGTTGTCTGGGACTTCTTGGTGAAATCAGCTGGTTACAGTGTATATACAATTTTGGGCTAAGCTTATTATTCAGGCAGTAAAATGTTTGGAATACAGTGAGGCTGTGAGAAAAAAACAATGTTAATACATTGACTATAAGATATTTGGAAGAAAAAATGTGAAAATATAAATTTTGCTGACTGTTGTTTTAAACGAGATCATATACATGTATGGCTTTACTAGATTTAAGCAGGCATGTACAGCTTTACTAGAATTAAGCATGAATGCACAGCTTTACTAGATTTAAGCAGGCATGTACAGCTTTACTAGATTTGAGCAGGCATGTACAGCTTTACTAGATTTGAGCAGGCATGTACAGCTTTACTAGATTTGAGCAGGCATGTACAGCTTTACTAGATTTGAGCAGGCATGTACAGCTTTACTAGATTTAAGCAGGCATGTACAGCTTTACTAGATTTAAGCAGGCATGTACAGCTTTCCTAGGCATGTACAGCTTTACTAGATTTAAGCAGGCATGTACAGCTTTACTAGATTTGAGCAGGTATGTACAGCTTTACTAGATTTGAGCAGGCATGTACAGCTTTACTAGATTTAAGCAGGCATGTACAGCTTTACTAGATTTAAGCAGGCATGTACAGCTTAACTAGGCATGTACAGCTTTACTAGATTTGAGCAGGCATGTACAGCTTTACTAGATTTGAGCAGGCATGTACAGCTTTACTAGATTTAAGCAGGCATGTACAGCTTTACTAGATTTAAGCAGGCATGTACAGCTTTACTAGATTTGAGCAGGCATGTACAGCTTTACTAGATTTGAGCAGGCATGTACAGCTTTACTAGATTTAAGCAGGCATGTACAGCTTTACTAGATTTGAGCAGGCATGTACAGCTTTACTAGATTTGAGCAGGCATGTACAGCTTTACTAGATTTGAGCAGGCATGTACAGCTTTACTAGATTTAAGCAGGCATGTACAGCTTTACTAGATTTAAGCAGGCATGTTACAGCTTCCTTCATGTTGTGGGCTGGATAGAGAGTTTAAAATGTCTCAATAAGTGAGCCATAATGTAGTAAAACCTTTCCCTTGATTAATTTGCACATGCTCAGTTTAAACTGTTCCAAAGATTGGAGAGCTGTATGAAATGACATTGTGGTATCAGCATTGTTTCCTCTTTGGTTTAAGTTCCATTATGGCAAATTCTATTGAACTAAACTTATCCTATAGCAGTTTTTTAAATATAAATATTATTTTATATATTCACTTATAATTCACTGGTAGATCTGGGTCTATGTTGTTTGATTAATCTAAATAAACTGTATAGACCCAAATCAGCTGCTTCATTTTGTGATGGCAGATCTGGATCTGTTTAGTTTGCAGTTGGACATGTATATATATCATTATATGTATGTATAAGCAAGTACATGTATATACAGTAAATTGTCTTAACACAGCAATTGAATTGATTTTCATTTTTTCATTCTTTATCAGATTGGTAGTCTGAAGGATCATTACCTTTTTGAACATCCCCGTGTGAGAAAGCGGTCAGTGAATCCCCACCGATATCACCACAGAAAACTTTCAGCACATCCACAGGTATAGAACTTAAATACATATTAGATTTAATCTTTCCCCAAGCTTTTATATCTCCACAGCTACATTTATACAGAAACAAAGGGCCAATGGAAGTAATCATATTGACATTTAGATACATGTTAGACATTTAGATACATGTTAGACATATAGATACATGTTAGCTTTTAAAGATTATTTGTTGTACAGTCTACTTTGTATTAGTTGTACAGTCTACTTTGTATTAGTTGTACAGTCTACTTTGTATTAGTTGTACAGTCTACTTTGTAATAGTTGTACAGTCTACTTTGTATTAGTTGTACAGTCTACTTTGTATTTGTTGTACAGTCTACTTTGTATTTGTTGTACAGTCTACTTTGTATTAGTTGTACAGTCTACTTTGTATTAGTTGTTTTAAAATTGCTACTTCTCCTAATCTACCTGGTTGATTGCCATGAAACTCGGAACACACATTCATGCCATCATTTAGTTGGTCCAAATTAAGATAGTGCCACTTAAACATTCAATATGGCCATCACAGCTGCCATCTTAAAACATTATTACACCTGATTGGTTGGTCATATCTACATGAGGTCTAGTTGCCCCTAAATATTAATGGTATCAATTACTATCCAGTATGGCCACAATAGTACCCATCTTAATGTCTGGTTTGCTTTAAATGTAAATGCTACCAATTGATATCCAGTATGGCCACCGTAGTACCCATTTTAATGTGTATTTGGTCCTAAATGTGCTATGTTTCATTGACGGACTCAGTCCAACATACATTACTGGCCTCACCCATGTGTACACACCAGCAAGATACTTACACTCCTCTCCTGACAATCGTATACTTGTTGTTCCCACTATGAAAATGAAGTTATATGGACAATGTTCTTTTGTATACCAGGGCCCAGCAATGTGGAACATAAAGACACAGCGATCCCTTTCAAGAGTGCTCACCTTTTTCGACTGCACTAACAAACTTAAAGATCCAATAATGTTTCGTACCTTAAATATTTTAAGCATTTTTTATGTTTTCCAATTTCACGGTTTTTGTTTCTTGCTTTGTAGTCATATTATAGATGTTGTAAAGCACTTAGAAATTTTAAAGATTAGGTGCTATGCAAAGTCCTCATTATTATTATTATTATTATTATTATTATTATTATTATTATTATTATTATTATTATTATTAAATGTACATGCTACCAATTGATATCCAGTATGGCCACCATAGTACTTATCTACAGAGTCTTGTTATTGCTAGATCTGAAGAATAGAAAGTCATATTGATGTGGGCTTTTCACCAGAAGCTTTCTTGTGATGTCTAGTTTGTGAAAACAATATTGCTTGGAAATAGTATGGCCATCATCACTCTGCAGACATTGTAGTTATATGAATGTTTTTTTTTTTTTTTTAAAGCTACGTTAATAATCCTAATCACATGAACATTTTATCTCACTTACTCTAAAGGATGGATGATTTTGATCAGAGGCTTAGAAGTCTTCATGGACCCCATTTAATCGCTTTATTACATCCACAACCTCAAAAAAATGTCCTGTACTTGACCAAAACTCTCCAGATTGAAACAATAAAATAATCAATTAACAGCTTGTTGGGAATACATGCTAGACTTAGTTCTTTTACTCAGCCATGATTGTATCATTGCACCAGCTGCAACACCTACTGAACAGTTTCCATTAGACTGCTTATGGAACAGTTTCCATTAGACTGCTTACTGAACAGTTTCCATTAGACTGCTTATGGAACAGTTCCCATTAGACTGTTTATGGAAGTTTCCATTAGACTGCTTCTGGAACAGTTTCCATTAGACTGCTTCTGGAACAGTTTCCATTAGACTGCTTCTGGAACAGTTCCCATTAGACTGCTTATGGAACAGTTCCCATTAGACTGCTTCTGGAACAGTTCCCATTAGACTGCTTCTGGAACAGTTTCCATTAGACTGCTTCCGAAATGGTATTTTGGCTTCACCTCCAGTAGAATCACATTTATGTTAAAGCCAAGTGAATGACAAATATAGATAACCCATGCAATCTGCTCATCATTCATAAATCACATGCTTTGCTTTCTATGCAAAGTTTACTGTATTTTCCAGCCCATTAGTCGATACATTTTGACTTGAAAGTCGGGTCTTCATTTTATTATTACAATGAAATTACATTGACTTATATATGTATGGATTATGGTTCCTGGTATGCTTTTAAAATTGCTCTATAATCTACATAATCAAAAACAGGTCACACAGAAGTACACATTTTTGTTAAATTACTGTGTCAATAAATTTTTATAAACTGAAATGATTGCATTTATATTGATAAGTCTTGTCATTATTTTGTTTGTATTCTATTATCGTTTTTTTTTCTTTCTCAAGCATGAAATAACAGAAAACAATTACTGGTTTAAAAAACTGAGGCAACATAGCACACTTATGGTCTATACTCTACAGTGTACTGTACTAAAAGCATATTGTTTGTTCCTTAAAAAAAGATATGGAATAATTTTGTTTTATGCATCCTTTTTAACCATATCTCATTCTTCCTGATCACATTTTAGCAACTGGTCCATTGATATTTGTTTTTCTAGTATACTGTTGGATACAAGCTAGCGATAATCGCAATAGCATTTTCATTGATCTAATTGATCCTACAAAGCGATGTAATCCATATTGACTCAATCATTTTGTGATTATTTAAAAAATACCTTTGATTATGCTGTTCACTGAATCCCCCAAATCAAAGGTCTCGGAAATGCTTTATTATGCATATTTTTGATATGGGATACAGGAGTCCTCCATACGTATGCAAATAGCTGGGCGGTGAATTCACAGGCTTGGCAGTCCTACTTCAACAACCTATTGAGTTGGAGATTGTTTTGATTATTTGATCATTTTAGCTATGCTGATATTTACAATGACAGAATATAGAGGTAAAATACTCCAGGTGTGTTTGCAAGACTAAGAGTACATCAAAAGAACATGATGCAATAGCTGGGCAGCAAGTTCAAAGATTTTGACCAACAGCTTGGGTCAGAAAATGTGCATATATTTACAATGACTGAATTCTGAGGCAGAAAGATCCCAAGATGTACATGTGGTTATTATAAAAGTACATCAGAACTTTAGCTTCCATTATTGTGTTCATTTCTGATTGTAGCCAGATAAATAGTGCATGTGACCTCGAATTCAAGACACAATAAGACTTGAACAAGACGTCGTTTGCAAATTTATATTTTTATTTTGGGGGTAAAATGGCAAACTGATTTTAATGAGAATAATGATTTTAAAAGATTCAGAAGAGTTCTATATTTGTTAGAACTGATAGTTTGGATGGGATAGTAGCCAAGTTTGTGATGCCTGGCTTAATGTTTGGAACAAGACCATTCCTTGTATTGACAAAATTCAGTCTCACCCCGAAGGACTAACAAGAGTTACACCACTGTCAGGCTATTCTGCGCATCTAAGGTCACTAATATTGGCGCAAAACCGATACCAAATTCAACTGATGAAAATAAAATTCTGCAATGCATACCAAGTGAAAAGCGGTAATTGTCACCAGAATATTATATTAAAAATAGTACTAATTTTGGAGAAACGAGATACTCCCCTTATGTTTTCATGACTCCATATATAGCAGACTATTCTGTGCATGGCTTTGAAAAGACTATTCTGTGCATGGCAGACTATTCTGTGCATGGCTTTGAAAAGATGTAATATTTATGCATCAGGCTATGGAAAGGAAATACATTACTTTGGAATATTTCTGTCAGCATTTGAGCCAAAAATAAAATTTTCAACTAATAAATCTCATTATCCAATACAATGAAGTATCATTGTGCAGAATTACCAGATGTGCTGAATAGGCAATTGTACACAATTGTACATATCTTTGTTATAAAGAATGTGGAAATTAAACTTATTGGCAACCAATAGTTCTTCTAATCTGCAAAGTTCAACATTTTCTGGGAGAGGACTGCAACATTTGCTTGTGGGACTTCATTTTTTAAAACCAAAATTGTAGTCCTGGACACCTATTTTTAAAATCCTAGCGCGATATCTGAATTGTGTTTGACAAAGTTTCTTAAATATATATGGTTTAAACTAAACTAAAATTAGATATATAGATGAACTACTCATAGATATGAATCATCTATTTTTAGTTTTGCATTTCAGTTTAAAGCAGATTGTAATGTCCACACTTCACCCATATTCATTCTTAACCAACTGTCATTTCATTGTCTCTCGTTTATTATAATGGTAGTTGATAAATTGGTCTTTGGTTTCTAACAACAATATAAAAGCCAGTTGCCACTATTGTTTAAACCCTGAATTAGTTTTGGCTACTGATACTAGTTACCTCATTGTTCTTTATCATTAATCTGCATCAGTTACCAAATGGATTAAGAACCACAGGAAATGATGCCCACTTGCTGGGCATTGTTTTCATTGCTATAGTACTGGCACATTTTAATGAGTTAGGTATGTTTTTTTCAATCTTTTCAGTCATAATCATTCATATAAATATAAATCATACAACTTATCTCACAATGCCTCCCATCAAATCACGCTGGAAGTTGTAAAGTTCATGGAAGAGAAAGGTGGGAATATGGCTGCTCACAGAAAATATGGTGTAAGTGAAAATTGTGTCTGGGATTAGTGTAAAGCTAAAGTTGCATAATGTTCTACAAAGAAAGCAAATCAGTCCTGTAAAGCAAGATGAATTAATACTGAGGATAAATTGTATTGACACAGCGCGCTGCATGTCGTGGAATGAAATAAAGACTTACGTTAATGAGAAGATATCCAATGAGCCCTGAGATAGCCACCACTTTTCATTCTGATACGAAAGACGAAGACTTTGAGGGATTTTCAGATATTGGAGATGATTAAGTGAACTCTTAGCCTTTATTTTTTTAATTAGAATGTGGAGCAGTTCTACCACATGTAATCAAAGGAATTAACAACATGCTTTCAATTATGGTTGGCATGTTAAATAAAGGGTATTATAAAACTGTTCATTTGTGTAAATTTGATGCTGCGTTTTACGAATATGCCAAAGTATAATAAAAAGTATGTTTAGTTTTTATTTGTAATTTTTCTGTTTTCTGTCTCTTAGTTTGCTTTGTTTCTGATTTCCTTATGGATAGCCTCACCGAGTTTATCTCATCTCATCTGTTGAATCTTGCACTCAATACTGGTTTCAACTGGAATAATCACGTTAAAGCTTTAAATGTTTAATTAACATGTACATAGCATACACAGCCATATGGCTCTTATTGCAATGGAGGTCAAAATCAAAACAAGCATGGACTGTTTATTTAGCTGTGTTAATTGATAACAGAATATAGCAGTGCCTTGTACAGGAGTAAAATCACAAGCATGTTAACATCAGTGATGCAGTTTCATGATTGCCGGTAATATGGAATATCATACAGTTATACCATTAATATTCATGAAACTGGAAGTGACCAGTATAAAATACGAAGCCAAGTTATTGACCTGGCCTTGTCTTATGTTCTGATTACTCATCCTTGTAATTTATTTTCATACTGCAAGTAACTTGAAAGTAATGTACAATTTGAAGTCATGTGACCAAAATACATTGAGTAAAACATTAAATTGCAACAGTGCTGGCAGTATTTAGAATGAATTAAAGAAGATGAATGAAAATAAAAGCATTATGAATATTAATGAAAGTATGCTTAATACATTTACAATGAAATTTTCCTAAACACACCCCCTTAATACATTTACAATGCAGTTTTCCTAAACACACTCCCTTAATACATTTACAATGAAATTTTCCTAAACACAACCCCTTAATACATTTACAATGCAGTTTTCCTAAACACACCCCCTTAATACATTTACAATGAAATTTCCCTAAACACACCCCTTTAATACATTTACAATGCAATTTTCCTAAACACCCCCCCTTAATACGTTTACAATGCAGTTTTCCTAAACACCCCCTTAGTACATTTACAATGCAATTTTCCTAAACACACCCCCTTAATACATTTACAATGCAATTTCCATAAACACACCCCCTTCAAATAGGACCTGATTTGTAACATGCTTTGGGCAATTTGACACCAAGTCACTCCGGTGGCCAAGTGGTTAGAGCATCCACTGCAGAAGTAGGAGGTTGTGGGTTCGATCTCCGGCCAAGTCATACCAATGACTTACAAATATGGTACTAACAGCTGCCTCGCTAGGCGCACAGAATTATGAGGTTAGTGTTAGGACTGGTCAGATGGTGTCAGGATAATGTGATTGGTTGGGACATCATGCTACATGTCTGTGGCTTGATGCCCCAGTGGTAGACATCACTATAAACAGCTACAGTGCAGACATGATAGCAGTGTGACTGAGAAATTGTTAAAGCTACATTAAAACTCTTAATCACACACATATGCACAGAGTTTGGCACCTGTCATATGAAGATTTGCTATCATGTACTTGTTTAGACAATGAGTTTGAAATGATCAGATTTTACATTTGTGAAGGGGGACGCAGTTGGTCCAAGATGTTTGCCTTTACAAGTCACTGACATATCACCTCTGTCCGTGTGGGTGGCTTGGCTTACATGTATGCCAGAAAGTTTGCCATTTGCTTCCTGTGAGTTTTTCGTTCTTTCCAGCATTTTTCAGAGTTCTTCATCAAATATTCTGACCACAATTTACATCCTATTATGTGCTAACAAAGTGTCATTAAAGCCATTGTTACGCATATTTGATTTAAGTCGTTTATTTTTGTTGTTTGTTTGTCAGATTCAAATTTGACATTTTAAGTTTAAGATTCATTCATTGGGAGATATTTTTTTTAGAAAGTGGGATGACCTGTACTCTACGAATAAACACCAGATGTTGACCTGATTTCTGACCTAGCTTCAGAGTTGTAAACAAGCTTTTAAATTGATTGGTTGATTCCAAGGACATTATGGAGCTTTGTTGTAAACGTCTTTCTATTTTTAGTTGGGTCATACGGTGTGCACAAGATTTTTTGAACGTAAATTTGTTCTAAAGATTCTAGAAGATCATGTGACCCCTTCCTTGTTTACGTAAAAACAGGTATATAAATTATGTTTTGGAGCGAACTATTTAGTAGAAGTTGGGCTGTTAGAATATTAAGTTATGTCATTTTGAGTTATTTTAAATTACCTTGTATTGGAAATTATTTCAATTCGTTTGGATCAAGAGGTTTTATTTTGTTATTTATCTGGAAAATAATTGTGCTCATTGAATTTCTTAAGACCAGAACTGACTTTATCATGTGACATTGTCTTCCATCTTGGATGATTCACTAAGATTCGATCTGGGAATTATTTGGACATTTTATTACCAGGACTTTTGCAATTTCTCTAGTGGATTATATTTGAATTATTTTTGGAATTGATTCTTAAAACTGTAAGTTTATTTTACTTTTCTGGAAAATATTTGTGTTCAATAAATTGTTTTTTAAGTTTTTACAAGCTTGTTATTTTCACTCTTTCTATGTTACTGTTTATTAAGCACGTAACACCATAATAGCAGCAACATTTGTGAACTTAAATGTAAGAAAAAGAATTAAATTTACATTCAAAGAAAGGAATGACCCAGAGCAGTATTTTTGATTTCCTTGTATTGCAACTCTCAGAAATAGCTGGCATGCATACATCTACAGTCAAACCTATCCATAGCAGTCAGCCATTGGAAAAGGTTAAACTTATTCACAGGGGACCTTTGTACACATCTTTTTAAATTATTTTATTTGAATAAATATCATGCACTGAATATCATTATTGTTATTTTTTTCACAGTCTATTATAATGATTATTATTGTTATTATTATTATTATTATTATTATTATTATTATTATTATTATTTGAAGATTGATCAATGTGCAGTAGTCAGAAGTCATAAAAAAGATGTATATGTTGTTCCGTTCCACACGTATATTCACAAGATTATTGTATCCGGTTCATGTTGATCCATCTTATAAAATATTCACCACTCCTTGGTATGTATTCCATAACACAACATCTTCAGTACTGATTGATGGTTTAAATGGGATTATACCTGAAAACAGTTGTTTATCCTTTAAAACTCTCCGATTAGCCAGCTGCTCAACTCACTGAGAGAAAAATAAGTCGGCTGAGGTATTTGAGAAGCCTGTGAGGAATAGGAAATCAGAATAGGTCTTATATGGCTATTATATGTGCCCAGTGTACAGAAAATTCACGTGCCTATTCAGACACATTTTAAAAACTGAATGACCCTTGACCCTGATGAAAACTGATGCAGCCCATATCTCTTTTAAGAAAGACAAATCTTTTTCTTTAGAGATACAGTAGCTTTAATTTACATGCAAATGGCTGAAGATATGGAACTGTACTTGTCACACTTGCACAAAGGCAACTTCCATTTCTGCTGCATTACTGCAACTGCATTTACTTTTCCTACCATCCATTATAACGAATTGCATGAACTTTGTTAAAAGATGCTTCACTTTTGTTTTTTTTTTCTTCCCATTTTGAATTACAATGTTAGTGTGACTGGTGTACGGAGTACATGCAAGATGAAAATTATTTGCATGTTGATTCTCATGACATTCCTTTTCTTAAAGCATTCTTCACAAGGTGAAAATATAATTTCATTAGACTGACTGGTCAGCGTAGATACATGCTAGTGACCATTTAACATTTAAGGGAGGAAGAAACCATTGTTACATTAGAAAGCACCCAACCACTGACTTATTTTTTTAATCGTCTGTAAAACTGCCAGAATGATTATTACCAGCAGTGTATGGTTTAGTTTTTGATTTTTCTTACATTTTCAAAATGGGGTTTAGGGTCACTGGAAATTGGACCTTTTTCAAGCAGAAAGGGGATTGTTTTGAAATTTTTCTTTACATTTTGTCGATTTACAATATTTGTAGAAATCTCTATATTCACTTGTCATAGCAATCGTCTTGGCAAATTGCAGATTGTTGAAAATGTTCTGATTGTGAATTTTTTAAAATCAAAATTTGAAAAAATAGACATTTGTGTTCATTCAGAATGCTGTGGCATTAAGGATGCTGCCAAATTTGTGGCATTAGAGCATGGCCAGGAAATCCCATTTTCTGCCATTTTTGCTATCCATACACATTGAATTATTCATTTGTTAGGAAGAAAGAGATTGGTTGTTGTAAACTCAGAGATTTTTTTATTTAACACAGAATTGAATTAAGGCTGGAAAACCCCATACTCTGTTTGGCCTCAAATTCTACACCTTTAAATCTCAAATCACTAACTGTAAGTAGGCCTGAAACTTATTACCTATATACCTCTAGAGTTTCCTGGAGTTATTGCAGACATTATTGATTATTTTGAAGACTTTAATGATATTGATTTCATTTGTTTTCTAAAAATAAGTTCAGTAACATAATTATTGTGCTCTAAGAGTTTACACCTTTCAGGCCAGGTAAATTATATCTCACAATGACAAAGACTTTATTCTTCCTTTCACAGTTTGAATAGGTTAGAACTTGCTATAATTGCTTTTTTTAGGACTGATATCATAGGTTAGAACTTGCTATAATTGCTTTTTTTACGACTGATATCATAGATCTGCTGGAACAAAAATTGTGATCTGCCTAAGGCACAATAAGACAATATATAAACATTCTTTCTAGTGCAGGCCTATAGATCCGTGATGAATTTCTATTTATTAATCATAATTAATCCATGATGAATTTCTATTTATTAATCATAATTAATCCATGATGAATTTCTATTTATTAATCATAATTAATTAATCCATGATGATTTTCTATTTATTAATCATAATTAATTAATCCATGATGAATTTCTATTTATTAATCATAATTAATTAATCAATGATGAATTTCTATTTATTAATCATAATTAATTAATCAATGATGAATTTCTATTTATTAATCATAATTAATCCATGATGAATTTCTATTTATTAATCATAATTATTTAATCCATGATGAATTTCTACGGATTAATCAGTAGTGACATGAAAATAATGATAACAAGTATTAATAGACCCCATTTTGTAATAAAATTAAAATGGCACACTATTTCATTGGAATCCTTTTTTTTCTTCTCACTCCCCAAACCAAAATCGCAAGCTCATTTTTAAGGTTGCGGCAAGCTTGCTGCAAGCTTATTATTTAAGCTAGCCGCAAGCTTGACGTAAGCTTAGATTTGAAACCGCGGCAAGCTTGCGCAAGCTTATTTTTAAGGTTGTGGCAAGCTTATTTTTAAGGTTGCGGCAAGCTTGCGCAAGCTTATTTTTAAGGTTGCGGCAAGCTTGCGCAAGCTTATTTTTAAGGTTGCGGCAAGCTTGCGCAAGCTTATTTTTAAGGTTGCGGCAAGCGTGCGCAAGCTTGCCACAAGCTTATTTTTAACGTTGTGGCAAGCTTGCTGCAAGCTTATTTTTATGGTTGTGCATGACAAGCCAATTAGATTTTAATTATATATATATATATATATATATATATATATATATATATATATATATATATATATATATATATATATATAGGAAACAGACATGGCATGTACTGCCACCATATTTCTAGCCCTTGATGTGTGAAAATGACCATTTATATAAAATATTAAAAGTAAAATGTTGATATATGCTACAATGTATGTTGCAGAATTGAAACAGAGTGGATTTTGTATTAAATGAATAACTCAAACAATGTGTGAAAGATGGCAATTCATGAATTTAATTAGTTAATAAAAATATATGATGTAAAAATATAATGATTCTCACATGCTCTCAAAATACAATTGATCCAATTACCCTATACTAACATTCACAAATTGAAGAAAAAAAATATATCTATCTGATATACAGATTCAAAACACCTCAGTTTAAAAAAAATAGTATACACTATCCGATACTCACATAATTTTATGTACCGCCTAGGATTGAGATTCAAACAATTCAAATAAATTTCAAAAGTTTTGCACTGTAAGTAAAAGATACACAAATCTCCTGGAATTCAACTAGTCAACTAGATTCAAAATAATCTCATGTAATTAATACAAATGTACCAATTGAAACAGCAATTGGACCAAATACACCAGTCCCTCGATAACAAATAGTAGACACAATATACTATAATTACCGTTATTTACTATTGCACGACATACAGAGAGAGAGAGAGAGAGAGAGAGAGAGAGAGAGAGAGAGAGAGAGATTGTTTCTAAATATCTTCTGCAATTTTGGAATCTGGGAACATATTTTTAATTACTTCCATTAACTTGTAGGCTGTGCTCAATTTACGATCAGCTCATAGAATCACCTCATCACGTTATCTGCTTTTGAAATATGTGCTGATCACCGACTTCCTTTCCCTTCATCGTTGACAAAATACTTGTATTTCCCTTCAGTAATGATGCCAATTTCGCATGATTTTCCGATTCCACGTGCCGTGAAAAGTCATTCATTCCACCATGTTGTGCACATGAAAAATCTAAGTTGCAAACAGTGCAGAGTACAAAATGCACTCCTTTAGACGGTGGTTTAAGGCATGGTCACAGAATATTATGAACTGGTAGAAAATGCTGTTTTCTATGTTTAGACATTCTATTTTCATCATCAGATTCGAGCTGAA
Source organism: Unio delphinus (assembly GCA_029339505.1). Lineage (NCBI taxonomy): Eukaryota > Metazoa > Mollusca > Bivalvia > Unionida > Unionidae > Unio > Unio delphinus. The sequence continues at coordinate 3,452,454 of JAQISU010000014.1, forward strand.
ACTTTGTAAACGGCGGCATGTTTAAACAACCGGATGTTGTGAATGTTACAATCAGTGATGTGGCGCCGACTACAGACCCGGACGCGGACCGAAGAGACGATACAACAAAACTAACTGGAATAAAAAACGCTTAAAAAATTATTTAAAAAAAAAAAAAATAAATGCAGCCTCAAATCGTAATTTAAAACCAATGACCATACCATCGTACGAATGAGCTTTATTCCGTACAAATTCAGTCAAATACGAACTGGTAAACAGGTCTGAAAAGGCAAAATGGTGGGTGGGTGGCAGATTTTTTTGGTTTTTAATACTCATTTATATTAATTTCAGGATAAATTACCGTATATTGAGGAGTTAATCAAAAACATTATTCCACGTGATTTCCGTTCGATCACAGGAGTCTGATGCTGTTTCAACAATGTTAAAATTACCTACAGGTTCAAATACAAAAATTGTCAAATTGAAACAGAAATTGGAATATTCTTTCAAAAACTAAATGCCATAAGTTATCATCACTAAGTTACAGAGACTATATTTGATGGTGCATACATTGTTGGTAAGATGCATTTATAAGTACTTGACTTCAAATATCTTGCTGCATTAAGTCAGTCTGTAAATAACTTTGCAATCGGTAAATGCTATGTATTTTACCGGATTTTACTAAATGGAATCCTTTATCACAGTGTAAAATATAACACACATTCAAGAAATTCTTGCTCTGTTCTTTTTATATTTAATGGTGTAAAACAATGTGGACAAATTATGTTCTATGTTAAAGTTTATCCACTGTGCTGCTGTTTGATGAATGACTGCAGATGCACTCCTTCATTTTTTGCAATCTAGGAAGCTTGAATTTTACATTTTCCAAGCTTGCAGACTTGGAAAAATTCCTTTTGCAAGCTAGCTTAATTTGTGTAAGTTTGAGATTTTACAATAAGCTTGCAGACTTTCAGAATTTCCTTTTGCAAGCTTGCGCAAGCTTGCAGACTTGGAAAAATTCCTTTTGCAAGCTTGCGCAAGCTACCTTACTAGCTTGTACAACTTCAACTAGCTTGCTGCAAGCTTGCTGCAAGCTTGTGGAAAGCTTGCATTTTGTTTTGGGTCCCTTTTCCACTCTCATGCATAAGGTACAAATTTGGCAAGAATGTGAAGTGAGAGAGAAAAACAAATTGCGCTGGATGAAACCATTAAAGCTGAACTTGTACAGATTAACATGCTGTCATAGCGTTATGTTTACACTTAACCTGTGATCTATATTCATAATATCAATGATACATAGTTGACACGATATGTTACATTTTTTGGTTATGTGACATACATACTGTAACATATTTAATGCGCTGTTGTTGTTGTTGTTGTCGTCATTGCTAGAACCTATCATGTTCTAAAAAATCAATTATTAAATAGAAAAATTTAGAAATGGTAGCCTCTCTCAATGAAAATACGAGTGTTGGGGATTTTTACGTGTTGTATGACAATGTCTCTGGACAAATGAATGATGGTAAAGTTAATGGAAAACATCGGGGGTGGGGTGTTTTTTTTTTTATCATTTTTAGAAATGTAAATCAAAGCAGAATAATGACTTCATCAGCTGTAAATATATGAAAATATTTTAATTAGCTCTGATTGATACATCATTTGGTCTAGTTTTTATTCCATGCTAATTTCCATATGCCAGCACATGAATGTCTTTGAGTTCAGGGTCAGATACAAGAAGCTAACCACATTTGTTGTGCACTACTTTCTTCATAAAAACCACCCAGTGCTAGACATCACTATAAACTGTTACACTGCAGACATTATCGCAATATGACCGAATTTTTTTAAAGCTATATTAAAACTCCAAATTGACACTTGTCTATAACATTGGCATGGAGATCATTTTGATGCCTCCATGATCAGCCTCCTTCTGAGTGTGCAGATTAAAGCATAGTGCCTCTTCCTTATTGCGAGTTTTTATAAACAGTTTTATATTGAAGCACCTTATAATGAGTAATTACCTTATAATGAGTAATTACCTTATAATGAGTAATTACTTTATCTTATCTGTTCAGATACTAATTGCACCTCATCCATGATGACATGGTCCAGCTCTATAAAATGGACATAATTTTTTTTGAATAATGGTAGGTAGTTTTGGAAAGTTTCAAAATTTGTTTTTCTCTCTCAGCTGTCTGGAAAATAGAACAGTACCTTTTATTCTCAAGTTTTTGTCTTTGTCAGGTTAGGTGCCAGAGTTTTATTTTATGAATTAAGCCTACAAAAAGGTGCAGACATAAATGCCTGACCTGAATGAAATGACTGGAGTACTTAAGATTAGTGAAAGAAGTTAATGCTTTATATCAAATTTTTATCTCTACGACTCATAACATGATCGATACATGAAACGCGTAGTTCACAATGTGTTCACATCGCACAGCGACAAAGTTTGAATGTTACAAGCAATAAAGATAGAAAAATTAAAACTTGTTTTACCAGCCAAAGGTAATTATTAAAGCTTTCCCTTCATGACTGTCTGTAATGGTTTGTAGTTTTGTGTTGTAAATGTCTCGTAGATCATGTTCACAAAGATTTTACATTAGGGTGGCAACAACCCTTTTCATGCTCCACATAGTGTCTTGCTTAGACAATGATTAGTAATTATGTTGAACACTTTCCTTTCTTTGGTTTACAACTTTCATTCCTTTAGGCACTTCCTTCATTTTTAATACCTGTCAACAGCAGAATAATGCTTATAAAAAAAGCAGTTTTCATTCACCTGTATATCCATATACATGTATTCTATTTTCAGTGTTTTTGTTCATTGAGCAATGCAGATCATTGAAGTTTTGTTTTTTGTACATTTAGCAAATTTTGATCTTTTTGACAATTTTGTTATAAATTTTGTTTGTGTAGACTGCAGTACATGTATCTTTATAACATTTCCAAGCAGAGAGAGGAGAAAGGGGGGGGGGTGTATTATAGCATCAGGTGTAGCTTCTATTGCATAATTTTTGCCCCTTCCCCCACCCCCTTTCCCCGCCCCATTTCCTTGCTGAAATGAGGCCAGTCGACAGAAACTCACATTTATGAAATCTGTGATTGTGTACTAGATAGAAATGGAAAGATAATGAATTTCATGGCCCATTACAGTAGAACCTGTCTTGAAAGACCACCCCTTCTGCCAAAGGTGGTCTGTCATAACAGGTCATAACACTATATACTGAATAAATCTGTGCATAACTATTCTAGTCTCTCAAAACAGGTGGTCTCTCATAGCAGTGGTCTCTCAAGACAGGTTTTACTGTATTACAGTGCATTAGAGTAGAAAAGCAGATAAGGGGTTTTAATTCAGAAGACAAAAACAACAACATTCACCTTGACAACAAAATCGTTATGATGGAAGCATTGCAATAAATTAAGATGCACAAGAGTAGCATGTTTCATCCCTGGCATAGTTTTAAAAATAAAAATAAAGCAAAGACAACAGAAAAATTTGTCCTGTGATTGCTGTGACTTTTAACTTGAGCAAAGGAATCTTGATGTAACATATTTTCCAATGACACTATATCTAGTGATGGGAATCGGTCAGAAATTCATAATCGATAATCGATAAACACTATATCTCTATACCATGCTTGATAGAGTTATGTTTAACAGCTTATAAGTTAGAAAACAGAATGGAAAGATTTTGATGTAGGGGTCTTCATACTGTCAATGGATAGGAATCGCTTCATAAAGTATTAATGAAATTCGACAGAAGGACCAATGGAAGGATATTGAAATGGGAATGCTATGTCCACAGCATTTTGCAAAATATTGGTCTATATAACTGAATTGTTTTACATGTTGTTTTTCCATGTAAATCTTGTATTGATCACATCATCAATCAAGAGTTTACCGTAAATTGTTAAAAGATTGTGGATTTGATTTGTTGCTTTAGGGTGATGAGTATGAAATTGCAGAGGATTATGGGCTTATGGGGATAGACTGGTTCTGATAGTGACAGATGGGAGAGATCATTTCCTGCATTGTAACAGACTTTTAAATGCTGCTGGAAAAATGAATGGTTATTTAATTCATGAGCTTGACAAGTCTGCTGGTACCCCTTGGAGTGGCAAAACCATTTTTGTGCCTTGTTATGTCAGAAAATGACAACAGAAACTTCATGGATGCCCTACAAACTTTACAACTAGCACCTGTTCATAATACATAACTTGGTTTAGTTTATTATCTTGGGCTGTTATGACATTTGTGTTATTACTCAGTCACTGACATTTAAGTTAAGTCCCTGGCCAATATGTGACCTAGCATTTATAGAATATACAGGGGCTGAATTACATGTATTTGAAAGCATTTGCATAAATCTACATTTAAAAATGAAGTACAATGTATGTACCAGAGATAATAATATTGAGGACTTTGTATAGCTCCTAATATTTAGAATCTCAAAGCATTTTACAACATATATAATGATATGACTACAAAAAGAACAAAAAAAATACCATGAAATTAGAAAACATAAAAGCATGCTGAAAATATTTAATGTAGGAATCATTATTAGGTCTTTAAATTTATTCTTGCAGTCGAAATAGCTGAGTTTTAAGAGCACTCTTGAAAGGGATCACTCTGTCTTTGTCTAATTTCAATGGGCAATTCGTTCTACTGTTACGTGCTTAGACTCGAATAAACAGTAACGTAGAAAGAGTGAGAATAACAAGCTTGTAAAAGCTTAATAAACAATTTATTGAGCACAAATATTTTCCAGAAAAGAAAAAAAAAAAGTTACGGTTTTAAGAATCAATTCCAAAATTGATCCAAAAATAATTCAAAATATTATCCACTAGAGAAATTGCAAAAGTCCTGGTAATAAAATGTCCAAATAACTGAAAGAGAAAGGTTTATTTCTAACAGAAATTTAATAAATATATAATTTTGATCGAATTTTATTAAGGTTCTCTCTGGTATTTATATATGTCGCAAGTTCAGGTTGAGTTGTGTGCATGAGAGTTTGATACATGCATGGTCTCAATCTTTTACAAGAATGGTAATATATGAAGAAACTTATTGCAAGCTATTTTAAATTTATTTTCTGACACATATAAGAAAACTTGTGCAAGTTTTACTTTCTGAAGAAAAGAAATAAGCTAGTTTTACTTTCTGGAGCAAATAAGAAACCTTGTACAAGCTGTACAAGCGGTAAGCTAGTTTTACTTTCTGAAGCAAATAAGAAACCTTGTACAAGCTTGCGGTTATATCCAGCTAGTTTGCCTTAAGCTTGCACAAGCTTGCGCAAGCATCCATGTTAGCTTATAAACATCAAATTAGCTTATTGCAAGCTTGCCAGAAGCTTGCGGCAAGGATGCATTTTGGTTTGGGTACGTTGTTGGGTCCTGGAATGCACAGAACTCCATATGAAAATGTATTCATAGTTGGAATAATGAGTATACGATTTTTAGTAGAGGAGCATCTTGCAGGTGTGTACACATGGATTAGGCCAGATAGGTATGCTGGACTGGAGTCTGTTAGTGAAACGTAGCACAGAGAACAAATTTTGTGTTTAATTCTGGATCAAATTAATGTGGGGAAGTGTGCTCTGATCTTGGTACTCTAAGGATTATCGGAGCAGCTGTGTTTTGAACTCTTTGAACCAGACAGATCTGACTGTTAAATGGTCCACTCTTGAAAGTACTAATGAACATGCAAGCGTTTTAGTGGCATCAGCTGAAAGATATTTGCAAATGGAGCTGATGCATCTCAGCTCAAGATATGCATAGGTTATAACATGTTGTACTGTCCAGAGTAACGTCTTTCTTTTGTACTGACTGTGTGAATTTAATGTTGGTGTTGCTGATATTTATTATTGGAGGTAAAGGATGTGAATGAGAAAGTCTTTGTGTTGTGATCAGAATGGCCTTAGTTTTATCATCATTCGTCTGCAGCTTGTTACATGTCATCCATGATTTCACATCAGAAAAGCACTTCTCTACTTCTTGGATGGTAGCATCAACTTCATTTAGGTAGCTAGACTTGTATATTTGAGTGTCATTAGCATACAATTGGTACACTGGATCATCTATGATACTTGAAAGCGGCTGAGTGTATAGTATGAGGAGAACAGGTCCAAAACCAGACCCTTGTGGACCACCACAACATATATTAACTGGGCTGGAGTGTATTTCATTAGCAGATATAATTAATCTCAATTAAAATTATTGGCTGGTGGTTTTAATTGTTGAAAATTTTTAGGGGTTGTTTTAAAAGCTGAAACATACCTCTTCAGTGTTGTTTTGCATTTTTTTTGGTCAGCATTTCTTTATTGAGAGCAAATAGTCTAAACCTTGCAAGACAGAGGGATGTAGAACAGGGTACCCTTCCACTTGTCATAAAAGACAGATAATGGAGGCGTGAACCTCAGTGCTCAGTGTTAGCTTTCAGAACTTGTAACAGAAAGGTTGCAAGCTTTAATCCTTAAGTTTAGATCAGTCCAGGTCCTCTTTTGTGGTGTGTTCTTGAGCAGGGCACTTGACACCAATAGCACTGAAGAAATGACTTGCTGTGCTATTGAACACCAAACACAACTAGTTATTTTCTTCTGTTGAGTTGATGATTCTTTTGACCATTTTGTTGTTTCATTTTCACATTAGAAATCAGTTTTCAATTTCTTTTTTTCAGGTACATTGGGTTGAACAGCAGAAGTTGTTGAGTCGAAAGAAGCGAGATTTTCAATCAACGTCTGAGACTATCAAATTTAATGATGATCTGTGGTCCGAGATGTGGTATTTTGTAAGTTTTCTCGTTAAAAAGGAAATATGATCTGTCAATTCACTATTTTTGTTGGGTACCAGTTTCCATAGTATTTGTGAACATTGATTCTTGAATGAAGACAAAAGAAGCCATCCAAATATATGAAAGTAAGTGTTCTTAAAATGAAATTCGTATTGGCCAAATGATTAAAATTGATACCCAAAGAAATATTGAGTTCACTACATTACATATATAAAAGTTGCAGAAATTAGTATTTTAATTTTTCTCCCAAGTGAGTAAAAGCAAAACTAGTATCAGTTAAGCTGCTAAAACTGTAAGGTACTTTTTGAAATGTTTATATTTTATGAAAAAGTGTTTTGAACTTCTGTAAAATATACTCATCTTATCTTATTTATATACATGATCCTCTTGATCTGCAGGCGATATAGATCTTGAATAAGGATCCAAAAATCCCTGCATTCATCTGACATGACTAGTAGATCACAATGTTTTCATGAGCACATATACCTCACCCTCAAAAACTTGTGTACAATGGAGGGACTATTGAAAATTTAGAAAGGGATTGGCATCAACAGTGGGGAAGGGATTCAATAGTGGAATAATCAAGTTGGGAATAATTCTAAATAAATAACCTCTTTTTCCTCTTCTGGTCATAAACCATGAGAGCTTCCGGGATGGTCTTTTATCTGTTGTCTGTCATCCGATATCTGTCCATCCCTCTATTGCTGCTTCTTATGAACTACATGGAGTATTGTCTTGAAACTTTATTCAACCCATGGTCTAGTTAGTCTTGAAACTTTATTCAATGCATGGTCTAGTTAGTCTTGAAACTTTATTCAATGCATGGTCTAGTTAGTCTTGAAACTTTATTCAACCCATGGTCTAGTTAGTCTTGAAACTTTGTTCAATGCATGGTCTAGTTAGTCTTGAAACTTTATTCAATGCATGGTCTAGTTGGTACTAGTCTTGAAACTTTATGCACACATTCAACCCATGGTCTAGTTGGTCCTAAATGGAAATAGTGCTGCTCGGACATTAAGTATAGTTACCACAATGGCCATCTTGAAAATCACTACTCCTCCTGAATGGATGGTTATGTAAATATTGGTTTTTCACTAAAATACTTTAATCATGTATTGGTTGTCCTAAATTAAAAAATGTGGTTATCAACATCCAATTTTGCTGCCATAGCAGCCATCTTGAAAATCTTTATATCACAACTCATCCTGAATGGATGGTCATGTCAATATTGGGGCTTTCACTAAAACGACTTCATATGAAGAAACAAAACTATTATTTAGGGCAATACTAAATATAAAACTTTTTCAAATATTTTAATTATAAAAATAAATATTTATGCTTTGATTTCACTGCAAGTAATAGTGAAATTTCTGCTCTTCCTTTGAGCAAACCTCTTAGTGCAATTCAGAAATTTTAAGTTCACTACAAACGTTCAAACTCACTTCTCACTAATAAACCTTGAAACTAGACCTTCACTTTGAGTACACCTTTCATTTGATACCCTTGCTATGTTTAATCACATTTGCAAATAAGAAGAATATACTGATGTTTGATATTTTGAATATGTGAATTGCATAATAACATTTGTAATGATGTCCCATTGGTCAACTAAACTGAGTTTACTTTACACACACACCCTTGACTATTAGCTTTTACACTGAAAGGATTTCCGTTCCCTCTGCCTTTTTTTATTCTACCCCATTTACTTGATTTGATACAAAATAAACATGATAATACAAAGTTGGTCGACTTTTAACTGACTGTAACAATTCAGATGCAGGACAGAGATTTAAACACAGTCGGCATGTAATATGATTGATTGACAGAGATTAAAACACAGTCGACATGTAATATGGTTGATTGACGGAGATTAAAACACAGCAAGTAATATGCTTGATTGACATTTTTTAATACAAGAAGGCATACCATATTTATGATGATTACACTGAAACAGAAATTAATAGATAAAATTAAAATATGAATTTCACTTTACAAAATTTTTAAAATTGGTTTGGATTCTTGCTTTATGGCACAGCAACACAAGTAGACCATTTAGTGCTAAGGCAGTCAGAGTAAAGTCCCTTACACAAAGACACACTACAGTAGCTGACCCAGGATGATACAGTGGTAGGATTCAAACCACACTCTGTTGGTTGTGAATCTGGTACACTATCCACTGAACCGCTTGGGTTTCAGTTATATTTGGTATTTTTTTCTTAAAATGTTGCCACCATCAGACATTACTAGCATTTTAATCAATTAATATTTTGTTGTACATTATTTACAGGGTTCTGAATCTTTTTATATAATGAAAACGTGTGACTTAAATTTCATGATGCCGAGTCTAATTTCTTGGTACTAGCCACTGTCTTTGACTCTAAAATGAGTAATATATGAAGATTTCATTTACCAATTTTAATTGCGATGTTATTCACATTCAGCAAACTGTGCCCCATTTTGAATAAGAAAAAAAGTAGAACCATATCAGCTCTTGTTTTTAATGTTGGTCCATAAGTTACGTGTGCACTATTGTGAGAGGACAGTATACCTTGACAAACTGGACATTGATTTCTCATCATATTAGTTTGTCTTTGATTTATGTATACATTAAATTGGAGAAAGAAAAAAAACAGAAGCACCTTAACAAAGTAAAATTCCAAGGCCATTTGGTCAAGGTTACAGGTTGGACAATAATCATGGCATCCATGTTGTTTCAGTACGTAATAACCATAAAATGCAAGACAAAAAAGTTGGTGTCTGGACTTACTACAAACCCAATAGTTGAAGAACAACTTCCCAGGGTTTGTACCATAGACATTCAGTGATTAATCTACAATTTCATCCCAATGAGTCACAGGACTCGCATATATTCAAATAATGAGTCCCACTCAAATGTAATGAGTAGAATGATTCTGCAAACACATTGAGATACATTAATTTTATTTATTTATAATACAGAATTATTACAACTAGGTCATTATTAACTACAAGATCAACTCCTTCTTCACTTTAGTTCATAAATTTGCCTATCTTTCTTAGATCTCCAGGCCTGTAGTACTGACTTGTAATCAAATGGCACAGTACACAGTTTTACAGTCATCAGTTTGTGCTGAGTCTCAATATTCAGCCTGTTTCTAGCTTTAACCAGGATTCTGTTCTGGGCAGAAAACCCACGCTGGCATCCAGCAGTATGTACTGCTGAAGTTAGTGCAAGTGCTGCTAACTTGAGCAAGTTTGGAAAATCCTCTCCGTGGTGGTGGTCAATTAAATGCCACAGTTTACACATCACACCTTGAGGGTACTTCTCAGCCAAAACTACTTTCTTAAGGAAAGCCCACTCTATTTTTGCCTTAGCAGAGTCAATAACGGGTTCTGATGTTTTTCTCTCAAAACTTCTGCTGATTTCCCATTGTACAGTTTTTGCTTCTCCATAATATGTACACAGTCTTTCAATCTCTTCATCTCCGTAGGTATCCACTTCTGTTTTGGACATCATGCTGATCGGTCGCATAGCAAGAATACCAAAGCTTGTCAGTAGGTCATCTGCTGGAAATCTACACTGAATGTTCTCAACTAACGAGTCAGTGAAGAGTTTAGCAATTTTCTCCAGGCTGAAGTTGTTCTTTGTGATCTGATGATGCTCCTTAAATGTATTGCCCTTCAGGTCTTCCTTGAACTTTTGCATGTATGGAGTGTCAAAGCTATATACCTTCTGCAGATTAGCAATACACTCGTCAGTTTTCATCTTCACAAGGGCCACGTCCACATTTTCTTTCTGGAAGAACTGGCTGAGAACGGTTACAGGAGCCATTGCATCCATCATCATGTATGTTGTCGCTATAAAACTTTCAGTTGCTATCATTTTCTTCATCCCTCCAGCTTTGTGGTCCTTGTGACTGGCTTCAAGCCAGGTAGGTAAGCAAGCTATCTAGAGTTCTCCATACAGCAGTCAGGGCACTAAAGTAAGACAACCACCTCACTGAATGGAGCTCCTTATATACGATACATGGATCGACTAAAGTCTCCTGTATGGCATGTAGTCGAGCCTCGCATTGACTACTTCCCTTAAAATAGTAGAAAAAATCAGTCAATACTTGCTGATGCTTTTTTAATGATTCTATTTTCTCTGCTGCCTGGGAGGTACACAGTGCCAACCTGTGGGCAACACAGTGAACATTATGCATATGAGGATTTTCCCTTCTCAATATTACAGCTGCTCCTTTTTCCTTGCCCATCATAGCAGATGCTCCATCTGATCCGAAACTCATTATTTTTGCTATTGGAACACCCCTTTCTGACATTTCTTTCATAATGGATTCAGCAATTCCTTTCCCAGTGGCATCTAAGCATTCAACATTGCACACATAATGACACTCTGGAATAAAAAGTCTTCACTCAATGTCTGAGCATTCATGACCAGCCTTTTCCTGTTGGAAATGTCAGCGCTCTCATCTGCAAGTAAGGTTACCACAGGAGATTTCTTAATTGTAACAGTTACAGCATTGTTAGCAAACTCGACTAATGACTCAAGCAGCTCACTGGCAGTCACTGAAGATTCATAATTGATATTACTTTTTCTGAGAATGTCAAGATTTTGAACTCCCAATTCATGTAAAAGATTCACAAAAGACTTAAATTTGTTCAGTGGGATGTCTTCATCTGCCATCCATTTAACAACCTTCAGTAAGGCAGTTTTGGCTTTGTCTTGATCTGAAGTGAGCTTTGCACTACATTTTTCAAAGTTAGTTCGTAACTCTGGGGCTATTAGACATAATTTGTGGTCAGCAAGATCAACATGTCTGGTTAATGTTGAATTTTTGAAAATTTCTGTTCCTAGCAATCTTGTTCATACCATTTACCTTTTTATTGTCTGTGCATATCTCACAAAACATAAAGTCCTCATTTTTATTTGCACAGCCTTTGTCATATTGTAGCCACGAGTACTTTTTTAACCACTTCAGCTGAAACTGTTGAATTTTTGGTAATTTATGTATTACGCTGGAGGCTGAGCTCACGTTTGCATTCTGAACATCAGATGAAGAAACCAAATGCTGCTGATCAGTGGAATTTGAATCATTAAACAAAATATCCAATGGCCTTTGCTTAGGGTCCAATTTTCAAAATCTTCTTTGGCGGCATTTTATACTGTTAAGGAGTGAGTACCACATGATTGGTGCAGAGATAATATTTGCCTTTTGATAATTGTTGCCTGTTAAACAAAAATCACCGTAATCACGTTGATGTTTCTTTAAAATTTCTAGCGTCCAAAAGAATGCACATATGAACAACTAATGAGTCCCTGCCATTTTTTGTGCGTGCTGGACGCGGGACGCAGGGGTAGATTAATCACTGGACATTACATCAGTCCATCACACCACATTTTTTGTGTCATGGTGTGTCAGCACATGATACCTTTGAAACAAAATATGTTCAGCTTATGATCTGAACTAAAGAAAAACTGTGTCTTGGCAATAACAACTGACTTTTATTGTCATCCTCCAAGACTTAATTGGGGATCTGATGAAACAGCTTTACTGTCCCGATAAATGCAAGTTACACATTTTCAGCTTGTAATATATCCTTTCAATGTTTTTAAACTAAACCTAATTCATATATGGCCTCCAAGTTAAATTTAAGAAAAAAAATGTCTAATAAGAGCCATTAGAATTTCAGATTCCAAGGTCTAGAGTATGTTTTGTACTGTGCATTGTATGAATTGATAAACTTGGGTATAGGACTGTTATAGGCTTTTCTGAACATCCCCGCAAGTTGAGGTTAACAACATGCTAACAGGGGATGAAAACCCTACACATTAAATTGCTAGAACTGTTGTCAGTCTTGTCTGTTTAGTTGGTTGTGGTAATGGAGGCTGTTGTCAGTCTTGTCTGTTTAGTTGGTTGTGGTAATGGAGGCTGTTGTCAGTCTTGTCTGTTTAGTTGGTTGTGGTAATGGAGGCTGTTGTCAGTCTTGTCTGTTTAGTTGGTTGTGGTAATGGAGGCTGTTGTCAGTGTCTGTTTAGTTGGTAATGGAGGCTGTTGTCAGTCTTGTCTGTTTAGTTGGTAATGGAGACTTGCAAGTTAAATACCTCAGCAGGTTAGTCCATGTCGGCTGCCTCGGTGTGTTATCAGGAAAGGCAGCTGGCTTTCATTTTTTTCTGTATGATATAACCACTAATATTTTGAAGTGTGATTACAAAGAACAAACAGCTGTCATAGATTTTATGGGTGTCAACATTGGATTTCCCTTTGAATCTTTTGTTAGCCCTCTTTAATATCATCTCTACCTTTTTATAGTTAGCAAAATTGGAATGGTTGAAATAACAAATTAAATTAAAAAAAACTTCTTACAACACATTCATATCTTAGACAGCCACATGCAGATTTCTCATGTAAGTACCATAGATGTCATGCAGATTTTTCATGTAGGTACCGTATATACTTACTTATAGGTCATGCAGATTTCTCATGTAAGTACTGTATAAGTACCGTATATTCTTACTTTTATGTCATGCAGATTTCTCATGTAAGTACCGTATAAGTACCGTATATTCTTACTTTTATGTCATGCAGATTTCTCATGTAAGTACTGTATAAGTACCATATATTCTTACTTATATGTCATGCAGATTTCTCATGTAAGTACAGTATGTACTTACTTTTATGTCATGCAGATTTTTCATGTAAGTACAGTATATACTTACTTATAGGTCATGCAGATTTCTCATGTAAGTACCGTATATACTTACTTATATGTCCAGTCTCCTGTACAAACCCAGATCTGCTGGTACACAGTGCAATGTGTCTTCAGTTTGTATGGAGTAATCAGTATAAAAAACAACATAAACCATGATATGCTGGCACATTATGTAATGGCAGATAATGGTGTGTTTCTGGAAGCAAGACTCAACATATAAGCAAGTATATATGGTATATAAACATGAGTGAACATGTATGTATATGGTATGTAAACATGAGTGAACATGCATGTATATGGTATGTAAACATGAGGGAACATGTATGTATGTGGTATGTAAACATGAGTGAACATGTATGTATATGGTATGTAAACATGAGGGAACATGTATGTATATGGTATGTAAACATGAGTGAACATGTATGTATATGGTATGTAAACATGAGTGAACATGTATGTATATGGTATGTAAACATGAGGGAACATGTATGTATATGGTATGTAAACATGAGTGAACATGTATGTATATGGTATGTAAACATGAGGGAACATGTATGTATATGGTATGTAAACATGAGGGAACACGTATGTATATGGTATGTAAACATGAGTGAACATGTATGTATATGGTATGTAAACATGAGGGAACATGTATGTATATGGTATGTAAACACGAGGGAACATGTATGTATATGGTATGTAAACATGAGGGAACATGTATGTATATGGTATGTAAACATGAGGGAACATGTATGTATATGGTATGTAAACATGAGTGAACATGTATTTATATGGTATGTAAACATGAGATAACATGTATTTATATGGTATGTAAACATGAGTGAACCTGTATGTATATGGTATGTAAACATGAGTGAACATGTATGTATATGGTATGTAAACATGAGTGAACATGTATGTATATGGTATGTAAACATGAGGGAACATGTATGTATATGGTATGTAAACATGAGGAAACATGTATGTATATGGTATGTAAACATGAGGAAACATGTATGTTTCTCATGTACTGTTACAGTATAAAGATTTAAATTTTTGTCGGTATATAATTTTTAGGGCCTAACCGAATAGATCATTTTCACAGAGTACCGAATCCAAGTATTTGGATGTACTATTTGCCGGATCCGGGTACAAACAGAGTAGTAGGTGTGACTCTGGAGAGTACCGTTTGTTTCATTATCATATGCGAAGCTTAAAACTTTTCGTGTACCGTATACCGTATATATCGCCTATTAGATGAAATTTTTTATTATTAACTAGAATTATTATGTATTAAAAAACTTTTTTAAAAAAAAAGTTTGATATTTATTGTAGTGTTGTTCCGATTATTGATTATAATCGATCATCAGTTGGTCGGGCAGATAATCGATTGTGAACTCCATAATCGATTGTGTGTAAAGGGAGACTACTTTTTAGGTGTATGCAAAGCACAATGGTTAGTAAAACTCCCAGCCACTTAAGTTGACCTGAAATTTATTAATTTCCTTTACAACTACAAATATGAAACTTTATGATTCATAATTAGTAACATATAATCATTATTATATGGTCAAGTTGATAAATTGTTGACAGTACATTTAATCACATTTTGTTGATTTGTTTCAGTCAAATTGCAACAACTTTTGTAGTATTTATAAATAATGGCAAACAAAAAAAACATATCCTTCTATACTTTAAATTATAGACATATCACATATGAATGAAAGAATTTCGGGGGATTGTAGCAGTATTTCAAGTACATACGACTGATCAGCCATAAATGATAAAAAGTTGCGTTTATTTAACAAAGTTGTAGAACAAAATTAACACATAATGTAATATTATTGTCAGGTTAAAGTATACATGTCATTAAAAGAGATTACTCCTGTACATTTACTAACATATTGAACTCTTGATCAAAGATATAACTGTTTAATAAAAATTAAAATGTGCTCTTAGCAGCCGATTATAATTGATGATCAGTTGGTTAAGGGAAACCGATTATCGATTATGAATTTCTGACCGATTCCCATCACTAATTTATTGAATTATTTTACTTGTAACCATTTGTGCGCATATTATTTGCCGAGGCAAATACTTCCAAATAGTACCGAAAAACCAGATATTTGGCTGAAGCGAATGGCCAAGGTGATTTCCAGTTAGGCCCTAATAATTTTGTAATTATAGCTTGACTAAAAAATATCACGTCTATAATGTAATTCTTACACAGTATGCATATTTCCATAATGTAATTCTTACATATTGTGCAGTATGCACATTGCCATAGTGTAATTCTTACACAGTATGCACATTGCCATAGTGTAATTCTTACACAGTATGCACATTGCCATAGTGTAATTCTTACACAGTATGCACATTGCCATAGTGTAATTCTTACACAGTATGCACATTGCCATAATGTAATTCTTACATAGTATGCATATTTCCATATGTAATTCTTACACAGTATGCAAATTGCCATAATGTAATTCTTACACAGTATGCATATTGCCATAGTGTAATTCTTGCACAGTATGCACATTGCCATAATGTAATTCTTACACAGTATGCACATTGCCATAATGTAATTCTTACACAGTATGCATATTGCCATAATGTAATTCTTATACCATAACGTATGAAGAATATACCAATATTCACCTAAAAATATTAAGATTTAATGTAAATTATTTCTTAATTAAATCATGATATCATTAGCTGTGCTGATTTAATTTTTGACTTAACAACTTCAGTCTTCAAAGGATTTTTATAAAACAGAGTTTTCTTCTATTATAATTAAACTAGAATTGTTTCTAATTTAAAACTATATGTATGAAACTCATTGAATTGATTTGATTTTTTGCTTGCCACTGTTCACAAAAGATAGGAATAATGAAATTAGTTTTCTTCATAAATTCCAATCAGAATGAGTGCTCATTTAAGATCTGTGTATACACTCCTTCCTCTCACACTGTAATAGCACAAATAAAGGGAGTTTACATGGGAAATGCATGAGGAGATAAGTAAACATCCTAGTTCCCATTTCACAAGACATTGATCTTACAGCCTCTTTTGTCAATTGAATTAACTAAATGGGTGTAACTAGTAATGCAACAATCAGCAAATAAACATCTGTGTCAAAATGTGGACTATTTTGTTTATTTTATTTAGTTTTTCAATTGAATTACTTTTTCTATGGTAGGAAAAGGTGGCCATAGTAATAAATTTACAAAAAGATGTAGGGGCTGGATTTAACATCATAGTAATCTATCAGTAGTATATATTTGCCCAAGTTTATTTGGGGGTGGGGGTGGGATCAAGCATGGGCTTTTCATTGGAATGATACTGTAACTTAGTGGGTGTTGACAGATAGGGAATTGTGTAAATATAGTCAGTTAATTTTCAGCTCGATTAACCGCAAATTTACCAGCCCACCTTCCAAACTAGAAATCATACATAAAATGTAGATACAGTACATAATTTTGTTTAAATACTGTCGATTGCATTTGTTCTTAGTGTATCTAATTATTCAGAGCCTGTGCTTGTATATGCTTTAGCTGTTAATTCCTTCCATGACTGTATCTTCGCAAAACACGTGTACAAAATTTGGCTTCTGTTTTAGTTACTTCCCCCCAAAAATAGGTTTCTTGGTGTATCCTGTTTTAGTTACTACCCCAAAAAAAACAGGTTTCATAGTGTACCTTGTTTTAGTTACTACCAAAAGAAGACAGGTTTTGTAGTGTACCCAGTTTTAGTTACTACCAAAAAAAAAGACAGGTTTCGTAGTGTACCCAGTTTTAGTTACTACCAAAAGAAAGACAGGTTTCGTAGTTTACCCAGTTTTAGTTACTACCCGAAAAAGACAGGTTTCGTAGTGTACCCAGTTTTAGTTACTACCAAAAAAAAAGACAGGTTTCGTAGTGTACCCAGTTTTAGTTACTACCCGAAAAAAACAGATTTCGTAGTGTATCCTGTTTTAGTTACTACCTAAAAAAAACAGGTTTCGTAGTGTATCCTGTTTTAGTTACTACCCAAAAAAAAACAGGTTTCATAGTGTATCCTGTTTTGGCTCTGAACCATGACATAATTGTTGTTGTACAAATTCAGTAACCTCGGATATAATCTCTAATGTATAAAACGTTTTGGTTTGGTGTTTAATGGCACATCAACTTAAGTGCATAATTTAGTGTCTAGTAAGTTGGAGGCAAGGTACAGTCAAGTACCTTGCCCATCCAAGCTCCACATTAGCTGACCTGGGCTGATCCAGAGTTAGGATTTTGAACCTTTGTCACATGCTTAGTATGATAACAACCACTGATCCACTGCAGTTCATTGGCCTCTAGCAACATCCCATAGTGTGCATTGGGTCTCTAGCAACATCCCATAGTGTGCATTGGGTCACTAGCAACATGCCATAGTGTGCATTGGGTCTCTAGCAACATGCCATAGTGTGCATTGGGTCTCTAGCAACATCCCATAGAGTGCATTGGGTCACTAGCAACATGCCATAGAGTGTATTTGTCTCTAGCAACATCCCATAGAGTGTATTGGTCTCTAGCAACATGCCATAGAGTGTATTGGGTCTCCAGCAACATCCCATAGAGTACGGTGGGTCTCTAGCAACATTCCATAGAGTGTATTGACCTCTAGCAACATCCTATAGTGTGCATTGGGTCACTAGCAACATCCCATAGAGTTCATTGGGTCTCTAGCAACATCCCATAGAGTGTATTGGCCTCTAGCAACATCCCATAGTGTGCATTGGGTCACTAGCAACATGCCATAGAGTGCATTGGGTCTCAAGCAACATCCCATAGAGTGCATTGGGTCTCTAGCAACATCCCATAGTGTGCATTGGGTCTGTAGCAACATCCGATAGTGTGCATTGGGTCACTAGCAACATGCCATAGTGTGCATTGGGTCACTAGCAACATGCCATAGAGTGCATTGGGTCTCTAGCAACATCCCATAGTGTGCATTGGGTCTCTAGCAACATCCCATAGAGTGCATTGGGTCTCAAGCAACATCCCATAGTGTGCATTGGGTCTCTAGCAACATCCCATAGTGTGCATTGTGTCACTAGCAACATCCCATAGTGTGCATTGGGTCTCTAGCACCATCCCATAGTGTGTATTGGGTCACTAGCAACATCCCATAGTGTGCATTGGGTCACTAGCAACATGCCATAGAGTGCATTGGGTCTCTAGCAACATGCCATAGAGTGCATTGGCCTCTAGCAACATCCCATAGTGTGCATTGGCCTCTAGCAACATCCCATAGAGTACAGTGGGTCACTAGCAACATGCCATAGAGCAGTGATCCCCAACCTTTTTATCGCCGCGGACCGGTCAACGTTTGATAATTTTACCGCGGCCCGCTGAGGGGTGGGGGGCACGCTGTTTGTTTATATTTTAGATTGTTTTAATTTAATAATTTTAATTTAATTGTTGTACCTAAAACCGCCATGATATCACGATATTTTGCGCATGCGCCGTATTGGTGCGGCTTTAGGTGACGTCTCTCAGCTCCCGGTTAACCTCTCTTCCATGGAAAGTCACACAAATCCGAGAGAAATACACCACACTAAATAAAATGGAAATAATTTAATGTTCATTGCGCGGCCCGGTACCATTTGATCCACGGACCGGTACCGGTCCACAGACCGGGGGTTGGGGACCACTGCCATAGAGTACAGTGGGTCTTTAGCAACATTCCAAAGTGTGCATTGCGTCTCTAGCAACATCCCATAGTGTGCATTGGGTCACTAGCAACATCCCATAGTGTGCATTGGGTCACTAGCAACATGCCATAGAGTGTATTGGCCTCTAGCAACATCCCATAGTGTGCATTGGGTCTCTAGCAACATCCCATAGAGTGCATTGGGTCTCTAGCAACATCCCATAGTGTATTGGGTCTCTAGCAACATCCCATAGAGTGTATTGGCCTCTAGCAACATCCCATAGTGTGCATTGGGTCACTAGCAACATGCCATAGAGTGCATTGGGTTTCTAGCAACATCCCATAGAGTACATTGGGTCTCTAGCAACATGCCATAGAGTGCATTGGGTTTCTAGCAACATCCCATAGAGTGCATTGGCCTCTAGCAACATCCCATAGTGTGCATTGGGTCACTAGCAACATGCCATAGAGTGCATTGGGTCTCTAGCAACATCCCATAGAGTGTATTGGCCTCTAGCGACATCCCATAGTGTGCATTGGGTCACTAGCAACATGCCATAGTGTGCATTGGGTCACTAGCAACATGCAATAGAGTACATTGGGTCACTAGCAACATGCCATAGTGTGCATTGGGTCACTAGCAACATGCCATAGAGTGCATTGGGTCTCTAGCAACATCCCATAGAATGTATTGGCCTCTAGCAACATGCCATAGAGTGCATTGGTCTCTAGCAACATCCCATAGAATGTATTGGCCTCTAGCAACATCCTATAGTGTGCATTGGGTCACTAGCAACATGCCATAGTGTGCATTGGGTCTCTAGCAACATCCCATAGAATGTATTGGCCTCTAGCAACATACTATAGTGTGCATTGGGTCACACAGCAACATGCCATAGTATGCATTGGGTCACTAGCAACATGCCATAGAGTGTATTTGTCTCTAGCAACATCCCATAGAGTGTATTGGTCTCTAGCAACATGCCATAGAGTGTATTGGGTCTCCAGCAACATCCCATAGAGTACAGTGGGTCTCTAGCAACATTCCATAGAGTGTATTGACCTCTAGCAACATCCCATAGTGTGCATTGGGTCACTAGCAACATCCCATAGAGTGCATTGGGTCTCTAGCAACATCCCATAGAGTGTATTGGCCTCTAGCAACATCCCATAGTGTGCATTGGGTCACTAGCAACATGCCATAGAGTGCATTGGGTCTCAAGCAACATCCCATAGAGTGCATTGGGTCTCTAGCAACATCCCATAGTGTGCATTGGGTCTGTAGCAACATCCGATAGTGTGCATTGGGTCACTAGCAACATGCCATAGTGTGCATTGGGTCACTAGCAACATGCCATAGAGTGCATTGGGTCTCTAGCAACATCCCATAGTGTGCATTGGGTCTCTAGCAACATCCCATAGAGTGCATTGGGTCTCAAGCAACATCCCATAGTGTGCATTGGGTCTCTAGCAACATCCCATAGTGTGCATTGGGTCACTAGCAACATCCCATAGTGTGCATTGGGTCTCTAGCACCATCCCATAGTGTGTATTGGGTCACTAGCAACATCCCATAGTGTGCATTGGCCTCTAGCAACATCCCATAGTGTGCATTGGGTCTCTAGCAACATCCCATAGTGTGCATTGGGTCACTAGCAACATGCCATAGTGTGCATTGGGTCACTAGCAACATCCCATAGTGTGCATTGGGTCTCTAGCAACATGCCATAGTGTGCATTGGTCTCTAGCAACATCCCATAGAGTGCATTGGGTCACTAGCAACATGCCATAGAGTGTATTTGTCTCTAGCAACATCCCATAGAGTGTATTGGTCTCTAGCAACATGCCATAGAGTGTATTGGGTCTCCAGCAACATCCCATAGAGTACGTTGGGTCTCTAGCAACATTCCATAGAGTGTATTGACCTCTAGCAACATCCCATAGTGTGCATTGGGTCACTAGCAACATCCCATAGAGTTCATTGGGTCTCTAGCAACATCCGATAGTGTGCATTGGGTCACTAGCAACATGCCATAGTGTGCATTGGGTCACTAGCAACATGCCATAGAGTGCATTGGGTCTCTAGCAACATCCCATAGTGTGCATTGGGTCTCTAGCAACATCCCATAGAGTGCATTGGGTCTCAAGCAACATCCCATAGTGTGCATTGGGTCTCTAGCAACATCCCATAGTGTGCATTGTGTCACTAGCAACATCCCATAGTGTGCATTGGGTCTCTAGCACCATCCCATAGTGTGTATTGGGTCACTAGCAACATCCCATAGTGTGCATTGGGTCACTAGCAACATGCCATAGAGTGCATTGGGTCTCTAGCAACATGCCATAGAGTGCATTGGCCTCTAGCAACATCCCATAGTGTGCATTGGCCTCTAGCAACATCCCATAGAGTACAGTGGGTCACTAGCAACATGCCATAGAGCAGTGATCCCCAACCTTTTTATCGCCGCGGACCGGTCAACGTTTGATAATTTTACCGCGGCCCGCTGAGGGGTGGGGGGCAAGCTGTTTGTTTATATTTTACATTGTTTTAATTTAATAATTTTATTTTAATTGTTGTACCTAAAACCGCCATGATATCACGATATTTTGTGCATGCGCCGTATTGGTGAGGCTTTAGGTGACGTCTCTCAGCTCCCGGATAACCTCTCGTCCATGGAAAGTCACACAAATCCGAGAGAAATACACCACACTAAATAAAATGGAAATAATTTAATGTTCATTGCGCGGCCCGGTACCATTTGATCCACGGACCGGTACCGGTCCACAGACCGGGGGTTGGGGACCACTGCCATAGAGTACAGTGGGTCTTTAGCAACATTCCAAAGTGTGCATTGCGTCTCTAGCAACATCCCATAGTGTGCATTGGGTCACTAGCAACATGCCATAGAGTGCATTGGGTCTCTAGCAACATGCCATAGAGTGCATTGGGTCTCTAGCAACATCCCATAGAGTACAGTGGGTCACTAGCAACATGCCATAGAGCAGTGATCCCCAACCTTTTTATCGCCGCGGACCGGTCAACGTTTGATAATTTTACCGCGGCCCGCTGAGGGGTGGGGGGCACGCTGTTTGTTTATATTTTAGATTGTTTTAATTTAATAATTTTAATTTAATTGTTGTACCTAAAACCGCCATGATATCACGATATTTTGCGCATGCGCCGTATTGGTGCGGCTTTAGGTGACGTCTCTCAGCTCCCGGTTAACCTCTCGTCCATGGAAAGTCACACAAATCCGAGAGAAATACACCACACTAAATAAAATGGAAATAATTTAATGTTCATTGCGCGGCCCGGTACCATTTGATCCACGGACCGGTACCGGTCCACAGACTGGGGGTTGGGGACCACTGCCATAGAGTACAGTGGGTCTTTAGCAACATTCCAAAGTGTGCATTGCGTCTCTAGCAACATCCCATAGTGTGCATTGGGTCACTAGCAACATCCCATAGTGTGCATCGGGTCACTAGCAACATGCCATAGAGTGTATTGGCCTCTAGCAACATCCCATAGTGTGCATTGGGTCTCTAGCAACATCCCATAGAGTGCATTGGGTCTCTAGCAACATCCCATAGTGTATTGGGTCTCTAGCAACATCCCATAGCGTGTATTGGTCTCTAGCAACATCCCATAGAGTGTATTGGCCTCTAGCAACATCCCATAGTGTGCATTGGGTCACTAGCAACATGCCATAGAGTGCATTGGGTCTCTAGCAGCATCCCATAGAGTGTATTGGCCTCTAGCAACATCCCATAGTGTGCATTGGGTCTCTAGCAACATCCCATAGTGTGCATTGGGTCACTAGCAACATCCCATAGTGTGCATTGGGTCTCTAGCAACATCCCATAGAGTGCATTGGCTTCTAGCAACATCCCATAGTGTGCATTGGGTCACTAGCAACATGCCATAGAGTGCATTGGGTCTCTAGCAACATGCCATAGAGTGCATTGGGTCTCTAGCAACATCCCATAGAATATATTGGCCTCTAGCAACATGCCATAGAGTGCATTGGTCTCTGGCAACATCCCATAGAATGTATTGGCCTCTAGCAACATCCTATAGTGTGCATTGGGTCACTAGCAACATGCCATAGTGTGCATTGGGTCTCTAGCAACATCCCATAGAGTGTATTGGCCTCTAGCAACATGCCATAGTGTACATTGGGTCACTAGCAACATGCCATAGAGTGCATTGGGTCTCTAGCAACATCCCATAGAGTACATTGGGTCTCTAGCAACATTCCATAGTGTGCATTGGGTCACTAGCAACATGCCATAGTGTGCATTGGGTCACTAGCAACATGCCATAGAGTGCATTGGGTCTCTAGCAACATTGCATAGAGTACATTGGGTCTCTAGCAACATCCCATAGTGTGCATTGGTCTCTAGCAACATCCCTTAGAGTGTATTGGTCTCTAGCAACATCCCATAGAATGTATTGGCCTCTAGCAACATCCCATAGTGTGCATTGGGTCACTAGCAACATGCCATAGAGTGCATTGGGTCTCTAGCAACATCCCATAGAGTGTATTGGCCTCTAGCAACATCCCATAGTGTGCATTTGGTCACTAGCAACATGCCATAGAGTGCATTGGGTTTCTAGCAACATCCCATAGAGTACATTGGGTCTCTAGCAACATGCCAAAGTGTGCATTGGGTCACTAGCAACATGCCATAGTGTGCATTGGGTCACTAGCAACATGCCATAGAGTGCATTGGGTCTCTAGCAACATTCCATAGAGTGCATTGGGTCTCTAGCAACATCCCATAGAATACATTGGGTCTCTAGCAACATCCCATAGTGTGCATTGGGTCTCTAGCAACATCCCATAGAGTATATTGGGTCTCTAGCAACATGCGATAGTGTGCATTGGGTCTCTAGCAACATGCGATAGTGTGCATTGGGTCTCTAGCAACATGCGATAGTGTGCATTGGGTCTCTAGCAACATCCCATAGTGTGTATTTGGTCTCTAGCAACATGCCATAGTGTGCATTGGGTCTCTAGCAACATCCCATAGAGTACATTGGGTCTCTAGCAACATTCCATAGAGTGTATTGGCCTCTACCAACATCCCATAGTGTGCAATGGCCTCTAGCAACATCCTATAGAGTGTATTGGGTCTCTAGCAACATTCCATAGTGTATTGGGTCTCTAGCAACATTCCATAGTGTGCATTGGGTCTCTTGCAACATTCCATAGAGTGCATTGGCCTCTAGCAACATCCCATAGAGTGCATTGGGTCTCTAGCAACATCCCATAGAGTGCATTGGGTCTCTAGCAACATCCCATAGTCTGCATTGGGTCACTAGCAACATCCCATAGAGTGCATTGGGTCTCTAGCAACATCCCATAGTGTGCATTGGGTCTCTTGCAACATCCCATAGAGTGAATTGGGTGTCTTGCAACATCCCATAGAGTGTATTGGCCTCTAGCAACATCCCATAGAGTGCATTGGGTCTCTAGCAACATCCCATAGAGTGCATTGGGTCTCTAGCAACATTCCATAGCCTCTAGGAAAAACGGTTCAGGCTTTGCCAGTCCACTTGTATTTTAAAACCTATCAGGTCAAATGGATTTCAAAATCCTGTCCGCTTGTTATTTAAAACCTATCAGGTCAAATGGGACATTTTAAATCCTGTCCACTTGTTTTTAAAACCTATCAGGTCAAATGGGACATTTCATGCTTACTTAGAAACAATATGCTGCAAATGATGTTTTCACTTTAGAAATTTGAAAGCAGTAATTTAATTGGTGAATTGAAATGTCAAAAGACATGACATTATTGGTGGCCATCAGATCTCCATTTTAATCACATTGTAAGTTAGCTTGCAATTTGTTGACCCATCACTACAGCATTTGAGCGTTTTGCTAAACCAATGGATGGCTCCATGACGATGGTGTAATGTTAGGTCATACTGAAGACTACTGTAATGTGTCTTTGAACTCGAGGAATGTAACAGGTTCATTTTAAAATAATGCAAAAGCTTGTAAATCGATATTTGTCACTGTCAGTCTGTGTACAGTGTGTCTTTTTACTTGATGTTATGAAACTTATGTTCATTTTGGAATGTTCACAGGTTTGAACCTAGGCCAAGACATAACAAAGACTTACAAAAATGATACAAACAGCTGCCTCGCTTGATGCTTAGCATTAAGAGGTTAGTGTTAGGACTAGTCGGCCTGATGTCAGGATAAATGTGACTGGGTGGGACATCATGCTACATGCCTGTGGAATGATGCCTCAGTGCTGGACATCATTATAAACTGTCACAATGCAGACATTGTAGTGGCATGACTGGAAATATTTTAAAAGTTATTTTAAAAACCCAAAACACACTTTGGAATATAAAACATTCAGATTTTAATAGTTTGTACAACTTGCCCAGTTGGAGTTGAAGCAAGATTTATGTTTCGCTTTTGTTTCACCATCAGAATGAATGATGCGGTTGTTTAATTGGTTTTTAATGAATTTTTTAACACATTTTTGACAGAATCATAACCACGAAATTGGCCTTTGCTAAGAACACACAAAGGCAGACACATGGTCTGGCATAGATGGTCATCATAAACTTTGTTAGTTTATGGGTCAGTCTAATCAAAATCAGATTTCTACTGTCCTATGTGTAGATCTGGCATTGATTGATTAGAGGTCATGTTTTGGTGACCTTTTTGAATAAGCCAATTGAAATACAGTTTTTAAAAAATCTCCAAAGTGAATCAAATCATTTGGCACACATTGATGCTTTTAATCACACAGCAGTCTCTAAACACAAAAAATATAAGACTTAGTCTGATTGGCTGATTAAATTTGTGATTATGGTAATAATATAGGTCACTTTAGCATGGCTGCTAAGCAACCATTATCAGATCTTCATGTAGGACAGTGTAGATCTGATTTGAATTCAGATTGGTTCACAGGTCTGACACATTATCACTTACCTTGGCTCCCTAAAATGATGAAGAACCAGTTTTGCTGACATTATTTGTGTTTCCCTTTACCCTTATTTGTGCTTCAGAGACCCCCAAATTTTTAATTTGACCCCTAGTTTTGATACCAACATTTGTTTTTCACTCAGTCTGACCCCCAGTTTTGACACCAAAGAGACTTTTGACTCTCAGTCTTGCACCCCTAGGGGATACACTGATTTTAGTTTGACATACAGCCCCATGCAACAAGCTGATGAAATCTCTGAACAGCATTTTAATATACACACATACACATGTACACATTGCTATTACTCCCTACTATACAAATTATTTATGTAGTATTTTCAGTGTTAACCTTTTCTTGTTTCAATGGAAAAATGATATTGTGGTCCAGTAAGTGAGTGTTGCAATTATTATGCCTATATATAGGCATTTTATAATGGGATTTGGAGCAAAGAAGTATTTATGGCAATGTATGTACCTTTACCATTTTGTCCTGTCTACACATGTGAGCAGCTTGGCTGGTGTACCTCACCACCAAATTAAGGCATGCAGTCAGGCTAATTGAGATCTAAATTAACTGATGCATGATCTGTAATGTAACACATCACTGATCACAAGTTATAATTTTTATTTCACTCTTTAAAAGTTGACACTGTTCAGATGATTCACTCAAATGGGAGCATATTTTTGGATTGGTTTGAAAACAGGATGTCAAAGCACCTGTACTATATGTGATTATCTTTTGGTGTATTATTGGCTTGTTTCTGAAATTTTCAGCAATATTTACTTGATCTACCTGCATATTATTACAATTGACACTTTTATCAGTTGTCACATTGTTGCAGGAAAACCTTTGCGCAGTAACTTCAGGGTTTGTCATCTTTCTGAGTGTCAAAATTTCTAGGTTTGTTGGCAAGCTATCTAGCTAATTGGGCGAGTGCCATGTGAGCGCCTCGGAAATGGGTGCACTTGATTTAATGATCTATAGGAGATGATATCATTTTTCTTCCTGCTGGCTAATGTCAGTGTTCTTGATTTTAGAATCCTTCAGATTCTTTGTCATAACATATTTATATTGGAATCAACCCATTAAAACACATCCCAAATTTAAGCTTGTAGATGATAATAATAATAATAATAATAATAATAATAATAATAATAATAATAATAATAATAATGAGGACTTTGTATAGTGCCAAATCTTTAGAAGCTCTAAGCGCTTTACAGCATCTATAATGATATAACTACACTACAGAAAAAGAAATAACAAAAACCATGAAATTGGAAAACATGAAAACATATGAGATATAAAAAAATTATTAAGTCTCTAAGTTTGTTCTTGCAGTCAAAAAAGGTGAGTTTTAAGAGCACTCTTAAAAGGGACCACTGTGTCTTTGTGTCTGATTTCAACAGGCAATTCATTCCACATTGCCGGGCCTGGTATGCAAACGAACGTTGTCCATATGACTTCGTTTTCATACTGATGTCATAGGCTTGAAAATGTATGATGGAGTGAATATCAATATAGAGAAAAATTATTCCATTACTTATATCTGCAGTTTATCATGTTTAGAGTAAAGTTTCTTTCATTGCTATATGTGTGTGGTACTGAACATTACCATGTGATGAAGTTGTGTGGGACATGCCTGCCTTATATACTTGCTTATAAATTGAGTCTGTCTGCCTCGAAAGCATGTTGTTGTAGGTTCCAGCCCCGGCTGAAAAATGGTACTAACATCTACCTCACTTGCTGTTCAGCATTAAAAGGTTAGTGTTAGGAATGGTCAGCTTGGTGCCAGGATAATGTGACTGGATGTGAAATCATGCTACATGTCTGCGGCATGATGCCCCAGTGCTAGACATCACTATACATTTCCACACTGAGGACATCATAGTGAAATGACTAAAAACTTTTAAAAGCTACCTTAAAAATCCTAACACACACACACGCACATACACAATTTTTTTTTTCTTTGCAGGCTGATATGTGTATAAGCAAGTCTATATTATATCTCATATGAATGCACTGTTTGAAACAGTAAATCATTATCACTTTAAGTACCGATGATTTTTCTTGCCAGCCTTGATGTGGCCTTTTTAACACATTAACCCCTAGTGACCAATTTACGTGGCATGAGGTAGCCTACTTCCAAGGCCTGTAGCATCAAATTCATGCATGATACACTAAAGTGGGTGGTATTATAGAAAGGTAGACAAATTTAGCTCTACAATAATACCAAATAATCTGGACATTTTAGTTGCACTACAAAATACACAAGGAAAAACCTAAGTATTTTTACCTATATATTTTTTCCACCCAGAATTTACCCATGGTTGGAATCTGTTTTTGTGTCCAAATTTTAGACTTTATGGCCTTAGATCTACATCAGACAAGTCTGAAGCGTACGTAGACAGGTGAACCTGTGCAAAAAGTTGGATAAGGTGGACATTTTGAATAAAGAGTCTTCTCCATACAAAAATTATGGGTCTGTTAAGCAAAAAACCCCAACAAAAATAAAAA
The DNA here is from genome assembly GCA_029339505.1 of Unio delphinus. NCBI lineage: Eukaryota > Metazoa > Mollusca > Bivalvia > Unionida > Unionidae > Unio > Unio delphinus. Next base: position 3,481,065 of record JAQISU010000014.1, read on the forward strand.
AAAAACCCTAAGTCTAACTTTTCACCTTCCGCTCATGCACCAGCAGACTAACCAATGAAAAACATTTTCTTTAGCACAACTAGTCATTTGTCAAAAGGAATATTGTTTGGAAGTCAATGTATTAGGATGTATTCAGAAATAGTCCTCAAAATGTGTTTCCTACATGCATTTCATGTGAAAACAGCAAAAATATCTAGGGGTTAATGTGTTAACACTGTAGAATACTCATTATTTCTAAATTAACGTGCATTGAAAATATGGATTTTTTTTTACCAACACTAACTTCTGTCTAGAATGAGACAAAATTTATATCATTAGTGTTGGATAGGGAAATATCATTAGTGTTGGATAGGGAAATATCATTAGTGTTGGATAGGGAAATATCATTAGTGTTGGATACGGAAATTTTAGGCTCACTATCAGAGTTTGTGTGCAGGAAGTTTTAGGAAGAGACTACATCTCTTGGATATAAGAATAGGGACAGCCACAGACATCTTGGATATAAGAATAGGGACAGTCACAGACATCTTGGATATAAGAATAGGGACAGCCACAGACATCTTGGATATAAGAATAGGGACAGCCACAGACATCTTGGATATAAGAATAGGGACAGCCACAGACATCTTGGATATAAGAATAGGGACAGCCACAGACATCTTGGATATAAGAATAGGGACAGCCACAGACATCCCAATTTGGTTCAAATGTTGATATAAGAATAGGGACAGCCACAGACATCCCAATTTGGTTCAAATTTTGCTCCCACACCTCCCATGGCCATCAAGTTACATAGTCTTGTTTGCCTTTTTACGGATGTGCCCGACTTACTGCATCCTGGTGTATACCAGTAGTAGAAGTCAAGTCTCGTTAACTAATAATTTGAGAACATTTGCTTCTTGTGTCAGAATGGGTTGCTAGTCAAATATTTAATTACATTTAATATATATTGTCTTGAGTATATTTAATGTGTCAAAGATTTGTCGGCAGTTTGCCTTTGATGCCAGCACTGTGCTCAGAATTGGATTAGACACAAACACTTGTGTGTACATTTAATATTTAATTCCGATAGGATATAGTAGTTAACCCTGTCAGTCTCAACCCAGATTAAGCATTATTGCTTTTGTTTGTGACTGAACAGATAGGAAATTGCCATGTTAATCCACCGATTTATTTTTCAGAGTAAAGGAATTTATGTAATTTATTAAGGTTGTAAATCTGAAGGTACTAATATATTGATGAAAAGGGAAATTGAATTATTAATTACAATATTTAATTTTGTATGATAGAATTTATTATATATACTTTGATTTACGAGTGTTTCAGGCTTTTGTTTCCACTCATTGTGTTTGCAGTTTGTACCAAATGGAGGACAGGAAATCAGTCCTTGAACCCTTGTTGGTATAGAGCCTTCTTAGCAGTCACTTCCGATTTTCATTTACATCTCAAGTTTGGGAAGGTCAAAGCCTTCCTGTGCATCATTTGTAAACCTTAGCACAGATGATACAATAATGATGCAAAAACAAAATTTCATGTCATTTTCATTTTTATTTCTTTTAAGATATTAACTTCTGTCAAAAACATTTCTTTATCTTCCTACAAGGCTGTCCGTTTCTTTTCCATCTCATGATGACTTATTGAATACAAATGATATTATAATTATGTAATTAGATTTGATTTATTGACTTAAATTTCAAGTTTTTGGGCTGTTGCAGAACTGTTTTAGTTAATGCCAATATTTACATAGGTCACATGGGCGTATGCAAGTCTCAGGCGTTACCTTGCGTTTAGCAGTTCTTGTCATGGTTCTTAAAAAGTACAGAATTTGAACTAAATTATGCGCCTTCTTGGTCTTTACTGCTTTTCAGTTTGAAGAGAGCATAAATCAACATTGTCTTGTACACATATTTCTTTAAAATGAACACGAGTGAATTCAACTTGCCTTCATAGCTTGGGGGGGGGGGGGCAGAAGCATTCTGATCTTGCATGGTGCAACAGAACCAAATAAAAGGTAAAAAAAGAATATTGTCTTGCATATATATGTTGAGTGTGTGTGTGTGTGTGTGTGTGTGTGTGTGTGTGTGTATGTGTGTGTGATACCAATTAGTATATATATTGTACTAACTGGTGGGATAAACCTGCTCATTAGTCAGTTAGATCTACAAATCAGTTAATGGATTTTTCGGGGTGGGGGAAGGGAAGTGCTAGGACTGGCAATTAAAAGCTGGGACAGTCAGTGGACTGGAAACACTTTTATTTGCCTAATGTTATTTTGAGATTCATCGGCTTTTATTAATTTGTCCACTCGGTCATTCCTCGATTAAAAAAAAAGTCATCTTGACATTACTATCCCACCTCAGATAATAAGTATAAAAAAGTCACTGATATAAAAGAAAGAAATATTATTATGGCACTGTAAAACTGAAGGATGAAAAAAAACTTTCTTCAACTGAGGACATTAGTTCCAGTGTGTTGTTTTTAGAAATGGGCTTCAGTGATGATATTTGTGGTAAATGATACATGTAGCAGTTTGATTTGAATAAAGAGCTCTGCTAATCCACCTAATGACTGAAATGTCCTTTTGAAATAATGATTATTTTCTTCATGCAAACAAGCAGAACACTGTAAAATAAAAATAAAATAGTTTGAAAACTGCAGAAATGCCCTCTGTGATTCCCTTTTTGCATTGAGCAACAACTTGCAGCAAAACCAAATGGATAGTTATATAGAAACATAGGGTTTCTCTGAAAGACTTCTTATGATGTCTAGCAAGTCCTAAAGGAAATGGTGCCAGTTAAATTTCAATATGGCCACAAAAGTGACCATCTTGAAATCATGTTTTCACTACTCTTGAATGAAAATATATTGTGTTACGTGCTTAGGCTCGAATAAGCAGCAACACAGAAAGAGTGAAAACTAACAAGCTTGTGAAACTTTAACAATGAATTTATTAAGTACAATTATTTTCATAAAATAAATAAACTTACAGTTTTAGAGAATCAAATCCAACATTAATCCAATATAGAATTCACAAAAATAATCCACTAATGGAATTGTAAGAGTCCTGATAAATAAATGTTCTAATAGTTCCAGGTTCGAATCTTGACGATGTAATCCAAAATGGCTGACAATGTCACGTGATGCAGTTCTTGTTTAATTTATCATCCACATGAATTATGAGCATGTTTTCTCCTCCAAATAGATAATAAATCCTCTTTCTTCAATGAATTGACACAAAGTTCAGAACAAGATAATAAAAATTAAAACTCAAACATGAATACACAACTGTTCATTTTAAAGCCCAAAATTCTACTGATGTTAGCTTCCAAAACACAGCTATATATATGTAATTCCCTCGTAAACAAAAAGGAATCATGTGATTCTGGAAGGTCATAGAAAGAAGCTACCTTCACCAAGTCATGTACTAACAGAATGAACCAGAAGAAAAATCAGCCACTAATTACTAAAAATAAAATGTTGTCCTTGAAATTAACCAATAGTTTTAGAAGCTTGTTGACAATGTCCAAAGCAAGGTCAGGAATTAGATCAACAAGCCAAGGTCAAAACTTGTTTACAATTAGAGTGTAGGTCAATCTGAATTTACCCAAAATAAATCTCCCAATTAATGAATAACCCTAAATGACAAATTTGGATTTAACAATAAAAAAAAAATTAATTAAATCCAATAGCCGTAACACCTTCCCCCATAAAATAAAAAGAAAGGTTTATATGATAAAACTTTATTTTTATCACAAACCATAGTTTCATTTTTAACTTGAATTGCTGAATTGGGCATTCATTCATAACTTGCTGGAAAATTCCAGACATGAAGTTTGAACCTTGATCAAACTGAATAGATTTGGGAAGGCCATACTGAGTAAAAAACTTTATCAAAGCTTTTACTGTAGTTTTAAATTTTATATTCCTCAACGGAATAACCTCTGGAAACATTGCTGACTCACACATAATGGTCAACAAGTATTGGTTACTTAACTTGGTCTTGGGTAAGGGATCTACACAATCTACCAAATGATTTATCAAAGGCAGGAATAGGTTGCAGATGAGCCTTAGGTATCTTCTGATTGGTTTTTCCTACCATTTGACAAGTATGACAAGATCTACAGTATTTGGCAACATCACTTTTGATTTTTGGCCAATAGAAGTGAGTCAAGATCCTGTGATACATTTTATTAATCCCTAAATGACCAACCAAAGGAGTTTCATGGGCCAGATTAAGTATTTCCTGTCTGTAAGGTTCTGGAACTACTATTTGATAGTTCACTGACCACTCATCACCAACAGGTACCTCGAAAGGTCTCCATTTTCTCATAAGAATTCCATTTTTAATGAAATAACAGACAGGAACTTCAGTGGCTTCAGTCTCATTTATGACCCTTTGAAACAAGATCTCAGGATCTTTTTCCTGTTCGACGACAAGTGACTGTCGTTTATCACCTTGATTAAGAGAATGAGTTGTTAAAAGAGGATCACTATGATCAATACCTTCTGATTGATTGTAACGTTGTCGAGCCGACCCTTTGAGACTAGGCAGGGTTTTAAAGAAATAACAAACACATTCGGTTAAATAAAACTTATATTAAAAAAATCAACATGATAGGTATATATATGATGATGAGCCCACAATACACAAATGAATCTACTACCCTACTAAATGTCTGTAGTCATCCACTACTGTACTATATGTCTGTAGTCATCCACTACTATTCTATATATCTGTAGTCATCCACTACTGTACTATATGTCTGTATCCAATATACAAAACGTAGCATTACATTGACTATAGACACAGTATTCGTATCTCACACAAAATAGTCAATAAATCAAATCATAGGGTTCAATTGACTATAAACAAGCTATTCGTGTCACACACAAAATAGTCAATAAAACAAAACATAGCATTCAATTGACTAAACACGCTATTCGTGTTTCACACAAAATAGTCAATAAAACAAAACATAGGGTTCAATTGACTATAAACACGCTATTCGTGTCTTACATAAAATAGTCAATAAAACAAAACTACGGACGTTAACACTGCACTTCCTTTCGGTGCGGCAGTAGTTCATGTTTGCCCGTCTCCACTCCACGGTTAACATTGGACTGGAATACTCATCTATTCACTCGTTGACTGGCGAGCTGAATAAAAAAATGGACAGTTTTCCAAATAATAAAACGAATTAACGCAAAACACAATAAAATGAACATGCTATTACGAAACTGAACATTTGACTGAAACATTAACCAAAAAGAACGCATTTGACTCACCAAACTTTTTGGCTCTAATTCCCGACAAATGAAACGTTTAGAGATCTGCTCTAATGTCCACTGCATCTTAAAATGACCCTGCACTATACCTATATAATAGTATGCTGTACATGTAAAAAGTGATTCGCGCGAAACCTTCATTATACGCGCGGCACGTGCGACTCGCTGTACAGGACAACTCACTTAGAGGAGTATGGTGTACCCTCTATGCCATATCGGGTATTTCGTAACATTGATCTAAACCAAGAATAAAAGTGACCTCATCAAAAACCTGACCTATACAAGCGCCAGTTGAAGGAATACTGTCTTCTATAACACCATTCTCAAGATCATCACCCTGATTAGAATAAAGAGAATGAGTTGTCAAAAGAGGATCACTATGATCAATACCTTCTGATTGATCTAAACCAAGAGTAAAAGTGACCTCATCAAAAACCTGACCTTTACAAGCGTCAGTTGAAGGAATACTGGCATTTTCAACACAAGCCTGACCCATGCAAGTGTCAGATAAGGGAATACTGCCCTCAATAACATAAACTTGACCCATGCATGTGTCAACAAAGGGAATACTGCCCTTTTCAACTTCATTCTCAAGAGCTTTCTTTACCATAGCTCTAGTAACTGTACAAGCTTGAAATATATCAGGGATTTCTTTTTCAATTGGATCAACTTTCTGATCCAAATTAGGCTTGTCAGTTACAAGTGGATTAACCACAACCCCAGCTAAGTCGTTGCCTAGCAATAAATCTATTCCCTCAACAGGTAAAACCGAGACCATTTCGATTGTCACAGATCCTGATACTAAGTCTGATGACAAATTTACACAATGGAAAGGAACATTAACAATGCCGCACTCTACTCACTGAATAAGAACACTTTCATTAGAAGAAGACTTCTAAGGAAAAAGGCAAAGTACCTGATAATAAAAGACTCTGAGAAGCTCCTGTGTCCCTTAAAATTTTAATAGGGTTGGGATTGGCTGAATCACCCAAGAGTGATATAGAACCCTTCAATATGAATGGTTCATAATTCTCCATATCAAAATCAGACTGAGATTTATTAGACCCAACAAATGTATTGCTTTCAATACATGACTGTGACCTTGACCTCTTGTAACTAAGAGCATTTGGAACAGGTCTGTCTTGATTCTGATGCCTATTTTTCAATTTATAGCAATCAGAAATAACATGTCCTTTCTTCTTGCAAAAGTTACACGTCGGAAGAGACAAGGCTTTACTTGTGAGTTATACAGCTTTTGTTTGCTCAACTTTGTATGTAGACCAATTTGAAGAAGTATGTTATGCCGTAGCAGTGTTTTCACAATTTTTTTAAGTAGGCTGCATACGTGTCATTCTGCAGGTATGTCATAAAATATTTGGGATTGGATTTAAAAGTTAGGAAACCATTCAGCTTGTTGTAGAAAGCATTAATCAAATTAATTAATTAATTAATAAAATTAATCAAGTTACTGAATGCTTATTTTAGTAGCTTAATAAGCTAGATGAAATATTGAGAACAACGACGTAAATTTCATTGGAGGAAAAATTTGGTATAGCTTAATTTCATTAAGTGCGAGGGAAATCCTGCAGATCCATCTGGATCAAACATAACATTCTTAATGTGTTTTAGCCTTGTCATGATCTCAGTTAAATCAAAATGCCAAGTTTGAGCCAAGAAACTTCATATTTTTCTTGTTCACTAAGCACGGAAAAGAGGATTCACTTGTATAATAAATATGCAGGATAATTTGAGTGTAAAAAAAGCTATGACTTATAGTCCATTGAAATTAGTTGATGTAGTTATTACAACTGAACATTGCAATTGCTGTGTTTAATTTTTAGCTGGCAAGACCAAAAGGTTAAGCAAGTTGTTCCGAATATTATTCAGTTCTCAGCATCGATCATGTGTTGTATGCAATCAATCTGTTGTCCACTGAACATTTCCCATAACCTTTAACAAACTTCTAAAAAAAACCTGCTCAACAGTATGCAACAATCATTGACAAAGCATTTTGGCATGCCAGTTATTTGGGCTTGTTTTATGCCAACCTGCCATAACAACTATTATTGCTAAAAAATAAATCAACTCTTTTTAAAAAACAACAAAGTATTGATATGAAAATGTACTGAGTGCTCACATGCATAATGGCTTTTAACATTTATACCAGCGATGTTGATCTGGCATCACATATGGACACTGATACTAATAATAGAAAAATCAGCAACTGTTTTGCAACAAATGCCCCCCCCCCCCCCAATTTGGCACTGCATATTGCAACCTGTACTAACAATTGAACAACTTTAAACCTCAACAAAATAGACAAAGCATCCTGACTTCACATGAATGTCTATCAGATTTTAACAGATACAGTAAAACTTGTCTTGAGAGACCAGGTTCTCCATGTACACATGTACAGATTTTATGAAACTACCTGTTATGAGAGACCATTATGTTTTGGCAGAAGGGGTGGCCTTTCAAGACAGGTTCCACTGTAATGCCAATCTGCCATCCAATTATACACTGCTGCAAAAAAAAGTTGTAAAAAAGTAGGAAATTCTTTTTCAGAAACTGATAAACAGAATTTAAGTAAATAAGACAAAGCATTCCAGCATGAAAGCCTTTCATATTTGTACACATCCTATTGGTTCTGTATCAAACATGTTTACTATTACTGAACACAGAAAAATGTTGCAGTTATTTCTTCCAAAAGCTACTCAATAAACGTTTACCAAAATTTGACAGCATTCTGGCATGAAGTCCTTATAATTAGTACAAATGATGCCCGTCTACCATCCATTATTGCCACTTTTTACAAAAATAGAAGAAAAAACCCCAGAATATAACCAGTTTTGATGGAAATCATCCTAGTATAAAAGACAATGAATGAATAAGGAAATAGAAATAAATGGAGCAACATTCAAGCAGCTGATTTCAAAACATCTACTTTTGCTTTATGCCAACCTGCCATAACAGAATGTTATTATTGCTGAACAGTGATTGTGTTGTAAATTACCAGAGTAAAAGTTCAAAACACAGCTGCACGGATCATCTTTAGAGTACCTTGATCAGAGCACACCTCACCACTGCTCTGTACCCTACACTGGTTATCAATTCGATACAGAATCAAACACAAAATTTGTTTTCTGTGCTATATTTCAATGACAGACTCCAGTCCAACATACCTATCCAGCCTCACCCATGTGTATACACCAGCTAGATCCTTACGCTCTTCTTCTGATAATCGTATACTCATTGTTCCCAAGGTGAAAACAAAGTCATATGGACAACGTTAGTTTGCATACCAGGTCCCGGCGATGTGGACCGAATTGCCCATTGAAATTAGATACAAAGACATAGTGGTCCTTTTTAAGAGTGCTGTCAAGACTCACCTGTTTCGACTTCAGGGACAAACTTAGCGATCTAATCGTGTTTTGTATCTTATATGTTTTCAGCATGTTTTTATGTTTTCCAATTTCATTGTTTTTGTCATTTGTTGTTCTGTAGTATAGTCATATCATTATTGATGGTGTAAAGCGCTTGGAGCTTTGAAAGATTAGGTGCTATACAAAGTCCTCATTATTATTATTATTATTATTATTATTATTATTATTATTATTATTCACAAATGATTTTTCTAAAACAAGGGAAGGGTTCAGGAATTTGCCGCTTTAAAGAACAGCTTGCATCACCTTATAACCTTGTATCAAAAAAGGTGAAACTTATAACCTTGTATCAAAAAAGGTGAAACTTATAACCTTGTATCAAAAAAGGTGAAACTTATAACCTTGTATCAAAAAAGGTGAAACTTATAACCTTGTATCAAAAAAGGTGAAACTTATAACCTTGTATCAAAAAAGGTGAAACTTATAACCTTGTATCAAAAAAGGTGAAACTTATAACCTTGTATCAAAAAAGGTGAAACTTATAACCTTGTATCAAAAAAGGTGAAACTTATAACCTTGTATCAAAAAAGGTGAAACTTATAACCTTGTATCAAAAAAGGTGAAACTTATAACCTTGTATCAAAAAAGGTGAAACTTATAACCTTGTATCAAAAAAGGTGAAACTTATAACCTTGTATCAAAAAAGGTGAAACTTATAACCTTGTATCAAAAAAGGTGAAACTTATAACCTTGTATCAAAAAAGGTGAAACTTATAACCTTGTATCAAAAAAGGTGAAACTTATAACCTTGTATCAAAAAAGGTGAAACTTATAACCTTGTATCAAAAAAGGTGAAACTTATAACCTTGTATCAAAAAAGGTGAAACTAGATATCTGAAGGAATTGAAGGAATTTTATTCAGAGTTTGGTGCCTAATAACAAAGAATTAAGATGATATAAGTTTTGCAACTTTGAAGCTTCTTTTTTCATAGAGCATTTAAATCCTGAAGAATTTTCAGAGGTATTTTAACTAGGAATTACAATATGGTTTTGCTAATAATAACTATAGTCTGTGTCTACATCCCCGTTTGTTTGTACCCCCCTGCTGATTTCAGTAGCGAAAAGCATAAACAAGATAAAAGTCAATAAATCTTACTCAATTCATTCATTGATTTATAATTTCTAACCCTATTGTGACCAGGGTGTCCATAACACCTTTATCGTCAGCGCGTCTGATGCTTAACGGAAGATTTTATACTAACACAACACCATATTGCACACAATTTGGGCAAGTCTTTTTCCGTAAATAGAGTTTCGTCATTGCTCCTATTTGGTTACTCCCGGATGCTTCTGCAATTACGGTAAGTTTAAGAGTTATATCCCTTTGCCACCTATAAAATCTATCTTCTATGTACATACATGCATATTTATGCATCTGCCCCTTTGCTGAAAATGGACTTGTCCAGAAACTGGAAATTGATCTCGAGGATGTCAATGGTTGTAATAAAAACTTCCATTAAGCATCAGACATGCAGACGATAAAGGTGTTATGGACACCCTGGTCGCAATCAGGTTAGAAATTACAAATCAATGAATTGAGTAAGATTTATAGACTTTTTTTCTTGTTTATGCTTATCATTACTGAAATCGGCAGGGGGGTACAAACAAACGAGGATGTAGACACAGACTATAGTACAATCTATTGGGTCATGTATAAATTGTGACTGTACAGTTTATAACTATATTTAATTTTCTTATATTTCAGCATGGTGGGGGTTTTAACAACACGGACATGAATGTGATACCAGCCTGGAACAAGGGTTTCAGTGGCAAGAATATTGTAGTCACCATATTGGATGATGGTATTGAGAGGATTCATGATGACCTCATTGACAATTATGTATGTCATGATTATTTCTGTCTGTCTGTCTCTGTTGTCCTGACTCTCTCTCTCTCTCTCTCTCTCTCTCTCTATTATTATATATATATATAGTCTTTCTGTCTTTATCTCTCTTTCTGTCTGTCTGTTTGTCTCTCTCTCTCCACACTTGCATTATAGCATAAACTTTAAATAGAGAAAGTGTTAATTGACCTATTAACTAAGGGATATGAATAATGTTGAACTTTTACAACAACACATTGAACTTTTTAAAAAAATGTGAAATAATGAAGCTAGACTGTCACAGGTTCCATGCTGTAAACTTCATGTCTCATGTGGTTTAAGTTAACACACATAAAGTATTTAAGTTAACACACATAAAGTATTTAAGTTAACACACATAAAGTGTTTAAGTTAACACACATAAAGTATTTAAGTTAACACACATAAAGTATTTAAGTTAACACACATAAAGTATTTAAGTTAACACACATAAAGTATTTAAGTTAACACACATAAAGTATTTAAGTTAACACACATAAAGTATTTAAGTTAACACACATAAAGTATTTAAGTTAACATACATAAAGTATTTAAGTTAACACACATAAAGTATTTAAGTTAACACACATAAAGTATTTAAGTTAACACACATAAAATATTTAAGTTAACACACATAAAGTATTTAAGTTGAAACACATAAAGTGTTTAAGTTAACACACATAAAGTATTTAAGTTAACACACATAAAGTATTTAAGTTAACACATAAAGTATTTAAGTTAACACACATAAAGTGTTTAAGTTAACACACATAAAGTGTTTAAGTTAACACACATAAAGTATTTAAGTTAACACACATAAAGTATTTAAGTTAACACACATAAAGTATTTAAGTTAACACACATAAAGTATTTAAGTTAACACACATAAAGTATTTAAGTTGAAACACATAAAGTGTTTAAGTTAACACACATAAAGTATTTAAGTTAACACACATAAAGTATTTAAGTTAACACATAAAGTATTTAAGTTAACACACATAAAGTGTTTAAGTTAACACACATAAAGTGTTTAAGTTAACACACATAAAGTATTTAAGTTAACACACATAAAGTATTTAAGTTAACACACATAAAGTATTTAAGTTAACACACATAAAGTATTTAAGTTAACACACATAAAGTATTTTATGGCTCAGTGTTGTGATTGGTTTAGAAAAGCTGTTAATCAAAATTATGCACGGTTGCCTGCCTCAAAAAGAAGTTAATATTTAATATAAAGTGAAAGTTGTATCATTGATTTTTCTATAAAAAAAATCTTTATTTTCTGGTAACCTGGGCGGATTTCAAAGCCATATGAGAGAGTAGTTTTTAGCTGTTTACATCTGGGCATGTACTTTTAAGTAAGAAAACTGTGTCGAAGTAAACAAATTACATCCTGACAATCAAAGAGCAGGTTATTCAAACTATTTCTATGCATCCGAAACGTCACTGTAATAAGTGAATTTGTAATTTTGTTTTTAAAAGTCTTTGATTAATTTACATGTAAATTTCAATCATTTAATTAGCTCCACTTGCTGGATTTGGAAAAAGCTGAAAATATTGGCGTCACCGGTATTCGATCTCTATAACGTTCACGGACAAGTACAAAACTATTTATCAAGTCGCAATACTAATACATGTAAAATCATCTCTCCATGGCAGATGATGGAATTTAATGTCACATCCTTGATTGGAGTGACTTTTGCAACCTCTGATGATACAAGTAGTGGGTTTTTCTTAACGTTTTATCTCTGAAATATTTCTAAACAACAATGGACGCCACTTTGGTATGTACATGTACCCATGAGTGATTGGCTGGATTATAAAGTGACTTGGGAGGTTTTTCGGATAATTACGGAGAAACTCGTTAAATCCTGTATGAAATGGTCGATACCATAAGTTCTTTGTTGTTATTTTCACCCTGAGTGGCTGAGTACTCTAAAGCACTCACCATTACAGATCATTGTCATCTCACCTATAATGCACTCACCATTACAGATCATTGTCATCTCACCTCTAAAGCACTCACCATTACAGATCATTGTCATCTTACCTCTAAAGCACTCACCATTACAGATCATTGTCATCTTACCTCTAAAGCACTCACCATTACAGATCATTGTCATCTCACCTCTGTCTGCATGGGAGCACATCCTGAGTTAGGCCAATGTGGGCATGTGAGAAAGCTTGCCAGTAGCTTCTCGTGGGTCAGTGGTTCTTTCTGGAGGTTTTGAGGGTTCTTCCTCGACCATTACATTCCAAATGCTCTGCACTGTCAGTAAGATTCACAAATCTCCTGGAATTCAACTAAGATTCAAAATAATCTCATGTAAATGCAAATATACCAATTGAAACAACAATTGGAACGAACATATGCTTCTTGACCCTTGTACAGTTGCATGATTCATACACTGATAAACTGCAGTTTCACCACGTCCCTCGGGTTGGCCCACTTCTCTTGTATCGGCTGCTTGCACCCTTCATGGATCCACTATATGTACAGTCATACATATGCACATACAGACCGCATACAGCACCCTTGTATTAGCTACGTCTACAGTCGTGGCTCCACCACATGTACAGACATACATACATATAGACATCTAGATAGCTCTACTTGGTAGCTAAATTCATCAGTCTCGTTACACCCGTTAGACTCGTTAGCTTGTTAGCCTTGTTAGCTACAATAAAACCAAACTGGTAATAATAATGAGTTCTGGAAAATTATAATAAATTAAACTCTTAATAACAACTTGAAATTCACAGTTCACATCGTTTCATATATGTGTTGTGATACATGTATCATTACACGATATGAGAATACAAACTCGGTAAACTTTGTATATCAAATAAAATGTAAATTTTACAATCACCCCTATGGCTTATAGAAATACCACATGTGCTCTCCTAAACAGATCCAATGTGACCAGTTTTGGTTATACATTAATGTTGCTTAAATTCATAGGACAGTGAGTAATATTCAGGGTAAAATACCAGTGCATATTGAAATTATAATGTCCGTAGCCGCAAGTAGTTTACGGCGAGACATATGTTGGTTCTGTCACTTGTCTGGAAAAACACCTGTTCATCCTAGAGAGTGTTGTATGCATGCAAAACACAAATAGTCAAATATTTCTCAGGCATAACAAAAGTTTTTTGTTTTTTTTAATTCAGTGACAACTATAATCCAGTTATATACTCTATTCAATACCTAATGAAGGCACTATAATCTAGTTAATAATCTGTTACATACCTAATGAAGGCACTATAATCTAGTTAATACTCTGTTACATACCTAATGAAGGCACTATAATCTAGTTAATACTCTGTTACATACCTAATGAAGGCACTATAATCTAGTTAATACTCTGTTACATACCTAATGAAGGCACTATAATCTAGTTAATACTCTGTTACATACCTAATGAAGGCACTATAATCTAGTTAATACTCTGTTACATACCTAATGAAGGAACTATAATCTTGTTAATATTCTGTTCAATACCTAATGAAGGCACTTTAATCTAGTTATACTCTGTTCAATACCTAATGAAGGCACTTTAATCTAGTTACACTCTGTTCCAAGCCTAATGAAGGCACTTTAATCTAGTTACACTCTGTTCAATACCTAATGAAGGCACTTTAATCTAGTTATACTCTGTTCAATACCTAATGAAGGCACTTTAATCTAGTTATACTCTGTTCAATACCTAATGAAGGCACTTTAATCTAGTTACACTCTGTTCCAAGCCTAATGAAGGCACTTTAATCTAGTTACACTCTGTTCCAAGCCTAATGAAGGCACCATAATATTGTTATACTCTGTTCTATACCTAATGAAGGAAACATAATCTAGTTATACTCTGTTGCATACTTAATGAAGACACTATAATCTAATTACCATATATACTCGCGTATAAGCCCGTTCGCATATAAGCCGACCCCCCAAACTGAATTGGTAAAAGTGGTATAAAGTGCATGACCCGCGTATAAGCCGACTCATAATTTTTATACAAACGGTACATCACAAGATGCACAAAGTGAGTTCTGAATACTTTTATTTAGGTAAATCACATTATTAAATAATATAAAAGAAAGAAATCTAGTTTATATGTTGAAATAAAAAGAATTCTGAAGTGTTAAGTCTTAATGGAAATTTAATTAATCCTCATTCTAAAATCATGAATTATAAAAGTTTGATCACTTTTAGAATAGGTAAAAATCGGGCTCTGTATCAGACTCGCCAAACAGTTCATGAAATTCGGCTTCTATTACGGGCGTGCTTTCATCATATATGTCGTCCCCCTGTACTTGCTTCTCGTTCACAACAAATTCGCGTGCTGCAGCACAGTTGTTATTTGCTTCTGCATATTCAATAACTTTAAGTCTGAATGCTGCATCATAGGCAGAACGCTTTCTTTTACTTCCAACACTATTCATTTTATCCGATTGAATTGAATATAAACTTCTAGAGAGATTAAACTGAAATAATTTCTTTCAGTAGTAGTATACTATTTATATACCTTATCCTGTAATTATTTCTATGTGTGGTTGGTTTTCAATTTGTATTTGATAATTATTTATCATTGTTATTTGTGTTGTGTTTTTTAAACTACGGGTAGTGTGATTCAATTGATCAAACTATGATTGGTTTCAGCGTGGACATTATTCAAGTATTGTAACAGTTTATAACTTTGAGCAGAAGCCATGTCCACTACCATATCTCATTAAACAATAAATCTGAGAGTTGGCATCTATTAGTTAAGTCATTGGTATTGTGCAACAAAACAAACCTATTATCCCCGAGGCATTTACCACAGATTAAGCATATGGTAGCTATTATACAACAATCTTCCGCTAACAAACCACTTTGCTTTACAAACAACTAAACAATAGTTGTATATAAACTGTGGCTCCCGATTACTTCTAAAACACCTGTCAAAGAAATCCAACAAATTATATTGTTTTACAATTATTCACGCTGACTCGTATATTGCACTGTTATTTACCGTTCCTAAGCGTGCACGCAACAAACCCCTAGGGAGCCTCTCGCTATTGTTTCTTGAAGACTGTCATACATGTATTTCTACTCTCTATCAAAATGTTTGTCGTATATACTTTCAGTATTGTAATTCTTTTATTTCTTTTTATGTAGATTCTTATCATATTTACACTGAAATAGGCTAGCGTGCATTTCTACGAAACCGTAGAGTTTAATTATTACTGATTAGCTGAGGGTTAAATACTTGACCAGAGATTATTAATATGGCGGTTCTTTTGGAAAATACACATATTTCCGTAGTTCAAATAACACGTATGGCTGTATACCTTCAGCATCGTAATTCTTTTATTTTTTTTACGTAGATTCTTTTCATATTTGCACTGAAATAAACTAGCGTGCATTTCTACGAAACCGTAGAGTTTAATGATTACTGATTAGCTGAGGGTTAAATACTTGAATAGAGATTACTAATATGGCGGTTCTTTTGGAAAATACACGTATTTGCGTGGTTCAAATAACACATATGGCTGTATTTTCTGGTGGATGGACATCTGTCAAATAAACGTCAAGTACGTTAAAACATGTTTTTCATTCATTATCCTACCACTTATGTTAGAAAAAAAATATTTGTTTTACTTCATGACAGGATAAATCTTATCAGCCATGTGGCATCATTAGGCATGTGATCTCATATTCGACGATCAACAGAAACAATAAATATTGGAAATCATGGGGAAAAAGCATTATAAATTTCAGATTTGAAACTTGACCCGCAGATAAGCCGACTCCCCTTCTTCCAGGCCTTTTTTTTATCCTAAATTTCTCGGCTTATATGCGAGTATATACGGTATACTCTGTTGCATACTTAGTGAAGACACTATAATCTAGTTATACTCTGTTGCATACTTAATGAAGACACTATAATCTAGTTATACTTTGTTGCATACTTAATGAAGACACTATAATCTAGTTATACTCTGTTGCATACTTAATGAAGACACTATAATCTAGTTATACTCTGTTGCATACTTAATGAAGACACTATAATCTAGTTATACTCTGTTGCATACTTAATGAAGACACTATAATCTAGTTATACACTGTTGCATACTTAATGAAGACACTATAATCTAGTTATACTCTGTTGCATACTTAATGAAGACACTATAATCCAGTTATACTCTGTTGCATACTTAATGAAGACACTATAATCTAGTTATACTCTGTTGCATACTTAATGAAGACACTATAATCTAGTTATACCCTGTTGCATACTTAATGAAGACACTATAATCTAGTTATACTCTGTTGCATACTTAATGAAGACACTATAATCTAGTTATACCCTGTTGCATACTTAATGAAGACACTATAATCTAGTTATACTCTGTTGCATACTTAATGAAGACACTATAATCTAGTTATACTTTGTTGCATACTTAATGAAGACACTATAATCTAGTTATACTCTGTTGCATACTTCATGAAGACACTATAATCTAGTTATACTCTGTTGCATACTTAATGAAGACACTATAATCTGGTTATACTCTGTTGCATACTTAATGAAGACACTATAATCTAGTTATACTCTGTTGCATACTTAATGAAGACACTATAATCTAGTTATACTCTGTTGCATACCTAAATCATCAGGGAATGTGCATAACTTCCATTTTTGAGACTTTGTTACAAGATAGAGCTGTGGTTTTTGTGCATGCAAGTTTGATGCTGCTTCCATTAAATGTGAAATCAGCCTATCTTTGTGATGTGCTTTAAAACAAGCACTTTTGCCAGTAGTGGTATCAGGCTTGTTTAACACATTAACCCTTGAGGTTTTGCTGTTTTCATGTGAAAATGCGAGTAGGAAACCCATTTTGGGGACTTTTTCTGAATACATCCTAATACATTGGCTTCCAAGCAATTATCCATTAGACCAATGCATAGTTCTGCTAAAATGTGTTTTCCATTGGAAAGTTTGCTGGCGCATGAGCAGAAAGTGAAAAGTAGATCTTTTTTTGGAGGGGGGGAGGGCTTAACGGCCCCATAGTTTTTGTATGGAGAAAACTCTTTATTCAAAATATCCACCTGTCAGGGTTATGAGCGTTATTCATATAGTTTTGCACAAGCCCCACCTGTCAAAGGGTAAGTGTTAAGTCCCACTTGTCAAGGGGTATTGTACAACATATAATAATAATAACTATAAATCACTCCCTTTTGATACTCGTTATCTAAGAGATGACCGCCCACAATATAATTGCCCGGTTCGAGTATGAGAATAGATATGGTAAACTGAGCAGGTATATTGAACAAACAACTACGAGCCCCCGTAAAGATAAACAAACAATTTAATCAATTACATGCACAATTGTGAAACTTCATTTCATTAGGAATACACACGGTTTAGAAATTCAACTTTCACTGAATTACAATAAGATTTGAAATAGAATTAAACAAATTAGCCATTATATTTGTTTTGATTGTTTTTTATGGTTTGACACCATTTTTCAGCACAATATAGGCTATACATGGCGGCCAGTATTAGTGGTGGAGGAAGAACCCGGACAACGCCCGGAAAGAACCACCAACCCACGAGAAGCTACTGGCAAGCTTTCTCACATAACTACATTTGCCGAATCTTAGACTCGAACACACGCAGACAGCGATGAGATAGCAGTGGTCCGTAACGGACAGCGCTTTAGGCCACTCGGGGCCCCTAGCCGTTCTATTACTGATAGTTCTAAATCATTATAGGATCTAGTGGTACAATCGAAGTCAATGACTTTTTTGATTTTTTATAACCTGCTATTCTCGATCCCGTCACTGTTCAATTCAGTGTTGTTCTAGAAGTCTCTGTCTCATCCAGTTTCTAGGTACTCTGCACTCTTTGATGTTCCAGCTTGATTCCAGACTTGTCCACTGTATCATGCGTTCACTGCAATTTCCCTTTCTCAATTCTTTTTCCAAAGTTTATGTTGTTATCCCGTAACTTCCCAATCTCCCAAAAGCTATTTTCTTCCTTTCAAAAGAAAATTAAAACAACTTAAGTCTCTCGTTACAGTGGTTACTGGTGAGACTTTCCATTATTCCTGGGTTGAACAATCAGATATTTCTATCAGTGATAACTTTACGGCTAATAATTAACTACACATATCCTCAAATGAATGCAGTTAAACAAATTGTTAATTCGTTTTGCCTTGACTTAATACATTAACGTACTACACAGCGAGGCTCTGCCTTAATTTCCACAGCACATAAATCGTATACACTGTCACTAAATCATCTATGAGATAAAAATTCGGTGAATTCATATGTATTCTTCTAAATCATTAACTAATGTAATACATTAAATTCTTAGAACATGATCATTATTCAAACTAGATGATTCAAGAATTAATGTGACATAACTAAGCATAGTGTTTTTACGACATAAATTAACACTGCGTCATTCTTCACTAAGAAAAATTAAGGTAAGAATTCTAATTTATAATTCAAAAGCACATTATTATACAAATGTATCAAATGAAATCCTGCAAGAACTTCCGATTCATAATGCAAAACACATTATTATACAAATTTATCAAATTAAAGAAATTATACAAATGTATCAAATTAAAGAAATTATACAAATGTATCAAATTAAAGAAATTATACAAATGTATCAAATTAAAGAAATTATACAAATGTATCAAATTAAAGAAATTATACAAATGTATCAAATTAAAGAAATTATACAAATGTATCAAATTAAAGAAATTATACAAATGTATCAAATTAAAGAAATTATACAAATGTATCAAATTAAATAATGCAGACCTGTAAAACTAAGCAAACATCATATAAATTGCATACATTGAATTGTGACAGTACCTTTGTGTTTTTGGTGTGTCCCTTCCTTAGTTTGGTGCTTTTTTCCCTGGACTATGATTTAACTGATGTACTTCTCTAAAATAACATCCGGAGCCTTTATTAAATAATTCTACCCCTACAGAGCAATTTTCAAGACTAAATTCTACTTTAGCTTGTGCGATATTATATCCTACAAATTTTCGTGTGCAAGTACACCCCTTATTTAACCGTGACCAATCAGAATAAAATGTATTTTCTCCCACTTTTCTCTAAAAGTCGCTTACGTCATGGTCAATATGACATGCTTGGTTTTAAGTAACAGATTCTCTGCATTTTCTCAATTCTGACAGTTTTCGTGAGAATTGAAACTTTAAAATGTTGCCAGCAGTCAGCCTAGCTGCTGAGTAAACAACGTTTAATTAGTATAACGGTTGCATCGACTCTACAGATCCCCCTTTTGACATAGCGTGTCATCATAAATCTAACTAATGGCTAGCTGGCCACAACTAATGTTTAATTAATAGGTTTACTGAAATTTGCCACTTCATACCACCTTGTCCTACTTTCTGCACAGATTCACCTGTCTGTGTGCACTTCAGACCAGTCTGCTATAGATCTGATGCCATAAAGTCTAAAATTTGGACACAAAATCAGATTCCAACCATGGGCGAATTTTGGGTGGAAAAATAACTGGTAAAAAAAAGTTAGTTTTTTTCCCTCTATTTTGTAGTGCAACTGAAATGTCCAGATTATTTGGTATTATTGTAACCTTTCTATAATACCACCCACTTTAGTGTATCATACATGCCTTGGAAGTAGGCTACTACCTCGTGCCCCATTTACTCAGCACTAGGGGTTAATGTGTTACAGACATGCAAAAGGATGTCATCATTTTTTTTTTACTTAAATATCTGCATTTATACTAAATGTTTGTATGGATTAAATCTGTTTAAATGGGGGCACTAAGTGGCTGATTGGTCTAAAGTTCTCTCCGTTACACCTCACCTGTCTCCGTGGGTTCAAGTCTCACATTTGGTCAATGTGGGTATGTGAGAAAGCTTGCCAGTAGCTTCTTGTCGGTTGGTGGTTATTTCTGGGATTTTCCTGGGTTCTTCCTCCACCATTAATACTGGCCGCAATGTATAGCCTATCTTGTGCTGAAAAATGGCGTTAAACTCTATTACAGTATCTAATACAGAATGTGTGGAAGTCAATGACATGTCCACAAATGAGCATATATTTATTCCCAAATAATACACCACAAAATTTTTTTACCATTGAATTTAAATTGATTCAATTTAATTTGTAAAGAGACTTTTTCTGTCATTTTCCTTTATACATTGTCTAAACTTTTTGTTCTAAAAAGTATTATGCAGTGGTCCATGGGCTCTCAAAAGTCTTCATTCCTGCTTTACACCTGAAATGATTTAACACATTAATCTTTGTCAATGCTGTCTAACTTGCATCTGGAGCTTTTGTATTGGTGGCTTTTCTTCCTTCTAATTTATGATATTTTTACCTGATGTTGGCAGGCAAACTTAATTCTCAGCGTCACGTCTGTAAATTATATCAAAGCTATAGAGTCTGTGGACACCATTAGTAATTAATAGTTGTACAGCACACAGCAGGTGTCTTGCTGTCAAATACAATGTCAGATAAAACTCTTATCAGTACTTACCTTAAACTTAAAATCATTTATGTTTCCATGGAAATAAAACTGAATCTGAACAGGCTATAATTGCCTGCATTTTGGTACTTTATTACTGGGATTAAAATCTGAAATTATGGCCATCGTAAAATATTGCTATTTATTGAATAAACCTCAATCTATAATAATGTATTTTTTATGACATGATAAACTCAGAAGAAAGCAATCTTTTTTAAAGTGATTCTCTGCTTTAGGAACTAACAATTTCATTTCCTGGAAGGAGTAGGTGGGTGGATAATATCTGAAATTATGGCATCATAAAATATAGCCAGTTATTGAATAAACTTAAATCTATTTCATGTATACATGTCTTTTAAGATGATATACTCACAAGAAAGCAGGGTTTTTATGGCGATTTTCTGCTTTAGGTACTAACAATTTCATTTTCTGGAAGGAGTGAGTCGATGACAATTTAATTTTTTTAACACCTATATAATGAAAAAAATCAACATCTGTAACACATATCATTGGTTCTCTTTATGTACAAATCAGAGATAAAATATTTTTAAGCTACATGAGAAATGAAGGAAAAAAAATTCTTCAAAATAATACCAGCTCCCCCTGATCCCCCAAAAGTGATCAATCACATAGGAATACTTAGTGTCTATTTGTTAATATTACAAGCTGAACAAAATATTTTAATTTTTTAAGAGTTTATCCTCATTTTATTAGATGACCTCAGTGAATTAAAGGAGAACTGTTGTACTGCTTACTACCCCTGGCATTGATGTCCAAGAAAAACAACACATTCATATGTACAGCCTTATTGCATCTCATCTATTCAGTGGCATTGGTTTGGAGCAGTTTTCACTGATTATTCCCTGGGAATGGGGCTGAAGGATCCAAATTTGCATTCATATGTATATTAGTTGACATCAGCGAAATTGTTTTCATTTGCTTAAGTTTTTTAATGCCATGTACATTCTTTTATACTTCAAATCATTCTAACTTGGTGAGAGATGCATCTTTAGTACTTCAACCTCATAAATATAGGTCATTGGGACCCACTTCACAGACTTTGGTTAAGTTTTATGCTAGAATTCACTGATGTGATGATTGTATGCAATTCTACTAGAACCACACCTGAGCAATGAAATATGATTACTGTAACCTACATTTAATATTGTATTGGCTTAGACAACAATTTGCATTTCTATGTGAGATCACATAGGTGTTTTTCTACGTGTTTACTTAGAATATGACACTTGATCGGGGTATAATGCTTGATGAGTATTACAGTCTTATCACAAAAGAAAGTCAATGTGACCCATAATTTAGTTTCACAGGCTTAGGTTCAATTTTACTCTAAGTTAGATCATGAAAATTCATCTCTGGTAAAACCACACCCTTACAACAAAAGAAAATCAGTGTGACCTATATTTCATTTTTTTTAAAATAAAAACACTTTAAAAAAATAACATTTTTCTTTGGCTAATTTGTGTCCTAGTGACAACTGTCAGTTTTCCTGAATATTTTGCCTCAAAGATTTCTTTATTGTCATGATTGTGTATTGGTGTACGATGTAGGTACAAGTGCTGGTAAACTAGGTGTACGCTGTAGGTACAAGTGCTGGTAAACTAGGTTGTATTATACCCATGCTTGACAATACAGAACACTTTTAAGATGTTTTAGTGTTTTTTCACATATAAAGAATTCGGGTTGTGTATTGCTGGTGTTTGTTCATATATATATATATATATCTATATATATATATATATATATATATATATATATATATACGTCTTCTGGTGTGACAAGTAACACTAAAATCACCATGACACCATGAATTTGACCCAGTGTTACTATTGATATTTTCATAACATAAAGATTGTCTTTATAAAAGGAATGGATTAATCTTGCACCAATTTATATGTTGTGTTGGAAAATCTGAAAGATAATCCATATTATCCATCAAAAATGTTTGACAATACAACCCCAAATTATGGTTGTCATTGCCTTACATATATATTGGAACCAGATCATTTGGATTGGTTCAGGAATTGAATTGGTCAGTATTTAAACTTGGATTGTAGATTTGAAGATCATGCAGACTGTCTACAAAATAAGTTTGTCAAAGGGAAATATGCCAGTGAATAAAACCATGAATCAAGCACTTGTGAAACTTGTGTTAGAGATGTTTACTGCTTTGTCAGAAATAAATGAAAACCCAATTTAGTGACTGGAAGAAAAAGAAAATAACCCACATACATATTTAAATGTTATAATTTACACGTCAGCGGCATTAGAAATTGATGTGCATAATAGCTTTCTCTTTTTTCATAGACTCTTCATTTGTTAATATAAAAGAAGTCTGCAATCACGTGTCCGCTTAATGTAAGGCAGATCATTGATTTTGCAGATATCAAAGAGCTTCATTCATTAATTCTGCCAATTGGCTTTTGAAAGGTTATTTTTCCTTTGTCATTGGTGTTAACAAGCTCTCAGCTAGCTTAGTTTACAAACTGCACGACTGCTGTTTTATTGATGCTTTTTTTGACAACACTAACATTTAATCATCATAATAATAATTTAGGTAATCAGAGTGGTTTAATGGTTAGATGAATAGGTAATCAGAGTGGTTTAACAGTTAGATGAATAGGTAATCAGAGTGGTTTAACAGTTAGATGAATAGGTAATCAGAGTGGTTTAACAGTTAGATGTATAGGTAATCAGAGTGGTTTAACAGTTGGATGTATAGGTAATCAGAGTGGTTTAACAGTTAGATGAATAGGTAATCAGAGTGGTTTAACAGTTAGATGAATAGGTAATCAGAGTGGTTTAACAGTTAGATGAATAGGTAATCAGAGAGGTTTAACAGTTAGATGAATAGGTAATCAGAGTGGTTTAACAGTTAGATGAATAGGTAATCAGAGTGGTTTAACAGTTAGATGAATAGGTAATCAGAGTGGTTTAACAGTTAGATGAATAGGTAATCAGAGTGGTTTAACAGTTAGATGAATAGGTAATCAGAGTGGTTTAACAGTTAGATGAATAGGTAATCAGAGAGGTTTAACAGTTAGATGAATAGGTAATCAGAGTGGTTAACTGTTAGATGAATAGGTAATCAGAGTGGTTTAATGGTTAGATGAATAGATAATCAGTAATTTAATGGTTAGATGAATAGGTAATCAGTAGTTTAATGGTTAGATGAATAGGTAATCAGTGGTTTAATGGTTAGATGAATAGGTAATAAGTAGTTTAACTGTTAGATGAATAGGTAATCAGAGTGGTTTAACTGTTAGATGAATAGATAAATCAGTGGTTTAATGGTTAGATGTATAGGTAATCAGAGTGGTTTAACGGTTTGATGTATCTGTAATCAGAGTGGTTTAACGGTTTCATGTATAATCGGAATGGTTTAACGGTCTGATGTATATGTAATCAGAGTGGTTTTAACTATTAGATGTATAGGTAATCAGAGTGGTTTAACTGTTAGATGAATAGGTAATCAGAGTGGTTTGACAGATGAATAGGTAATCAGAGTGGTTTAACTATTAGATTAATAGGTATTCAGAGTGGTTTAATGGTTAGATGAATAGGTAATCAGTAGTTTAACGGTTAGATGAATAGGTAATCAGTGTTGTTTAACTGTTAGATGAATAGGTAATCAGAGTGGTTTAATGGTTAGATGAATAGGTAATCAGAGTGGTTTAATGGTTAGATGTATAGGTAATCAGAGTGGTTTAACTGTTAGATGAATAGGTAATCAGAGTGGTTTAATGGTTAGATGTATAGGTAATCAGAGTGGTTTAACAGTTTGATATGTATGTAATCAGAGGGGTTTAATGGTTAGATGAATAAGTAATCAGAGTGGTTTAACGATTAGATGATTTATTATTTGATGAGTAGTTTTTGTATACAGGTAAAGATGCCATAGTTTTACTTCCAGTCTAAATTGTTTTTTGGGGGATCAGTTTTAAAATTCTTTAAGTTTATTAGAATCCTTTATAATTTGATGCATCTCTGTACTACACCTGTACATACAGGTCACTGTGTTCTACATTATGCTTTACTTACATTTGTTATGTTCAACAAACACATTTTTTCCATGCTAGATTCCTCTTAACAAACACAGACGAGATCTTTTACGACCAGTTTAACTGGGAATAGGAATAAATATGTTTATTCACTATATTGGTAACATTTAGAAAAAAGATTAGTGGATTTTGTAGTTAAACACCCCAAGGTTACTCAAAAATTGTGACAGGGTTGGCACAATCTTGAAAAGGACTTGAATTTGTGTGTTTATCATGATTTGAGACCAGCATCAAAGGGTATGAGGAAAGTGCTTGCAGATGTTCAGTAGTCTTTGAAAAGTGCCTGAATTTTAAAACAATTCTATGTCCATTAAAATGTCAGCATCTCTCTGAAATTGTACTTCCATCTTAGGTCATTTAAATATGCTACTAGACTTCCTGTTGAGTTGCTCATTAGTACTTGGGCTTTGTTTGGAATTGCAACCATGTCATGGTGTATAAATTAATGGATGCTGCATTGACTGAGTCATCAAGGCAAATATTAGTGCC
Organism: Unio delphinus; assembly: GCA_029339505.1. Taxonomy (NCBI): domain Eukaryota; kingdom Metazoa; phylum Mollusca; class Bivalvia; order Unionida; family Unionidae; genus Unio; species Unio delphinus. The sequence continues at coordinate 3,506,740 of JAQISU010000014.1, forward strand.
GTCAAGTGCAGCAACCATATCATGGTGTATAAATAAATGGATGCTGCATTGACTGGGTCATCAAGGCGATTATTAATGCTGGTCAAGTGCAGCAACCATATCATGGTGTATAAAAAAAGGGATGCTGCAATGAGTGGGTCATGAAGGCAGATATAAATGCCGGTCAAGTGCTTGGCAAACACTCACTGACTGATAGATAGATCCATTTTTAGACACAACTATTGCTCTGTTTGAGATGGCCTCTCAGAGAATAACCTCTACTCTGTGAAGGTTTGATGTGGGAAGGGCATTGACAATGCTTTGAATGTATCTATTGTTGGAGGGATAGCCACTACATGTGTACTATCTTCTAAACAATAGTGTTATTTAATTCGATGTATATAAAAAAAATTGTTTTGCAAATAAAATAGCTTTGTTCTTAGAAAAAGGGGTGTTTACTATTTCATTATAAACTAAACATTGGTTTAGTACATTTTATTTTTGTTTTATTCATTTCTCCCACCCCCAAGCTACAATTTATCAAAATTGAACTGATATTGCATGACCTAAATCTATTATTTTGATAAGAGACTTCTTTATACCATTACTCAGTAAAACAATGCTATATGATACATTGTATGTTGATGTGGTTAATTAGGTTCATTTATTTATCTTAAACATCAATTCTTTTTCAAAAACTGTAATACTAATATATGTAGTTCAACCAAAACTCTGTTTAGTTCTGATTATTTAATGGGCCCCAAGTGACTGTTAGGTCTGAAAGTGCTCACCATTACATAATCACTGCCATCTCACCTGTCTGCTTTGGATTGAGTTTTGGGCTCGGTCAATGTGGGTATGTGAGTAGCTTCTCGTTGGTCGATGGTTCTTTCCATGTTTTCAAGGGTTCTTCCTCCACCATTTATACTGGCTGCCACGTATAGCCTATCTTGTGCTGAAAAACTCTACTGATGATTTAATGTCTGGCACTGTCCAGATGAAATTCTTTGACTTCTGTGGACTAAACTGAGTCAAGAAAAGAACATGTTGAGCCTAATCATAACAGTATTGTGTAGTGTAAATTTTGTCAACATGTACAGCATGAGAGATGAATAACACAACAGTGCAACTTTCAATCCAGTTTGAACTTGTTCCCACCTGACCTCATCAACAGTCACTAATTTTACTATATGTGTTTGTTGGTGCTTGTCAGTAATTACTTTCAAAGAATTATGAATGTGTGATGATCCAGATTATAGAATAATGGCCAAGTAAGCAATCAAATTTTTAAAAAACTGCATCCGTTGCTGAATAAGTCAGTTATGAACACAAACACCTGCATGACATGTACTATAATTGGATATATATATATATATATATATATATATATATATATATATATATATATATATATATATAACCATTATAACTGCTTCAATAATTTGCATTTGTCTACAGTTTCACTGTATCTGTGGGGTAACTAGTCAACATCAAGGATTTTTATTTACTTGTAAATCTCAGATATTTAATTGCCAGTTGTTAAGTCACTTTTCTTTTTTCATTGACTGCTTAGGTCTTTGAATTATGCAATGACATAACATACAAGATCATAGCTTTACATTTTATGTTCTTCAGGATCCATATGCAAGCTATGATGTCAACGATCATGACTCTGATCCCATGCCAAGATATAATCCAACAAATGAAAACAGGTAAGGAATTCATTTAGTACATAATATCTGTTACATATACTTTGTTACCTATCGATGAAAAACATAGCTACAAATGTAATATATAACAATGATCCTGAGTTCGCTGTATTTGCTGAAATAAAAAAAAGATATCAAAGATTTCTCTGGCACATACTGTGAGTAGCTGGACACCAATTATAGGATATCTCTAATGTTATCAGATTTTCTGTAAAAGTGTCAAATAAACACCATAACAAAATAAAACTCTAAGGTGATAAGGTTTAAATATTGTTTTTTTTTGTCTGACAATCATTGCAGGTGTCACTGACTAACCTTGCTTCAGCCGATCTATGAGCGTTATACAGGCCAGTCTGCTGGTCAAATGGGGATAAAGATTGATCTATTGTGAAAAAATGTATAGTAAATTTTAAAAATTGGATTATCAGTGAAGACATTTGTTTGCTACTCACCACCCATTCGGCAGATTAAAAGAAAATGGAGACAAACCTGTAAATGAATGATTGTCTAAAGGTTTTTATCATTGACATTACACTAATTAATCTGTAAATGAATGATTGTCTAAAGGTTTTTAACATTGACATTACACTAATTAACCTGTGAATGAATGTCTAAAGGTCTAATTAACCTCATACTACAAGTGCTTTTGTGCAATATGGCAGTGTACCAGAACCGATCAGACCCGTTGTTTGTTTTTGATGAGTTTAACGTTGCTTTTCAGCACATGGTAGGCTATGCATAGAGGTCAGTATAATTCATGGTGGAAGAACGATTGACCCATGGGAAGTTACTGACAATATTTTGACCATACTCACACTGGTCGAGCTGAGGCTTGAATCAACATGGTCACAGATTAGATATAGGTGATTTATAAAGGTGAATACCTTAGACCACTCAGCCACCATGGGCTCATGAACCTTTAGAACAAAATTTGTGTATACAGCCCTAATTATACAGAAAAACACTATTGGTAACAACTAAACTTTTATTATCATTCTCTAACACAAGTTTGATGATCTATAATCCAGTTATATTTATTAAGTATATTGATTTTGTATTTGTTAAAACTTTCTCAAACAATTTTCACACAAACATTAAACAAGCCATCATTTTTGTATTGGTGGTTTTATTTTAATAAAAATGTTGCACAATAAGTGGTATATCAAAGACATAGCGCATATGTGTGTGTGTGTGTGACAACATATAAACACATGTTTCAACTTTATGATTGACTACAGGAAAGTATTAACATTGATGAGCTCTTTAACTTCCTTCCCAGCATGTCTGCTACAAGATTTAGTTCAGCACTTATTGTAGCTATTCATAATCCTTTTGGAAATTATTAATTTCTTTTTTTCAGCTTACTTTTTCATTCACGTTGATAAACAAGTAAAACATATTTTGAATTTACTTCTTTTATGAGCTGTTTTGAAATTGTGTAACATGTTTAATTCAGTTCATAATTAGGAATTATTGTTATTTTCTTTTTTTTGTTAATCATTAATAAGTATAAACTTGACTGATCTAAGAGTGCAGAGTAAGCAATATTCTCTTCTCTTAATTATACCTTGTGTAGATTTATATGCATTGTGCCAATCAGTTTGATTTACCAACAGCACACACACACACACACACACACCATTGATGTTCATTATCTCAAATCATATTCCACATGCTAACTATTTTTTGTTTGCAATCCATCCCATAAAATAAAAGTCATACCGGTCATGTATGTGTACTGACTCCTCTTAAATAAAAGTCATACCGGTCATGTAAGTGTACTGACTCATCTTAAATAAAAGTCATACTGGTCATGTATGTGTACTGACTCATCTTAAATAAAAGTCATACCGGTCATGTATGTGTACTGACTCATCTTAAATAAAAGTCATACCAGTCATGTATGTGTACTGACTCGTCTTAAATAAAAGTCATACCGGTCATGTATGTGTACTGACTCATCTTAAATAAAAGTCATACCGGTCATGTATGTGTACTGACTCATCTTAAATAAAAGTCATACCGGTCATGTATGTGTACTGACTCATCTTAAATAAAAGTCATACTGGTCATGTATGTGTACTGACTCATCTTAAATATAAATTTTGTTTTTAAATTTAATACAAGATTTTTAACCAAAGTCTATGAATTCCTGATTATTGAATGCTTTGGACTGCTGCACTGCTGGTTACATACTAAACTGAGTTAAGACAAGAACACATTGAGTCTGATTGTCAAAGTATATAGGAATACAGATTTGTTTATCAACATGCATAGCTTTCATTGTGATATCCAGGCATGCAGCATTCAATCCAGATTGTACTGGATCATACCTTTATTTAGGTCATACAAAGCTGTCTCCATACTTTAACATTGATTTTTCCTTGTGTCCTTCTAGGGACATATCAATAATTAACTTTCAAATGAATATGGATTTATGAGGATCCAAATAAAGTGAATAATTTCCATTTAAAGGTGTGTAGGATCAAATTCTAAATAATAACATCCATTACTAACAGAGGTCTCGCTAGGATTTTAAAACTAGGAGTCCAGGACTCCCATTTTGGTAAAAATAGGAGACCCACCAGCAAAAGTTGCAGTCCCATCCCAGTTGTTTTAAAACTTTGCAGATTAGAATAATTGTTGGTTGCCATTGAGTTTAATTCCCCCATTCGTTATAACACTGACATGTACAACTGTATCAGCTTATTCAGCGTGTCTGGTAATTCTGCACAACAATACATCATTTCTGTAAATATTTGATAACGTGCCTTTTTGGTAAAATGTTTTTTATTTTTTGTGTGGCTGCAATGCAGATAGAAATATTCCAAAGTAGTGTATTTAATTTCTATAGCCTGATGCATAAATATTACATCTTTTCAAAGTAGTGTATTTAATTTCCATAGCCTGATGCATAAATATTACATCTTTCCAAAGTAGTGTATTTAATTTCCATAGCCTGATGCATAAATATTACATCTTTCCAAAGTAGTGTATTTAATTTCTATAGCCTGATGCATAAATATTACATCTTTCCAAAGTAGTGTATTTAATTTCCATAGCCTGATGCATAAATATTACATCTTTCCAAAGTAGTGTATTTAATTTCCATAGCCTGATGCATAAATATTACATCTTTCCAAAGTAGTGTATTTAATTTCCATAGCCTGATGCATAAATATTACATCTTTCCAAAGTAGTGTATTTAATTTCCATAGCCTGATGCATAAATATTACATCTTTTCAAAGTAGTGTATTTAATTTCCATAGCCTGATGCATAAATATTACATCTTTTCAAAGTAGTGTATTTAATTTCCATAGCCTGATGCATAAATATTACATCTTTCCAAAGTAGTGTATTTAATTTCTATAGCCTGATGCATAAATATTACATCTTTTCAAAGTAGTGTATTTAATTTCCATAGCCTGATGCATAAATATTACATCTTTCCAAAGTAGTGTATTTAATTTCCATAGCCTGATGCATAAATATTACATCTTTTCAAAGTAGTGTATTTAATTTCCATAGCCTGATGCATAAATATTACATCTTTTCAAAGTAGTGTATTTAATTTCCATAGCCTGATGCATAAATATTACATCTTTTCAAAGTAGTGTATTTAATTTCCATAGCCTGATGCATAAATATTACATCTTTTCAAAGTAGTGTATTTAATTTCCATAGCCTGATGCATAAATATTACATCTTTTCAAAGTAGTGTATTTAATTTCCATAGCCTGATGCATAAATATTACATCTTTTCAAAGTAGTGTATTTAATTTCTATAGCCTGATGCATAAATATTACATCTTTTCAAAGTAGTGTATTTAATTTCCATAGCCTGATGCATAAATATTACATCTTTCCAAAGTAGTGTATTTAATTTCCATAGCCTGATGCATAAATATTACATCTTTTCAAAGTAGTGTATTTAATTTCTATAGCCTGATGCATAAATATTACATCTTTCCAAAGTAGTGTATTTAATTTCCATAGCCTGATGCATAAATATTACATCTTTCCAAAGTAGTTTATTTAATTTCTATAGCCTGATGCATAAATATTACATCTTTTCAAAGTAGTGTATTTAATTTCCATAGCCTGATGCATAAATATTACATCTTTCCAAAGTAGTGTATTTAATTTCCATAGCCTGATGCATAAATATTACATCTTTTCAAAGTAGTGTATTTAATTTCCATAGCCTGATGCATAAATATTACATCTTTTCAAAGTAGTGTATTTAATTTCCATAGCCTGATGCATAAATATTACATCTTTTCAAAGTAGTGTATTTAATTCCCATAGCCTGATGCATAAATATTACATCTTTTCAAAGTAGTGTATTTAATTTCCATAGCCTGATGCATAAATATTACATCTTTTCAAAGTAGTGTATTTAATTTCCATAGCCTGATGCATAAATATTACATCTTTTCAAAGTAGTGTATTTAATTTCCATAGCCTGATGCATAAATACTACATCTTTTCAAAGTAGTGTATTTAATTTCCATAGCCTGATGCATAAATATTACATCTTTCCAAAGTAGTGTATTTAATTTCCATAGCCTGATGCATAAATATTACATCTTTTCAAAGTAGTGTATTTAATTTCCATAGCCTGATGCATAAATATTACATCTTTCCAAAGTAGTGTATTTAATTTCCATAGCCTGATGCATAAATATTACATCTTTCCAAAGTAGTGTATTTAATTTCCATAGCCTGATGCATAAATATTACATCTTTTCAAAGTAGTGTATTTAATTTCCATAGCCTGATGCATAAATATTACATCTTTCCAAAGTAGTGTATTTAATTTCTATAGCCTGATGCATAAATATTACATCTTTTCAAAGTAGTGTATTTAATTTCCATAGCCTGATGCATAAATATTACATCTTTCCAAAGTAGTGTATTTAATTTCCATAGCCTGATGCATAAATATTACATCTTTCCAAAGTAGTGTATTTAATTTCCATAGCCTGATGCATAAATATTACATCTTTCCAAAGTAGTGTATTTAATTTCTATAGCCTGATGCATAAATATTACATCTTTTCAAAGTAGTGTATTTAATTTCCATAGCCTGATGCATAAATATTACATCTTTCCAAAGTAGTGTATTTAATTTCTATAGCCTGATGCATAAATATTACATCTTTTCAAAGTAGTGTATTTAATTTCCATAGCCTGATGCATAAATATTACATCTTTTCAAAGTAGTGTATTTAATTTCCATAGCCTGATGCATAAATATTACATCTTTCCAAAGTAGTGTATTTAATTTCTATAGCCTGATGCATAAATATTACATCTTTTCAAAGTAGTGTATTTAATTTCCATAGCCTGATGCATAAATATTACATCTTTTCAAAGTAGTGTATTTAATTTCCATAGCCTGATGCATAAATATTACATCTTTTCAAAGTAGTGTATTTAATTTCCATAGCCTGATGCATAAATATTACATCTTTCCAAAGTAGTGTATTTAATTTCTATAGCCTGATGCATAAATATTACATCTTTTCAAAGTAGTGTATTTAATTTCCATAGCCTGATGCATAAATATTACATCTTTCCAAAGTAGTGTATTTAATTTCTATAGCCTGATGCATAAATATTACATCTTTTCAAAGTAGTGTATTTAATTTCCATAGCCTGATGCATAAATATTACATCTTTTCAAAGTAGTGTATTTAATTTCCATAGCCTGATGCATAAATATTACATCTTTTCAAAGTAGTGTATTTAATTTCCATAGCCTGATGCATAAATATTACATCTTTCCAAAGTAGTGTATTTAATTTCTATAGCCTGATGCATAAATATTACATCTTTTCAAAGTAGTGTATTTAATTTCCATAGCCTGATGCATAAATATTACATCTTTCCAAAGTAGTGTATTTAATTTCTATAGCCTGATGCATAAATATTACATCTTTTCAAAGTAGTGTATTTAATTTCCATAGCCTGATGCATAAATGTTACATCTTTTCAAAGCCATGCGCAGAATAGTCCATTATATCAATTCTAGCAACTTATGCACAGTTCTGAATCTCATTTAAATCTTCATCATTTTTTCGTTTAACCCCAAATACTTTACCAAATTTGCAAATGGCATTATGTCCAAGTTGGTTTCGAGTTCACATGCAATATTTATACAGCTAGAATCGGAAATGAAATCAATTACAGGATCATGGGGCTTCGCCAATGTAGCAAATTGCGATTCTGTTTTCGGTTTTGGTGACAAAATATACCATCTGGCGATATTTGTGGCGACACCTATTTTGGCTGATAAAAACTGTATATACAGTCTTGCGTTTGGAGTAGAGAAAATTAAAGGCACCATGACAGAAAGCAGAGAACTTAGATATAACAATGCACTGTTATATCATAATCCACTTATGCTGATATCAGGCCTTATTACTGTATGCTGTATTATAATCAAAATAACCATACAACTGACTAGTTAAAATCCAACACCTCTGAAGGTGGAAACGTGAAATAAGTAGTCAACCAGATGATGCTAACTTTAAAAAAAAATACCAGATGGAAGAAAGAAATAGTTTTGCTGACACTTCAAAGAAAACTGATTACCTTTGAAGCACCAATATATACTAAACAAATAAAACAAATCTGTCTCAATGTTCTACAATTATCTGATGTTGCCGCAGCAATAACAAACGGGTATTTGTTAGGTCCTTCAACTGGAGCCTTTAGCGGTGCCTTCGATAACAAATGCACCACCATCAAAGCAAGCCGACAACCTTTGCTCAAATATAGTCAGCAACAATCTCAAAAAATAAAGGCAGTGCCTTATTTTACACAGCAATTAGAACATATTTATTATGCCGCGATACTTTCTTGGTTGCAAAAGAAAAAAGAAAAAAAAAGGCCACCCCCACCCACCCCTGAGAAAAAGCAAAAAGTGCATACGGAGGACTACTGCGAGGTTGATTTTCTGTGTCCCAGATTTAAAAAAATTCGTCCAAATACGCGTAATTAAGCATTTCCGAGATCGCTAAATTCTAAATAATAACGCCCATTACTAAGACAATTGGTATTGAATGCATACATGACCTGTATGTTATTTACTATATCATGTTACAGTAATCCTCCAAGTCTGTCACATGTTAATGATGTTTGATGTGCAAACCATTCTAACACATCTCATCAACTGTTTAATAATTTGATAAATTACCATTGTACGTTTTTTTGATGGCTTAGTTAATGGATCTTTTTAGCAATGTCAAATTTTAAAACATTCCCTTTATCAGTCCATACAGGAGATAGTCCTATTACAAGTTGGTTCCATTTCATTGCTATTTTTGACACACTCTCCCCCCCCCCCTCCTCAGCTTCCATGATCAGTTTGCCCATCTGATGTGGTATAGGTAATAATCAAATGATAATATATTGTTATCCATGATCAGTTCGCCCATCTGAAGTGCTAATAAGCAGATGATAATATATTGTTATCCATGATCAGTTCACCCATCTGAAGTGCTAATAAGCAAATGATAATATATTGTTATCCATGATCAGTTCACCCATCTGAAGTGCTAATAAGCAGATGATAATATATTGTTATCCATGATCAATTCACCCATCTGATGTGCTAATAAGCAAATGATAATATATTGTTTTCTGATGCAGATTACTAATCCATTCATATATTGATATGATGTTCCTGTCTTTCTTTTCTCCAGGCATGGGACACGTTGTGCTGGTGAGGTTGCTGCCAAGGCAAATAACACCAAGTGTGTTGTAGGGATAGCATTTAATTCCAAGATCGGTGGTGTACGGATGTTAGATGGAGATGTATTTGATGCTGTTGAAGCAACATCTCTCAGTTTTAATCGTAGCCATATTGACATTTACTCAGCAAGCTGGGGTCCAGATGATGATGGTCGAGTGGTAGATGGACCCGGTACACTTGCTTTGAGGGCATTTGTAGATGGAATTACTCAGGTAGTCATCTGCTTAACCTAAATTCTATTTAATAGCTGCTCATAGCATGCTGGCATGTTAACAATGGACAAGGCACCATGGTTACAATATTATTTGAAAGTTAAAAGTCTTGATATTATTTCACAAGGCATAAGGGCAGTTCCAGTAAATTATTCTTGGTGTCCAGAATGTGGAGTAGTCTATGCAGGTTAAAATTTTGCGTTAATTCTTATCAACTGTTCGTGTTGTTTGAGTACCTATATGTATGTTTTCCAAAAACTGCCTTCCTGGTACAGAGTGTGTTTAAATAGAAGAGACCTAAATAAGATAGCAGCTATTGTAGAGTGTGTTTAAATAGAAGAGACCTAAATAAGATAGCAGCTATTTTAGAGTGTGTTTAAATAGAAGAGACCTAAATAAGATAGCAGCTATTTTAGAGTGTGTTTAAATAGAAGAGACCTAAATAAGATATTAGCTATTTTAGAGTGTGTTTAAATAGAAGAGACCTAAATAAGATAGCAGCTATTTTAGAGTGTGTTTAAATAGAAGAGACCTAAATAAGATAGCAGCTATTTTAAAGTGTGTTTAAATAGAAGAGACCTAAATAAGATAGCAGCTATTTTAAAGTGTGTTTAAATAGAAGAGACCTAAATAAGATAGCAGCTATTTTAGAGTGTGTTTAAATAGAAGAGACCTAAATAAGATAGCAGCTATTTTAGAGTGTGTTTAAATAGAAGAGACCTAAATAAGATAGCAGCTATTTTAGAGTGTGTTTAAATAGAAGAGACCTAAATAAGATAGCAGCTATTTTAGAGTGTGTTTAAATAGAAGAGACCTAAATAAGATAGCAGCTATTTTAGAGTGTGTTTAAATAGAAGAGACCTAAATAAGATAGCAGCTATTTTAGAGTGTGTTTAAATAGAAGAGACCTAAATAAGATAGCAGCTATTTTAAAGTGTGTTTAAATAGAAGAGACCTAAATAAGATAGCAGCTATTTTAGAGTGTGTTTAAATAGAAGAGACCTAAATAAGATAGCAGCTATTTTAGAGTGTGTTTAAATAGAAGAGACCTAAATAAGATAGCAGCTATTTTAGAGTGTGTTTAAATAGAAGAGACCTAAATAAGATAGCAGCTATTTTAGAGTGTGTTTAATTAGAAGAGACCTAAATAAGATAGCAGCTATTTTAGAGTGTGTTTAAATAGAAGAGACCTAAATAAGATAGCAGCTATTTTAGAGTGTGTTTAAATAGAAGAGACCTAAATAAGATAGCAGCTATTTTAAAGTGTGTTTAAATAGAAGAGACCTAAATAAGATAGCAGCTATTTTAGAGTGTGTTTAAATAGAAGAGACCTAAATAAGATAGCAGCTATTTTAAAGTTATATGTTGCAACTGTGTGGGAGTGTTATGTTGAAGTCAATATTTATTTCAAATTATTTGCATTCATATGTATATAATGTTTTTGTGAATACTTGAAAGAATTTGCAATTAGTCAAATTGCCTAACATATTTTCATACCGAGTTGCAATTTTACGTAGCATTCAGATTGATGAAATGTGCCTTGATCAGGGAAGATTTTCTTAGCTATATTTAGTACCACAATAACTGAAGCCCGATTGGGGTGACACATTAATTAGCTTTTCTGTACCATAATAACTGAAGCCTGATTATTGTGACACATTGATTAGCTTTTTTCTGTACCATAATAACTGAAGCCTGAGTATGGTGACACATTGATTAGCTTTTTTCTGTACCATCATTGACTGAAGCCTGATTAGGGTGACACATTGATTAGCTTTTATTCTGTACCATAATAACTGAAGCCTGATTATAGTGACACATTGATTAGCTTTTTTCTGTACCATCATTGACTGAAGCCTGATTAGGGTGCCACATTGATGAGTATTTTTCTGTACCATAATAACTGAAGCCTGATTAGGGTGACACATTTAATAGCTTTTATTCTGTACCATAACGACTGAAGCCTGATTAGGGTGACACATTGATTAGCTTTTTTCTGTACCATAATTGACTGAAGCCTGATTAGGGTGACACATTGATTAGCTTTTATTCTGTACCATAATGACTGAAGCTTGATTAGGGTGACGCGTTGATTAGCTTTTTTCTGTACCATCATTGACTGAAGCCTGATTAGGGTGACACATTGATTAGCTTTTATTCTGTACCATAATTGACTGAAGCCTGATTAGGGTGACACATTGATTAGCTTTTTTCTGTACCATAATTGACTGAAGCCTGATTAGGGTGACATATTCATGAGTATTTTTCTGTACCATAAAGAACTGAAGCCTGATTAGGGTGACACATTTGTTAGCTTTTATTCTGTACCATAATAACTGAAGCCCGATTAGGGTGACACATTAATTAGCTTTTCTGTACCATAATAACTGAAGCCTGATTATGATGACACATTGATTAGCTTTTTTCTGTACCATAATAACTGAAGCCTGATTATGGTGACACATTGATTAGCTTTTTTCTGTACCATCATTGACTGAAGCCTGATTAGGGTGACACATTGATTAGCTTTTATTCTGTACCATAATAACTGAAGCCTGATTATAGTGACACATTGATTAGCTTTTTTCTGTACCATCATTGACTGAAGCCTGATTAGGGTGACACATTGATGAGTATTTTTCTGTACCATAATAACTGAAGCCTGATTAGGGTGACACATTTAATAGCTTTTATTCTGTACCATAACGATTGAAGCCTGATTAGGGTGACACATTGATTAGCTTTTTTCTGTACCATAATTGACTGAAGCCTGATTAGGGTGACACATTTATTAGCTTTTATTCTGTACCATAATGACTGAAGCCCGATTAGGGTGACACATTGATTAGCTTTTTTCTGTACCATAATTGACTGAAGCCTGATTAGGGTGACACATTGATTAGCTTTTTTCTGTACCATAATTGACTGAAGCCTGATTAGGTTGACACATTGATTAGCTTTTATTCTGTACCATAATGACTGAAGCCTGATTAGGGTGACACATTGATTAGCTTTTATTCTGTACCATAATTGACTGAAGCCTGATTAGGGTGACACATTGATTAGCTTTTTCTCTGTACCAAAATTGACTGAAGCCTGATTTGGGTGACACATTGATTAGCTTTTATTCTGTACCATAATTGACTGAAGCCTGATTATAGTGACACCTTCATTAGCTTTATTCTGTACCATAATTGACTGAAGCCTGATTATAGTGACACATTGATTAGCTTTTATTCTGTACCATACTTGACTGAAGCCTGATTATAGTGACACATTGCTTAGCTTTATTCTGTACCATAATTTACTGAAGCCTGATTAGGGTGACACATTGATTGGCTTTATTCTGTACCATAATGACTGAAGCCTGATTATAGGGACACATTGATTAGCTTTTATTCTATACCATAATTGACTGAAGCCTGATTAGGGTGACACATTGATTAGCTTTTATTCTGTACCATTATAACTGAAGCCCGATTAGGGTGACACATTGATTAGCTTTTCTCTGTACCATAATTGACTGAAGCCCGATTAGGGTGACACGTTGATTAGCTTTTTTCTGTACCATCATTGACTGAAGCCTGATTAGGGTGACACATTGATTAGCTTTTATTCTATACCATAATGACTGAAGCCTGATTAGGGTGACACATTTATTAGCTTTTTTTCTGTACCATAATTGACTGAAGCCTGATTAAGGTGACACATTGATTAGCTTTTATTCTGTACCATAATTGACTGAAGCCTGATTAGGGTGACACATTGATTAGCTTTTTTCTGTACCATAATTGACTGAAGCCTGATTAGGTTGACACATTGATTAGCTTTTATTCTGTACCATAATGACTGAAGCCTGATTAGGGTGACACATTGATTAGCTTTTATTCTGTACCATAATTGACTGAAGCCTGATTAGGGTGACACATTGATTAGCTTTTTCTCTGTACCAAAATTGACTGAAGCCTGATTTGGGTGACACATTGATTAGCTTTTATTCTGTACCATAATTGACTGAAGCCTGATTATAGTGACACCTTCATTAGCTTTATTCTGTACCATAATTGACTGAAGCCTGATTATAGTGACACATTGATTAGCTTTTATTCTGTACCATACTTGACTGAAGCCTGATTATAGTGACACATTGCTTAGCTTTATTCTGTACCATAATTTACTGAAGCCTGATTAGGGTGACACATTGATTGGCTTTATTCTGTACCATAATGACTGAAGCCTGATTATAGGGACACATTGATTAGCTTTTATTCTATACCATAATTGACTGAAGCCTGATTAGGGTGACACATTGATTAGCTTTTATTCTGTACCATTATAACTGAAGCCCGATTAGGGTGACACGTTGATTAGCTTTTTTCTGTACCATCATTGACTGAAGCCTGATTAGGGTGACACATTGATTAGCTTTTATTCTATACCATAATGACTGAAGCCTGATTAGGGTGACACATTTATTAGCTTTTTTTCTGTACCATAATTGACTGAAGCCTGATTAAGGTGACACATTGATTAGCTTTTATTCTGTACCATAATTGACTGAAGCCTGATTAGGGTGACACATTGATTAGCTTTTTTCTGTACCATAATTGACTGAAGCCTGATTAGGGTGACACATTGATTAGCTTTTATTCTGTACCATAATGACTGATGCCTGATTATGGTGACACATTGATTAGCTTTTATTCTATACCATAATTGACTGAAGCCTGATTAGGGTGACACATTGATTAGCTTTTTTCTGTACCATAATTGACTGAAGCCCGATTAGGGTGACACATTGATTAGCTTTTATTCTGTACCATAATTGACTGAAGCCTGATTATGGTGACACATTGATTAGTTTTATTCTGTACCATAATTGACTGAAGCCGGATTAGGGTGACGCATTGATTAGCTTTTATTCTGTACCATAATTGACTGAAGCCTGATTAGGGTGACACATTGATTAGCTTCTGTACCATAATTGACTGAAGCCTGATTATAGTGACACATTGATTAGCTTTATTCTGTACCATAATTGACTGAAGCTTGATTATAGTGACACATTGATTAGCTTTATTCTATACCATAATTGACTGAAGCCTGATTATAGTGACACATTGATTAGCTTTTATTCTATACCATAATTGACTGAAGCCTGATTATAGTGACACATTGATTAGCTTTTATTCTATACCATAATTGACTGAGGCCTGATTAGAGTGACACATTGATTAGCCTTTATTCTGTACCATAATTGACTGAAGCCTGATTAGGGTGACACATTGATTAGCTTTTATTCTGTACCATAATTGACTGAAGCCTGATTAGGGTGACACATTGATTAGCTTTATTCTGTACCATAATTGACTGAAGCCTGATTAGGATAGGTTTAATGGATACTCTTACCACCTGTGCAGTCCATGCTTGAGTCTTCTATTCTTACATATGCAGTCCATAGTTGTCTTTTATTCTTGCATATGCAGTCCATGCTTGAGTCTCCTATTCTTACATATGCAGTCCATGTTTGAGTCTCCTATTCTTGCATATGCAGTCCATGCTTGAGTCTCCTATTCTTGCATATGCAGTCCATGCTTGAGTCTCCTATTCTTGCATATGCAGTCCATGCTTGAGTCTCCTATTCTTGCATATGCAGTCCATGCTTGAGTCTCCTATTCTTGCATATGCAGGGGAAGTTATTACCCATCAAAGATAAATATAAATGTTCAAATGCATAAATGTAGGTTAAGAAAAACTACCATAAGGATAAGATATTATTTTGCAGACACGAGGCTTGGACAATTGACTGACTTAAAGCTTTGATTCATGATGCTGGATGAGAGATTTATTTTGGAATGAAAAATGAGGGTCCGAGTCAAAATATGAATACTAATTCTTCATAAAGATGGATTGTAAAAAGTTGGGTTTATGCATAGGAATTTTGTTAACATTTAGTGACATACAAAATGTCAGAACTCAGCAAAAAGTGGTCAAAACCATAGAGGTCATTGCAGTACATAGTATTATATTTTTGTTCTGATACAAATTTAAAGAGGTAAGAAATAAAGCCTACTTTTATTGTTAAAGTTAAATGAGAAAGACACAAAATAATGATACTGTCCTCCATTGAGCTTTGATCTAGAATAGAAGATGAAATTTTAAAAAGTTGCAATTACAATATTGGCTTTTTTTTTTATCAATACTCAAAATCAGACTTAAGAATCAGTACCTGTACCTTGGTTGATTAATGCATGGTGTCCTGCTTGCAAGATAGCAACTTTGACTGCTGCATGTTTCGAGATGTAACTTGGTGTCAGTTAATGTTTTCCTTGATTATTGTGAAAGAATAATCAATTGAGAATAGAGATTCAAGTTTTTGTTAGTTTATGTGCAGTTTGATCACATTAGAAGAACATATGAGAGATTATGATTGTTCTACACTGGAAAGCAATCATACATGTAGGCAGGTGGTTTACTTGTTTCCTCCAAAGCTAACTCTCAACAAGTATGTGATTATTTGGGAGTTTTTTTTAAATAATTTGCCAGATCATGTTGTACAGATTGTGAAAATAAGTTGAACTTGTGTATATGCTGCCATGTAGTCTCATGATCTGAGCATTTGTTGGAAAGCAGCTCCCTTAAAAGCATTTCAAGATCAGAGCATTTACTGTAAATGATTTTCATGGATATTGTGATTGTACAAATTCATGTAAACAAAACGATCTTCAAATTTTAGTCTCCCAGAACGTTATGAAAATTGATATGAAAATAAATTAATTGAAAGTAAATTACATGAATTTAAAAGATATACTAATATACAACTTTGTTATTTAGGGTCGAGGAGGTAAAGGATCTATATTTGTGTGGGCATCTGGAAATGGTGGCAATTCCAAAGACAGCTGCAACTGTGATGGATACACGAACAGTATCTACACCCTGTCCATTAGCAGCATATCACAAGACGGGAAAAAGCCTTGGTATCTTGAGGAATGTTCTTCGACCTTGGCCACAACTTACAGTAGTGGTGCTTATAGAGAAAAACAAATTGTGAGTATTTAATGGGAAGCAAATATTTTATTTTATTTTATTTTAATGATGCTTTGGATTTCATATAATTAAAAGACATACATATTTAGCGCTTTTGGGTGTATTATCATTGAAATAATGAAGCCTATCTTGTACTCACAGTATTTAGAAAAATAGTATTAACATTTCAGAGACATCAATTAGACTTTAAGTTGTCTTCTATGTTTGTTAAGGTTCTAATAATTAAGGCTAATGAAAATTGTTAAAGTTCTAATAATTAAGGCTAATGAAAATTGTTAAGGTCCTAATAATTAAGGCTAATGAAAATTGTTAAAGTTCTAATAATTAAGGCTAATGAAAATTGTTAAAGTTCTAATAATTAAGGCTAATGAAAATTGTTAAGGTCCTAATAATTAAGGTTAATGAAAATTGTTAAAGTTCTAATAATTAAGGCTAATGAAAATTGTTAAAGTTCTAATAATTAAGGCTAATGAAAATTGTTAAGGTCCTAATAATTAAGGCTAATGAAAATTGTTAAAGTTCTAATAATTAAGGCTAATGAAAATTGTTAAGGTCCTAATAATTAAGGCTAATGAAAATTGTTAAAGTTCTAATAATTAAGGCTAATGAAAATTGTTAAAGTTCTAATAATTAAGGCTAATGAAAATTGTTAAAGTTCTAATAATTAAGGCTAATGAAAATTGTTAAAGTTCTAATAATTAAGGCTAATGAAAATTGTTAAAGTTCTAATAATTAAGGCTAATGAAAATTGTTAAAGTTCTAATAATTAAGGCTAATGAAAATTGTTAAAGTTCTAATAATTAAGGCTAATGAAAATTGTTAAAGTTCTAATAATTAAGGCTAATGAAAATTGTTAAAGTTCTAATAATTAAGGCTAATGAAAATTGTTAAGGTCCTAATAATTAAGGCTAATGAAAATTGTTAAAGTTCTAATAATTAAGGCTAATGAAAATTGTTAAAGTTCTAATAATTAAGGCTAATGAAAATTGTTAAAGTTCTAATAATTAAGGCTAATGAAAATTGTTAAAGTTCTAATAATTAAGGCTAATGAAAATTGTTAAAGTTCTAATAATTAAGGCTAATGAAAATTGTTAAGGTCCTAATAATTAAGGCTAATGAAAATTGTTAAAGTTCTAATAATTAAGGCTAATGAAAATTGTTAAGGTCCTAATAATTATGGCTAATGAAAATTGTTAAAGTTCTAATAATTAAGGCTAATGAAAATTGTTAAGGTTCTAATAATTAAGGCTAATGAAAATTGTTAAGGTCCTAATAATTAAGGCTAATGAAAATTGTTAAGGTCCTAATAATTAAGGCTAATGAAAATTGTTAAAGTTCTAATAATTAAGGCTAATGAAAATTGTTAAGGTTCTAATAATTAAGTCTAATGAAAATTGTTAAAGTTCTAATAATTAAGTCTAATGAAAATTGTTAAGGTTCTAATAATTAAGGCTAATGAAAATTGTTAAAGTTCTAATAATTAAGGCTAATGAAAATTGTTAAAGTTCTAATAATTAAGGCTAATGAAAATTGTTAAAGTTCTAATAATTAAGGCTAATGAAAATTGTTAAGGTCCTAATAATTAAGGCTAATGAAAATTGTTAAGGTCCTAGTAATTAAGGCTAATGAAAATTGTTAAAGTTCTAATAATTAAGGCTAATGAAAATTGTTAAAGTTCTAATAATTAAGGCTAATGAAAATTGTTAAAGTTCTAATAATTAAGGCTAATGAAAATTGTTAAAGTTCTAATAATTAAGGCTAATGAAAATTGTTAAAGTTCTAATAATTAAGGCTAATGAAAATTGTTAAAGTTCTAATAATTAAGGCTAATGAAAATTGTTAAAGTTCTAGTAATTAAGGCTAATGAAAATTTTTAAAGTTCTAATAATTAAGGCTAATGAAAATTGTTAAAGTTCTAATAATTAAGGCTAATGAAAATTGTTAAAGTTCTAATAATTAAGGCTAATGAAAATTGTTAAGGTCCTAATAATTAAGGCTAATGAAAATTGTTAAGGTCCTAATAATTAAGGCTAATGAAAATTGTTAAGGTTCTAATAATTAAGGCTAATGAAAATTGTTAAGGTCCTAATAATTAAGGCTAATGAAAATTGTTAAAGTTCTAATAATTAAGGCTAATGAAAATTCCAAATCATTGTAAGTTTCTGGAGTTGCAAGTTTTGATTTTGTTGAACACATTAGTAGGTAAGCATGCCATAGTAATCACTTTCCAGTAACAGCATTGTATCCTAGTTGTCTGTAGTAATTGGAAATACTCTTTGTACTCGTTTGTAAGATGAGACTAACTACAAACTTAACAGATCCAGATCTGTCATCACAGAATGCGATGGTAAATCTGGGTCTGTGCAATTGTTTTATTAAGTAGAACAAACCACACAGACTTTAATCTGTAGGCGAATTTTGTTATGGCAGATCAGGGTAATTATTGTTTGTAGTTGATTTGACTTGTAAGCAAGTATAGATGGTAAATTTCTTTCAAAACTTGATTGAATTTCTTTCTGATATTTAGTACTAAGCCATTGATTGAGAAAAACTAATAATGAATGAATGCAATCCATACAGATTTTGGCTGAGTCTATATTGATGGGAAGTGAGACAGGGTTGTTATTTTTCTGAAAGTGTCAATATTGTTACACTTTGGATAAAGTTTTAAATATATAACAAATAATGGCTGGCATGAAGAGTAAAGAAAGGTGCAGATAATTCATGAAGGAAAAAAGAAATGATTGTATATATGTTTGTTACATTTAATGCGCTACCTAGATTCTGAAAAATTAACACAAGTTTTCCTGATAAACATGGTTATGGCTTGTCATCTCTAACTTTTTGACTTGCATCATGAAATGTTCGACACTTTATCAAGACTATGTTTTTAAAACCTGACATGATTTTCAGGCCTTTGCAGCAATTGTTCACATTTTTTAACCCCCCTTTTATATTAGACATCTTTCACAGAATTTTGACTAATATTTTATCATTTATTTCATACATATCTTTATAAAATTTTTTTTATGGTTTTTAATTTTTACATTTTTCAAACTCTGCGAGTCTTTTAGTTGGCACCAAATAGTCATTGGTGTGCTGATGTGCAGTAAAATGTTACCACAGATATATATTGGATGCTCGTTAAAACTTGAATAGTTTGACAAAAACTTGAATAGTTTGACAAAAACTTGAATAGTT
Organism: Unio delphinus; assembly: GCA_029339505.1. Lineage (NCBI taxonomy): Eukaryota > Metazoa > Mollusca > Bivalvia > Unionida > Unionidae > Unio > Unio delphinus. The sequence continues at coordinate 3,526,652 of JAQISU010000014.1, forward strand.
TGACAAAAGCTTGAATAGTTTGACAAAAACTTGAATAGTAAAACTTGAATAGTTTGACAAAAACTTGAATAGTTTGACAAAAACTTGGATGGCATATTTTGGTAAAGATCACTTTAAATAGCAGTGTGCCTTTTTGTATTCACATGCAGAAAACCTGATCATATTTGAGATCGTTAGAACAATATTACATTAGTTTACATTTTTCAACCTTTTTTACAAAATGAAAATTATATTTAAAAAAATTGTAAGAAACTTGTGCTTTGGGTAACCGTGCATTTTTATATCCTTGAATGTATTCATATGTAGATGAACTCATTAGATTTTCAGGTATTGTGGTAATTTTAAAGTTTCTATACATTTTGAAAAACTTTTTTGACCTTTTTTTTAATATCAAACTTTGTTCCACAGTTCTACAAAGATCATTTGATAATGTCCTGTATTTATTCCAAGTTTTGGACCTTTATATGGGTGTACATTTTGCATGCTGAAAATACGTTTTTTAATATATATAAAAATAATAAAAATTTGCTTGCAATTTTCTGTTTAAAACAGGTACTCAATTCCATTCTAATAGAAATGTATCACATGTATAAAGGAATAGAATTCTAAAATATGGTTGGTTTAGAACAGGTACTCAATTCCATTATAATAGAAATGTATCACATGTATAAAGGAATAGAATTCTAAAATATGATTGGTTTAGAACAGGTACTCAATTTCATTATAATAGAAATGTATCACATGTATATAGGAATAGAATTCTAAAATATGATTGGTTCATTCAAAATCAAGGCTACCATATCTGTCTTTATCGGCCAGATTGGATTTCCCAAACAGTTATCGTTATAACTGTATCTAATCTTTGTAACTTCTAATCATGTCGAAGAGAAGAGCAAAATATTTCTAATTTTACTCCATTAAAGACAAGAAAAAAGAACTGGAAGGACAATTGTGCCATCTGGTGATTTTACAATTGGGCATGGCGGTACCCATGACATAAAAGAGCATGAAAATGTTAATACACATCAGTTTGCTGCTTCATTATCAACAACTCAGCCTAAACCTATGACAAATATAAATACCAAAGAGAACAATGATCTAATTTGATTTATATTAGGTTTATTAAATTTATTTTAGAATTGAACCTTCGTCCTTCAGTTACTAGTGTTGCTGGCAATTTATTTCTCACGTTTTCCAGACAGTAAAATTGAAAGGGATAACTTGTATGCTTGAATGATAATGTTCAGAAAGAAAATCACATAAATCAGATCATCAACGAAAGATGATACAATGGAATCGATAATGATTGAGCAAAAAAAAAAACGTGGAGCAGGCTCAAAAACAGATAGTGTTGGAGTTTGTATTGCACTTTTGCACCTTCTAAATGCACACCATAATGAAACAGGATGCCCATTTAAAAGGTGCAAGAGTGCAGCACATGTATTTGACAATAAATAATTAAGGAGGGTACTACTTTTACTAAGAGTTGTAAATGTTGTAAGTAGTTGCATAACATTTTAAAAATCAGTTTTTGCTTCTGAAAATCAATATTTTTGTCAAAAGTAGTTAGTATTTTTGTACTCTGGTGTTGGTGGCTTGCATATCTTTATGCATAAATCGATCACATGATTAGATGCCAGTATAGCAGTTTTAAGAAAAAATACATTAATGAATTTGTATACATCTGCCATAATGTGGAGTGTATGATATGTTATCACATCTTTCCATTGTACCTTCACTAGGAAATTCATACAGTTGTCATGTAAGTACAGTAGAGCTTTGATTAGCCATCACCCTATTAACCATCAGTCTCTGTTAACATCTAAGCATTGTATGACAAAAGAGTAAAAATAGGTATATGTACATATGTAGATATCATGAATTTTTGATGACCTGGTCTTTTTTGATTTTTGAATGTTCATATGCTATTATCCATCTATTCTCATATCCATCATGGTCTTGGTACACATCCTGATGGATAAACGAAGTTCTACTGTAATTTGTGTTTAAAAAAAGCTTGAGTTGATTATGCATCACAAAGTTGTGTGCATTTGACATGCATACATATTAAAAGTTGTGTGCATTTGACATGCATACATATTAAAAGTTGTGTGCATTTGACATGCATACATATTAAAAGTTGTGTGCATTTGACATGCACACATATTAAAAGTTGTGCAATTACTGTTATATATGAACACACCTTTGGAATTCAATATGTTTTTTGTTGGGCAGGATATTATTGTGTTTTATTATATTACCATTGGGTTGCAACATGAGATCAATAAATGGATTATATTGTAGTTGTTGGCATCCATTAGTCTCAAGAGATGATGGAATTTCACCCATGAGAGATGTCTCGGTTGGTGGTCGTGCATTGTCTGTAGTGGCTATGTAGCCCAACACAGGAGTGGCAGTCCTTGCTGCACTTGAAAGTTGAGTCTGGTTTGTGTTGGTGGTGCTTCTTCCTCCGGGATCAATTTTCATTAGCTAGCAAGGATAGTTTGACCTTGCCGACTTTATAACCAGTGATCAGAGCGTGTTGCCAGCTGAAAGCACTACCCAGGTGTTGACATTGATGTCAAGGGCTTTCATGTTGTGCTTGCAGACATCCTTGAAGTGGTGATGTGGCCGTCCAATCAAGCTTTTGCCAGAGGCAAGTTCCAAATAAAGAATGTCTTTGGGGATCTGTCCATCATCCATTCATCACACATGGCCCAGTTATCTCATGCGGTGTTGATGGAGGAGTGTGACCATGCTGGAAATCTTGGCAGGTTCAGTCACCTTGTTGTTTATTACTCGATAACTCCAAGTGATCCCAAGTATGTGTCGGAGACCTCACATGTGAAAGGCTCTCAGTCTTTTGTGAGATGTATAGATAGATTTCAGGTTTCACTGGCATACAGGAGATTGCTTAGCATTCAGACATGGTACACAAAGATCTTTGAGTTCAGGGTCAGCATGCTGTTGTTCCACACTTCCTGCGACAACCTGGAGAAAGTTGTTGATGCCTTTTTGATCTTTAAGGGGTCGGACTTTGACCAATCATACTGCAATGTACCTTTCATGTGATCGTGGAAGGACTGGATCATGCTTGGCAGCTTTGGAGGGCATCCAATCTTCGCCAGGATTGTGAAGAGTCCATCTCTGATAACCAGATCAAATGCCTTGGTGAAGTCTATAAAGGCCAGGAGGAGGGGTTTGTGTTCTCTGTATTTCTCCTATAGTTGCCAGATGGAGATCATTTTCATTGTGGACCTTTCTGCGCAGAACCCACACTGTGACTCTGGATACATTCTGTCAGCAAGCATCTGCAGTCTGTTCAGGATGATGCGTGTGGAGACTTTACCCACGGTGCTGAGAAGGGATATGCCCTTAAAGTTGTTGCAGTCACTTCTGTCACCAGAAGTGTTGTACAAATACAAGATGTTGAAATACGCATTAGTTTCATTGTTTATATATATATATATATATATATATATATGTTAGTTTACATTTTAATAAAATCGGCTATATTTGAAATAACATTAGAGGTCACAGATTTGAATGACATTATAATATATAGATACAAGACCAATATTTTCAATGTTTATATCAGCAAATGCCAGGAAAAAGAGAAAAAAACATTTGATAATTTCACATTAATGTCTGAAATTTTGTTGTAGATCTCAGTTGACCTGCATAACCTTTGTACAGAGACACACACAGGGACCTCAGCTTCAGCTCCACTGGCTGCTGGTATTGTGGCTCTTGTCCTGGAAGCAAAGTGAGTAACATAACCGATACAGGAATTGTAATGCTTATTTGAATGGGTTTGATGGCAATTTCATTCATTAGTGAGAACATGTAAAATATAAGGTATAAATAAATTAAAACTTTTGCATGTAACAGTAAATCAGTGTTTGCAATCAATCTTTTGTTTTTAATCTAGTTTATTTTTTGTTCCAGTATGTAACCTAAGATCAGAATCCCGAAATCAGATATGGTACTTGGCATACTTGTATATAATTTAGCATGCTAGTAGTGGAGGTAAAGTTAAGAAGATTGTCAATGTGTTTTTTCATTTTTGTTTTGCCTATGTTACGGGGGTGAGACATCTGTATCACTTTGTTAGCATGGTGAGGCATCTGTATGACTTTGTTAGCATGGTGAGATGACCATCACTTTGTTAGCATAGTGAGATAATTATTACTTTGTTAGTTTGGTGAGATAATTATTATTTTGTTAGCATGGTGAGATCATTATCACTTTGTTGGCATGGTGAGATGATTATCGATTTGTTAGCATGGTGAGATGATTGTCACTTTGTTAGCATGGTGAGAAATCATTATCACTTTGTTAGTACAGTGAGATGTCATTATCAACCTGTTAGCATGATGAGATGTCAGTACCACTTTCTTCACATAGTGAGATGTATTCCTTTTTATGGTGAAATCTATATTACTTTGTTAATATGATGAGTTGCTTATATCACTCTGTTAGCGTGGTGATATATCATTATCACTTTATTGACATGGTGAGATGTCTGTCACTTTGTTAGCTTGATGATATATGATTGTCACTTTATTGACATGGTGAGATGTCTGTCACTTTGTTAGCTTGATGATATATGATTATCACTTTATTGACATGGTGAGATGTCTGTCACTTTGTTAGCTTGATGATATATGATTATCACTTTATTGACATGGTGAGATGTCTGTCACTTTGTTAGCTTGATGATATATGATTATCACTTTATTGACATGGTGAGATGTCTGTCACTTTGTTAGCTTGATGATATATGATTATCACTTTATTGACATGGTGAGATGTCTGTCACTTTGTTAGATTGATGATATATCATTGTCACTTTATTGATGTGGTGAGATGTCTTTCACTTTGTTAGCATGATAAGATATCATTATCACTTTATTAACATGTGTGATATCATTTACACTTTGTTGGAGCCCCGAGTGGTCTAAAGCGCTCACCATTACGGATCACTGCCATCTCACCTCTGTCTGTGTGTGTTTGAGTCTCAGGCTCAGCTAATGTGGATATGTGAGAAAGCTTGCCAGTAGCTTCTCGTGTGTCAGTGGTTTTTTCTGGGGTTTTCCTTGGTTCTTCCTCCACCAATAATACTGGCTGCCATGTATAGCCTATCTTGTGCTGAAAAATGATGTTAAACCTTACAACAACAACAACATTATCACTTTGTTAGCATGGTGAGATATCATTATCACTTTGTTAGCATACTGAGGTCAGATGTTATGATTACTTTTCACGGAATGAGATATCAAAATCCGTTTGTTAGCATGGTGAGTTGTCAATATCACATGACAGTATTAAAGTTTAGTGTATATTTTGGTAAAAGTATTTGCAAGTCAGATACAATGGGATACATAAACACACTGGTGCTGGCGAGTTATGTGGTTTTGTCAAACACTTTATTAATTCTGCAGAATATTGCAGTTTTATACTTTAAGGACTCTGGTGATGAGCTCTAGTTTGTTACACAGTTAAGAGATTACTGTGTTAAATTATCCTAGTATACAAGGCATGAAGAGTAAGCTCGAGTTTGTTACACAGTTAAGAGATTACTGTGTCAGAAATTATCCTAGTATACAAGGCATGAAGAGTAAGCTCTAGTTTGTTACACAGTTAAGAGATTACTGTGTTAGAAATTATCCTAGTATACAAGGCATGAAGAGAGAGCTCGAGTTTGTTACACAGTTAAGAGATTACTGTGTCAGAAATTATCATAGTATACAAGGCATGAAGAGTGAGCTCGAGTTTGTTACACAGTTAAGAGATTACTGTGTCAGAAATTATCATAGTATACAAGGCATGAAGAGTGAGCTTGAGTTTGTTACACAGTTAAGAGATTACTGTGTCAGAAATTATCCTAGTATACAAGGCATGAAGAGTGAGCTCGAGTTTGTTACACAGTTAAGAGATTACTGTGTCAGAAATTATCCTAGTATACAAGGCATGAAGAGTAAGCTCTAGTTTGTTACACAGTTAAGAGATTAATGTGTCAGAAATTATCATAGTATACAAGGCATGAAGAGTAAGCTCTAGTTTGTTACACAGTTAAGAGATTACTGTGTCAGAAATTATCATAGTATACAAGGCATGAAGAGTAAGCTCTAGTTTGTTACAAAGTTAAGAGATTACTGTGTCAGAAATTATCATAGTATACAAGGCATGAAGAGTAAGCGTTGAAAATCATGTTTTTTTCATATTTTACATTTGTGTTTTTGTATAAAACTGGTGTAAAATGCATTTTCTACCAGTTTGGTTGTAATTATGGAAGATTAGGAAGAAAAGCATGTACTATATATTTTAGCTGCGTTAGAAGGCATTTCAAAATAATCCTGAATACTAACATAGTATGCCACAGTAGGTTTCCATTACACCTGTATTCATCTTTGTATTTTTTTCAAGTTTCAACAGATTTACTGTTTTAAATGCTTCTCATTTTAATTTGTTTCCTAGTTAAATTTGAAGATAAAAATTAGATTAAAAAAAGGATAATATTCATAGCCTTTGAAAAAAATGCAGTCTCCATAGCGATCTGTTAGGTGAACTTGCTTATTGCCTTATACTTGATAAATTTTACTTCCATGTATTCAGAGGAGCTTTTTTGTGTTTGTTAACTTCCACCTGTTGCTCTGCTTCAGATATGACTTAACATGGAGGGATGTCCAATACATTACACTGATGACAGCCAGACCAATGCCAGATGGAGATTGGGTCACTAATGGTGTTGGTCGCAAAGGTAAGCTGCCAAGCCAACAGATTTTTAACTTCATTACCTATTCCACTTTAAGCCTGGTCCTGGTTTCACAATACCTTTTCCAAATGTCTAGATTTTTGAATATTTTTGATTCTTTCATTTTGGCTGAACATCAACAGACCTACTCTCTTTAATTCTCTTGAGAAAGAAATAGTTTTGTTTCTCAGGAACACTTTATGATTACATCAAGTCCTGGCTGTTTGTTAATTGTTTTTAAGTTTAAAAAATATTCCTAAACATCATTAATGTTAGCAACTGGCAGCTGGCTTAAAAGCCTTTAATTTTTTTTTTACATTGTATTGGATCTTTGCAACACTACATTTCTTAATCACTTTGATAAAAAAAAAACAACCTAAGTTCTTTTGAATGTAAAAAATAAAAAGATTGTTCAAAACTGTATTGTCGTCCTTATACCCGAGACAAAAAAATTATCAGAGGTATCACAGTATTACAGTGAAGGAGTCTCGTATCTCAGTAAAGGCCTTGCTTTGAAACATAATTTGTCAGACTACTGCTTTAATACATAAGCTACAATTATTTTTACTGCCAATAAATATTTACAAAGCCTAAACTTTGTAAATGAATATTGACTTAGCTGTCAGTGTCACAGAACAACTCATTAAAATTAAAATATATATTTCCACATCTCTGCTTAAAAAAATTGTTAGTAGGATTATTCTAATAAGTTTTAGTCTTTTTAAAGCCTGGATGATTTTGATAGCAAAAGTTGCATTGCTTTGAAAAGAAACATTAAGTTAATGAGGCACTACATCTATTTGAAATATCAATATTTTCATCATGCACTGATTTGTATCACCAATAAATATAATCTTGATGATCCTTGGGATGTTTTTACCTGAATATATTCAGCAAAACATACTTAAGAAACTGAACTCTGTTGTATTATTAGTTAAAATAAATGCTGTAGATGAAACAGTTGCAATATTGAGCAAGGTATTGCATACCTGTTGCCACTGTCTTGTATATTACTAGCTATCAGGTGTGAATCTAATGTGGAAAGTGTTGAATTGGTTCAATCAAATGACATGATTTTGTTTTTACTCATGTATACATTGAGAATTTTTTAAATGTTGCATCTTTAATTGCACAGAGAATAAATATGAACGATTTATTGAAATTCATTCAAAATAAGACCAATGCATCTATCAATCAGGGTCATCCAGTATTCTCAGACAGAAGTTTATATATTGATCAAAACTAAGATGTTTTTAATAATCGAAGGAACTCAAGAAATATAAATCATATAATAATTTTCCAGCATTTGATAATAAATGGTTTTAAAGTTCCTTCAAAGCAGCATTTTAATAAAGGTCTCACTGCTGGAAAATTTACATTGATGTTTTGTTAAAGTTATTCCTTTACTCATGTTTTGTTAAAGTTATTCATTTCCTTATATTTTGTTAAACTTTTTCATTTACTTATATTTTGTTAAAGCTATTCATTTACTTATATTTTTTCCTCAAATACAACAACTGATCACAATAATCATTACAATCACCATCCAAATTGAACCAAACTTAAAAGACAAAAATACCTCTTTATTCATAAAGAGAAAGGGAAACAACTATTACAGGTTAATTCCCCTTGTTCATGCTAGGTGACAATTGTTATCCTGTTGAAATTTTTGCTTGCTACTGTGAACATTGTCTCCAAGAATGTGTTGAAAGTTAATTTTGAACATCCATCATCTTTTTGTAAAATTTATGCTTAATTTTGACCAACCATTATTTTTTGAAAGTTATGCTTAATTTTGACCATCCATTAGTTTATGAAAGTTATGCTTAATTTTGACCATCCATTATCTTTTTTGTGAAATTTATGCTTAATTTTGACCATCCACTATCTTTTTTGAAAGTTATGCTTAATTTTGACCGTCCATTATTTTTGAAAGTTATGCTTAATTTTGACCATCCACTATCTTTTTTGAAAGTTATGCTTAATTTTGACCATCCATTATTTTTTTTGAAAGTTATGCTTAATTTTGACCATCCATTATGTTTTAAAGTTATGCTTAATTTTGACCATCCACTATCTTTTTTGAAAGTTATGCTTAATTTTGACCAACCATTATTTTTTGAAAGTTATGCTTAATTTTGACTATCCATTATTTTTTGAAAGTTATGCTTAATTTTGACCATCCACTATCTTTTTTGAAAGTTATGCTTAATTTTGACCATCTATTATTTTTTGAAAGTTATGCTTAATTTTGACCAACCATTATTTTTTGAAAGTTATGCTTAATTTTTGACCATCCATTATTTTTTGAAAGTTATGCTTAATTTTGACCATCCATTATCTTTTTTGTGAAATTTATGCTTAGTTTTGACCATCCACTATCTTTTTTGAAAGTTATGCTTAATTTTGACCAACCATTATTTTTGAAAGTTATGCTTAATTTTGACCATCCATTATTTTTGGAAAGTTATGCTTAATTTTGACCATCCATTATTTTTTTGAAAGTTATGCTTAATTTTGACCTTCCATTATTTTTTTAAAGTTATACTTAATTTTGACCATCCATAATCTTTTTTTTTTAAATTTGTTTAATTTTGACCATCCATAATCTTTTTTTTTATATTTATGTTTAATTTTGACCGTCCATTATTTTTGGAAAGTTATGCTTAATTTTGACCATCCATTATTTTTGGAAAGTTATGCCTAATTTTGACCATCCATTATCTTTTTTGAAAGTTATGCTTAATTTTGACCATCCATTATTTTTTTCCCAGTGAGACATTGTGGATTTGGTTACCTGACTGTACTTTCTACAGCTTCTACTGTACAGCTAATTATATTTGTCTGAATCCCACACATTGTGGACTTTATCACCACCACTTTTGCTCCATGACAGAGTGATAAATGCCTTAAATTCACCATTGCACGTGCCTCAGTTGACATGCCGTTGGCATCTCCAACATGGAGGGGTTGTTCGAATATACTGATTGACATTTGAACAGCCAGTAAATGAAGACCACCATGGAAAGACTGTGAAGTCTTGAGTGATTTACAGCCAGATACCATTTCAGCAATCATTGATCATTATATAGATCACGGAAAAAAGCAAGCAAGTTCCAAAATTTTGTATATTCAGTACATTTGTTAAATAATGGTTGACTTTTGCAATAAATAAATGCAGTTACTTTCTTCAAAGAAATGTAAACAAACTTAGGCAGTGACTTGATGAGCTTCTTTTGAACAGCGTAAATTTATCCTACTGTTTAAAAATGAAAAGTAATCCTCAGAGGTATGGACAATTAAATTCCAGATAACAACTGCTTCTTTTAAAAACACAAACAACGAAACAGAAAACACGGAATTGACACCTAAATGCAAAACACATGAGAGACTATGTGCATGCCACAATGGTCATCCATGTTGACTCCAATAGCTTAGAGCAGTGTAGAGCAGTACTTTGTGTACTGCTGTGGTAACTCTGTCAGGACATTCAGAGAGATGGTGGAAGGTTTTCTTCTTAATCTTCTCTCACTTTTTCCCACTCCCATCATGATACTTGGGTTCTGAAAAAGTGTGTGAGCTGTACTTTATTTGTGTAACACGACCTCACAAGGGAGACCTGAATCTTGTTGGGCCACGGGTAGCTGTTCATTCACTTAACACATCCTGTTTATGAAAGTACAACCTGAGCCCTGGGTATGACCATGCAACTGTCACTGTATTATCATGATAAAGGTTTGAATGTAGGAGACAAATAATCAGGTTTGGGTTCTGACAGGGATCTATTTCATGCATGTATATCGTCTTTAGTTGTGCTAAACCATTGTTAGGAGAAGTTCATCCTTTCATTAGAGTGGTCATGAATGTAACAATTGAAACATTTCCTTCTTCTCATGTATATTCTTTTTTGTGTGATTTGGTATTTTACAGGGAATGTAAATTTTTAGTAACATATTTTTCTGATAATACTAAAAATTCCCCATGTCCTTTCACAGGGCAAGCATTCTGTTAAATTATTTCAATTAAGCCTAAAATGGGATTATTAAGCAAGATTATTCATTCTGCAACACAACCTTTTATTGGGACTCTACATGAAGGCTTTGTCCTTTTTTTTGCCCAAGAAGACAGTCTCAGTAATTACTCCTTATCATTGCACGACAAAGTTAGAACTGTCATCAAGCCTGATTATGTTTTGTTATTCCAGTCAGTCTTAGATATGGTTATGGCATAATGGATGCTTCAGCTATGGTGGACCTTGCTCTGAAGTGGACCAATGTTCCAGGGCAGCATATATGTGAAATTCCCTCACAAACTCGGAATTCGTAAGTGCACATAATTTGCTTTCAGACATTTTGTAGAACATAAATTTAGTTCAAAACTGATATTTACAGCACGTTAGTCGTAAATCTCTTAAAGAGATTATTATAAGATGGTTTGCGAAGGTGAGCATGATTGGTATTATAATGTTACTTCACTCTTTAAACTTTTAATTCATCAACAAACCTTTTAAAGGGGCCCTGAGTGGCCAAGTGGCCAAAAGTGCTTTCCATTATGGATCACTACCATCTCACTTCTATCTGCTTGGGTTCGAGTCTAAGATTTGGCTAATGTAGTTATGTGAGAATGCTTGCCAGTAGCTTCTCGTGGGTTGGTGGTACTTTCCGGGGGTTTTCCTGGGTTCTTCATCCACTAATAATACTGGCCGCCATGTATAGCCTATCGTGTGCTGAAAAATGGCATTAAACCCTACAACAAACCCTTTACAAATAATTGCGTAAACTATCTTGTACTTGGATAAAAATTGTATGTGGGGAAAATATTTTAGGGAATACATTTGCTGTAAATGAAGCAAGTATGCTACAGTTTCTAGTCTATAGCAATTGAGGGTCACACATTTTCTTTTTATAGTTTTTGTAATTATTACATAGAGAGCACCACTATGATACAAAACTGCATAGAGCTTGAAAATGCAGAAAATAAAATTCTAGAGTTTGTTATTATTGAGGCTTTTTGTTATGGGGTGTGTGCCATTTCTCCAAATCTGTATGATGACATTTGACATATCTGCAGATTTAGAGTGGTGACATTTGCACAACAGATCTTACCTAACCTTTATTTTATTTGGAATGTAAAATACAGCTTTACATATATTTATGTTCCTGCCAGAAATATCCAAGACTCTGGTTATGTTGAGACCATGGACACCAGTGCCTGTGATGGTAGCCAAAATTCCATCAAGTTCCTGGAACATGTTCAGGCTAGGATCAACATGAAGACCAAGAGGCGTGGAGACATTGTGCTTCACCTGACGTCTCCAATGGGAACAAAGTCCACAATTCTTCCTCAGCGGCCAAATGATAGTGACAGGGAAAAAGGATTTCAGAACTGGGCCTTCCTGTCGGTGCATTTCTGGGGAGAAAATCCAGTGGGGAGGTGGAAACTAGAGGTGGAAGTACAACACAATACCAATGCCTGGGATGGCGGAAACTTCCCAGGTAGGATGTCATGTACTACTTACACATCCCTGAATCAATGAGGGGAGGGGTATAAATGATGCAGATTTGCCAAAATTGTTGGTTTAAAAATGGCAGATTTTTACAAGTCATGAATGATCATATTGTTTTAAAAGCTAGCATTTATTTTGTCCAACTTTATCAAGTAAACACCAATAGAAAATTGCCCCCGGGGTTGTAGAATCTTCTTTAAACTCTTGTTCCTCAATTAAAATAGTTTGGGATACTATTCAAAACATAAATTTGGGATACTATTCGAAAAATAAATGGAAAGAGAAAAAACAATTCTCTCTGAAACCTGCAAACAAACAATAACAATTTTTGTTCAACGTGACGTAGCAAATATTCTTGCATACATTTTCTCAAAAAACTCCTCATCATCTAATTATTCAGAAGCCTTCCAAAGATTAAAAATTCAAAAAGAAAAGTCACATTTAACATTCACATCCAACAACTCTGAAAGCTATAACCTGCTGTTTTCACTATTGGAGCTTAAGGAGGCTTTAGATAAGGCTCATGACACATCTGCTGGGCCTGATGAAGTACATTACAAGTTTTTGAAACACCTCCCAGAATCATCACTAATATCTCTTCTGAAAATCTTTAATGATTTATGGATTGCTGGTAATGTACCTTAGAGTTGGAAAGAAGCAGCAGTAATACCAATTCCCAAACCAGGTAAAGATATCGAAGATCATAACAGCAGTCAGCCCATTGCACAGACAAGCTGTGTGTGCAGAACAATGGAATGAATTATCTTGGCTTGTATGGTACTTGGAAAGTAACAATTTAATATCTCCTTTCCAAAGTGACTTCTGTTCTGGTCGTAGATCATTGGTCACGATGCATTTATTAAGAAGGAACATTTAGTAGCAGTCTTCTTTGATTTAGAAAAATCCTATGACAAGAAAAAAGTCATCTTCAATTTGTATAGAACATTTATCCACTCCAAACTAGACTATGGATGCATTTGTTTACAGTTCAGCTAGGAAGTCATATTTGAAAATGCTTGACCCAAGGGAATAACCATCATCAGGGAATAATACTCGCTCTGGGAGCATTTAAGACATCTCCATGTGAAAGCCTTCTTGCGGAAGTGAATGAAACACCTTTTTCACGTTGCAGAGAAATGCTTTCTGCACAGTACGCTCTCAAATTAAGATCAAACCCTCTGAACCCTGCATAATCCACTGTTTTTCAACCCAAATACAAACCTTTATAAAAAAGCAAACCAAATGCTATACCTTCATTTGGCATCAGAATATCATCCAGCTTTGACAGTATCAAAATTAATCTCTCTACAGTTCAGAAAACGTTTGTCTTGGAAACACCACCTTGGCTCCTTAAACAACCCAAAGTGCATTTTACGTTACACGATGGGAAAAAATGTGAGACAAACCATTCCATGTTCCAGAACTCTTATCATGAACTCCTCACCAAATTTAGAAGCCACACTAGAATTTATACTGATGGATCAAAGGTAGACGAAAAGGCTGCTGCAGCCTTCGTTAGTGGGAAACACATAACAAAAGTTCATTTGCCAAACGATGCATCCATTTTTTCAGCCGAAATCAGAGCAATAGACCTTGCTCTGAAATTTATTGAGAATAAACGTATTTTAAATAGCATTATCTTCTGTGACTCATTATCAGTGCTTCAGCCAATACACTAGAAAGCTTAGTACCTCGTACATTATAGTATACTGTTGGTTACCTAGCCATATTGGTATTAAAGGTAATGAAGAAGCAGAGCGCGGCTCTTTCTGATTTTAAATTTCCATTTACTGATCTTAAACCTCTTGTCAATAAGTACCTAGACCAGACATGGCAGACATCATGGAATGATGCAGAGAATAACAAACTTCGCACCATCAAACCAACCCTGGGAGAATGGACTCCTTCCTACAGAACCATCCATAGTGAGGAGGTAGTCATTGCAAGAATCAGAATTGGTCATACATACATAACCCACTCCCACATACTAAAAGGTGAAGATCAACCAGAGTGCGTTACATGCAATAAACCATTCACTGTTAAGCACTTTATGACAGAGTGTTCCGACCTGCAACCTACGCGTGATAAGTATTATAATGTACATGACATGAATGAACTTTTTGATACTGTACATATCACTTGTATTTTAGATTTCCTGAAGGAAGGAAATCTTTATTTTAAACTATAACTTATATGTCATCACCTAGAGCATTTTTAGCTAATGTAAATACCGCCCCTTTTTTTTCAACATCTTTTCAACTGTACTCATCAACATCAAATCATTTACATCTCTTGTTGATTGGGAAGCTTCATATTTTACTGTTACTAACATCTTACCATGTTATATCGAACTATTTGTTTTTTTATATTGCTGGTCGATATTAAACCTTTTAGTATTTTTAAACATGTATGCATGCAACCTATTGTATGGCGCTAAATAGCCTAAACGTGCTGTGGGCCATTAAAACCAATCAATCAATCAACCAGTAGACAGTTAAATAAAGCTAATTTTGAGTGGCTTTTTTATGTTTTGAATAAATAAAAAGTCAATTTTGCAATGCCGATGTTTGACAACATAATTGTCACAATATGCCTAATGATACATTTATTTGTACAGGAGCCACGACCACCAATGTTCTGCAGAATTGGTCCCTTGTGTTATATGGAACAGAAGAAAACCCCATCAGACTGACCTCTCAGCCTGGAACTCAGCCAGCAGCCTTCACCGTTACACCTGCACAGTCCACATCTCCCACTTCACAATCACCAACGGTATGACATGCTGCTTTATTGTATAAAATCATGGATTTAATATTCTTAAAACCATCTTGTGTTATGTATGCCCTTTATGATCCTACAAGGTGCAAGTGTAATGTCGGAGGGATCCAGATGTAATTTAAGAGATTAAATCATGCCACTAAACAATTTCTCAACATTTCGTTGACCAGTTATCCTATTTTTTCAGTTGATAAATGGAATTTTTGTGATTCTTCAAACTTAATGTTGTGTCAAAATGTAATAATTATTAGACTTGTTTGATAAATTTTGTATTAAATGTGCACTTTTATCAGATTATGTAACTGTCTGTTCTGAGTGAATTTGAAATTTTAAGAGGAAAATTACTTTGAGCTGAACATTTTGAGAGTAGAATGTACCAATTGAAATGTACAGTGATGTGCTTAATTACTGAAATGTACAGTGATGTGCTTAATTACTGAAATGTACAGTGATGTGCTTAATTACTGAAATGTACAGTGATGTGCTTAATTAATGAAATGTACAGTGATGTGCTTAATTACTGAAATGTACAGTGATTTGCTTAATTACTGAAATGTACAGTGATGTGCTTAATTACTGAAATGTACAGTGATGTGCTTAATTATTGAAATGTACAGTGATGTGCTTAATTACTGAAATGTACAGTGATGTGCTTAAATATGAGGCATACTGTGTATGGTCCCATGGAAATATCTGCCAAGGGTCACAGTAAATGAGTACATGGCCTGGTTTTAAAGGAATACTTATATAAAGCAGTTACAAATATAACTGAAGAACATTTCTTCCTCCCCATATATTTTGCTTTGGGTTTACTTCATGGACAGCATCCTGTAGTATTATTTTCATTGGTCTCAATTTTCATAGTTTTGCAGAAATGGAATAGAACTTTTTATGGGTACTTAAATTTTTGGTGTGCCTGTCAAAGTTTGTATATTTGTATTTATTTCACATTTTGGATTAAACTCTACAAATAATCCATGTAAAGAATACAAGAGAACTATACTGACAACAAACAGTGGATGGTTCAGTTGTTAAAACAATACTGTATGAGCACAAACCAAGACCCATCAAAATCAATCACTTATACTCAATCAATAAAGGAGTCAATGCTGCAAAAAAGAACAAATTAATCGGTTATGAAAGCACATGTGTATAATCTCTACGTTAGAACATTGTCCATAAAGTTACACCATTCGTACTTTATGATGACACATAGCTGACGCAACGTAAAAGTTTTTTTACTTTGATCCGTCTGATTGGATAATGCAATTATTCCATTGTGACCCAAACACATGACCAGCTGCACCATATACAATGAATTTGCAAGAAGCGTCAACATTTGATGTTTTCAGGAACCTTCAAAGTGCAATGACCCTAACTAAATTGACAAACAATGCAAAATCATTTTTGTTTGAGCTAACTTCATGTACAAACCAACTTCAAACATTACACTTTATAATAAATGAACACTACAACGAAGAACTGAATGAATATTTCCACAACTGGTATGCTAATCAGGTCACAGAGACCATCACAGAAAATGTGAAGATCTATGCAGTTACAAGTGAACTTGAAAACCTTGTTGATCAAGCTGGTTCATGCTGAATGAATAATTGTGGCTCACACAAGAATATATGAATAATTGGAGCTAATTCTCAAAAGTTTTGATAAAGCTTGACTTTCCAACGATCACTTTGAATAATTAATAAATCTAATTTTAATAAAATTAGTATCAATAATTATCCATTATTTCATTTTTAGTGATGGTTGAATACCTTATGCTTTTCTGCAGTCTTTACTTAGCTCACAACACATTTATAAAGCAGTGGGTGGATATTACAGTCACTGGATATCTATAAAGCAGTGGGTGGATATTACAGTCACTGGATATCTATAAAGCAGTGGGTGGATATTACAGTCACTGGATATCTATAAAGCAGTGGGTGGATATTACAGTCACTGGATATCTATAAAGCAGTGGGTGTATATTACAGTCACTGGATATCTATAAAGCAGTGGGTGGATATTACAGTCACTGGATATCTATAAATCAGTGGGTGGATATTACAGTCACTGGATATCTATAAAGCAGTGGGTGGATATTACAGTCACTGGATATCTATAAAGCAGTGGGTGGATATTACAGTCACTGGATATCTATAAAGCAGTGGGTGGATATTACAGTCACTGGATATCTATAAAGCAGTGGGTGGATATTAGTCACTGGATATCTATAAAGCAGTGGGTGGATATTACAGTCACTGGATATCTATAAAGCAGTGGGTGGATATTACAGTCACTGGATATCTATAAAGCAGTGGGTGGATATTACAGTCACTGGATATCTATAAAGCAGTGGGTGTATATTACAGTCACTGGATATCTATAAAGCAGTGGGTGTATATTACAGTCACTGGATATCTATAAAGCAGTGGGTGTATATTACAGTCACTGGATATCTATAAAGCAGTGGGTGGATATTACAGTCACTGGATATCTATAAAGCAGTGGGTGGATATTACAGTCACTGGATATCTATAAAGCAGTGGGTGGATATTACAGTCACTGGATATCTATAAAGCAGTGGGTGTATATTACAGTCACTGGATATCTATAAAGCAGTGGGTGGATATTACAGTCACTGGATATCTATAAAGCAGTGGGTGGATATTACAATCACTGGATATCTATAAAGCAGTGGGTGGATATTACAGTCACTGGATATCTATAAAGCAGTGGGTGGATATTACAGTCACTGGATATCTATAAAGCAGTGGGTGGATATTACAGTCACTGGATATCTATAAAGCAGTGGGTGGATATTACAGTCACTGGATATCTATAAAGCAGTGGGTGGATATTACAGTCACTGGATATCTATAAAGCAGTGGGTGGATATTACAGTCACTGGATATCTACATTTGCCAACCCTTTTTTTGCCATAATATTTATGGAAATGACTTTTAAAATATTGGCTTAAAGTTACAGAAACATGATTGCAGTAAAATCCGGATACTGGCTTGTCCATGTTTGACTTGGATCTGAGATTAGATTCAGTTGAATTGATATGGAACCAAACTAATGTTACAGGAGTACCTAAGTCACTTTTATCTGAGTGATGCAAGGCGACTGCCAAATAATTTCCATTAATGTTTGTAGCATTTCAAGTCATAGATTATCAGGATATTCAACTGGAAAGTCAATTTTTAAAAAAAAACAAACAGGCAGTGACTGTGGTCTTGCTGAGGTTAAATGGTCACCAGGAAGTCACCAAAAGCATTTTGTCTAATTTGACAACAAAATCAAATCTTGCATGTCTTATCATCGGCTTTTGAAATTTATGAACTTTCGTCACATCTTGCAATCATTGGCTGTTGAAATTTATGAACTATTGTCACGTCTTGCATGTCTTGTCATCGGATTTTGAAACTTAAGAACTGTTGTCACCGACTTGCATGTCTTGTCATCGGCTGTTGAACTTTATGAACTATTGTCACAGACTTGCATGTCTTATCATCAGCTTTTGAAATTTATGAACTGTTGTCACATCTTGCAATCATTGGCTGTTGAAATTTATGTACTGTTGTCACAGACTTTAATGTCTTATCATCATCTTTTGAAATTTATGTACTGTTGTCACAGACTTGCATGTCTTATCATCATCTTTTGAAATTTATGTACTGTTGTCACAGACTTGCATGTCTTATCATCAGCTTTTGAAATTTATGAACTGTTGTCACAGACTTGCATGTCTTATCATCAGCTTTTGAAATTTATGAACTGTTGTCACAGACTTGCATGTCTTATTGTCAGTGGTTGAAATTTATGTACTGTTGTCACATCTTGCATGTCATGTCATCGGCTGTTGAAGCTTATGAACTGTTATCACAGACTTGCAGATTTTCCAGCACTTATTTGTACCCAATTCATTACATAAACAATTTGACTTCATTAAGCAGTCCTCAATGGGCATGTGTAGGAGGAGGATCTAGAGTACAGATCTATTTCTTTGATCTTGTCCGATAAGCTTATGTTGTTACAAGCTGGCTGAATGAGTGTCATTGACACACCTGTGGAAAATTTGTTGAATTTTCTAACTCATTTTTTCAATCTCATTTTTTTTAAATTGATTATCTTGAAGTTATGCATTGCATTGCCTCATTCTCTAAAACATTTAACTGGAGATATCACCTTTTTTTCAGATTAATACTACACCCCCAAAGTCATGCATTAATATTAGAAATAGTCATTCATATTAATATTAGAAATAGTCATTCATATTAATATTAGAAATAGTCATACATATTAATATTAGAAATAGTCATTCATATTAATATTAGAAATAGTCATACATATTAATATTAGAAATAGTCATTCATATTAATATTAGAAATAGTCATTCATATTAATATTAGAAATAGTCATACATATTAATATTAGAAATAGTCATACATATTAATATTAGAAATAGTCATACATATTAATATTAGAAATAGTCATACATATTAATATTAGAAATAGTCATTCATATTAATATTAGAAATAGTCATACATATTAATATTAGAAATAGTCATACATATTAATATTAGAAATAGTCATTCATATTAATATTAGAAATAGTCATTCATATTAATATTAGAAATAGTCATACATATTAATATTAGAAATAGTCATACATATTAATATTAGAAATAGTCATTCATATTAATATTAGAAATAGTCATTCATATTAATATTAGAAATAGTCATACATATTAATATTAGAAATAGTCATTCATATTAATATTAGAAATAGTCATTCATATTAATATTAGAAATAGTCATACATATTAATATTAGAAATAGTCATTCATATTTTCCCATACAAATGTAGCAACCTATTATAATTATAAAAAATTACACTCAGTAGCATACTTTTTTTTAAAGATTTCTTTTTGGTTTATAAGTAATTGCCTTTTCCAATATAAAAATTGCCATTTTCTGACATATTTCCAATATAAAAATTGCCATTTTTTGACATATATTTTACTGATCAAACTGCAACAAATGAACAGCAAATTCTTGATGAATGGTACTATTTGATTATTTTGACTCGTGAAAGATATCCACATTTCAGAATTTCTGGCATTTCATCAACTACAGTATATACTTGCTTATGAGTTGAATCAAACTGCATAAAATAAATATCTAGATTGACCATAGCATAATGTGCCTGCAAATCAGTGGCTGCTGAATATTCTTAACAAACTGCACAGACCCATATCTGGGTCTGGTGCATTATGCAACATCAGGTCTGGGATAATGGGTTGCCATGTCTGGGTCTGTGCAGTTTGCAGTTGGACTTGTCCTATAAGTGAGTATATATCGTGTCATCCTTCTCGTTTTCCAAAAATATGTGGAATCATAAAATGAAACTTGTTGGCTTGTTTGATTTGTGATGGTTGATTTTATTTCAGGGCTGCCACAGTGAGTGTAAGGGCAACTGTTCTGGACCCAAGGCCAACCAGTGTGATGATTGCAAACACTACAAGATATCAGATTCAGGGTAAATGAATTGTATCATAATTATATATATATATATATATATATATATATATATATATATATATATATATATATATATATATATATATATATATATATATATATATATATATTCACTAGTAATTGAAATCTCTCTTTGCATAAGAAAGATAAGAGTTGAGTATATGAATGACAGATAAATGGGTGATTTGGTTAATTGATTGACTGGTCATTTTCTGTTCATTGTGATATGCAGTTCTCGTCACCTAAACTGAATATTTTAGAATAAATATCCCAGGTAAATGAGCCTACCCAGGAATAAATCAAGAAATTAATTTCATTTCAGCTTGAATGTGTTATTTTATTAGTTTGACATTCAAGATGATTTTGTGAAGAGAAATAGCACAATAATGCATTTTTCCTTGGTTGATAGCTATTTTTATATTTCATATAAATATCAGTTTTCATTGCATCAGTTTTTATTTCATTAAAATTTATCAGTTTTAATTTCATAAAAATATTTCAGTTTTTATTACATCCGTATCTATTTAGTGGATAGGTGGACTTTTGCTTCTTTTTAGTTCACCTGTAAAGTTGGGGAGAACTATATGCTATGCCTGGCGTTCACATCCACACATTTAAAAGCATAGACATATGATTGTGCAGGTTCACTCAAATATGCACTTGAATGTCTTTGGCCCTAGACAATAGTATGATATAAGTTTCCTTTGAGGATGGGATAACTTAGGGTTTTTTTTTGGGGTGGGGGGTGTTTTTTGTAGGGTTGAACGCCATTTTTCAGCACACGATAGGCTATACATGGCGGCCAGTATTATTGGTTTAGGAAGAACCCGGGAAAAGCCCCGGAAAGAACCACCAACCCACAAGAAGCTACTGGCAAGCTTTCTCACATAACTACATTAGCCGAATCTTAGACTCTAACCCACACAGAGGTGAGATGACAGTGATCCGTAACAGAACGCTTTAGACCACTCGGCCACTCGGGGCCCCTGGATAACTTTGTACATTTATTATAAATTCTTGTTTTGGTTTTACATTTTGTGCAAGTTATTTGCACACTTTGTACATGCTACTTACTAACACAAGTGGAGGGAGCTGGTCAGATAAGTCAGCAGCACAGTGCCTCAACGACCATACTAGGTCAAGAGACTGATGAAATACTAAACCTGGTATCTTGAATCTTGGTGAGAGGAGAAATCTTGAAAAGTATGACACCTCATCACAATAGTAGGCCACTGTGATTCATATTTCACCTTCACTAATATTGTTAAATTTTGTGTTTAAATGGTTATTGCTTCAAATAGAAGATTGTATAAATCTCTGTTAGTACCACATCCCTACAAAAAATGTTCACTGACCTACATTTCACAATCATGTTACTGGCTTAGATTAAGTTTTTGCATTTAGCTCAAGACATTTTTTGACCATGCAGTGTATATTCTTATCATTTTTTGACATGCAGTATATATTCTTATCATTTTTTGACCATGCAGTATATATTCTTATCATTTTTTGACATGCAGTATATATTCTTATCATTTTTTGGCCATGCAGTATATATTCTTATCATTTTTTGACCATGCAGTATATATTCTTATCATTTTTTGACCATGCAGTATATATTCTTATCATTTTTTGACATGCAGTATATATTCTTATCATTTTTTGACATGCAGTGAATATTCTATCATTTTTTGACCATGCAGTGTATATTCTTATCATTTTTTGACATGCAGTGAATATTCT
The DNA here is from genome assembly GCA_029339505.1 of Unio delphinus. Lineage (NCBI taxonomy): Eukaryota > Metazoa > Mollusca > Bivalvia > Unionida > Unionidae > Unio > Unio delphinus. Next base: position 3,548,984 of record JAQISU010000014.1, read on the forward strand.
ATCATTTTTGGCCATGCAGTATGTATTATATCATTTTTCGCCTTACAACGTATATTCTATCATTTTTTGCCATGCAGTGAATATTCTATCATTTTTTGACCATGCAGTATATATTCTAATCATTTTTTGACATGCAGTGAAGATTCTATCGTTTTTGGCCATACAGTATGTATTCTATCATTTTTCGCCTTACAACGTATATTCTATCATTTTTGCCATGCAGTGTTTATTCTATCAATTTTGGTCATGCAGTATATATTCTATCAATTTTGGTCATGCAGTGAATATTCTATCATTTTTGACCATGCAGTTTTACCGTGTTTTTTTTTTTATTGGATCCATGTTTGAAATGTTTTTAACAAAATTCTCTTTCAACTTTTATAAAGTACAACATGTTTGCATGATTTTGAAGATTGTCATCATAGAGATAATTTATTGTCTATGTCGTTATATTTACATTTTTACAACTTGGCATTTATTGGTACCGTATAGCCAGTGTTGTGTTGTTTAACCCTATCACTACTGCTACAAGGACATATCCACACGTGCTTTTGACATGCTGTATGCATACTTTGACATGCTGTATGCATACTTTAATACACAGAATCATTAAATATAGAAGGGGATGCATAGTGATAATTCATGCACTGAAACAAACAGACTCTTTTGACCAAATTTCATGCTTCATTGAGATGGTTGAAATTTTATGTTTCAAGTTCATTTATTGGGTACTGTTTAATTTTGAATTATGGAGCTTGATAATTGGATGCATCTTTGTTAGTACCACATCCTTACAATCAAGAGTTACTGTTTCCTACATTTTATTCTTTATTAGCATAGGTTGATTATTTGTGTTTAACTCATGATCACACAAGTTCTATAATTATATATACATATAAAGGATGTCGTTTCTCACTAGTGAAGTTTGATGTATGAATAAATATGATCATTGTTAAATTTTCATGCAAATGTTTTTACATTGTATATTGAGACCTGCATTGGGTAAACATATTGTACATGTGAATTAGTATAGGAATTAAGTAGAATGCATGCTAGACATGTGAATTAGTATAGGAATTGAGTAGAATGCATGCTAGACATGTGAATTAGTATAGGAATTAAGTAGAATGCATGCTAGACATGTGAATTAGTATAGGAATTAAGTAGAATGCATGCTAGACATGTGAATTAGTATAGGAATTGAGTAGAATGCATGCTAGACATGTGAATTAGTATAGGAATTGAGTAGAATCCATGCTAGACATGTGAATTAGTATAGGAATTGAGTAGAATGCATGCTAGACATGTGAATTAGTATAGGAATCGAGTAGAATGCATTGCATGCTAGACATGTGAATTAGTATAGGAATTAAGTAGAATGCATGCTAGACATGTGAATTAGTATAGGAATTAAGTAGAATGCATGCTTGACATGTGAATTAGTATAGGAATTAAGTAGAATGCATGCTAGACATGTGAATTAGTATAGGAATTAAGTAGAATGCATGCTAGACATGTGAATTAGTATAGGAATTGAGTAGAATCCATGCTAGACATGTGAATTAGTATAGGAATTGAGTAGAATGCATGCTAGACATGTGAATTAGTATAGGAATTGAGTAGAATCCATGCTAGACATGTGAATTAGTATAGGAATTGAGTAGAATGCATGCTAGACATGTGAATTAGTATAGGAATTAAGTAGAATGCATGCTAGACATGTGAATTAGTATAGGAATTGAGTAGAATCCATGCTAGACATGTGAATTAGTATAGGAATTAAGTAGAATGCATGCTAGACATGTGAATTAGTATAGGAATTAAGTAGAATGCATGCTTGACATGTGAATTAGTATAGGAATTGAGTAGAATGCATGCTAGACATGTGAATTAGTATAGGAATTAAGTAGAATGCATGCTAGACACGTGAATTAGTATAGGAATTGAGTAGAATGCATGCTAGACATGTGAATTAGTATAGGAATTAAGTAGAATGCATGCTTGACATGTGAATTAGTATAGGAATTGAGTACAATTCATGCTAGACATGTGAATTAGTATAGGAATTAAGTAGAATGCATGCTAGACATGTGAATTAGTATAGGAATTGAGTAGAATGCATGCTTGACATGTGAGGTCTCAGCTGTATTGGGTAGTCAAGGTAATTACTGATGCTTGAACTTGGGACTTGTACTGATTGTTACCCCATGGTTACTGAAAACCTGTGACTTTCAACCGGTACAATCTGGCTTCTTGGTTGGACAGTGTTAATAAAGTTCTGAAGCAGATTTTAAGATCAATGATTTTTTTATATTAAAAAAAAATCTTGTTTTAGAAATTCCTTATAACCCCTCTGCTTCGATAATTTAGAAAAGGATGGTTTTCTTAAATATCTTTATATATATTATGAGTCTTGCCTTTGTGTGTACATATATATTTTGTTTCACCACAGTACTGCTTGCAATAAAATAAGTGAGCAGGAAAAATTGTAGAGATAAAAAATTGCAAAGGGAACCTTGGCTACAAAAGGTCTGAAGTTTTATCTGCATGATAATCATTTACAGTTGCTACTAAAAGCTTCATGGATGTGTCAATGTTGGTTACATTCAAATTTTTGTTTCTGTTTATTAGGAATTGTGTGTTAAACTGCCCTCCAGATTACTTCAGTTACAACAGTGTGTGCAAGCTTTGCCCATCTTCATGCTCTCGGTGTTCCAGTGTATCCCAGTCATCTGTGATCTGCACACAGTGTAAATCTGGATTCCTGTTGATGGAAAATCGAGGCGATTGTGTGAAGGAGTGCCAAACTGGCTACTTTAAAGGTGAGATGACTGTTTTGATTTCAGGTTCTTTACAGGCGTGCTTGTTTTCAGTTAGAATAAGAGTTTGTTTTTCAGGAAATTGATAACAACTACCATACATTTCATCCCTCTAGGGTTTTGGCAAAGGCTTCATCAAAACTTGTTATTTTCTTTTTGACCTTATGGTGAAGCAAGATAAATAAAGTAGATAATTTGGAATTTTAGGGTTTCTATTTGAGAAATGCTATTCTGTAAATCTTTTTAAACATTCATGACAAATACGTATATTTATTTCACAGCAGTATGACCAGTTATAAGAGCCATGTGCATGTAAAGTTTTGACATGTTTAGGTACCATTGATAAATAATTGTAAATAAAAGCTGCCATTTCATAGAGATTTATAGTTGTTACACTCAATGGTTGTTGTTTATATGTTGGACTGTGCTTGCTATATTCTACTTAACTGCATTTTAATTGCTGTGGTATGCATGACTAATGTATACTTAATACTTACAGCCTAGTTCAGATTGTTATAGCGCTATTTTCAAAGTGACTTGATCCTAACACAAGGCAAACTGATAAGTAAAATATATAGTTACATATAAATTGGTTCCAACTGCAAACTACATTGACATCAAACTGTCATTGCATAATGCACTGGCAGATCTAGGGCTGTGTAGTTAGTAGTAATCACTAGAACAGTCAACATAGCAGTAATCACTAGAACAGTCAACATAGTAGGTAGTAGTAATCACTTGAACAGTCAACATAGCAGTTAGTAGTAATCACTAGAACAGTCAACATAGCAGGATCTATATGTTTTGCAGTTGGATTCATACCATACCATATATATATATATATATATATATATATATATGGTACCTATAAGCGAGGTATAGAGTCTTGATAGTTATATCAACATGAGGTTTTTCTTGTGGTGTAGAGTTGGCCCTAAATTAAAATGGGCTGATGTGATCTCCTAATATGACAGCCACAGCAGCCATCTTTTAATCTTATATTTCCAAAACAACTTGTATTACCATGGGTTTTTATCAGAAGACATCTTGTGATGTTTAGCTGGTGCTAAATGAAAATGGTGCAAGTCTGATAGCCATATGCATACATGGCGACCATTACACTTTTGGCATACTCATTTTGCTTTTTTTTATTATATTATGCATACATGACAACCATTACACTTTTGGCATACTCATTTCGCTTTTTTTTACTATATTATGCATTACGCATAAATCATATATGGATTACGCTTTTTTGGTATATCCACCTTCCCAAAAAATTAATTATTTTCTCGTTTTTGTTAACATTCCATGAATCCCACAGACTGTATTTTAGAAAAGACGGCTTTTATGTAGCTACAGTATAAGAGTATGCTTGTCCGTGGACTTACATGCACTTTCCTAGCAGTATCATGTTCTATTTATAGCAAACCTGGTTCTACTTTCAATTTTTTTTACCTCAAATTCTATTTATAGCATCTGTATTATTTAGTGAGGAGAGAACAGACTGGTTTTCTAATTTTAATCTTTATGTGCAGATTCTTTGTTCTAATTCATATTTACTGTAGAATCAGTCTAAAGGTATTTGGTGCTAAAAAGTATATTTTATTTTAGTCTATGCATATATGAGAGCAAAATTATCTCCTTTAAAAAAATTCACAGATGGATTAGAAAAGGCTTTAAAAAAAAACGAAACAAGAAATAACAGAGTCCTCTAAATATGAAGGCATGAGTGCAGCATCTTGTGACATCTATTTCAGGCCATGTGAAAGAATTTTAATATCTGGTGCTAAAAGTCTTAAGACTGATTCTAGTCGATGTGTGTGTGAAGTTAAAAGTGCTACACATGAAAACTTGTAGCTGTAAAGGATGTTAAAAGACGAGAGGGGCAAATAAATCGTTCATTAAAATTTTAGCATGTTATATGTGGGTTACGCTTTTTCTGCCTGGATTCTGCATTTTGACTACTTGGATTATGCTTTTTCCTCATCAGGAGTTGGCATGTATGCATATGGGTGCCACAATGGCTGTCTTGAAAATGTCTTGCTACTCCTTTTGAATGGATAGTCATTTTAGCAGATTGGTTTTCACCAGAAGACTTTTTAAGCCTTGTTGGTCCTAAGTGAATTTGGTGCTGATCATATTGAATTGGTCTACAGTGGCCATTTTTAAAATATTGCTATCACTACTCATCATGAATGGATGGTTATATCAACAAACAGCTTATGATATCTGACTGGACCTAATGGTGCCTAATGGACCTAATGGTGCCATTCAGATACTCAGCATGCCTGTGACAGTGATCGTTTTGAAACTCTTGTTATTTTTGTTGCATGAATAAGCATGGTGCTTTCATGTAAATAATTTTTACAATGTCTATTAGGTAATAAATGAAAATGATGCCAATCCAAATTCTAATGTGACTGGCACAATGGCTATCTTGAATATCTTCTTATCACTACATCTGCTTTTATCATAAATATATGCAAATGTGATATACAGTATTCAAATAATTAACTGTACATTGTTCTGAAACAGTTTCATGATATTGACACATAGTAAGTGCACAGTGACAGTGTCATAAACAATTTCCCCATCATATTTATGTTCATAATATAAGAGTTAGCTCCCTTTGTGTTTGGAACTCTCCCATTTGGAGGTTATTTATTTTGTGCTAAATAAAGCTTATGTTAAATTTATTTTTGAGGCTGATTGAAGCCATAAAGTTAAGTGATAATGATACACAGGGACAAATTCTAAGAAACTCTTTTGTTCAAGATTATAACAGCTACTTTCATTCGTGGCTCATGCCAAGATAGCAAAATGTGCACTCAGTAAGGGATGGTTTTTGTGATAATCATGTTGAATGCAAATTTAACCTTAAACTTAAACTTACAGTGCTTAGTCAATTTGGCAAACATTATGTTAATCAACTTTGAAATTAGATTTCTGATAATGATCTCAATGAAAATAATTATGAAGAATTTACAATGAAAACTATCTGTCCGTTATAATCAATACTCCCACCTGGCTGGTATATTATATTTAGATCTGTATTTTGATATGTGTAAATATGAGAGTCTAATAATATACTGGGTTTTTCTTTAGAGAGATTTTTATCTTTCATGTATATAGAAACAAATGTTGGAATAGCTTTATTTATAGTTGGAGATATAATTTTCAGGAGCTTTCCTGATTTTAATTACAAAAACATTGCCATCATCAAGGATGTGGAACTGCTGTGTGATGATGAATATTTTAAATAATTTAAGACTAATATTGAAAATTCATTTACTTACATGTATATGCAGTGCTTTTAATGTGGAAGGAAATGAGCTAACCAGCGTGCTTTTCTGATTAATTATGTGCTTCATATATCATCACTAGAGTGATCATCCGCTTGACCTTTATCCTTGCTTTTAGGTCACATAGATTAAGCTGTGAAAAATACTGTGACCCAAGCCGGTATAGCATGTACCTGACTTTGCAACAAATACCAAGATCTGACATTGCGGAATGTATTTGTAGATCAATGCTTCGAAAGATTTCAATCCTTCTGTGTCTTTGGCATTGATTCTTTTTTTAGAAATATATTTTGTAATGCTAATAATAGTAACAATCTTGTTGATCCTTCCTGCTAAAATTTTTAATAAAATATAGGTCCATTAATTTTCAAGTAATTTTTATGTCATGAAAGGCAACTCAGATTTAGGTAAATGACTTTAGCTTTAAAAAATAGTTATCTCCCATGAATTTTTAACTGGTGGTAATGTTTGAAACACTAGTAGAAAATTCCTTTGAAAGGTAATCACCACAAGTATTATTTCAGATGTTAATAATATAAGTTATTTAGTAATAAATAAACAAAAGAAAATTTTTAATAATATAAAGATTGTTTTAAAAAGTCTGTTAATGATAGTAGGTTGGTATAGTTTAAGGCTGCAGTAACATTCATTATAATGTTTAATGCCATTTTGGGCACATGATAGCCCATTATAACAAGGAGTTGCAGTATCTCTGAAGTTATGTTCTTTAATCAGGTAAATTAGTAATACTTGAAAAATCAAAACCATCAGCGTTTATGCTATTTATATTAGGGCTTTATTTAAATATGGACAAGAATCTGCTGGCACGCTATTTGGCAACAGATCCGGGTGTAGGTTGTTCACAGTTGGGTGCATGTTAACCATGAGTAATTAGAGTGCTTATTTTATATCAACATATATTTGGCCGTTTTTTATTCTTTATTTGAGAGCGTTTATCTTCATTTAATTGTTTGTGTAATTCTTTACATTTTTATAAGTTATTTTTAATTAGTGTCATTCAACCTTTATTGTGCAGATGTGATTAAATTGTAATATATACATATTGATTCCCTTTCAAACATTATGGAGCCACAGTTTGAAAGTAAGAGAATTGTTGAGTATCTTGCAAATATTAAATAAAAACAGATCTTCATTAGCTTGTTCCAAAACGCGTTGTTTTCTGAACATGCCAAGTGCTCAAATTTGGGGGTTCTCATCATGTTTCTCAGGTAAGAAAAGAATGTTTTCACCCCATTTGTTGAACCGTATGTAACTTCACCATGACCTAAATTTGTATAGAACTTTATGCATTGACAGACCCAGGCCTTGTCGCCTTTCCCTAGTACCCCTTTTCCCAATCAATTCACCACTACCAGACTGATCTCCAGATTTGTGCATGAGAAGTACAATGCTTTGAAAACCAGTACAAAAGATATCGGACAAGGGATATTTCAATATTTTTTTTGTGTACCATATAATCTTAACAAGCCAAATCCAACAGCAAACTATAGACCAAGATATGGTTTTATGCACCATTGGATAATCAACATAGACCCCAACTAGCTGGTGCATTATGTGAGGGTAGATAAGTGTTGGTTACAGTTGGCTGGACAGTAGTGAAAACATAGACCCCAACTAGCTGGTGCATTATGTGAGGGTAGATAAGTGTTGGATACAGTTGGTTGGACAGTAGTGAAAACATAGACCCCAACTAACTGGTGCATTATGTGAGGGTAGATAAGTGTTGGTTACAGTTGGTTGGAGAGTAGTGAAAACATAGACCCCAACTAGCTGGTGCATTATGTGAGGGTAGATAAGTGTTGGTTACAGTTGGTTGGAGAGTAGTGAAAACATAGACCCCAACTAGCTGGTGCATTATGTGAGGGTAGATAAGTATTGGATACAGTTGGTTGGAGAGTAGTGAAAACATAGACCCCAACTAGCTGGTGCATTATGTGAGGGTAGATAAGTGTTGGTTACAGTTGGTTGGACAGTAGTGAAAACATAGACCCCAACTAGCTGGTGCATTATGTTAGGGTAGATAAGTGTTGGTTACAGTTGGTTGGAGAGTAGTGAAAAAATAGACCCCAACTAGCTGGTGCATTATGTGAGGGTAGATATGTGTTGGTTACAGTTGGTTGGAGAGTAGTGAAAACATAGACCCCAACTAGCTGGTGCATTATGTGAGGGTAGATAAGTGTTTGTTACAGTTGGTTGGAGAGTAGTGAAAAAATAGACCCCAACTAGCTGGTGCATTATGTGAGGGTAGATAAGTGTTTGTTACAGTTGGACAGTAGTGAAAACATAGACCCCAACTAGATGGTGCATTATGTGAGGGTAGATAAGTGTTTGTTACAGTTGGACAGTGGTGTTAACATAGACCCCAACTAGATGGTGCATTATGTGAGGATAGATAAGTGTTGGTTACAGTTGGACTTTATTGAATGATTAAATATGGTAGTTTTGGGGTATACTGAATTTGTTACAGCAGCCTTCTTAGAAGAAAAGTGAAAAGTTAGATCAATAAGGTTCAATATATTTAAACTGTTTGTAAATTTCCACTCGAGTCACACTTTGTCGTTTAAAACATAGTATGTTTCTCTTTGAATATTAATATTTATATTAGCAAAATATCCAGGCAAACTTAAAGATAAATTTTCAAATTCCTTTTGACCTGACTCTGTAAATACTGCCTGAGAGATAATCTTATCAGCTTGCTAATTGTCAGTTGTTAATTATGAACTGGTGCATGTACACTTGGATACAATACCCTCCGTCATGCATGTACTGAGTTTTTGAGAAAACAGAATAGTGAGATGAGATTGATGCGTTAAATGATTTCTTATTGGTATTTAGACAGAATATTTAGATGGGATTGATGCATAAGTGAATTATTATTCGTATTTAGACACAATAGTGAGATGGGATTGATGCATGATTTCTTATTGGTATTTAGACAGAATAGTGATAGATAGAGATAGAGAGAGAGATAGACACAGACACACACACACACACACAGAATTTTCCCCGACGAAGGGGCCTGCCAATTTTATATGAATATATCAAAATGGAGCAAAATATGTTTCACATATAAAAGTTCTTCGCCAACTATGTAACAGTTGTTTCATATTTTTATTAATACAGTAAAACACTATTTTAAAGCATAGTAAAAGCATGATCTAAGCATTTGTGCATGTTTCCTTTTGCGTTTTGCATGGAACTCATATTTTGATAGTGTCTTGAATGCTTGGAATTACTTATCCAGTCCTGCACATTATATTTTGTTCTATGACACATCACCCTCGATGGTCTATCTGATTATACATTGTAGACTTTGTCACATCTTGTAAAAATAGATTGTAGATTGTACCATTAAAAAAAAGTTGTAAAACATGGCATACATGAAAAATTACAAGTTGAAAAAGAAACATTTTATAATTTTGTGTGATATTAATTACATTACATTGTCTCAAAATATATGAATACTTTTTACATTTCTTTCTGACAAATTTATATCAAAAGAGGTCAGTAATGCCAAAATGGTTTATCCAATGATGTAAATGAATTGGTAATGTCCAACACAAAAATGGTTTATCCAATTGTAGAATGAATTGGTAATGTCCAACACAAAAATGGTTTATCCAATAATGTAGAATGAATTGGTAATGTCCAACACAAAAATGGTTTATCCAATAATGTAGAATGAATTTGTAATATCCAACACAAAAATGGTTTATCCAGTAATGTAGAATGAATTGGTAATGTCCAACACAAGAATCTGTGTTGCAGTGATGTATTGTTATTTTTTGTGCAGTAAACTCTCTTCGATTTTAGCATTATTATAATGTTTGCAGTATTCTGTACTTTTTTAGAATCTTTTTTTAATTTTATTTGTATATGATTTTATTACACTAGATGATGTAAAGGGCCGTTGCCTGCTGTGCAAGGGGGCATGTAAAGCCTGTGAAGGCAGTCCAGAAAAATGCAGTCAGTGTCCAGTAGGTTTCCAGCTGCAAGATGGCAGATGTCGTCTGCCACAGGAAACTTGTCCAGTCAGTAAGTTAATTTTTTATCTCAGCTGGTCTCATTTTTTACCAGTGTTAACAGATGAGAAGTCATATGTAGCTAGCTTCTAGTAAGGATGATCATTTCAACGACTGTGTTGTCAGTAATTACAACAATGTTAGTGTTTTGTTTTCAAGTTTTGTTTTCAAAACTTGGAGAGTGACATTTGCTTAGTTGGCAATCGAGAAATGGTATTCTGTGGAATCCATGTACTCTTGCAGGATCTTAATTTGAAGAATATCATATTGGCACTCCTTTTGCTTTATTATTCCCTCCATTTCTAAAAACAAAATCATCAATGATCAGATTTTGTTCCAAGATATCAAGTTCAAATAATTTCTATGCATTCTCTCCTAATGTTGAGTTGTTATGAATCTACTTGTATTTGATTTTGTGTGTTTGCTTATGTATATATGCTTCAGATATATAGTACATTACAATGTATCTTGAAATATATATATATGTGTTACAATTACATTACAATGTATCTTGCTATGGGTCAGGATTGGTCACTTAAAACAAATAAAGTTCATTTAAGTTTGAAATTAGTGTATAAGTGCTTGGACTGTTTTCTTCTTCCCTTGGCACTCTGTACCTCTAGTATATGTTATAATCAGATCAGGATAGTGTATTTTTTTAATCAATCAAGAATATCCTCTGTTTAATCAATCAAGGATATTCTCTGTTTAATCAATCGAGGATATTCTCTGTTTAATCAATCAAGGATATCCTCTGTTTAATCAGTCAAGGAAATCCACTATTTAATCAACCAAGGATTTTATTTTTTAATTAATCAAGGATATCTCTGTTAATCAATCAATGATACCATCTGTTTAATCAATAAGATATATCATATGTTAATCAATCAAGTACATCCTCTGTTTAATCAATCAAGGATATCCTCTGTTTAATCAGTCAAGGAAATACCCTGTTTAATCAATCAAGGATGCCATCTATTTAATCAATCATGGATCTCATCTGTTTTAATCGATCTAGGATATGATAATGTTTAATCAGTCAATGATATCCTCTGTTTAATCGATCAAGGATATCCTCTGTTTAATCAATCAAGGATATTCACTATTTAATCAATCAAGGATATCATTTGTTAATCAATCAATGATACCATCTGTTTAATCAATACGATATATCATATGTTAATCAATCAAGGACACCATCTGTTTAATCAATCAAGAATATCATCTGTTTCAATCGATCAAGTCAATCAAGAATATCATCTGTTTTAAGCAATCAAGTATATTGTAATGTTTAATCAAAGATATCATTTGTTTAATCAATCAAGGATACCATTTGTTTAATCAATCAGAGATATCATATGTTAATCAATCAAGGATATCCTCTGTTTAATCAATCAAGGATATCATGTGTTATAATAAATCAGGATAGTGTATTTGTTTAATCAATCAAGGATATCTGTTTAATCAATCAAGGATATCATGTGTTATAATAAATCAGGATAGTGTATTTGTTTAATCAATCAAGGATATCATGTGTTATAATAAATCAGGATAGTGTATCTGTTTAATCAATCAAGGATATCCTCTGTTTAATCAATCAAGGATATCATGTGTTATAATAAATCAGGATAGTGTATCTGTTTAATCAATCAAGGATATCCTCTGTTTAATCAATCAAGGATATCATGTGTTATAATAAATCAGGATAGTGTATTTGTTTAATCAATCAAGGATATCTGTTTAATCAATCAAGGATATCATGTGTTATAATAAATCAGGATAGTGTATTTGTTTAATCAATCAAGGATATCATGTGTTATAATAAATCAGGATAGTGTATCTGTTTAATCAATCAAGGATATCCTCTGTTTAATCAATCAAGGATATCATGTGTTATAATAAATCAGGATAGTGTATCTGTTTAATCAATCAAGGATATCCTCTGTTTAATCAATCAAGGATATCATGTGTTATAATAAATCAGGATAGTGTATCTGTTTAATCAATCAAGGATACCATCTTTTTAATCAATCAAGGATAACATCTGTTCAGTCAGTGGGGGATATCATCTGTTGTAATCGCTCAATGATATTGTAATGTTTAATCAGTCAAGGATATCATCTGTCCATTATGTTAGATATCTGTAATCAATCAAGGATATAATCTGTCATCAGTCAGAGATATCATCTAGTTAATCAGTCAGAGATATCATCTGTTGAGTCAGTGATGTGTTTCTTCTATCAAGTTTATTATCTGTTTAATCATTTGGTATATTCTGTTTAATTAATTAAGAATATCATCATTTTAGCCAGTCATATATGTTTAATTGAGGATATCTGTTTAAAAACTCAAAGATCTCATCCTTTTAATCATATGTATCAATTGAATCAGTCAAGGATATCATTTGTTTCATAATTCAAGGATATTTCATCAGTTAAGGATATCACTTTCATCAATTAAGGATATCAGTTTCATTAGTTAAGGATATCAGTTTCATCAGTTAAGGATATCATTTCTTCAGTCAGGGATATTATGCTTAATCAATACATATATTTGTTTACTCTGTCATGCATCATCTGTTAAATCAGTCAAGGATATCCTCTGTTTAATCAGTCAAGGATATCCTCTGTTAAATCAGTCAAGGATATCCTCTGTTTAATCAGTCAAGGATATCCTCTGTTAAATCAGTCAGGATACCATCTCTGTTAAATCAGTCAGGATACCATCTCTGTTAAATCAGTCAGGATACCATCTGTTTAATCAGTCAAGGATACCATCTGGTAAATCAGTCAAAGATGCCATCTGTTCAATCAGTCAAAATATACCATCTGTTTAATCAGTCAAAATATACCATCTGTTTAATCAGTCAAAAGATACCATCTGTTTAATCAGTCAAAAGATACCATCTGTTTAATTAGTCAAGGATACCATCTGTTTAATCAGTCAAAATATACCATCTGTTTAATCAGTCAAAAGATGCCATCTGTTAAATCAGTCAAAAGATACCATCTGTTAAATCAGTTAGAGATACCATCTGTTTAATCAGTCAAGGATACCTTCTGTTAAATCAGTCAAGGATACCATCTGTTAAATTAGTCAAGGATATCCTCTGTTAAATCAGTCAAGGATATTCTCTGTTTAATCAGTCAAAGATACCATCTGTTAAATCAGTCAAGGATATTCTCTGTTAAATTAGTCAAGGATATCCTCTGTTTAATCAAAGATATTCTCTGTTAAATCAGTCAAGGATATTCTCTGTTAAATTAGTCAAGGATATTCTCTGTTTAATCAGTCAAGGATATTCTCTGTTTAATCAGTCAAGGATATTCTCTGTTTAATCAGTCAAGGATATTCTCTGTTTAATCAGTCAAGGATATTCTCTGTTTAATCAGTCAAAGATACCATCTGTTAAATCAGTCAAGGATATTCTCTGTTTAATCAGTCAAAGATACCATCTGTTAAATCAGTCAAGGATATTCTCTGTTTAATCAGTCAAGGATATTCTCTGTTTAATCAGTCAAGGATATTCTCTGTTTAATCAGTCAAAGATACCATCTGTTAAATCAGTCAAGGATATTCTCTGTTTAATCAGTCAAGGATACCATCTGTTAAATCAGTCAAGGATATTCTCTGTTTAATCAGTCAAAGATACCATCTGTTAAATCAGTCAAGGATATTCTCTGTTTAATCAGTCAAGGATACCATCTGTTAAATCAGTCAAGGATACCATCTATTAAATCAGTTAGAGATACCATCTGTTTAATTAGTCAAGGATACCATCTGTTAAATTAGTCAAGGATATTCTCTGTTAAATCAAAGATATGTTTAACTATTAGGAATATCGTCTGTTTTTAAAAATAAAAGATATCATGAATTCAATTGATCAAGGATATAATTATTTATTAAGTCTAAAATATCTGTTTAATCAGCTGATATTAATAACAGTAGCGACTTTCTGTATAATAATAAGCACTTTATCTTTTTTTTCTTTGTTTTGTTAGCCTGATTCTAAAAATTGAGAAATATGGTTTATTTACTCTGACCTAAAGATTGTTTCAAAATATGTGAAGTGGACAAGTGCACCATTTTTTTTAAGGTGTAGAGTATATTCATTTTATTGTCATTTTGCTTGTGCAATAAACTTCATTTCCCTAAACATTTATCAAAATTAACTCATTCATTTTTTATTTTTTCATGTGTGAGTATGCAAACATGTACACAGGCTCTCCTTAGAAATCTAAAGCCTAGCAAAGTCTGTACATTACCAGACTGTTTAAATAGACTTTTCCATATGACCTATTACAGTTTTCTCTCTATGGTCAGATCACACTGTTGATACTATTGACATTTGTAGGCATGTACAAAACAGCTGATGGCCACTGCAGCAGTTGTCCTGTCAATTGTCTAAGTTGTTCAGATGATACCAACTGTAGCTGCTGTGCTAGAGGAAGGTTAGCATACTTTGATTTTGTGTCTTTGTGTGTGTGTGTGTGTGTGTGTGAGTGTGTGTTCAGAGCTCATTCAGCACCACCTATTCCAGGTAATGTTGTGTGTGTGTGTGTGTGTGTGTGTGTGCGCGCATGCGCTTGTGTGCGTGTTTTGCTACCATTCCTCTTTAATTCTTTGTTATTTGTGACTCAATAAGATATGTCATGTTTGGTATATGTGATGTTCCTGTATGTGTGTGTATAAGCTCTAATGCTGTAAGTTCTCTGCCATGGAGTGTATTTATTTATTATTATTTATTAGTGTCTGTGTGCTTTTTGCCAGTGAAAGTTTAGTATGGTTTCTGTCTATTAATATGTTTGCCTCTTTACTGTTATGTGTCTATGTTTTTTGCCATTGAAAGTTTGCTATAGTGATTCAGTGTGTTTGCCATTGTACTCGTATGTATCAGTTTGTGTTGTGCATGCTCTCAATATTCTTTTTTAACTTGCATGCCAGGTAGGTTCAGTATTTTACATTTGTTTCTATATATGTTTGTGTTTATGTGCTTATATGTGTATTTAACTTGCATGCCAGGTAGGTTCAATATTTTACATTTGTTTCTTTATATGTTTGTGTTTATGTGCTTATATGTGTATTTAACTTGCATGCCAGGTAGGTTCAGTATTTTACATTTGTTTCTATATATGTTTGTGTTTATGTGCTTATATGTGTATTTAACTTGCATGCCAGGTAGGTTCAATATTTTACATTTGTTTCTTTATATGTTTGTGTTTATGTGCTTATATGTGTATTTAACTTGCATGCCAGGTAGGTTCAGTATTTTACATTTGTTTCTATATATGTTTGTGTTTATGTGCTTATATGTGTATTTAACTTGCATGCCAGGTAGGTTCAATATTTTACATTTGTTTCTATATATGTTTGTGTTTATGTGCTTATATGTGTATTTAACTTGCATGCCAGGTAGGTTCAATATTTTACATTTGTTTCTATATATGTTTGTGTTTATGTGCTTATATGTGTATTTAACTTGCATGCCAGGTAGGTTCAATATTTTACATTTGTTTCTATATATGTTTGTGTTTATGTGCTTATATGTGTATTTAACTTGCATGCCAGGTAGGTTCATTATTTTACATTTGTTTCTTTATATGTTTGTGTTTATGTGTTTTTATGTGTATTTAACTTGCATGCCAGGTAGGTTCAGTATTTTACATTTGTTTCTATATATGTTTGTGTTTATGTGCTTATATGTATATTTAACTTGCATGCCAAGGACAGTCAATATATTTTTTATTTATGTTTATGTGCTTGTATGTGTTTTCTCTAGATAGCAAAAATTTGACTTCGCTGCAGATGTGTATTTTTTTCTATCTCTCTTAATATATGTGTGTAGGCATTTTTGTTTGAATACTGGTTTATGTACTTCTGTGTATGTTTGCATGCATTTGCATGTTCTGACAGCTTCAGTTGTACATGCTTTGTCAATGAAAGATTGTGAAGACCATTGTCCTTCTGCATGTCTATGTATATCTATGTGTCATCATGTGTTCAATGTTCATGGTTGAGACAAAATTAATTTGGCATTTATGTAAGACGTTTCATTTGCTTTGCATTAATTTTGCCATGTGTCAGTAAATACCTATATTTCTTTTATATTAATCTTGCCATGTGTCAGTAAATACATGTATTTCTTTTCATATTAATCTTGCCATGTGTCAGTAAATTCATGTATTTCTTTTCATATTATTCTTGCCATGTGTCAGTAAATACCTGTATTTCTTTTCATACTAATCTTGCCATGTGTCAGTAAATAACTGTATTTCTTTTCATATTAATCTTGCCATGTGTCAGTAAATAACTATATTTCTTTTCATATTAATCTTGCTATGTGTCAGTAAATACCTGTATTTCTTTTCATATTAATCTTGCCATGTGTCAGTAAATTCATGTATTTCTTTTCATATTAATTTTGCCATGTGTCAGTACATTCATGTATTTGTGTTTTAATACTCAGACAATGCTTAACAAAACAGCTCATGCCGTGCAGTAGTCACACATGTAAGCAGAGGGATACAAAAAGAAACAAAACAGTTACACCACATCTCCATTTTACCTCAACATCCCATGTTTGTCATCAAGGACACCAATATACATTTCATTATAAAGATTGAAAGGGTTATCTACATTCACTCATTATAACCTATAGTTTAAACAGCACCTGTAATTGTCATTTTCGTAATATTGTTTCTTCCAGCTATCTTAGGGATGGTGTCTGTGTGTCCACATGTGGGAATGGTTATCTCCCTTTCCATGTGAATTACAGTAATAACTTGGTAGTCCAGCAGTGTCAGCATTGTGAAGGAGGTAAGTAACAGCACTGGCTAGCTCACCTTTCATTAAGGCAGTGTTGAAAAGGTAATATTTCTGGCATTTTAGAACAACACTTAACTTTTAAAAAAAACCTACAAACAGCACATTAGAATATAAATACCATTTGCTGTTGTATTCAAAACTTACAAAAGGGAGTGATTTGAATTTGATTTATTCAGAATTGATAATCTATATGAAGTCCAAAATATTTCAGTTTTATCATTATTTTTTTGAATGGATTGTTCAAATTCTGTTGTAAAAAAACAGTTTTCTCATTATTTTTTTAAGTGGTTTGTTCAAATTCTGTTGTAAAAAAAGTTTTCTCATTTTTTTAAGCGGTTTGTTCAAATTCGGTAGTGCAAGGTTGGATGATTGCAATAATGTAGCACCAAAAAACTGCTTGTAAATGTTGGTAGTGTATTCTTACAATTTGTAAATTGAAGGTTTTTTAAGCTGAAGCCAGTGATAATGAGAACATTAACATTTTTTTTTTGGAGGGGGGGGGGGGGTGGAGGGTAAATATCATCATATTGTGGTATGGATGAAAAGCTCTAATGCAAAAACTTACAGTTGATTCATTCAATCAGGACTACAAAAATCAGTTTTTAAAAAAAATATAGTAATAGTATGAGTTGTCAGAAAAACTATATTTTTTCTTCAGCTGATTGTTCCCTATGCCCAAAAGGGTTCAAGTATGTGACTGGAGTGTGTATACAGATTTCAAACTGTCCTGAGGGGCAATATTTTCATTGGTCTTCCATGGTAAGCTCAGTCTAATGTTTTTCAGTGACATTTTCGTTTGTTTTGTTAATGATCTGATATATTCTTATTTAATATGTAGCCAACTGCAGATTTATCATTACATAATGTACTGACATATCACAGATTTATCATTACATAATGTACTGACATATCACAGATTTATCATTACATAATGTACTGACATATCACAGATTTATCATTACATAATGTACTGACATATCACAGATTTATCATTACATAATGTACTGACATCACAGATTTATCATTACATAATGTACTGACATATAACAGATTTATCATTACATAATGTACTGACATATCACAGATTTATCATTACATAATGTACTGACATATCACAGATTTATCATTACATAATGTACTGACATATCACAGATTTATCATTACATAATGTACTGACATCACAGATTTATCATTACATAATGTACTGACATCACAGATTTATCATTACATAATGTACTGACATATAACAGATTTATCATTGCATAATGTACTGACATATCACAGATTTATCATTACATAATGTACTGACATATCACAGATTTATCATTACATAATGTACTGACATATCACACTCTACAATGCGTGTTCATTTTTTGATTTTCATCAGACTACATAGACCATGAATAGACTACATTTTATACAGCAGTAGATCTAGATCTGTGTTATTCACATTTAGAGTACATGCTATGTATGTCAATACAGACTGATAACTGATAATGAATGTCAATACAGACTGATAACTGATAATGTATGTCAATACAGACTGATAACTGATAATGTATGTCAATACAGACTGATAACTGATAATGTATGTCAATACAGACTGATAACTAATATGTATGTCAATACAGACTGATAACTTATAATGTATGTCAATACAGACTGATAACTGATAATGTATGTCAGTACAGACTGATAACTGATATGTATGTCAATACAGACTGATAATTGATAATGTATGTCAATACAGACTGATAACTCATAATGTATGTCAGTACAGACTGATAACTGATAATATATGTCAATACAGACTGATAACTGATAATATATGTCAATACAGACTGATAACTTATAATATATGTCAATACAGACTTATAACTGATAATGTATGTCAGTACAGACTGATAACTTATAATATATGTCAATACAGACTGATAACTGATAATATATGTCAATACAGACTGATAACTTATAATATATGTCAATACAGACTTATAACTGATAATGTATGTCAGTACAGACTGATAACTTATAATATATGTCAATACAGACTGATAACTGATAATGTATGTCAATACAGACTGATAACTGATATGTATGTCAATACAGACTGATAACTTATAATGTATGTCAATACAGACTGATAACTTATAATGTATGTCAATACAGACTGATAACTTATACTGTATGTCAATACAGACTGATAACTTATAATATATGTCAATACAGACTGATAACTGATAATGTATGTCAATACAGACTTAAAACTGATAATATATGTCAATACAGACTGATAAGTTATAATATATGTCAATACAGACTGATAACTGATATGTATGTCAATACACCCTGATAACTGATAATGTGTCAATACAGACTGATAACTGATAATGTATGTCAATACAGACTTATAACTGATAATATATGTCAATACAGACTGATAACTTATAATATATGTCCATACAGACTGATAACTGATAATGTATGTCAATACAGACTTATTACTGATTATATATGTCAATACAGACTGATAACTGATAATATATGTCAATACAGACTGATAACTGATAATGTATTTCAATACAGACTGATAACTGATAATGTATGTCAATACAGACTGATAACTGATAATGTATGCCAATACAGACTGATAACTGATAATGTATGTCAATACAGACTGATAACTGATATGTATGTCAATACAGACTGATAACTGATATGTATGTCAATACAGACTGATAACTGATAATGTATGTCAATACAGACTGATAACTGATATGTATGTCGAGACAGACTGATAACTGATAATGTATGTCAATACAGACTGATAACTGATATGTATGTCAATGCAGACTGATAACCAAACGCCATTTCATTACATGTAAACACATTACATTGAACATAGCATTGTCCATAGGCTATCTTATTACATGTAAACACATTGCATTGAACACAGCATTACCCAAAGATCATTTCATTACATGTAAACACATTGCATTGAACACAGCATTAACCAAAGGTCATTTCATTATATGTAAAACACATTGTATTGAACACAGCATTAACCAAAGACCATTTCATTACATATAAACACATTGCACTGAACACAGCATTGTCCCAAAGGTCAATTCATTACATATAAACACATTGCAATGAACACAGCATTGTCCAAAGGCCATTTCATTACATGTAAACACATTGCATTGAACACAGCATTGTCCCAAGGCCATTTCATTACATGTAAACACATTGCATTGAACACAGCATTGTCCCAAAGGTCAATTCATTACATGTAAACACATTGCATTGAACACAGCATTGTCCAAAGGCCATTTCATTACATGTAAACACATTGCATTGAACACAGCATTGTCCAAAGGCCATTTCATTACATGTAAACACATTGCATTGAACACAGCATTGTCCGAAGGCCATTTCATTACATGTAAACACATTGCATTGAGCACAGCATTGTCCAAAGGGCATTTCATTACATGTAAACACATTGCAATGAACACAGCATTGTCCCAAAGGTCAATTCATTACATGTAAACACATTGCATTGAACACAGCATTGTGCAAAGGCTATATCATTACATGTAAACACATTGCATTGAACACAGCATTACCCAAAGGCCATTTCATTACATATAAACACATTGCATTGAAATAAGCATTACCCAAAGGGCATTTCATTACATGTAAACACATTGCATTGAACATAGCATTACCCAAAGGCCATTTCATTACATGTAAACACATTGCATTAAACACAGCATTACCCAAAGGCCATTTCATTACATGTAAACACATTGCCTAGAACCATACATTTTTTTAAGGGCATTTCATTATGAGTAAAAACCTTGCTTTAAATCTCACACTTAAAGGGCATTTCATAATGAGTAAACACCATGTCTTAAACCTCACAGTATTAAAGGGCATTTCATAATGAGTAAACACCATGTCTTAAACCTCACAGTATTAAAGGGCATTTCATAATGAGTAAACACCATGTCTTAAACCTCACAGTATTAAAGGGCATTTCATAATGAGTAAACACCATGCTTTAACCTCACATTATTAAGGGCCAGTTCATTATAAGTTAATGATTTGCTTTAAAAATCACATTATACAATGCTATTTTATTGAAGTTTAATCCTAAAAGATGAAATCGATGGTGCTTTCTTTGGCTAATAAGCAACCTGTTTCACTGAATAATAATTAGCCAGATGGAATAGCATTTAATGTTTACAAAATGAATTTACTGTAAGAAATGGAGGCAATAAAGAAATGGATGGCCCAGAATTTAGCATACCAAACCTGTGACTGAAAAGGTATGGGTTAGATAGAATTCTTCTATCATATCAGGCTGGATCAGCTGCCATGGTGTTTGCTTGGGCAAGATACATTACTCCAGTTGCCTTGGCAGAAAATACCCTTCTTGTGTTTGCTGTTGTAAAATGCCAAAGCTGCAACCTGGCATCTCCTATTTTTTTTAACTACTAACTACAAAGTAACAATCAGCATTAGGAGCATGGAGAGTTAGTGTTACATGTGATAGGAGGGTAGATTTTGTTTGTTTGATTAGGATTTTTAACGCAGCTTTAACAATTTTTCAGTCATATCGCTACAATGTCTGATGTGAGACAGTTTATAGTGATGTCTAGCACTGAGGCATCTTGCCGCAGACATGTAGCATGATGTCCCACCCAGTCACATTATCCTGACACCAGGCCGACCAGTCCTAACACTAACCTCTTAATGCTGAGCGTCAAGCGAGGCAGCTGTTAGTACCATTTTTGTAAGTCTTTGGTATGACTTGGCCAGGGATCTAACCCACGACCTCCCGCTTCCTCGGTGAATGCTCTAACCACTAGGCCACCAGAGCGGTGATAGGAGGGTAGAGTTAATGTTACATGTAATAGGAGGGTAGAGAGTTAGTGTTACATGTGATAGGAGGGTAGGGAGTTAGTTACATGTGATAGAAGGGTAGAGAGTTAGTGTTACATGTAATTGGAGCATGGAGAGTTAGTGTTACATGTGATAGGAGGGTAGAGAGTTAATGTTACATGTAATAGGAGGGTAGAGAGTTAGTGTTACATGTAATAGGAGGGTAGAGAGTTAGTGTTACATGTAATAGGAGCATGGAGAGTTAGTGTTACATGTGATAGGAGCATGGAGAGTTAGTGTTACATGTGATAGGAGGGTTGAGAGTTAGTGTTACATGTAATAGGAGCATGGAGAGTTAGTGTTACATGTAATAGGAGGGTAGAGAGTTAATGTTACATGTAATAGGAGGGTAGAGACTTAATGTTACATATAAAAGGAGACTAGAGCTTTTACATGTAATAAGAGAGTAGAAGTTAATGTTACATGACTATGTGGATAGATAATGTTACATGTAATAAGAAGCTAGAGTTAATATTACATGTAATAAGAGTGTAGAGAATAAGTATTATGTGTAATGGGAGTAAGTTAATGTTGCAGCTAGAGTTACACATAATAGAAGGTAAATTGAATATTACTATTAATAATAGGATAGAGATTTTGTGTTATATGTCCAGAGAGTTAGTGTTACATTTGATATATAGACGATAGTGTATAGTGTTACCTTTAGTAGGTGGGTACAGAGTTAGCATGCCAATAATAGGTGGGTTATAATAGGTCGGTACAGATTTAATGTTACATAATTAATCGATGGCTAAATTGTCTTACTTGTGATAGCTGGGTTCAGAATTAGTTTTACATACAAATAGGTGTTTACGTAATTAATGTTACATATACTAGGTGGGTACAGAGTTAGTGTTACATATAATAGGTATACAGAAATAGTATTACATATAATAGATGGATACAGAAATAGTGTTACATATAATAGGTGGCTACATAATTAGTGTTATATATTATAGGTAGGTACAGACTTAGTGTTATATATTATAGGTAGCTACAGAGTTAGTGTTATATATTATAGGTAGCTACAGAGTTAGTGTTATATATTATAGGTAGCTACAGAGTTAGTGTTATATATTATATATTATAGGTAGCTACAGAGTTAGTGTTACATGTAATAGATTGGTACAGAATTAGTGTTTCATTTAAAGTGTTTTATTTAATAGGTGCATACAAAAACAGTGTTACATATAATAGGTGGCTACAGAGTTGGTGTTACATATAATAGGTGGGTAGATGCATTTACACTTACATTTTTTGATGAAGATTTGTAGTATGATATTTTTTCTTTTTTTCAGTCCTGCAAGTCTTGTAGTGTATCGTGTAAATCCTGTATAGGTCCAAGTATGTCTGACTGTCTCTCCTGTTTCCTGCCAGATGGCTACAACAACATGATGCGCACATGCATGCGGTGCTGCAGTCACATTGAAAATCCATCTGAGCACAACTGTTGTCATTGTCTAGAAGAAGGTAGAACAAACTTTGTACATCACCTTCTTGTCAAACTTTACAGATTGCTTAGGATTGGTTGTATCATAAATTAACACCAAACTGAAAACACAAGAGTATCATTTATGATTCTGGCATTTGATCAGATATTTAACAGGTTTAAGGTAGATTTTATTTATATTGAGTGGTTTATTCTTGTATTGATTACATATTTAACAGGTTTAGCTCGATTGTATTTATAGTGAGTGGTAAAATTTGATCATCTTATACATACTTCATAATTTATGCAGATTTATTCAAATTAAATTAAATAT
Organism: Unio delphinus; assembly: GCA_029339505.1. NCBI lineage: Eukaryota > Metazoa > Mollusca > Bivalvia > Unionida > Unionidae > Unio > Unio delphinus. The sequence continues at coordinate 3,572,689 of JAQISU010000014.1, forward strand.
TAATTGTTGATCAAAAACCTAATGCTAAAATAGTTAAAGCAAAGTCTGTTCTTTCCTGATTGTTGAATACTTTTAAATTTCATCAAAAAGCTTGAAAGTTGTTGATCATTATGGAAGTTTACAATGGTAGCCAGGCACTAAACTGGGTCAAAAATAGAAGATGTCGGGCCTGTCATTGCAAAAAAACAGGGAAGCATAAAGTTATTTTTAACATTCACTGCTTTATTTGTGACTTCGTAGCACATGACATTCAATGCGGTTTGTTATGGATCCCATGTTCAGGTTGACTGTATCCATAAATATCCATGTAATTTAACGTTGATTTTGCCATATGTACTTTTTTTGGGTTGTGTAAATAATGACCTTCCAAAGGAATAAGGATTTTTGAAGAGCCAAATAAAGTGAGTAATTGCCATTCAAAGGTATGTGTAATCAAATTTTTTAAAAAAGGATACTAGTTACTGAAATAGTTTTAAAATGCCTACAGCTGTACAACTTTTACTATTGAGATAGCGTGAAATTAGGACTTTGTTATAGCGTGAAATTATGACATTGTTATAGTGTGAAATTAGGACTTTGTTTTCACTGGTCTACAGTATCACCATAGTAACATTTTTACTGATCCTGCCAAATTTCTCCTATTATGGCAAAAATACAACTATCAACAGAAGAAGGATTGCATTATTTTCTTCAAATACTTTATCATAATACCAATCACTACCTCACATATCCAGCACTCTCAGCTTAAGTTTTAGCTGTGAATGCTAAAGGTTGTCTGCTCACCTTGATAGCTGTCAGAGTGATGTCCCCTTAGATATTGGGATTAGCACCAAGTCGTGTCTGTTTCTCAGTTACTACTTCCTGTTGTGTTAGGTAGCATGCTATTTTTGTAGACCTCACCAAACCAGTGTCAAGACTTTCTTGTGGTCAACCACAGAGAATGTTGGAGGAGTTCCCCATCTTCGGAAATTGTACTTGATGGATATTTCCAGTTGCTTCTTGCTCATTTCTTACTGAGATAAAGTTTTTTTTATATTTTTTTGAGTCTGTTTTTTAATTACAACTTTATGCTATGCAACTTTAAGTTACTTTCATGTTCACTAGTACAAGGATTTTACAATATGTACTTGATTTTTGTACAACATTAATTACAGACCTTTTTAAGTTGTGTGGGTAATTTGTTATCAATAGAAGCAGCAGAGAGGGTGAACCTCACAACTTTCCGAGCGTCGATTCGGAAATCTGAGGCTTCTGCCAAATAGTAAAAAAAATGGCGTCTATTCGATAAAATAAGATTTCCTTATATACGCCAACGTCGTTGTCATTCACCCTCTCTGCTGCTGCAAATGTTTCATTTGTGGTTAACAAAAAATAATAAATGATTTCAACCAAATATTTGATCGAGTCCGATACGATATCGTGTCCGAGGATCATGTAAATTTATTGTTACAAATCCATGCGGGGTTGACTGAGCATGACTAAAGAAATTTTTAAATTGATTGAAGTCCATATCGGAACACCATGTCTGCCAAATATTTCGTAGCGTATGTGTATCAACGCCGTTAAACACAGCAAGAATATTACAGTTATCTCTGATCACTTTTGGAATCTGAGTGTAGCGTTGAGTGACATATATCACATCAGTGTTTTTGTGACGCCCCCGGGAAAATATTCTAGCTGGGTTTTTTTGATTGTCTAACATCACATCGTCGTATACGACTAAATTGTTAATGCTCCCATCAAGGTCATCCACGGATGGCGCCTCGTCAATATCAGTTATAAAATCAATGGTATTCTCACCTTTAATTTCTAATGCATTCTCGTTAAAATCCTTTAACACTTCATAGCATCGTTGATCATCTACGCTAGGGGCAATTAAATACAACTTATCCCACTTCATCCATCTCATTATTAAATTGAGCAACAATTGCGTTTTACCGGATCCAGATGGCCCGATTATAATTGCACGGATAGAGTTTGGTAGCGCTGCATGATGCTTAACTGGTTCTCTTATTTTAGTCGCTGAAAAATCAATTATATTCATATCTCTATACATAAATTATGGATCTATATTGTGTGAAGTGTAAAACGCGTACTAGCACAAATGATGTGACGACGGTTACAACTAAAAATAACAGATCAGCACTAACTGGTAGATGTGCAACATGTGGTATAAAAAAGTTTAGATTTATTTCTACAAAATCAAAGATTTTACAATCCGGAGATGTTTTAAAAAAAAAACGAGGAGGTGATATCGCAGCCAAATTGACAAAGCTCCCTGGAACCCCATGGGCAAAGTACCCCGGAGAAAAGCACCTTCCAGGATATAGCTACTGTGGTCCCGGAACACGATTAGATATCAGACTTGATGATCAAAATCAACCCCGACCCGGTGAAGAACCAATAAACGCCATTGATAAGGCCTGTCACCTTCATGATGTTGCTTATAAAAGCAGCAACCTGCAACACAGGCATCTCGCGGATGTGAAATTAATTCATGCGTTAAATGCTATTCCTGATAAATCTTTTAAAGAAAAGTTGGCTTCGTGGTTGGTAAAATCAGCTATGAAAGGCAAATTGATGATGGGTGCTGGTAATTGAAAATGCTAGCATTTTAATATGGAATCAATTTATTATTCCCCAAGAGGATACTGGAGGGGTAAATCAGCAGTCCATAAACTCGCTAGCGCTGCAAAAGTGAAAAAAACTACAGCGGCGGATTGGTTATCCAAACAGGCACTATGGCAAATTTATCTACCACCACCTAAACAAATTCAATTCTCGCATTTTGATGTGACCGCTCCTAATGAAGTTCATCAGGCTGATATATTATTTCTGCCACATGATCGTGGTTACAAATACGCGTTAACCGTAGTTGATATTGCAAGTCGATACAAAGAAGCAGAACCGTTAAAAACAAAATCAGCCACTGAAGTTGCTTCTGCATTTGAAAGGATTTATCGACGAGGTCCTCTGCACTGGCCGAATCTATTGCAGGTTGATCCTGGCAAGGAATTTCAGGGTGCGGTTCTATCTACAATGAAAAATCATAATGTCACCATACGACGAGGGCATACTGCGCTACATCGCGATCAGGCCATTGTCGAACGATTTAATCGGACGATTGCTGAGCGGTTATTTGGATATCAATACGCAAAAGAATTCATTCAAGAAAAGCGATCCAGTGAATGGGTTAAAAGATTACCATCTGTGATTACTGCACTGAATAACGAGATTACTAGAACAATCAACATGAAACCTATCAACGCGATTAAAAAGAAGTCAATACCCGTACAACCACAAAAAGATTTCCCTAGAAACGCTAGCGTTTCCCAACCAATTCTTGGTAGTAGTGTCATTGTGAGGTACTTATACGAACCAGGAGAGCTTGAAGGGGGTAGAAAAAGGGCTACTGATCCTATTTGGAGCGTCACTACGCATAAGATATCTAGTATAACACGATCAACTGGTAGACCAGCAATCTATAAACTGGATTCAACTGCTCCTCAGCGAGGATTTACTCGACAACAACTGCAAGTGATTCCCGAGGATACTCAATTGCCACCGCATGGTCTTAACTAGCACCCTGGGTGCTGGCACCCCGGCGTCTATTGCACTCAAGACAAGTCAACATCACATTATTTCTGACATGACCGAGATTGTTATTTTTTCTGTCTACGGTGAATTGGCGAGGATCCTTATCCGAATACTGCCAACGCATTATACAATTGCAACTCGCGCAGTGATTATTCTGTTGTTTCTTCAAAGTGATTATTAATTTAGCATCAATATCAAATTCTCGTTGTTTTTTTTTGTCCTGTTGTTTGTAACCGGAGAGTTTTTTATTAATGATGCTAACATCAATATCACTTATTGTTGTGTCATTATCATCACCAATGATTTCATCATCGCCACTGGCTTCGCCAACAACAATTCTTCGAAGCTGATTTATTCTTCGTACTCTGGATACTGCGAGATAGACTAAATTCGACCATTCGATGCGATTATCTACCATCCAAACAATTGTATCCGATATAGTCAATCCCTGTGAAGAGTGTATTGTTGCTGCGTATCCTAGCGTCCATGGGGATTTATTAGCACGCAATGCATCTTCAACGACATTGATATCAACCAGCACAATATCATTTAATACCAGAATTTGTTTTTGAAATCCTTCGGATTTTGGGCCTGGAATATCAACTTCTATATTCTGCTTTCGTGTATCCGAAGGCCTATAACACAACGGTACTGGAAGCGTTGCAAATTTTTCTTTATGCAATTCAAATAACTTCATCTGAAGTGTGTCTCTGACTATTTTTCTACTTGCTACTATCAAATCATTTGGTCTCCACGTTTCCCAGAAATCATTCATAGGAGTTTCTGAAATTATTTCACGCGCTATTTCGCATTGGATTTTATCCGGTTGTAATCTAAGCAGTGCTTTGAACTCGCGTAATTGTTCATCAAGTGATCTATGGTCGGTATTAATTTCTTCATAATAGTCTACAGAACCCTTTAGCCATTCATGTGGAGATCCACCGACAAATGGTGGTGGTTGGCCGTGATCACCGCACATGACGACTTTTGTGTTTTTGTTTAACAACCACTCAAGAAATGTTTTTAATACATCTAATGACACTGTGCATATTTCATCCCAAATTATGATTTCAGGAATGAATTTATCACCCATACGCTCAGGAGTCCATTTGTCACCTTTCCATCGAAAAAAACTATGATAAGTACAGGCATTTACCCCTCGCTGTATCATCTCTCTGGCGAGTCTGTGAGTCGGTGTTAACACAATCATGTTAGTAGAAATACAAGTATTTCCACCACCACGATATAATTCAATTGCACGAGTTGTCTTTCCTGACCCACCACAACCGTTTAAATAAACTGTCTTGTATCTACATATTGGATCAGATACCGGTGGTGCATTAGAAAATTCTGATTGAATCTCATCACATTTTAAGTACTTTTCATCCATGGCAACGTCTGCGGATTCACAATACTCATGTAGCATCTCCTTTTTAAATCGCCAACGCCCCCACACTTCCTCCAGATCTGTGAATGCCGCTACAGCTGATTTGTACTTATTGTGTATATACATCGAATCAGTGGCCACTCTAACCGCGGTATTAGGAAATCTATTTATCATCGAAAATAGATTAATGCAAGCATAGGCTAGCATAGAACTTCTCAAATGTGTGTACTGGGAATTATATCCATCACAGTAGGTAACAACCGTACCCAATTTCTCACCATTGGATAGAAAAGCATCCTTACGGGATACAAGTTTTCCCTGTTTCGTTAAATCCGTTACAAGAAAATCGTATTCAGCGACGTCTATGATCAACCGCGAGGAAAATTTTGCATTGTCGTATCTTCCACCCTGGGTAAATTTACCGATTATTTTTCGTTCAAAATCCTTTGCTTGTTCTTTTTTACTTTCAAATAACTTCTTAGACCAATTTATGATTTCTTCTTCATTGAAATCTGGACACTGTTTTCGTAGTTCGCTGATTATACGATCTAGATCGGGTTGTGGTAGCCAAACTTCTTTTTGAGCTCGATAGCATATAATAGCTTCGGAAACAATCAACGATATCAGCATGCCACAATCAATCATATATCGTAGTAACACTATTGGCATCCAGGCCTTTTCAGATAGGTGTTTACCGAGCCAAACATAACTACACGGATGTAACCCTGTAGCGAGTTCAAATGATATCACACGAGCGAATCCGGTTAAATCAAAATCAGGTAATGGTCCATTAATCGCAACACGAGTCATTTCATGCGTGGGGTGTCCAAATCGTTTAAAATAGTTACTACATTCTCCATACCCGAGAAAACTTCCAGGATAACACGCGGATATATCAATTGAAATCATACTGTCACGATGGTATTTTGTATTCCACAGTCCTCCATGACCAAATTCGATGCAACTCAATTTAACATCCTCGAGAAAATCACTTCGTGTTGGACGCCAGGAGTTTTTTTCTCTTGCGAAGTGAGCTACCACTGAAGAAATAGTAAAACTATCCGTGAGTAGTTTTTCATGGAAACTCTCTGGTGAAAAATCATTAGCGATTTTTCTCATTCTGTTATCTAATTCTTCAACGCGATATAATTCACCATTTGGTCTTACAAATTGATCAAATCCTGATTCGGAACCAGCACTACTAAGTAACCACACTGACACAGGATCATCTTTACACAACGCATGAATAGCATCAAATAATTTCTCTTCATAGAAAACATCCCCGGAAAATTCCGGGGGGATATATCTCACGATTCGTTCTCGTGGAAATATTGTTACCGCAGGTGTCCACGCGTGTTCATTATGATCAATAATTTGTATTGGCGCTCCTTGTAATCTATATTTCGGTTCGTGTAATACTTCCCCGGTTATTGTCGTTACTGATATTGGGAATTTTAATAATGTCTCTAATTTAGCTATATCAGAAATCTTTGCACCGTGCTGTTTCACTGTCAGTTCCCATTCTGTTATTTTCCTACGTCGCAGATCAGTTAGTTTATTTCCTCGGGATGCATTTGTGAAGTGTTCCATTACCCGTGTTGCTACACAATTGAGCCTTGACGAAGTCAATGGTGAATATTTCATAGGAGCTAGTTTTGCAATATCGGGTTTATCATTTAACGGATATATCCCATAAACGATTGCTGTTACGGGATAAGATCTCTCGTAGTATGGTTTGTCAATTCCAGTTAGAATTCCTGGTTTGGAATCTCTACTTACAATGACAGTTTTTTTATCCTTGAGGATTGGTTCAAATTTATCCTTAATAATCCATTTGCCTTCGACTTCGATAATGAATTTTATTCTGAAAAAATACTTCTGATTGGAATTGCTTTGCTTGAAATCCTTTGGATTTCCACCTTTGGATTTCCATCTTTGAATTTCCCCTTTGGATGGAAATTGCTTTGCTTGAAATCCTTTGGATTTCTCACCAAGGTGTGAAATTATCTCAGCTGCTCTTTTATCGTTCATAGTAGCATCGATGATGGGTACATTGACATCTTCATCAATAATTCGAAATGTCGACCAACAGTATGCTGCACCGTCTCGGTAGAATTCATTAAAACACTCCCTGATTTTACCGAGTATAGTTCTATCACCGATTAGACGTTTTGGTGTATCAGAGACTCTATCGAGATTGAATTTAGTATTTTTCCAAGGTTTGATTTTCGATAATCTTTGGAACTCCCTATCGAGATTGAATTTAGTATTTCTCCAAGGTTTGATTTTCGATAATCTTTGGAACTCCCTATCAAGATTGAATTTAGTATTTTTCCAAGGTTTGATTTTCGATAATCTTTGGAACTCCCTATCAAGATTGAATTTAGTATTTTTCCAGGGCTTAATTTTCGATAATCTCTTGAACTCCTCCATGTTATAATTAAAACAAGTATTTAAATAGAAAAATATAGTATAATGAATCACTGCAAGTGGCTAATGATTGGATCTACAACCCCGTGTAACAAATCATGCAGAAGCGAATTCTGTGGGTATCATATGCAAAGCGTGAGAAACGGTTCAAAAGGCCCTCTCCCATGCCTCCAATGTGGGGTGGGTGTTAGAGGAAAATCGCAATTATGCCTTGCTTGTGGGGGTAAACGATACAGGGAACTAAAACGCTACTATGACAAACGAATCATTGACTCCGTCATCCTTGATAAAATCAAGGACAAAGTAATAAAAACCCCTCAAGATTATATCCAGAGATTTATAATTAAAGCAGATAATAAATTAGACAAGTAGTATTATTATACAAATGAGCCAAGATTTCAGACCTCACCCAGTGCTTGCTAATTACGAAGCCTCTAGTGATGGTGTTGTCAGACACCGCAGACTCAAAGAACCTGTTGGGTATCTGAATAATATGGGATATTTGATGTTTTCAGCTGGGAGGAAGAAGTATCTCTGTCACAGAGCCATCTATGAAGCATTTTACGGATTAATCGAAGACGGTCTTGTGATTGATCACATAAATGGCGTGAAGACTGATAATTGTCTTGGGAATCTTCAAGCCGTCTCGCAGCGCGATAACCTTTTAAAAAGCAACGCTGGTAAGCACGCAAAACATCCCAAGGGTGTGAAATCGTTTGATTTAGAAAATAATGAAGAGAGAAGCTTTCAGTCGATAAATGCGGCTGGAAAATATTTCGATATTTGTAGTACTTCAATTCGATTTGTTGCTGAAAAAATCATTAAAACATCTCTGTCTAAAAAAAATGGTCATAAAATAAAGTTCGTATACACTGAAACTATTTAAGGGAGATAAATCCTTTATGGATAAATCCGCACTACAATTCACACTCTACCTACTAAGTTCCCTTGTATTATGACGTCAAAGGAATTTGTCGCCTGCTATATTACCTGTACTTGACTAGGCGCGCCCACGTGACTGTAATGGAGATATAATGCATGAGTTTTCGATAGAGAATAAAACTTTTTATTGTCACTTGTGGGCTAAAACTGCATTATTAGTTTTATTTATCTACATATCTCATGTGTGGGGTGGGTGGACTAGCAGTAAAGCAGACAGCTAACTCGTTCTTTCAGTACAGAAATTCTTTATAATTAACGCATTACCTATGTTCGCTCAGCCGGAACGCGAGTGTTTCCTATTCATTGAAGTATGTGGGCGTGGTTAAAATTCCTTGTATGTGAATGTATTTTATCTAGAGAATTATAACAGAGTATAAAAACGCTGTTTTATTAAACAACTGTATTATTTTGTTTAAAATATTTCTCATTGTTGCAGCATAAAATTGTCTATTTTAAAAATCTCTTATTGTTAAGTATACATGTCTTCCCTCTCCTCTATATTGATCGGTATTCATGTGACCTTCAGTACACACTTCTGTTTCCCACCCTGTATGATCGGTATTTCACTGACGCAGGCATGCGTGATTGATATTTACAAACAGTTAAATTAATTTTTTTTTTGTGTACTTAGTATTTTATATTCCTAAATACGATGGATACAGTAAAATTGTCTATTTTAAAAATCTCTTATTGTTAAGTATATCAGATACATATATATATATATATATATATATATATATATTAAAAAATCTCTATTCTGTATGACTAGTCCGTGGTGTAATGGTATCGTGTTTGTCTTGTAAACATAGATCCATCAACTACGTGTTCGGTCCCCATAGCAGATACATTATTTGATGGCGAAACGGAAGATGTTTTTTTCTATTAATTGGGGAGGTGGGGCGGTCCCCCTCAGCCAAACCAACATGGCAACCCATGCTATCGCATTCTCGGTAGCGTGGGTTGGTGTTTTTTTCCAACTCATGCAACCATGAATTCGATTTCATGGGTTGCCATGTTGGTTTGGTTTACCACGCCCACATCATACCATCATCGTTCCATTGAATTATAATCCATCCTTAATTAAGTTAATTAAGTATATGTTATGCCTAAAATTTGCCACAACACTCGAGTGGAAATATATTGCATTGTGCCGTCCATGTTGTGACGTCCCCCCCAAGCATATCTTCTGGGCGGTCTAAGATGGCGTTTGCCACCTTAGGCCTCCCTTCCGGAGATGTATGTTTCGGGGCCCCCTTGGGCTTACTTGGATGCGAAGGCACCCAAGGAGTTCCAAAGATGTGTTGTCATATATGTTTTTTTTTATTAATTAGAGATACAGTATACTATATTTATATAAAAATATAAATAATGGATATCAATGATGTAAATGCTATAATTGCTGAAATCTCAAATTTAAATAATAAAGGGGTATTATTATCTGAAAGTCTCGACGTTGACAAGATTACCTCGGAATATGAAGATATTGAATATCTGTCTAGTAAGGGTCGTTATGTTTTACCTAGGATGTACAGGCTCGTGAAAGGAATTCAAAAATCCATTAATGGTTGTTTGTACGGTAACGACATTAATTTATTTATAACGCTATTTAGCACCGTTGAAGCAATACGTCAAAAGCTCGGCCAAGAATATCAAAAACGAGCTGAAATTGGTTCTAAAGTTTGTGATCTTAGAAAAATGTTAAACGAGGAGCGACCCGTATCTTAACCACGTGAGTGTTACTAAAAAATAATATAGGCTTTCGTAAATAATTTAAATAATTTATTTATTTTTTTTTTAGCGTTTTTTGTAACACTTGTTACATAGGATTTTCTCCTGAAAGGATACTCATCAGTCTGGACTTGCTCATGCAGTTATGTGCATAATGGATGATCTGGTCGTAGTAGCAAGTAATCACCGCGACGCCTCCATTTTCACGTAATTGTTCTTGTTGCCGCGTCGTTAACACAAATCGTTCATCGCCATTCTCAGATATTACAATTCTGAAATCCCCAGCGATGTTATTTCTGAAACACTCGCGGATAGCGTCGTACAGTTTAACCCTGTCGAAGATGAATACGTTAGCTTGATGGTACATTATTTAATAACTAAGTTATTTAATAACTAAGCTTTTAATTATGATGCAAACCCTCCGGATTTCACATTTGAAAATTTAGTTCACAAACAATATATGGTTGGTGAATCGCTTACAACTAAATTAGCCCGAGAGCGGCTAGCAGCAATTAAAAAGTTTATACCGGTTCGAGACAGACTTCGCGAGAAACTTCAACAACGACAACAAGCGCAGACTGACTTTTCTGTGTCAAGTGAACAACTGTTTACTCCGATAACAAGTGCGACCAAAGATGTGAAAACAGCAACTGAACGAGCAATATACGGAGATATTCCTAAGGAAGGCAAGCGACAAGAAGTGCCTGTTCTTGGTGTGCTTGAAAAGATAGCAGCAGAGACCGGACAAACACGCGCAGGGATACAACAGTTATCCAGTGATATAAAAACTCAGCGTGAGTATGAACGATTAGCTGATATTGATGATGAAACTCAAAGAGTTTCCACACCTGAACCACAACTTGTTGATGTCGTCACCCCAAGAGGTGTTTCCTTTATAGACAAACTCACCGAAGGAGCTATAGCAGAAATCAAACGACCTGAATTAATAAAATCCGAACATTATAAGATTTTTGGAAATTTTGCCGCCCAAAGCTTTCATTCCAGAAAAGACTTTTTAAAAGACGAGTATAAAAACAGTAGAATAAGCCGAGATGAATGGGCTGATTGGTTGTATAAAACGAATAAGGGGGTTGGCCGTTTAAATAAAAGAGAATTGGGATATAAAGAATTTAGAAGGGGAATTGAAGAGTATGATGAAACTGGTACAACTGAGAAAACAAGCGGAAAGGGATATTCGATTAAAAATCCAAAGGATGTATTTGACTCTACCGTGACATGTCCTGGTAACATTCTCAGTGATATATCACGGTTAGAGGTTCTCATCGGAGGGAAACGAGCCGGAAATAACTCCGTCGAGATAATTAACGAGGCCGCTGATATCTGTAGACGATTATTTGCTGGTGGTATCATGGACATTAATGTATATCGAGAACTTATTGCTGAATTAGTTGAAAATCACAACGATGAAAATCTTATGGATGTAAGCGATTGACCACTAATTGAAAAACTACTAGTTTTATAACAAGATGATTATACACTATAACCATGATAAACCCGTAAGTGTCTACGTGGTGAACTCACGATTGCCTGTTTATCGCGCGTGGTACGGAGATGGTTTCGGCAATACCATTGCGGGGTTATTTACAAGAATGGCTCCCAAGGTGGCGCCGTTAGCTAAACAATTATCAATGAAAGCCATTGATATCATTCGTGATAAGGGAATCAATTTCGTTGGAAATCTTGCAGGAAAGGCATTTTCTGCCGCGAAAGATAAAATAGCATCATTGGTGCGAAAGAAACCACGAATGACTTCGTCATCGATGACTTCGTCAGTGGTGAAACCACCAGTGCTGCCATCAACTACAGTGATGCCTGCAAAAATCAGCAAAGTAATAAATAACGCAGTGGAAGAAAAACTAGCGCAATTGACTTCGTCACCACCGGTAACAGATAGCGCTATCATGAACGCGATAGCAGGAAGTGGTTTGAAACAAAAAAGAAATTCGAGGAATTTTCAACGACGATGATTACAAAGATGAAAATGCTAGCGTTAAACTCTTCGAGTTTCACAATTGAAAACGCTAGTAATGTTATAAATGTTTAAACGAACAGCTGATCCCGCGTTAGATATGGAAGCCCCAATGCGCAAGGATGATTCCGTCCGCGATTATCAATACTATTCCTATCATGCAATACAACCCGACCTACGATCGCGAATTGAACTTCAAGTTCAAGATACCAGTAAATACTTTTTACCATGTGAAGCATTTATTGAAGTAGAAGGAAAACTTGTAACAAATGATGCAGCTGATACCCCATATGCAAATGATTCAAATATCCGAGTTGGTTTCGTCAACAACGGTATAATGGCGTTATTTGAAAGTGCAAGATATCTCATTGATGGAAAAGAAATTGAATCAATAGACCGCGAGGTTGATGTTGCAACAACAATAATCGGACTAGCAAGATACTCCGATGATTATACAAGATCGGCTGGTCCATCTATGATGTTTGCAAAGGATACCTCTGATAACGCTGACCACCTTCAATACATTAAAGTGTTAACACCGCAAGACACTTCAGTTGATAATCAACGAGAAGCAATTAATCCAGAACGTCGAGCTAGACCCGGAACTGCGTTTGATATTCTCGGAGGTGTTAATGGTAATTTCAATTTAGGATTTGCAACACGAAAATTAGCATTGGAAGGACAAGAGAAAAAGTTTTCATGTGCGATTCCACTCCATCACATATTTGGATTCTGCAGAAATGTCAGAAAAGTCATCTATGGAGCCAAACACACAATCGCATTAGTGCGAAAAGGCAATGACAATGATGCAATTGGGCGTACTGGTGCCAATGAAGGTAAAGTTGTTTTGAGTAAAATAGTATTATGGATGCCAGTAATGACTCCATCAATTACCACGGAAGAGCGGCTACTTTCGTTTATGGAAACCGGTGGTAAATCATTGCTAAGTTGGCTAACAACAACGACTGATGCTAAAGAGGATAATGTTAATGGTACATTTACATGGCACCTGGCATCAAAACAAGGCGTTTCAGCTCCACGTCATATATTTATAGCGCTGCAGAATCGGAATCGATTAGGTTCCCAAGAACGCAGTCATATGATATTTGATCGGTTAGGGGTAAGTGAGGTTTCACTGAGAATAAACGGACAACAAGAACCATCTGAGGATATACAGCTTAATTACGGAAACAACCAAATAGCACGTGTGTATCATCGGATGCTGTCATTTATGGCCCGTGATCAAAATGTTGATACTGGTTTGCAAATATCTCAGCTCGATTTTAAGAACTTGTATCCAATTTATTACTTTTCACTGGAACATCTTGATTTAACAAGGCAATCCGTTGTTGATATACATTTTAGGGCTCGTATAGATCCTGGTGGTGTTGATTATAGAGCGGTTGCTGTTATTCTCAGCGACAAATCAATGTTGTTAGAAGGGGCTGGCGGACGAATGAGACTTGTTGATGCACCAGTGGAAAATCTGTAAATGAAACTTGAAAAGTTTCCATAGGATTTCCCCAATTAGATCAATTGAAAGAATAAATGTGTTTTACAATAAAATGCCATATAGTGTTGTTAGTGTCAAGCTGACTGATGGTCAGGTCAAGAAATTAAAATCAAAATCCGCTAAGGAATGTGGAACAACAATAACGTTAAAACCAGCGCAGATGTCCGGAGGTACACATAAAATATCATTAACGGATCGTCAAATAAAACATTTCAATGATGCAATGAAAAATAAGCGAGGAGTTCAAATAGAATTTTCGAAAGCTGCAGTCGCGAACATGATAAAATCAGGTGGTATATTTCCATTGTTAGCCGCAATACCAGCATTGATTGCAGCGGCTGCCCCAGCGGTGGCGAAGGCGGCAGCGTTGGGAGCCGTTGGGACCGCAGCAGGGATGGCGTTGAAAAAGGCAACTGGTGGATCCGCTCGCGGTAGATCCACAAGTGGATCCGGGTATAAAAAAAAGGGAAAGGGGTTGTACCTACCAGGAACCCCGTATTCATGGTACAGCGGCAAATCCGTAAACGGATCGGGTCTAAGAAAAATACCAGGAACGGTTTATTAGTTGAAAGCCCAATTGTTGAGGAACCTATAGTTGAGGGACCTATGGTTCCTATGTCCAATTTTGATTTAATTGATGCTGCTAAAAAACTAGCGATAAAAAACTTCAGAGGGGTTTTTATGAGAGATCAATTACCGAGAAAACCAAATAACGTTGAAACCGGTATCATCAATCTTGATAACAGCAGCGGATCGGGAACTCACTGGGTTGCATACGCGATTGATCCACGTGGGATTGTCTATTTCGATTCATATGGGTTAGCTCCGCCAAGCGAGTTTATGCGGTATATAAATTCCTCGATGAAACTCAAAGGGTTTCCGATTTTTTATTCCACGCTGCCAACACAACAATTAAATGATCCACCGATATGCGGCCGTGAAGTATTAAATGTCCTCGCGGAGATTTCATTTAAATCCTTTGGATCTCCGTGGAAACCACCTCATATTATTGTAAACGAATACACGAGTGGGAAATTACAAGGATCAATAAATTGAAAACACAAGTTACGCTAACAATAATGATCGATATTTGGGGACAACCTCTGTCAATGTTGGAACCCACCGAGGAAACATCTGCGGGTTCTATCGAGGATGTAAAAAAGATAATAGAAGATGAAATCGCTGAGACGTTAAATTTAACAAGTGTTGACCCGAACGAAATAGTTGTATTTCAAGATCGCCAGGGTAAATTGAAAAGCAGTAATATATCCGTGAATGACATTTTGATACGGCATCGCGCTGCCGCTGAAAACTCTATTGCACTGTATTCCAACGATGGACAACTTAAACCAGGCGCACTTGTGTCTACGATCACCGACGCGATTGCTACCAACGAACGTGAGCTGAATGATTTTATACGAGGTTATAATAGTTTTCGCAAAAATGTCGTACATAAATTCTTTGGAACCCCGCTTGTGGTTGGCATGACTCTCGCTGAAATTAAAGACTTGTTGAATTCATTCTTCGCTAACAAGGAAGCTGGAAGGATGATGACTGCTTCAGAAATCAAGGCAAATTATCTCGAGATTTTTAAAGTAAGCGAAGATCAAAAACTCACAAACGACATTGTTGGTAGGTTCTTTGGAACCCCGCTTGTGGCTGGCATGACTCTCGCTGAAATCAGTGAGTTTATCGGCAAGCACACTCACAATGCCTACATCGCTAATAATTTCTTTGGTGTCCCGGCTACATCTACAATGACTCTCAAAGATATTAATATGTTTATGGTGAGACAAACAACACTTAATACCATCGTGGATAAATTTTTAGGGAGAACACCTGTGTCTGAAACCACATCGTTGACAGGCATGACTCTCGCGGAAATTAAAAGCGCTATTGACAAACAAAAACACACCAGCGATATTGTTAATAAGTTCTTTGAGGGCAGTAGCCTCCAAGATATCACGACGAAATTTTCTAACATCGACAACCATATTAAAACCCAAGCAGAGCTTAAAGTTGAAGACCTTCTGGTTTCATTATTCTTCTCTAACAGGGAGGAGAGTGGAAAAACAATAGATCCTACCAAAATCAGGGTAAATTATCTCGATATTTTCGACGATCTTTTTAACCTGAAAAGAATATCTGAAAAGGTAAAGATTCCACATCACTACACGGGCGTTAAAAATATCGTGTATACGGTTAATCATGGAACCATGGATTGGATAAGAGACGGTTATACTACATTATCCATCGGTATCTTGGGTCTCCCCGGCATAGTGGGCCCTGACTACAAGCCAACATGGGTCGATGGTATCTACAGGCTAACGTGGATCTCTATCGATCAATTTAATATGATCGCGGACGGTAAAACCTACTCTGGTGGCACCGCGACGTTAATTATGGATGGTCGCAAAAAAAACTTTAATGTCGTCGCGGTTGATAGCTCCACCATTAGATCAAAAATAGCCTGGTGTTTAGAACTCGTAGCTCATTTTTCCGACTGAAGTACTAGCAATTCCCGCTAACGATGACAAATAATTGAAAACACTAGCGGATTTAAAATAACACCAATGACTTTGTCATCGACGCAATGTCGCTATGATCAGGTCAGAGAATTTCAAAATAGACTCAAAACCCTCACTGAGGAGTATCAAAAAAAAATGAAAAAATACCGACGAAGAATCACCGCAATTGATGTTGCTATGTACTCGGTGTCAAGCGTTCTCGCTGGCGCCGGAATAATACTTGCATCGGTTACAATGATTGCCCCGGTCGTAGTTCCAATTTGCATTTCTGCGGTGGCTACAATCGGGGGTATATCAACCGGGATAGCAAAAAAGATATCATCATGCAGCCAGAGTAAACTGCAGAATTACTTACTTCAATTTCATATTGCATCAACCGCATATTCGCAGTTATCATTGATGATATCGTCGTCACTCGATAATACGATTATATCAGATAGTGAATTCTCAGCGATGGTCAGTATTTTTGATTCCGCGATATCGAAATTAGAGCGACAACATGAATATAATAACAATGACAACACCGATGGAATCAGAAAACACGAACCCAAAAAAACAAAAAATGATCTCAATAATATCAACATTACCAGATTGTGAGTTCTCAGTGATGGTCAGTATTTATGATTCCTCGATACCAAAATTAGAAATAAATCATGAGTATAGCAACGATGACGACACCGATGGAATTACTTCAACGAATAGTGGAGAACACGAACCCAGTACAAACGAGTATGATATCAATAACATCAACGAATCCAGAATTCAGTGTGAATTTCCCCTCTCCAGTCCCAGTGAAGGAGATAGCGCTAGCAAAACTACGAGTGTATCACAGTTGGCCTAATATCAGATCGGTTGCATTTAGTGGTCAGCAACCCAATAACACACTGGTGTTCTCGTATAAGAATAAACCCGATGGTACTCCAGAGTGGGAAACAGTTTCGTTACCAACTGGGTCGTACCAAATTAAGCAAATCAATGCTGAAATTCAGCGTAGAATAAAATCAATCACTGGAAAAGAATCAAAAATAGCTATTAATCTTCATCAACCGACACTCTCGTCGTCGATCGAAATAAGCACAGAGGGATACATTGTAGATATATATAACAGCTCGTTAAGAACAGTGTTAGGATGGCCTGAAAAACCACCGGAAAAATCCGCCACCGACTTAACCACGGACATACAATCATATCATGAAATCAATCCCAGTTATCGAGATAATTTATCTGATATAAGAAAAGGAAGAATCGCCGATAGATTTATATTTACCAACAAAGAAACATTGCAATGGGATTTTATCATTAAAAGAACAACCGACTCATCTGTTACTATTTCATTTACGCTAACTGACGTCCGTGGTTATTTTAATGAGATTAAACAATTATATGACACACAACTAGAACAACTACGGAAAACAAAATCGCAAAAACACGTTGAAATAATAAATCAGCTTATATCGGACATGAAATATATCTATGAACTAATTATTCAAACAATAATTAATGACAACAGCGACAATAAACAACGATTCCTAACCGATTATAATATCACAGAGGACAATCTGCGTAATTTCAAGTTTCCCAAATACAACGCTGATGAACTAGCAAGAATTGTTAAAACCGATATCAAGGCGCTACAAAAATCAGATTCAGCTGTCCTCTTCAGGTATAATAATGATCCAGATGGTGGCGGTAGGCATATTGCCCCTCATAATGTGAATATTTCAACGGTGATTGCGCTCAATTTAGTATGTGATGCAATTGAAGGAAGCTATCAAATTAATCTAGAGCAATCAAATCAAGCTCAGCAGGGATATATTCTTTATTCATTTGCACCAACAGCTCCTCCAGGATTCCTAATTATTGAAAACCCAATTAATCCTGTCTACATGCGATGCCATAATAATTCGTTAACGAGAATTAATTTCAAACTCACCGACCAGTCAAATAATCTGATTGATTTACAAGAAGAGGTGTTAGCGATTAGTTTGTTTGTAAAGTCCTAAGGACTTTCATCATAAATGATTTTCGTCCTAAAGACTCGATCAAATATTTGGTTGAAATCATTTATTATTTTTTGTTAACCACAAATGAAACATTTGCAGCAGCAGAGAGGGTGAATGACAACGACGTTGGCGTATATAAGGAAATCTTATTTTATCGAATAGACGCCATTTTTTTTACTATTTGGCAGAAGCCTCAGATTTCCGAATCGACGCTCGGAAAGTTGTGAGGTTCACCCTCTCTGCTGCTATAGAAAACTATAATTCTTTCACAGCATCCAACTCGGTATGCACATCTCCTGTATAAAATTCGGATTGTGTTCAGATACATACAGGACAGTGTTGTATCATTAGTCAAATGGCATCTACTGCAATTGTTATAAAGTAACACATCTATGACTTGATCTGTATTGCTTATGCCCTTTTAATGTCCACTTCATTGATTGTAGAGTATAAAAATTGTCTCTATTATTAATTATGGAGTCTAGATATGAGCAGGACTAAGTGTAGATGCAAAAAATGGGCCTGGAAAATTACCATAATGCAATGCAAAAATGGGCCTGGACAATAACCATAATACAATACAAAATGGGCCTAGACAATAACCATAATACAATACAAAATGGGCCTAGACAATAACCATAATATAATACAAAATGGGCCTAGACAATAACCATAATACAATACAAAATGGGCCTAGACAATAACCATAATATAATACAAAATGGGCCTAGACAATAACCATAATACAATACAAAATGGGCCTAGACAGTAACCATAATACAATACAAAATGGGCCTGAACAATAACCATTATACAATACAAAATGGGCCTGGACAATAACCATTATACAATACAAAATGGGCAAGCACAATAACCATAATACAACACAAAATGGGCCTGGACAATAACCATTATACAATACAAAATGGGCCTAGACAATAACCATAATACAATACAAAATGGGCCTGGACAATAACCATAATACAATACAAAATGGGCCTAGACAATAACCGTAACACAATACAAAATGGGCCTAGACAATAACCATAATACAATACAAAATGGGCAAGCACAATAACCATAATACAACACAAAATTGGCCTGGACAATAACCATTATACAATACAAAATGGGCCTGGACAATAACCATTATACAATACGAAATGGGCCTGGACAATAACCATTATACAATACAAAATGGGCCTGGACAATAACCATAATACAATACAAAATGGGCCTAGACAATAACCATAATACAACACAAAATGGGCCTAGACAATAACCATAATACAATACAAAATGGGCCTGAACAATAACCATTATACAATACAAAATGGGCCTAGACAATAACCATAATGCAATAGAAAATGGGCCTAGACAATAACCATAATACAACACAAAATGGGCCCAGACAATAACCATAATACAATGCAGGTGTGGAATGCTACTTTGGAAATATATGCCAAATGTGCACTGTAAGCATGGTAAGACAGTAGGCTTCAGTATTGGGCACATTATATAAGGGAAAGTTGAGAGATACAAAGATGCAAATAGTCACAGTGCCATTTTCACTGTCTGATTTAGACAAAATAATTTTTTTACTGGTATGAACATGTCTGATGCCTCACGCATACAACAGTCTTTTCTCTTTCCCTGCCCAGATGCAAGCCAGATCGAAAGCATGCTAGTCCAACTCAAATACTGCCTAATAAGATGCAATTAATTACTTGGCTTAATTGTACCATAACCCTTCCCAGCATGCATAAGATGCAATTAAGGACTTGGCTTAATTGTATCATAACCCTTCCCAGCATGCTTAAGATGCAATTAAGGACTTGGCTTAATTGTACCATAACCCTTCCCAGCATGCATAAGATGCAATTAATTACTTGGCTTAATTGTACCATAACCCTTCCCAGCATGCATAAGATGCAATTAAGGACTTGGCTTAATTGTATCATAACCCTTCCCAGCATGCATAAGATGCAATTAAGGCTTTGGCTTACTTTTACCATAACCCTTCCCAGCATAAAGAACCTTTGTAAAAGATAATCTGCTCCTGTTTTGTTATGATTGGCCATCCAAATCAGGTTGCATAAAGTCTGCACATATCAGAATAGGGAATCTCCTTGTCTTGTATAACATACTGTCATTAGAAATCGAGCACTCTCATGGAACAATTGTTAGGTGCTTGGCAGAAGTTACTTCACTTAAAATTGCATAAGCCATGAAAACTGGTCCGTTTAGTATTGCAACAGACAGGAGTGGTGATTATGACAAAGTTGTAGCATTCTGTGTAAGAGACTTTGACAACAAAAAGGGCAAAGTCAGAGTGCTCTTTTTTCATTAACAGAATTTCAACAGTAGGTTCCACTGGAGAAAATGTTCTTTTATTTGCTTCATAATGCTTTGAATAAATATAAGTTGTCAGAACTGTACATGGTTTTCTTCTGGTACTGAATCAGTGATGATTGGAATTCATAAAGGAGTTGCATTATATTGTTTGAAAATTGTCTCCATCATTGTTCATATCAAGTTGTCTCTATCATATGATGCACCATGCTTTAGGAATGACTGCTGATGAATTAGAAGGAGAACTCCTGAAGTATCAAGTTGGCACTCTACCTGACAATGTACTTCAGGCAAATAGAATTTACTTTTTTCCATGTTATTTCTCAGCATAAAGACCCAATAACTGGAAGATATAAATTTCCTCCTCTTTGTCAGGTTATAAAAGGAATATTGGTTCTTTACCATTCTAATGCTGACTGTGAGAGATCTTTCAGTATTGTTAACAAAAATAAAACTGAATTCAGATCCAGGCTCTGTAACTCAGCTTTTAGTGCTCTACTGGTGTGCAAAACATTCATAGTCTCAGCTGGTACAGTATGAGTCTGTTGCTTTTTAAAGCTCAAACTATTATATACAAAAACATGAAGCAGTAATTGATGTGATAAGTCCAGAGGGATAAAAAAATCAATTTGTAGATATGCTCATTGAATTTCTATCATGTTATATGTGGATTACTCTTTTTATGCATGGATTACTCTTTTTGTCCATTTGGATTACACTTTTTCTTCACCACTGGTTTTCATGTATGCTGGTAGGCATGGTACCTCTTCAGCTCATATTTTCACTCAAGGTCAACATCTGTCAGGCATAAACACTTAATCAAACCTAACTTTTATTCTCACAGTCAACATCTGTCAGGCATAAACACTCCATCAAACCTAACTTTTATACTGAAGGTCAGCATCTGTCAGGCATAAACACTTAATCAAATCTAACTTTTATACTCAAGGTCAACATCTGTCTTAGACTCAATGTTCTTGGACTATTATTATTCACTATGCATATGGAGAAGTAACCCAAAATCAAATGAAATTGTTACATGTTTTTTCCCATGAGTTAAATGCTGTTGCATCAAACATTGCTTTCAAGCATAACTGTTGATATTATACAAGTTGTGAGAGGTCAAAGTCAACTTTCTAAAATATCTTTCACCCTAAAGTCTCAACTTCGACCTGGTGGAACCTACAGCAGCAGTGCAGCAGTTCATCTTTCCAGATCATCCGGTAGCTTCTTATTCATATGGCGATATAACTAACACTGGATCTGCAAAGACAAATTTTTCCTTTTCTTCCAAAAGTCATATCTCAACATTGGGAGTCCATACACCAACTGGTTATTTCAAAAGTTAAGAAGCTGCCTTACATACATTAAGGGACTGGAGGGCATACAGTACTAATTATATGGAAGATCTGTGAACCAGTCTAGAATTAGTTGAACAAATAATAGAGTATATTTACAGGTGTGGTGGTCCATAATTGGTTAATAATGAAAAGTAAATTTTAGTAAAAATATTTTTTGAGAGCTTATTCTATAAGTAATTTTAAAAAAGTATTTACCCTATATTCTGTTTATGTAATTTTAGTAGTAGGAATACTCAGTGTTGATAGTGGCACCTGATTCATTTGGTGCAGAATCAGTAACATGTATTTCATGCACATGTAGATAAAAAATGCTGGGGCACATATGTTCGCCACACAGAAGCTTGCACCAAGGATAGTTGTGCATGGAGAAATATAGGTCTGATCATTAGCATCCAGAAATTTTAAGTTGAATTTTGAATATGATGGTGTTTCCATACGTTTACTATGGAAATTGAATTAGTACTGAGTCCTATGTGGCGTCTCTCAGAGGTAAGGGATGTAACTCTTATGATATTATGATTGGGTAACATATTTAAAGAAGAAACCAATTTTTTAAGTAAAATGTTTTTTGGTTTCAGTCATACTTAACCGATCATAATATGCATACACGCTCCCAGCCTACATGCCACTAAATCCTATGAAGAGATCATGCATTATAATAGGGTAATAACTGAGGTACAGACAGGATTTGTACCAATCCCTGTATCTAAGGGAGATTATAATATATGGGCAGACAACTTTCATATCTAAATATTTTAGCCTGGGGGTATTTGATTGGTGAGTTAGTGGTTATACTCGCAGCATATTATGATAAGGTACCTATTATTAAAAAAACACGTTTTACTCCAAAACTAGGTTTATGTGAATACTCGTGGCAAAGTTTAGAACATTGGATCCTGTTCTGTGTCATGTTTCTGCCATTTCTTTTCCCACAATTTCTGGTACTTCCTCAATCTCTTAATGATTCCACTCAGTCTTATCATCATATAAATTTTGTATGTTGAATTTGCGGCTGAGCACCTTGTAAGCATGTTTATTAAGAAATATTTAAAAGAAAACATGTGAATCAGTATAATTCTGCATTATTTTATAGTTTGTCACCTTGACCTTTTTTAAATTTACATATTGTTTGTATTAACAAGTATTCAATTAACAGTAAACTATTAAATGGAACTTGACTACAGTATTCAGTTAACAGTAAACTATTAAATGGAACTTGACTACAGTATTCAGTTAACAGTAAACTATTAAATGGAACTTGACTACAGTATTCAGTGAACAGTAAACTATTAAATGGAACTTGGCTACAGTATTCAGTTAACAGTAAACTATTAAATGGAACTTGACTACAGTATTCAGTTAACAGTAAACTATTAAATGGAACTTGGCTACAGTATTCAACTAACAGTAAACGATTAAATGGAACTTGGCTACAGTATTCAGTTAACAGTAAACTATTAAATGGAACTTGGCTACAGTATTCAATTAACAGTAAACTATTAAATGGAACTTGACTACAGTATTCAGTTAACAGTAAACTATTAAATGGAACTTGACTACAGTATTCAGTTAACAGTAAACTATTAAATGGAACTTGACTACAGTATTCAGTTAACAGTAAACTATTAAATGGAACTTGACTTCAGTATTCAGTTAACAGTAAACTATTAAATAGAACTTGACTACATTATTCAATTAACAGTAAACTATTAAATGGAACTTGACTACAGTATTCAGTTAACAGTAAACTATTAAATGGAACTTGACTACAGTATTCAATTAACAGTAAACTATTAAATGGAACTTGGCTACAGGCTTTAAATTATTAAATACATGCAACACAAGACTATATCTGGTTACAACCTGTGGAAATTTTACTGATCCTACAATAGTGAGGGCTGGGGTATTTGGTAATCTATCGGCAATTGTAATGATGATGGATTATTTTTAATTTCCTGACTAGTTGTATTATTGTTCTTTTGATGTTTGGCAAAAGCATAACATAGATTTATAAATGTTGAAATGATATTTGGTATGTACCTTAAGTTGAAAATTTATTCTAATCTGCCTCCTTTTTTAAAACAACTTTTCACTAATGAACTGCATTTGGAGAGAATGGAATAATTTTTGCCGGATCCGAAACAAATGTAGCAAACATGCTATCTTTGTATACTTTTAATTTGTATCTTATGGTGCTATAAAGTAAATAATTATTTCTAACCTGGGGAATTTATGGAAATGACAAATATCTTTACCCTATCTCTTGAGGCTATGGATTGCATGTAACAGTTCTTTCTTTCTGTATATTTCTTTTTTTCTTCTTTTTTTCTTTCATTCCTTCCTTCTATCCAAAATCAGATATTTTAAATACATTTTAAAATACATCCAAAAATGGACATTCTTTTGGGTGAAAATTTGCAAGCATTAACATATGACCATTATTTGACAGATCAGCTTCATATGACCATTTTTTGACACATCAGCTTCATATGACCATTTTTTGACACATCAGCTTCAGGCCGCAATTAAAAATATCTTTGTTTCCCCTTACCCTACCCAACAATTTGAAGTTGAGTAGGTAGGTAGGCTAATAATTTTTTTTTCTCATGAAATTCATGACACTATAAACTGACACATAGGAAACAGAAAAACAATAAATTCAACTTTAATAATAATACTGAAATACAGTAACTCATGAACTGAAATACAGTAACTTGTGAACAAGTTTAAAATGTTTTATAGACTAGATTAGTTTTTGATAAGGGCTATTCCAATAAAAATACTCCCTGCAGGCATTGGCCAGGGTACCAATTTAACAGATTTACTCAAATTTTGAAACATATATTAAATGAGAGTAATTTCAATGAAATATAAAGATACACATGTAAAGGTGCAAGAAGTGTTTTTTTCCAAGTTTTTGAGGAGTGTTGGGTTAAGGTAGATATTTGCTGGAATAACCCTTAGTATTTTTTCTGACTAGGTCAAAAGTATAAAAATGTTTTAAAATAATTAATAAAAGTATTTTAAAAGTCTTGAGTATTCTTTCTGACTAGTTTCATTGGGTTCAATATATAATGAGACTTAACATATTTGCAAGACCTGTCAAAATGCACAAATATAAAGTTAGACATTGAATAGTGTCTCAAATATGCAGAAACATGTCAATAAAGTAATGTCAGAACACTAAATACATGTAGAAATCGAACTAACAAAAAAGAAACAAACAATGCAAAACATCATTTTAAATGTCACTAAGAGCTGCCAGGTGGTTAGTTTTTAACTGGGTTTCGTTTTGGAATGTCCTTTCCAGATGCTAAACATTGCTGGCACACTGGTAGAACAGTACAGAATCTTCCAGTCATTTCCTGGGATTTTTCTGCTCCTATGGCTCCACAATGAGCACAAATATCTGGTCTGCCAATGTTGCTGGCATAGTATGGGAATTCACTGTGTACAGCACAAGACAATTGTAGTCTTACAAACACTTTTCCCTGTAGGATGTCTCCTAAAATATTTTTAATTATGTTTATGTATGTCTTTAATGTTTTTATTGTCTGCTTTTGTTTTGTATGTTATATATGTATAGTTTTTGCTATATTGTGTATGCTCTGTGTTTATTGTCGGTCAAAGCTTAAACATTTGTACTTGACAAACAGACTTTAAATATATTATTAGGAAGGCAGTAAAAATTCTAGAAAGATTACAGTTGTCAGAGGGTGCATGAATTCATTTCTAATAACTGTCAGACAGATGTTTGAAAATAACATTATTTCATATAAAAAAAATTGTTATACCAGTGAAACGCTCAGCATTTGTGTCCTTAAGTCGTGGTAGCTTTGTTGCCACGGAAGTAGACATTAAAACAGAAAAGGCAGTCCGTGCAGGTGGTGCTTGTTGATTTTCTGTACTAGTAGTAGTTGAGGAAACATCATCCAACCCAACACTTTTATCACGGGTCACCGTAAATGTAACATATTTCAGTTGCTGATTAAACTCTTTCACCACATGCAGACCTTCGTGAAGGTCTGGATGAAAAGTCATTGTTCCATCTAGTTTGTCTGATAAACTGACGTTCAGTACATCTGCTTTATGAGGGCGAAAGTCTGTATCATTGGTAATGTCGTGATAAACATCATCCCATGTACACTCCGTTGAGTATTCTAGTATTCTGTTGTTACAAATTTTTTTGTTTGATTTCCCGCATTTCGCGATTACGCTTACACATATAATGAAATCTTCGTATTTTCTTTTGCCGGCTATGCCGGTCATGATGCTTTTCCTATCTAATTTTAACACCTTGCAACAAACGTTTTTCGCGCGCTAGTGACATCGATTTTGTTGACTGCATGAAAATACGGATCGCACAACGAAACAAAACGAAAAAACGAACTTTTGAACAAAACGAAGAAAAAAAAAATACTATCGCAAATTTTTCAAAAAAAATTTTTCAGTCGGCGGATTTTAAGAGGGTCGGTCGGGTAAGGGGAAACAAACTTAATTTTAATTTTGGCCTCATATGACCATTTTTTGACACATCAGCTTCATATGACCATTTTTTGACACATCAGCTTCATATGACCATTATTTGACAGATCAGCTTCATATGACCATTATTTGACACATCAGCTTCATATGACCATTATTTGACACATCAGCTTCATATGACCATTATTTGACAGATCAGCTTCATATGACCATTATTTGACACATCAGCTTCATATGACCATTATTTGACACATCAGCTTCATATGACCATTTTTTGACAGATCAGCTTCATATGACCATTTTTTGACAGATCAGCTTCATATGACCATTATTTGACAGATCAGCTTCATATGACCATTATTCGACAGATCAGCTTCATATGACCATTTTTTGACAGATCAGCTTCAAATAAATTTGTACATCAGATACAATCATCTTAGTAATAGGTCTTTTCAAAAATAGAATAATGGAGATTGTAACACAAATTGTGTCACATGATGGTGTCACAAAAGTTGCTTTAAATGAAGTTAAACTGGGTGTCATTGGGTTGAACTCACATCATTCTGTTCTGTTTTTAAAGAAGTTCATCATGCATATGATTTTAAAAACTAGATATAACATTTCTGAGAACATGATATTGAGAAAAAAAAGAACAGCCATAAGTCAGTGTGTACTTTGCTGATCAAATCTATCTGTAACAGGTGACCTTTTGTCGGTGAGTTGGAGTTGCATTTTGCAAAAAAATAAAAAGGCTAGACTGGATACATAGATAGAGGGAAGATAAATTAAGAACATAATAATTTTTAAATACAATTGTCATGTGAAATAAATTGACAACTTACATTTTATCCATTTGTGTGTATTAAAATCCATAATGCTTGATATTTTAAATCCATTTATATGACAAGTTCATGAATTCTATTAAGGTCAAGCCTAGTATAAAACTAGTTGTCTAGAATGATCCAGTTCAGTTATCTTGTAATATGGTAATTCTATGTCATACAAATAAATAATGCCAGAGTGATTATAGTGTCTGCCTCGGATGCAGAGGTCGTGAGTTTGAACTCCAGATGAGTCATACCAATGACCAATGAAAATGGACCTTGCAGCTGTCTCACTTTAATGCTTAGACTGGTTGGCCTGGTGTCAGGATAATGAGATCTGGGTGGGACATGATGATATTTGTCTACAGCATGATGCCCCAGTGCTAGAGTACACTAGAAAGTGGCACAGTGCAGACATTGTGATATGACTAAAAAATTGTTAAAGCTATATTAAAAATCCAAATCACAAACACATATACACATATTTTGGTTCAAGTTTCTTAGTAATGCTTTGCTCGTGGGACTGATATTTAGATTATTGTTTTCTTGTTGAAAATGAATTTTTAAAAAAAATATTTTTGCAGCTAGCATGTGCATTCATTACGGCCAGAAAGTTACGGTATCTTTATTTTTTGTAAAATGTAATGATTTGTCACTAGATACTCTTGTATGTTATTTTCATAAGTTATAAGCTGATTTCATTCTTGTCTGATTAAATACACCATTGTAATACTCACTATTTTCCTCTTCTGAACATTTGGGAGTATTGGAATGACACTTTCCCAATCCATGTAAGTTTTGGTTATCAGTATCTCATGTGTGGCTAGTATTTTGGGCTTTCTTATAACGGTAAATTTAATTTGTAAGTGTAGAGGGCTTATAGATACCTTTCTGCCCTTCAACCCCAGGGGCTTGCTTTTGGTGATTCGAAAGGTGATGGGACAACAATTTTGAGGGAGTTGTATCAACAAGTGGTTCATAAGTACTTGTATGTGTTACATTGACAAGTGGTTGATACCTGCTTGTAAATGTTATGACTACAAGTGGTTGATACATACTTATATGTGTTAAATCAACAAGTGGTTGATACATACTTGTAAGTGTTACGTCTACAAGTAGTTGATACATTATTTTTGTTGCATCTACAAGTATCTGATACTTGTATGTGTTACATCTATAAGTGGTTGATACATATTAGTGTTATGTCTACAAGTGGTTGATACATATATGTGTTAGGTCTACAAGTGGTTGATACATACTTGTATGTGTTACATCTACAAATGGTTGATACATACTTGTAAATGTTATGTCTACAGGTGGTTGATACATTGTTTTTGTTGCATCTACAAGTATCTCATACTTATATGTTTTACATGAAGAAGTGGTTGATACATACTTGCATGTGTTACTTCTACAAGTAGTTGATACATTTATGTGTTACTTCTACAAGTGGTTGATACATACTTGTATGTGTTACTTCTACAAGTAGTTGATACATATTTGTATGTGTTCCATCATGGTTGATACATACTTGCATGTGTTACTTCTACAAGTAGTTGATACATATTTGTATGTGTTACTTCTACAAGTGGTTGATACATACTTATATGTGTTATATATACAAGTGGTTGATACATATTTGTATCTGTAATTTATACAAGTGGTTGAGACATACTTGTATGTGTTATGTATACAAGTGGTTGATACATACTTGCATGTGTTACATCTACAAGTGGTTGATACATACTTGCATGTGTTACATCTAAAAGTGGTTGATACATAATTGCATGTGTTACATCTAAAAGTGGTTGATACATACTTGTATGTGTTACATATACAAATGGTTGACACATACTTGTATGTGTTAAATTTACAAGTGGTTGATACATATTTTTATGTGTTATGTATACAAGTGGTTCATGCATACTTATACAGTGGGACCCCACTATAACCCGCCCCGCTATAACCCGAATTTGGATATAACCCGATCGTGGCATGGCTCCCGAAATTTCGGGTAATTTATTACAGGTATTTTTCTCAAAGACCAAAAAAAAAAAATTTAAGTATGAAAAAAAAAATATATTAAGAGTTTAATTATCATTCTCATATTTCTCATATTCGTCTAAACTGTGCGAAAAAGAACGTGTAGAAAATGTATTATCAAATTTCTTCTAGTTTTGTGCCAAAATAAACGTCGGAAATACGAACCAATTGCTGGGCCTACTGAAAACTTTGATCTTTGTTTATTGTTGAAAAATTACAGCTCATAAGTGTCAATATTATAATTACTGATTCCTGAGTAATGAAGCCATCGTGTCTACTTTGTGTTTGTATTGAATGCATTCCGAATACAATCGTTGCTCAAATAATCTCCGATATATGTTCTCTTAATTTCATACACAACTAAGCAACAGCCAATGCGGCGGTTGATAAAAGATTCTCACCAGAATGTATAAATCAATTAATTTAAGTACATTGTTTATCATCAAAGTGAACTGCCGGGCTAAACAGTGACATAATTCAGTGGTTAAAAAATACAGCCAGTTCTGCCTGCTGTATTTATTAGAGTACATCAAAAGAACATGACGCAATAACTGGGCGGCAAATTCAAAGGACTTGACAAGCAGCTTGGGTGGGAAAATGTGCTGAAATTTACAATGACTGAATTCAGAGACAGAGAGATCCTGAGATGTACATGTAGTTGTTATAAGAATACACTTTAGCTTCCATTATTTAATCTATGGACATGTACTATTTCATCATTCATTACGTACACCCGTTACATAATTTTTTCTTTTTTCTTTTCATTGAATTCAGTCACATAATGATCTGTGACAAAATTATTGAATATTTTACATCCGTGTGTGGATATTTTCGATGGAAATATTTGTATTATGGATTCAATGTATGTTACAAGATTCGCTGGTGAGTACACGGTGTTGATACTCTTTTCATGCAATAGATTATACATGTATACATAAATTAGACACGTGTATATACCAATGCATGGTTCTCTGAATAAAGTAATATATTATATCTGCAATTTCTGTTACCACAGCAAATGTTTTTCTCATTTAATATATATTGATCAAAAATGGTAATTGTGCCATGCATTTTCGCACCCGTCTTTATGTACCCCCCCCCCCCAATTAAATCCAAAAATGTGTTGGTATTGTACATGGTTGCTTATAACACGGTTCGGTTCATAGCCCGGTCGGATTCTATGGCTCCCAACTACCGTGTTATAGCGGGGTCCCACTGTATTTGTTACATCTACAAGTGGTTGATACATACTTGCATGTGTTGCTTATACAAGTGGTTGATACATACTTGTATGTGTTACATATACAAGTGATTGATACATACTTGTATATATATATCTCAATAATCAGATACTGAAAATTCAGATTTTTTTCCACTTTGTTCTAATTTTGTAGGGAACAAACATTTTTGTGAGATACAAATTTTCATTAATTTTTGTGGTTATACTACAAATTGGGAATTTAAAGACCCAGTAAGCAATAAGTCTTGTCTGGAAAGAAAATGACGTGTACAGGTAAAATGACTTGTGGTCAGAGAACTCTCCCCAGGTCTCTGTATTTAAAATATCAAGTAAAATTCAAACTACCATATATGGTGGCTTGTATGTAAAGTCCAACTGCAGACAACATAAGACTCTTATCTTCCTTTGCATAAAGCACTGGCAGATCATTGACTTTGTTTTACCCAGTACCGGTACTCCTTACATAAATGCATATAGTCCTGCCACACATTATCTGATGACAGTTGGACTCAATTTCTAAGCGAATATATATATATTCAGAATTATAAATGCACATTGAGATATGCGCTATTAAATATAGCATTTATTTAGAACAATTTTCTTTCACATATTTAGCTATTGTACCAACATTTGCATGTTTTATTGAAACTGCTTTCACCTTGATGTTTACCACTTACAACTAATAGAAGGTCAGAGTGACATACTTTTGTAGCACAAGTAGGTCACTGACCTGTTAGTGGTGAATTCCATTTTTTTCTGACACTTTCTTTTACAGTCTTGCACTTATTTTAAGGACTTTTATTTAACAAAGATGCATTGATAAATAGGCAAGATAGAACATTCTTGAAAACTCTTGTGTTACAAGTCTGGCTGTTGCATTGATAAATAGGCAAGATAGAACATTCTTGAAAATTCTTATATTACAAGTCTAGCTGTTAAAAAATGCATTGATAAATAGACAAGATAGAACATTCTTAATAATAATAATGACTTTATTTAAAGAGGGTAACACAATTAGCTAAGAACTAATCTACCTTGAGGCCCTCATACAAGGAATTTATTTAATTCAACAGCATTTCAGAAGCCACTGGATATATTGGGTTTGGAAGATGGAAATAGAGTGTGCATTTCTAATCTCAACTGGAATACTATTCCAGAGCAATACTTTTGTGTTACAAGTCTGGCTGTTAAAAAAATGCATTGATAAATAGGCAAGATAGAACATTCTTGAATACTTTTGTGTTACAAGTCTGGCTGTTAAAAAAATGCATTGATAAATAGGCAAGATAGAATATTCTTGAAAACTCTTGTGTTACAAGTCTGGCTGTTAAAAAAATGCATTGATAAATAGGCAAGATAGAATATTCTTGAAAACTCTTGTGTTACAAGTCTGGCTGTTATTATGGGCCATAATTTAACACAGTTTACGACAGCATTGTTTCAGGGCCTCCGAGTTTCCGAGTGGTTTAAAGCGCTGTCCGTTACGGACCACTGCCATCTCACCTCTGTCTGCGTGTGTTCGAGTCTAAGATTCGGCAATTGTAGGCTTTACTGTCTGTATATACAGTACTTATTTGCATACCTGCCAATCTACCCAAATTGTACAGGCTTTACTGTCTGTATATACAGTACTTATTTGCATACTTGCCAATCTACTCAAATTGTACAAGCTTTACTCTCTGTATATACACTACTTTGTTTCTTTGCATACTTGCCAATCTACCCAAATTGTACAGGCTTTACTATTTTAAACATGCTGATCCATTATTCATTTGTACTTTTAAGTACATGTACACCTTTTCTTTAAAGACTTCCTTGATGAATTCTGTTTTACTTTTAAAGCACAGACTTCTCATTTTTCCTATGTTTTAGCTATCTTTCCCAAAATGTCCTTTTGCCCATGCTAATGGTAGAAAGCTTTGATTTTGCTAAAATGGAGAGTAGATTTTAGAAACATTTTAACTAAAAGAAGTACATATTTGGGGGGGGGGGGGAGGCAGGTGCCAAGAATATAAAGAATAAATGGAGGGAAGCAGCTTGATGTCAAATTTGTAGTGTCCAGATGGACTATCCCTGTGTAAAAGAGACTTTTACAAATGTAGCTAAAGCAAACCAACTAGTTTTAACTACTTGGTTTGAAATAAATTATATACTGTTAGCTACATTTAATGACGCTGACCTGAAAATTGACTGTGATACAGATAGGATAAAATTTTAAATGCTTTGTCAAATGAACAAATTGATCCATGCACATAGACTATAGACCTATTCACTTCATAGCCTCTCAACTCTTTTAACAAATAGGGAAACATAGTTACAGCCAGAAATGTGTTGTCAATCATAATTTTTCAAAGTTTGCTAAGCATCTCCACTGTGCCCCAGTTGAATGAAAAATATATCTGCTATATTTATCGACAAATAATGCACTTACCAGCCAGAAGGAATCATTTATCTGTCAACACGCTAATCCATAAGCAAATTTCACTGCATCACTTGCCATATTTGCAACACAGAAAAATAAATGTTCAAAGAATCCGTGAACTTGAAAGCTTAGCACATGGTTATCTGCTAAGGTCCATATTTGGCAGGTCTTTTATACAAGTCGTGGGGGACCTTTTCAAATTGGAACTGATGAAATGAATCAGTTTCTTGTAATAAATATTAATTTCATATAACATCTACATATTAAAAGATAATACCTCATTACTATGCAATGATTTATGTTACTTTTCTTTGCGCAAGTGAATAAACTGTGTACTTTGGATGCAACGGTCACACCTCAGCCCTCATTAATTTATTTGTATTCTTGCGCTGCATGTAAACATTGGGAGGTGAACACTAGTGAAGAGTTCGTTTTACTTTAAAGAAAAATATTGGGTGAGAAAAATAATCTACATTGGGGTTTGAACCGAGACGAGGAAATCCCAGTCGGGATGGGGGGGTACATTATGTCGTTCTACGAGGCTACCCCTTTGACTGGGATTTCCTTATCTCAGTCCAAACCCAACATAGATTCTATAGATCAACGACAGTTTTTTTGGCATCATAACGTTTTACTAATGCACTGGATTTCATCATAAATGTAGACAGATAATGGAAATATTAAGGAACTTAGTGCAACAAAACCTTGAATAGCCAAAGGACCCAATACAAAGACCTGCAAAATGCTTAAATCCAAGGATTATGGGTTCCTTGCCTGCCCAGATTTGCTGCCTCATTGTGTCCTTTGGAAAGGCATCTAGCTTCCATTTCCTCAACATGATGTATTCATTAATGACTTAAAAGTAATATGATGTTGATCTGCTGTATATAACGGCCACTGTTACTAAAAATAGAAAAACATTTAAGAGAATTCTCTTTGATAAAAGCTATGTTGAATTTGATGATACATGAAAGAAAGCATCCTGGCTTCAAACTTTTTTTTCAGATTTATACAAATGATGCAGTTTTGCCATCAGATATGGCTGCTTTTACTAAACAATTAAAAACATTGAAATATTTTCTTCACCAACTTGCTGAATAGTATTTAACCAAACATGTCAGAATAAATTCTGGCATTAAGACCTATATTATTTTTACACATGAAGATGGTCTTCTGGCATTAAGACCTATATTATTTTTACACATGAAGATGGTCTTCTGGCATTAAGACCTATATTATTTTTACACATGAAGACTCTGGCATTAAGACCTATATTATTTTTACACATGAAGATGGTACATAGGACTGCCATTACTAAATATAAAAAACTGAAGCCACTTCTGTGAAACTGCAGAGCAGAATTTTGAAAAAATGTAACAGAAAGCACTTTGATTTAAAGGGTATTCCAAATTCATTTCACTATTAAATATTACCAGTTACTAAAAATTAAAAAGCCATTTAATAACTTCTCAAACACCACTCATTAAATTTTGCAGCTAGCAATCAGTCTTAGAAAGTTTTTTAGTTTTTACAAAATTATGCCAATATACTGCAAAATATGGCTGCTGTTGACAAAAATGGGAAAGTTTGACTAAATTTAACAGAAAGTGTCTTGACATACAAAAAAATGAATTTGTTCCGCCATCAAATATGGCTGCCAGTACTGAAATTAGAAGAATCTTTACATAACTTTATCTAAAAAATATGCTGAACAGAATTTGACCAACTCTGACAAAAAAGCATCAATGCAGTAATGGACAAATGGTGCTGATGTACAATCATATGGATGATGTTACCAAAACTTGAGATAGCTTGAAACATTTGTTTTTATGACATGTGCAGTTAACAACATTAGAAAAATTTCAACTGAAAACATCCTGCTGACCAAGGTCCAACTATTCTTACATTAAGTCAACCAGCTAAAACAAATTCCAGAGTTTCCATTTCAAATATTTGTGGCATTATTAAGATAGAATTAAATATTCATTGAGGCTAATCAAGTCATCACATGATCTGTTTGTTTATTTATATTTTTTATCTATCTCTGTATCTTTTTTTTGGGCAACTCCACTTCCAGCACTGTGCTGCAATGAAAATATTATGAAGTCAGTCATATAGTTATCTCACTCAAGTTAAATTACATTTTAGGGGTCCTTAGTTAATTTTCACTCAGTCATAGTTATTTAACTCAAGTAAAATTACATTTTAGGGGTCCTTAGTTAATTTTCACTCAGTCATATAGCTATCTAACTCGAGTTAAATTACATTGTAGGTGTCCTTAGTTAATTTTCACTCAGTCATATAGTTTTCTAACTCGAGTTAAATTTTATTTTAGGGGTCCTTAGTTAATTTTCACTCAGTCATAGTTATTTAACTCAAGTTAAATTACATTTTAGGGGTCCTTAGTTAATTTTCACTCAGTCATATAGCTATCTAACTCGAGTTAAATTACATTGTAGGTGTCCTTAGTTAATTTTCACTCAGTCATATAGTTATCTAACTCGAGTTAAATTTTATTTTAGGGGTCCTTAGTTAATTTTCACTCAGTCATATAGTTATCTAACTTGAGTTAAATTACATTTTAGGGGT
Organism: Unio delphinus; assembly: GCA_029339505.1. Classification (NCBI taxonomy): domain Eukaryota; kingdom Metazoa; phylum Mollusca; class Bivalvia; order Unionida; family Unionidae; genus Unio; species Unio delphinus. The sequence continues at coordinate 3,608,123 of JAQISU010000014.1, forward strand.
CCTTAGTTAATTTTCACTCAGTCATATAGTTATCTAACTCAAGTTAAATTACATTTTAGGGGTCCTTAGTAAATTTTCACTGAGTCAAATAGTTATCTAACTCAAGTTAAATTACATTTTAGGGGTCCTTAGTTAATTTTCACTCAGTCATATAGTTATCTAACTCAAGTTAAATTACATTTTAGGGGTCCTTAGTTAATTTTCACTCAGTCCTATAGTTATCTAACACAAGTTATATTGCATTTTAGGGGTCCTTAGTTAATTTTCTTTTGGACTGAGACTAATAAATCAATTTTGATGTTTATCGGTAATAGACAGATATTGACTGAGATGAAGACAGACTATCGGCAGTACCTTTTGACTTTGTTCAGTTGAATGACTATATGAAAATAAATTCTGGACAAAGCAATTTTTAAACGTTGAGAATCACTCAAATGGACTTTTAAAATAGCTTGACTACAGTAGAAAAGATTGGAAACAATTCATGCACACAGTCGATAACTTATTTCTTAATTGTGAAAAACAAAATCCAATTTACATGATTGTAAAGTTTAAATCCATTTGTGCTCAAAGTCTCAATTATGAAGGAGTAATTTGTTGTCTTTGATGTTACCCATTCTGTAGCATGCTTGTAGTTGGTCATTACATTTTCATTCAGAATTTACATCGACCCAAAATTGTACTTCTGGTCCCTTTGCATAAATTTCTAGTCACTCTTTGTGTTTTCAATCGAGTATCTCAATTCTGCATATTAAATCAGTATATATTTTTTGTTTGCAGGTAAATGTATGACTGTAAGCCAAGAAAGTCCTGTGGAATTTAAGAAAGACTTATTTGGTGCTGCTGCCATTATCATCATTCTTTTAGTCCTATGCATTGCCAGCATTATCATCTTCCTGGTTGTCTTTGCCATCTTCAACTTGCGTAAGAAACAGCCCCATGCTGGAGTCAGGTACACAGAACTGAAGAATGAAGCTGAGCAAGATGGAGATATCTAGAAAATGAGAATGAATGAGAGGGATTTCTAAATTTAAAAAAAAATAGCTGTCTTGGCCTTGAATTCTTAAAACTTAATGGGCTGTGATGAAAAATGCACTTAAAAGAAAACCAAGATAAAAATTTGATCAAATTTTGAGTAGTGCTTTGTGTTATACTGCTAACATTTTAGCAGCTAGTTTCTGAACTTGTTGATTTCTGAGTTTAGATGCTGAGAATTTTCATCGGAGTTGTATGAATTATTGACCTGATCTGCATCGTTTTAACTTCATCAGAGTTACATCCCCTAAACTGTTGTCCGTTATGAGCATTATTCGTTTTAATTCATCAATATCTGACATGTAAGAAATTTTTTTATGCTGACCATATCTGTGTCATAATTATTCATTAAAACACATTGAAGTGAATGTGTGTGAAGAATAAACTAAGTCAGGGGCCTTTGAGGTAACATCGGTGAACACAGTTCTGAGCAAATAATGGACACATTTAACCTTGTTTTGTAACTGCCACCACAACATAGGGCCTAATCAGTTATTCTAATGGTCACTTAGGGCCTAATCAGTGATTCTAATGGTCACTTAGGACCTAATCAGTGATTCTAGTAGTCACTTTGTTGCCTAGTCAGTGATTCCAGTAGTCACTTTGTTGGCATTCAGATATAACTTTGCCTATAAGTCAGGAATGATAACTTTATTAATGCTAACAATTGCAGTTTGCCAAAGATAATCTTTCACTGACTGTTGTTGATATGAAATGTTATCTGCATACGTACTTGGGCAGCAGCACTAACCATTATGATGAAAATGTGTACAGCTTACAGCATATCTGTTATCCAGAGAAAGTCAGTAGGTAGAGTTTATCACACTTGTGTAATGTTCATAAATATTGTTATTTAGGTAATCAGGATCTTTGATCCACTAATTACAGGTACATGGCTGTTGAATACACACACATTATTAATGAGGTGGAATTTATTGCCTCTTTCTTTCCTTTTTTTTCACCAATGCGTATTGTTTGATTGAACATTCAGTAGTGTTGCCTTGGCAATAACTAAAACTAGTGCTCAACTATCTAACATTATACAGAACTGATTGAGTAGAAATACTATAGGTTTTTAGGTCTGTAGAAAATAAATGACTGCTCCCTAAAGGCAGCCAAATATCTTGTCCCTAACTCGAGAGCAGTCCATGTTGCAGTAAACAAATCAGTACACTGAGGCCTGGTTTATGATTCAAATAGGGGGGTGTTCCCTGGAACAAAGTCATGTTAGCTATAACACTATCAAAATCAAGATATTATGCAGTTTATATGGAGAGAATCGATATGTAAAAGGCTCAATGTCTGTTGTATACATGATGAATGTAATGCTATTCTAATATCACTGATGTTGGTACTAGGGCTTTCTACACCTTATCTGGAGAAAAGAAGTCATTAAATGTGTGAATTTTAAACTTTACAAATATACTAATGTGCTCCTCTGCAAAGTTTTACAAATGCCAACTTTTATATGATTCTTTTTTTCTCTTTATCTTTATGAGTTATTGTTTTTTAAGCTTTGTATTGTGTATATTATTTATTGTACCAAGGTTGCAATCTACCTTGTTAAAAGGTACTCCGTGTGTACTATTATACATATATTTTGATGCATGCATTGGTTACTATTATCATAACACAGATTTCAATATAATCTTAGGAAACTGAGTGAAATTATGATGACTGTAAATATTATAAACACGTCTTTCAAGTTGATCTTTTATTGAGGATAGTTACAGGCAGTCTTCACTGTAACACTTATTTAATAATTAAAGGTTTATTCTTGTAGTCGGTATGAATATCATTATTTGCATTCTCTTTTAGGACACTTGTGTTTGAAACTAAAAACTTGATTTAAGAAAATTTTCGTGCTAGAAGTGTTTATGTCTAATTAGACTGAAATTCCTTCTGATGCCATAGTGGATCTTGTTTATCTTTGAATACGATTTTTAAAATATTTTTTGCGTGTTTGAATAAATTGATTTTTTTTTTGTCAGTTGCAGTTGTACTTATATTTAGAATGAGACCATTTTTATTATAATGAAAATGTGCACATAAATTGTATGATTGGTTAATTTTTACACGTATCGGTTGAGAGCTCTATTTTTGTGATTTACCCTTTATATTGTAAATATTTTGACTTAATATATTTAGAGTGTTTACATGTACTTGTGCTTTGTCTCTTATCTCTTTGTCTTTGAACAGATATTGTGCTTTTGTCTGTGTCTATATATGCTTGGTACTGTGTTTTGTGTCTGTGTACATGTACAGGTACTGTATTTTGTGTCTGTGTACATGTACAGGTACTGTGTTTTGTGTCTGTGTACATGTACAGGTACTGTGTTTTGTGTCTGTGTACATGTACAGGTACTGTGTTTTGTGTCTGTGTACATGTACAGGTACTGTGTTTTGTGTCTGCGTACATGTACAGGTATTGTGTTTTGTGTCTGTGTACATGTACAGGTATTGTGTTTTGTGTCTGTGTACATGTACAGGTATTGTGTTTTGTGTCTGTGTTCATTTACTGTCCTTTGTAGCTATGTACATGTAGTTTTATTTGTGTATATAGACATGTAAAGGTACTGTGTTTTGTGTCTATGAGTTTCTGAGTGAAGTTGAATCATTTTTAAGAGACTTAAATAAAATTGCACAAAACTTTGTCCCCATTAATGCAGCTTTTTGGAAGATAAAGTGAATTTATGTCCCATTACTACATTAATACTGCTGTATGATTTTATTGTTTAATATATTATAATAATCAGCACGGTTTAATTGTTATGCAATGTTAAATGCTGTTTATTAGAGAATCTAATCATGATATGATTGAATATTCACTTTATAAGTTTTGGAAATTAAAAAAGTTATGGAGTCGTTCATTCTATTTGATGGCCAAGTGTAGTTGTCTGTTCTGTTTTAGATGAAGAAGGAACTGTTATCACTCTTTATCTATATACATAATAAGATTTGGTTTTCCCAGATGTTGGCATTAACTTATATAGTGCTCTGCTCATCAGTTCTGTGACTAAAGTTACATACAGACATGTTTATTTTTAACACAGCATACAATAATTTGGAGGCAACTCACACAGGGATAAAAATTACTGTTTATAGCCTAATATAAAATAGCATAGAACTAGATATGCTGTCACATCATGCTCTGGTACATCATGATCTGTCACATGCACTGGTACATCATGATCTCTGCTGTCACATCATGCTCTGGTACATCATAATCTGTCACATCATGCTTTGCTACATCATGATCTCTGCTGTCACATCATGCTCTGGTACATCATGATCTCTGCTGTCACATCATGCTCTGGTACATCATTATCTCTGCTGTCACATCATGCTCTGGTACATCATGATCTCTGCTGTCACATCATGCTCTGGTACATCACGATCGCTGCTGTCACATCATGATCTCTGCTGTCACATCATGCTCTGGTACATCATGATCTCTGCTGTCACATCATGCTCAGGTACATCGTGATCTGTCACATCATGATCTCTGCTGTCACATCATGCTCTGGTACATCATAATCTCTGCTGTCACATCATGCTCTGGTACATCATGATCTGTCACATCATGATCTCTGCTGTCAGATCATGCTCTGGTACATCATGATCTGTCACATCATGATCTCTGCTGTCACATCATGATCTGTCACATGATCTCTGCTGTCACTAGAAATCGCCAGTACCGTATATTTTTATGTATGAGTTGGGTCAATGTTTATATAAGTGGTGTCAATCGGCAAACAAAAATCTTGTTAATGTGCCTGCAGACCAGGTTCTGTTCAGCTGGTTACTTCCAACAAACTGCACAGACCCAGTCTGGTGGTGCATTATGTGCCAGCAAATCTGGGTCTGTGCAGTTTGCAGATGAACACATCTTATATGCGTATATGTACTGTATGTTGGGAGTATAGTGTTACCCATGTCTTTGTGTCCATTAAGGTTTGTGTATGGATCATTTTTTCAAGTATTGTGATGGGCTTCATCTCTATTTTCCTTTGAGTAATAAAAAAAAATAATATTTGATGTATTGGACACATTTTCCGCAGTGATATTTAATTTAGCAGATGTTGAGGTGGAGAAGCTATGTATGAGAACTGTAATTATTCATAAATCTTTTGAATTCTTCATAATGTGGCAATTTCTTATGCTTACAGAAACTGGGTAGACCTTGGTAAGAATTCCAAGTCTTCTCCAATATTATGCTCGTACAGAAATACAGAATGTGCCAGATAAATGAAACAGCATGCAACTGTTTGTCTTATAATTTTTTATTATTTATATATACAGACTATAGTAGAAATAATATTCAATCTGTTTGGACTTTATTGTGATTAATTTAAAAATGTCAAAGGTGAAAATTTGTGTCAATCTCTGAACTTGAACTCTTCATAATGGAGATTAGCGTGAATCAAATGAAAGAAATAACATTTTTCGTGTTCTATTTAAATACATGGTACCCAGGGAAGGCAGTTTTTATTAAAAAAATTTGCCAGGCACTTTATTTTCTCCGGTCTTATTAAAATACAAAATTTTAAATTGTATCTATAAGTGACTACTCCATAATTAGCATGCCTCGATATGTCTGATGTCTGTTTTACTGGAACAACCCATAGCAAAGGGTATAGCTATCTGAAACGTCCCATACCATCAAATGACGGTCCCATTGTAGGTGTCATTTGCAAAACATACATGTGTTTTATATAGTTACTTTGTTCAGTGTTAATAAAGAGGCTGGGGTTGCAGTTGGACTTGACTTAGTGTATTCAGTATATGTCTTTAGTTTATTGTTCATGTACTTTCTGCTTATTCAAATAAGTTGCAATAAAATGTGTATATTTTCCTTAAAAGTCTTTTAATTAGCATGGGAACTAAATTGCAACCATGTTTCAATATGATGAAAAATGTAAGCAGTGTATAAAGAGGATTGAAAAAGTCAATTAATAAAGAAGGGAACAGGAAATGAAACTTATAGATGTTTTTCATTTCTAGTTTTGGATATTGCCCAGATGATGGTCTCCATAGTATATGCACGATATACATATAGCAAGATATATTATTATCAGAATTTGGAAAGGAATCATTGTTAGAAATTTAGTTAACAAATCTTTCAAATGCATTCTGTTTTAAAACTATCAAGATCAAATTATGTTTTTTTACAAGATTACACAAGTCCTTGAAGAACCTTTATAACACTATTAGTGTATTTTTAATTGAGATCAGCATATATACCTTTATAACACTATTAGTGTATTTTTAATTGAGATCAGCATATATAATTTCATGTAGCAGCTTGTTCTTTGTTGTTAAGTTCAATGTAATGCCTTTTTTATTGGAAAAATAATGCCAAGTCTGGTATTGTACAAAAGTGATGTGAGAAACAAAAATCAATATTAATTACAGTACAGTAGACTAAGTTATTTTCAGTTATTTCCATATTTTGATTGCTAAAGTCATAAGAAGAGTTTGTAGACAAATTGATTAAAAAGAAATGCAAATTGGTAGCTAAAATGTTGATTATAATGAAGGATCAAAATTATCTTATTCTTTTTTTCTAAACTTGTAATAAAAGATTTTTGAATAACTAATCGTTATTTTTTCTCAATTATCAAAATCTTTTTTTCATCTGGACTAATTATATATCTGCATTGGTGTTAAATCATATGACATGTACCTATTTTTGCATGATCTTTTAGCATTGTGCTGCATTTTCTTTGCTTCAAGTTTCTTCTTGATTAACGCTGAAATTAATAACCAATTGTAAAATGTACTTACAGCTCTCTTAACTCTATTATCAAATATTGGCATGAAATTTACCTCACAAATACTGTCAGGTTCTGTAAATGATTAATTATAAATTGCCATGACAGTTTATATTTAAAAAGTTTTAATTTTATATGTATATAGCATGTTCGGTGTACAGAAATTAGAGCTAATTGTTTGACAATTTAGTTGTTAATCATTTTCTCTGTGTCTGACAAGAAGCACCATCAAATGTTAAGCAGCTTCCTTCTGATTTGCAACACTTAAGTCATCAGTGAAAATGTCTATTTTAGAAGTTACATAGATAAATGTACATTTTTTGACAAGTTGAAAAGGTTGGAATAATCAGTTATATTGAATTATGTATTTTCCCAGTTTTTATTGTTTTGCTAACTGGTATATTCAGTGATACAAATAAGAATAAGAGAATGTTAAAAGTCTGAAACAAAAAATTACTACATAGGTCATGCATATTGGAGGAAGTTTGAAATTTAAAAAAATCACTAGATCACTATTTTTTTTTGCACATAAGAACTATAATCAAGAAACTAGGCTACACATGGGTGGTCATCAAATTTTTTCATGATTTTCCAAAACAACCACAGTTCTTACAATTTTAAGTTTCACCAGTCACCATAACTGTTAATTTTCCTACTTTACATAGCTGTCATTTATTTCCTACATTGCAGAAAACTTGTACTACCTACTTTACATCGCTGTCATATATGATTGTAAACATAAAATAACTATGATGAGTAACTGATAATAATTGTATGATAATATTATATGTTGTTGTTACTGTGGGTTTAACACAAGATTTTGGCACATAATAGGTGGCTAAACACGGCAGTCAGCATAACTGTTTGATGAAGAACCTGGAATACCATGATTATGACCACCAACCCAAAAGCTTTCTGACATAACCACATTGGCTGAACCCGATACTCAACCCCACATGGTAAGCGGTGAGATGGTGCTTTAGAATAGTCAGCCATCCATGAGCCTTAATATGATAAGACTATAAGCTATCAATGAATTATTACAGTCTTAAGACCATAAGCTATCAATGAATTATTACAGTCTTAAGACTATAAGCTATCAATGACTTATTAGTCTTAAGACCATAAGCTATCAATGAATTATTAGTCTTAAGACCATAAGCTATCAATGACTTATTAGTCTTAAGACCATAAGCTATCAATGAATTATTACAGTCTTAAGACTATAAGCTATCAATGACTTATTAGTCTTAAGACCATAAGCTATCAATGAATTATTAGTCTTAAGACCATAAGCTATCAATGACTTATTAGTCTTAAGACCATAAGCTATCAATGAATTATTAGTCTTAAGACCATAAGCTATCAATGAATTATTACAGTCTTAAGACCATAAGCTATCAATGAATTATTAGTCTTATGGATGAACTTCTGTAAGTAGTTTATGTTCAGCTCAGAAGTGATTCTTTTGACTAGTTACAAAATTAGCTTTACCAACCAAATCTTGTGCATTTCTGAAGCATACCAGATAATTTTCAAAACCAAAAAGGCTGTGTTCAAATCAAAAAAAAAAAGCATTGTACTTCTAGGCTTAATCTGAGTATCCAAATTTCTTGATGAATTTTAATTATGTGTAGGAAAATGACTTAAGAACATATTTCTTGTAAAAGCTATGACCATGTTAAAAAAATTTGTTTGCAGAGAAGTGTTGTAAATATTTTACATTTTTGAATATCTTGAACAAAACTTGATACATCAGGTTAAAATGACAGTTGCAATTGTTGCATTAAAAAAAATGCCATAAACAATTTTGTTTATATGTTATCACATGTATTTGTGGATATCTTAGGATATATCTTGTATTCAGTGCTATCACCCACAAATTATTGTAAAATGTATATTTTTTTGTTTCAGCTTTTTATAAGAGAAAATAACTGTATACTTTCCACCTGAAGCACTTCCAGATTTAATTACAAGGGGGACACACACAAAAAAATCATAAAAAGAAAATTAATAGTTGGGCCAGACTAATCAGATGGTATAAATACCTTACCAATTTACCCAGCACAGGTCTTCGGGGTGGGGATCTCAATCATTTCCATAGTAGAACTATGGGTGGGGTTACAGGCTAAGGTGAGACCATTAATCTATGCTGACTGCACAAATAAACTACCCTTGTAATACCTAGTACGTTTAATTTTGCTTGAATGATAGGTCTCAGAGCAGTGTTTAAGAATTGGGACCTAGTTCCCAGGAGGGAAGAGAAATCTAGGGGACAATTTTGGTTTAAATGAGGTTCATTCTGTGCAGAGAAAGTGGTCTATCATATATAGTCTACACATTAAGACACCATCATATATAGTCTACACACTAAGACACCATCATATATAGTCTACACATTTAAAACACTATCATATATAGTCTATGCATGAAGACACTATCATATATAGTCTATACATTGAAACACCATCTTATAGTCTACACATTGAAACACCATCATATATAGTCTAAACATTGAAACACCATCATATATAGTCAACACATTGAAACACCATCATATATAGTCAACACATTGAAACACCATCATATATAGTCTACGCATTTAAAAAACTATCATATATCATATATAGTCTATGCATGAAGACACTATCATATATAGTTTACACATTGAAACACCATCATATATAGTCTACACATTAAGACACCATCATATATAGTCTACACATTAAGACACCATCATATATAGTCTACGCATGAAGACACCATCATATATTGTCTACACATGAAGTCACCATCATATATAGTCTACACATTGAAACACCATCATATAGTCTACATATTAAAACACCATCATATATAGTCAACACATGAAGACACCAACATATAGACAATTTTGTTTTCCAAGCATTTCTTTTTCACCTGCTGTTCAATATATGCTTGAATTACATTTTCAAGCTGACATATATCAACCTCCCAGCTGAGCAATATCGTGCTTGCTTGGACCTCTTCGTTCCATGTGCACATGGTTGAGAGATATAGGGGTTGGTATAACCTGCAGACCTAGGTTCAATTCTCTGGTTGGGAATAAATACAAAATATTCTCAAACCTATTCAATGATTTTTCTTAATATATAATACTTTCACTCGACATATTGTCATTCATCCTCCTGTTGGTTTGATAGATAGTACATTCTGTTCTGTCTTGCATGTATAGTACCTCTGCATGTTTTTATGTATGTACAAATATAAGCTTTTTTTTTCTTGATTATTTTTCTTTTGCATTTAGTTGTTCTGCATAACTTAGTGTTTTATTTGTGTGCAAATTGTCAACAATGCAAAAAATTATCATTTTGGGCAGAAATTTAATATTTTATAAATTTATAGCAGAGCAATCTTTTCTGAATATAATGTAGTCTATTTTATGCCAAGAGTACTAAGAGAGTTTTTGAAAGTTATACGACATTAGAAAATAATGTGTGTTTGTATAGTTCATAGGGAAGTTTTTTTTGTGTCACGGCTTGTTAATGGGTGGGTGGGTGTTATCTCGGTAATATAACTTGCTCCCTTTTATAATTCAGTAATGGTCATGAATCATTTTGTATTAGTAATATTATGTATTAGAGATAGAAGACCTTGACTATAACACTATATTTCTCTATTTTTAACTCCATATTAACAGTGTTCTATTCCTATCAGTAAGATTTTTTTAATGAATAAGCCAGTTTTTCACAGGAAGAAAATTTGAATGTGTTACAACAGCCAGAACCTTTGTCTTTCACCATTGCTACTTTTCTCATGTGTATAACATGACCCAGACTACAAGTGGTATAGATTTAGATTTGAGTTGTATAACACACTGGCAGGTCAGACTCCATGTTCTTATTTGAAGCATCAGGGAGAAGATTGTTACCTTTCAGTGCATTTTTTTACACTGCAGTTATGGGTTGAATTCTGGTGTCATTATGTACAGTTAATGTGTCACTAAATGTTTTATAAAAAAATAGGTTCTGCTAAATATGTTTTATATTAGCCAAATTTATGATGTGGTGAAATACTGTAGTTCTCAGGTGATAAGTCCAAGGCAACAATTTATGGAATTGAGAAACAATGTTTATTCAGAGTTTTAGAAGCTTGTCCAATGATAATCCTTCCACATCCTCCTTAACTTAATTACATTTACAAAGGTATCCCCCCACCCACCAACCCTGCAATGGGCTTATTATAGGAATAATATTGATGTTAATGTAACATATAGGAGAAATGAATGGCAGAACTAAATGAGCAGGTTTGATACTGTTTTTCAGTTTCACACCCATGTATTGCACATAATATACACTTCAGATTTTGTTTTAACATAGTCAAAAAGTTTTTTTCTTTTTTGCACAGATATATCCAAAAGTTTACCCAATATAAACAATGAAATCCTGAACATTGTACATACATTATTTGAGTTGCTTAGGTCAGTTTTTGGTTTGTTTGTATTCTTTATATTTAAAAGCAATAATCTTTAATCAGTGTGATGACAAACAAAAATAAATTACATTTTGTACACAAATATGTGAGCTAGATGTACTTGTGATAATATTTATCTTCTTACTTTTAGCTAACATCCATGCACATATGTTTGGTGTAGCTTGAAAACATGACCACCAAGAGAGGGAGGTGCCTAGTATACCAAATCAAATGAATCTTAACTATATTGTATTTAATTACTTTGACTTTTTCGTTGAAAGAGTGTGTGAACTGAGCTTTTAACAAAATAATATATTATTTGCCAATCAACACAAAAGATTAATTGATAGGCAATAATCATAAACATTGATCAATTTGCAGTCTTGAACTATGTAGATATCAGCTTTAAAATGTAATATTCAGAATAAAAAACATTAATTAAGGGTTTATTTGTGTTCTTAATTATTCTTAATTATGTTGAAAGCCTCAGCATTACGAAGTTTTAAACTCCGTCTCTTTTGATGCAGAATTGTCAACGTAAAAGGGCATTTTTTTTATTCTTATCTATCTTACTGAAAAGGACAATACCTAATTTGATTAGCTTGAACATTATACAAGAAAAGGATGTCTAGAGGTCTTGTTTCTTCTTCAGGTAGATTGATAATTCATCGATTTATAAATGTCAGTTAAGATGACATCACTTCAGAAGACCTTTAACCTGTCCTATTTCATTAGAATTTTCATTTTTATAATTATTAAATTTTGTTTATTAAAGTGTTAAGTATTGTCATGGTGATGATACTTTCATAAAATTGTACTAATAACTTTGTTTGGCTATTGATGTACCAAATTGCTTTACAATTCAACTTAAACTTGGTCAGTTACTCAGCATCCAAGGCATTTGGAGATGTTGAAGTCTTTACAGCATTCACTACTGACATATAATTAAAATGAAACAGATCCTAACTGGTGGACAGAATGGTGGAGTAGCATGCTAGGTCAACTAATGTTTTAACTGGTGGACAGAAGGGTGGAAAGGTATGCTGTAAGGTCAACTATGTTACCAGTAGACCACCAGTTAATGATCTCTTCAGCTACCCTGAAATTTCAGGTCTTATTGATTGTAACTATAAAATATTGTGCCTACAACATTTAAATAGTCATACATTGTACAGTTTTTATTGATTTCTTGAAATTTCAGTCAGTTAAAGAAGTACATGTTGATTTATAGACATAAAGGAATATAGAGAGGGAGGGGGAAATGGGGTTTTTTTTAAGGAGTAGGCTGACCTGTTATCACTCTGTGAATAATTTAACTAGAATCAAAGCTAATTATTTTTATGAATACTTAAAATCTCGTGTTTTGTTGCTTGATGTGTCTCTAATTGATTATTCTCAAATGGTTGACAATGGTTAATTTGTTATGCCTGCATTAAAAGAAAATGAATTTATACTGGTCATTAATTAACATATACATTATGTTGTTAAATGGTGTTTGATCTCAGTGTAAATTATCTGCATAGTCATTGTAATATGTAATTGTTAACAAATACACAATATGGAAATCAGAAAATTAGTTGTATTATTTCATTCAAATAAAATCTATGTATAATAAAATATATATTTTTATCACACTATTTGCTGAATTCTTTCACTATATTTCTTTGCTTTATCACTTTAAGTGCGGGGGTGGGGGTGGGAATTGATCTGGAGATGTTGGTCGCTTACGTGTTCCACAACAGTTTTGATTCCACATTACAGATTGTTTGATTTTTGTACCCAGAGTTGGCATGGCATGAACTAAACTGACAACAACACCTACGAATATTAATTTTGGGAATTATTATTGTCACCCCTAGTCTCATCTCCTTGTTTCTCATCTCCCTTATTTCTTTAATACTACTAATAATGACAATAAATAATAATAATAATAATAATAGTATAGTAATACCGGTCTAGAGAGATCATTGCTAACAGAGACCACCCCTTTAAGAGACCAGGAGCTCCATGCACCGATATAGTGATTATATACTGTATTTACCCTATATGTTGGGACACTGTATTTATTTAAAAACCATAAATTATTTTTCAAAGTAATTTTTTGTGTACTATGTTCTGGGATACATGTTTTTTTTGTTTTTTTTTTTCGAGTCGAAATTTGTAGGACACCTTTGAAATCAATTGAAACTTACATGTCGGAAAATGTATTCGACTGAAATTTAGTTTAAAATATATGAAACTGTGTACTTGACATAAAATTCTTTAATCCATTGCAGCAGCAGTATCTCGCGTCAAGACAAGCCGTTTTCTGCACGTACAATCATCGAGTCATGTATTTTATTTATCTTTCTCATGCCTTAAGAATTACCGTTGAATGGATACATCTCCTGAAGCGGTAACTGCAAAGACTTAAGTCCAAATCCACACACCAGTCGTGTTAATTCACTCACTTTTAATCCCCATCTAATCGTCAGTCCGTCCAGGAATGAGAACAACGTTCAGTAGAAATTCATCCTTGTTAATTGTCATATTGTTGGCGAAATCCTCTTCTCTTCTGACCTTCACGAATTCATCTTCTCTTCTGGCCTTCACAAATTCATTTTCTCTTCTGACCTTCACGAATTCATCAAACGATTTTAATTTCTCCAAATCATCTTCTCTTCTTGCCTTCACGAATTCATCAAACAATTTTAACTTCTCCAAATCCTCATCTTTTCAGGCCTTCACGAATTCATCAAACGATTTTAATTTCTATAAATCTTCTTCTCTTCTGGCCTTCACGAATTCATCAAACGATTTTAATTTCTATAAATCCTCTTCTCTTCTGGCCTTCACGAATTCATCAAACGATTTTAATTTCTCCAAATCCTCTTCTCTTCTGGCCTTCACGAATTCATCAAACGATTTGAATTTCTCCAAATCCTCTTCTCTTCTGGTCTTCACGAATTCATCAAACGATTTTAATTTCTATAAATCTTCTCTTCTGGCCTTCACGAATTCATCAAACGATTTTAATTTCTATAAATCCTCTTCTCTTCTGGCCTTCACGAATTCATCTAACGATTTTAATTTCTCCAAATCATCTTCTCTTCTGGCCTTCACGAATTCATCAAACGATTTTAATTTCTCCAAATCCTCTTCTCTTCTGGTCTTCACGAATTCATCAAACGATTTTAATTTCTCCAAATCCTTTTCTCTTCTGGTCTTCACGAATTCATCAAACGATTTTAATTTCTATAAAAATTCTCTTCTGGCCTTCACGAATTCATCAAACGATTTTAATTTCCATAAATCCTCTTCTCTTCTGGCCTTCACGAATTCATCAAACGATTTTAATTTCTCCAAATCCTTTTCTCTTCTGGTCTTCACGAATTCATCAAACGATTTTAATTTGTCCAAATCATTTTCTCTTCTGGCCTTCACAAATTCATCAAACCAACTCGATTTCTCCTAATTGTCTGAACGAGGCACGGTCGTCGATTCGATGTCCGTGCGCGAAGTACTATATTGTGTCACTTTAAAAATTGTTCCATTATTTTAATTTATTTTCAAAATTCCCGTGAATACAGGGGAAAAGAACCAAAGTTAGCTTAAATATCTCACCTGACAATACTCCAATATAATTGAATTTACTCTGTTTTGTTTCGTTTCTCGGGGGAATGTTGAGTTCAGTCACACTTTTGCTTCTGCTTTCATGTCATCCACTTTTCACCTTGAAATCAGCAACATGGATCTAAACAATCTTTGATAAGATAACTGGTGAGAATGATTTGAGAACACATTATTTTAACTATTTATTTGCCAAACAGTAAGTATGTATCATTCTCCAGTAATTATGTAAAGCATATATGATAAATGCTGCTGGTAGATGCTACTTTGGTCATTCTATGTGAATGCCTTTAATTTCTTAACAGAACTGTGGAAGAAATCTCACAAGTTAGTAATTATCACACTATCATCTTGGAATCGTCAACATGCCTCAAAATAATCTTTGACAATCGATCATTTTCGGAAATCTTGACAAATTTGAAGCTCTTACAGTGGCAAGCTTAGGACCTGAATGACAGCAATATAAAAATACAGATATTACAATTCAAATATAACAGAGAATTGAATATATTTATTAACTGTATTAAAACTTGCATTAAAAACGATATATTTTCATTATCGTCTCTGTGTGAGAAAGTGCCAAGACTGACTTTGACATTCATTACAGTATGAAAATAGCCTTTGATAGTATACCATGCAGAATAAAAGATCAATTGATGATAGGAACTGGACAGTGATCGATGTAAGTGAAACATATTGAGCATAAATCTGAATTTATGCTATACTGATATTTAAAGTTTTTTTATTATTTTAAATTACATCATTTAGGGTAACTGTTTGATTAATTTGCTAAATTTGTCAAAAGTCTCTATGTCCCAAAATGATTGTAAAATGTAGAATTTCTTTTTATTGCTGAATTATGTCAGCATCTAACTGTATTTGCACAGAACGGGCAAAACCCATGCAGATCAATGGCTTTTGTATTTGCACCGAACGGACAAAACCCATGCAGATCGGTGGCTTTTGTATTTGCACAGAACGGACAAAACCCATGCAGATCCATGACTTTTGTATTTGCACAGAACTGACAAAACCCATGCAGATCGATGGCTTTTGTATTTGCCCAGAACTGACAAAACCCATGCAGATCGGTGGCTTTTGTATTTGCACAGAACAGACAAAACCCATGCAGATCCATGGCTTTTGTATTTGCACAGAACTGACAAAACCCATGCAGATCGATGGCTTTTGTATTTGCACAGAACTGACAAAACCCATGCAGATCGGTGGCTTTTGTATTTGCACAGAACGGACAAAACCCATGCAGATTAATGGCTTTGTATTTGCACAGAATGGACAAAACCCATGCAGATCAATGGCTTTTGTATTTGCACAGAACGGACAAAACCCATGCAGATCAATGGCTTTTTATTTGCACAGAACGGACAAAACCCATGCAGATCAATGGCTTTTGTATTTGCACAGAACGGACAAAACCCATGCAGATCAATGGCTTTTGTATTTGCACAGAACGGACAAAACCCATGCAGATTAATGGCTTTTGATTTGAAACTGCATAAAATAGAATGAAAATCTACGTTGAGTAAATATTCAGAAACATTTCACTCTTGTTGTGGTAACACTTTATACTGCCATTTGTGAGATTACAATGTTTCCACTTCACTCTTGAAATATTTCGACATGCATTATGTTAATAGATTGGTAATTAATGCTAAAATTGACGTATACATGAAGTTATAATGGATTGAAACGAAAAAGTCATTGACACTTATTAATAACCCAATGAGTATCAATTAGATGTGAAATTTGTTGAACAATGAGAAATTTATGCAAACAAAAGAACTCAATTATACTTTATATTTTATGCGGTGCTAGCTTTCTCTATGTGAAAATATATAGCTAGCAGAATGCGTTATTAATGCGCATGACCTAAATAATATATTTCAGGGAGAAGTTTATTTTTATGTATGAGATCATTTTATTTGGATTGGGATTATACTTATATATGTTTCCTAGGAGATTGTGTGTGAATATATTCAATTAGAGAATTACCGCGTTATTTATATAATGGCGAAACGTTGACAGATTGATGGATATATTGCGAGAATCACATGCTTCGAATAACAGTGTCATTGTAACGTCACAGAAAGATTATATCGCTGTTTCTCTTAAATTCCGTATTTAAATTTATCACAAAGGTTCAAACGATGTAGTATGATCTATGAAATACGTATAGGAAGTTTTTTTTTATTAATTAATCGACATCATAATTATTTTGGAACAACGATGTAAAAACTAGGTCAAGCTTATCAGATCAGGCGTGAAAAGTCATTGTATGATATTGTGAGACAAAATTGAAGCATCTGATATTGTCAAGACAAGCCATTGAAACGAGTAATGAATATGTCAGTAATGATATGGAATAAAGTAGTGAAATATTAGCAGCTGCGAGGATCACCAACTATAAATTAACCAAAGAGATTATTGTAGCGTTATAATATAACAATGGCATCCACACTCAATTTCTCTTTGCGGAATGTTATTCAGCACTGCAGAAATGAAGCAGTGCATGCACTGGGAGAAACTCTCAGAAGCTATTGCCAAAATCCATAAAGCAAAAACTATCGAGGAATTTTGTAAGCAGTCCGCTACGTTTGATGCAGTTGCATCAAGCGTACAAAGTTTTGTATGACTCGAGTCGGTGCAGTAATCGATAACGGGTCATTTGAGCTCATTAAGGCAGACGCCGACTTTAAAGAAATTCTAAACTTGTAAGCCAATTGTTTTGTTTTATCTTGGAAAGGTGACCAAGATGTTTTATGATTTAGCCGTGTGTGTGTGTGTGTGTGTGTGTGTGTGTGTGTGTGTGTGTTTGTACAAACTCGACCTCCCGTACATCTTCTAGTCATCGGGGGAAAAAAACCCGGGATGAATAACCTGCTGTCAATATCCAAGGGGACGCTGAAACTGTTCACTGATTTTGATCAGCATCTGTTTACGGCATTTGTTATCCTCGCTGTGGAATTTTTATGACAAGACACTGATGAGCGCTCTAACAACACTGCCGACTACTATGTTCCCAAACAGTTACAGCATGTGTATTGACTCCAAACAGTTACAGCATGTGTATTGACTCCAAACAGTTACAGCATGTGTATTGACTCCAAACATGGGTACGGAAAGATAATCGATAAAGCCCTAGCCTGTTGGCGTGTTTCAGTGTGTAATTCTGGACTAGTTAAAACGCAAGCTTGCTGAAAAAGAAGCTTTCCTCCAATCTTATGACTAAAACAATAATGTGGTATGCATACAAAACCTGCAGCTGTATTTGCAACTCCGAATACCTTTGCTGTGGTTTCAGCAGGTGCTTGGTGATTGAATGGCGCTATACATGTAGATTCGGATCTGCAGATATAGGCTTCGAAGGAAGTTGAAAAAGACTTTATCAAGCTAATGAATAACGATGTATTTTGCGAAACAATGAAAAACTTGCTGACCTTGTTTCAGACAGAGAACAGGACAAACTCAATCGGGGGATTGTGGACCCGCGTTTGAGCCACGCAAAATATTTGACGGCAGCATTGTTGCAGTTTTTAGCAAGAAAGCCATGCTAAAGTTGGCAAAGCCAATATTTGTTGACGCGTTTGTGCTAGACGTTTGAGTTTTAGTACGATAAAATTAAGCCGAAGTGCAATGATAAAACAACAAATGCTCAATACCGAAACAGATTCGCTTGTGATGCACATTACAACCAAAAACATGTGTGTGAACATGGTCGAACCTTATTCAAAATTCAACGATGGATGCTCGGTGGGATTACTCTCCAACATGAATTCGACTGTGACTTATACAGGACAAATATTAGGAAACCGAAAGGAGCTTGCCCGTTGTTGTTGTAAAAGATCTAAAATATGCCATGCATGTGCAATGTTTACCTGAGCGACTCAAATTTGCACACACTACTAATAGTATGGGTGGGTATGGCTACACCAATTGAATGTCACTCAGACTGACACTAGATGAGGCCAATTCTCCGACGAAATCGCCATTACTAATACGGGCATTGCGCGATTGTAAATCAACTTAGAACTGATGCGCTATCATATTAAAACTGATTTTGTCGGTCGTTCCGTATCCCATGGAACGACTTGCATTTCACCTGGCACAAATGTTCCGCTTGGTGGACGCCATCTATTCGCTGAGGGTAACATGTTGGCTGTACGGAAATATCAATTCCGTCCGGGATCGATAGACCGTACGGGGTCAATACCACGACGTGGTCCACCTTCTAACTAGTGCAGTAAATACAGATACCGAACCAAATTATTTCCAAATGGGACAAACTCTGTTCGATAGTTTCAGAATGGCTTAATCAAGATGTATGCCAACATATTCAAGACAAACCAGCACCTAATGTTTTGTTAGCAACTCAGCAACGGCTTCGGTATGTTTTTTGCATGGATCGATTACTGTGGCCATGTTACTGGTGAACGTTTGTAGACACGTTTAAATGCGCCTGTGACTCTTTGCGGAATCTTTATGAGTCAATTACTCCACTTCCTTACATCTGCTGACAAAATCTACAATAGTTAACGCATACTTGTATGTATGTATGTCCGCGTACCAGATCATGTGCAAGAAACTAAAGACCAGCATGATGAGCTTACATCAAACCATATACGGTAAATCTTCCTTGTCGCGGGTATGTAAAATTGCCACAACGATTGCTTGGCCAACCATGCTCGAGCAAATGTGATTGACTTTTGCTGCTCTCGCCAACTTCTGAGCGGCATCTACACCTTTCGCGAGGACTGCAGTATATATTAGACAAAGTCTGCTCGGATACTACGCATTTCTTATTCACGTTTTGTTACATTACAGGTTTACCTCCAACTGCAAACTTGCCTCCGTACCATCCTGGATGATCCTTCAGACCATCTTTTCTCCACGAATGGGACTAATTGCATTTTTTTTACGACACTATGGTCTTAAACTAAGAAGCAGAAAAGAGAGAATTTTCCATGGGGGAATTCCAAACTTTTAGACTCAGATTAAGATAAATATATGTGCCTCCATTAATAATTACCCTAAAGTTTAATCTCTACACACATATAAATATTAGTAATTTATTAGTATTATGTTGTTTACAAAATCAATGTCCCCAGCAAGGTTAACAGAAAACTAGACTTTGGGCTAATGTCAATTACAAAATGCAATGATACATAACAAATAGTCATGAAAAATAAAACAACAAACATTACATATTAAATATACATAACACATTTAATCATGAAAAATAAAACAACAAATATTACATATTAAATATACATAACACATTTAATCATGAAAAATAAAACAGCAAACATTACATATTAAATATACATAACACATTCAACTCATTGATGGGATATGTATTAATTAGCACGGTGATGTGCTCAGATATTACGTGATGTCTGATACGCAAGATCATGTCGATAACATACAGAATTGATACGATTTATAGATTCGTCTACAGGCTTTCGCTTTTTGTTAAAATCAAGTCACATATTCAGTCGTATTCTATGTCTGGAGTAATTGTATCCAGGGAAATGCTTTTTGGTTATTTGCTCCACTCTGTCCCTTCAACTGTATGAACTATACAGAGAAATTACTGCTGACTGTAACGTTCTCGAGCCGACCCTTTGAGACCGGGCAGGGTTTTAGAGAAACAACAAACACGTTCGGGGAAAACAATGATTATATTAAACACAAGTACTAATGATGTGATAACAACACACAGAAAGGCATATAAAATAAATATAAAACATAGGAAATACATGTTGACTACTACATCCAGGTAGTCAAAAGAAATAGCAAACCCATATAAATTTCATGCATACAAATGACTAGTATACTTTCATATAAAGACTTATGTAGTCAAAACACTACTGTTATAAATTATATGTAGTCAACACACTACTTCTTGTGTTTCACACATAGTCAAACACTACTATTGTAAATCATATGTAGTCAATACACTACTTGTGTTTCACACATAGTCAAACACTACTATTGTAAATCATATGTAGTCAACACACTACTTGTGTTTCACGCATAGTCAAACACTACTTCACTAAATACAAGTTGACACGACCTTTTCTCCCTGGCACGGTCGCTTTCCCCTCCACATTTGTACCCGTACGTCGGCACTATATTGGCGGGTCATAGTAGTATTTGACACGCCAGACTTCATGGAATTCATAAACCCATAAAGCTGCTCATCAAAGGCGATTTGACTCTTTGGCTCTAAATTACACTGGCATCTGCCCGACAGCTGAACTTGTCTAGAGCTTCCCTCTACTATTCACTGTGCCCTTCAATATCTCCTACACGATATTTATACAGGAACGCGCAATAATATATTAATTCGCACGTGCCGCGCGAGCAATAAAAAGCTTCACGCGACACGACGAAAAATCACATTTACAGAACAATTACGCTATACAAAACACCCTGTTTATCTGAAAAGTATGGTAGGCTGAATAAACCATATTGGGCATTTCGTAACACACCTCCCCCCTTTAGAAAAGTATACCTTCTTTCTAAGACGACGAAATCGTACAATATGGTCAACAGAATGGTTCAATTTCTACTAAGATAATCTGCGCCTACATTTTCCGTACCTTTGATGGCTTCAATACGGAGCCTGTAAGGTTGTTAAGATAAAGCCCATCGCATCAACCGTGAATTATTAATTTTGGCCTTATTAAGGTAAACCAGAGGTTGATGGTCTGTTTCCAAATTGAATTCTCGGCCATGGAGGTAGATTTGGAATTTATCTATACCCCAGACTACTGCTAAGCACTCTTTCTCTATTACCGAGAAATTCTTTTCTCTCGGAAGCAACTTTCTGCTGGCGTAGGCGGCTGGGAGTTTGATTCCATCTTGTTTCTGTAATAAAACCGCCCCTAGTCCTAACTCTGAAGCATCGGTTTTCAAAATAAACACTTTGTTCAGTTCTGGCAGCTTAGTATGGGGGCTTCTGTTAGCAGCTTCTTTAAAGTGTTAAAAGCTCTGTCTTGATTCCCCCTCCCACCACTGAACTTTATTTGGTTGTCCCTTTTTGGTCAGGTCTGTTAAAGGACTAGCAATGGCCGCGAAATTAGGGATGAATTTACGATAATATTCTGCCAGCCCAATAAATGACCTAACTTGCTTCTTTGACACAGGTGGCAATGAATCCTTGATTGCTGCAAGTTTCTTGGGGTCGGGTTTCAGTTCGTTTACCCTCCCAACTACGTGTCCCAAACATTCTAAACTCCCATATCCCACATTGCATTTGGTAGGTTTTACAGTTAACTTAGCTTTACGTAATCGATCTGGAACACTGGCAATATCGCGCAGATGCTCTTCCCATGTATCGCTGTATATAAAGATATCGTCAATATAGGTTCCCACATGCTGCAGCCCTTGCATCACTTTCCGCATTAGCCTTACACAACTAGCCCGGGCGTTTACCAACCCGAATGGTAAAACTCGAAACTGGTACAATCCATTCTCGGTGGCAAACGCAGTCATTTCTTTCGTTTCCACCGACAATGGTATCTGCCAATATCCCATTGTCAGATCCAGTTTCGTAATATATGTGTGCCCTGCCATACGTACGAAGATGCTTTCTATGTCCGGTATGGGTTCGGCGTCAAATACCGTTCGCGTGTTCAATTGGCGAAAGTCGATGCAGAACCTGTTCGTACCATCTTTCTTTTTAACTAGGATAACAGGCGATGCATAAGGCGATTCTGACTTCTCTATGACTCCTAACTTAAGCATTTCTTTAACTTTCTTCCTGATGATATCCCTGGATGCATGAGGCATAGGGTAACCCTTGACCCGAAATGGTTCATGTGACGTAAGTTTAACTCTATGCTCTAGAACATCTGTCTTACCGGGTTTGTCCGAAAATACGTTTGGGTATTTGTCAACAAGATCCTGAGCCTCCTTTATTTGATATTCCGTGAAATCGGGACTCATATTGACTCCAGTCTTTCCCATCTCGTACTCCAGTAATCCACTCAAATTAAGTCCTGGAACGGACTCTTGTTTCTCGTCATCCTCAATGATGGCTACACCGACTACGTTTAAAATTCCCTGTTCTGTATTTGCATTCGCTCGATCGTAATAGAGTTTCAATAAGTTAGCATGGAACATGCGGGACTTTCCACCTATATCGATAGTATAATCCATGCCTCCCTTTTCATCTATGACGGTATATGGACCTTTCCACTGTAACATTAATTTGTTTCTATCAGTCGGCAGTAAAATCAAAACTCTGTCACCTTTTTTGAATTTTCTATCGCGCGCTTTTGAATTATAATACCGAGATGCGCGACTGCTAGCTTGCCTTAACGTTTCATGGGCTATTGCACAAATCTCTCTCAACTTGTCCTTCAAATCACACATATACTGGTATGTGGGTCGAACCTAGTCATCTGTCTCGTCATCTGACCATAATTGTCTTAGAATTTTCATCGGCCCTCGCACCGTTCTGTCATATAAGAGTTCAAAAGGTGAAAACCCTAGACTCTCTTGAGGAACCTCTCTGTATGCAAACAATACTGCATGGAGATATCTGTCCCAATCGTTCGGACGTTCTGCAAACATCCGTCGCAACATTTGTTTGAGTGATCCATTGAACTTCTCAACTAGCCCGTTGCACATTGGGTGATACGGAGTTGTCCATAGTTGCTTGATTGATAGAAGTCTACTAACTTCTGCCACGAGTTCTGACGTGAACTGTGACCCACAGTCTGTCAGAATCTCTTCCGGTATCCCTAGCCTACTGAACATTTCCACTAAGGCTTCGGCAACTCGCTCAGTTTCGATGGATGGTAGAGCGACGGCTTCCGGGTACCTGGTTGCATAATCGACCATGGTCAAGATTTACCTATTCTTACGATCTGTAAGAGGTGATAACGGACTAACAATATCTATCGCCACGCGTTTGAATGGAGTTTCAATCAAAGGCATTTTACCGATAGGTGCGCGCTTCTCTCCCTTCATATTGCGTTTTTTGACAAATGTCGCATGATATGCAATACCTAGTTACATCACCGTGAGCCCCTGACCAGTAAAATTCCATAAATACTCTGTCTTTGGTTTTTGTAGACCCCAGATGACCCCCCCTCTCCCCCATCGTTGACTCGTGTACTAACGTCAACACATGCGGTCTATAGTTCTGAGGTACCACTACCTGTGTAAATCGTCTGCCTTCACGAGTAGTATGCTACCTATGTAAAATATTGTTGTTATATTTAAACCTGTGGCTTCCGCCACTTTTACATTTCATGACTTCCCCTGACGCGGCTTTATTTCTGATTACCGACAACGACTCGTCTTTAGTTTGCTCTTTAATTAATGCCCCTTTATTTATCATTGGTATGGCATCGGGTACTTTTGGTTTTGGCAAAGGATTCTTACTCTCAGCGGCTTGCCACCTAGTTTCAATAGCCATGGAAGTTGGAACATCGGCCGTTGTTACCCCTGGTGCTATAGGATTCAATACCCCTCCTATGTTACCTACAATTAAATCGTACAACGGTCGCTTTACACAACACGCTGTCACTGCACCTGTCCAATAGGGTGTTTCGATGTGGACGCATGCTTTCGGCAATCGTACTGCAGTATTATCCATCATTCTGACGGTCACTGTTTTCCAAGGTATTGACCTGGCCTTACCAGACTCTGCTTAATAACAACAGTATTACATCCAGAATCTCTAAGTACTGAAGCCCAAACCCCAGTCACTAACCCTTCGCTCTGTATTGCTACGTTTGAAATATTTTGATTGGAGCTACTCCTATTGCTTTCTACACGAGCTGATGAGCCTATCATATACGAGACCCCTGCCGTTTTTGGTAAATCCCTCTCACGCTTCGGACACGCACTAGACATATGACCCCATTCTCCGCAACTAAAACATTGTTTTCTCTTTCTATCCTTACTTCTATGTCCCATCTGATCTGACCTAACTAATTCCCCCTTTCGGTTTTGTGGAAAACTTTTCCCGAAACTGCTCTTATCTGAATTCTCCTGCCTACTTTCCTTAGGACCCCTCGTTTCCCGGGCTACCACATTCAGAACTCCTCCGTGTGAATCAGCGAATATATTTACTTGTTTAGCCATTTCACTAGACCTATGGATAGTTTTCTCTTTTAAGTATTGGAATAGTTCCTTACTACATACTGCTAGCAATTAATCTCTCATGAGAAAATCACATACTGCATCGTACGTCTTTTCGACTCTTCCGCAAGCTAACCAACGGAATAGGTAATTAGATAACCTATATACAAATTGATCGAAGCTTTCTCCCTTTTCTGGCTTACTAAATCGGAATATTTCCCTCAAACCCTTTTCAGTAAGTTCAAACCTTTTCAGCAATGCATCCTTTAACCAATATTTTAATTAGATGCTTCTGCGCTCGGTATCCTTGAGTACACTTCTAAAGCTCTACCTTTCATTAAAGTGCTAAGGTGTAATGCCCAATCTTCTTTTTTTAGTTTTTGCGCAGTAGCATACCTTTCGAATCTTAACAGGTAACTATCTAAGTCATCTTTATTTTCTTCAAATGCTGAAAGTTGTGGTTTTTTAAAATTTACCCAGTTGCGATACCCTATCGTTCTCTAGTCGAGACCGTTCTAATTCTGGCTTTTCCCTTTCAATACGCGCGCTTAGCTCTAATTTTTCGCGCTCGGACTCCTGTTCACGCTGAAACCTTTCTTTTTCGGCCTCACGTTCTTCCTGGAGTCTTTCCTTTTCAATGTGCGCGCTTAGTTCTAATTATACCTTTTCGGTCTTTCGTTCATCCTGGAGTCTTTCTTTTCCAATGCGCGCACTTAGTTCTAATTTCTCGCGCTCTGTCTCTTGTTCACGTTGAAACCTATATTTTTCGATACGCGCGCGTACCTCTAATTTCGCGCGTTCTGCCTTAATTCTTTCCTTTTCGGCCTCTCGTTCTTCGGCTCGTCGCTCTAGTTCTCTATTTTGTTCATCCTTAACGAACTGTCGTAAGGTTTCCCCTTCATATCCCAATTGCTTACCAAGCTCTACCAATTCGCTAGTGATTTTAAAAAAACGAGCACGCTTTAAATGAGCGTCAATAAATTAACTTGGTTATCTAAGGAAAGATCAAGTTCAGTTTCGTTTACAGTGAAATATAAAATATTATTTCTCAAAACACTCCTGTCTCAAAGGCTTTCCCCGACACTGTTGGATATGCAAACTCAAATTAACAATCCAAAAGTTTTCTCGGATAGACAGTGCTATCCCATCGCTGCCACCAAAATTGTAACGTTGTCGAGCCGACCCTTTGAGACCGTGCAGAGTTTTAGAGAAACAACAAACACGTTCGGGGAAAACAATGATTATATTAAACACAGGTACTAATGATGTGATAACACACAGAAAGGCATATAAAATAAATATAAAACATATGAAATACAAGTTGACTACTACATCCAGGTAGTCAAAAGAAAAAGCAAACCCATATAAATTTCATGCATACAAATGACTAGTATACTTTCATATAAACACTTATGTAGTCAAAACACTACTGTTATAAATTATATGTAGTCAACACACTACTTGTGTTTCACACGTAGTCAAATACTACTATTGTAAATCATATGTAGTCAATACACTACTTGTCGTGTTTCACACATAGTCAAACATTACTATTGTTAATCATATGTAGTCAATACACTACTTGTGTTTCACACGTAGTCAAACACTACTGTTGTAAATCATATGTAATCAATACACTACTTGTTGTGTTTCACACATAGTCAAACACTACTTCACTAAATATAAGTTGACACGGCCTTCTCTCCCTGGCACGGTCGCTTTCCCCTCCACATTTGTACCCGTACGTCGGCACTATATTGGTGGGTCATAGTAGCATTTGACACACCAGACTTCATGGAATTCATAAACCCATAAAGCTGCTCATCAAAGGCGATTTGACTCTTTGGCTCAAAATTACACTGGCATCTGCCCGACAGCTGAATTTGTCTAGAGCTTCCCTCTAATATTCACTGTGCCCTTCAATATCTCCTACACGATATTTATACAGGAACGCGCAATAATATATTAATTCGCACGTGTCGCGCGAGCAATAAAAAGCTTCACGCGACACGACGAAAAATCACATTTACAGAACCATTACGGCGCGCTATACAAGACACCCTGTTTATCTGAAAAGTATGGTGGACTGAATGAACCATATTGGGCATTTCGTAACACTGACTTTCTTTTATACCAGGAAGGTCTGATTCTCACAGACTTGAACTTTTTGATGCAAATCGAACACGAGCTCTTCAATTTCGTGTCTGATTCCACTTGATTAGCAGAAGTAGTTTCATGTGGCATCGCATTAAATAATAAGACATGGTTGTGGTATGAAACAATTGACATTTAAAATGGCAAACGCGTCAGGGACAAGATGTTTTCACTGTTACTAATTTATACGCGCAGTTCAGACTAATTATAGTGAAATGTCTCCAAACTCGGTTCGTGCTTGATGGATCCAGGACAATACAATTGTTGTTAAATTTGATCGTGCAATTGTTCACATGCGATCTATTATTGTACGTGATGCCAACGTCAGTGAACGATTAACTATGTTATAAAGGGATTTTACGGAAGCTCTCCAGTCATCAAATAAGTCTTCTTCATCCGCCATTGATTTCTTTTTCACAATCAATGAAGCCTCATCTATTGACGACCTTGACCCGAGCTTAAATCATATTATCATGTATCATGATATAATGCTTCAATACAAGATAGCTCAGACGGAATATTTTCCTGAGCCAACATTTAAACACAGACGTTATCTGTATATAACAACGATACACACACGTGCTTAATGTAATCAGAGACAAATGTAATATGTTCATCTGTTACAAGTCTACGCTCTTAAAATAAGTAACAGTAAAGAGTGAAGACAACAAATTTTGCAAAATTTAACAAATAATTTATTTCACTAGACTACCAAGTAAACAGTATGAAATAGGAATTTACGGTATATTGTAAATTAAACCCAAATTGTAATTTAAGAATAAACAACTCAAGTCCTGTCAATGAAAATTTCCAAGTTTAATTACATATGAAAATCCAAGATGGAAGGCGAGGACGTATGCAATAGTGTTTTTGTATTCTGAATAAATTCCTGTAAATATCTGTGTCCAAGAACTATCAGAGCACTTCCGTAATTCCAGGAAAACAATCACTTGAAATTCAATAATTTGAAGAAAATAAGAATTCAGTCCGAAACTGGACACAATATAAAACAACTTGACTTCTCAAGTGTCAAGGCGCGACTGATATAATTTTTATCAGAACATCAGTTATAAGACTAACTAAAACGCAAAATAGATTCCCGGCTCGGGATTAAGAGTTCTTTCTTCTGGGGAAAGATATATGTTTGTTTACGAACTAACACGTGCACCACATCACGTAGTCTAGCTATGACTTTAGATCAACTTAATGATTCCTTCTCTGAGAAAGAATTAATAAAAAGTTTAAATGTTGTTTACCCGAACTGTCACTGATTTTAAGTTAGCAAATATATACAGTGTTTCTATAATTAGGTATTTACATCAATGAAATAATTTTAAAAAAATCAATCAAGTCAAACAGAATTGAACTTATTTCTGAATAAACAATCAAGTCATGTAAACAATATTACAATAACATGTAATGTAATTAAAATAACACAACATATTTTAAAACTGAGAGTCAAAAAATTAATTTAAATATACATAACACATTATATTTCGTGGCTCTGACGTACACCGCATGTCAAACACTCACAGGACGTGGTGTGTTGTTGACCACTTGTGAGAAAAGTTTCGGAATATATTTTTGCCTACAGGAAAGGAGCTTGTTCACAATTATTTTAAATGTTTCGTCACAAATTTGAGAATTCCTCACATGTACAGTTTAATAGGTATGTATTGATGTGTCATAAACAGAGTTTTCATACAGGTATTAATATTAACTTGGGGAATCTGTCTGATCACTGTTTACAGTTGTGTTCAGATAAAATTTGCGATACATTTTTAACTTCAAATATTCAATAGAATTACAAAGTGCTCAATGACCTTTTACACTAAAGCACTACTTTAGTTTCTTGAGAACTAATTCAAAGAAAACCTTGATTACATCATTAATTTGATTACATCATAATTTGGTAAATTAGGACATTCAAGTATATTACCATTCATTCGGAACGTTCTATACTTCCGGACTTGCATTAGAACATTCTGGATTATTTAGGATTTATTTCACAATAAAGTAAGTGTTTCTAAACTTTCACTTTGTCAATAAGAGAAATAAATTATTTGCTTCAGTTTACTAAAATCGTAATTATTCACTTCCTTCGAAACTGTTTGAGTTTTAAGATCGTCTGACTACAGACTATATCTTAGATTATAATGTAATTTGTATTAACAAAAGTGGCTGAAGATGTTTTACTATAATTGAACAATTTTACAAACTTTTTTTTATTGTTAAAACAGGAGTTTACAAGTTACTCATATTTGAGAAAATATTAACATTTCCCGCAGAGGTACAAAAAGACTTTTGATGAGAATTTCATTCTTGCGAATGTAATTCAATCATTGATACATGCTGAGACAATGTTCAGTGAAAAATATATTATAGCCAATCTTGCGATACGAAAGATACACACTTTTCAGTTAGAGAAATATATTTGATTTTGTTTGTTTGTTTAATTAGGATTTTTAACGTAGCTTTCAAAATTTTTCAGTCGTATCGCTACGATATCTGCTGTGAGGCAGTTTATAGTGATGTCTAGCACTGAGGCATCATGCCGCAGACATGTAGCATGATGTCCCACCCAGTCACATTATCCTGACACCAGGCCGACCAGTCCTAACACTAACCTCTTAATGCTGAGCGTCAAGCGAGGCAGCTGTTAGTACCATTTTTGTAAGTCTTTGGCATGACTCGGCCGGGGATCGAACCCACGACCTCCCGCTTCCGCGGCGAACGCTCTAACCACTAGGCCACCGGAGCGGTTGAAATATATTTGAGATAACTAATGAAACTTTGGTCATGTACAAATTCTATACAAAGCTAAATTTTAAAAGTATATTCTTCCATTTGATCTAAAACTCAACTCAATCGTTGTTGATTGGTTTGAGGTATTTTTCAAAATATTTTATTACTGGCAGAAAAATTAACAGAAGATTTTGCTTGTCTGTCTGTCTGTCTGTCTGTCTGTCTGTCTCTCTCTCTCTCTCTCTCTCTCTCTCTCTCTCTCTCTCTCTCCTCTCTCTCTCTCTCTCTCTCTCTCTCTCTCTCCTCTCTCTCTCTCTCCTCTCTCTCTCTCTCTCTCTCTCTCTTTCTCTCTCACACACAGAGAACAGCCTGTGAAAGTGTGACGGTGTATCCATAAGCTGGGATCGACTATTTAGCCCGGAATTAATTTTCTACTGGGTACATCTTTCCCTGGAGTTGTAGCCTAGTTGCTTCTGTAGCGTATCGATTGGGTGCGCTATTTTATGTGAGACATGAGCAGTGTTGAGTTCTGTTGGTGCTTACATTTTTCTGTATATTGCATTCAACACGTGAAGAAAATCAAGATGACCGTCTCCTGACCTAGGCATCACTCCGCATCAAGGTAATCTCTATATGGCTGTCTGTACGTCTGTCTCTCCATTCTTAGAGTATGAAATTATGTTCATGCTATATTGTATATTACAAATAAGCGCAACGTTCCCCCCCCCCCCAATTCCATCGGATATCATATAAAGATACTGCATTGTCATCGCGCATTTAAATCAAACCTGCATGTTTATATGACGCCTATGATTTACTTAAACGACTTTTTAAAAAAATAGGTTTAGGCATTGGGCAGGCTTCTAAACTTCAAAGCATTTCCCAAAATTCAAGGAAAAAATACGCCGAGTAAACATAAAAGATTACACAAAATAATTTATCAGTGCTCTTCCTCGTACACCAGATAAAAGTTTTCAGGTGATTACACCCGGCAGCTTCGTTTCACTTTGACAATTTCAGTGCACGTTATAATATCAGTAAAAATGAAGAACGATACACTAGCTATGTGTGCAGCATACACGCTTTATATTTGTTGTGGAGTGGGGTCGATTAGAGTTGAGTGGGAGTTTGGGTGGGTATAAAATAGGCAGGGTATACTTCCTGGATGTATAATCTTACACCCTTTAGTGTTCTACAAGTAAACGCATTATGCTGATATGCTGTACAAATGTTTATATGATTATGAAAATTTTAATGTATAGACCCAAGGAAAAGAGATTATTTGTCATCAGTCTATAACTGTAATAATCACCCAAAATACGAGAACAGTCTCGTGCAGACGACATGTGTCACGTTATTGAGACTCAGATTTGAAACCGCTGATATTGTCAAGCTTTTTATCAAATACTGCCTACACTGTTATGTCACGTTGGCCAACCAAGTCGTATGGTAAGTAAACATATAATTATAATTTAATTTAACATATGGGGGCGGGGGGGGGGGGGGCGGACATTGGCAACGTTAGCGATTGGGACCATTGCCCCCAAGGCGCCTGACAAAGGGAGCAAGGTGCACCATCGGGAGATTGTATATACCTGACATTTTCATAGTAATTCACTTCATGTTAGTGTATCGGGGGCATGTCTTGACAAAACTTGTATTTCTGAGGGGAGGAGGCAGGCTGGTAACTGACAAAGACTGTTACTTGTAGTATCTTAAGGGTTACCACTTACACGTTTAAAGCATTGTCTTTGGTACGGAAGTCACTAAAATTCATTGCTTCCGGACGTCTCAAACCCTTGAGCCACATCGGTCGGGTGTGTATGTGCTTGTTTTGAGGACGACTTAGGTTCATCTCAGTAGCGACATTGATGTAGAAACAGGTACTATGTAAGGAGGGTGACAGCTAATATCAGATTTATCCGAATGACAATGTTACTAATAGTCGGACATCGGCTATGCAGTGTAGATTTTTTTTTTACTGTCAATTGCAGGACTATGGGTAATCTTTACACTGTGAATACTCTTTATTACACTCTGATTACATAATCTTTATTACACTGTGATTATATAATCTCTATTACACTGTGAATACTCTATCTTTATTACACTATGATTATATAATCTCTGTGACACTGTGAATAGTATCTTTATTACACTGTGATTACATAATCTCTATTACACTGTGAATACTCTCTTTATAATCTCTGTTACACTGTGAATACTATCTTTATTACACTGTGATTACATAATCTCTATTACACTGTGAATACTCTCTTTATAATCTCTATTACACTGTGATTACATAATCTTTATTACACTGTGATTAAATAATCTATATTCCACTGTGAATACACTGCCTGTCATTGGCAGCCACCCAGGTTTAAGCTGTCACTGGCTGCCACCCAGGCTTAACCTGTCATGGCATGCATGGGATTGTCGTGCTAGTCCTTGCCACTGCACCAATTCACCGACACAAAGCACTGATTTATTATTACTAGAGTTGGTCATCCTTGGCCCAACTTGATTCGATGATCCGTTCTAGCCCGGATTGTACGCACCGCCCGTTCCGTACTTGATTCATAGTAAGTAGATATCCCCGTGCGACCGTTTGTCACCCGTGCTAAACACTCCGGCCTATTTTAAACCAAGATGGCGACAGCAGAAGAAGACACGTGACATACACATTGCTATCTCCGCCATTTTCGCCGTATTTTTCTTCCTTGATTGGAACACCCGGTCAATACGCCGAATCACGTGATAGCATCATCACGGTCCTCCCTTGTTTGAATCTTTTCAGTTCGTATGGAAAACGAGTTGTATTCCATAAATACAAAAATAACGATAAAAAAGAGCAAGAGTTTAAGTTTAAATTTAAAATTCGCTATATGCATACGCTGAAATAGGTCCTAAACTCATCTCGGTTAAGCCTTAAAATATTTTTCTTGTACATTCGCCCATTTGTAGATGCATTCAAGAAACAGACTAAGTATATTAATTTTGAATTTGCAAATGAATGTGTATGGGTGTGTGTGTGTGTGCTCGCGCATGTATGCCTGTATGAGAGAGAGAGAGAGAGAGAGAGAGAGAGAGAGAGAGAGAGAGAGAGAGAGAGAGAGAGAGAGAGAGAGAGAGAGAGAGAGAGAGAGAGAGAGAGAGAGAGAGAGAGAGAGAGAGAGAGAGAGAGAGAGAGAGGGGGGGGGGAGGGAGGGAGGGAGAGAGAGAGACTCGATTCTTTATGTACACTGATTACCTTTTGTTGTATAATCATCGCAATCTGACGCATAAAGAGTGTGACATTTCAAACCATATGAATAGCACACGGCTTATTTACCCCAATTCGTACAACTTTATTTATCCTAGAATCATGTTGCAGGTAATTAAAATTCTATCGTCGAAATAACAACTTTACATTCTACGGTTACATGGGAGGTATATAGTTGTAAATAGCACTGAGTCCCGCATTCCTTTTTCTAGACAGCATTTCAACGCACATAATAAAACCTGTATACACATTTTTCATTTGGTTGTATTCAGATGTAAAAATGAAAAATAATAACCTTATAGTAATTTCTATAGGATAGCAATTTCACAATATGTTATTGAAATTGTATATGCTAATAGACAAAGAAATTAGATATGGTTTAAAATAATGGATAATAAATTCATATTACCTAGCTACAACGCTTTATGATCCTTCGTTCTAATTATCTTTAAACATGTTATGTTGTGATGTTAGAATTATGTGAACATTATTCTTGTGACGATGCATATATAAATATTGTACCCGTTTTATGTCAAGATGGTACCCGGTTTATGTCAAGATGGTACCCGTTTTATGTCAAGATGGTACCCATTTTATGTGAAGATGTAACCGTTTTATGTCAAGATGTAACCGGTATTTTGTCAACAGTTTAGTTATAAGTACTTTTCGTGAAACATGCTGCACATTTGGAAAAGAAATCATTACTTATAGGACTACAAGAAATGAAGTTTTGTCGAAACCTCGTTAGTAACATGTGAAACAAAGCGGTTACAATCCCGTTGTCGTCTACAGTTCTATTATCTTATGTTACATAGCGACTCTTTTGCCAAGATCGTCAAAACAGTTTTATTAAAGAGTTTAGGTTTCTCACTTGCAAATATTTCCTAACCGATTCTGTTTCATGCTTTCGTACATGTTACTTGACACTCGCTCACCCGTTTGATCCTTGGGTAAAGATAACATTTACGTTCATTGTGGTTAAAGTTTTCATTTGGTTTTATATCCTAAATCTCTTCATCGCTTATAGTCCCGCCTGCGGTATGTCACAAGATGCCAAGAACACTTTTTCAGATATATCTGAGTGTGCTAGCCATAACAAACCGAATCGATCGCGAAAAAAGAAAATATGGCGGATTAACACTCATCTTTCGTCATCTTTGTTCTTGTCTACTCCAGCAACAGAAGCGGCGTTGGTTCCTAAAACGAGAACGAGGTTCTTGAATGTACTTTGATGATGTGTGTCATACGTTCAAGATATGCGTCATACGTCTATGCTATGTTATATACTTTGACGCTATGTCATACGTCTATGCTATGTTAAATACTTTTACGCTATATGTCATACGTTCATGCTATATTAAATACTTTGACGCTATATGTCATACGTTCATGCTATGTTAAATACTTTGCCGCTATGTCATACGTTCATACTATGTTAAATACTTTGACGCTATATGTCATACGTCTATGCTGTTTTAAATACTTTGACGCTATGTGTCATACGTCTATGCTATATTAAATACTTTGACGCTATATGTCATACATTCATGCTATGTTAAATACTTTGACGCTATATGTCATACGTCTATGCTATGTTAAATACTTTGACGCTATGTGTCATACGTCTATGCTATATTAAATATTTTGACGCTATATGTTATACGTTCATGTTATGCTAAATACTTTGACGCTATATGTCATACGTCTATGCTATGTTATATACTTTGACGCTATATGTCATACGTTTATGCTATATTAAATACTTTGACACTATGTCATACGTTCATGCTATGTGACATACTTTGATGTTGTATGTAATACGTTGATGCATGTGACATATTTTCATGTTGTGTGTCATACTTTCATGTTATGTGACATTCTTGGATAATGTGTGTCATATTTTCATGTTATGTGTCGTACTTTGATATTGTTTGTAATACGCTAGTTGTATGTCACATACTTTGATGTCTGCCATACGTTCAAGTTACGCGTCATACGTTTATGCTGTGTGACATATTTCAATGTTGTGTGTCATACGTTTATGCTATGTGACATACCTTGATTATATTTGTCATGCGCTAATGCTATGTCACATGTTCATACTATGTGACATACTTTGATGCTATGTGTCATGCGTTCATGTTATGTGACATATTAGGATTCTATGTGTTATACGTTCATGCTACTTTACAAATTTTGATGTTGTGTGTCATTTGTGCATGCTAATGTGATATACTTTCAAGCTATGTGTCATACGTTCATGCTAGGTGTCATATGTTTATGATTTGTGACATATTTCTATGATCTATCATACATGCATGCTATCTGACATTTTTTGATTATCTGTGCCATACGTTCATGTTATGTGTCATACGTTCATGTTATGTGCCATACGTTTATGTTATGTGTCATTTGTTTGTTATGTGACATACTTTGATGTGTCATACGTTCATGCTATGTAACATACTTTCATACTATGTGCCATACATTGATGATGAATCATACGTTCATTCAGTGTGACATACTTTGATGTTGTGTGTCATACGTTTATTCTATGTGACATACTTTGAGGCTATTTGTCATGGTTAATGCTGTGTCATATGTTTATACTATGTGATATATTTTGAACTGTGTCATACGTTCATGCTATGTGACATACTTCAATGCTGTCATACGTTCATGTTATGTGAGATACTTCAATGCTGTCATACGTTCATGTTATGTGAGATACTTCAATGCTGTCATACGTTCATATTATGTGACATACTTTGATGCTGTGTGTCATACGTTCAGGTTATTGTCATACGTTAATGCTATGTGACATAAATAAATGCTGCGTGTCGTATGTTCATGATATGTGCCATATTTTGATGTGTGTCATAAGTGTATGCTATTTGACTTACTTTGATGCTCTGTCATACGTTCATGCCATGTGATATTTTGTGATGCAGAATAAAATATGCTGTTATTTTGTATGGCATATTAACATCAAAGATCAGTATTCTTCCAGTCACCAGTAAATTGATCTGTAATCGAGCAAGTCAAGACACTTTAATAATAAGAGATTATTATATTTTCATCCTTGCTTTATCTCCAGTAATGATGAGGAAGTATTTTAAAATGTTGCAATGTAAAATTGTTTTGAGTCAACGTCCATGTTGGTTGACATCCATTTTCTTATTTAGCAGTAGATAAAGAGATTTAACACTATATGGAACACGTTCAGATGTTACATGCGAATGAAATATAACACAATCAGTTGTAATTAATATGGCCCAGGTTAGTTCATCACTTTGCACGATGATGTTCCTTAGCTAAAGTGTATGCACGTGAATTTTTGTTCTCATTGTAAAACATTTCTATCTCAATAAAGATATTTACAATATACGGATTGGAACTAAAAGTAAACAGAGGTATAGGGCAAAGATAAAGCTGATAGTTTATTTTCAAAAATATCAAAATTCCAATTAAATGTTAGCGTTTCCTAATCTAGTCTGATCATTCAGAAAGCACAAGTGTCTCATTACAATGCAACAATTAAAGTTGGTTTATACTTCATAAATGAAATTAGTTTTTTCTGGTACAAATATATATTGAGTCTCTACTTACTATATTATTCCATAATCACATGCAACTCTTTTGCTGAGTTCTCTTTCTAGTACTTGTTTTTCTTCTACCATATTTCCATTTGGTTCTTGTTGGTTCTAACCAATTTTTATATCTAAGGTAGCTTATACATTGCTATCCTATTTTACTGGACCGCACCGGTAGCCTAGTGGTTAGAGCTTTCAATATCCGGCCGAGTCGTACCAAAGGTTTACAAAAATGGTACGAACCGTTGCCTCGCTTGGCGCTTAGCATTAAGAGGTTACAGTTAGGACTAGTTGACCTGAACTCAGGATAATGTCACTGGGTGGGACATCATGCTACATGTCTGCGGCATGATGCCCATGTGCTAGACATCACTACAAACTGTTACACTGCAGACCTCGTATCAATATGAATGAAATATTGGTATAGCTACGTTAAAATCCACCCACCCTCACACGTTTTACTCTGTTAGTTTTCAGTTGCTTATGTAACAGCTTACACCTTGTTATACCCAAAATATCCGGTCTTTTAACATAGATTGCAATATTGATTGTACCATTTATTTATTTAGTTTTCTTGTATTTCTTTTCTTTAAAACCGCTCAAGTGGCTTAGTGGATAGAGCGTCCGCCTCCGAAGCGGGAGGTCGTGGGTTGGAGCCCCGGCCGAGTCATACCAAAGACTTACAAAAATGGAACTAACAGCTACCTCGCTTGGCGTTCAGCATTGAGAGGTTATTGTTAGGACTGGTCGGCATGGTGTCAGGATTATGTGACTGGGTGGGTCATCATGCTACATGTTGGCTTGATGCCCCAGTGCTAGACATCACTATGAACTGCCACACAACAGACATCGTAGCGATTAGCGATATGACTGGGATTTTCTAAAAGACTCGTATCCTCAAAATCGGTATATTTACACACCGTTAAAGGTGTGTTGTTGTTTACTTATTTTGTTTGGTGTAAAACACTTTACTGTTCTGTTGTGGTAATTATTTGTAACGAATGGTTTTATTAATGTGTTGATATTTTACATTGTAAACATGTTATGCAGAATAAATTGATTGTGTCATGATTGGAACACCATGTTTTCATGAAATTAGAAGAACATTGTTTTCCTTTATGATTCAAAGTAAAATATCTTGGACATGTTTGGTATTTTATTTAGTTTTCAGTTTTTCTGAGATATAGATTTAATGAGTTCCTTGCTCGGAATGTTATATCTTTAATATCATTGTTGATAGCATTGTTAAGATCATCCATAGCTACAATAGAATATTGCTTGTATTGAAGTTGTCTTATCACCTTTTCTATTTGCACAATTACATTATCTACTGATGATGCTTTAGAAGGTACTTTCATTTTCTGTCTGGTTTCGAGAGCAGCAAACATTTGTTCTTGTTTTCATATTTAAATTCCTTCATTCGCTCTTGCACTATTGTTTTACTGTATTATTGGTTTTTTAAAAATCGTCTGCGTTCTTGAAATTCATTATCTCCTACAAACTCGAAGCTATTTTTTTATAATAAATATTTCAATATACTTTTCTTCAATTATTTACGAACGGGAGATTCCATTTTTTAATGGCATACTATTTTGATCATATTTCCAGCTGTTACATTACTCGTGCTATCTTTTCCATTTCACAAGTTCATAAATTTCATATATGTGTTAGCTGATTCGTTGTAGATAGGCTTTGTAAGGCTTGCGAGGTCTTCGGATTGTAAACGAAAAACTTAGCAGAACATGAATTTGGGCAATTACTTACATTAAAAATGTTTACATCAAAAATACTTAATTTATTCCTTCGTCAAACTGCACTGTTAAATTTTTTTTTTCACTCGGGGGTTCTGTCGTTTATTTCTATGCATTTATCATTATATATAATTTGCAAATATTGTCTTTTCTAAGACATTGCGGTATATCTTTGAAATTATCAATGTACCAGTTTTGTGATCATGTGATTCGACTTTGGTCTTAAACTAAGTATCAGAAAAAAAAACGAAAACCAACAAATGTATGTAATTGAATACAAACAGAAAATATTGAAAGAATATACAGTATTATAATGAAATCTCAAATAATCCTAAATGTTCATTCACAAGTCCAGATGTATGATGTTCCAAATGAATTCCAGTAGTGCTCTATATGTGTTCACATATTGAATGTGGTGATGTGCCAGTGGCCTGGAATACACACTAAACTAATCCAAAAGAGCATTGAATGAATTCACAATAATTCCAAAATAATGAATTAGTGGAAGAGGTAATAATCCACACTTTGTAATTCCAGTGAATAAATTAAATAAATAAATCCACCAAAGTTAAACATCGAACACAACAGAAACACTGATTCCACTTCTGTCGTTACTTAAAATTGAATAATGTTTCAAGTAAACAACATTGATATATAAAAATCTAAGACACGATAATAGTCAGTGTATATACCAATTCCTTTCTAAAAGAGATTTTTGTCAAAAGGTTTAATAATTTCCAAGTGAAAAATATGTCCTGTATTCAAATTCAAAAACATATGTTTACCGCCAATAAGACTGATCTGAACATTTAAGTCATAATCACAGATTTATTAGATATGTATTATCTTGTTTACATACTAAATGTCACTAGTTAGGTGACCATTACTGATCTTGGATTAAGGTCATTTACAAAATACAGATATCGTTAACATATGATTATAGAGAAAAGCCAACAAAAATACAAAGTATATATACTTTACACTTGATTGTCATTATTGAACACAACTGGCTTTGAGCATACATGTATCCCTTAAAAAAGTGTCGACAAATAGTCATTATAAATTGATACCTACATTATTTAATCCATTTTAACTCATTACAAAGTCTATTCTGTATTATCTGTGTTCTGTTAAAGCATTTCAAATTAGCTATGACCAATGGTCTTCGTTGTTATGCTGGTCCTGCATTTGTTTGTGTCTAAAATAACAAGTACGAATTAAGCCGTCTGGCTTGAC
Source organism: Unio delphinus (assembly GCA_029339505.1). Taxonomy (NCBI): domain Eukaryota; kingdom Metazoa; phylum Mollusca; class Bivalvia; order Unionida; family Unionidae; genus Unio; species Unio delphinus. The sequence goes on from JAQISU010000014.1 coordinate 3,647,856, forward strand.
TAGTATTTTTATATTAAAAATTAATTTCCAATGTGCTAGTATTTTTGACGATATTTTAATACACAAAATATGACTGGTTGGTTTAGCATGGTTTGACTGACCCTTTTGTATCATACTTCTTGCTAGTAATTCTACTGTTTGCTCGTAATTCGCTCTTTTCGATAGTGATATTGCTGCCAGCATTTCCCCTCCTGTCTATTGTGTAATGTATGTTAGACTTCGTATGTGCATTGCACGTCCTATTCATATTTATAAGGTTTGAAAACTTGTGTCACGTCATAATTTTAAGTTCTTTCAATTGGTTGTTGCAATGATCCAAAAATATCAAAGAACATGTTCCACCCACGTTTTTACAGGGATTGATTGATTATCAATATGTGACAGTTTAAAACCTGTTTTTCAGTTAACAACTAATTTGCTTCTTAACTGGCTGAATGGACAACGATATAAAAAAATGCAAGTCTTACTACTGTTTTTTTTTAAAGGGGAGGGGGGATAATTTAAATGAAGGTATGGTAGGGCCAAAAAAATCTGCATCGACACATGTAGTCCTAGTGCCAGTGAGAACAATTTTAAATATCCCTTGAAACGTAAAACAAAATGTCGACATTCATCGTCCTTTCAAGATCGATCTGTCTGTTTACTGCAAAACAAAACTCACTTCATCCGTTTCTCCAGACAAATATTGAGATGCTATTCTGAAACGGATTTTCAATCAATAACACACTACTTCTAAACAGAATGCAAAACGACATTTACAGTTGAAAATCAATACGCGGCTTTTCCTGTAACAATTTATCATTGCAAAGCACTTTGGTAACGTCTAGAATCTCAGCAACACTCCATTCCTGGTAAATGGAAATGCCTATATAAAATCACTCGGCAAATTGTGTGCCAATATGCCGTATTCTATATGATTTAACATATACTATATTTTTATTTCAGTGAGAATGGTTTTTAAATAGCACGCAATGACGTGTGTCGTTCAGAGTTGATACATTCTCCATGCTGAATTATTATAATCCAGGACTAACTTTAATAAGGATTCTGACTGGCACAGGTCAAAGTTCGTTTTCTGCCGACTTTTAAAATACCCGTCCACTTATATTAAATAGCGTATAAGAATATACGTTGATTTCATGTTAGAGAGATTCGATATGTTCCAAATGAATGTTTTTCGCTCTTATAAATTTCATAGATATCATTTGATTAGTGAATCGAAAGGTTAGCATGACACGACCTTGTAGATCATGTCCGTCGTATCTCTGATGTGTCGGAGATATCGAGTTTAATCAAATAAAATTAGTATGACGTAATAATAACTGGCTTGAGAGGAGTTCAAATGGGCCACAATTTACATAGGAGGTCATATTCTAGCATGCGACCGGATAGGCTGAAGAGGTACTGTTTTCGCTCGTCACTTGGTTACACCAGTTCAAACCCCATTTACTTAGCACCATCAAGTTTCCAATAATATCCAGTACCGAACCAATATAGGAAATCTCCAGCTTGTACCTCACGGGTTCGACACTCTTTTCGTCGCAACCCAGAACCGGCTACGGAGATTTCTCTTTCACTGACACCTGGGGCATCATCATCATCAGTCTCTTGACCTAGTGTGGTCGTTGAAGCACTGTGATGCTGAAAATCTCACCAGTTCCCTCCACTTGTCTCAATCATGTGTCAATGCCTGTGTCTCTGCAAATCTTTTTCTGATCTATTCTGTGCTGTTGTCATTCCACTTTTTTCTCTGTCTACCTCTCCTTCTGCCACCTTGGACACTACCCTGCAGTACTGCTGTTTACCTGGATACCGTTGTACAAAACAACGTACGTCATAGATTTTCTTACGTTTTTCCTACCACTTTTTAAAAATACATAACTACAGTTTATTCATTAACATGAATTGCATTTTCCCCCTCGTAAATAACTCTTACATGTTTACATAACTTTACATCAACGTCAAGGCAGACGTAAGTCCATTAGCTTCCGAAGTCTGTGGAAAAACGAAAGTTAGAGATCAGATTTTCCTTAGATACTCCTTAACAGTCAAATATATTGCTTAGCGCTTGTTTTTTCTGACAAGGCCATTTTGAATACATTTTTACACGTTCTCCGTAAAAGAATAACATGTTACACTAGTATTCTCTCCTCATTCTGTTTGTGTGTACACCTCTACCAATTTAAAAATAGAAGGCACCAAGGATGCTCAAAACGTAGTCATTTCATTAATTGATTCATAAGTTATAACCTGATTGTTGCCAAGGGATCCCAAACACTGTCAACTTCTTGGTGTTTCGAATTAAACTGGATTTTCTTTAGCAACACGGTCGCCATATCTGCTTGTGCCAGTCTATGTTTTCGAGTGACAGTTCTGAAATAGTTCTTCGGTTTTCAAAATTTCAATAATGCCGTAAATTCTGGATTTACGTCTCGTTGAACATATGTGTACAAGAGTTCCTCCTATTGACTTGTTCAATTTGTTATAAAAATTTTAAAACTAGACATTGCAATTATTAGACGCAGACGTGAGGTTTTACTGAAATAGACTATTCTAGAAACTAGAAATGGATAACAGGCAGACTGTTTGCTTGTTTGCGTTTCAACGAAAATAATTCGACATTGTTTGTTTGTTTGTTTTTATTGTTTGTTTGCTTTTATGGTTTAACGCTATTTTGTTCAGCACAAGATAGGCTATACATAGCGGCCAGTATTAATGGTGGAGGAAGAACCCGGAAAACTCCGGAAAGAACCACCGACCTATGAGAAGCTACTGGCAAGCTTTCTCACATACCCACGTTGTGCGAATCCGAGACTCGAACCCACACAGACAGAGGTGAGATGGCAGTGATCCCTAACGGACAGCGCTTTAGACCACTCGGCCACTCGTGGCCCCTTCGACATTGTTAGAGATCCCTTGGCGACAGCTAGGTTAGAAATAAAAAACAACGAATTAAATGACTAATTAAGATGCAGAAACATGTAATCTAGTAACTTCCATACATTTCATTACATAAAACATTTGTTCTGCGTGTCAGCATGTGACATTGTCAGCATTTCGACTCCCAATGGTAATGGGAAAATATCTGAAATATATTGAACAAAAAATGTCAAAACATTAAACGATCATTATTTCTTTCATCATCAGTTAGTCGTATTCTCAAGAAACTGAAATTAATAAATGCTTTCATAATCGCTGATAATAAGACTATACGAATAAATGATTATGTGGTATACAAATTCTTATTAGCTAAAACAAAAAGAAATATAAAAGTGACATCTGTGTGTTACGTATATTTGATTTAAGTAATTTATTTTTGTTTTTATTGTTTGTTTGTCAGATTCAAATTTGACATTTTAAGTTTAAGATTCATTCATTGGGAGATGACCTGTACTTTACAAATAAACACCAGATGTTGACCTCATTTCTGACCTGGCTTCAGAGTTGTAAGCAAGCTTTTAAAATGATTGGTTGATTCCAAGGACATTATGGAGCTTTGTTGTAAACATCTTTCTATTTTTAGTTGGGTCATACGGTGCGCACGAGATTTTTTGAACGTAAATTTGTTCTAAAGATTCTAGAAGATCATGTGACCCCTTCCTTGTTTACGTTAAAACAGGTATGTAAGTTATATTTTGGAGCGAACCATTTATTAGAAGTCGGGCTGTTAGAATATTAAGTTGTATTGTTTTGAGTTATTTTAAATTACCTTGTACTGGAAATTATTTCAGTTCGTTTGGATCAAGAGGATTTATTTTGTTATTTATCTGGAAAATAATTGTGCTCATTGAATTTCATAAGACCGGAACTTAATTCATCACGTGACATCGTCTTCCATCTAGGATGCTTCACTAAGATTCGAACTGGGAATTATTTGGACATTTTATTACCAGGACTTTTGCAATTTCGCTAGTGGATTATATTTTGAATTATTTTTGGATTAATTTTGGAATTGATTCTTAAAACCGTAAGTTTTTTTTTTCTTTTCTGGAAAATATTTGTGCTTAATAAATTGTTTTTTTAGTTTTTACAAGCTTGTTATTTTCGCTCTTTGTATGTTACTGTTTATTCGAGCCTAAGCACGTAACATGTGTTACTGAGGAAAAAAGGATTTTGGCTGGTATGATCCACAAAAAATAGAATGTTTAGTTTCAATTCGATATTCTACACATATTCGTTTTTGCACAGTTATTCGATTGATAGATTACAATACTATTCCCACTAGAGATAGTTCTAATTCGCAAGCAGATATGGGTGCGTTTTATTAGGGTATGGGTGCGTTTATTAGGGTAACTATCTATGTAATTTCTTGAAGCCTAATAAAAGAGCTAGTGCGTAACATTATTATTTGTAATTTCTCGAAGCCTAATGAAAGAGCTAGTACGAAACATTATTATTTGTAATTCCTCGAAGCCTAATAAAAGAGCTAGTGCGTAACATTATTATTTGTAATTCCTTGAAGCCTAATGAAAGAGCTAGTGCGTAACATTATTATTTGTAATTCCTTGAAGCCTAATAAAAGAGTTGGTGCGTAACATTATTATATGTAATTCCTTGAAGCCTAATAAAAGAGTTGGTGCGTAACATTATTATATGTAATTCCTTGAAGCCTAATAAAAGAGTTGGTGCGTAACATTATTATTTGTAATTCCTTGAAGCCTAATAAAAGAGTTGGTGCGTAACATTATTATTTGTAATTCCTTGAAGCCTAATAAAAGAGTTGGTGCGTAACATTATTTGTAATTCCTTGAAGCCTAATAAAAGAGTTGGTGCGTAACATTATTATATGTAATTCCTTGAAGAACATTAGTTTTTGTAATTCCTTGAAGCCTAATAAAAGTGCGTAACATTATTATTTGTAAAATCTCTTAACCCTAAATACTCACACAAATGTTTTCCCTCATTTTAATTTTTCTTTTCACTCGTATCTATATTCTATATCACAATGGATGAATTATCTTCCTTAATATGAACATTTCCTGACTGACATACCGCGAATAAAGTTTCTGCCGACATGTTTGTTCCAATTTCAGTAAAATTGGTACTAATAATGTCTCACGTGATTATATATTTAGTGTTAATAAGATATGCAATACATCTTTATGGATATGAATGTTTACATTATATTCTGCTAAGAAGAACGTGTTAGAACGTTTTTGAAAACTAGCTTTCATCGAGGAAGATCTATAATACATTATATGTTGGAATATCAGGGAACATCTCAAAATATCATGATATTTGACACATATTTAGGTAAAGACTTTCTACGTTCGACTGCATGGACATTTGCCTTAAAATTACGTAAAAATGCGATGAAAACTGACGACGAAACGTATGTAATTCTCGTTAACCTAGTAATCCTGTATGAATGGTCGTATGTAAAACTTGACGTTAACCTAGTAATCCTGTATGAATGGTCGTATGTAAAACTTGACGTTAACCTAGTAATCCTGTATGAATGGTCGTATGTAAAACTTGACGTTAACCTAGTAATCCTGTATGAATGGTCGTATGTAAAACTTGACGTTAACCTAGTAATCCTGTATGAATGGTCGTATGTAAAACTTGACGTTAACCTAGTAATCCTGTATGAATGGTCGTATGTAAAACTTGACGTTAACCTAGTAATCCTGTATGAATGGTCGTATGTAAAACTTGACGTTAACCTAGTAATCCTGTATGAATGGTCGTATGTAAAAATTGACGTTAACCTAGTAATCCTGTATGAATGGTCGTATGTAAAACTTGACGTTAACCTAGTAATCCTGTATGAATGGTCGTATGTAAAACTTGACGTTAACCTAGTAATCCTGTATGAATGGTCGTATGTAAAACTTGACGTTAACCTAGTAATCCTGTATGAATGGTCGTATGTAAAACTTGACGTTAACCTAGTAATCCTGTATGAATGGTCGTATGTAAAACTTGACGTTAACCTAGTAATCCTGTATGAATGGTCGTATGTAAAACTTGACGTTGTTTTCCTGATTTGGATTCGCGGTGTATCCTCTTTTCTAAACTCATCTGATTCTCATTGTTACTGGAGGCAAGGGAATCTATGTGCATATTAGTCATGATTCCTCCCCTAAATCGGGAAAATAAATGATTAAAAACTTCCTTATTCCAGCGGTAAACATTCGCTGCGAAGCTTGCATTTTTCATACTTTCATAAATAATAGCTCATGCGGCATTACAATCAAAAGTTAGAAATGTTTAATTCATTGTATATTGATCAGATAACATGAGCGTAAAGATCGGAAAAACATGTGAAACCGGGTCGGCTATTTACGTTTCAAGTACTGCTTCAATGTCCTGACGAGATTCGGACGCGTATAAAGAAGGGCTTCTTCTCCATACCCCTTTTTCTTCTCGAGAGACCAGCATTCAAGAACAGCCGATGCCAAAACACAGACACAAGGGCCAGTTTTGGTCTTGCTTCTCTTGCTGTCATCTTGTCCGCAGACGAGCATGCCTTTCCTCGTGCCGACCTTTACCAAACTCCTCGCAAGGAAACCTTTGTGGGCTCGGACGTGCTTAAACAACTAACCCAAAAGAATTAAATATAAACTGACAGTGACATGGGATTTCTCTGAAAATACTTACCCAATCACACAGCACAGCCTCCCAAGCTCCTTCCACCCCCTCAGTTTTATCCCTGGAAGAACGTGCACATCCGGTTCACTCGGAACTAACAATTAACAAGATGTTTGGAAAATATACTCTAATAATATATGGCATTTGTTTGACTTGCTTCTCTGTAAGCAGTTGAATTAAACGATTTTCGAAATATACGAACCGGAAGAATATGTTGTTCGAGTTGTTGTTCGAGTTGTGCTGAAGCATCATACTCTATTTGTTTGCATTCTTTTCACTTTATATTTCAAGAAACTCGAGATGAAATTCAAAATGAAAATTGCACTGTTTGTTTTAATCTTGTTCCAATGAATCATATTGTTGTCTTTGGACGGGCATATCAGCATTGTATATCGTCAAAAGTACCACGCTCTGTTAGGGGTATCCCTCATACTTTGACTGTAAAGTTCCGCCCATTTATTTTCAGGCACCCTTACCCTCTCTATGACCCTCACGCAAAGTCAATGTCACGTTTGCTCAGCCCCAGTTAGTAAGTAGTATAAAGCTAAGGTATTGGTGGCAGGCTAGATTTATTCTTGTGTCGGCACAGGCTTAATTTAGCTCGTGCGACTTCCCACCTATGTGTTACAGCTTAGTCTAATATCAAAGGAACTCGCGATGGGAGAACTGGATGTATTCTAAATTCTTTCCCACTTGGACAGACATCGAGGACATTGCCCGCTAAGTGATTAGATCGGATCACAGCGAGACCCAATCGGAATGAGATAGAGCAAGCGAAAATTTAAGCTCGCCTAGGAAGATTGCCGAAGCAGCATAAGGTTATTCAGAGAAAGACACTCGTAATTTTGGCGTTAAAATCTAGAAACAGATTATAAGGGAATAAATAGCTTCGTAAAAGCCAGTAAGCTATTTGCTGGATTTTTGCAGACTATTACGGCACTGCAACTGTTATTATGTGTAATATGTATACTTAATTACTAGGACCGTTTAGTACATATAATTACCTTTGTACTGTTTAATTTACATACGTCCGATTGTTGTGATATTGTTAGTATAAGGGGATTAGGGATATGTTCTGATATGACGCAATTTATTGATGTATGTATGAGAAGTAATTAAGACCGTTCCTTTATTACGACGTTGCTTTAAGCAGCAGAGGAGGCGAATCCGACAACTTTTTACAGGCGTCAATTTGGCAATCCAAGGCTTCCTCGTATATACTTATTAGAAGCGTCCATTTGGCAAACCGAGGCTTCCTCGAAATAGACGCCAAGTCGTTGTCGCAGCCACTCTGCTGCTATGGGGTTAACCGAATTAATTATAAATACGGTCTAATCCAATACGATATCGTGTCCGAGGATCTGATAAATTTATAGTTATCTATCAATTTTCTTAGGAGGTTTTTCCTCTGGTTCTACCTCTGGTTTACTCTCTTTTATCGCGGTTACAACTTCTCCAGTTGTCGTATTTATCGGCTTAAATAATTGTTCAGTATCTGCGGTAAAATCTAATTTTTGTTGTTGTCGAGCTTGCAAATTATCTCTGAAAGAACCTCTCACCGGGAGAAATTTCTTAATCGCAGCCAACCGTTCTCTAGTTAATCTAGTTATTTGTGCTTCTCCGACGTTTGCCATTTATATAAAAATGATATTGCTAATTTATTATTGTTAACCCGATAGCAGCAGAGGGGCTGCGACAACGACTTGGCGTCTATTTCGAGGAAGCCTCGGTTTGCCAAATGGACGCTTCTAATAAGTATTTACGAGGAAGCCTTGGATTGCCAAATTGACGCCTGTAAAAAGTTGTCGGATTTGCCTCTTCTGTTGCTCTTTAGCATACAAGAACGTATGATTATTTCGACGTGAATGAATGCGTGACCGGAGAAATTTAATAGCCGTTATCAGATGATAGACTGGGTGAAGTGAGATGAGAGGTCTAAGGAAAATATTGTACCGTCCTTGTATTTTCACGGGAAGCTTTTTCAGGGGAAAGATACTTTCGGTTGTTTAGTCCCGAGTCTCTAAAAAGAGAGACGGAAGTGAGACTGTCAGAATAGTCGGAGTCGACAAAGTAGTCATGAGCGAGTCATGGAAGAGAATGAATTTGGAATAAGTCGGGAGGAGTAGGAGAAGGAATTGGAGGAATAGGAGAGAATACATCTATGAGTAGAATAAATGGACAGGTGGAAAGCTGTCTCACACTACATGTCAAGTTATGCAATAGGCTTTCACATTGTTTAGCGGGAGGAGAGTGCTTATAAAATATAATCACTTGATTTTTTAATTGTAAAATATAATCACTTGATTTTTTAATTGTAATTTATTGTTATTCGTTGCATTTCACTTTTTTGTATGTTCAGTCATTTAGCCGTCGGCATTGCTGACTGGGGGATCGGAGCTTTACATCTGTCTTTCACTAATTTTACTTCTAACCAAAGTCGAGCCAGGATGCGACTTTTGTAATTATTTTAACAAACTATTGGTAGTACCCTAACCCAATCCTAACACATCTCAGCCATAGTGGCGGCATAACACTACGATCACGCCAGTCAAGATCATTTCAAAATATTTTCTTTAGTTGTCATTTAAAGATTTTTCGTATGGTCAAACGTCTAGTAATCTGTCATCGATAGTTATAGTACTGTAGAATCAAGTCTAGTAATCTGTCATCGATAGTTATAGTACTGTAGAATCAAGTCTAGTAATCTGTCATCGATTGTTATAGTACTGTAGAATCAAGTCTAGTAATCTGTCATCGATAGTTATAGTACTGTAGAATCAAGTCTAGTAATCTGTCATCGATAGTTATAGTACTGTAGAATCAAGTCTAGTAATCTGTCATCGATAGTTATAGTACTGTAGAATCAAGTCTAGTAATCTGTCATCGATAGTTATAGTACTGTAGAATCAGGAGGCATTGCCCTTTCATATCAATGCAGATTTGCCCTCTCTCTCCCTAACCGATATTCTAGGTCAAGGTCATTTTAAAAATTTTGCATAAGTTTTCTGTTAAAGATTTTTCAGCATATGACTTTCAGTTGTGTTATACAATATTTACACGTTTACCATTAAGTGTCGCATATTTTCTTTCTTTTCAGACATGATGGACTAAAGGATACCAGGTTATAATGGATGGGCGCCACCTTGGGTCGTTGGAGGACGACCCGACTATTCGTCTGCCGCCATTACATGATCTTAACCGATCTGATCGAACAGACCACTACCGTGACCGGGAGCTGCTTGACGCAGTTCTTCAGAAAAAGGAGGAACAAAATCGTGTGCTCAACGAATCTGCAGGGTCTAGGTTGTCCGCACTTATATCAAGGGCAGATGGAAATTTGAGCAGACCGTCCAGCTTCGTGTCCAAAAGAAGTATAAATCTCTCGCAGGAAAAACTTAGTGAAGCCCCTTGTAGGCCGGAAAAAGAGGAACCAAACGTTAACATTTTAGAAAGAACTAGTTTCAATCTGGCGCTATTATGTATTTTGTCATTGTTGTTAGCGGCCCTTTCCCTAAAAATTTTGATGGCACTTACAGATCATCAGTCCGTTTCGATGAGGTTAGATTTGACCTTGATTGGTTCTAATGCAACCTTTGAGGATGTGCTAGAGGTTGCTACTGCCATGTCAACCTTTGTGATAATTCTGGATATGACCTGTCTCCTGGTATGCTCCATGCAGTGTTTATTTGTTGTCAAAATACTTAAGGTACCGCAAGGAGAAGAACGGTATGTATGTGTATAAATAATTTGTTACAACTTTAAAGCTTTAAATTGAGTAACAAGAAAGAGCACCAAAAAGGTTTGTATAGTTGAAAATATTTATTTCTCAAAATTGCAAAAGTAAAAATGTAAAAATAACTTACATGATAGTGAATGAAATCCTAAAATCCTGAATGTTCTATCACTTCCAGCAGCAGAGGGGGTGAACAGACCAACCCCCTAGGCGTTTTTCTCTCTTCCTTCTCGTTAATATTCTATGGAAAGGTCGAATCGACAAACTAAGGCTTCCTAGGAAATGCTTAATAGAAGGGTCTATTTGGCAAACTAAGGCTTCCTCGAAATCGTAAAAAAGCGTCGACGAGGCTAACCAACGCTTGTTCGAAGACGCCCTGGCTGTTGGAACTCACCCCCTCTGCTGCTATGAGTTAACAGTTGTTTTTACGATGAAAGTCACTACGATGAAAGTCCTTAGGACTTTACAAACAGACTAATTTGTAAAACCTCGCCGCGTAAATCAATCAGATTATTAGATTGGTCAGTGAGTTTGAAATTAATTCTCGTTAGCGAATTATTATGACATCGCATATAGACTGGATTAGTTGGATCCTCAACGATTAGATATCCGGGTGGAGCTGTTGGTGCAAAAGAGTATAAAATATATCCCTGCTGAGCTTGATTTGATCGCTCGAGATTTATTTGATAGCTGCCTTCGATAACATCACATACTAAATTCAATGCTATCACTGAGGTTATATTCACGTTGGACGGAGCGATATGCCTACCACCGCCGTCTGGGTCATTATTATGTTTGAGGATGGTTGTTTGTGGTTCTGTTAATTTTTTTCCATGCGTCATGGATTTTTTTGAAACCTTCATCGATGGCATCATTGAGAGATTTTTTTAGTTCTGAGTTATTATATCCGTGTAGTTTGAATGTAGGAATATCTTCTACACGGATATTATACATTGTCGCAAACTCTGTTCTCGTTTTAGGATTACTGTCACCTAATACCTCTTGAATGATTGAAAATGAAATATTTCCATGTCATTGATGATTTTGTTACATGTTTCTACGACGCTGATAAATTCATCTCGGGTGAGAGTACCGGATTTAAGAGATATTAACAACAGTGAAATATCGTCATTGAACGCTGTGAAATTTTCAGTGATTTTATCCTGTCGAGTTGTGAATCTATTAACGCGATTTTCCATTATTCCAGTGAAAAAATTCAATATGGTGTAACCGCTATAGCTTTTTACTGGATTATCGGGTTTTATCCTGTCCGTGATATAATCAGATTTTTGTTGTTCAGGTGGTAAATTAACGGTTTCTCCCCGAGGTGGATTTTCAGGCCAACCCAGTATTGTTCTTATAGAACTCTGATAGATGTCTACGGAATACTCGGGTGAGTTTATCTCGATCGCGGATGATAACGTCAGCTCGTGGACCGTTATAGCGATTTTCGATTCTGCTCCAGTAATGGATTTTATTCTACGCTGAAATTCAGCATTGATTTGTTCGATTTCGTATGACCCAGATGGTATCGAAACGACGTTCCAGTCTGGAGTTCCGTCTTCGCGATTCTTATTTGCAAATACTAAGCTGTTATTCGGTTGTTGACGGCCAAATGCTACCGACCTAATATTAGGCCAACTGTGATACACTCGTAATTTTGCTAACGCGATTTCCTTCACGGGGACTGGGATAGGGAAGTTTACACTGAATTCAGGATTTGTTGATGTTATTGAGATCATGCTGGTTTTCGGGTTTGTGTTCTCCACTGTCCGGGCTGTGTTCTCCGTTATTTGTTGAAGTAGTTCTTGCGGTGTTGTCATTGTTATTATATTCATGTTGTATTATTAATTTTGACATCACGGAATCATAAATACTTACCATCGCTGAGAACTCACTATCGGATATAAGTGTATCATCGAGCGACGACGATATCATCGATGACAATTGCGAGTACGCGTTGATACAACATGAAATTTAATTATGTAATCTTGCAGTTTGCGTTGGCTGCATGATATTTTTTTGTTATTATCGAAATTATTCCCGCGATTGTTGTTGCCGTGGATATACAAATTGGAACAGCTATCGGGGCAATCATTGTCACCGAGGAGAGTATAATTCCGGCTATGGTGATTATACCACTCACCGAGTACACGGTAACATCAATTGCGGTGATTCTTCGTCGGTATTTTTTTATTTTTGTTTGATACTCCTCATTGAGTGTTTTGAGTTTAGTTTCAAACTCTCTGTCTTGATCATAGCGGTATTGAGATACTGAAGGTACCGTTGATAACATTTTATTTCCAAATCAGTTTACGATTTCAATTTAGTTGTTTAGTCAAATCCGTTACGAATTCCACTTACCATGATACCGAAACCCTAACCAAATTTTTATCAGTAGATGCTATCGTGAATTGTTCGGTTGTATCCTTGTCGATGATCGTTGATATCATATTGTTGACCCCAGATGAACTGGACGATAATATATTAAATTGAGTCGGTGTCACTAGTGTTAATCGATAAATACCTTTGACGGTTGCAGTGATATCTAATTTGTTGTTTGTAGGTGTCCACGCAAATGATCCATGTTGGATCGTGTATACTACGTTGTTGGTTTTCGCATGAGGGATTTTTGTTTTTTCAACGATTGTTATCATCCTGGTTGCATCCTTTCTGATTGCCTCGATAGTGTTTTTCATCTCATCGATGGATTTTTTTAATATCAGGAAGTTTTATATCAATTTTATTCAGCGTGGTTGCAAAAAATTTCTAGATATTTTTACGAAATGATGTAAACTTTTCAACGTGATCTACATATTTGCTTTGAAGTGTTGCTAGTTCCAACATAGAATCTTTTATCGTTGTGAGCTTCGGTGTGGTCACCGGTGGATTTCCAAGTAAATCTAATAACGGCTTGTCAATATTGTTAATTCGTTCGAAGATAGTTGATACGAATACACCTGGTTTGAGTTTACCCTGATCGGAAAACAACGCGATAGTGCCTTCGGTTACGTCGCTTTGTTTAACTAAAATATCATGCAGGGAAACATTACTAGATTTCAATTTACCCTGACGATCTTGAAATACAACTATTTCATTGGGATCAACACTTGCTAAGTTCAACGTCTCAGCTATTTCATCTTCGATTATTTTTTTATATCACCGGTTGCAGTGCCATCTTGTTTCTTCGACGGTAATAGAGGTCGACCCCAAATATCAATCATTTTATTCTATATAATCCCTCTAAAACCTTTTCGTTGCAAAATCATCGATGCCGCCAGCGATTACTAGTGTATTCGTTTACGACAACATGTGGTGGTTTTCCAGATGTTGAAATAGCGTTGAGTACATTTAATACTTCGCTTCCACATATTGGTGGATCATTCATTTGTTGTGTTGGTAACGTGGAATACCAACGAGGAGTTTTTAAGCGGTTTATATTGCGGTTAAATTCCTTCGGCGGTGCTAATCCATATGAATCGAAATAAACAATTGCACGTGTATCAATCGCGTATGCAACCCAGTGGGTTCCGGGTCCGGTGGTGTTATCGAGATTAATAATACCTGTTTCAACGCTGTTTGTTTGTGCCGGCAACTGATCTTTCATAAAGACACATCTGAAGTATTTTATGGCCAATTTTTTAGCAGCATCGAGTAAATCAAAATTGGACATGGGAACCATAGGTTCCTCAGTCGAAGACTGTACAACCAAAGGTTCCTCAACTAGTAAACCGGTCCTAGTCTTAGACCCTTTCCGCTGTACCATGAATACGGGGTTCCTGGTAGTCTTAGATCCTTTCCCTTTTTTTTATATCCCTTCCCAGCTGCTTTCTTTAGTGCCATTCCTCCCGCGGTACCAACGGCTCCTAACACCGCCGCTTTAGCCACCGCTGGGGCCGCTGCCGAAATCAAAGCTTGAATCGCAGCTAACAGCGGGAATATACCGCCGGTTTTAATCATATTTTTTATCTCAGCCGCAGAGAGAGAGAGTAACCTGAATGCCTTTTTTATTTTTGAAAGCATCATTGAAGTGTTTTACTTGACGAGTCGTCAGCGACAATTTATTCGCACCGCCAGTCATCTGATTGGGTTCCAGTGTTGTGGTTCCGCATTTTTTAGCCGATTCCGATTGCAATTTCTTGAGTTGACCGGGAGTTAACGCAACACTAATATGACTATATGACATTATACAATAATAGATTGATCTAATTGTTACATATTTTCCACTGGTGCATCTATCACTCTCATTCTTCCGCCAACACCTTCAAGAAGCATTGATTTGTCGCTGAGAATGACAGCAACCGCTCTATAATTAACACCACCAGGGGGGTCTACACGAGCTCTAAAGTGTATATCAACGACGGACTGTCTTGTTAAATCAGATGTTCCAACGAAAAGTAATAGATCGGATACATATTTTTAAAATCCAATTGTGATATTTGTAAACCAGTATCAACATTTTGATCGCGTGCCATATATGATAATAGACGATGATACACGCGTGAAATACAATAGTTATCATAATCAAGTTGTATATCCTCGGATGGTTCCTGTTGGCCGTTTATTTCAGCGAGACTTCTTTAACGCCTAACCTATCAAATATCATATGACTGCGTTGTTGATTATCTAATCGCATTCTATCCTGTAGAGCAACAAATATATGACGCGGACTTGAAACACCTTGTCGTGCTGCCAGGTGCCATGTAAATGTATTAGTGATATTAGAATCTATAGTATCTGTGGACACCGCTAACCAACTCAACAACGACTTTCCTCCTTGGTCCATAAATGATAGTAATCGCTCCTCTGTGGTGATTGATGGAGTCAACACTGACATCCACAGTGAGAGTCTAAATAATCTAAATTTACCCTCCGCAACACCAGCACCTCGCCAAATTGCATCATTATCAGTACCCTTTCGCACGAGTACTACCGTATGCTTTGCTCCATATATGACTTTTCGGACATTTCTGCAGAATCCAAATATATAATGCAGTGGAATCACGCACGAGAATCGTCGACGTTCTCCTTGTAGCATTGCTTTGCGCGTTGCATATCCTAAATTGTAATCGGGGTTGGCACCTCCAACAATATCAAACGCATCATCCGATTTAGCTCTGTGTTCATAGGTATCAAGTTGTGGATCAGATGCAGTAGCTCGTGGTGTTCGTATTTTAATATACGGAGAGTGATTAGGGTGATCAGTAATATCCTTAGCGAACATCATAGATGGACCTGCCGATCTTGTATAATCGTCAGAATATCTTGTTAACCCTATTATTGTTGTAGGAACATCAACATCATTCTCAATGGTTTCAATTTCTTTTCCATCAATGAGATATCTAGCGCTAGTAAATAACGCCATGATCCCATTATTGACAAAACCCATTCAGACAAGTGGGTTATCTACGTATGCTGTATTTACGTCAACATTTGTTATAAGTTCTCCTTCTACTTCGATAAACGCTTCACACGGTAAGAAGTATTTACTAGTATCATGAATTTGAAGTTCAATTCTTGATCGAAGATCTGATTATGTTGCGTGATAGGCATAAAATTGATAATCGCGTACAGAATCATCCTTGCGCACTGGGGCGTCCATATCAAAAGCTGGATCAGGTGACCGTTTGAACATTTTATAATATATTCACTTTGATAAATCAAAGTCTAAATCATCGACGTCGTCGTGGGGTTTTTTTTAAGCCACTACCCGCTATCATATTTGAGGTTATGTTATCTTGGGCGTTAGTCACCAGAGACGCTAGTTTCTGATCCACTGCGTTATTTATTATTTTACTAACACTCGCGGACATTTCCGCTATAGATGGCAGTGGTCCCGGTTTCTTTCGCCGTCGAACTAGCGCTATTAGTTTATCCCGAGCGGCTGTAATCGCTTTTCCAGCAGCATCTCCAACAGCACTAATACCCTTATCACGAATAACATCAATGGCTTTCACCGATAATTGTTTTGATAGCGGCGCCACTTTTGGAGACATTCTTGCAAATAACCCTGCAATTGTATCACCGAGACCATCACCATAGTACGCGCTATAAACTGCAAATCGTGAGTTTACTACATAGACGCTGGTTGGTTTGTCATGGTTGTAGTGTATGATCATCTTATTTAAATGATATTTATCTAATGAAAAATCCGAAGGATTTTCGACTTAGTCACTGTGATAATCCGTAGCATTTTCCACTAACTCATCAATGAAATCTCGATATAAACCAATATCCATGATACCACCTTGAAATAACCGCATGCACATATCAGCTGCTTCATTAATTATTTCCGATGAGTTATTTCCAGCTCGTTTCCCTCCGATGAGAACTTCTAATCGTGCTATATCGCTGAGAATATTACCAGGACATTGAATAAGACCACTACCTGAAATCCCTCTTGGGTTATTGGAATATTCCTTCCCGGCTGATTTTTTAGTTATACCAGTTGCACCTTTTTCAGAATCAGCTTCTGCCATTATTCGTATTTCACCTGGGATTGGGTCTGCTGTATACCCTGGTGGTAGTGGACCACTCTTTACTGAAGCTAGAAAAATATTAAAATGAGGACTTATTTCTTTTGCGATTCTAGTTTTACCGCGGTTTGCTAAAAACACTTTATTCTCCCAGGTGTTTATACTTTTTATAAAATCTCTAGACTCGTCGTCTTTTAAATAATTATCTCTTATATTTTTTTTAAAAATTGTCTTTAGTAAATTTAACTAATTCAGAGTCTGGTTTGATTCCTCTAATTTCAGTTAACGCATCAGTCGTAAATATCCTTTCAGGTGGATAGTCTTCTATTGCAACAGCGCTTTGTTGTTCTTCAAATGGTTCAGGTGGCGCGCTAACTTCTTGTTCAAGTCGTTCAGGTGGTGGGGATATAATATCAATATCACCTAATCGTTCTTTTTCTTCCTGAAGTTCTCGTTCTTGTTGTTCTTGTCGTCTTGCAGCAGTTATTATATCACCAGGAAGTGTTTTTAAAGATTTTTTTTTGTTTGTTTAGATCTTCTTGCTATTTTTTCAGTTTCCGTTGCTATTTTTTCAAGTTCACCAATAAGAGGTTTTTATTTTCTTTTTTCCCCCGTCTCGGGAACATCTCCCCATATAGCACGCTCTACGCCTTTCGTTGCTGTGGTTATTGGTTTAAACAACTCTTCAGATTCCGCAGCAAAATCCATTTGTAAACTCTGTCTAGCTTGCAGTTTATTCCTGACAGAGTCGCGGATTGGTATAAATTTTTTTATCACGACCAGTCTCTCACGAGCCAATCGGGTCGTTAATGCTTCATTTACCATTATTGAAATCGTAAACAATTTTCCAATTAATATACAAAGAGATTTCAATCTAAATGCAGTGATTTTATCACCCGAAAATAATTTTAGGTGATAAAGTCTACGGGAAATCCCATGCAAAATCGACCATTTGACCCGATTGAACCAGTCCAATTTTTAGTGTATTTTTGACTGATTTTGGTATATTTTTGGTGCTTTTTGTCTGATTTTGGTGGTTTTTTATGATTTTTTTACTCAAAGTCATTCTTAAGTGAAAAAGTCTACGGGAAATCCCATGCAAAATCGACCATTTGACCCGATTGAAACCACTGAAAATCAGACAAAAAAAACACCAAAATCAGACAAAAAAGCACTAAAATCAACGACAAAAAAGTATTTACTATGAAAATTTCAGTAATAAAAAAAAAATTTGCTATGAAATTTTACAACTTCCTTGTAGTAAAACACTCATTGATAAATGCCAGTATATAATTTCACCGCTATTGTTGACTAAAACAGACCATCCGAAGTTTTTTTTTCGTTTTGGTTAATTAACAATATTATATTTCTGATTTCGAATTAATTACTCTTTTTACTTCATATTCCTTCCCTAATTCCTTTTTTATTTATTCCACGATAGTAAATAACGGGACAAACTTAATGATGTCGTCACAACATATAAGGGAGTCGCGAATTGAATTCTGAATTCGTTTTATTAGTGCATATTGTTTGGGTAGTTCATATTTGTTATTGTTAGCGCCGTATTCAATATCCTGGAAGTCGGACATAATTTGATCGCAGTTTAAACCATCTGATATGTAAATACCCTGAGATTTCAAAACTAAAATTTCGGTTATAACCTCACTGATATTTTGAGAATTCATATTATTGATAAATATATCCTTCTAATATGAAAAATATATTTTTCAAAAATGAAACCAGAGATGGGTGTCTATACATAAACGAATTGAATCCTTTGCCCGGTCTTTTTTGAAATCGCAGATTTATAAATTCCCTCTGCGACGCATTGAACAGAAGGTCGACAAATATCGAAATACCTACCGGCCTTAGCTATTGATTGAAATACTATTTCCTCGTTATTTGTTGTATTAAAAGATCTTACAGGTCTCGCTTTTTTCGAGTATTGTCCAGTCTTTCCTCATTTTAAATTTTCGCTTTGTGAGATAGCCTGCAGATTGATAAAGAATTGTTCTTAGGATTGGAATCAATGTGATCGATAACAAAACCATCCTTGATCAATCCATGGAAACATTCATATATTATTATGTGATTAAGATGTATTCTTCCTCCA
Source organism: Unio delphinus (assembly GCA_029339505.1). Lineage (NCBI taxonomy): Eukaryota > Metazoa > Mollusca > Bivalvia > Unionida > Unionidae > Unio > Unio delphinus. Next base: position 3,666,772 of record JAQISU010000014.1, read on the forward strand.
GCGGTAAACACCAAATACCCCTTATTATTCACAGCACCAACTGGTTTCTTCAGTTTACGATGTCTGACAATACCATCACTGGATGCCTCATAGTTGCTGATCACGGGATGTAGTCTTGGTTCATTTGTATATATAATACTATTTGTCTAATTCATTGTTTGGAAATCTTCCGATGTAGTCTTGAGGAGTTAATGTCATTTTGTCGTTGACGGAGTCAATGACGATGTCAGAGGTAGAGTCATTGATGGAGTTCTTAGTGGAATCTTTGATTCTCTTATCATAGTAACGCTTCAACTCCCTATATCACTTACCACCACAACCGAAACACAACTGTGATTTACCACGCACCCCTACCCCACATCGTACACAAGGGATCGGGCCAAGGCTTCCACGTCCAAAACTTTGCATATGATATCCACAGAACTCCTTTCTGCATGATTTGTTACACGGGGTTACTGATCCAATCATAAGCCATTTGCAATGATTCATTATATATAGATTCTCTATTTAAATACTTGTTTTAATTATAGCATGAAGAAGTTCGAGAGATTATCGAAAATTACGCCTAGGAAAAATGCTAAATTCAATCTCGATAGAGTCTCGGTAACACCAAAGAGTAAAATTCGTGATAAAACCATGTTGGGTAAAATCAGCGATTGGTTTAATGAATTCAAGCGTGATGGAGCATCTCACTACTGGTCGACATTTCGAATCAATGGTGAAGTTGATGCTATCATGAACGATAAAAGCGCAGCAGTGATAATTTCACATCTTACGCGGAAAAGGTATTTCTTTAGAGTGAAATTCATTATCCGTTCAGACACCGGAGATTGGATTATCAGGGATAAATTTGAACCCATCTTGAAGAATAAAAAAACTGTCACTGTGAGTCAAGATTCCAAACCAGGAATTCTGACTGGAATTGACAAACCGTATTACGAAAGATCTTATCCTGTAACAGCAGTTGTTTATGGGATATGTCCGTTAAATAATAAACAGAGTATTGAAAAACTAAAACCCATGAAACTGTCTTCGCTGATTTTATCAACGAGAATGAATTGTGTAGCAGAACGAATAATAGAACACTTCACAAATGCGCTGCGTGGAAACAAATTGACTGATCTAAGGCGCAAAAAAAAAAATAACCGAGTGGGGACTAACAGTAAGGGAGCGGGGGGCAACAATTCAAAATGTGGCAGAGTTAGAACGAATACTAAAATTCCCAATATCGGTAACGACAATAACAGGCGAGATATTATACGAACCGAAATATAAATCGAGAGGAGCTCCAATCAAAATTATTGATCATAATGAACACGCATGGACATCTGCAGTAACAATATTTCCGCGGGATAGAACAATAAAGTATATACGCATGGAATTCTCTCCAGAATTCTGAGAAAAAATTATTCGATTTTATTTACCAGTTGAGTAAAAACGATCCTGTGTCAGTGTGGTTACTTCACAGCGCTGAAACCCCGAGGGTAGATTCGATCAGTTTGTAAGACCCAATGGAGAATTATACCGTACTGAAGCCCTCCATGACAAGATGAAAAAACTAGCTGGTAGTTTCTCGAAGAGTTTCGACGACGAACAATTATTAACAAATTGCTTTACAATTCCGTCGGTTGCAGTTCATTTAGCGAGAAAGAGAAACTCGTGGAAACCAACGCGAGCTGAATTTCTCACAGACATCAAATCAAGCTGCATTGAATATAACCACGGCGGATTATGGAATACAAAATACGACCCCAAAACTATTATTTAGGTTGATATAGTCGCGTGTTATCCCGGGGTTTTTCTCGGGTACGGAGAATGCGCTGAATACTTCAAGCGATTTGGACATCCCACACACGAGATGGCCCGTATTGCTATGAATGGACCACTGCCCGATTTTGATTTAACCGGATTCGCTTGTGTGGTATCATTTGAATTGTCTAAAGGACTTCATCCGTGCTGTTATGTTTGGATTGGTAGACACATGTCTAAAAAACATTGGATGCCAATAGTGCTGTTAAGGTATATGATTGATTGTAGAATGCTGATATCGCGGATTGTCAGTGAAGCAATTATATCATATCGAGCACAGACTGAAGTCTGGTTACCACCACAACCTGATCTAGATAGTATAATCAGCGAACAACGAAAACAATTCCCTGATCTCGACGAAGAATATATCATGAATTGGTCCAAACTGTTATATGAAATCAGAAACAAAGACACAAAAGATCTTGGTAGAAGAATAATTGGTAAGTTCACTCAAGGTGGTAAATACGACAATAAAAGATATTCTTCACGGTTGATTATAGATAGTGTTGAGTACGATTTTATATTCGCGGATATAACATCTAAGGGTATATATGTCGATTGTAAAAACGCTTTCTTGTCCGATGGAACCAAATTGGGTACAATTGTTACTTACAGCGATGGACACAGTCTTCAGTATACACATTTGAGGGCATCTATGCTGGCTTATGCTTCTATCAATTTATTTTCGATGATAAATAGATTTCCTGACACCGCTGTTAGAGTCGCCACTGATTCATTTTACATAGACATGAAACACAGCAACGCAGTAGCTAAATTCACTAATTCCGACGAGAGTTGGGGATCATGGAGAATTAAGCGGGAAATACCGTGTGATTATTTTGAATCAGCAGATGTTAGATAAATATTTGAAAAGCAATCAGTGTTCAGAACTATTTAACGCACCGCAGATATCTGATCCAATATGTAGATATAAAACAGTTTATTTAAACGGTTGTGGCGGGTCAGGAAACACGACTCGCGCAATTGAGTTATTTCGTGGCAAATCAAACATGATTATGCTAACACCGACACACAGACTTACCAGAGAGATGAAACAACGAGGAATTAATGCTTGTACTTATCATAGTTTCTTTCGATGGAAAGGTGACGAATGGACTCCTGATCGAATGGGCGAGAAATTTATTCCTGAAGTTATAATTTGGGATGAGATATGCACGGTGTCATTAGATGTATTACAAAGATTTCTTGATTGGTTATTGCACGCGAACACAAAATTCGTCATGTGCGGCGATCATGGCCAACCACCACCATTTGTCAGTTTATCGCCACATGATTGGCTAAAGAATTTTGTAGACTATTATGAAGAAATTAACACCGATCATAGAGCACTTGATGAACAATTACGCGAGTTCAATAAACTAATCAGATTACAACCGGATAGAATCCAATGTGAGATAGCGCGTGAAATAATTTCAGAAACTCCCATGAATGATTTTTGGGAAACGTGGAGACCAAACGATTTGATAATCGCAAGTAGAAAAATAGTCAGAGACACACTTCAGATGAAGTTATTTGAAATGCATAAAGAAAAATTTGCAACACTTCCAGTGCCGTTGTGTTATAGGCCTTCGGATACACGAAAACAGAATATTGAAGTTGATATTCCAGGCTTGACAGAGAAACAGAATTTAGTGTTAAATGATATTGTACTGGTTGATATAAGCGTCGTCGAAGACGCATTGCGTGCTGATAAATCCCCATGGACGCTAGGATACGCAGCGACGATACATTCTTCACAGGGATTAACTATATCCTATACAATTGTTTGGATAGTGGATAATCACATCGAGTGGTCAAATTTAGTTTATCTCGCAGTGTCCAGAGTACGAAGAATAAATCAGCTTCGAAGAGTTGCTTTAGATGATAACGACACTACAATAAGTGATATTGTCAGCGTTGACAACGTCAAGGATATAATCAGAAAAAAAACTCGCTGGTTATAAACAACAGGACAAAAAAAAATAACAGAGAATTTGACATTGATGCCGAATTAATAATTACGCTGAAGCAACAACAGAATAATCACTGCGCGAGTTGAAATTGTATAATGAGTTGGTGTTGGTCGGATAAGGATTCTCGACAATTTACCGTAGACAGAAAAGATAGCAGCGTAGGTCATACCAGAGATAATGTGATGCTGACTTGTCTTGAATGCAATAGACGCAGAGGTGCTAGTTAAGACCACGCGGTGGTAATTGAGTGTCCTCGGGTATCACTTGCAGTTGTTGTCGAGTAAACCCACGCTGAGGAGCAGTTGAATCCAATCTATAGATTGCTGGTCTACCCGTAGATTGTGTTATACTAGATATTTTATGTACGGTGACACTCCAAATAGGATCAGTAGCCCTTTTTTTACCACCTTCGAGCTCTCCTGGTTCGTGTAAATACATAACAACGACATTACCGAGAATTGGTTGTTTTGAAAAATCCTTTTGTGGTTTTACTGGTATAGACTTCTTTTTAATCGCGTTGTTAGGTTTCATGTTGATTGTTCTAGTAATCTCATTATTGAGCGCGGTAATTACGCCTGGTAATCTCTTAACCCATTCACGAGATCGTTTATCCCGGATGAATTCTGTCGCTATTGATATCCGAATAACCGCTCAGCAAGTGTGCGATTAAATCGTTCAACAATTGCCTGATCGCGATGTAGTGCAGTATGTCCTCGTCGTAACGCGGTATTATGATTCTTCATCGTTGATAGAACCACACCTTGAAATTCCTTGCCAGGATCAACTTGTAATAGATTTGGCCAGCGCAGAGGACCCCTTCGATAAATCCTTTCAAATGCAGAAGCCACTTCAGTTGATGATTTTGTCGCTAGCGGTTCTGCTTGTTTGTATCGACTCGCAACATCAACTACATTTAATGCGTATTTGTAACCACCATCATGCGGCAGAAATAATATATCAGCTTGATGAACTTCATTAGGAACGGTCACATCAAAATGCGAGTAGTTAATTCGTTTAGGCGGCGGTAGATAAATTTGCCATATCGCCTGTTTGGATAACCAATTAGCCGCGGTGGTATAATTCACCTTTGCGGCGCTAGCGAGTTCACCAATTGCTGCTTTACCCCTCCAGTATCCTTTGGAGAATAATAAATAGATTCCATGTTGTTAATAATTACCAGCACTTAACATCAATTTACCTTTCATCGCTGATTTTACTAACCATGAAGCCAATTTTTCTTTGAAGGATTTATCAGTGATAGAATTTAACGCGTGAATCAATTTCACATCTGCGATATGTCTGTGCTGCAAATTACTGCTTTTATAAGCAACATCATGAGCATGACACGCCTTATCAATGGCGTTTATTGGATATTCACCCGGTCGGGGTTGGTTTTGATCATCAAGTCGGATATAGTGTCTAGTCCCGGGTCCACAATAACTATAACCTGGAAGGTGTTTTTCTCCTGGATACTTCGCCCACGGTGTTCCCGGGAGTTTAGTTAGCTTGGCTGCAATATCACCTCCTCGGTTTTTTTTTTAAATCCCTTTGATTTTTCAATGGAAACAAATCTAAATTTTTTGTACTGCATTGTACACACTTACAGGAAAGTGCTGATCGGTTATTTTTAGTTGTAATCGTCAAGTCATCTGTGCCAGTACGCGCCTTACACTTCATACAATATAGATCCATAATTTATATATAATAACACGAATGTAATTGATTATTCAGCTACCCGACGACGAGAACCTATTAAACATCATGCGATGTTACCGAATTCAATTAGAATGATTATAATCGGACCATCTGGAAGTGGCAAGACACAACTGCTACTTAATTTAATAACGAGATGGATGAAATGGGACAAGTTGTATTTTGTCGCTCCGAGTGTAGACGATCAGCGATGTTAAAATGTGTTAAAAGATTTTAACGACAAATCGGTAGAAGAATCCGGCGAGGATATTATTGAGTTTATAACCGATATCGATGAAGCACCGAGCATTGATGATATTGATGGAGGTATTAACAATTTAGTCGTATATGATGATATCATGTTAGACAATCAAAAGAATCCAGCTAGGATATTTTCCCGAGGTAGACATAAAAACACTGACGTTATATATGTTACTCAACGATACACTCAAATACCAAAAGTGATCAGAGATAACTGCAATTTATTGTGTGTGTTTAACGGAGTTGATACTCATACGCTACGAAATATTTGGCAAACTTGGTGCGGCGGTGATATGGATCATAATCAATTTAGAAATTTCTTTAGTCACGCTCAGTCAATCCCACACGGATTTGTGACGATAAATTTATCAGACCCTCGGACGCGATATCGTATCTGACTTGATAACATATTCGGTTAACTCATAGCAGCAGAGGAGGTGAATTCCAACAACCAGGGCGTCTTGGAACAAGCGTTGGTTAGCCTCGTCGACGCTTTTTTACGATTTCGAGGAAGCCTTAGTTTGCCAAAAAGACCCTTCTATTAAACATTTACTAGGAAGCCTTAGCTTGTCGATTCGACCTTTCCATAGAATATTAACGAGAAGAAAGAGAGAAAAACGCCTAGGGGGTTGGTCTGTTCACCCCCTCTGCTGCTCTTCCAAAAACACCGAGTAATTCGAATGAATAACAAAGACAATCTGAATGATAGCATGTTTTAAGAAAGCTGTTACATTGGTCTGGATCTACTATGCTACTATATGGCTAGTTACGAAACTGACTTGTATGCGTGATAATAAACACATGTCAGTGCCACATTAAATTGTGGTAACATTTCGCGTCTGCATCCATCTTGGTTATTCTGTATTCATGCATCATTTCCTTTACATCTTCAAGCAACTTTTGCATGTAAATAGGTAAAATGTTGCGTTTCTAGATTTCGTGGTATTGTAAAAAAAAAATAATTAAGCGTCCTCTTTATAATCTTTATCATGCTATAGAAGTTTTCTTAAACAAAGACCAGACAATTGTGACGATATTCAAAACTTATATCAAACAGTATAGTCATTTTACTTGAAGGGAATGGATTGGGCTTCAGGTTTAAAGACTTCTGGACGTTTTCTTAAAGAAAAAGAAACCAAAGAAAAAGTGTGGCATTATTTTAGTCTTTTTCCGTTATGGAGAAGGCTAATTTTAAGAAAAAAACTATTTTTTAAATATTATTATGAATGATAATTGATGTGTACAGTAAGAGATCAATGCTTTAAGAGACCGGACATGTTGATGAAGTCATTTTTCAGAAAGGTTTACAGCTTGACACAGTAGTAATGTATTATTTTGACGGCATCTGTTGTTTTTTTTGTTGTTGTTGCTATGATATTGTTTTCGCATTTTGGCATTAAGTATCCTTCACCCACCAACGCACCACCGTCAAGATCATTTGTTTGGCAATCCATGCTTGATAAAACTAAATGAGCTAGGTCTTTGGACCCACTGCTTTACTTGCATTCTAGAAGCGAATTTCCATCTAAACATTAACTGCTGTTGATTTCCAATTTATTTTAGTTTGTGTACGAAATATAGAAAAGTTTATTCTTTGACCACTGCATCATCTGGAAGCATGTTAAAATTTGCGTTCAAGGTTTTTGATTATGGCCCTTATGCTAGATCGTATTATCCAATAGATAAACGTAATCCGTCCATGCCCACTTGGAAGAACTATGCATGTAAATTTCAAAGAAGTGTGTGAATTAGCATATACATGGCATGCTTTTATATTTAATGCAGTGTTTTATTGTCGTTTTCTTTTGCTTCAAATTTTATGAGCTTAGGCGTTATGATTAAGATTTCATTTTTATGACAGCGTGTTACGATGTATATTTCAAATTTTATGAGCTTAGGCGTTATGATTAAGATTTCATTTTTATGACAGCGTGTTACAATGTATATTTCAAATTTTATGAGCTTAGGCGTTATGATTAAGATTTCATTTTTATGACAGCGTGTTACGATGTATATTTCAAATTTTACGAGCTTAGGCGTTATGATTAAGATTTCATTTTTATGACAGCGTGTTACAATGTATATTTAAAATTTTATGAGCTTAGGCGTTATGATTAAGATTTCATTTTTATGACAGCGTGTTACGATGTATATTTCAAATTTTATGAGCTTAGGCGTTATGATTAAGATTTCATTTTTATGACAGCGTGTTACGATGTATATTTCAAATTTTAAGAGCTTAGGCGTTATGATTAAGATTTCATTTTTATGACAGCGTGTTACAATGTATATTTCAAATTTTATGAGCTTAGGCGTTATGATTAAGATTTCATTTTTATGACAGCGTGTTACAATGTATATTTAAAATTTTATGAGCTTAGGCGTTATGATTAAGATTTCATTTTTATGACAGCGTGTTACAATGTATATTTAAAATTTTATGAGCTTAGGCGTTATGATTAAGATTTCATTTTTATGACAGCGTGTTACGATGTATATTTCAAATTTTATGAGCTTAGGCGTTATGATTAAGATTTCATTTTTATGACAGCGTGTTACAATGTATATTTCAAATTTTATGAGCTTAGGCGTTATGATTAAGATTTCATTTTTATGACAGCGTGTTACAATGTATATTTAAAATTTTATGAGCTTAGGCGTTATGATTAAGATTTCATTTTTATGACAGCGTGTTACGATGTATATTTCAAATTTTATGAGCTTAGGCGTTATGATTAAGATTTCATTTTTATGACAGCGTGTTACAATGTATATTTCAAATTTTATGAGCTTAGGCGTTATGATTAAGATTTCATTTTTATGACAGCGTGTTACAATGTATATTTAAAATTTTATGAGCTTAGGCGTTATGATTAAGATTTCATTTTTATGACAGCGTGTTACGATGTATATTTCAAATTTTGTTCGCTGCTTGTATGAAGTAACAATGCAATTTCTTGAGGTTTAGCTCACATAGTTGTAAGATTAAGTCAACCCAGCGTCCATCGTGTGTCCGTCCGCCATCAATTAGTTACCTCTCTCAAGTCCATATTTCTGACCCGACTGAAAATCAAGCTTGGAATATAGGCCATACCATCCAAATCTAAGACTAGTTTTATAATAAGCGACATACACGCTAATAACGTGATCTTGTATCTGACTGGCCTAGTTTTATAATAAGCGACTAACACGCTAATAACGTGATCTTGTATCTGACTGGCCTAGTTTTATAATAAGCGACATACACGCTAATAACGTGATCTTGTATCTGACTGGCCTAGTTTTATAATAAGCGACATACACGCTAATAACGTGATCTTGTATCTGACTTGCCTAGTTTTATAATAAGCGACATACACGCTAATAACGTGATCTTGTATCTGACTGGCAAATTGGCATCATATCACTCCGGTAGAAGCATTTCCAATCTGATTTTGATGACGCTCGTAATAAATGTTTACATCATTAAGATCTCACCAATTAAAAAATGAGCAAGATCCACACATTTTATGAGGCATCTTAATTAGCTTTATCCACACCTTTTCTTAAGTTTTCAATGCACGTAGTACTGATTGTTATTAAAGTTTATAAAAATGTTAGAAATATTGGAATTTAATATTTTGTTTTATCGTTTGCTGTATTATTTGTATGCATATTATTTGTAGGGAACATATAGTTAATTATATTTGAAATACCTAAGTTCTTTTTTTATAGTCAGTTTGCATTTTAATGAGTCATTCTTGTATAGGGCGTAAATTCATTCATAAAGTTCCAAGGTTGAGTTTTATATTAATCTAAATAAACAAACATCACGTCATCAGGTCATGAGGTCTATGTTCATGAGGTCATGAGATCTCGAAAGGCTAAACTGGTCTAATTGCTGATTAGCTAGTGTAGCCCTCCTGACCATGTTTACAGCTGAGATTATCAATTGCGACTCTTTCTGAATCTACGTTGTAGCTTTTTATATAAGAGATTTATTTAAATTTAAGAATTCAATATTCCTTGTATTAATATCAGTCATGGAATACGTTTATTGTGTTAATATCAGTCATGGAATACGTTTATTCGTATTTCCTTGAGGAGATTCATTTCCCTAATTAAACAATTCCTTGGAATTTAAAAAGTGCTCGAACTATTAAGAATTTTTGGGATTATGTCTATTAAGGAATTACTGTGAATTCCTTAAATACATTTTGGGATTTATCAGCATGATTCATTCAGTACTGTCGGTATACCAGTACATTAGGAACTCGTTCGGATTGCTTTGGACTTCATAGGGCATTAGGACTATTTAAGACATCATTCACCATGTTGTAAATTTATTTTACTATTTCACTTTGCATTTTAGGGAATTAATTATATTTTCAATGTTACAAATTAGCAATTTTTCGTTCTTTTTAGTCATTATATTACCATATAAAGTAAAGAGTTAACAATTAGGTCTTATTTTAAAACTCCTTGTTATTCTGAGGCAAATGTTTTTATTTGCTATCAGATGACACAACCATATTTTGCATTGTCCAAAATGAATACTAAAGGCATATACGGTATTGACCTCATCTGTCAGTCTGTCTGTCTGTCAGTACATCCTTCGGTTTTACCATCGTTACGTTTTTCGGCACTCTCACTTTAAGGGTCTTGTAATTCACTGCTTAGACCCAACTTGTTTGTTTGTTTGTTTGATTAGGATTTTGAACGTAGCTTTAACAATTTTTCAGTAATATCGCTACGATGTCTGCAGTGAGGCAGTTTATAGTGATGTCTAGCAATGGTGCATCATGCCGCAGAAATGTAGCATGACGTCCCGACCAGTCCTAACACTAACCTCTTAATGCTGAGCGCCAAGCGAGGCAGCTGTTAATACCATTTTTGTAAGTCGTTGGTATGACTCGGCCGGGGCTGTAACCACTAGGCCACCGGAGTGGTTAGACCAAACTTGAAGAGAACTTAACCCTATGCCATATCTAGGGCACTATGATCCTCATTCCTTTCTTCATTTACGTTTTACCATGGATATTTGGGCAGTGTGTCATTCAGCGTAGAGTGTAGAATCGTGTGACTTTTGTTTGATTTCACAATATTTCAGTGCAATATCATGAAATCGAAAGTAGGTCATTAACACATTTCATTCACCATTCACTTGTTGTTGTAGGGTTTAACGCCATTTTTCAGCACACGATAGGCTATACATGGCGACCAGTATTAATGGTGGAGGAAGAACCGGGGGAAACGCCAAGAAAGAACCACCGACCCACGAGAAGCTACTGGCAGGCTTTCTCACATACCCACATTGGCCGAATCTGATACTCGAACCCACGCAGACAGCGGTGAGATGGCAGTGATCCGTAACGAACAGCACTCGGGGCCCCTACTTTAATTGAACTTACTGTTTAGTTCTACTTCCCAAGTAACTTATTTGTATGGATATGTACTTTTTGTGTAAATACCGTGGAATGTATGGTACCATACTTTCGTACCGTGGTATGTATGGTACCATACTTTCGTACCGTGGTATGTATGGTACAATACTTTCGTACCGTGTTATGTATGGTACCATACTTTCGTACCGTGGAATGTATGGTACAATACTTTCGTACCGTGGTATGTATGGTACCATACTTTCGTACCGTGGTATGTATGGTACCATACTTTCGTACCGTGGTATGTATGGTACAATACTTTCGTACCGTGGTATGTATGGTACAATACTTTCGTACCGTGGTATGTATGGTACCATACTTTCGTACCATGGTATGTATGGTACAATACTTTCGTACCGTGGTATGTATGGTACTTTCGAGCGTGGGATAAGTGTGTTGTGAACTATTTACATATCTGCTACTTGATAAGAGTGAACAGTATATTTGTTAGTCCCCAGTTAGAAATTGTTTGTTTGTTAAATCCCAATCTTTAATGAGATATTGGCTTTTACACTAATAACCAATTAGTGAGTACTTTGTTAATAATACAAAAATAACCAATGCACAATTTCTAGTTAATTGGTTAATTATATCGCAGACAGCTTTCTTTGATCTCTGTATGGATTAGAGATGCTTAAAGTCTATTGCTTAAACCTATACAAGTAATTGCCGAGCAAGCTATGATTTTCTTAGGAATTGAGCAAGCTATGATTTTCTTAGGAATTGAGCAAGCTATGATTTTCTTAGGAATTGAGCAAGCTATGATTTTCTTAGGAATTGAGCAAGCTATGATTTTCTTAGGAATTGAGCAAGCTATGATTTTCTTAGGAATTGAGAAAGCTATGATTTTCTTTGGAATTGAGCAAGCTATGATTTTCTTAGGAATTGAAACAGTTTGGTATTTGTCAAATGTTTCTGGTTGGCAGTGGTGTCCAGGTCAACGTCTGCGGTCTTCTGACTGGTGTCGTCTTCTTGTCACCGTTAAAATCTGTCTTTTTGCTCTTGTCTCAAGAATAGCTTGAGATAAATTAATTTGGTTCCATACATCCTGCTCGCAGGACTATTTGTTGATCGGATTAATACAAGAAAAATGCTAAAACGTATTACCTTAAGATTAATCTTTCACTTGTAAAATCAAAGACACTTATGTTCACCTAAGACAGCGACAAAAAATATGTTTTTCAGGAAGGGAAAATTTATCCATCCTCTTCGAATTTGATTTATTCTAATGACGTCGTTTTACCATAAAATTGAGCCTTGGTAAGAATAAATATAACTTTGTGTATTCTGCAAAGTCAGCCTATGTTGGCGATGCTTTAAAACACATGTTTTGATGCTGTCAGAATGTTTATATTTTGGACAGTGGACCATAAGATTGGTATCAAATATTCGGCAGAGAGAGAGAGAGAGAGAGAGAGAGAGAGAGAGAGAGAGAGAGAGAGAGAGAGAGAGAGAGAGAGATTTTCCCGCGTGAATCAAGAAAAGAGCCGTATCAAATGTACTTTAAGGGGATGAGCATCAAAAGCACATTAACTTAGTAATGCTTTCATTGTTTATGTTAGTAGACGGGATTTTTAAATATACGTTTCCTATTTTGCAACTGGTAGAATCACATCTTAAGATCCGATCGAGGATTTAGATTATTCTTCATTCGCGTACGTACTATTTGTTTACTTTAGTAAAGAAAAAAATAACTGGACTACAAAATTTATTGATGCTACAGTTCTCTGTAATAATGGAGTATTAGAGAGGTAGGGGCGGCGCGACAGAAGTAGCAACCTTTAATCCTATAGTATAATATTCAATTACACATTTTTAATATTGCAGAGCGCTGAAGTTTCTGAAGGATTGCTCAAGTAGCCGATTCATCGCTGTCACCGGGTTTTTAGTGTCCATTCCAACCTTTCTAGTTTGTGAGTATGTTATTTCTACTCTTAAAATTTGTTTACATTGTCGTCTCGAACAAAAGTGTGGAAAAGATTCGACACGTACATGTAGAAGTCGCTCTAAACCCTGTCGTCTGCCTAATATGTGTGAGTTAATAACTATAAACCAATGTCTGTCATCGTTTCCACTTGTGGCATAACGGCAGGGTTTAGTGAAATAATTCTACTCCGTTGACAAAATGGGTTATTCGTTGTATGTGATGAGATGTCAGACCCTGTTGTTTTCCTACTAGGCGTACAGTAACAAGAGCTATATTCGATTGGACAGATTCTTGTACACATTTTGAATCTTGGGCCATGTTAATTCTGTTTCTCAATTTAGTTCCGTAAATGTTCTAATCCAGTACGTAACATCCATTTAGCAGGGTTTTTAGTTCACGCGCTTTGTATATGTTTGTGTCCACCTGGCATTTAATTTTGACTTTTCCTTTTTGTGCTCGCATGCGGATTAGGCTGTATGCACCTTCCTGCACGTCGTAAGAAGCAGTTATTGCAGACAGTCTGATTGACTTACGAGTGTGTCCTGATATAATATTTCAGCAGAGAAAGCCTCAGAGAATTTAAAAGAGTGCGCTTTATGCAGACAGAATTCGTGTCCTTGTATAGCTGTATGCAGACATAATTATTATTCTTGTATCGCTTTACGCAGACAGCATTTTTGTCATTGTATCGTTTTATGCAGACAGAACTTTTGTCCTTGTGTCGCTTTGTATAGACATTTTTTGTCCTTTTATCAATTTTTGCAGACAGAACTTTTGTCCTTGTATTGCTTTATGCAGACAGAATTTTTGTCCTTGTGTTTTTTTATGTAGACATAATTCTTGTCCTTGTATGGCTTATGCAGACAGAATACTTGTCCTTGTATCACTTTATGCAGACAAAAATTTTGTCCTTGTATCGCTTTTTACAGACAATTTTTGTCCTTGTATCACTTATGCAGACAGAATACTTGTCCTTGTAACATTTTATGCGGACAGAATATATTTCCTTGTATCGCTTTATGCAGACAGAAATGTTATCCTTGTATTGCTTTATGCAGACATACTTTTTGTCCTTGTATCGCTTTGTGCAGACAAAAAGTTTATCCTTGTATCGCTTTATGTAGACATAATTTTTGTCCTTGTATCGCTTTATGCAGAGATAATACTTGTCCTTGTATCGCTTTATGCAGACAGAATACTTATCCTTGTATCGCTTTATGCAGACAGAATACTTGTCCTTGTATCGCGTTATGCAAACAGAATACTTGTCCTTGTATCGCTTTATGCAGACAGAATACTTGTCCTTGTATCGCGTTATGTAGACATAATTTTGTCCTTGTATAGCTTTATGAGACATAATTCTTATTCTTGTATCGCTTTATGCAGACATAATTCTTGTTATTGTATGGTATTACGCAGACAGAATACTTGTCCTTGTATCGATTTATGCAGACAGACCTTTTGTCCTTGGAGCGCAATATCCAATGTATCCCTTGTATCCGCCTTTAAACATCACTGCAATTAAATTAGAAGAAGTGCAAAATTACAACAACAAAATACGTAAAATCTACTTCCTCTCAAAACAATGCCCAACACAATTTATTAAAATAAATTTAATCGTGTGCATCCTGGATTCAAACCTTTTTAAAATAAAATTGAAAAGAAATCGATCTGCCTTTCAATATATGTAATGTTACGAAAACGGGAAGCAAAAGGTTATAAATAGCTTAAAAAGCCAACAACTTGTGAACGGAATTTGATCAGATCCTACAGAAAACATGCTGCCATAAAGGTTATTCAGTTTTAATATGGCTTATCTGATGTCAGATATGAAGAAAGATACGAAAAGCATTCAATCTCATTTTATGCAATATCAGAACTATTTCACAGAATTTTAAGATATTATGCCAAAAGTAGACTTCGTACTGTCGTGGATTTCATAACCATTCGCTCTTCTGTTTGAGTGTTAGGCAGATGGCACACGGTTGAGCTATCTTAAACCCAAATGGTCTCTTCATTATACCCTCCCATCATGCATTGCGGGGATCTATTACGGCATGGTCTTTTAAATAACATGCCGGATTAAAAATCAATTCCTATGTCGACGCCCTGGGACGAGGCTGATTGCTAGTCATTATTGTAGCAGGATGATTGAGATAATAAAAAAACAAGATGAAAGTTTTTGGATGATTAATTAACTGACCATAACTACAAGTTGCCTAAAAGCAATGTCTTGTCCATTTTCCTCTCTATTAAGACGGAATAGAAAGATATATTTCTTCATAAATCTGTGATGAAATCTTTTTCCGTTTGGTTTTGAAAGTGACCCAAAGCGAGTTCTCTTCATTTTGCAAGTTTCTAACAACGTAAGTGCCTGATTTTACTTCTCATACGCATGCCATTAAATATAAACGAAGGGCACGTTAATTGGAATATCCAGTATGTAATTTCAATAAAGGACTCGTTAATACATGTATATTATTTCAGATAAACATTTCATTAATGAAATGTTCCAGTATAAAATTTTAAATAAAAGGTTAATTAATGTGAGTTTAATTTTAAATAAAGGGCTCATAAATTGAAATGAAGGGTACATTAATGGAATGTTCCATTTCTAATGAAGGGTTCATTAGTGGAATATTCCAATATGTAACAAAGTAAAGGGCTCATTAGTGTGATGTGCCGTTTCAAATACAAGACTCATTAACGGAATGTTCCATTTAAAAAAGGGCCCATTAATGGGCGCTCCAATACTTGCTGGAATGCAATTACAAATATTGCATTTAAAATACAAATTGTTTATATAAAATGGGGACGTGAGCTTCTGAACTTTTTTTTCTAAACTGATGTTTACATAAAGTCTGAAATCGCCGTAAGTTTGTATTCTGCTTATTAAGTTATACACAGTTTATATTCATGGAGAAAACAAATACAAGACGGCTCATCAATTAGTAGGCATATTTAGGTTTATGAACACCCTAAACAATTCTGATATTAAAATCGCTTATACCTGCAATTCTGATATTAAAATCACTTATACCTGCAAGCTAACATTTCTGATATTAAAATCACTTATACCTGCAAGCTAACATTTCTGATATTAAAATCACCTATACCTGCAAGCTAACATTTCTGATATTAAAATCACCTATTCCTGCAAGCTAACAATTCTGATATTAAAATCGTCTATACCTGCAAGCTAACATTTCTAAATCACAAAACAAAACATATAATGCACTCGATTATCTTTTTTGATTTCTGCATAACGATATATAGAAACCGAGGGCTTGACGACTTAAAAATTGCAAACTTTGATTTGAATATCCTGTATCACCGTTCTCTAGCAATTGACCTATCGCCGCTTGTCAACTCGAACATTTGAATCGTCTGACTTGAACATTTTCCTATGCTCCGCCAAACGTTTGGGTGCCCTCCTACATTTTACGGTGTCGTACTAGATGTATGTGTTACACGTGAGTAGTCACAATGCATCATAATAATCATCGCCACCCCCACCCCCCAAAACCGTTTTCAGATACAAGGCCCAGTCGTTGCTCAGGTACCGTCAGTTAAACATCTTTCCAACAGTCATTTGGGGTTTAAATTATGTTAATATATTCGTCACAATATCAAGCCAGAGGTGGCGCGAGGGTGAAGGACGCTCATGTGGAAATGTTCTTGCTTATACATTGCATCAGGAAACAGTTTTCATGTCAGTTACCCCCTCCACATAAATCTAAGGTTCGTAAAGGATTGCCCACATTTAATTAAGGTGAAGGTGAATTATTATGACAATGTCAGCTAAAACAAGCAGCTTCCGGTTGTGCCCCAAATCAATTATCATTTTCCCAAATCCTCCTCGTGCCGTCACTGTATCATACATGAGGCCAAAATATCGTAGTAAAGAAGAACATTGGCCGTGAAACCCGCCTACACCTTACAAGTAAATATAAAATGATTGTTTTATAGTGTATTGTTTAACTTGGAATATATTGAAATTCGAAAATAATAATAACATATAACAGCTGACATTCAGTTGATGTATCCCCTCTGATGTGTATATATAAAGATTTAAAAATCAATAAACGTATAGCAAGATGCATTCATCAGATGTTTAATACATTATTCGTCTGACGATGCGGATGCGACATTTTATAATTTGACTTAACCCAATCATAACCCCCGAAAACAAATGAATTGTCATTTACAGTTTCATTTCACCAGTCATCGCAATCCCTGTTACCACATACTGATCCATTTCCCCCAACGTTGTCTATCATCAATGGGTCTATCCACAGGTTCGCTGCCTAATTTGACCTTTCCTGGAAAAGCAATGCATTAAACAAACTTTTAAATTAGATTCTCTCGTGTCTTTGCCCTTTTGTCTGTATTGTTAGATCTATTGTAGATACAAATGAAAGGATACACTCCCAAGAGAAGTTGTTTAGACGCTACCCAATCAGCTTTCGAGTACTGGCAGATTGACAGAAATTGAATGATGGCTGTGATCTAAAATGTCTTTTTTCATGACCCTACTGCAATTCCTAGAATCCATTGTCAGCACTGTAGGATAGGAAATTCTGTTTCGATTTTGTATTAAGCGATATAATTCATTGTCAGCACTGTAGGATAAGGAATTCTGATCCTATTTTGTAGTAAGCGAATATATTAATTGTCAACACTGTAGGATAAGGAATTCTGATCCTATTTTGTAGTAAGCGAATATATTAATTGTCAACACTGTAGGATAAGGAATTCTGACCCGATTTTGTAGTTGGCGATAAATTCATTGTAAGCTTTATAACAAAGGAAATTAAGACCCGATTTTGTAGTTGGCGATAAATTCATTGTAAGCTTTATAACAAAGGAAATTAAGACCCGATTTTGTAGTTGGCGATAAATTCATTGTAAGCTTTATAACAAAGGAAATTAAGACCCGATTTTGTAGTTGGCGATAAATTCATTGTAAGCTTTATAACAAAGGTAATTAAGACCCGATTTTGTAGTTGGCGATAAATTCATTGTAAGCTTTATAACAAAGGAAATACAGACCCGATTTTGTAGTTGGCGATAAATTCATTGTAAGCTTTATAACAAAGGAAATTAAGACCCGATTTTGTAGTTGGCGATAAATTCATTGTAAGCTTTATAACAAAGGAAATTAAGACCCGATTTTGTAGTTGGCGATAAATTCATTGTAAGCTTTATAACAAAGGAAATTAAGACCCGATTTTGTAGTTGGCGATAAATTCATTGTAAGCTTTATAACAAAGGAAATTAAGACCCGATTTTGTAGTTGGCGATAAATTCATTGTAAGCTTTATAACAAAGGAAATTAAGACCCGATTTTGTAGTTGGCGATAAATTCATTGTAAGCTTTATAACAAAGGAAATTAAGACCAGATTTTGTAGTTGGCGATAAATTCATTGTAAGCTTTATAACAAAGGAAATTAAGACCCGATTTCGTAGTTGGCGATAAATTCATTGTAAGCTTTATAACAAAGGAAATTAAGACCCGATTTTGTAGTTGGCGATAAATTCATTGTAAGCTTTATAACAAAGGAAATTAAGACCCGATTTTGTAGTTGGCGATAAATTCATTGTAAGCTTTATAACAAAGGAAATTAAGACCCGATTTTGTAGTTGGCGATAAATTCATTGTAAGCTTTATAACAAAGGAAATTAAGACCCGATTTTGTAGTTGGCGATAAATTCATTGTAAGCTTTATAACAAAGGAAATTAAGACCAGATTTTGTAGTTGGCGATAAATTCATTGTAAGCTTTATAACAAAGGAAATTAAGACCCGATTTTGTAGTTGGCGATAAATTCATTGTAAGCTTTATAACAAAGGAAATTAAGACCAGATTTTGTAGCACAGGCACTTGATTCTGAGTAAATTCATGTATACACTCACCATATAACACGGTGAGTGTATACATGAATATACTCAGAATCAAGTGCCTGTGTTTTGTAGCTGGCGATTAATTCATTGTAAACACTGCTGGATAGGAAATTCTTGCTTGATTTTGTAGTAAACTAGGATAGGGAATACTAGCCCGATTGTATAGATAAATTCACTGTAAGCTTTATAGGATCGGCTATTCTGTCCAGATATATGTTAGAAAGGAATAAAACATTATCCTTAACAACACAGTAATTATTAGATAAACTTTGAAATAAATCAGACATAAAATGTTTTTCTTTTCGTTGTCATCCATTAATTACTTCCCAGCAAAACAAAAGCAAAGAAAAAAAAAACCAGAAGAAGTAAGAAACACAACAAGACACCCCACCCCCAAAGAAACATAACACTGACCATACTTTTGAACTATCTGATTACAAGATGTTACATTGTTCTATTTCTTAATGATAAATATAATTGCATGCATCATTCTAACGATAATTACACACACCACCATAATGGTAAATGTTGGTTACTGTGTTCCATATCATGTATTTCTTGTGTCCTGGTGATCTTTGATGCCTTTTGACAGCTCTTTCTTCTTACAATGAGTTATGAATTATTTCACCTACGGGCAATTCTATAAGGATAATATAATGATGTTAGTTCATTTTATATAAATATATTTTATATAATCTCTCGTAGGTTCATTGTCTTACTTCACTGGCGATTACCCCACAAAGTAAGGTGTTGAATCAACTCTGAAGCATCCGTAAAGCACTTAATCTTAGTTATCAATTCTTTTAAATCTCTTTGCGTTTCGTATTTTGCAAAGCATTAGAATTTGAATTTTCTCACTAATTATATATTTTTTTTTAAAAAAACAGACCTTGTATATCTTAAGTATTGTTCAAACAATCTTTAATTCTCTGTAATTTGGTTTATGATTGATGGGTGTAATATGGGTTATAGAGTATACAGCTTGGCCTTACTCCAGATGTGCACCTTTTTAAAAAGTACTAGCTTCACTTTGTCATTTTCGCTTCCCAAACTTCAGAGGTAAATTGTAAAAATAAAAAAAATAACTTATTTTTTTACATGCTATATATTTGGTAATTCATTCATTGCACTTTTACAAGCTGGTATTGTCTAGTCTGAAAACAGTAATATTCTCCATTTTTTTAAAAGCTGCTTAACGTAGTGTACTTAACATAATGTACTTCAGACTAATTCAAGCTACCATTTTGGGCACAAGGGATCAATCAATTTAGAAGCAGCGTACTTAAATAATAATAATAATAATAATAATAATAATAATAATAATAATAATAATGACTTTGTATAGCGCCTAATCTTTAGAAGCTCTAAGCGCTTTATAACATATATTATGATATGACTACAAAAACAAAAAACAAAACAAACACCATGAATTAGAAAACATAAAAAATAAAACAATAATCATGCACAGTTTCCAAAAACACAATATCCAAAGAAATGTTAACCACATTACTTCAAAAATGCATAAAGGAAAACGAATATTCTGTCCACTGTGCATGTCTTAAATGAAAAAGCTTCACCTTACATACGCCACTCTCTCAAACGTACATTATAACTGGTAATAAATAATATATTAGGGCCTACCACTTGTGTCTGTATAATTCGCCATTAGACCCTAATTTATAGGCTAATTTCGGTTTTCATTTGAAAATATATTTTTCTTTTTCTTTTCAGCATTAGTCTTGTATATCATCATGCGATTCAGGTTGACTCCGGCCATTACAGCATGTGTGATCCTTTGTGTAGGAATTCTGTTCTGTATTTTGAGCGTCATGCAAAACACTTACCATTGGCGTATTGAGAAAACGCGGGCTTTAGAAGGCCTTCCTGTGTACGACATTCCCATACCCAAAACCGACGACAAAGGGAGAACAGCAAAGGAATTGTCCACTCTGGTTTAATAACTCTGTAGACCGCGATAATTGGTCTCACTGAAAATGTACGTTGGTCCCAGTAGGAAGGTCCTGTCTGACAAACCTTTTCATTATGGCACGAAGTGTTTTGCATGGCGGGACCAATTTTTGTATACATATGCTTTTTCCGAGTTCTTCAGCTATGTAACACAAAGATGGAGAAGAACTTACGAGAATTCAACAGCGGTGAGTGAGATTTGACGCATCATTATGATGCATCATTAGGTGAAAAATTCAGTAAAAGTTGATATACAGTTCGCTTTGCTGAAACAGTATCAAATGACGGAAATGGAATCCCACTTTTTTGTGAAGCCCGTTATCTACTGTTAAATGGTTAGGCTGTGAACTACTAAATTAACTTTAATAAGAGAATTGTTCCAGTGGGTATACTCCCTTTACTTGCTTTGGGCCATTTTTGCATTCTTTTGATAATGAGGAAATACTATTTGCCTGAGATAACAGAATGACATTTTAACAGTCTTAGAGTATGTCGATTATTTATTTTCTATAGTTCTGAGATTTTGTTCTTTGATTACAACATGATTGTGCGTCTAACGCTTGTGATATGACGGTATTAACCTAAATGTGTATATGGAAGATTTCTTGATGTCAGCTGTGAAATATGAACGTTCAACCTAAGTAATTGCAACAAAAAAAATGAATATAAGAAAAATGTACATAATTGATATAATTCAGTAGCAGTCTTCAGCTCGTAGTAGCGTGTATTCTTGCGAACTTGAAATATATGTATGCACATTGTGAAATTAGATTTGTGGTATATGAAAATTCTTTCTGATTATCTGATTGATACCAAAATGTTTCTTCAACATACTGTGTGGGTTTGAATCTCGTGCTCAGCCAATGTGGGTATATGAGAAAGCTTGCCGGTAACTTCTCATTGGTCAGTGGTTATTTCCATTTTTTTTTTCATTTTTTTTTTTTTGGGGGGGGTCTTCCTCCATCATTAATACTCGCCATGTATAGCCTATCTTGTGCTGAAAAATGGCGTCAAACCATATAACAACGACAACATTCATTTTAACCACTGATAATACTAAAGGGATACCAAACATGCATTCAATTGCATCTAATACAGCTTGTTATTTTCATGCCCATTTTGTTTGAAAAACAAAATATGAAAGGAGTGACAATAACCCTGTTTATTTTTTTAAAATTTATTTTGAAGATAAATGGCGCATAAGGTAAGATATAGCAGGCACGTTGCGTGTCCTCCAGTCTGTCACATCATTCCGATTTTAATAATCGGTTCATCCAGAGGCGTGGTAGATCCCAAACCATATGTGCATTGCGACATTGTTTCATGAAAAAGGGGGTCATCTACAAATGTGAATTTTAAGGCAAGCAAGGATCGTATATTTATTACGACTATATTATTTTTATTGGTAGTTAATGCAGTGGATTAAATGAACCGTAGTGAAAATTAAAATACGATCGTGTTTAGCATGGACTTGCTCCAGTTGGAAAATAAATAAATACATTGAAAAATTAAGATATAAAATTTCCAAGTTTGTCAGTATATCAATTACTCAGTACATTACTGGACATGTTAGACCTGGATATTTCAGATGGATTGAACAAATTACCTTGACCAGCGAGAATTGAAGATCATTACCGAACGTAATATAATAACTTGCCAGTTTTCAACACATCATTACGTATAGAACAATGCTCAGTTGTTTTGAATTCATTTGTTTTTTGAGACTTTAAAGAAATAGTTCACGATTTTAGCAGGAAAACAATGAAAGTAAAATTGTTATTAGAAAGTTCCTAATTCTTTACTCAATAAAAGGTTTGTCAAATCTTTTTGTTTTAGAACTACATTAGAGAAATAAAATGTTAATTTGCTCATTTCTACATTAAAAAACAGGCGCCATTTTGTCAGAAAATATTCAGATTTATTTTAGATAATATTGAGATAAAGAGCATTAGTTTTGATAGCAACTGATTAAAACACTGCAATACTAGGAATAAAGAAATA
Source organism: Unio delphinus (assembly GCA_029339505.1). Lineage (NCBI taxonomy): Eukaryota > Metazoa > Mollusca > Bivalvia > Unionida > Unionidae > Unio > Unio delphinus. The sequence continues at coordinate 3,689,731 of JAQISU010000014.1, forward strand.
AATTAATTGCATATTTGATAGCAACTGATTAAAACACTGCAATACTAAGAATAAATTAATTGCATATTTGATGATTAAAACACTGCAATACTAGGAATAAAGAAATAAATTAATCGCATATTTGATAGCAACTGATTAAAACACTGCAATACAAAGAATAAATTAATTGCATATTTGATTATTAAAACACCGCAATACTAGGAATAAAGAAATAAATTAATCACATATTTGATAGCAACATGATTAAAACACTGCAGTACTAGGAATAAAGAAATAAATTAATCGCATATTTGATAGCAACTGATCAAAACACTGCAATACTAGGAATAAAGAAAAAAATTAATTGCATATTTGATAGCAACTGAATAAAACACTGCAATACTAGGAACAAATTAATTGCATATTTGATAGCAACTGATTCAAATACCGCAATACTATGAATAAAGAAATAAATTAATCGCATATTTAATAGCAACTGATTAAAAAACACTGCAATACTTGGAATAAATTAATTGCATATTTGATAATTAAAACACTGCAATACTAGGAATAAAGAAATAAATTAATTGCATATTTAATAGCAACTGATTAAAACACCGCAATACTAGGAATAAAGAAATAAATTAATCGCATATTTGATAGCAACTGATTAAAACACTGCAATACTAGGAATAAAGAAATAAATTAATCACATATTTGATAGCAACTGATTAAAACACTGCAATACTAGGAATAAAGAAATAAATTAATTGCATATTTGATAGCAACTGAATAAAACACTGCAATACTAGGAACAAATTAATTGCATATTAGATAGCAACTGATTCAAATACCGCAATACTATGAATAAAGAAATAAATTAATCGCATATTTGGTAGCAACTGATTAAAACACTGCAATTCTAGGAATAAAGAAATAAATTAATCGCATATTTGATAACTGATTAAAACACTGCAGTACTAGGAATAAATTAATTAATTGCATATTTGATAGCAACATGATTAAAACATTGCAATACTAGGAATAAATTAATTGAATATTTGATGATTAAAACACTGCAAACCTAGGAATAAAGAAATAAATTAATTGCATATTTGATAGCAACATGATTAAAACACTGCAATACTAGGAATAAATTAATTGCATATTTGATGATTAAAACACTGCAATACTAGGAATAAAGAAATAAAATAATTGCATATTTGATGAGACTAAATTTACATTTTAAAAAAAGCAGGGTAAAATTACTTTTAAAACAGCAGATGTGCATCTTTATCAGAATGAACCATAGTAATGGCCAAATGTGACAAATCTAATTAAATGGCCAAATGTGATATAAATCGAATGTAATTGCCAAATGTGACATAAATCTAATGTAATGGCCAAATGTGACATAAATCTAATGTAATGGCCAAATGTGACATAAATATAATGTAATGGCCAAATGTGACATAAATATAATGTAATTGCCAAATGTGACATAAATCTAATGTAATGGCCAAATGTAACATAAATCTAATGTTATTCGCGCATTTGAAAGCATTGAAGTAAAATTGCAAATTATTGAAAATAAAAGTACGTGTTATTGACGGTTGTCCTATTGGCTTGTTGCTGGATTACATGTTGCAAGAATCATTAACGATATAGTTATTCTACTGGACTTCAGAAGGTTTAGTGATAAATTAATATGCCAAATTCCAAAAGCTGATTTTGATCTGCAACAGTTTAGAAACGTGGTGACATATGATCTGATATCAGAAATCCAAACCATACTGTATTTATGAAAGTAAAAGCAGTTAAGCCAATGAAATGAACCATGAAGTGGTTTTATTTATCAATGAGTATAAGTGCTACAGCTTCACTGAAGATCTACATAAAGGAATTATACAACTTGATGGAAGGCAGAGAAAAAATTGAAGAAAAATATTTTGCAGAAACAGCGAACACAAAGTCTACGACAAATGAAACAGTTTGAAGAAGAAGAAAAAAGAACTTGAGTGACGGCATTATATAACTTTAGCGTAACTCTTGCTTGCTGCTTTTTTTTGTTCTGCACATATTTTCGAATAATCGCTTGATAAATGGAGAGCTATATTACAATCGAAGGTATGGAAGAAGCCTATCTCAGAAATCAAATTGACAATACACAGCAATGGTTCAGTATTGTTGCAAATATATTTTGTTGTTGGCTACCACAAAATTTCCGATGAAATATGAAGGTCTTTTACTACAAAAATAAACGTAAAAGAAAAACTAATTCAAAATTTTATGTTTTTCACCATTAAACGTATGTCAGACCGATTGCTTATGGTAACAACTACGAACGTATTGATGGTAAGACAACTCAAAAGTTCCAGTCATTACAAGTAATCAGTAGTCGTTTTATGTCCGCAGCGACGATACTAAATTGCTCATTTAGGAATCGATAGTTCGTTAGTTCTACTGGGAAATAGGATACAGTTTGTGTTTCTGAAGCCTAAGGTGTATATATTTTCTGCGATTAGATCCATAACACAAATATCACACGCATAACCATTATTCGTTTTTGTGGGAGTCAATAACAGGTTTAAAACATCACACGCATAACCATTATTTCTGTTTGCGGAAGTCCATAACGGGTTTAAACCAAGCTATCACCGTATCGTAAATTTACAGATAAATTAGCAAATGCAGTTACTTGATGGCTCGCACAAAGAGTATTGATATGAAAATATATTGTATAATAATATATTTCAATATATGAAGACAGAGGAAATAAAGAATCTGAACCTTATCTAGTGCCATATAAACCATATTAGATGGTTTGTAAAAGGTATCTTGCAAATTAGCAAAAACTTTGGATATTAATACATTTCAATATATAAATAGTTATTTTCTCTTTCAATTAAACTATTGAATTACGTAGATATAGAACAGCTACTGAACCAATCACGTGTGTGTTAACTTGAACGAACGAGTGTTAACACAAAGAACATCATTAACTTGATCATATCTACCTTCAAATGGACGAAACAAACGAATCTAGTAAACCTACAGACTCTGCTACATGAGCATACATGGTTTATTTGCAGTCAAAGTAGTTACCAATAAACGATACTATAGACACGTGATATGAAGCCGTGCAGTATGGAACAAATATTGAACGATTCTGGCGATGTAATGTTAACGGAGAAACAAATGAGCATGTAATAATACAACGAGACCCCCATCAATAATTTCTATTTTGAATATGTGTATTTTAAAAACTGTTCATTATCTTTCACCACTGCCACGATCATTATTTTTTACCACTGTCCAATTCGGCTGCTCACTTATAAAAATGCAAAAGCATTATTGCAGTGCATCGATAAGCGGCATGTTGAATTTATGTTGAATGTTATGTTGATTTTTTTGTGAGCTTGTGCAACTAAATATGCACATAGCATACGACTTTATCCTTTGTAGCTATTATCCCATATTTTATCTTGCATAAAGAAATATTCCAACTATTTGGATTATCTTTGTCTTCCATATAATTATTTTCTTCATCAACTGACAATGTTCTTCGGCAATCATCAGTACCAACTTCATATTTGTAATAAGGTTAGTATACTTTTAATGTCAGCAGGCGTGGGCTCCCCAAAGTCTTTCTGTGCAGTTTTGGTGGAATGCTAAAATTGCGTGTACTTTTGGTGGAAGGCTAAGCTATTTATGTACAGATTTTGTGTATTTATATTATCTGTGTACAGTTTTGGTGGAATGCTAAAATCTTTATTTCTGCAGTTTTTGTTGTTTTATTTTATCTTTGTGTACGGTTTTGGTGCAATGCTAAAATCTTGTGTACAGATTTTGTGGAATGCTAAAGTATTTCTTTGTACACAGTTTGGTGGAATTCTAAAATCTTTGCGTACAGTTTCTGGTGGAATGCAAATCTCTTTTGCGCATAATGCTTCCTTGCTTGCGTAATATGGCGCTATTGTTGCATCTAAAGCCATCTTCGCAGAAAGGTATTTTACAATAAGACATCGGATTTCGAGTCTGAAATAAATGTGAAACGTGCACATCTCTAACTAGCTCTCATGCGAGAACTATATTCCATAACCAGCTGTCAACGAGGTTGCCCAATTTAATTGGTTCTGCCAAAACCTAGCGTCATGATGTGCTCTCTGTCAATCGAGTCACTGTCATAGTTTCAGTTATACCTATCAAATATGATATAAAAAATAATATTGTAGTAAATATGTATTTTATTAATAAATTACATACTAGTGTAGTAAATATGTATTTTATTAATAAATTACATAATACAGTGTAGTACATATGTATTTTTATTAATAAATTACATAATACAGTGTAGTACATATGTATTTTTATTAATAAATTACATAATACAGTGTAGTAAATATGTATTTTAATAATAAATTACATAATACAGTGTAGTTAATATGTATTTTATTAATAAATTACATAATACAGTGTAGTACATATGTATTTTTATTAATAAATTACATAATACAGTGTAGTAAATATGTATTTTATTAATAAATTACATACTAGTGTAGTAAATATGTATTTTATTAATAAATTACATAATACAGTGTAGTACATATGTATTTTTATTAATAAATTACATAATACAGTGTAGTATATATGTGTTTTAATAATAAATTACATAATAGTGTAGTTAATATGTATTTTATTAATAAATTTGATACATTTAATTCCTTACAGTGAAATAAAATTAAACATTTAATAGCAAACCGGTAAGCAGATGAACAAATTTACTTTCTAATCTTAAGTCCATCATACTATTAGAAGCGGAGTCGATTACTTTAGGACTAGAATTAGCTGTTTTGGGAGAAAATCTTATTATTATTAGAAGTGGAGTCGATTACTTTAGGACTAGAATTAGCTGCTTTGGGAGAAAATCTTATTATTATTAGAAGTGGAGCCGATTACTTGAGGACTATAATTAGCTGTTTTGGGAGAAAATCCTAATACTTTCTGTCTATTAGCCATTCCTTTTGGACTTTTCCAAAGATTTGTATTGTGTAGAAATGTTATGAAGAATTTTGTTATGTAGGTTGTGATTAGCTTTTCATAACCTTCTTCTCATTTCTTGCTATGAGAAGGAATTACTCATAAGTTAGGGAGCGACAATATCCATGATGAGAGAGAGAGAGAGAGAGAGAGAGAGAGAGAGAGAGAGAGAGAGAGAGAGAGAGAGAGAGAGAGAGAGAGAGAGAGAGAGAGAGAGAGAGAGAGAGAGAGAAGAGTTCAGGCTCTCTTAAAAGCGTGTCGCCGTGATGATAAGACAGCTACATCTGAAATGAGAAGGCAAAAGATCTATTTTGCCATCGATACGGAACTGACTTTATTTAATTAATCAACAAAGATATATTGACTACATTCTAGAAACACATCTAAAAACTTTATAATAAACATTCATGAACTACATATTATATTTTCCCTTTTTAAGCTTTCCAACTTCATTCATTCGTATAACTTCTGCATTTTAGAATATTATACAAATAGTTAATTCTCGATCAATTTCAAGATAGCCAAAGGTATAAAATGTAATAACCATAGTTAATGTAACAATTAATTTAAAGAAATGCATTTTACTTATTTTAAAATAGAATATAGATTTAAAATATATTGCTAGATAATATTTTTCTTACTTAAAGAATACTTTATTTCAATCATTAAATCAAAACATGAAGTTGGTAGTGTATTCAACCTTTACAATAAAAATTACATAAATATAATTAAATATAATTCTTTAGAACATTTAAACATTCCGTCACAATATATTATAAATAAAAGTATTTAGTGAACAATGTTGCTAACATAACAATGTTACTATTAAAATCTCAACATTAAAAGTACTTATTCCTAAAGAAGTTACGACATATACAATTGTTTTACCTGAAATGAGAAGGCAAAAGATCTATTTTCCCATCGATACGGAACTGACCTGACCCTTTAATGCGTGGTCTATTTATACGCATCTTGTGTCAGGTTTAAGGTATCGATGAGGAAATATGTCCGCTCTCTTCAGGTAAGAATCAGTTTCTCCCGGTCAAAACCGGCTTAATTCACGTCATCTGACATAAGGTACAACTCAAATTTGTAGCTTATCTATATTCGTTTGGCATTGGTTAGGTCCAAATATGATAATCCCTTAATATTCTAAACCAGCAACATGTTTTAACATACTAAGCCAGCAGCGATGTCTGTCCATCATTAGATAAGAACCATTTCGTAGCGACGACTATCCATCATTAGATAAGAACCATTTTGTAGCGACGACTGGCCAAAATTAGATATGAACCATTTTGTTTTACGTCACTAACAGAAGGCCAGGCTCAATCTTAGTCACCGGATTGGAAATTCGCCAATGCGTAATCTTGAAATTTGTCTGGTTGTTAGAACTATATATTTCTTACAGAGTTTTCTTACTGAATCAGCGAAACAGCATACAATGTCTTTAGTAACATCATACACTTATTCCACACAACAATGTACATTCGTATAGCTAGTGATGTACGTTGCCTATGCTTTGCACATCAACTATTTTCATTCCATTAATATATAGTTGTGCTATGGAAATAAATAAAATTAATCTAAATATATTTTATAACTTACTTTAATATAAATGAATAAAACATTACTTTAATACAATTTAAAGAAAATTGCAATCTTATTAATTTTACTAAAATAACCAATCCTAACAGAAAGTAGTATTTTAGCTCTGCCTGCAGCTAGCGTGATTTATTAGGAATACAATAAATCATGCCATTAATTTTTTTTATGCAGTTTTACTTCTGGAAATACATAGTTTCTGTTTACTGTATTTTCACAATCCTACATCCGTTTGATCTCTCTAAGTTTCAGATGTTTCAATAGAAATACATTTGAATAGTGTTGACACTCTGTACTACTGTAATTTTTCCTTGACCATGACAATTTTCAACCTCCTTGTGTTGCTGCATCATAAAACACCATATTAAACAAATATAAAAACGCTTATAACATCCTAGGTACTTTGTATTTCGCTGATCCATTTCTTCAATCCGTTTTTCTACGGAGATTTAATCAAATTCAATTTTGGATAACCAATTGTAATTTTTTCAGTAATATAATTACCTTGATTAAGCACTCAGTACAGTCACCTTATCACCATTTACTGATGTTTTTCCACGTATGTTCTTAAACAAGCCACCACAGCCTTCTATTTCATATGTACATACCTTTTACTAGTCTTACATTAGGAGGGTCGGGATGGGGGCGATGACCTCTTATGAACGAAGGAAAAACAACAGATCGGGTTAGCATTAATACAAACTGCGCTAGAAATGCTGGGCTTTAATTTGAGTGTCTTCGTATCCCTATACAAGTTTCTGTGTGAATATATTATACTGCTTTAATGTTATAACATGTAATATACTTTCTACTGATATTTGTCAAAATGTTCTAGTGCATATCCATTTGATGTAAAAAAAACAATAGTCAGAACTACAAAAATACAGGAATTGCTTAAGAGAAATAATATATACGGAAATTTGTTGGGATTTGTGTTTCGTCTACGTTACAATTTTTATATTTGTCAGTCTTTCCTCTTTTATGAAAACTATAATTTAAATGTCTCCTGCTCATGAAGGCATACAATAATTAACGACAATGAATAAAGAAAGCATAATACCCTTTTTGCATTTTTGGGACAGGCAAGTACATACTGAACTAACCTTTACTGTTATATATGGATTATTTGTTTGTTTGTTTGATTAGGATTTTTAACGTAGCTTTAACAATTTTTCAGTCATATCGCTACGATGTCTGCAGTGAGGCAGTTTATAGTGATGTCTAGCACTGAGACATCATGCCTCAGACATGTAGCATGATGTCTCACCCAGTCACATTATCCTGACACCAGGCCTACCAGTCCTAACACTAACCTCTTAATGCTGAGCGTCAAGCGAGGCAGCTGTTAGTACCATTTTTGTAAGTCTTTGGTATGACTCGGCCGGGGATCGAACCGACGACCATTTTTGGTTCATTTTTATTCAAAATGTTAATTTATAAAATTTATTTACGTGTCCACGTTTGCGCTAATCATTAAAAATTAAAAAGTTGGTGAATTTGGCTGGCTAAGTATCTTCGTCGTTGTTGAACCTGTTGCACCGTAGCTGCCGAAGTATCGCTACGCGTGAACAGTTAGACCCGCCTTTCTAGAGTGCGCTATATTATTTCATTCATTATTATATTTTTTAAAAATCCGGGAATAATAACTATTCCGATAATTTAAAAACAATAATATCCATTTTTTTCTCTCTTTCTTCATCTTTTTATAAATTGCCTAGAGAACGGGATTTTTTAAAGAGGCGCTGAAGGGGCATTGGAAACTATATGTAAACAATGAATACGCGGAGAAAACATTCAATGAAATTATATTTTGACGTTGCCAATATTTGGAAAAACAAAAGAATACTTTAAAAATAATGTAAGTATATACATATATTATTATTTTATACAATAATAACACTGTTTTTTCTTCTGTTTAATCATGATACCGATTGATAACGTTATGTTTTAACTGTTAATTCACTATTACAATGTAGTTACGTAAATATAATCTAAATCAGTCAATTTTCAGCTGGAACTAAAAACCGGCGTATTTTTTCATTAAATTTTGCTGAGTCATTCTTCATATAGCAGCAATAGTAATTTTGTAAAATTAAACTATTAACTATTCAAACAAACAAACAACAACTAATAGTCTGCAATTATATAGATCAAAAGGGGAAACAAATTGTAATGGGCATCTAACGAAACCCTTTCTAATTAAAAATTCTGTTCGACAAGGTTGTCCTATATCAGCAATGTTATATGTATTAGTAGCAGAACCCTTGGGGTTAGCTATCAAAGCAAAACCTTATATCAAAGGTATTCCAATCCCACTATCGAGTAATACAAGCAAAGTCTTTCAACATGCAGATGACACAACCTTAACATTAGCGGACACACAATCCATTGATCAATCTTTCAACGTACTTGACTTGTAAAGGATCTGGTGCAAAAAGTGAACAAAGAAAAAACAGAACTTCCTTGTATTGGGTCTGGCAAACTCTCTGATAATTATTGCAAGCAATTACAAATTCAAATTTGTGATCAAGTCATCTTAATTTTAGGAGCTTATTTTGGAAAATGTGCAAAGTTATGTGAGCAGCTTAACTGGAATGATAGATTGTCTAAAATTAAAACCTTGCTGCAAATGTGGAAACAGAGATATCTGACAATACAAGGAAAGGTTGCAGTGGTTAACACCTTATTAGTTTCCAGAATATGGTACATAGTGTCAGTTCAGCCTCTACCGGATACGATTGTTGATGAATTGAAACAATTATTTCTCAAATTTATCTGGTCAGGAAAGTCCCATTTGGTTCACTATTATACCATAATTGGTGAAAAGCAGAACGGAGGACTACAATTAACTGATATAAAGATGAAAATGTATGCATTCAGACTAACATTTTTAAAACGATACTTTGATGTGAATTGCCATGTTATGTGGAAAACTACCTTTGATTACTTTTTATCTACTGTTATGAACATGAAGTTGACGAAAGATTTGTTTAACATGTCCTTAAACAAGCAACAATTGAATATCCTCCCTATATTCTATAGAGAAATGTTTTATGCATGGGACAAACTTAGAAATAATATCCACATAAATATAGATGTGAGGAATGTATTTGAACAACCTCTCTTTTTGAATCCTAATATTACATGTGCTGGTAAAACGCCGTTTTTCGCAGAATTCATGGAAGCAGGAATTGTTCGAGTTCAGGACATTGCATATGAATTTGTACCTAGATTATTACCTTATACAGCTATTCAAGAAATGATATACGAATCAAGTCCTGATATCAAAACTGAAAAGATAAAACTACAATTGCATAATAGAAAGTATACCATTAGACTGGAGAAATATTGTTGCAACAGAATAAAAACCCACTGTAACCAATGGGAAAAATTGTATGTATCTCAAAGTTGATACTAAATTGTATGACCTCTGTTTATGTACAACACAAATATTTTACACGTTTTTATGTAAATTGATATTTCAAGAACCAGCTTATGTTACCTTTTGGAGTCAACTATTTAGTTTGGAAAAGATTAACTACTAGAAATTGATTTACTTACCTTTCAAGACCCCAGATTGTGTAGATTTGGATTACAGAATAATGCACAATAGAATATTTACCAAAGAAAGACTGAAATACTATGGCAAAATTGATGATGACTTATGTCCAGTATGCCAGATGGAAACAGAAGATTTATATCACATGTTTTTGAAATGTCCTGAATTAAGCTCTTTTATGAATTATGTTGTGTATATAGTTGAGATTCTTTTCAAAAATTGTAGAGTTGATGTTCTTAATAGCAACTCATTTGAACAAATGCTCATGATAGGTTATGAGAAAAAAACAAAATCAATTAATGGTTTTTTTTTTAATTACATTCTAAGCATTGCTCGATTGTGCATTTACAAAAGACGAAACAGCATGTCGCTATTGGGTAAAAAAATAGACGTAGAAAGATTGTTATGAAATACATATTGTACACGTATCAACATTACAAAGAAAAGAATCCGTCTCTGTTTACAAGATATTTTTTACGAGATAATCCGTTATTGAAAATAGTAGAGGAGAAATTGTTTATCCTATTGTAGAAATAATGTTCTCTAATGTAGCATTACAAACTACTATGTACATAATGAGATTGCACTTTTAACTTGTATATTGTATACAATGATTTTGTGAAATAAAGAAAGAAAAAAAAAGTGGTTGTTGCATCAAATTGTTGAACCGAGTTCAAATCTCCATATTTTCTTAATTTTTTTTTAAAGAATTAATATCCACACTATCAATAACTGTGAATTACATCTTGAAATAAAAATTTTAACAGCTCATTTTTCAAAACCACCATAACAAATGCAAAACTTACTACTCGGGTATAATAAAACAAAATCAAAACTATAATGCAATAACATTTACAGGCGAAAATATTTTTATTCAAAGTAAAACTGGCTTGAATATCAATATTACTGCTACTATTAATAATAAATAATACAAGCAGAAGTAAAATAGTACTAAAACATAACCAACATACATTTTTTATTTTGTACGGGAAATAAACAAAAGGGGGGGGGGGTACTTATTAACCATAAGTTAACATATATTCACACCAAAGTGATTTAGAAGTACAAAATGTTGGCTTCTGTTATACATCATAACTTAATACACAATAAACTTATTATATAAATAAATTAATTATGACAATTAATACATAATATTCTACGTACAATCTGTTTCAGGCTGCATCCCTACAAGAATTGAGTGGGTTGAAGTTGCAGGTATTCGAGTACCAATATATAATAAATATGTCTGCCTGAGTGAATTGTTGCAATATAATGAATAATAACCATAAATGAGAGTTATATAACACTTTATGTCAGATGTGACAGTTTGTTAAATGGTATCAAATCATAATGTTCAATTAATTTATTTCTAACAAAATCTGAAATGCCTAAATCATATCAATGTTCCTGGTGCTACAAAAGGGTAAAACCATCAGCTAGAACAAAAATACTTACAGGCACTCTTGAAAAGCATACAAAGGAATTATTGCAAAGGCCAGTAACACAAGATGATGTTGTTTGCTCTAGTTGCCGTAGTAAATATTACAGAAATCTGTTAGTAACACAGTCACCAAGTCCACAGCATGATCCAGATTTTCAGTTACCATCTACTTCAACTGCCAACTTGAAAAGCCCACAATCAATTCAACTTCAAATTCAATCAACACCAAGATCACACAGACGTTGTGTTGTATGTAAAAGACCACATGGGCATCGAAACCATCTTGTTAATGTCCCAATCTGTGCCATTACCCAGTCTTTTGTAGAGTTATGTATATTTATAAACTCTAATAGTAGGTGCTGCAAGTTTCTTTTGGAAAACTCATTCTTCACTAATGAATCCTTACAATCTATCAGTGCAACAAAAGAGTTTGAAGACTTTTCAAGAACAGATATTACCTCACTTTTACAAAATGTGCGTGAGTTAATTAAAACAAAATCATATTTTAACTTTGATGTTCCTTCTTGCCTGTCTGATGATGACTATTTTCATCTTACTGGCTTGAAAAGGGATCAATTCCTGGAAGTGTCTTCTTTCTTGAATACAATGCGTAATACACATGGTAGGTCTCCACTGACATGCCTGGGTGTTTTTCTAACAAAGATGCGGGTAGACCTTCCAAACACCATTTTATCCACATTTTTCCATCTAACAACATCACAAGTGCAACGAATAATTAAAACAGTGCGAGAGTCCCTTATGGTTAACTTTGTTGGGCAACACCTTGGTTTTCATCACATCACACATGATGTATTCTCATCTGTCCACACTACCCCAACTGCAAGGGAAATATGTAATCCTGGAAGGCAACAATGCAGACCTTGTCCTTGATGGCACACACACACACACACACATATATATATATATATATATATATATATATATATATATATATATATATATATATATATATATATATATATATACAAAAGAGCACGGACTATAACTTTCAACGCCGTTCCTACAGATTACATAAAAATCGACCATTAGTTACGCCAATGATGGTTGTGGGAACTGATGGTTATATTTTAACTGTTTTAGGCCCATATTTAGCTGATCATTATAACAACGATGCAAGCATAACTAATCACGTTCTAACAACAAATGCTGAATTATGTGAATTTCTTCAATGCCCCCATAGAGAGCCCCAATTTTATGTTCATGCAAATGACTGAGAGAGAGAGAGAGAGAGAGAGAGAGAGAGAGAGAGAGAGAGAGAGAGAGAGAGTCATATATTTGAATCAATGAAAAGTTCATAAATACTTACCATGACTTTTCATTAACCTTTACTTTACGTTCATGATGGTTGCAAACGGGATTTCCTCCCAAGTTTGAATGAAGTTGCATTCATCCCACAACGTCCGATTTTTGTACACTGTAAATCGCTGTCGTAGTAGGCTAAATGCTGGTTAATGGCATTCGCAAAGTGAATAATAAAATAAGCGTTACATTATGGTCATTATAGACAAAAGTTCTTTATAAATGTACACATCCTTTCGAATGACAGAAAACTGTATGTAGCGAGTTTAATGTTGTATTCCAACGCTAGTTTAAAAATATCCGCATATGGCGAGAAGTACATATAGTCTGTTTCTTTCTTATATTCTTTGTTCTATGTTTATATCCTATCAGCCACCGTAATTTATTTGTTTTAAATATGTTGCAATGAACATTTTAAAGAGAGAGAGAGAGAGAGAGAGAGAGAGAGAGAGAGAGAGAGAGAGAGAGAGAGAGAGAGTAAACTGGGATACACGATGTTGTGATTATATTAATATATTCAGGTTTGAGGTCATGTATGCAAAACCTTCCATTTTTATTATTTCTAAAATATTTTTAACCATTTATTAAAACTTTTAAACCAATAATAGTGTTTTCTTTTTTTTATAAATGTCCATATTCTATATTTAAAGAAGACTGCAATTGGGAATACTAGAATTGCCAATTTTGTAAAGTGTAGATTTATCAGTATATTTATGTTCAAAACCAATATATAATTACTGATGCAGTTAGTATTGTTGCCTTTTTTGCACTTATTTTAACACAACTTAGTTGCGGACTAGGTAGTGTATTTATGATAGTCGAATAATATCATGTGATCATTCGTTTAGAATTTGAAATAGACTATTGTGCTTCCTTGGCATATTCATAAAGTGCGTTCGCGCCATTATCGATTGTGCTGCTAAACATTAGGCCTACATACAATATATGCATTTTTTGTGTTTGGTTGGTGGTGGTCAATTTACCCATTATCATTCATATTTCACAAAAGTATGAACAAATTGCAAAAGTTTTGGTATAAGGTATATTAAATATTGCTTGGCATTCACATTAATATGCGGACAAATATATAGTTCATAAACGGATCATGTATTGAATAGAGGCTACATCAAGGGGTATTTATTTTGATTTCTGCTATAGATTGAAATGCGTACTTATGTGTGTGTGTGTGTGTGTGAGTGAAATATTTCCATGAAATTATAAGGATACAAATACATAAAGAACACTTGTCATTCCCAGTCAAGGTAACAAACCAATATATTTGGTGATGAAGCGAACATATTGGCCCCTGTCAGTGCATCTTGTATATTATTATCTTTCAGTAATATTAAACAATAATTCAATTAATTCATTACAATTAAACATCGTCAAATAATGTTAATCAATATTTCATGTTTGAACAATTTGTATTATTTTATGGTTGAGTACCTTTTTTGTCAATGTAATTTAGGTGTAGTATTCAGTTGACGTATACGTTAGATATATATATATAGTTTTGTTTTTGCCTTTTATAGGTCAATTTGGTATAGTTTTAGAAAAACAGTTTTAATTACAAAGCTTTATAACCCAAAATTAAAATGAATTCATACTGCAAAATTTAAAACTGAGTGAATAGTTCTTGATAAAGCGGTATCTATGATAAGTAATAGGAAAATATGAATACTTTTCATGTCTTTTATTATAGCGTTTTGACACCCCGTAACCATGGCAACGGACATGGGAACACAAAACTGATGTCAGAAATAAATGTTAACCACCACATATATACAGTATACATAATATAAGGACATTTGGAGAGGGGGGGGGCAGAAAATGGCCCTTATTCAATATAGTCCTTTGAGCAGCTCCTGCACTCCTGGCAAGAACATCCAGTAAATTTGATCTATTTTAATAAGGTTTCGGACTTACGGTATTGTAATGCAACATTTATTAATTTTATGGAAGAAAGACGCAATGAAAAAGTATATATTCCTTTTTTAATAAAATTCAAACAGATTTGTATGCTTTTAATATAAAGGGAACAATACCGATGAGCAGCAATTAGTGTGTTATTAAGATTGTTAACGTAGCTTTAACACTTTTCAGTCATATAGCTACGATGTCTGCGGTGAGGCAGTTTATAGTGATGACTAGCACTGGGCCATCATACCGCAGAAATGTAGCATGATGTCCCACCCAGTCACATTATCCTGACACCAGGCCGACCAGTCCTAACACTAGCCTCTTAATGCTGAGTGCCAAGCTAGGCAGCTGTTAGTACCATTTTTGTATGTCTTGGGACGACTCGGCCGGGGATGGAACCCACGACCTCCCGCTTCCGCGGAGGACTCTCTAACCACTAGGCCACTGGAGCGGTAGAGCAGTAATTAGCATATATTAAAAGTCTTGCAATAATTAGAAACATTACAAGTTCTGTGTTTGATGATTGTGTTACAGATGGCAAATTTCGGCGTCAAAACATGAAACTAGCCGAAAGTTAAAATTGTTCTAACAAACATGCTTGTCTTCTCATTTAGTGCTGCGACCCCCTCGTCTATTTTTCTGCTGCAGCTAAAAGTGCACGATTGAAACCCCATTTCAGAGGGCGCTCTAGCAATGTGGCCAAAGAGCTGCAAGGTTCTAAAGCTGGTATATTTGTGAACGGGAATTGCTTTATTCTTTTCTTCTGATAGTATTCATGGTATCGTGGGTGCGTTTGACGTCAAGGGTTTTGTGTTGTTAACATTGATTGAAGGGATTAAGTTTTCAGCGGCGCGGAAAGCGTTCACGTATCTGAACCGTACAGCATGACTACTAGCAAAATGGACGTGGTTATCTTTGTAACAAGGCAGATTGTTTTAGCAATTTGTATATAACAGGGTTTTTGTTTGTGCACATACGAGTGACTTCTATGCGGACACGGATTTCTAGTTCACTGCTAACAGAGCCCAAAAGTGTGGAGTCGTGATACATACAATAGTCCAGTAACCTCGTATCCCCGTGGTGCTTTGGATCATGGCTTGTAGATTGCTCGTTTGAGTTTTAGTCCTACTGTGCCTGATCGCAAAATCTAAAGTCTTTGCTCCCTCTTGCAAGGCGTCCAGGCTGAGTAGCAATATATAAGTTGTTAGCTCGTACAGAATAGCGACGTCGTCTGCATAATCAAAGTCGTACAAAATTGGTAACCTATCGTTATACCCAGCTGTCCCTTCCATGCCGTTCAGTTCAGCGTTAAGTCCACTTGTGACAAAAAATACTTTAGGGGCGATGGTATATAACTGTAGAACGCCGCTTTTGATATGAAACCTTTGCTAACATTCAACATCTACTCAAACGCCACAATGGTGTCGGACTTTCAATAAAATTGTTCAGAGACGGTAGCAATAACAAGAGGTAAAAGATGGACATGTAGGCGGTCAGATAAGTGCCATTTTTATTGATGCAGGTTGATTGGTTTGGTCTTTGAATGAGAACTGCAATACGACGAAGAAATTGGAGCCGAGTGTCTTTAGCATGGCCAAACAAAGGGAACTCACGTTCGCCTGTGTGAGTATGTAACCCATGCAAAATTCAATGGCTTCCCAAAGACAAACCACAGGATAGCCCTGGAAAATATGGAATCTGTGACCTTTAGATTACAAACCCAATGATCTAGCAACTGAGGTGCAACGGCTCTCTTTTTATGACTGTAAATATCATAACAAGTCTTTCACGTCTACACAAGAAACTGCAGAAACTTTTTCGCGATGTCTGCCACGGTGACCATGTTGGAGGTTAGATAGTCGCATTTTTATTTAGAATCAACACGATATAACGCATTTTAGCTGAATCCTTTTGTCGATGTAATCATCTGTTCAGGATGACTAGCAATACTACAAATAGCAAGATGACCACCATGGTGGCCATTCTGGATTTTAGATCAGAACCATTTTCGCTTAGGACCATCTACATATAAACTGAATTTGAAGTGGAAACCACATGTTGATAAGACCAACCATTCACGGAGAAGCAGCAATGCGAGTTTCAATATTGGTGCCATTGTAGCCTTACTGGATGTTCTAGGGGTGTCGACTTCATTTTGGATCATCTAGACCTCATAATGATAGTGTAATTAGTTTCATGACTCTACTCAAAGAGAACATCCGCTACTGGATGTGGGAGGCTGGATACTTGATCTTTGCAGAAATACTACTGGCCTCAGACATCTCTTCAAAGAGAACAGCCACTATTGGATGCGAGAGGCTGGATACTTGATCTTTTCAGAAACTCAACTGGCTTCTAATAAAATGTTCTGATCTTCAAAAAATGGAACTAAAAATGATCTTGTTGATAAAGGGTGTCTTGATTAACATACAATTATTGTTACCTATCCCCCCCCCCTGCACACACAGAGAAAAAGACCTACACCCGATATTTAATGGGTGAAAATAAAAAATAAACATTTATACTGATAAATCTCTGAATATATTGTTTTCTCTGCTCTAAAACATTCTTTGCAGAACATTTACATTAAATTTAAAATTGCATGAATTCTACAATCAAATCATACATTTACATTTTAACAAAGCATAACCCTGATTTCCACCAGCTTCTTGAGGTATGAGCTTTACTTTAAAGCACATAATTGTCCAGGCAGTATCAGCAATGGTTTAAATGTCAATGATGTATCATATGTAATAAGAAATATGACTAGGTCTTTCTTCCATGTAATTTTAACCTTTCCAAAATAACTTCTAACTAGTGGTTGTAGAAAAATATACAACTTTAAAATTAAAAGTCCTACCTTCTCATACAGCTGTGATCAGTCACTTGAAATATTACCAGAATTGCACTTAATGACTTTTCTAACCATCATATTGGCAGAATCTTGTACAAATGTTTACATAATGAAAATTAACTTAATTGTCGAAGATCTTAATTGGGTATACACTATGTTCCCTTTAACTGTTTTAAGTACTCAAAGAAAAGTGAAGCCTTTTATATTGCAAGACTTACCTAAATAGCCCTCTGTCAGTTTAGTTTCAATTTCACAGAAGTCTTACTTTATCTGTGAAAACCTTAATTTCCTGAGGAAATCTTTATATAAATGTTTTAACAAGAAAAAAAAATCATATTTGAAAACTTTGAATAGTAAGTTACTTTTAATTATTTCTAAGTTTTCCATCTCTGTCAAAAATCCAAGTACAGCACCACTAGGCAGAAAATAAAAAATCTGATTCGTGGGGAAATGTTGAGAAATATTTTGACACCATGTCTCTTGGTTGTTATTCAAAAATGATAATCGAAAGGTAGGCATTGCCTATGAAAAATATACCAGACTATACAGAGCCATACCACTCCCCAAGTCTGCATAGCATAGATTGGATAGTCAATCCTATGAATACATGTAACGCCTAGAATGGCTAAGCAAAACGTCCTTAATTTATACATAAAGTTTCAAACAAGTACCTAAATGTGCGAAAAATGTGCTGTGAAATTTGAAATAACATAATCCATTCACAAAAAAATATTACTTTCACCTTATTTGTAATAACATAAAAAAACCAACTTCATTACCAAACACTTTAAAAAAACACCTTAAAATGTACAAAAAGTACACATTACTAAACTTTACAGGAAAATTTAAAAAACAACATTACTTGTGTATACACCAATGACATAATAAGTGCTATAAAAATATATAAGGTCCTCAAAGAACTAAGTGTGTGTTGTCTGACAAATGAAAAATATCACAGCTTGACTAATACTTTAGTACAGATTAACAAAATAACATAGAACTCGTCTGAATATGGTACATCTGTTTTTAAAAAAGTAGATGTTTGAATCATTATTATATTAGGCTTTCCTGCAGTAAGATAAATACAGGAATATATCAACAGTAAGTCTATGAAAGCAAGGAACAAACGCTGTCCCTTCCATGGAAACTAGTATATAGGACCCTAACTGGATAACATACAGGCTGTTAATATTCAAGTTGTAACCAGTAATAACTAATAATCAGGATGTGATCAACAAGTATAAAGACTGTATTCATTTGATACTCAGGCTGTAAAAAGTAAATATTCAGGTTGTAACTGGTTTGTATTCAGGCTGTGATTTGTTAATATTCAGGCTGTGATCAGCTAGTAAAGACTTACTGGCTGGCATTCAGACTGTAATCAGCTTGTATTTGGGCTGTAATCAGCCAATATTCAGGCAGCAATCAGCTTGTATTTGGGCTGTGATTAGCAAATATTCAGGTTGTGATCAATTAGCATTCAGACTAATCTTAAATTTGAGCTGTCATCTGCTAATATTCAGGCTGTAATCGGCCAATATTCAGGCTCTGTAAAAATATGTTGTCATATAAAGTATGCAAAGGAAGATGTTTCCATGTTTTAGAAATATCAGTGGATCTAAAAAAAGTGTATGACCAATTATGGAAAACTCTTAGGGGCATTACTTTCTCTAGTAACTATAGTTTCTAATTATTTTCATAAAATCAGGGGAATAAAATAATTAATTACAGATTTAAATAATCATAACATTAAATGATAGCCAGAAATTTGACCCCTGCAATTCAAAATGATGCTTGTAAACTTCTGGTCACCAATTTGTGCATTACACCTGTATATAGATTCCAGTTATGTAATAGGTATCTTGTAATTATTGACCTGATTTCCTTCAGATGAAAGCTTTTTTTCTTCTTTTTCAAAGAGCATAAGATATTAAAAAAATAAAGGGGGTGGGGTGGGGATATTTGTAACTAAGTGATCATATCAAATTCGGTAAAATTAACAATTACAACAGGAATTGCTGTTAACGATGGAAATCTATATTTTGATTTTTAAAGAATGTATCAATTGAAGTAACATGTCCAACTCCAAAGAAATTGTGATAAAACATCTATAATGCTCTAAAGATTGTTTAAATGATGAAATAGCTGTAACAAAATTTATAGTCACAGATCTTACAACAGTATTTTTTTAAGTGCAACTGAAATGTGCCTGTGATGGTTTATCCTTTGTATAGTCATACAACAGATTGATGGTCAAATAGGAGGAAACAAACGAGTTTCACATTTTATGGTCCAGTCATACAAAAGATTGACAGCAAAAAGTGTTTCACATGTTATGGTCTAGTTATACAAAAGACTGATAGTCAAAAAGGAAGGAAACGAATGAGTTTCACATCTGGTGATGTAAAACCTATATTAGATTCTGGTATAATTCTACAAATTATGAGCTCATGCATCAAACAATAAAAACGGAGATGTGCCTCTGAAAATAACATGTATACATAAATGCTGATAAATCTGACATGTATACATAAATGCTGATAAATCTGACATTTGGGTATGGCATGGATAAGTTCATGTAAATCTGATATGGAGGTTAGTACATATAAATAAACACACTGCTCATATAATGAAAAGGACATTTAGCCTTGACAGGTTTGTACACGTTTAACAATGCATCAGAAAAATTTGCCTTGTATTTTCAGATTGTCATTCAATGATATATAACTTACCTTCTAATACAAAACCAAAATTGTTTATAATGAAGTAAAATGACTTCTTTTATGATTGCTATTCACATAAATTCTACAGCATTTTGCATCATCGTATTCACAAGAAAAACAAGGATGTTCAATAATAACATGTCTACAGCAATAACAATTATTAACAACAAAAAATTTCTTATATTCAGTAAATAAAAACTGGTAGCTATAACTGCAAAAATTGTAAAACTGTTTAAACATGGAACTAAACAAATTCATATCAACAAAGGCAGTTTTATATGATTGTTTGCTACACACCGTTCATTACAATATCCCCTATGGGATTCTCTAGGGTTTCTTGAGGTATCTCTTGTTGTAAAATAACGAAAATAATAATTTTACAATTAATTAAAAATGTTTTTATATAATGTAGGGAAAGTCGGTTTTTAAAGTAACTGGTCCGATAATAAGTGTGCATGTATGTACCACCTATACTCAAACATTGTCTCACTGCAAACAACAATAGCACTGATATGCGCTAACATGACTCGTTCCAATACAAGTGACCATGCTACTCATTGTAATGATAACTCTTAACAATGTGCATAGATCCATACATGCTGGTGCATTATGTGATGATAGATATGGGTCTATGCAGTCGGATATGATTTACAAGTGAGAATATATGATATCCTGTAAATGGTTTTAGAAATAATTTGATCTATCAATTGAAAACTGACAATAGTAAGCATCCAGATATCTGCAAACCTTTATACAAAACATAAGACTTATCGGGCAGAAAGTTTATATTCTATACAAAAGCAAACAAAATTGAAAAAAATTAATTTTAAACAAAAACAACATTCTGTTCCTGACAGAAAAAAATACTTGTGTTATTTAGAAATTGGCAGCATGTGACAAAATTTTGATTACAATGTTCCATAGCTACGTGTTAATCTACTCATATACAAACCCTATTCAAACGCAAATAGAAAAGACTTGCATCTGTGCATGTATAATGTGCCAGCAAATCAGGGTCTGTTTGGTTTGCATTAAATGATCAATTGAATAAACAGTGTAGATCTGATAGGCCATCATGTGACACCTAGGTATACACTAGAGATGTTATCATCACAGTATATCATCATTATATTCTATGTGATGACTTCGACCAGTTAACACACCCTCCACATAAATTCATTTTCAAGTCACTGCAAAACAGGTCATTAATACAGGACAGTACTGACACATTTCCTGCAATTAGTTGTCCTTATCAATTACAGTAAAACCTATCTTGAAAGACCAATTCTTATGCCAAAATATATTGGTCTCTCATAACAGGTAATAAGACTACATACTCAGTAAATATCTGCATGGAGATCATATTCTTTTAAAACAGGTGGTCTCTCATAGCAGAGGTCTTTCAAGACAGGTTTAACTGTATCACTGTAAAAGTGCTAAAAAGTGGCACTATCATTCACTCTTAGGTACATAATAACATCACTGGTGTAGACTGTTTGAAGTTGCAACTGAAAAATTTACTAATAAATCTATATCTGTCACAAGTCGATAGGTTTTTTAATTATAGATTCATCATAACTCCATAATAAGTCATAAATGATTGCACTCTCAAGTTTTCAAGTAATAGATACAACCAATGTGAAGAACAAAGATCCAGACTGCAGTGAACATATGCCATTTGAAATTAGAAGTTGAAAATGATCTTTACTTGCAGAAACATGAATCCCCTGTCAACAAGAGTACACTAAGAGTGGTGTAAGATATTTGCAAAGACAACTAATGGAGAATGAATTATACCTAGATAGGAAACACTATCACCACAAAATTGATTGGCACATGAAAAATAAACAGGCATTATGTGATAGCAAATGTAGGTCACACCTTTTCAGAAGTCAGTGCTTGTTACACCTGAATAATTTGAGCATTTCAGTGTCAGCTGTCCAAAAGGTTTCAACTATTAGTAAAATCTGACAAAAATGTCTCCACCACCCCACTGTCAATATAAACATGCATACATCTGAAATAGACAACTGGACCGGGATAAATGGATTAAATTACTGGTCAATTACAAATTATAAATGTATGGTGGGGGAGAGGAATAAGTAAGTCTTTTGATAAGAAGGTTTACTTTTGCTGTAGAAAATAACCAAGTCTGTGGATACAATTAGCAGAGGCCAAATATCAATATGTTAAGAATTAACAGAAAAATGCTGTGTGCAACCATGCAAGATATCCATCTAGCAATCTGACAGAAACCAAACTTACTAGCATCTCAAATACCAGGAGCAAACCACTTAAATCAAGCATTTCCCAGGTTTTTGATTTTATATCTTGGACAAAGATCACATGCCTAAAATGGCACTTTGTCACCGGGTGTCTTTAGAACATTTGATATGCAACAATATACAAATATCAAGAACGTAGTAATAAAAGAAACATGACTGCTATACAGCTTTTAAAAGAAATCCAAAATGGTCTGTACTTGCACAAAGTAATGGCAATTTCATTTTCATGATGGAGCAAGGCCAAGGATAATTCTTTACAAATACTTTTTGCTGTGTAAATTGTAAGCTGCTAAAGATATATACATTTCTATAGAAGATCAAACTGTAATGCATGAAGTATTAACAAAATATTCCCCAATTTATTATTGTTTTTAGTGTACATACGATGAAATTCATTGGAAGAGAAGAAAACTTTAAAGATCTAACAAACATAATCTGATGACATGCATAGTCTAAAGATATGCTGACTATACACAAAATAGAGATTTTCCATCTTGTGTGTGTACATATGCCTTAGGTTTTACCAATCATTACCAATCCTCTGTTAGACATAATTCAACTCCTAAAACATAACACAGCACATAGCACTTTGAACAATTCTCAATGATCACAATTGAAGCAGCTAATTAACAAATACAATAAATCAGACACCTTAAAGAACATATCTATAGGCACACATTATGCAAAAATTGCACACATCATATAATAATTCAAACCATTTAAAACTGCATATAGATGGTGCCTTTGATATAAAATACAATGGGGTCTTACATTAGTGAATGTTAATACCAATCAAGAATAAAACTGTACATGGGGTAAAGTCATAAATTCCGCAAAAGACTGAGAAAAATAAAAACTCCAGCAAAAGTAATAAAGCTATTCAGGAACTATTGTTTCCAGTTTAGAGCTCATATAAAGAACTGAATAATTAGTAGATAAAAACTTAATTATTGACTATAAAACCAGTATAATTAAATTCAGGTAAGTATTCCTAATTATTGACAATAAAGCCAGTATAATTAAATTCAGGTAAGTATTCCTAATTATTGACCATAAAGCCAGTATAATTAAATTCTGGCAAGTATTCTTAATTATTGACAATAAAGCCAGTACAATTAAATTCTGGCAAGTATTACTAATTATTGACAATAAAGCCAGTATAATTAAATTCAGGTAAGTATTCCTAATTATTGACAATAAAGCCAGTATAATTAAATTCAGGTAAGTATTCCTAATTATTGACAATAAAGCCAGTATAATTAAATTCTGGCAAGTATTCTTGATTATTGACAATAAAGCCAGTATAATTAAATTCTGGCAAGTATTCCTAATTATTGACCATAAAGCCAGTATAATTAAATTCTGGCAAGTATTCTTAATTATTGACAATAAAGCCAGTACAATTAAATTCTGGCAAGTATTACTAATTATTGACAATAAAGCCAGTATAATTAAATTCAGGTAAGTATTCCTAATTATTGACAATAAAGCCAGTATAATTAAATTCAGGTAAGTATTCCTAATTATTGACAATAAAGCCAGTATAATTAAATTCTGGCAAGTATTCTTGATTATTGACAATAAAGCCAGTATAATTAAATTCTGGCAAGTATTCCTAATTATTGACAATAAAGCCAGTATAATTAAATTCTGGCAAGTATTCTTAATTATTGACAATAAAGCCAGTACAATTAAATTCTGGCAAGTATTACTAATTATTGACAATAAAGCCAGTATAATTAAATTCAGGTAAGTATTCCTAATTATTGACAATAAAGCCAGTATAATTAAATTCAGGTAAGTATTCCTAATTATTGACAATAAAGCCAGTATAATTAAATTCTGGCAAGTATTCCTAATTATTGACAATAAAGCCAGTATAATTAAATTCTGGCAAGTATTCCTAATTATTGACAATAAAGCCAGTATAATTAAATTCAGGTAAGTATTCCTAATTATTGACAATAAAGCCAGTATAATTAAAGTCAGGTAAGTACATGTATTCTTAATTATTGACCATAAAGCCAGTATAATTAAATTCAGTTAAGTATTCCTAATTATTGACTATAAAACCAGTATAATTAAATTCAGGTAAGTATTCCTAATTATTGACAATAAAGCCAGTATAATTAAATGCAGGTAAGTACATGTATTCTTAATTATTGACGATAAAACCAGTATAATTAAATTCAGGTAATTATTCCAAATTATTGACCATAAAACCAGTATAATTAAATTCAGTTAAGTATTCCTAATTATTGACTGTAAAACCAGTATAATTAAATTCAGGTAAGTATTCCTAATTATTGACAATAAAGCCAGTATAATTAAATTCAGGTAAGTACATGTATTCTTAATTACTGACTATAAAACCAGTATAATTAAATTCAGGTAAGTATTCCTAATTATTGACCATAAAGATAGTATAATTAAATTCAGGAAAGTATTCTTAATTATTTGCTCTGAAGCCTATATAATAAAAGTCAGATAAAGTTTCTTTTTTACCATAAAGCATGCATAATTAAATTCAGGTAAGTATGCTTAATTATTTACCATAAATCTTGTATAATATAGGTAAGCATAACATTAAAATAGCTGCGATACAAAGTCATGATACATATTAAAAACTTGTGGAACACAACACTCAAACCTTGAAAATAATATGAAAAATCAAATAATTGAGAAAAAACAAAACTGGACCAGCTCATAACATATAATTTCAAATAATAAATGTTAAAGACAATGAACAATACAAATATTGTCTAAAGTATCCTAATATTAAGAATAAAATTCAATTTTCAAGCTGGGGACAGTATTATATTATATGTGTTGTCTTTTTTATCTTCAAGTTCCCCATATCTACTAGAGGATTCTTTAAGAATGTAGATTCTCTTGGGTTTTCACACACCAAAAGCCAAATAAACATATCAATGTTTTGAATGAATGTCAAGTCACAACTAACGTCCATGCTATATATAATAAATAGTACAAGTCTCTCCAAATATATCCAAAGTGTTCCAATTAGAACCCGCGCTGCAGGTTCTTTTTATTGCTAAACTTTTATATACAAAAAATAACATAATATAAACTGTCTCCATGTGGGGTCTCCTATGTGAACTATTTCGTTTGTGTCAAATAGCAACAGAATGTGACCTTGATCAAAAGATCAAAAGGCAGCGCAAGCATGTCAAAATAAATTGTATTCATTTGGAATAATCCAATATAATAACAAAATCCATGAAGGGGTTGAGAAAACGTAAGCAACCAAAACCAAAGTACCAAGTTTCTTTGTCCTTGATCCCAATGTCAAGTGAGCATATCACCAAATAAATTGCCATAGCTTCATAATTATTTAACAGCTAATCTAAAATATGACCCTGAAATTAACAAAAAACTATAAATATTTACATATTTAGGAAAAACCACCAAAGGAATAAACTGGAACCAATCCTTAATGCCAATTTTCTCTAACTGTGACCGTCAATCCTTAATGCCAATTTTCTCTAACTGTGACCTTCAATCCTTAATGCCAATTTTCTCTAACTGTGACCTTCAATCCTTAATGCCAATTTTCTTTAACTGTGACCTTCAATCCTTAATGCCAATTTTCTCTAACTGTGACCTTCAATCCTTAATGCCAATTTTCTCTAACTGTGACCTTCAATCCTTAACGCCAATTTTCTCTAACTGTGACCTTCAATCCTTAATGCCAATTTTCTCTAACTGTGACCTTCAATCCTTGTTAGCTTGTTCTATTACTGATTTACAACATAATGACATTTCTTTCAGTCTAGGAGGTAGAGGCATGGGCTTTACACTAGCACTTCATAAAGTTGCCATTAACCTACAATAATTGTAGCATTCAGTTCATGGAATGGTCTGTCTATGAAAATCTTATGGCAGGAAATGGCTATATATGTACACTGTCCTGGTGTATCAAGAAAACTTAGCTATAATACAAAAATCACACAAAACTAGGACAAAGGCAATATAGTAAAATTCTTAAAATTACAAAAGTTTACAATATGCAGGGAGATGTATTTGATTTGTTCAAAAGAACTCAAACCTGCATATGAAAGAATAGAGTCTGAGGCCAGTGTTAAAAATTGACTAATTCGTGTAAAATTGCCGAGTTTAGAGTGATTGGTTATGACTGTCCATAAACCATGCCATGATTTATTGGTTTTGTCTTTAAAGGAAAAGAGTTTGCTTAACGAAATGAGAAGCAAAACAAGTTCACCAAAAATGAACAGACACCGGTTTTGTTAGCTTTAAATGATTTGTAGAAATGAAACGAACTGACTTGGATCATCTGCCCCATTATGGATCAGAAGATCTTGGTCCAGAATGTTTTTAGTATCATTTAAGTAAACCTTTTGCATGAATCCATGTGATCTCTGTTATACACAGGTCTGACAAGAAAGTGAGTTTTCCCTGTA
Organism: Unio delphinus; assembly: GCA_029339505.1. NCBI lineage: Eukaryota > Metazoa > Mollusca > Bivalvia > Unionida > Unionidae > Unio > Unio delphinus. The sequence goes on from JAQISU010000014.1 coordinate 3,716,896, forward strand.
ACACTAGATTGAGGCTTTTCCAAAATTTAGAAAATGAGCCAATGAGACGGGGTAACATATGTGATTCTGGTGATCACTGGCTGATTGAGACCAATGAGATGGGGTAAATATGTGATTCTGGTGATCACCGGTAGATTGAGACCAATGAGATGGGGTAACACATGTCATTCTGGTGATCACTGGCAGATTGAGACCAATGAGACAGGGTAACACATGTCATTCTGGTGATCACTGGCTGATTGAGACCAATGAGACAGGGTACATATCTGATTCTGGTGATCACTGGCAGATTGAGACCAATGAGATGGGGTAACATATGCCATTCTGGTGATCACTGGCTGATTGAGACCAATGAGACAGGGTAGCATATGTCATTCTGGTGATCACTGGCAGATTGAGACCAATGAGACTGGGTAACACGTCATTCTGGTCATCACTGGCTGATTGAGACCAATGAGATGGGGTAACACATCATTCTGGTGATCACTGGCTTATTGAGACCAATGAGACGGGGTAATATATGTCATTCTTGTGATCACTGGCTGATTGAGACCAATGAGACGGGGTAACACGTCATTCTGGTGATCACTGGCAGATTGAGACATGCCTTCTGCAAAGGTGTTTGTTTACAAATAGTCATTGAATGATATCCATTTCAACTTACAAGGATTTTATCTTCAATGTCTGCCAAAGGAATGCTTAAATACATTTAGAGTCTAAGAATTTCACTTCTATAAAGTTTGATCCAGGGACCTTCTATGAGTAACAGTAATCATCATATTACCAAGCCCTCATATGGCAGTGATCTCATAAATCAGGAGTCTTAACTAAATGAATCTATCATCTTTCCAACTGTCGGCATACAAATGACTTTCAACTTCAATTATGAAAAATTGGTCAAAAGATTTAAATTATTTTACGAGTATAAAAAATTGAATTCTTTGATGACACTATTTTTTGATAAAATAGCAGAATAGTATAATGAAAATACTTTAAAATACATTCAAATGCCGGGTACAATACTGTATAAACTTGGTTATAAGATGACTCCAAATGCAAACTGCAGACCCAATCTGCCAGCATATAATGTGCCAGCAGATCAGGATATATGTTGCTTGCAGATTGATTTGACATAAGCGAGTATAGATGGTATGCCTATCCTTAAATATTGTCATGATGGCAATGACAATGCCATTAACAAAACATTATGATACATTCATTAATCAAGTACACTACTGTGTTATTTAGGTTGTTGTTGTTGTTGTTGTAGGGTTTAACACCATTTTTCAACACAATATAGGCTATACATGCCGCCCAGTATTAATGGTGGAGGAAGAAGCCGGGAAAACTTCCAGAAGGAACCACCGACCCAAGAGAAGCTACTGGCAAGCTTTCTCACATACCCACATTGGCCGAATCTGAGACTTGAACCCGCACAGACAGGTGAGATGGCAGTGATCAGTAACGGATAGCACTTTAGACCCTTTGGCCACTCTGGGCCCGTGTTATTTAGGTTAATATATCCATCTCATAATTTTTATACTGGCTTATAATTATAGTCAAATTGCAAACTTTAAAGATCCAGATAAGCCATAGCATAATGTGTCTGCAGATCTGGGTCTGTGTAATCTGTTCTACTGATTATTCCTAAAATATTGCACAGACAGAGATCCCCCCACACATAATATTAAGGAATATCTGGGTCTGTGTAATCTGTTCTACTGATTATTCCTAAAATATTGCACAGTTATAGATCTCCCCACACATAATATTAAGGAATATCTGGGTCTGTGTAATCTGTTCTACTGATTATTCCTAAAATATTGCACAGACAGAGATCTCCCCACACATTATATGATGGAATATCTGGGTCTGTGTTAACTCTTCTACTGACTACTTCTAACAATTTACACAGACAGAGATCTCCCCACACATTATATGATGGAATATCTGGGTCTGTGTTAACTCTTCTACTGACTACTTCTAACAATTTACACAGACAGAGATCTCCCCACACATTATATGATGGAATATCTGGGTCTGTGTAGATTGCGCATCTTATAAACAAGTATATCTGGTAGTTAAAACATCACCTATGGACATCAGAGATGATGTCATAACATCAAGATAATTAAAGGCACAATAAATGTATTTCAAAGTGATTCACATCCTTATTATGTGGTTTAAATAATTAAGTATTTTAGTCATGAATCTCACAATCTGTGCTCATTTGAACATGAAATTTATGACACTCATTGAATAATTTCAATCTTTTGCTGGCCAAGACTTACAAAAAATAGAATTTATTTCACTCATTTTGTTTTGAAATGAGTACTCATACTAATCTTCTGCCTTCAAATCTGTGTTGTTTGTTGAAGGCAACATAAAAATCAGATAACAACTTTAACAACTTGAACTTTAAACATTTCATTATTTAGTTTTGATTCCAATTCTATTTTACAAAAGCAATGGATTAACTAAACCTGTATGATAAGGAGACAGTAGGAGTAAGAATAATTTTCTGAAATAAATTAAAGCGGCAACAATAAAAATAAATATAATACAGACACCTGTGTTAAATATATATTGTCATTTACCAATTCTGTCACAGATTGCTATGACAAGTGGTAAAAACTCGTCAGTATATATGAAACATTTTCTACAACAAATGAATAATTCACATTTATATTTAGAACTTTCTGACAAGTAAACTTTCTATGTAAACTGGGGCTTTTGCAACTTGTCAACTAATTAGGTCCTTCAAAACATTGCGGAGATAGCGGCCTGTAGTACAACCTTTTAAACAATATTCTTCTTGAATAAAAGAAAGGACACGTAGTCCTTGAAAAATCTATTTCTTAATGACCACAAAGAATGTTGTGAATGGTGAATTATACACACCGTTAATAGCTACATAAACATTAGCAGTGTATGGTTTACTTCAAGGAATAATGACAAATGGTTCTCATTGAAAAATATCGAGGTTACAAAATGTTTTTTTCTATAATGACCAAGCTTGATCAAGGAACTTACTCCAGAACAAAAATTCTTTTGCAAAAGGTATTTTTTTGTCAGGCTACAATGAACTTGACCTTTGACCCTATATAGGCTCTTCTGCATATCTTCATGTGCAAAGCACTCCACAAACAGGGTCTTCCTCCAAAATCAATTGGTTTCTTTCTTACCAATTGTGCAAGTCATCCACAAACTTGGTGAAGATGCATGGCTGATAACTAAAATTTGTGTGCAGAAAATATTGTCTTCTCTTACTCAGTGACCTTGACCTCTGACATTTTGACCCAATAATCTTTAGGCTTTTTCCTTACCCCAAATGAAAATAATGCAATGTTTGTTCTGTGTTGCAGAACTAATGGTATCATGCAGAAGCAGTTCTTTCTTTCAGTTGCAATGACCTTGACAATTTACTCAAACCACAATACAGTTCTTCCTTATCAGAAAGCAGAAACCATCCAAAAGGTCTGCCACTGCCACTTTTCTTCTTTTAGTCACATTGAACATGACCTTTGATCCCAAAATATATAGGAGTCTTATTGATCTAACTGCAAGCTATTTACAAAGTTTGGTAATTTAATTGCAGATCTGGAACAACTTGCATTAGTATGCATAAAAATGAAAATTGGTAACAGATGGATGGATGGAATGCATTGGAACTTATTATGCTCTGATGTATGGCAGGCAATTAAATAGAGAAAAAAACGGCAAGAAGGCATCCATACCATGCCTATACTCAAGACCTCATTGTAAACCTTCCTATCACAGGGTCAAGGTCAAAAGAGTTAGCAAAGATCAAATGATTGCTATAAAAAAAAAAAAACATCCTAAGTAAGAACAGATATATTAAGGGAAATAGAAAATATAACCAAATTGTGATTTTACTTAAAAAACCTAAACCTTAACACAGCTCTTCACTGCCTGTGACCATTACAATAAGATCAACTGGGTGAGAAAATATTTGACAACATGAGTCTTTTTTGCTACACAATGAGATGTCCCAATTAAGAACAGATTCAGATGTTGAGAGAATAAGTATGCAAAGCACATATAAAGTTAAATCAAAAGTATAATGCAAATCTTCTGGGTCCGTCAAGGAAGAAAGCGTGTGTGCAATCAAAATGAACTAGCATTGGTTTATCATTTGACATTCTGATAATTAAAAAGAGCCCAAAATGAAGGTTAATGATCTGGTTTTAGTGGGTTGAACACAATTTTTCAGCATGGTGGCTAATATGTTTTGGTGGAGGATAAAACTGTAAAGACCCAAGGAAGAACCATGACCCACTGGAAGCTACTGGCAAGCTATCTCACACAATCACATCAATCAAGGGTTCCAAAAATAAAAGCAAATAATAAACTTTGTCCAATAGCTTAATGCAAATTTTCAGTGATTGTGCCCTTGATCTCAATTTGTTTTTGCTTAATGAGAAAACATCCCAATTTTGAACAGAATCTATCTTGGCAAATAAAAAGTCTTTATGTCAAAAGAAAAGGTAAACCTTTAAGTAAAAAACCTAAACAAAATACTGACTCCCTTTGACAAAAACTCTATATCTTCTGTGAACATGTACCTGACAAAATGAATTCAAACCAAACTTTGCACCGCAGATATTAATTTTCAATTGTCTTACATCAACTTCTAATGAAAAATTAACACAGTGTTTAATTGCCAATACATACTTGTGATAATATACAAAAAAAAATAACTTTGAAGAAACTGGTGTCCAGAATCTAGATGAACTGTCTGTCTTCTCTAGTTCTGTTTTAGATTCTGCAGTTTAATGTAAAAATGAAAGACTGGGTTTTCTTTGGATTGTAGACATTATAAGTTATCCAATAGGATCATCAACTACATCCTCAGTCACTCTGGCAAACTTCCTGATTTTTCTTCAAAGCACGATTTTGAAGATGCTGCAAACTGGAGTTAATCTGCAATGGAAAGGACATCATTTTGGTCACAAGGGTGGAGAAAGTAATCTGATAACCATGCATAAAGAATCTACTTCTATGTACACTTTTAAAGTATTTAAATTATTTAAGTCAGTTTGGCTGCAGGCAAAACTATTTAATATCCTTACAATAAACAATTTATCCCAATCATTTTAATATGTAGATTGCAAAGACAATGAATCCAGCATGGTTTGATATGTCATCTATGATCTTTTATCAAAACAGGAGACCAAGGAATTTAAACGATTAAATGGGAAGAAAGTACTAATACTTTTGTAGTAAGAAAAACTAAATATGTCTTTGGTATGACTCAGCTGCTGATTGAACCTTCGACCTCCCACTTCCGTGGTAGATGCAATAACCACTTAAATGGGAAGAAAGCACAGAGACTTTTGTAGTAAGAACAGCTAAATATGTGGCTATATCTTCCAGACCAGCAGTAAAATATTAACTAAGTTTTCAAAGTTTTGATTCTTGAACATTACGCCCCCAACCAGCCACTGTTGTAGTATAAATATTAAAGGAAGTGTTTATGATTGGTTTATTCCAAACTAGGTCTTATGTTCTTAACAGCAGAAACATCAATACTACTACTAATAATATTAATAATAAGAAGAAGACTGCAATGACTCACAAGTCAATGCTACTTTTAATACTCCAAAATCTTTCCTATGTCACTCACTCCCAGAGAGAGACCGTAAGGTCATAATGCAAAGTCTATTACTGATGTGATGTGTATGCCTGATATGACATAGAGATCGTAATCTCATAATGCAAAATCTATCACTGATGTGATGTGTATGCCTGATACGAAAGAGAGACCGTAAGGTCATAATGCAAAGTCTATCACTGATGTGACTGAGAGAGACCCTAAGGTCATACAATACAAAGTCTATCACTGATGTAATATGTATGCCTGATATGACAGAGACTGTAATCTCATAATGCAAAGTCTATCACTGATGTAATATGTATGCCTGATTGACAGAGACTGTAATCTCATAATGCAAAGTCTATCACTGATGTGATGTGTATGCCTGATATGACAGAGACTGTAATCTCATAATGCAAAGTCTATCACTGATTTAATATGTATGCCTGATATGACAGAGACCGTAATCTCATAATGCAAAGTCTATCACTTAAGTGACTGAGAGAGACCCTAAGGTCATAAAAAAACAAAATCTATCACTGATGTGATGTGTATGCCTGACAGGACTGGTCAGTTGGGTCAGTTTGAAAATGTTAGTATGGCTGATATTTTTAACATCTTATTAGCTTTCTTGGACTCCAGAGCTTAAAAATTTAACTGAATGTTCTATCACATTTCCATGACCTCACTTTATTTCTTCAGAAAATTCCTCCTACATTTAGGACCTCACCCCCCCCCCCCTTTTTCTCTCCAATTAAATGGGAGAGGTTTTCTCCCTAAAAGGTTCAGATCTTGAGTAGACCTTATAAACCTCTTCCTGTCGATGGTTACATAATTTGCAATATTCCCTGGTCAAGTGTGGAAGATTATGATAATAATGACCCAAATGTATCCAGTTTGCATTTCACTGTATTTTAAAATTATGCCAATTTACATTTTCATGATATATTGTACCTTTTAATTTATGGTTTCAGAAATTCATGCAGATTTTGGGGGTCTCAAGTGGCCGAAAGCACTTTCCGTTACGGATCACTGCCATCTCACCTGTCTGTGTGTGTTCGAGTCTCAGATTCTGCCAATGTGGGTATGTGAGAAAACTTGTCAGTAGCTTCTCGTGGGTCGGTGGTTCTTTCCAGGGGTTTTCCCTGGGTTCTTCATCCACCATTAATACTAGCCACTATGTATAGCCAACCTATCATGTGCTGAAAAATGGTGCTAAATGCTACAACAACAACCAGCATTCAGAAGGAAGAGATAAAAATGATTTTCAGAATGGATGCCATGGTGGCCATATTGGATGTAGAATTGATAAAATTTTCCTTTAGTACCAACTAGACATCAGAAAAAATCTTTTAGAGAAAACAAGATGTTGATACTACCATCAATTCAGGATGAATAGCGATACCAAAATGTTAAGCCACCCGGATGGTTCATATTTGATGTACTGGGAATATATTTGACATAATCTGGACAAACATGGTGTATGTATGCCAGGTCAAGGTCTATTGTGTCTGCATGCAACTGTCGTTTATGGAATGGTGCAATTCTTAATTTTGTCGGCCACATCAGATAAATTGAATACATTGAGATGCTGAACCCATCAAAACATTTTATAAGCTGAATTATCAAGCATTTCGACTGAACAAATTAAACTTTGAACCATCTTCAGTCACTTGCAAGGTGAACAGCGGCAGGATGACCACAAACCAGAACTATTTAATTCTCACAATGAGGATTGATGACAAGTAACCAGAAGAATTTAAATCGCACACAGAGGATTGATGACAAGAACCAGAATGATGTAAAAGTCACAAAGGGGAATGATGACAATAACCAGAATGATTTAAATCTCAGAGGAATGATGACAAGAACCAGAATGATTTAAGTCTCACAAAGAGGAATGATGACAAGAACCAGAATGAGTTAAATCTCACAAAGAGGAATGATGACAAGAACCAGAATGAGTTAAATCTCACAAAGAGGAATGATGACAAGAACCAGAATGAGTTAAATCTCACAAAGAGGAATGATGACAAGAACCAGAATGATTTTAAAAACACAAAGAGGAATGATGACAAGAACTAGAATGATTTTAAAAACACAAAGAGGAATGATGACAAGAACCAGAATGATTTTAAAAACACAAAGAGGAATGATGACCAGAATGATTTAAATCTTATAATAACCAGAATGAGTTAAATCTCACAAAGAGTAAAGAAAACAATAACCAGAATGACTAAAATCTCACAAAGAGGAAAGATGACAATAACAAGAATGAGTAAAATCTCACAAAGAGGAATGATGACAAGAACCAGAATGATATAAATCACACAAAGAGGAATGATGACAATAACCAGAATGATTTAAATCTCACAAAGAAGAATGATGACAAGAACCAGAATGAGTTCAATGTCACAAAGAGGAATGATGACCAGAATGATTAAAATCTCACAAAGGGGAAAGATGACAATAACCAGAATGACTAAAATCTCACAAGGAGGAATGATGACAAGAACCAGAATGATTTAAATCACACAAAGAGGAATGATGACCAGACCCAGAATGAGTTCAATGTCACAAAGAGGAATGATGACCAGAATGACTAAAATCTCACAAGGAGGAATGATGACAAGAACCAGAATGATTTAAATAACACAAAGAGGAATGATGACCAGAACCAGAATGAGTTCAATGTCACAAAGAGGAATGATGACCAGAATGACTAAAATCTCACAAAGGGGAATGATGACCAGAACCAGAATGAGTTCAATCTCACAAAGTGGAATGATAACCAGAATGACTAAAATCTCACAAAGAGGAAGGATGACAAGAACCAGTTGTTGTTGTAGGGTTTAACGCCATTTTTTTAGCACATGATAGGCTATACATGGCAGCCAGTATTAATGCTGGAGGAAGAACCCTGGAAAACCCATGAGAAGCTACTGGCAAGCTTTCTCACATACCCACATTGGCTGAATCTGAGACTTGAACCCACATCGACAGAGGTGAGATGGCAGTCATCCATAATGGAGAGCACTTTATATCACTCAGCCCCTAACTTATTTGTATTAATTTACTATTAACTATTGTGTGTATTATCTGTGTTTGACAATTTTTTCCACTAATGGCAAATAGTGATCGTGAATATGATATTATTTTCCACTAACTGAAGTACTGAGATTTCAATATATGATTAATCTAATATTGCATGACAAATGCTGAATAACATTATTTTATGTCTCTCAAAAACAAGACAATTGCTGAATAACAATATTTTATGTCTCTCATAAACAAGACAAATGCATACATGCCAACCCCTGATGAGGAAAAAGAGTAATTCAAGTGGTCAGAAAGAGGAATCCAAGCAGAAAACGAGTAATCCACATATAACATGCTACAATTTTAATTAACAACAATTTACTTGCCCCTCTCGTCTTTTAACATTCATTACTGGTTCAAGTTTTCATATGTAGAACTGTTAGCTTTAGAAAGCAACAGATTGTCATGTTGCATTTCAAAACACTTTGTACCAGCTGAGGCCATGAATGTTTTGCACACCAGTAGAGCACTCAGTACCGGGTTACTTAGCCTGGATCGGAATTCTATTTTATTTTTGTTAAGAACACTGAACAATATCGCGCAGTCAGCATTAGATGGTAAAGAACCAATATTCCTTTCATAACCTGACAAAGAAGAGGAAATTTATATCTTCCAGCGATTGAGTCCTTTAGCTGGGAAATCAGGTGCCATTGCACATCAACTCTATCTGCATTAAGTATACTGTCAGGTAGAATCCCAACTTGATACTTCAGGAATTCTTCTTCCAGATGATCCAAGTTAGACAAGGTGGCAATAGAAAGGGATATCTCTTGACAAAGAATCTAACACTTTTGAAGCTTTTTAACTGTCTCTCATTTACATCAGCAACTGAATCATTTAAAATCACTTCATCTCCATATGGGAATTTATGGAGCATGTAATCACAGGCTGTATCATAATAATCTCTAACATTAATCACAGGCTGTAGCATAATAATCTCTAACATTAATCACAGGCTGTAGCATAATAATCTCTAACATGAATCACAGGCTGCAGCATAATAATCTCTAACATGAATCACAGGCTGTAGCATAATAATCTCTAACATTAATCACCGGTTGTAGCATAATAATCTCTAACATTAATCACAGGCTGTAGCATAATAATCTCTAACATTATCCACAGGCTGTAGCATAATAATCTCTAACATTAATCACAGGCTGCAGCATAATAATCTCTAATATTAATCACAGGCTGTAGCATAATAATCTCTAACATTAATCACCGGTTGTAGCATAATAATCTCTAACATTAATAACAGGCTGTAGCATAATAATTTCTAACATTAATCACAGGCTGTAGCATAATAATCTCTAACATTAATCACAGGCTGTAGCATAATACTCTCTTAACATTAATCACGGGCTGTAGCATAATAATCTCTAATATTATCATAGAACACCTTCACAGGAAGAGTTCAATTGTGTTCTATGAATTATCTTGCTTCTACACCAATAGCTAGATCTTCATTATCTTTCTGGTTTGCATGGTCATGAAAGTCTATATCAGTTAAAAGCTTGGCTGATGTGATGATTTCTGGCTGAATAAACCTTATTAGCAAATCTGACAACTGGTTTGATAGAATCTTGTGCACAATGTGAATGCATGGTTCTTCTTTCTGCAAGATTTGCTGCATCAAACAATGGAATGGCACTCTTCATAAACAAGCAATACAGTTTTGTAACTGGATTATTAAGCTTATTAAGCTTTTTGAAAACCATCTCATATTTTGAGTCTTCAAAGCAGTGAACAGATTCTTTTTCTTTATGTGACATCTTAGTATCCACTTTGTTAGTTTTGCCCTTAGAAGAATGAGAAGATCCAGTATGCTTTGTACTAAATTTATCCTCTGAAGAACCAGATCCAGATGGCTGATGAAGTTTTCTGTCACAAGATTTATCTTTCACAATCTTGGTCTGAGCCTGGGGGCCCTCTAGCTGGATAGATATAGGCCTCTCAAATAAAAATCTCATGGATTTAAATTTCTTTCTTTCTGATAAACCAATCTCTTTATTGTTAGCATGTCTATCTATACTTTCATCTCTTGTTCTCTTCTGACTTGCAATAAAAGATTATGCTTTTGTACCACACTTCATGTTGTTGGCCCCGTTTTCTTTGTGCAGATTTACTTTCAGTTCGAAAGAATGCTTGTAGTGCATTCCAAGCTCAAGTAAATGGCTAATACATTTGCCAAGGGATAACCATCTTGTACACACATGCTTTATAACTTTATAGTCTTCAAGATCAAACTGATCTTGAAAAACATTTAGAGCCTGTTTTCTTTTACTACTTTTCTCCAAACAATAGTATATATCTATTAACAAATGGCCATTATCTACTTCTAATTTATCAGCAGCCTTACCAGCAGCAAGGTGCATCAAATGACAGGGACAACCTGTTATGAACACTGATGGAGACATTTTTAAAATATAGGATGCAACTCCTTTATGAATTCCAGTCATTCCTGTTCCAGTATCAGCTGCAAACCCCATATAGTTCTGCCAACTTATGTCATGTTTCTTCAAAACATTGTTAAGCAATTCAAAAATATTTTATCCAGTGGAATCTACTGTTAATTGTGGTAACGAAAGAACACTCATGACTTTGCCTTTTTCACTGTCAAAGTATCACACATACTGGGTACAAATATTGATCGTCATAATTACAACTCCTGTCTCTGGCAATACTAAACAGCCCAATTTTCATTGCTTCTGTAATTTTAAGTGAAGAATCTTCTGCTAAGCACCGAACAATGTAAGATTATTTTGTTCTTGCACAAGCATATTTTTCAGCGATTTTGGAATTAGGAAACATTCACTTTAACAAGGGACCTACGTGGTCTGATACCGCTAAGGGTAGTACGTGTTCTATTAGGAACTCAGTAAATAACACCTCAGCATTTATAGTATTCATGTCTGCACTTGAGTTCTGCTGTAAATAAGAAGTAACCTTAGTAGGTCGTAAGCGAACTAATTCAATGTGTTTCCTTGTTTTCATGTTTTTCCACATCAAATTTACCACCATGACCAATGCTAAAATCATTTCTGCATAGTCTGCAATGAGCATGATGCTGTCTTAGAATGGAACGCTTTATTATGCCATTCATGTATTCATCTTTGAATCTTTGGAGGATTCGTTGTTTTGACTTTTTCTGATCCATCTGTGAAATTCTTGGGAAAAAATGTGTGCTCTAACATACACATTGACTAGAATCCATCTTTACATCTGAAGCCATTTAGCGCAAATATTAGACGTCACGTGATGCTGCCCTCGTCATCATGTTTTGTCTTCATGTTTGGAGGATTGTTTTTTGCTTCATTTATTATTACCTTTTTCTAACCCATCTGTGAAATTATTTAAAAGGAGATACTTCTGTTCTCATATACGCATTGACAAAAATAAACTATACTTTTTAGTGCCAAAAACTTTCAGACTGGTTCTACACTATCTATAAATTAGAACAAAAAATATGTGCATAAAGATTTAAACAAAATAGAAACCAGTCTGTTCTCTCCTCACTAAACCATACAGCTGCTATAAATAGAATACGAGATCGAAAGTTTGAAAGTATCTTGGTAACAGGATAGTTGCTATAAATAGAACATGATAATGTTAGGAAAGTCCACAGACAAGTGTACTCGTATATCATAGTTACACAGAAGCGGTCTTTTCTAAAATAGTCTGTAGGATTTTAATGGAATGTTAATAAAAACGAAAAAACAAATTTGAAAAAAATTGGCAAGGTGGATATACTGAAAAAGCGTAATCCAGATACATTTACACGTAATTTAGTGGAAAAAGAGAGTAATGATTACGCCAAAAGCGTAATGGTTGGCATGTATACAATGCTGAATAACAATATTTTATATCTCTTATAAACATGACAAATGCTGAATAACAATATTTTATGTCTCATAAACCTAGATGTATTATTTTGATTTCATTATGATCATGTAAAAAATAGGTTTACACTGAAATAGAGATTCAGCCAAAAAGTACAGAAGTTGTCTTGGACATCTTGATGATCCAAACCAGGAGTATACCCTGCCCCATCACACTACCTTCAAACCCTGCTAAACCAGATGTTCCAAATAAAACAATGACAGAATAACAATGGTCATCTGATAATGGAATCTACATGGAAATCAAAATACAGAAGAAAATGGAATCTACACGGAAATGAGAGTACAGAAGATAATGGAATCTACATGGAAATGATAGTATATCTGATTAAATGGAATCTACGTGGAAATGAGAGTACAGAAGATAATGGAATCTACATGGAAATGAGAGTACAGAAGATAATGGAATCTACATGGAAATGATAGTACAGAAGATAATGGAATCTACATGGAAATGATAGTACAGAAGATAATGGAATCTACATGGAAATGATAGTATATCTGATTAAATGGAATCTATATGGAAATGAGAGTACAGAAGATAATGGAATCTACATGGAAATGAGAGTACAGAAGATAATGGAATCTACATGGAAATGATAGTACAGAAGATAATGGAATCTACATGGAAATGATAGTACAGAAGATAATGGAATCTACATGGAAATGATAGTATATCTGATTAAATGGAATCTACATGGAAATGAGAGTACAGAAGAAAATGGAATCTACATGGAAATGAGAGTACAGAAGATAATGGAATCTACATGGAAATGATAGTACTGAAAACATAACATCTGGATTTATATAGACAGGATTTTGTTGTTACCTCTTCTAAGATGTCTATGTTTGCCTTCAGAACAGAATTGATATAATTATGCATCCCATGGTTTGTTGTCTGCACAAATCCAAACACATTTCTGCAGGATCTGGAGCTGCAAAACCCAAAAGAGAATATTTCATGAATAAATATGATTGTGCATATATATATGTGTATATATATATATATATATATATATATATATATATATATATATATATATATATATATATATATATATATATATGTGTGTGTGTGTATATATGTGTATATATATATATATATATATATATATATATATATATATATATATATATATAGTGGCCTCATGTGGCTGAGTGGTCTAAAGCGCTCTCATGAATCACTGCCATCTCACCTTTGTCTGTGTCAGTTCGAGTCTTGGATTCGGCCAATGTGGGAATGTGAGAAAGCTTGCCAGTAGCTACTCGTGGGTCATTGGTTCTTTCTGAGGGTTTTCCCCGGGTTCTTCCTCCACCATTAATACTGGCTGCCATGTAAAGCCTGTCTTGTGCAGAAAAATGGTGTTAAACCTGACAATAATATACAATCTTTAACATGGCAGTCAGATACTTTTGAATTAATTATAGTTACCATTAAGAAATTTTTTTAGACTTCATCATTAAATGCACCAGAAAATGTGTCATTTTGGTTCTAACTTTATTAGTTTTCTTTGAAACCATTTACATATTTTTGAAAAATCCCATAAAACCAAATAATATAATTTAATGTTAAACCATCAGTGTTATTAATGCACTACTGTTAGTGCCCAACTATGGAACATGACCAGTGACCACGATTTTTAGGCAAAATATGCATGAACTACTATGAATGACCATGTATCAACATTACTGACTTTTATTTAATTATTTATAAACATAGCAGCGTAAAAAATAATGGCCATTCTAAAAAAAATGTGTGAAATGAGGCTAGTTACTGGTTTCCTAAATTACAGACCTTGCAGACAGTGTTATTTTTTTTATATAGAATTTAAACCACATGTACGTGTCACTCTCTGCCAAATTTGTGTCAATACCCATCAGGATTAACCATTCCATCTTAAAATGAAGAATACCTCGACATGCAAAGTCAGTCTACAATTTGTTTTCTTCATCTTTTGTAAAAAACCACACAATGACAATAATGTCATAATAATAGATCTTTTTAAAGGACTTCAGTGTAGCAGTCAAGCACATTGTCTTTGGAGCTAATCCATAACTCTTTGGTTGAATGAGGGTTTTGTAGTTGTCTTTAATAATGGTAAGCAAAGATGGTTTGAAAGATTTGACTTTCATTGTTAAATGGTTGAGTTGCTTGTTGCATTTTTGGATGCTACAGTGATTACAACCCACGGATCAAACCATTATCTGTTCATCTTAGTGCTGCCAGTTAGCCCATGTATATTGTCAGTGAAGAATTCTTTGAATCATCATCATCATCATCATCATCAGTCTCTTGACCTAGTATGGTCGTCATGGCTGAGCATCTGACCAGTTCCCTCCACTTGTCTTAATCATGTGCCAATTCCTGTGTTTATGCAAACCTTTTTCTGGTAAATTCTGTGATGTTTTGTCAGTCCACTTTTTTTCTCTGTCTACTTCTCCTTCTGCCACAATGTCTTGCAGTACTGTTGTGGATAGACTATTGGCTTGAAAATTGGCAACAAAATATTGAGGTTGTGAATTTTTCGGGTGCCAACTTTTTAAAAACCATCTCTATGCCTGCATTGATGTGTGCATGTACATGTATATATATATATGTATATGAGATCACTTACCTTGAGAGATCACATTTTCCTGGCAGAAGGGGTGGTGTCTTATAACAAGGTTGCATTGTAGTATGTTTTTTATCCATTACGGACAAAAGGGAGATAACTGGAATTTTTATTCCTGTTCCATGGCGGCCAGCTTTGAAATGACATTTCTTTTTTCGCTTTCGTTTACATTTAAGTAATGATGAATGTAATCCTAGTTCATTTAGTCTTGAGCACAAAGTAGTATCAAGAGCCAAGTGTGGTCATTTAATGCATTAATGAGGGTACATAAAATCAACAAATGACGTCTTTACAGTGGAACAAAACAGCAGAGAAAAATTCTAATTGTTCTCGTTTCCAAAACAAGGAGATGAAGAAACACATACGAACTGAACAGCCAATGCATGATGAAACACAATAATGTTGACGAAAATAGACAACAAGCACAAAAACAGAAGTCTTTGTCAAGCACGTAAGTCGTAAGCGTTGGTGGCCATCTTTCCCAGTACCTGGTTTTGTCCTGGTCAAATTGATAATCTAAGATTGTTCTGTGTGATAGTGTGTGACATGAGTGCTGAAGCAGGATAGAAAGTATATTTATTTCACAAAACATTAGCATTGAGGTCTATGGAAAAATGATTGCTACCGTTATACCATAAGGTACAAAGGGGAGTTAACCTGTATGAGTTGCTTCCCTTTGCATACACTATACAGACAGAAAGACTATTTCATCTTTCTGGGAAGGCTGGACATTGAGCTAATGTAACATCATCAGGTCATGCAAAAGTAGGGCAAGCATAAACCTGATTTTGGTATGGCTTAGTTGAGATGCATTCTCATGAAGACCCTATCTTTACAAGTGTAGGGTAGGATACAAAATACTGATTTGAATGCATAATGACCAAGTCCCCCAAAGGGAATTGTGCTCCAGTGGCTAAAGAAAAAATAATTCCAACATCTTTCTAACTGATGTGAGTGCTGAGGCCATCTTGGATTGACACCATTCTCCTTCAGGAGCAACTTGACATCTGAAGACTTTGGAGAAAACAGCATGTTTGATTTGACCATCAAAGATAAATAGCATTTTCAAGATGGCTGTGATGGTGGCCATGGTGAATGTTAAGATTGCCACCATTTTCACTGAGCACCAACTATGTATTATACAAAGTTCTTTCATGTCAAGCTAGTGGCAACAAGTCTAAAAAAGAACACCATATCTGATATCAGAGATGGAATAGGAAATCAAAATGTATAAGGCCAAGATAGTGGCCAAATTGGAAATTGAATCAGTATAATTTAGGTCCATCTAGACACCACAAGAAGTCTTCAGGTGAAAACACAATGTTGATATAACTTTCCGCTTCAGAGGAATAACAATAAAAAGTTTTTCAAGATGGCTGCATTTATGGCCAGACTATAATAATAATAATAATAATAATAATAATAATAATAATAATAATAATAGTAATATTGACTTTATTTAAAGAGGGTAACATAATTAGCTAAGAAATAATTTACCTTGAGGCCTTATTGTTAAGACTGATGTCAGACTTCTATCATTTTCATCAAGGACCTACTAAGAAGTCTTTGGTAGAAACCCTATGTCAATGTCTTTCTTTTCAAGAGTAGCAGCAACCAGATTTTCAAGATGACTGTTATGGAAGCCACATTTGATGTCAGATAGGCACCATTTTTATTTTGGACCAACCTGACATTTGTGACCAGGCCTATATGGGAAGGGGGGGGGGGGCAAGGAGAGAAAATATGGCCGACACATCAACATTTAATGAACCTTGGTCTTTATCAATTACATCTCATAAATAGTCTTGCTGTATACTTGGGTGGGTTTTTTAAAAAAAATATAGTAAATTATGTGTTTTGGCATTTGATTCATTTCCAAATTTCGGTATAACCAGGGCCTAAGGACCTGAAATTCTTAGAGGGGCCTGGGCCTCTCAAACTCTTAATTTGGCATGGGCTTCTCAACTGCTAAAAGGGCCTGGGCCTCTCAACGTCTGAAGGGACCTGGTAGCGATAATAACATTTTCAAGATGGTTCCCTTAGTTGCCATACTGGATATCCAAATCATTTTCAATTAAGACCAACCAGAGCTTGAGATGAATGTGTGGATAAAGTTTCATTGCAATCCTCTACAAATTCTATACCTTATTAGGTTACAATATCACATAATGGACAGTGTCTTTGATGGCATATCAATAACTGTAACAGCATCATGTGAGGCTGCTAACCAAATAAGTTAAGTCCAAGATCATTAAATATCTACCTTTCCTCTTGTTGGGGCCAGATATGCTGGGCTTCAAGCTTGGCCTCCAATACTAGAATTTTGTATGTCAGTCCCACTGCTGACAGTAATAAAAACATCACCCTGCAAAAAATGGAAGAAAAACAAATGAAACAATGTAGAAGTACCTATTTCAGTTAACATACATATAATATAAAATTATTGTTAAAATACTTGGGTTCAGGAAGTGTGCACACTTGTTTTTTTCTTGTCAAATGGTACAAACTTGCTAACTTTTCTCAAAGTTAACAGCTAAAACAGTTGGTCAGATTTGTAAAATTATGATTTAAAGCAATCATACATGTCAAATGGCTAAATGATTCATGCAAAAACATTAAATGGCGTATGAATTCTCAATAGCATTCTCAAATCCTATTATGTGTGGAATGGTGTTTTCAAATATGAAACACATACTGGATTTATATATCCCAACTCATATGACTGTCCTCCTGAAACACTTGTACTGTATTTTCTTTCCCACCTCAATTAACTGTCATCCTGAAACACTCATAATAGATTTTCTATCCAAACTCATATGACTGTCATCCTGAACATTCATACTGGATTTTTCTATTTCACCCCAGCCACCAAGTGCAGAGTATCAATTAAAAAGTGTTCTCCATGGTATAACAGTGTTAGGGACCAGTTTGCACTTCTAAAAGACACAGCTGTAAAGCAGAGAGGCTTCGGGCTTACCACTAGACTCACTATTCATAAACAAATCTATTGAGCCGCTAAAAATAACGTCACAAACATAGTCCATTTAGCCAAATTTTCCCACTACAGTACAAAGATCACGGAGACTTCGAGCTGCAAAGGGCTCTTCAAGATAACTAACAAACTAATGTCAAGGAACAAATGTTCACCACAAATAACTACATTCTCTCCAGTAAACATTCCAGACCTATTTGCAAATTCTTCCGTGACAAAGTACAAACCATTGAGATACGCTTGACAACACAATTTCAATGGACTCGTCATCACCATACAGTTATGATACAGAATTTCTGTGACAACCATTAGGAGAATTTGAACCTATCTCTATGGATTTAGCATGGAAAATCGTGATAAAGAGTGCACAAGTACTCTCACATTGCACCAACATGTCATGAACATATGCAAGGTTTCATATTTTGAGCTGAGATGCATCAGCTCCATTTGCAAATATCTTTCAGTTGATGCCACTAAACCACTTGTGTGTTCATTAGTATTTTCAAGACTGGACTACTGTAACTAAGTTCTGTCTGGTTCATCTAAAACACAAGACCATATATATATATATATATATATACCTGCTTATGAGACCATATATACCTGCTTATGAGACCATATATACCTGCTTATGAGACCATATATACCTGCTTATGAGACCATATATACCTGCTTATGAGACCATATGCAAACTACATAGACCCAGACCTGCCATTGCATGTGCCAGCAGATCAAGGTCTATGAAGATTGTCAGGAGTAATTTGTGGAACACATACCCCGATATACTGGTGGATCATGCTATGGCAGATCAGAATCTTTCTTGTTTGCAGTTTGACTATTTATAAGCTAGTATATATGATACCTATATCAAACTCATGCTTTGCTGTCAAAACAGAACAAATTGTTAAGTAACCTAATGATGATGTGGATATAAATAAAATATGGCATTTGAAAAGGATACCTATATCTCACTCCTGCTTTGAAGATGAAACAAAATAACACCTATAGTGAAGCAAGTTCAAAATTACTTACAGTACTGTACAAATAGCAAGTAGGAGATTTGTACGTGGAATCCTGGAATTAAAAAAAAATATTTTGATTTAGATCCAGTTTGCTATCACTCTATGGCAACAAAACTGTAACAAACAATATCTTTGCAAACGACATATTCCTTGAACTTATCTTTTGGTTTATTTCTACTTAGATTGGTTTGAGATCCAATAAGATTACTTAAAGTCTGCATCTTTGTTTGGGTCATCATTTCTTAACATTAAAGTTAACAAGATTAATTTGTTACATATTACAAGATGGGACCACAGATATAACTTAATTTGCACATAGTGTTGGTTATACAATAACAAAATGTATCTAGCTTGGCCAGTTCACATTAGGATAAAGTTTTTATGCAACTGTCCAATCAATTTGGTGGAAATATCTTTCAACTGATATCATGAAATTCCTATATGATGCATTTAATTTTCTTGGCAATTAAATATTATTATTATTATTTTATTATTATTACACATGTACAAAACTTCAGCTAATCTTTTCAAGACAAAAGTCCGATGTTACATTTTTCAAGACTTTTTATCGGAAACTGACACAAAAGATTAAACAAAATCGATTTCATGTGAAGTTATTATAAGAGTCTAAGATATCATATTGAACGATTTATATGATTGTGCTTTTAGTTGACTATACATTTCAGAAAAGGACAATAAATCTTCTCACATGAGATTAAAGCATTTTGTTTAAAACTTGTCCACTTCTCCCTACTGTCATATGTACCAGAAATAAATAGAATAAATATCAAACTGCCTCAAAGCAATCAATGGAACATATTGGTACCACATTAGCACAAGATATATATTTACTGAAAACTTTCGTTTTATTTTTTAAACATGCCAAAGAAAGAGATGTTATCAAAGTGTCCATGTTGGTTGAAAATGTCACGATAACTGCATCATAGGATATCTACCAAAGGCAGACTTGCTAAACTCAAAACTTATGTGAATCATTAGAGCATGAAGTATGAGTATAGAAGTATAAGCAACCTAATTTGTTTGTACACTGTAACACTCTAAATGATACCTCATCATATCAACTCATAAAACCATAGAGATTTTAGCACTTTTTTCAAAAATTTAAGTAGGAAACACATTTTGGGGGCTATTTCTGAATACATTCTGATACATAGACTTCCAAGCGATTTTCCATGAGCCTAATGCCATTTTGTGTTAGAAACATTGTGTTCCATAGGTTATTTTGCTCGTGCATGAGCAGAAGGGAAAAAGTTGGAATTCTTTTGCTTAACAGACCCATCATGTTTGTATGGAGACCACTCTTTATTCCAAATGCCCACCTTATCCTTCTTTTTGCACAGGTTCACCTGCTGTGTGCAGTTCAGACCGGTCTCACTTTGATTTGAGGTCAAAGGGTCTAAAATCCAGACACAAAATCGGATTCCGACCACGGGCAAAATTTTGGGTAAAAATAAAATGGGTCCAAAAATTTTAGTGTTTCACTCTGTATTTTGTAATGCAACTAAAATGTCCAGATTATTTAGCATCGTTGTACAGCTACATCTGTCTACCTTTCTATAATACCAACCAATTTAGTGTATCATGCATGATCATGACAATACAGAACTCAGCAGTAGGCTATTATCTCATGCCACGTGAATGTGGTGCCAGCTGTTAATGAGTTAAAAGAATGTACAGACAATGGTGTGAAATGGCAAACTATTCTGATGGGACTGGCAACTATATAAATTCTGAATCTGAACATAAAAATTGGAATATTCTTCCTGCAGTCCTCATTTACACCATGTGACACACTGAACTTGATACCCCCCCCCAAAAAAAACTACAAAAGCAATCCATTTACAAATCTGAAGCCTGTTTTGTCATCCAGCTATTATTATCATCTACCTCATTTAGTTGTCTTACTTGAACTTTTGCAGGTGATAGAGGCACTAATGTCATTTCTGATTGGTCAATATACAATGAATCAGAGGCAAATGAACTAATGTCATTTCTGATTGGTCAATGTACAATGAATCAGAGGCACTAAATTAATGTCATTTCTGATTGGTCAATATACAATGATCAGAGGCACTGAACTAATGTCATTTCTGATGGGTCAATATACAATGAATCAGAGGAACTAAACTAATGTCATTTCTGATTGGTCAATATACATTGATCAGAGGAAATAAACTAAAGTCATTTCTGATTGGTCAATATACATTGATCAGAGGCAGTAAACTAAAGTCATTTCTGATTGGTCAACATACAATGAATCAGAGACACTGAACTAACGTCATTTCTGACTGGTCAATTACAATGCATCAGAGGCAATAAACTAATGTCATTTCTTATTTGTCAATATACAATGTATTAGAGGCACCAAACTGATGTGATTTTTAACTGGTAAATATCCAATCGCTTTTGGAACAAGTACTAAAGCATGCTTTCACAAAGAATTATATTTTGTAGTTGTCATCTAGACACAGCAGGGATCAAGTTGCTGTTTGCTTACACAAAATTGTATTACCTGAATATTGGAATCTGATAGAAGCATTCATGATGGCATAATTTGAGGTTAGAAAACAAAATGGCTGGTATCTCCGATGGGTGCTGAGAAATAGCTGAAAACTAATTCAAAATGAGTAAATCATGAAATATAGGTCACAATGCCTTACATTTCAGTGAACAGTGTATTACACCTTTCTAAACGTGAAAATATCAGGATAAGTGGTTGTGAAGGCAAACGCAGAGAATCTGAGTTAAATACAAACCATGCACACAAGTGTGGAATCAACTAAACAAAGGATATATGATAGACATCATCAATACATATACATATATATATATCATCAATACATATACATATATATATATCATCAATACATATGCAATCCAGCCAAAAATAAGGTAAAGAGGGGCAAAGTTTTATAATACTCCATCTAAAGAATTCTTCCTTTTCATTAGGCCTAATGCAGGATTCATTACCTCTGTAACTTGACTGCACAGTTCCACAAAGCTTTTATAGACTTTTGACAATCAATACCTGAAATAAATTATAAAAAATGTATTCCTTACACATGATCAATGACAAATTTAAAATAATAATCAATCAACTATATGCAGCAATATGACTGAAAATATAATAATAAATAAATTTGAAACAAATAAAAAAAAATCCTACTTCAATATGTAGCAAGATTCATAAATAAATGCACAAATCTGCTAATGTTCACAATTTTTTCAGAATAAAGACTTTAATGCTGGTCCAGTAGGATTTTCAATTATATGACCTAAATCTCTGGGCAACTCAAATAAAAACCAATGATGGAAGCAAATATCTGCATTTTTTTTCTTTCTGTACAGACCATAATCCAGCTTGAATAACAGTAAATAACAGAGGCATTTAAATTTTCTTTTGGCTTGCAATTTATCTTATCATATAGCGACATATCTATAATTTCCTTCAGAGAGAGAGAATAAGAATGTTCAGTTATGTAAAATAAGAACTCAGTATTTAGCTTGAAATTATGTCAGAAATATGATAACTGTTACCTTAGCGTATCACAGACTTATGAAGTCTGTGCAAGACTGAACTTAAAATGCAATTCTGTCTCTTAGTGAATAATGAAAAATATAAAATATATACATAAAATATTATTGCCAATAATACAAAATATAAAATATATAAGTACAATATTAATGGCAATAATGAAAAATATAAACTATATAAAAATAGTAATGACAATAATGAAAAATATAAAATAGATCAATACAATATTAATAGCAATAATGAAAAATATAAAATATATAAATACAATATTAATAGCAGTAATGAAAAATATAAAATATATAAATACAATATTAATAATAGTAATGTGTAAGGAAATTTAAATTTTAATGAAAAGAATGTGTGAATCGACAAAACACAAGTGACTTATCATTTCTAGTATATTTGTACCCATGAGGTTTCGAATCTGCCAGTTGGAGGATCTTAGCCTCCAATAAATTATTCTGTATATTTTTTGTTTTAAAGTTTTGTTTTCGGTATAAAAGGCGGACAGCAATTTCCTTGGCTTAAACTATAGCAATTTTAACATGCTGAAATTATTGAAGTAACTCAGTTGATATCATAATGCAATGTAGGTCACTCATCCATGCATGATGACCCCATCAGGACAAAATCCGTTTAGAAAAAAATTCCATTAGAGAAAAAAAAACATTATATTTTTTTTATTATCAGAACAAGAGGAAAAGAAGCAAAATTCACCCAATCAGAAACGAAGAAAACATTCCTGGTGACCGAATAATGTATATTTTCCACAAATTTAACGTAAATCTTGTAAATATCTCCCTGGTGTCTGAATAATGTATATTTTCCACAAATTTAACTTAAATCTTGTAAATATCTCCCTGGTGTCCGAATAATGTACATTTTCCACAAATTTAACTTAAATCTTGTAAATATCTCCCTGGTGTCTGAATAATGTATATTTTCCACAAATTTAACTTAAATCTTGTAAATATCTCACTGGTGTCCGAATAATGTATATTTTCCACAAATTTAACTTAAATCTTGTAAATATCTCCCTGGTGTCTGAATAATGTATATTTTCCACAAATTTAACTTAAATCTTGTAAATATCTCACTGGTGTCCGAATAATGTATATTTTCCACAAATTTAACTTAAATCTTGTAAATATCTCCCTGGTTTAACTTAATGTTGTATTTTGTCCAAGATTTAACTTAAATTTTTTAATTCCCCCTCCCCAACTTAGAAATGTTGCAAAAACCATTTAAATAAATAAATTTGTTCAGATACAATTTATTTTATAAATCTAAATACTTTGACAAGTATTCAACATTTAAACCCAGCTATGGCTGGTTTAACATCATTTCTGCCCTGTTTCTCATCAATTTTTGTTTCATGTAATTAGTTGTTTCCTAACATCTTTTTGAACCTGTGCAATTTCAAAACTTTGCTAGTAGCCATGAAAGTTTTAAAATAACTCTGGGGAATAATTAAATAAACCTCCAATGCATGCATAGGAAAAAATCAAACTGTTTAAAAAGTTTATGGTAAAGGTGATCGATGCGTACAAGTGGTTTATGTGCAGTCCAGCAGAAAAATAAATAGCTAGATAGAATGAAATAACCTATCAAGATTAAACTCACATCTCAGCATGTAGGGAAAGCCTGATTTCTGTTTGGAGGGGTTTTGTGGGGAGGTATCTGAGGACTTTGATGGAGGACAGGCATTACTATGGTCTGCATGGTCACATGGGTCCAATACTACACTTTGCAAGCAAACATCAAGATCTGAACCATCTGGTTTTAAACTGGAATGTGTCAGCATCAAATTGTTTTCACCACTCTTGTTATTATTATTCTTGTTTGAAACATTTGTGGATTCAGCATTGAGCTCTTCCTCAGTCAAAATACGACTATCAGATGAGCAATCCTCTTCAAGTGTCTGGTCCAGGGATGTTCCCGACTCCTGAAAAAAAGGAGTTAAAAATTAATTCACAGAAACATTTTTAACAAGTATGGGGACTTTCTTGCACCTAAATTTCTTTTTCTGGAGGATGTTTTTACTGTACTTGATTGGACTGCAGCGCATTACATATTTTATTTAAATTTAAATTTGAATTTAATCAGCTTTATGTATCTCATTTATACTGTAATTGAACCGCAGCATTATACATTTTTTTAAAATGTATATTTAGATTCAGCAGCATTACATAATTTGTTTATACTGTAAACTGAATTGCAGCACCATAACATATTTTGTTTATACTTTATTTGAACTGCATCAGCATTACAGGTTTTGTTTATACTGCAATTGAATTGCAGTGCCATAACATATTTTGTTTATACTTTATTTGAACTGCATCAGCATTACATAATTTGTTTATACTGTAAACTGAATTGCAGCAGCATTACAGGTTTTGCTTATACTGTAATTGAATTGCAGCAGCATTACAGGTTTTGTTTATACTTTAACTGAATTGCAGCATCATTACAGGTTTTGTTTATACTTTAACTGAATTGCAGCAGCATTACAGGTTTTGTTTATACTTTAACTTAATTGAGTATCATTACATATTTTGTTTATACTGTAATTTAATTGCAGCATCATTACATATTTTGTTTATACTGTAATTTAATTGCAGTATCATTACATATTTTGTTTATACTGTAATTTAATTGCAGCATCATTACATATTTTGTTTATACTGTAATTTAATTGCAGCATCATTACATATTTTGTTTATACTGTAATTTAATTGCAGCATCATTACATATTTTGTTTATACTGTAATTTAATTGCATCATTACATATTTTGTTTATACTGTAATTTAATTGCAGCATCATTACATATTTTGTTTATACTGTAATTTAATTGCATCAGCATTACATATTTTGTTTATACTTTAACTGAATTGCAGCATCATTACAGGTTTTGTTTATACTTTAACTGAATTGCAGCATCATTACATATTTTGTTTATACTGTAATTTAATTGCAGCATCATTACATATTTTGTTTATACTGTAATTGAATTGCAGCATCATTACATATTTTGTTTATACTGTAATTGAATTGCAGCATCATTACATATTTTGTTTATACTGTAATTGAATTGCAGCATCATTACATATTTTGTTTATACTGTAATTGAATTGCAGCATCATTACATATTTTGTTTATACTGTAATTGAATTGCAGCATCATTACATATTTTGTTTATACTGTAATTGAATTGCAGCATCATTACATATTTTGTTTATACTGTAATTGAATTGCAGCATCATTACATATTTTGTTTATACTGTAATTGAATTGCAGCATCATTACATATTTTGTTTATACTGTAATTTAATTGCAGCATCATTACATATTTTGTTTATACTGTAATTGAATTGCAGCATCATTACATATTTTGTTTATACTGTAATTGAATTGCAACATCATTACATATTTTGTTTATACTGTAATTTAATTGCAGCATCATTACATATTTTGTTTATACTGTAATTGAATTGCAGCATCATTACATATTTTGTTTATACTGTAATTGAATTGCAGCATCATTACATATTTTGTTTATACTGTAATTGAATTGCAGCATCATTACATATTTTGTTTATACTGTAATTTAATTGCAGCATCATTACATATTTTGTTTATACTGTAATTTAATAACAGCATCATTACATATTTTGTTTATACTGTAATTGAATTGCAGCATCATTACATATTTTGTTTATACTGTAATTGAATTGCAGCATCATTACATATTTTGTTTATACTGTAATTGAATTGCAGCATCATTACATATTTTGTTTATACTGTAATTTAATTGCATCAGCTTTAAAAATGCTGTTTGTATCTTCACAACACTGATATTTGTTCAGAACAAAAAACTCTTCAAAATAGTTAAATCTGTCAAAGCAGACACCTGATAAACACGAGAAAAGTGTTCACAATTCAATTATTTACACACATTCTCAATGTATAATGCCTACAAAACTATGGGCACATACAAATTATTACTGCATTAAGTCCAAATTATCAGAACTGGCCTATATTTGACAAACCACCAACAGCCCAAATACAATGTGT
Organism: Unio delphinus; assembly: GCA_029339505.1. Classification (NCBI taxonomy): domain Eukaryota; kingdom Metazoa; phylum Mollusca; class Bivalvia; order Unionida; family Unionidae; genus Unio; species Unio delphinus. Next base: position 3,743,771 of record JAQISU010000014.1, read on the forward strand.
AGTCATCCCAGGTCAAAGTTGATATCTTTTCATGAATATGAACATAACAAGAATAATCTAGAACTGACATAATTTACAGGTCCGCCATTCATGTTAATGACTATTACTGGTCCAGAACTGTCATCCTGTACACTGATGCCCTCAATTTATATACAATGTACACTGATGCCCTCAATTTATATACATAGTACACCAATGCCCTCGATTTATATACACTGTACACAGATGCCCTCGATTTATATATACTGTACACTGATGCCCTCGATTTATATACACTGTACACTGATGCCCTCAATTTATATACTTCCTGTGCAACACATCGTTTCCATAAAATTCAAAACATTACTGTGTAGTCCAATGTGTACAAATAGCTGTAAACAATCATATTCAAAAAAACTCTTCAATGATATCTGCATCTGTAACTCAATACATATTCATACCAGCATCTAAAAAAGTAGATTAGAGTTTCCAAATTTGGCTCAAGCATGACTCAGTTCAACATTATATATATTAACATACAGAGCAAAACCACTAATTGAAACACGCTGAGAAAGAGTGGTATGTGTATAGGTAACACACCATACCGAAAATGGATGAAGGAAGAGGCCATTTTCGATACAAGGACTAAGGAATTATGGGAACCATTTGGTGCCACAGGTAAACAAACATCATCTGCACTACCTAGTTAATCATATGAACCTATTTTAAAATTATCCCAAAAATGTGCTTATTCTTATGCTATGATTTGCCGAATCAGCAGACAAGGTTAGTTTACCAATTTGGATATATATTCTAAGTCAGTTGGATATATATTGCTAAGTAATTTGGATATATATTCTAAGTAATTTGGATATATAATCTAAATCATTTGGATATATATTGCTAAAGGTTTGTACTTTGTCACGGAAGAAATTTGCAAATTGGTCCAGAAGGTCTACTGGAGAGAAGGTAGTTGGAAGTGGTGTACATTTGTTTCTTAACATTAGTCTGTTAGTTACCTCGAAGAACTCTTTGCAGCTGGAACTCTCCATGATCTTAGTACTGTAGCGGGAAAATTTTGCTAAATGGACTATGTTTGTAACGTTCTTCTTAGCGGCTTCATAGATTTGTTTATGAATAGTGAATATATATTCTAGTCAAACAAATGAAATAACTCATATAAAAAAGGCAAAATCTGTTAATCACTGAATTCTTCAAAGCACTTGCTAAGATGAAATTTTACAGCATACCTGCTTGAAAAAAAAATGAAAGAAATACGAATGCCAATTGTTCGTAAGTTTATGTGCTGATGGACATGTGCTGAACTGTTTCCTTGCCTTTCACCTTAGTGACAGAGGACACTTAAAGGGTAACAAACACAAAGGCTGATGTAAGAAATGCACTCCATGCAAGCAAACTCTTTGTAAAATAAAATCCATCTACTTTTTAAGACACTTACAATTTTCCTGTATTTCAGTTAAAGTGATCCTGAATTCAGACTTTGTAAAATAAAATCCATTTACTTTCTAAGACACTTACAATTTTCCTGTATTTCACTTGAAGTGATCCTGAGTTCACACTTTCAAGACTGCTTAACATCAACTATAAAAGAAAACAATAAAACTGCTCAATTACATTGCACATCAAAATGCAAAAAGAACACTAGCTCAGTTCTACAATTCCCTACCATGCAAATCACTCTACTGTCCATTTAAAGACCAATTTCAATGAAACAACTTATCATATAAGATATTGAACAAGTTGGATCCAACTGGAAATAACATTGACCCAGATCAGCCATTACACAATGCACCAGACAATCTGGGTCTATGCTGTATTATATAAGTAATTAGTACAACAAAGCACACAGACCCAGATCGGGCATTACATATTGCATCAGGTAACATGGATCTATGCTGTATTACAAAAGTAATTAGTAGAACAAAGCACACAGATCCAGATCTGGCATTACATATTGCATCAGGTAACATGGATCTATGCTGTATTATATAAGTAATTAGTAGAACAAAACACACAGACCCAGATCGGGCATTACATATTGCATCAGGTAACATGGATCTATGCTGTATTACAAAAGTAATTAGTAGAACAAAGCACACAGATCCAGATCTGGCATTACATATTGCATCAGGTAACATGGATCTATGCTGTATTATATAAGTAATTAGTAGAACAAAACACACAGACCCAGATCGGGCATTACATATTGCATCAGGTAACATGGATCTATGCTGTATTATATAAGTAATTAGTAGAACAAAGCACACAGACCCAGATCGGGCATTACATATTGCATCAGGTAACATGGATCTATGCTGTATTATATAAGTAATTAGTACAACAAAGCACACAGACCCAGATTGGGCATTACATATTGCATCAGGTAACATGGATCTATGCTGTATTATATAAGTAATTAGCAGAACAAAGCACACAGACCCAGATCGAGCATTACATAATGTACAAGGCAATCTGGTTCTATGCAGTATGTTATGAGTAATCAGTCAAACAACAACAACAATGGCAGATCATGGCCTATATTTTTTGCCAATCAACCCAAAAAATTATAAGCGAATAATTACAACAGAACTAGAATTTATAGCACATGCATATGAAATGACATCAGATCTGGGTCAATGTTTGTAATTGGATATGTTATATGAGGGTAACAGTAATAATGTTTGTAATTGGATGTTATACGAGGGCAACAGTAATAATGTTTGTAATTGGATATGTTATACGAGGGTAACAGTAATAATGTTTGTAATTGGATGTTATACGAGGGTAACAGTAATAATGTTTGTAATTGGATGTTATACAAGGGTAACAGTAATAATGTTTGTAATTGGATGTTATACAAGGGTAACAGTAATGTTTGTAATTGGATGTTATACAAGGGTAACAGTAATAATGTTTGTAATTGGATGTTATACGAGGGTAACAGTAATAATGTTTGTAATTGGATGTTATACAAGGGTAACAGTAATAATGTTTGTAATTGGATGTTATACAAGGGTAACAGTAATGTTTGTAATTGGATGTTATACAAGGGTAACAGTAATAATGTTTGTAATTGGATGTTATATGAGGTTAACAGTAATAATGTTTGTAATTGGATGTTATACAAGGGTAACAGTAATAATGTTTGTAATTGGATGTTATACAAGGGTAACAGTAATAATGTTTGTAATTGGATGTTATATGAGGTTAACAGTAATAATGTTTGTAATTGGATGTTATACAAGGGTAACAGTAATAATGTTTGTAATTGGATGTTATACGAGGGTAACAGTAATAATGTTTGTAATTGGATGTTATATGAGGTTAACAGTAATAATGTTTGTAATTGGATGTTATACAAGGGTAACAGTAATAATGTTTGTAATTGGATGTTATACAAGGGCAACAGTAATAATGTTTGTAATTGGATGTTATATGAGGGTAACAGTAATAATGTTTGTAATTGGATGTTATACAAGGGTAACAGTAATAATGTTTGTAATTGGATATGTTATACGAGGGTAACAGTAATAATGTTTGTAATTGGATGTTATACGAGGGTAACAGTAATAATGTTTGTAATTGGATGTTATATGAGGGTAACAGTAATAATGTTTGTAATTGGATGTTATATGAGGGTAACAGTAATAATGTTTGTAATTGGATATGTTATATGAGGGTAACAGTAATAATGTTTGTAATTGGATGTTATACGAGGGTAACAGTAGTAATGTTTGTAATTTGATATGTTATACGAGGGTAACAGTAATAATGTTTGTAATTGGATATGTTATACGAGGGTAACAGTAATAATGTTTGTAATTGGATATGTTATACGAGGGTAACAGTAATAACATTAAATCACATTAGTCATATTAACACTATGCGCCATGTTTTGCAACATGAAACCCCTACACCCACAAAATGTAGTAATTAATATTCCCATCATGCACATCAACAAAAAATATCTGAATTACATCCTGAGGTTTGAGGTATTGAAATGGGATTGATTTTGCAAGCTATACACATGGACACACATAATAAAATCTTTCTTCAAAAGCGTAATATATAATTAAATAGATCAACTCACAATGAAATTTTGATCGCTGTGGCAGGGCATACAAAAATAAAAATGAAAAATTATATAAAATTAGAGGCATTATAATGATTTTGAAAAAACAAAAGACTCATTTTATTTATAGTTTTTTTTAGAAACAAAATGTTCTTCTTGAAACGCATTATAATAATTGTATAGCAACAGGAGCCAAATTAACTTGTTGAAAGTCAATGCTTATTTTTGGATTGGAACCCACATTTATCACTATTATAAGCATGTTTCAGTAATTACCTTATTTTTAGCATCCGAGTCCACTCGCCTAATTTTAATACTCATAGCATCCGAGTCCACTCGCCTAATTTCAATACTCACAGCATCAGAGTCCACATGCCTAATTTCAATACTCATTCCTAAACTTGTACAATACAGACCCATCACAACATACAACATGCTGTAATTAATACAGAAAGCTTACTATCAGATAAAGATGTTTATTCCTTTTTCTAACTGCACAGGTGCATCCAATTATCAAGTTTCATGATTCTAACATAAACAGCACCCAATGTGACCTTTAATATACAATTCAACTGGTACTGAATCAAGAAATATAGCTCAAGGAGATCTCATTTTGGAAAGAGTATAGTAATTGTCAAGATGCATTCCATCACAAAGTTTATTGATTGCATGCATGTAGCACAAAACACTTGTGGTCATGAGCTTTTTTAAAACCTTAACCAAAGCCAGTGAAAGATGAAATGTAGCTCACTATGTCCTTTCGTGTCATAATGGTGTTGTGCTAACAGATTGGGTATTGTCATTAATTTTATGATTTGATTGACAAATGAGTAAAAAATTTAACCAAATCTCTGAAGTGTTAGATATGGGCAGTAATGAGCTACAGTAAACATATATAGATTCAGCTAGTACCAGACATGATTATGACTAAAAAAAAAAAAAATGAAAATGTGAAAGGAGGGTTTGGAGGTACTCGGATTCAAGTCAGGAGAAAAGCGGAATTCCGTTTTAAAAATCATGTCTGAAGCACTAAATGAAATCCATTTCATGTAACTTTCTGAGCAAGAATTGCTTGATAATTTGATTATCAATTAAAACCCAAATGTTTGACTTTATTTCTGTCAACATCTGCTGTATCAATAGTTACATCCTTACATATGCAATTAAAGGCAGCAGCATTGCTCAACATTGTAGTATATGCAGAATTACCACACTTATAGATACACAATGTTGTAGTATACGCAGAATTACCACACTTCTAGATAAACAATGTTGTAGTATATGCAGAATTACCACACTTATAGATACACAAAGTTGTAATATATGCAGAATTACCACACTTATAGATAAACAATGTTGTAGTATATGCAGAATTACCACACTTACAGATACACAATGTTGTAGTATATGCAGAATTACCACACTTTTAGATACACAAAGTTGAAAATATATGCAGAATTACCACACTTACAGATATACAGTGTTGTAGTATATGCAGAATTACCACACTTATAGATACACAATGTTGTAGTATACGCAGAATTACCACACTTCTAGATAAACAATGTTGTAGTATATGCAGAATTACCACACTTACAGATATACAATGTTGTAGTATATGCAGAATTATCACACTTACAGATACACAATGTTGTAGTAGAGGTGAGATGGCAGTGATCTGTAACGGAGAGCGCTTTAGACCACTCGGGGCCCCTCACAAGGTTGTAGTATATGCAATATTACCACACTGTTAGATAGCATACAAATACCACACTGTTAGATAGCATACAAATAACCCATTATTTTTGCTTGTGATAAATCTGCACATGCAATCCTGAAAAATCAATAAAGCCTTAAAATCAGGTATTATTTAGAAACACAATCTGCTTTGTCAATGTTTAAAATTACGAGACATAAATTACAACATAATATCTAAGTGTCACATTTCTTTCATTTTCAGGTCAAATCTCATTTTACATTGTATACGCTGTACTGTATGTATTCAGGCTAGTATGAAAGCTACAATTTTTATTTTTTCTTTATCATTTCAAAGTCATTTTTAATTTCAATAGAAATTAGATCAAGTTGCTAAGGACTAATTAAGCTTCCAAGTACTTACTGCTGCTTTCTCTTGGTACTTCTTCCACTGACCAAGCAAGAAACGATAGGTACTATCACGTGCAATGAAAGATCCAAAAACAAACTGAAAAAAAGATGGGATTGAAAACAACTTTTTCTCATGTAAACCATTTAAAAACATTGTTTATTGTTTTAAAATATTTTTTTAAAATCTCTCTCCACAAAATCTCCAACAAACTAATTTAAAAACTGTGCATATGATTTGCTCTGATGGATAGATACAAAAATATAATTTTACCAAATAAAAATAACCTGAAAATGAGTACTGCATGTACAAAATACATGTATACAGCATGAGAGAAAAATAAACATAGATGTAAAGAATATTATTTAAACAAATTAATAATTTCAAAAAAACTGACTGACATGATACACAATATATTACTTTAAGAAAAGTTCTTGAGCTGAAATGGCTAAATAGATCACATGCATAGAGCATAAAAATATTCCGTAGTAATTTTGGCTACACATACAAGTTCTATTCATATGGGGATATTTTCAGATTATGGCATGACAATAGTAAAACAATTATGGGCTTTTGTTTCATTAATTACCCTAATTTATTTGTGTGACCCAATATTATATTTCCAAACAGAATAAAACAAGATAAAGAATATTTTTAAAAAGCCCCTAGCTATATAATATGGCTTAAAAGGCACGTATTTGTATACTAATGACTATATACAATAAGACCCTTCTGAGAATAAACAAAACTTATAAGGATTACAATTTTAAAAAAAACCCAATAGAGTGTTCATAGGATATGGATGCCAATGTCAAAAGTGCTTCGTCTATAAAAAAAAAAGCTTCGTCTATAAAAAAAAAAAAAACTCCAGAAAACAATGTTTAGTCCATTGCTACATCCAATTTCACTGCCTGTCAAATGTAAACCAAAAAAATGATTGCAGATAGAAAACCTTTGATACATTTCTTCAAGTACTGATTGTAAAATTTTATCTTTATATATATATATATATATATACACACACACACACACACACACACACACACACACACACACACTTGTCCTCTTCTTATTAGCTTCTTAGGTCACCCCTGATGCTGCAGTAAAGTGGCCTTATTAGAGGAATGGCCTTTGTTGTGTGGAATCTCACAGCTGTGAGTAATAATTACAATTAAAGGAAATATTTTATATTTTCATTTACAAGTCACATGCATGTTATGGAACCAATGCAGAAATTTTCTAATAATATCATTTACAATGAATGATCATCTGACATGGAGAAAAACCATTAAAAAAAATTGTCATTAAAATAGTTTTCAACATCAGGCAAAAATAGAAATCTCTATCCATTCCCTGTTTCTCCTACTGCAGAATGCCATCATTATGTTAATGTTTCTTTCCAATCTTAAATTTCTCAACAATGATCATAGAACACACCGTCTTTTCATTCAGCCAAATTACTTTCCCATGTTATTCTTAATTGACGATCATTTTTGTCCTTATTGAAGATAATTTGTACTTTTAACAACAACTTATTTCTACACTGGCAACTCTACCATGGTCAAACAAGTTTTGCTAAACATTGTTTACAAAGGAAGTGAACCTATGTGTGAGAAGACAAGAAGGATGTCGTGCCATTTTCCTTTTGAGATGACCCAATGTCATGTTGACTTTAACAAAATACTACTCTACCTCTTAACTGTCAGCTTTTGGCCAGTTCGAAAGTTACCAGCTGTAATAATTGCCAATAATGTTCCAAATGGCAAAATCTGACAAATAAGGAAGTCAAAGTGGTATGGATAATTGATTAGTAGATTGCCCATTAGTGTGTATTAAAGTCTGGCATACTTCTGGCATGCTAGAACAAATGTCATTGTCATTTCTGACTTTAGAAACACAATAACTTTGTGATATTTCTATCTGTAAACCACACTATGTGTCCACTAATGAAGGTCAATGTAGGGTAATGTTGAAAAAAAAATTCATTGATGCAAAGGGAGTCTGGCTGTTAATAAAGCACTCATTAGGGTAACTTTTCAAGAGCTCACTGTAAAGGTGTCTACAAAAGCACAGTTTGAAACCCACACATTAGCTGGCTATATCAAAATTGGTGCATGTCCACACAGTAATTTGAACACAATTATTGACACAAAGGGATTCTAGCCATGTGAATGGTGGGTGTTTGAAGATAAACTACATCCAATATTCAAAAAGTGGATACAAAGCCCTGTAATCAATGGAATCATATATAGCTTGCATAATGACTGCACACTCACATGAAAACACCATCTAAAATCTTAACTGTTGACGATGATGCCGTTGTTACAATAGAAGAAAAAAAACCTCTGACATTTTAAATAATATGTCTGTGTTTAACCTTGAACTCCCCAGATATGTTTTTCTATGCCTTTACCTTTGCCCTCTATCTATGCATAACTACGCTTTTACCTTTGTGTCCCATCTACGCCTTACACAGTATCAACAATGAATATGATACATCTTTCATTTAAACATTGATTCGCCGTGAGGTAACCAAATGCTGGTAAAAAAAAAATCTGTACCAACATCTGATTTTACTGACGTATTTCCTAACATTATGAAACATCGCATTGTGCAATATATTAAGGACTAATATTTTTGTTAAATAGCTAATTATTCAATCACAGAATGGTTTTTTCATGTTTCTTATGGATTTCAAATATTCCATAATGTATGTGCCAAATGAATTACAATTATGGCCTGTCTAATGAACAAGCACTGACTAGATATCATGAAGTCTGTCATTATTGCATGTCTGCCTCTTTTCAGGTTCACTTGCGACTTCTAACCAATATTGAGAAAAATTTAACGTAAATACGACATGGAAAACTTTTAATTAAATAATTTCAAAAATGATGTCACCAAGTATGCTAACTTAATACATATTGATATTTACATATTGATGTTTAAAGTTTCAAAGCACAAGTTATATATCCAATTATATATTATGCTATTATATCAAAGAACCACATGGCAGCAACCACAGTAACTCAGGTTTCCCAGTATGTCTGCACAAACTGCAAGAGAGACTCACATGTAGGCCTGCACAGCAACAACAGATGATGCCAACAACCCAGAGACAGACGATACCCCAAGGGCACTATCCGCATGGTCTCTTGAGACCAAGTTGCAAATGATGAGTTTTTTTTAATCACGAAATGATAACAAATAATAACTTACGGTAATCTGGCATTGACAACTAATACTAACTTGCAGTGGAAATGATTAGGTTATTTTGAGGCTATTCCAGCAATGCAAGAATATAATGGTTTGATGATGATAGTTTATGTGTTGTTTTTCTTAATGGGGAGCAAGGTATGACATCATGAACGTCATATGGGAGGCACAGAAAAGGGTTAGATTTTTATATGGGAAGCAAAGAGTTAATGTCGGTGTTCATGCTGGAGGAATAAAAAAAAGTTTTAAAAAATGTTCATAGATTTGTTTCTGAAACACAAGAGCCATTGCAGACCAAATAGTCCAAAAGTTCCTAAGATTTAAAATTCTGACAAAAAAAGTAATATACTGTTATAACTATAAAAATCAAAGTTGTCTACATTTGAACATATAAAAAAAAGTTCAAGAAGTAAAATTATCATAAAAACTATTGAATAGCCCTAAAATGTAAGCAGGATATGGACATGTACACATAAATGTGACAGTCAAATTTTATTTGCCTAATTGGAAGTTTATGTTTATCCTCCTAACAAACTTCTCCACATGTGACAAATGTACACAGCTGTACATGCATATCAATACATGTGACAAATGTACACAGCTGTACATACATATCAATACATGTGACAAATGTACACAGCTGTACATGCATATCAATACATGTGACAAATGTACACAGCTGTACATACATATCAATACATGTGACAAATGTACACAGCTGTACATGCATATCAATACATGTGACAAATGTACACAGCTGTACATACATATCAATACATGTGACAAATGTACACAGCTGTACATACATATCAATACATGTGACAAATGTACACAGCTGTACATGCATATCAATACATGTGACATGTATACAGCTGTACATACATATCAATACATGTGACAAATGTACACAGCTGTACATACATATCAATACATGTGACAAAATTAAAATGCCTATGCCAAAAAACATCATCAGGAAGACAAAACCCTCTGACCATAACTTAATATGTACCATAAAACAAACTTAAGGTAAATATATTGCAAAAATAAACAGGAGTCTCTCATATGGACTGACACACTACTAGCTCAAGAGATTTTCCAGGAATCCAAGAATTTTAAAGTTTTTCTTATTACCTGCTGGGTTCTTAAACCTGATCTGATATCCATTATTAAAAACATTTTCAAAATTGTCATCTGTGGCAATTGTACTGTACATTACATTGTCACCGTTAACATTCAGGATCAACACAATAAAAATCTTTTGGTGGAAACACCATGTTAATATGCAGAGGGAGTAGCAATGATGGAAAACATAGTGGATGTAAGTTTAGCAACATTTTCAATCAGAACCAACAAGACATCATAAAAGTCTTCTTGTTGTCATGTAAATTTGATTTAATTTAATTGTTTGTCTGTTAGTTTTAATTTTTAAAATTCCATTACATGCTATTGTAATGTAATTTTATTTACTGGATTTGACATTTTCCAGAAATTCAGTTCAGTTTGACATGACTGTTTTTGTAAACACTAATAATACAAATTTTTTATCAAATGCTGACCTAGTTACTGACCTTGATTCAGAATTAGTGAGAGTTGATGTCAACAACTTTAAAAAACAAAAAAAAATTCTTTCTTAGTGTAAGATTCATAAAGTGAAATTGATGCCATAATGGGAATATGTGATGTTAGGCATGTGAAAAGCTTCTTGTTCTATAAACATGATCATGTGACCCTCATATGGTAATCTGTTTTGCATCTTAAATAATTGTAAAACTTGTTTTCAAAAGAGAATTTGGGTAGTCGGGCTTTAAACCATTGACACTTAAAGCTGTTATGTTGTAACCAGTTTTAGTTGAATTTTAAATTTTTCTTCAAACTATTTGGATTCCATGAGATTATTTTTCCCTGGAAATACTGTCTTCTAAATTAATATTTGGGCAAAGACATAGAAATTTACACAGAATTAAAACACTTGGAAATTATTTTCTGTGATTTAACAAAGAACTGTTGACACATCAGTATAACGCTGACCACAGCATACATCATCACCTTCCATTTGGGATTTCATCAGGATTTGAGCTCAGTTTCATTAAGACCTTTCATTACTAGGATTTTTTTTTTTTAATTCCTGGGTTAATCTTGGATTAATTTTGGATTTGATTCATAAAACACTAAGTTCTTTTTCTCATTTTTGCCTCGTTTTTCTAAGGAAATACTTTATTTGTTAAATTTTACAAAGCCTGTTGTCTTCACTCTTTTCTTGCTACATTTTTTAAGAGCCTTAACAGGTAACATGGTAAAAATGCCATGTTGATACAGCCATCAATTTCAAAGAAAAAGATTTTTCAAACTGCCAACTGGGCAGCTATATTGTAGGTCAGATCAGCATACTTGTCACTGAAGACCAACTAGACATCATAGGAAGTCTTGTCATGAAAAGCCCATGCTGATATCACCATATGATCAAGGATCATAGGAAGTCTTGACATGAAAAGCCCATGCTGATATCACCATATGATCAAGGATCATAGGAAGCCTTGTCATGAAAAGCCCATGCTGATATCACCATATGATCAAGGATCATAGGAAGTCTTGTCATGAAAAGCCCATGCTGATATCACCATATGATCAAGGATCATAGGAAGTCTTGACATGAAAAGCCCATGCTGATATCACCATATGATCAAGGATCATAGGAAGTCTTGTCATGAACAGCCCATGCTGATATCACCATATGATCAAGGATCATAGGAAGTCTTGACATGAAAAGCCCATGCTGATATCACCATATGATCAAGGATCATAGGAAGTCTTGTCATGAAAAGCCCATTCTGATATCACCATATGATCAAGGATCATAGGAAGTCTTGTCATGAAAAGCCCATGCCGATATCACCATACGATCAAGGATCATAGGAAGCCTTGTCATGAAAAGCCCATGCCGATATCACCATATGATCAAGGATCATAGGAAGTCTTGTCATGAAAAGCCCATGCTGATATCACCATATGATCAAGGATCAAAGGAAGTCTTGTCAAGAAAAGCCCACGCTGATATCACCATATGATCAAGGATAATAGGAAGTCTTGACATGAAAAGCCCATGCTGATATCACCATATGATCAAGGATCATAGGAAGCCTTGTCATGAAAAGCCCATGCTGATATCACCATATGATCAAGGATCATAGGAAGTCTTGTCATGAAAAGCCCATGCTGATATCACCATATGATCAAGGATCATAGGAAACCTTGTCATGAAAAGCCCATGCTGATATCACCATATGATCAAGGATCATAGGAAGTCTTGTCATGAAAAGCCCATGCCGATATCACCATATGATCAAGTATCATAGGAAGTCTTGTCATGAAAAACCCATGCTGATATCACCATATGATCAAGGATCATAGGAAGTCTTGTCATGAAAAGCCCATGCTGATATCACCATATGATCAAGGATCATAGGAAGTCTTGTCATGAAAAGCCCATGCTGATATCACCATATGATCAAGAGAAGTAATGATATTTATTCAGCTTACCTTAGCCTCAGCTATCTGTATACCAATAGCATTAGGAATAAAGCGAGCTGTCTTCTCCCTTGTGATTGTTATCACTTTGTCCATAGGGATCTCCAACTGAAAGCAACACAAAATTTTATTAAAAAAAGCTCCATGACAAATTATGTCAACAAATAATGAAAGTAATGTCTGATTACCACTCTGGATTACAACATGGTAAAATTGATTAGGTTTTTTAAAAAAAATGTAAACATATAAATATGCCAAGGTACTTGACAAATGAACTATGCTGAATATTTATAATTATCCAAGTTATAAACAACAATCCTAAAAGTGATGACACATCATAACCAGATTTGAGTATGGACTTGAAAAAGTTCAAACAAAGCAATCTAACTGAATGCAGTTTAAACCTGAATTAAACTAGACCAAATAAATGTCGTCAGTGTAGGCTTAAAATCTCATAAACTAGTGAAATTTAGCCTCAAATTCTGTGAACTGGAATGAAAATGTTCAATGCAATTCCAAATCATATATTAACCAATGTAAGAGCATGCTAAATAAATAAGTGAATAAAGTCAACAACAATATTTGTTTAATGGAATAAAGGGAGATAACTCACCAGTCTGCCCCTCCCCTTTATTCTAGAATAGAAACAGAACCAGCTTTGAGACACGTATAGATTGCCATGAAGCAAAATATCCCCTTGGAAGGCACAGGAAAAATCTGAAAATGAGCACAGCATCATCATTTTATACAATTTTTAAAACAGTCATACCTTCATTTGCAAAACTGTGACAATTGCTGAATCCAAAATATCCGATTTATATATATTATCAGTTTGGGCTTGTTATGTTAACAAAACCGGATATCTGTATTAGAAGGAATAAATTGGATGGTCCTGGGATCAAATATGAATCTTGTGAACACTAGCTAGCTACTCTAACATATTTACTGAATGGTGTTTAACAACACATCAACACAATAAAGATTGTTAAGTTGTTGTATCTTTCCTAGCAATATACTACAGCAGCCAACTTGGTCTGGTATCAGCAGTTGTAGTATCTTTCCCATAATTTATCACGGCAGCCAACCTGGTCTGGTATTAGCAGTTGTAGCATCTTTCCCATAATTTATCACAGCAGAAAACAGCTGACATCATAGTCACAATGTTCCAACAAGCAGAAAAATTTGTTTTACTAAATTATATTTCTTCGGTAATACGTAGCTGATAATAATACCTTATCTGAACTACTGCTTTCCAAATCCAACTCTCAAGACTTGTTAGCTAAAAAGCTACAAGTTATCAGAATAACTTGGTGGCAGTTCAACTGATTACTGGAATTAGCACCAAATTCAGTATATTTTTCAGTTACTAATGGAGTGGAAGGCATGCTCTTTATATAGATGTGACTGCAGTGAGGCTCTGAGCGTGGATGTATATTTTGACTGGGTATGCATTATTGATGAAACATTTTATTGCAAACTATTTTTTTTTAAGTAACAAAAATTTTACCTGATCATAACTTACAAAAACATGTAAGAGGTGCAGGACACTTCATCACAAGGTCATCTAAAGAAATTAGTGTGAAATACTGAATGAAGATTGAGCTGTTGCATTGAGGTAGATCATGCCTCCTCTTGCCCTCATAGAGAGAATAGATTATATATCAGCATAGACATTTTTATCCTGGATCATGTTTGGTATTCCTTCTATTTGTCAGAAATAGCATCACAATTATGAATTTGCTTGACATTTTGGCTCACAAAACCAGGACAGTCACCACAAACATTGCTTGAGTCAACTGTTCTCTGTTATTCATGCCATGGATGGAAATCCGAGTAAAATTCTCCAGTTTTTATCTTTTTAGATATTTTATCCTAAAAAGTTCAACTCTATGTGGTAGGACCTTTATCCATATGACAATCACATTCTGGGTTGATCATAAGGATGTGGCTTCATAGTTTCTACTGGATTTGTAGGAGGGGAAAATTTTCCCTTTCAGAGCCACTACCTTATATATGGGTCTGTTTTCCAGTCATGCTATCTTGAAGTTGTCTCACATACATCATTAGGGGCCTCGAATGGCCAAGTGGTCTAAAGTGCTTTCCGTTACGGATCAAAGCCATCTCACCTGTCTGCGTAGGTTCAAGTCTAAGATTTGGTTAATGTAGTTATGTGATAAAGCTTGCCAGTAGCTTCTTGTGGGTTGGTGGTTCTTTCCAGGATTATTCCCGGATTCTTCCTCCACCAATAATACTGGCCGCCATGTATTGCCTCTCGTGTGCTGAAAAATGGCATTAAACCCTAAAACAACAACATAAATCATTACAGGACTGGTGATGGTCTCTTGGGGGTTAAGGAATCTATCTCCCTGCATATATATTTGGCCTTTCCAATCAACAGAAACAGCATCAATTATCTCAGCCTTTGGATCGGGACTGGTGGCACAAAAGTTGGGATTTTAGCATTCCACATTATTGTCATTAGGTCCATCATAGGTCAATCCTATTGGATCCCTAATGAAAAATGAGATATCGTTCCAGTTGTAATTGTTCTGCCAAACATGAGCGACCCAAGGATATGCTGAACTAGGATGTGGTAGGATGTAGATTTGTCATTATGAACACTTTATAAAATCCAAAAGTAGAATACAAAGGTCTCGGGACTTAATTCCACTTGGCTGTTTGAGATAAGTCACCATGGGACAGTGCAGTTACACAGTGCAGTTAGAGACAAGTCCCCACAGTCGAGTTGCTGGACAGAATGAGAACTCCATTCGCAAGTAGGTTCCCCAGGAACCAATGAAATTCTTTCTGACTGGCTTTTATTTACATCCTGAAACAATAGTAGATTTGCTCCCACCACAAGACCACTGTTTGCATCCTTACATATATTGATTTCTGGAAATTATTTTTGATTCAAATCCAGTGTGGATTTCCTACCTTCGAGATAGAATGTCATATTGTGCAGATTGTTAAAGTTGATCCAATGGTCAAAGGTTCAGCTTCCATTTTGAGCACAATCACTGTAAAGGGAGCCCAAAAAGTTGACCAAGTACTATGATGTCTGCTGCCCCTATGAGCACACCCAACAGATTGAGGAATTCTGTAGTGGATGTATTGTTCCATATAGGCAAGTATTCCATCACTATTAATTCAATTCTTATTCCTCGGGATGACACACTCGGTATACATTAATGTACAGTTCGAGACACAAATAACCAAAAATCTTTAAATTGTATGAGGTTGAATATGTCCTGTTGACAAGTAGACTGAGAATGAGAAGGATGGTAACAAGTCGTATCATGTCTAGCTCCAAGATATGATGAGCATCTGTTTCGTAGCCTGTAGTTTCTGTTTGTGAAAGTGAGTGGGAACATCCATACTCATTGTATAGTCTCCACAATATTCAGCACTGAGAACACATTGTTGAATTCCATCGTGAACCCAAGAGCACAAGACAGTCGAATGAATGTGCTGAGGTTGATGACCAAGTGCAGAGGGAAGCATTTGTAGCTAATAGAACTTTGGGGGCAAAGGAGGAAGTACGCTGTATGACTCCCTGCCCCACCCTCACCCAAGATATCACCTGTCAGGCCCATATATCATTAAGGCAAATTTTCCCTATTCGGCAGCTAAGGATTAGGACCTTCTCCCAAAAGGTATTTGTGCTAAGAAGGGTGTGAGAGTGATGCCATCTGAGATAGGTACGGTAGAGTGGAGAGCAAAGCTGATGAAAACAATCAGGAGGTGATACTGGAGGTATTGTACACAAGGACAGAACTCCTATGGGAGTGGGTGGAAAACTTCTACAGGCCATTCCTGTCACACTGAGTCTTCACACATCATTTTAATATCTAATAAAGACATGGAACTTAAGAGCCTGTTTTTGTCATTTTGGATTAAGAAAGTGAAACTGATGTCAACTGTGCTACCTGCAGAGTAGACGGAGAAAGATGTCAAGGATGGAGGCTCAATACACTTGCAGATTGTCACGAGTATTTCCAGGCTGTCGCTAAGTAGAGTATCCCTTGAGGAAGAATGAAGAGACATCTCTTCGAAACTGAGTTACTAAGTTGCCATCGTACATTGGAAGGGCAGGATTTGTGAGGTAGGTATTATGATTGAGTAATGTACTAGTCTAATCACTACTTAGTTTAGCATGAAATTCGATTTTTAACTGTATAATCCACTTTTGAACATGAAAAACAGATAACTAAGCAAGGACATATTAATTAAAAACAACTTACAATCAATGGGATACTCTTGATCTGGAACAGACCTGAACAACTTATGAAATTTCTCTGTTCGAGAATTTCTGCGTCCAAATGACTCCTCCTAAAATATACAAAAGAACATTTTGTGGGATATATGTTAAGTACCCTAACGATCACGTGTAGAGTGTCTTTAATTTACTTAATTAAGAAACTTGCTACTATCTACATATTTCAAACTATAAGACAGACATACCTGTATGGTGTTCAGGTGTAACGTTGCACAATGAAATCAGTAAAACAATTGTCAAATCTGTGAATGTAATATACTATCTGACAGGTCTAATGTCAAATCTGTGAATGTAATATACTATCTGATAGGTCTAATGTCAAATCTGTGAATGTAATATACTATCTGATAGGTCTAATGTCAAATCTGTGAATGTAATGTACTATCTGATAGGTCTAATGTCAAATCTGTGAATGTAATGTACATTCTGATAGGTCTAATGTCAAATCTGTGAATGTAATGTACATTCTGATAGGTCTATTGGTAAATCTGTGAATGTAATTTACTATCTGATACATCTAATATAAAATATGTGAATCTAGCATCCTATCAGATAGCTCCAATGGCCTATCTGTGAATCTAGCTTACTATCAGATAGCTCTAATGACCTACCTGTGAATCTAACATCCTATCAGATAGATCTAATGACCTACCTGTGAATCTAACATCCTATCAGATACCTCTAATGACCTATCTGTGAATCTAACATCCTATCAGATACCTCTAATGACCTATCTGTGAATCTAACATCCTATCAGATAGCTCCAATGACCTATCTGTGAATTAAAAAAAATATCTCATAGCTCTAATGGCCAATCTGTGAATTTAAACTACCTGATATACCTGATGTCAAAAAGAAACTTGCCAGTCTGAAATGTGTATTCCATTGTGGTGCTGTTAGATTAATTGTGACACAGTACCACACAAAATGTAATGGTACATAAATCCACAAATAAAAATGAATTCAGTATATTAAATTTGAATCAAAATAAAAACAGTACATTTGGGACATTAATAAAGGCTTTTCTTGTCACAAAATACCTTCATGCTTGTACAACTGCTACATTGTCAGTTACCATATATACTTGCTTACATCTCCCAAGTGCTTTTTTTGCGGCAGGATACAACTAATAAGCAAGAATGTATGGTAGATTCAATTAAGATCAGAAAGACTACCTCTAACATCAATAAAGAAATGTGGTCATACTGAATGTGGGAAAAACACTTTTTAACCTTGGGATGAATGTGTTTGTAAAATTTCATGACAATCCAATTGGTAGTTAAGGAAGAGTAGCATTGACCATCCTCTCAGTGGTTTTGAAGAAGTTAGCATTGACCATCCTCTCAGTGGTTTTGAAGAAGTTAGCATTGACCATCCTCTCAGTGGTTTTGAAGAAGTTAGCATTGACCATCCTCTCAGTGGTTTTGAAGAAGTTAGCATTGACCATCCTCTCTGGTTTTGAAGAAGTTAGCATTGACCATCCTCTCAGTGGTTTTGCAGAAGTTAGCATTGACCATCCTCTCAGTGGTTTTGAAGAAGTTAGCATTGACCATCCTCTCAGTGGTTTTGGAGAATGCCATCAACTCATGGTGTTATGGAGAAGTTAGCATTGGCCATTCTCTCAGTGGTTTTGGAGAAGTAGCATAGGCCATCCTCTCAGTGGTTTTGGAGAAGAAGCATTGACCATCATTCTCATCGGTTTTGGAGAAGTAGCATTGACCATCATTCTCAGTGGTTTTGGAGAAGTGGCATTGGCCATCCTCTTAGTGGTTTTGGAGAAGAAGCATTTGCCATCCTATCAGTGGTTTTGGAGAATGCCATCCACTCATGGTGTTGAGAAGTGGCATTGGCCAATCTCTTACTGGTTTTGGAGAAGAAGCATTAGCCATCCTCTCAGTGGTTTTGGAGAATGCCATCAACTCATGGTGCTGTGGAGAAGTTTAGCATTGGCCATTCTCTCAGTAGTTTTGGAGAAGTGGCATTGGCCAACCTCTTAGTGGTTTTGGAGAAGTTAGCATTAGCTGTCCTCTCAGTGGTTTTGGAGAAGTAGCATTGGCTGTCCTTTCAGTGATTTTGAAATAGTGCTAACAGATGCCAGACGAAAGGCCATTACATAAAAAAATTCTCAAAATAGCTTGTAAAACTTATCAATATAGATTAAATGGCATTAAATCTAATCAGAGAAGATGACTGTTTGGATGTGGAGTTGAGCCCTCCTGTCTGCTGAAGTGTTCTAGTCAACCCCCTGACCATAAGAGGGAATAATATGGGTTAATTCATATGTTCACTGCATTGTATCAGTATGCGGTTTATATATCCCTTTGTCATGGTGTTGCTGGTGATGCTTGTAAGGTCAAGTGACTTTAATTTTTACGACTTTAATTTAGCATCTGGGTTCTGAAATCATGAAATAAACCATTGTCTTGTAGCCATAGGTTTAGACACATTAAAAATATGATTTAAAGAGGATATAAAAAAGAAATGATGAGCAAGATCTAATAACATTTATTTTGGTCTACAGAAACTTTGTTCTCTTTATTAATCTACAAAGTTAATTTCTGCAAAGCAAAATAAAGAGAACTGCCATGCTATTTTATAACTCATCTGTAGAAGTAGGTCCGCCTCAAATTGATTACTGATCAACAGTCCTTGCGGAATCTTGAGGTCATCAATGGGGTTTACATATGGTTGATGTATGATTTCTTCCACTTCTAACACAGTTCCACAAGGCTTATATTCTTGTTCTTGATGTGTGTTCCAGATGATTGTTGGAATTGAGATATTTTCAGCTACCATCTAGTTTGAAAAACTATTTTCAAGCTTCATTTGACTTGTTGATCATGTGTTCAAAAATTTTTTTGTTCATTTGTCAATAATGTCCAACCTATTGATTGGGTCATTGACAGGCCATGTTCATTAATTAATCAGATTTTTCTGGATGTTACCATACATGTACAGTTAAACAATGAGCATTTCAGTATATGATGCTATTTATCTTCTTTTCTAATAAAGATCTTTCCACAGTTACTGCAAGTTGCTCTGATGCCGACGTGTGATCTTGACATGTATTATTAGAGATTGGCTATGCTAAAATTTGGAATTGCAGTAAATACATTGATAGTTCATTTTGCTGTGTATTGGAAGCATAGCAGAGAGATATTTGTGATGCAATCTCAAGCTGGGACAGTATTCTGAGTGTCAATTTCCTCTGAAGAATGGAATAATCAAATCCAGTTGGGTTATATACCAGTCAGTGGAGTAAGCATAATTGTTTAAAGGGATTTTCACCAAAAAAGTGTCAGCTTCATATGCAGAGGAACATGCCAAAAATATTTCATTATTCTACATACAATGTTATTATGTGTAATCATACTGACCTACCACTGACTGATGCAGAATGACTGGCTATTGAGCAAAACCCACCCACCCCATTCCTATCTATTACTTTCAACTGGGGCATAAATATTAGAAACTCTTGTTCAAGGTCAAGTAATACATTTTTTTAAAATTAGTTTTAAAATGTAAGATAGAATAAAATCATACATCAATCAGGATTTTCCTCGTTCAAAATTTAAATGACAAATGTAACCCAGGTATCATAACAAATTGGGGGTTTTGAGTTAGACTGAAGTTAAAATCATACAACTATCAGGATTTTCCCAGTTCTAAATTGAAATGACAGGTAAATTGGGGGTTATGAGCTAGCTTGTGTCTGACTTTATTGCTTAAGATGTTTCAAGACAAAAGATAATGAATCATATTTACAAAACAGTGTTAAGGATCAAATGTACACATTTATGTAACTTATTCAAAATTAAATATATCAAAAAATAAACTCTTAAAAACATTCATACTAAACAGCACCATAATGTATATAGTCACACAATAAGAACACTGCACAAGTGGTAATACAAAAATATATACTGTAAATATACTGAGTTAATTTTTTTGGCATAACTTCAAATTCTTTTAACACTTAAATAGTCTCATTTACAATATTTCATTAAATTCTCATCATTGCCTACCTCAAAGTATTCAACCAAGAAATTGTTTGAAATTTTGTAAAAACAGGAAAGAGAGCACCTTGTCCTGGCTGAGTCAATACAACATTGATGATGTGTCAATCTGATTACAAATTATAAATACGATAATGCGGCTCTGAATAAATAATGTAAAACATCACAACTACAAGTCTGCTACAAGTCTTCAAATATATTGATTGCTCATAAAATATTTATTTTTCCAGTGAGAATCAATTGCAAAGATCCCAGATGTCACAGATATTAAACTTGTGTAAGGTTCTGATCTACATGCTACATGTATTTCTTTTTAACTATATAAATTATTAGGTGTGTTATATAATCCCTGCTGCTGATAGAAATTCTCAACCAATCATTTTAAAAGCTTGTTTACAACTCTGAAGCCAGGTCAGAAATGAGGTCAACACCTGGTGTCCACTCCCAGAGCACATGTCATCACACTTTAAAAAAAAAATATCTCCAAATGAATGAATCTTAAACTTAAAATGTCAAATTTGAATCTGACAAACAATAAAAATCAATATAAATGACTTAAATCAAATATACGTAACACCTTCCCCCATAAAATAAAAAGAAAGGTTTATATGATAAAACTTTCTTTTTACCACAAACCAATTTACACCTGAGGTTAAAAGAACTCGTATAAATTACACAGTGTATATGATATAATTTATTATTATACACTGGGAAGAGCATCTGCTATTAAATTATCTTTTCCCTTGATGTGCTGGATGTCAAGATTATATTCCTGCAATAACAAACTCCACCTTCGTAATCTATTGGTTTAACTTGTCCATGTCCCACAATATGTCCCAAGAAAGTCACACTAGTACGGCAGAACTCACTTTTAGATAAATTAACTGTCAAACATGCATCAGTGAGTCTGTCAAAGAATTTTTGAATTGTTGCTAGATGTTCTATCCAGGTGTCATTGTAGATGATGACGTCATCAATATAAGCATTACAATTTTCTAGACCAGAGGTGATCATATTCATGAGACGTTGAAATGTACTTGGTGACCCTTTCATCCTGAATGGCATTACTTTATATTGGTAAAGTCCATCTGGAGTCACAAATGCCGAGATTTCCATTGCTCCTTCCATTAGTGGAATCTGCCAAAATCCTTTCAGAAGGTCAAATTTGGTGACATACTTGGCATTCCCGATTTTATTAATACAATCATCAATTCTTGGTAATGGGAATTAATCTGTTTTTGTCACACTGTTCACCTTCTTATAATCAGTGCACATACGGAAAGTTTTATCTGGTTTTGGAACAAGTATGTATGGTGAACTCCAATCACTTTTATGGGGTTCGATAAAATCATTCTCCAGCAAATATTGAATTTCTTTTTTTTAAGTATTCCTGTTTGAGTGGATTCATCCTGTATGGATGTTGTTTGACAGGTTTGGAATTTACAATTTCAACATAATGAAAAATTGTGTTTGTCCTTGTAGGAACATCTGGAAATAAGTGCTCATATTCAAATAATAACTGTTTCAGTTCATTTCTTTCTTGCACTTGCAAATGTGAAAGTTTCTGGTCTAGATCTTTCATAATTTCTGAATTACAAAGATTCGTCATTTCAATATCAATAGAATCTGATGATATTCCTTCACCAAGTGGGACAGGTACAACTAAATTAATTACGTGTTTAACATAATAATAATAATAATAATAATAATAATAATAATAATAATAATAATAATGACTTTATTTAAAGAGGGTAACACAATTAGCTAAGAACTAATCTACCTTGAGGCCCTCATGTAAGGAATTTATTTATTTCAGCAGCATCTCGGAAGCCACTGGATATATTGGGTTTGGAAGATGGAAATAGAGTGGTCATTTCTCAACTGGAATACTATTCCAGAGCAAAGTTCCAGAGTATTGGAAACTTTTTTTGAATAATTCCTTATTTGGTTTGGGAATTTTATACTGTTTTGTAGACATGGATCGCAGGTGGGGTGTATTACCAGGTAGCCTATACTGGAATAGGGATTGTAAATATTCAGGATATCAAGTACATTAATTTGGCTTTTCTTAAACAGATTCGGTCTTTAATAGGTAATATTTTGAACTTACCAGCTAAATTTTCCTTGCTTTCTTTCTGGTTTGATATTAGCCTAAATGCTCTTTTTTGAAGATTTTCCAACTTTGATATGTTTTTATCATCTGAATTATCCCATACTGTATTACAGTAGTCTAAATAGGCTTGTATGTAACTGTTATAAAATTGTTTTCTGTGCCTTTCAGGGAGAAAATGTCTTATCCTACTGAGAAGCCATAAACTTGAATTGACCTTTTTACTGATATGTTTGATATGGTCAGTCCATGATAGGTTATTATCTACCAAAACACCAAGTAGTCTGTCATGACAGACCATTTGCACATTTTTATCCTTCCATGTCATAGTTCATTGCTATCAAGATTTCTCCTTTTTTTTCCTTGTTGAGATCAGTAATATTTTAGTTTTACCAGTATTTACTACCATGCCATTGCATGTGCACCAGTTTTCCAGCTTGTTTAATGCATTCTTTAAAGAAATTTCGAGTTCATGCTTTGTGTTTTGGATGTCTGACAATGTTGTGTCATCTGCATATGGCTATCTCTTTCAATATACTTTTTTAGCATGTTTATATATGGCAGAGTTGTTTTTGTTTGCGCCTCCCAGGAGTGTTTATGATTTAAGTCATTAGTTTTCCTGTCAACTGTGTAGGGACCATAATATTTGGCCTGAAGAGGATTTTGTGGCATTGGTAAGAGAGCCAGGACTCTTATCATCAGGCTGAAAACTCCTTTCCTTTGAATTTTTATTTTATCTTGATTTCATTTTAGATTGAGCAGGGTGCAGATTTGCTCTTGCGACCTCACAAGCCTTTGACAACTTGTATCTAAAATTGGAAACATAATCAAGAAGATTGATCTCAGTATTTTCATTAGAGAGAAGTTTCTCTTTCAATAACTTCAATGGTCCACACACAGTATGTCCAAAAACCAGTTCAAAGGGACTGAAGCCTAAAGATTCTTGAACTGATTATCTAACAGCAAACAATAGTAAATGAATGCCTTCATCCCAATCTTTATTCATATCAAAACAATATGATCGGATCATATTTTTCAAAGTCTGATGGAATCTTTCTAAGGCCCCTTGGCTCTCAGGGTGATAGGCAGAAGATTTGAATTGCTGAATGCCCAATTCATACATAACTTATTGGAAAATTCCAGACATGAAGTTTGAACCTTGATCAGACTGAACAGATTTGGGAAGGCCATACTGAGTAAAAACCTTTATCAAAGCTTTTACTATTGTTTTAGATTTTATATTCCTTAACGGAATTGCCTCTGGAAACCGTGTTGACGCACACATAATGGTCAACAGGTATTGGTTACCTGACTTGGTCTTGGGTTAAGGGACCTACATAATCTATCATAATTCTACTAAATGGTTGTCAAAGGCAGGAAAATGTTGTAGATGAAACTTATGTATCTTCTGATTGCGTTTTCCTACCATTTGACAAGTATGACAAGATCTACAGTATTTGGCAACATCACTTTTGATTTTTGGTCAATAGAAGCGAGTCAAAATCTTGAAATAAGTTTTATTAATCCCTAAATGACCAGACAAAGGAGTTTCATGGGCCAGATTAAGTATTACCTGTCTGTAAGGTTTTGGTTTTGTTTTTGTTTTTTTATGGTTTAACGCCATTTTTCAGCACAATATATAGGCTATACATGGCGGCCAGTATTAGTGGTGGAGGAAGAAACCGAAAAAACCCCGGAAAGAACCACCGACCCACGAGAAGCTACTGGCAAGCTTTCTCACTTAACTACATTAGCCGAATCTTAGACTCGAACCCACGCAGACAGAGGTGAGATGGCAGTGGTCCGTAACGGACAGCGCTTTAGACCACTCGGCCACTCGGGGCCCCGTAAGGTTTTGGAACTATTATTTGATAGTTCACTGACCACTCATCACTCATCTCCTTTTTCTCATTAGAATTCCATTTTTAATGAAATAACAGACAGGAACTTCAGTGGCTTTAGTCTCACTTATGGCCCTTTGAAACAAACAGGAGATCTCAGGATTTTTTTTCCTGTTTGACGACAAGTGACTGTTATTTATCACCCTATCAATCTCACTAAAGATTTTTAAAAAATTCAAAAACTAGGGGAATTCAAATTTAAAACAAAAGTTTTCTGAAAAAATTTCTAGCCAAATTCCAATTGATCCCAATCCCGGACAAGCCCCCAATTTCTATGTAACGTGCTTAGGCTCGAATAAACAGTAACTTAGAAGCAGTGAAAATAACAAGCTTGTAAAAAGTTAATAAACAATTTATTGAGTACAAATATTTTCCAGAAAAGAAAAATAAACTTACGGTTTTAAGAATAAATTCCAAAATTAATCCCAAAAAATTCAAAATATTATCCACTAGAGAAATTGCAAAAGTCCTGTCCAAATAATTCCAAGTTTGAATCCCAGCGAAGTATCCAAAATGGAAGACGATGTCACATGATGAAGTCAGTTCTTGGTAAAAAAAAATCCATGAGCACAATTCTTTTCCAGATAAATAACAAAATAAATCCTCTTGATCCAAACAAATTGAAATAATTTCCAATACAAGGTAATTTAAAATAACTCAAAACGACACAACTTAATATTCTAACAGCCCAAGTTCTACTAAATAGTTTGCTCCAAAACATAATTTATATACGTTTTTTTACGTAAACAAGAAAGGGGTCACATGATCTTCTAGAATCTTTTAGACACAAATTTACGTTAAAAAAATCACGTACACACCGTATGACCCAACTAAAAATAGAAAGATGTTTATAACAAAGCTCCATAATGTCCTTGGAATCAACCAATCATTTTAAAAGCTTGTTTACAACTCTGAAGCCAGGTCAGAAATGAGGTCAACACCTGGTGTCCACTCCCAGAGCACATGTCATCCCACTTTCTAAAAAAAATATCTCCCAATGAATGAATCTTAAACTTAAAATATCAAATTTGAATCTGACAAACAAACAATAAAAATAAATATAAATGACTTAAATCAAATATACGTAACAAATGTAAAACTTTACCACTTATAAACACTGTCAAATATGGTTTGCTGTTTAATGAATAAGCAGGTGAAATATCTGGTGTTTGCAATTTATAAGTCCAGGCATGAATAAGTCTGTAGCATCATGAAGTGTCGTCATGACAATACTAAGTTCGTTTTATCTAAAATATCATGTTTACAAAACTGAATCATTTCACAACACTGGTAAAGATGTACTGAAATTGGCACACTATTGCAAGTCAAGAGATACATGGACAAGCACACTGCCAATATACACCACTTATACATGCTTATATGTCAAGTTAAACTGTGCACAACAAAGATCCTGATCTGTTGTAGCATACAGTACCTGCACATTTGGGTCTATATACTGTTTGCTCTACTAATTACATCTAACAAACTGCATAGGTCGAGATCTGCTGGCATATTATATGATAGCAGATCTGGGTCTGTGCAGTTGGCAGTTGGTCTTATATGTGAGTATAAATTGTAAAGAGCTGTAGGCCTAATGTGAAGATGGAGGGAAAGGTTAAAAGGCTGGGTTTTTAATTGCCTTAATTGACACTGTTTCAGTAAGTGTATACCATGTACATGTAGTCATGCTGCAACGTTTTTGTGAACATAGAGGCCAGACAAGCCTATACAGTATGTCAATGTGTCCATTACCTGTTTCCTACTTAGCTTATTGAACATATTTTCTCATGTACAGTATACTGCACTCCAAACAATATAAAACTAGATCTACCACTGAACAACATGCTGCCATGTTCTTGTCATTCCACCTAATACGATTCAAGTCAACAATGCAAATATGTTGGCTTAAAAGAACCATGGCAGAAGTTTTGCTTTTACCAGTTGTGCAAGTAAAACCTAATGACAAATATATAATGTACATGGCAAATCCAATATGGATAAGTTCATGTCCAACATAACTGAGACATGGGATGGGGAATATCATATTTATTTTGCCCAACAGAATGGTTCTAAAAGCCAAAGTAGTAAATATAAATCTCTTTAGCTTGACAGATGTCAGACCTGTTTAGCTGGACAGATGTCAATCAGTATCATTCAGTCTTTAATTTTAGCCACCTTATCTTATTTTGCCTTACCAAAACTAACAGCTTGGCTTAACATTTATGACAAAAATCACAAAGAATGCATATGGCTGTTGCAAGCATTAATGATCCTTGATAATTAACCCTCTCTTCTTGATGCTTGTAATGATACCTATTATTGGCTATAGCCAAGAAAATGGGAGTTTGATCCAAGTGCCTTTCATAATGACACACAAAGGCTGCCAAACAGTTTGGTATGGTTGTGTATAAACTATTGACCCTTGGATAATAATCAAGTTAATGCATTCTTTCAATACCTGCAGAAGGTGGCATTAACTGTAAGGTCATACTTATGCATGCATATCAAACCATCTGTACTTGCTTATAGGTCAAGTGAAACTGCAAACAATAAAGATCATAATTTGCTGGAGCATAATGTGCCAGCAGATCAGGGTATATCTTGTCTGATCTAATGACTACTCCTTAACAAATATGCACTGACCGGGATCTGCTGGTGTCTTATGTGATGGAGATCTGCTGGTGTCTTATGTGATGGAGATCTGCTGGTGTCTTATGTGATGGAGGATCTGGGTCTGTGCAGTTTGCAGTTGGACTTAAAAGCAAATAATTATGGTATTTTAAGACCATCACAGACGTTATTCAAATATTTTAGAAATATAATTTCTTTTTCTTTTTTAAAATTATTTATCAACAGTTCATCAAAATATTAATTCACAGGACGTACAGTCAGCTCCACTTAACTGCACATCGGTTAACTACACACTCCGGATAACTGCACGTAATTATCCCGATCCCCTTTTTTCCCAATGCTTTTCAATGTGCTGTACCGTAATTCAGTTAACTGCACAGTCTTGTGACTGGCCCGAGGGTGTGCAGTTAACCAGAGTCGACTGTACTTGCACAGTGTCTTTGTTTTAAGTGAGGAAGAGTTGCGCAGTTTGTCAGCCTCACTCTCTCGCCCCAAAACCATATGGGTCGAGCAGAACAACAATGTCGAGACGGCTGGACAGCTCAACTCTGTCTCCGGCAGAAGGGGTGTACACATTGGTGTGGTTAGATAGGCATCAGTCAACAAAATGCTGCTGTTGTTGTGGGTTTTATCACGATTTCTTCATAGGCTGTAAGGTCATACTTATGCATGCATATCAAATCATCTGTACCTGCTTATAAGTCAAGTGAAACTGCAAACAATAAAAATCATAATTTGTTGTAGCATAATTTGCCAGCAGTGATCAGTATATCTGGTGTAGGATAAACTTATGGAAAACCCAGAAAAGAACCAATGACACAAACAGGAAGCTACTGGCAAGCTTTCTCACACTGACATGTGAAATGGCAGTTATCTGTAATGGTGAGTGTTTTAAACCACTCGGGTCCCATCTACAAAATGTAATAGAGAGATTTTGAAACAGCATTTTCTATTTTGTTAAAGCGCACTTTAACAGGACAAGATAAAAAGCCAATAGATCTCTTCTGCTAATACTACAATTAACTTGTCCATATATGCCAACTGAATACTGTAGTACTACACAATGTTTGGCCAAGTAGGATCTATTTTATCTGATCATGTCTCATAGCCCCCAATGCAATCATGAGTGTGTGTGTGTGTGTGTGTGTTATTTTTTAAAGAGATAAAGTGGCATATATGAATACATATGGAATGGAGTCACAATTACATGTATTACTTAATAAGTCAGTACCCACAAATCTACTCCCAGTCTATTCTTAAAACATTTCATTCTCCCTCATTTTGGTAGTGATACAGATATAGGCAATCATGATATCAATTCAAAGAGAATTTATTCTTTAGAATGTGACCATTGCAGTGTGGTTGTCAGTTGATGTTGGTAAAAGTGCACAGTAAGCAAAAGCTGTTGGTCAGGAAGTGAAATCTGTGACCCACTGCTCAATGATTTGCCATCAGTCCTGCTTTTTAAAAAAAAATGACATAATTATTATTTCATGTCGATTTATTGGGATTTGGAAACACCTGAAAGTTCATTATGGGCAAACAAACGTAGGGACTATATATATGAAAAATATATACCTGCTTATGCCGAGTTTAAGTACAAACAACAAAGACCCTGATCTGCTCTTACAAAATGTGCTGGTATATCAGAGTCCATGTTGTTTGTTCTACAGATCACTCCTAACAAACTGCACAGACCCAAATCTGCCAGCCTGTAGTTGGATCTTACTTGTATATACCGTACTCACAAATTAACAGACACATTATTAATACAATAGTCAAATAACATGAAGAAATACCATTTTGTAAAAGTCAACAGCTGAAAAAAAAACATTGTACATAACTGCTAATGGCAGTATGAAGAAATACCATTTTGTAAAAGTCAACAGATAAATAAAACATTGCCGGTAACTACTACTGCCAGTATGAAGAAATACCATTTTGTAAAAGTCAATAGATAAATAAAACACTGCCCTAAATTACTAATGGCTGTATGAAGAAATACCATTATACCACTCCACTCCCTTGATAGATAACTCATGCCCTGATAGCTAGTGAACCTACTTAGAAAGTGTTTCAGGCTTGGATCCCAATTGTTTACATAGAAAAGACACTAAAATTGAACTACTTATTGAAATGAGAAGAAAATAATCATCAAAACTCTCAACATAAACCTTGATATATCGCTTGTTTTATCGTCAAAAACAGTATACAAGACCCAGTTATTTTATTCAATTTATTCAATATTATGAAAATATCAACTTTAAATAAGAAGTAAAAGAAGTCTGTTAAATTTTCTTTCCAATGATATTCTTAGCAGACCATAATAACAATATTTAATGAAATTTCAATCAATGAATATGTCCCAATGAATACTGGAGCATCACTATAATAAATAAATACCAACAAAATAAGTTTTTTTTTATCAAGTGACAATAATGTTTAAGTTCCATCTTTTAGTTTGGTTTATATGTAAGAATCCTAAATGCAATGTGCTCTCTTGTATTCAAACATGAAACAAGTCAATCTACTATAACAATTATGTTCGCAAGTTTGTGAGAAGCTCATTAAGTACAGACCCTGTTTTAATTTCTTACTAGTTATATTTGCAAGTGGGTATTTTTGTGACAACCTAATTAAGTATAACTATGTTTTGATATCTATCTGTCTGTAACAGCCATGTGTTTTTTTTTGTTAGAACCTAATTAAGTACAAACCATGTTTTGATATCTATCTGTAACAGCCATGTGTTTTTTTTGTTAGAACCTAATTAAGTACAGACCATGTTTTGATATTTAACTGTAACAGTTATGTTAGTGTTTTTTGTGAGAACCTAATTAAATATAGACCCTGTTTTGATATTTAACTTTAACAGTTATGTTGGCAAGTGTTTTTTGTGAGAATCTAATTAAATATAGACCATGTTTTGATATCTATCTGTCTATAACAGTTATGTTGGCAAGTGTTTTTTTTTGTGAGAACCTAATTAAGTACAGACCATGTTTTGATATCTGTCTGTCTGGAACAGTTATGTTAGTGTTTTTTGTGAGAACCTAATTAAGTACAGACCATGTTTTGATATCTATCTGTCTGTAACAGTTATGTTAGTGTTTTTTGTGAGAACCTAATTAAATATAGACCATATTTTGATATCTATCTGTCTGTAACAGTAATGTTGGCAAGTGTTTTTTTGTGAGAACCTAATTAAATATAGACCATTTTTTGATATATAACTGAAACAGTTATGTTGGCAAGTGTTTTTTGTTGTTGTTGTTGTTGTTGTACTAGGGTTTAACGCCATTTTTAAGCACACGATAGGCTATACATGGCGGCCAGTATTATTGGTGGAGGAAGAACCCGGGAATAATCCCGGAAAGAACCACCAACCCACAAGAAGCTACTGGCAAGCTTTCTCGTATAACTACATTAGCCGAATCTTAGACTTGAACCCACGCAGACAAAGGTGAGATGGCAGTGATCCGTAATGGAGAGCGCTTTAGACCACTTGGGGCCCCTTCAAGCAAGTATTTTTTGTGAGAACCTAATTAAGTTGAGTACAGACTATGTTTTGATATCTGACCTTGAATATTTATTGTACTGTTGCAATGAATTAAAAGCAGACCTCCTTTTGAATTATCATGTTATGTCTCTTGTATCAAACAAAGGAATAAATGAAAAGTTAAAATGCATGCAAATCCTACCTGCCTAAGACCTAGCAGCCTTGGACATGGGTCCTGTCAACTCATTTTAATCAAACACTTTTATAAATATTATTGTAATATAATTAAACTACCTTAACTTATCTTGCTTAGTAACCAATATGATCAAAGCAACCAAACATAACAAATACTTTAAATACTTTGTCTCACAGATAGGATTCATTGTGGGGCAGTAAGTTTCCGAGTCTGTTGTAAACATAAAAATTCCAGAATCAGCATTTAGAAATATTTTCAATGATGAGGGGATGTTTCACTGTTTCTTGCAATAAAATCATGGCATCATTATTTTACTAACAGAACAATTGGATAGCAATGCAGATAAATACAATGCAGGGAAACAGACTAATCAATAACAAACAAAAACTGTGATGTAATACACTGTTTTCATCTACACATGAAAGTTCTTGAAACCTGATGGAGTAATATTATTGATCTTAAAAGTAAAGGCAATTTTTAAAGAAAAACAAACTTCTTTATGTTTAAAAAAGCACTTTATTGGCAATTATTCACAACATGATTATAAAGCAAGTATTCTTACATCCCAGTCCCCTTCCCACCCCACTTACAGTATTCTTGATGTCCAGCAAGGAGATTAGTTTTGGAGGTCCCTCAGTAATCCACACCCTCACTTCTAACATTAATTTTGTTCTTGAACCATGCTGTACAGTTTTTAGAGGGTGAGGTGTATGTAACAGGCCAAAAGCTAAATAAAATATTGCCCTTAACTTGAATCAAGTACATTGTAGAAACAGCAGCACATGTATCTTGGTTTGTTTGTTTGATTAGGATTTTTAACGTAGCTTTAACAATTTTTCAGTCATATCGCTACGCTGTCTGCAGTGAGGCAGTTTATAGTGATGTCTAGCACTGTGGCATCATGCTGCAGACATGTAGCATGATGTCCCACCCAGTCACATTATCCTGACACCAGGCCGAGCAGTTCTAACACTAACTTCTTAATACTGAGCACCAAGCGAGGTAGCTGTTAGTACCATTATGTAAGTCTTTGGTATGACTCGGCCGGGGATCAAACCAACGACCTCCCACTTCTGCAGTGGACGCTCTAACCACTAGGCCACTGCAGCGGTTCATGTATCTTGCAGTGCCTTGCTGAATTGAAAAGTGGTAGGTTTTTGAATTTGTTGCACAAAGTGATTTCTCATGTATTTCCAGTCTGAATTCATCTTCATTATTTACTATTACAAACATAACGATATGGTGGAGTCTGCCTAACTAAATACTCCAGTGATGATATGACACATATAACCAGTGAGGTTATAACACATATATATAACAAAACATTTATGAAAATGAAGTTTAAAGTTGAATTATGAGACGAAAATATACTATGTTGATAAATCAACTTGCTATTTATCTGAAACAAATTTATTTCAGAAAAGTTTCATGATTTAATAGTGGTCCAATACACACTTAGAAATGTTTTGCAAGCTGTGGTATACATGTCTTTTCACCAATAGAATATTAGAGAAACAATCTTGGAGTAGAAAAAGAAAATTGTATGAAGTGTTTATAAAGATGCTGTACTGAAACTGTTTGGTTTACAAACAATCTGAACTTCTAACTAACCAAACCCTTACCCTCACATCACAAACAGTTCAAACTTCTAACTAACCAAATATTTACCCTCACATCACAAACAGTTTAAACTTCTAACTAACCAAATCCTTTCCTTAACATCACCCACCACACACAGCTCAATATTACAATGTATTTTGCTATATTGTACAATATGCAATCAATAGAACAGCATGGCACCAACTGACAGTACCCTGATATGACTGACTGACAGTACCCTGATATGACTGACTGACAGTACCCTGATATCAATGACAGACTGACAGTACCCTGATATGACTGACTGACAGTACCCTGATATAAATGACAGACTGACAGTACCCTGATATGACTGACAGTACCCAGATATGACTGACTGACAGCACCCTGATATGACTGACTGACAGTACCCTGATATCAATGACAGACAGACAGTACCCTGATATGACTGACTGACAGTACCCTGATATCAATGACAGACTGACAGTACCCTGATATGACTGACAGTACCCAGATAAGACTGACTGACAGGGAAAAATAAATACGCACTGATATAAACATATATGATCCAAAACTTGATCTGGTATTCTGGATGCCAAGATTCTATTATGAGCAGCTATTTGCATTTTGGGGAAATTTCTAATGTACTCTTATCTCTGACTGGCTATTTAAAATTCACATATTACGCTATGTTGTCGCAGAAATAATAAAAGATTTTCTTGCTGTAGCAGATATTCCTATCAGATGGCACAATGAACTAAAAAAGTAAACTGTAGTTGTTAACTATGGACCCCACACACACACACATAAATTCAAGAATGGTAGATGCATCAAAACCGGACTGGAATCAAGAAATCGGGGTGTACTGATGCACATATATATGAGAAATGGTTAATGTTACATGGCATCCTTCAAATCTGATCCTATATTCTGGGATATGAAACATGATTATAGAAAGCATCAATGAATTGCCACCCTGATTTATTGAATATAGCCCAGTTCGATAACATTGCCTTATATATATACCTATGTAGGTGTGATGGTTTATAAATAAAAGTTATTACAAATCGAACTATGTGTCTGAGAGAAGGTATAATGGAACATCTACCATGTGATATGAACATGGAGGACAGTACTATCTTAGTTCATTGTAATTCAAAGGATTGCAAAATCTGTGAGTGTGTCATGCAAATGTTGCTGTTTCTTTATTCATTATCTTTTTTTCTTTTTTTCTTCTGTGAATAGAGAAGCCTGTAAACATGCAGCAGCCTTACTATGAACTAGTTGACATGACAGAAGAAGAAAAGACGGACTTGGTGCTTCAACCTCAAAAGAGTGCCTCTGGAACAAACCATGAGCCAGAAAGCCAAGTCCAAAACAAGCAACAAGACCTTATATTCAAGAAACAAATAGACTGTGGATCCAAAGGCTTTCAAACTTCTGATTCACAAATATGGAAAAAACAAAGAAACCTGGAAATATCCAGACCTTAAGTGATAAACTTTTAAAGTGTAATCCAAATGCAGGATTTTTACTTCCTCATTCTGAAAAACTTTAAAAAAAATTAAAGACCAATTCATAGAAACTGTCCACAAGTACAAATCAGGTTACCAGAACCAGAGTTCATGAACTATGATGGTGGTAACTTAAAAAGTTATGAACAAACAGTTAAATATGAAAGTTACCTTGAAAACTTTCTGCAAGTGCAGATGACTGCAAAGCTATTTAGTTGACAACAAGAAAACAGTCCCTAAGAGCAATGAATGGATTGTTGCTAGAAGTGGTTGATTAACTTTTCAAATTTTGGGATGATTTGTAAAAAGCTACCCAACACTACACCCAACTCCATCTTAAAGACAGTCACGATACACAAATTTCACATGTGATAGTGTGAAATGGGGCGACAGTCATGAAGCAGCTGTACATAGGTTTTATATGAAAGACTCACTCTCAGGGATATCTGTAAAAGAGTGGATTTATTATCAATACCAAATTTCCACACCTTGGTTCAAGTCCAGATGGACTAGTTCATTGTTCTCATTGTGAAGATTCAAATGGAATTGTAGAAATTAAGACCCCTATAAATATATGACAATGTCATCAATATTAGCAGCAAAATGCAGGGACTTCTTTTGTACTGAGCTTGATGAACACTTACTATTAAAAAGAAGTCATTCATACTATTATCAGGTGCAGAAACAACTTGCAATTTCACAACACAAATGGTGAGACTTATGTGTTGACTTAAGAAGGATGTTCAGTAGATATTTGTTTTTTTACATTGAATTCCGAAAAAGTATGGTCACCAAGTTGAATGAGTTTTACCTCCATGCATTTAGTTTACTCTGAAATTTATATCCTACATATTAAACGTCGGAATGATTTAAAATCATTAGGTGATGCAAAATTCAGTAGTGTCAAAACAATGTCTGTGTTAGTTGGATACTTTTAAAAGAAGAAAAAAAAGAATTGAAATAGTACCTTCAGATTTTGTATGCTGTTAAAAGGTTTTATTATTCTCGTAAAATGTACATATAAAGTATTAAAATAAAGCATAATGACAGAATACAAAATAAGTAGCACCTGGTCCCATGGGTCAACATGTCCCTTTACACATATGTGTTTGTTTTTTTGTGTAAACATGAAACTATTTGAATGTTCAGAAATATTTCATTTCTTTGAACTGAATTGTTGATACTCAAATTACATTTAAATTTATGCAACAGAGTACCTGAAAGCAGTATAAATGTTTACTACATGTTTAATGATTTGATAGTTTCCTAATAATGAAATGCCAAAACATTTAACCTTTATGTCATTCCTGAAAGCATCAACGTTAAAATGTATACAAGTTCCAATAG
Source organism: Unio delphinus (assembly GCA_029339505.1). NCBI lineage: Eukaryota > Metazoa > Mollusca > Bivalvia > Unionida > Unionidae > Unio > Unio delphinus. The sequence goes on from JAQISU010000014.1 coordinate 3,779,780, forward strand.
CTTCTTACTAGGACTAACAATGCTTTTAGTGATGACAAATGTAATGACATTATAAGGTCAACCAAGTTATAATGTGATGACATTATAAGGTCAATCAAGTTATATTGTCATCACATTATAAGATCAATCTATGTTCCTTTTGTGATTTTTAGAATAAATCTATGTGTGCATTGTATTAAAAACCATTAAGAACAAGGACGTGTTGTGAGATGTGGTTACTATCAAGTAACTACTACTTCAATATATATTTTTTAAAAGTCAATTAAAAGCAGCATATTCAAAATACTACATTTTACGTACAAATTAAATCCTAGTCATGTGCATATTTTTTCTATTTTTTAATGAATATTTCCACAATAACCTGACAAAATTCATACCAGTATTGATACTTTTAATGTATGCTTGCATCTATTTATATAAAATGTATACAATCTGAAAATTTTAATCTTGATTTGGAGTTTTGTGCTCAGGAGATTGATAATTATTGCCATGGTTGCGGCTGAGAAAGCGTGCAACTCGTATTGTCCCCCCCCCCTTTAATACGGGATGTATGCCATGTGTTCCTGAATGTCCATCCGACCGCAGATCACATGCAAGAAATAACAATGTTTTCATAAAATAATTATCCTAGTAAAATACTTGCCACACCATCAAGATATTAACAAATACATTTATAACATTTTATATCCTTTTATTCATATAAATAACAATTAAGTATTACAATTATGTACTTAAAATGATAAAGTTAACTAAAATCTAAATCACATGTAAACTATTTCTTGTCATCTTTGGCATTTTTTTCATTTCAACTTGTATTATATTGTTAATCATCCAGTATCAGTGGTGGTTGTGGATTAGAGAACTCAGGATAGAACTTTCATACCATACTTAATTGTCCAGACATTGTTATAGACAAAGTACCCTGCAAAATTCAGTTATTTACTCGTTCAATTGCCATTTCAACAAATTCTAAGGTTGGCTATTTGCAGAGTCTCCTCCACTTTCCTGTAAATTGTTTGTGTTTAAAAGGTGGTATTATCAACTGGAGTCCTCTTCATTTTGTCATATTGGCAATTACAAATCCTTTCTCTGCCATCAAGGCATCTCCACATTCATAATTCAACATGATACTGTAATTTGCTTGTCACTGATGCTTCCAGCCAAAGCTCAGATACAAAAGTTATTATTCCAGGACTTATTCCAAGCAATGCTTTGCATGTCATGTGAAATTTCTCGTGTGAATACATCAATGATTTGTTGATCAAAGATTTTCTGTATAAAGTGCAGTCAATGAAAGACATTGGTGAAATATACCCCAAGTCACATGGTATATGAGTGATCATGTATGGAATGACAATGAGGACCTTATATAATTCCTAGTCTAGTCCAACTGCAAACCGCAAGACCCAGATCACACATCGCAAGCTGCAATGGCAGCTTTAAGTCTGTGCAGTTTGACTCAATATCATTCCATACTTTGGCAATAAAACATGCATGATAATTTCTGGAATTAGCAGCAAAGAAATACTTACATTAATGGCCATGTCTTTGGCACCTGAGACCGAACTTTCTCCCATACTAAAAGAAGAAAAGTGGAAAAAGTTTTTTTAAAAATATCTTTACTTGTGTTTGATACATGCAAAATGGAAAATGCAGCTGCAGATATGCATCCATTGCCACAGCCAACCTATGGACCCACTGGGTAACAAAGTCATAAAATTAAAATTTCATTGAATCAGATTTTCACTATATTGTTGTATTTTTAAAAATAAGTTTAGAATAATAATCATTTAAAACTGAAAAATACCCAATGGATTTTGTTTTTTCTCTAAAGCAAAATCAATTTCTTTGCACTTGTATCATCCTTTAATGTATTCTCATTACTGGGACCTCTGCATATCTGGTGTACCAAACCAAAACAATTTCACTTAGTATTTTGTTACAATGCATACATCTGTGCCTTTTCTCTCATTCACATGAACCAATTACAGTACTTCAACGTATGGTACTGACTATCTCTACAAATCACCCGTTTCTTATTAAGCCTTGTTTTTCCATCATGAGTTTTTCTACACGATTCAAGTGTCTGGTTCAACAAATTTATAGATTATATCTCACTACTGATACTGATATGGCTAAGAATTGTTTAATCTTTCAATAGAGTTGCAATCTTTTCAGATTTTCTCCCTCATTTTCCCAACATTTTAAACATCTGTCTGAAACTATATAAATGCTAGACTGTAAGAAATGACCAAGCAGGCACCGTCAAATGCAACAACAGAAGTTAGACTGGTTTACTGTACTTTTGTACATAATATGCCTTGATTTGTTAGTTTGTTTTATCAATAATTTAAGCGTCACCAGACAATACACAAATTTATGCACAAATGTCGCAATCGTTTGAGTGGGGAAAAATGCTTGCATTATGTGGTACACCGGAAGAATAAACTGGGCATTTAATTATTTTAAATGACTGAATCTGGCAGAAAAGCTTCCAACCTGTAAGTGTACACAATTTGTTTCTATCCATACCATTAACCAAGGCTGATTCCACCAGTATAGACCTTTCTGTTCACTTGTCCATGGAACCAGTGAGTTTCAGCACTTACTAGGCTTCATACTCAATGTACACTTCTTCACTACACTGCTTATCCACTACTCAATGTACACTTCTTCACTACACTGCTTATCCACTACTCAAGAATGACAGATACCTAATGCAAGTATGATATTAAAATGGGTCACATCCATAACAATATCACATTCTAATATAGGACCCCTTAGATAAACTAGACAAGATTTGTAACTTGAGAAATTGCAGTTAGTTGCAGCCCTTGATTATTCACACTAGCATTAAGAATCTAAGTAATCTTCCTTTTCAACAAACTGCCACACTTCCTTATGAGCACAACATGGGAGATGGTAAGAAACAGAGATTGTACAAAAATTCTTATTTCATCTGGTCAGTGTTATGCCATCTAATTAAAATCATGATACATTGGACAGGCATCAATAAGAGGTCAAGGTCAACTGAACTTGTGATTCAACTGAGCTTTGAAATTTTTTAAAGCAAAAGTCATTAAAAATTATCATTAATCATAAATATCAGAAATATGTGAAACCAAACATTTCAAAGGTCACCAGAACATAAACATTTTATTAATATAAGTTACATCTCAATTATGCCAGGTGGGTGTTATGCTTACCACATCAATAGTGGTGGTGTTTACAAAAATGTGCACTTTTATTAACACATTATCAGGGGGGCCCAAAGTGGCAGAAAGCACTCTCCATTATGGATCACCGCCATCTCACCCCATGGGTTTGAGTCTCTTATTCGGCCAATGTGGTTATGTGATAAAGCTTGCCAGCAGCTTCTCATGGGTTGGTGATTCTTTCTGGGGGTTTTCCCGGATTCTTCCTCCACCATTAATACTGGCCACCATGTATAGCCATTCTTGTGCTGAAAAAGGGTGTTAAAAAGGGTGTAAAACCCTACAACAACAGCAACACATTATCAGACCAAAGGTAACATGCCAGCAGATATTTAGAAAAGCATGCATCTTGTATCTGAAAGAATTACAACCATCTCAATGTCTGCTAACATGAGTACTGAATGAACCTCAATTCAAGAGAGATACTCAGTGGTGCCATCCAATGGAAGACTATTGATGCCATCCAATGGAAGACTACTGATGCCATCCAATGGAAGACTACTGATGCCATCCAATGGAAGACTACTGATGCCATCCAATGGAAGACTACTGATGCCATGAAATGGAAGACTACTGATGCCATCAAATGGAAGACTACTGATGCCATCCAATGGAAGACTACTGATGCCATCAAATAGAAGACTACTGATTGCCCAAAAGAATTGGAATGTTTATAAGTCATGAGCCCAACCCAATACTGACCAATCTGCTATCACATCAGCATTATGTGCTTTATAGATTAGACTGGCATACATTATGCCAAAAATAATCTGAGAAACTTGCAATATTTATTTTGAATAAGGTTGACAACAAAAAAAAATACTTTATTGACAAATTATCAGTAAAGTTTTAGTCCTGGTCACCTGTTGCAAGTGTAACTTATTCCAGGTGGAAAAAAAAATCCAGTGTTTCCATTTACCCTCATTTGTGCCTCAGAGACCCCCATATTTCTAATTTGACCCCCAGTTTTGATACCAACATTTGTTTTTTACTCAGTCTGACTCACTTTTGACACCAAGGAGAGTTTTAACACTCAGTTTTGTACCCCTAGTGGGTACAATGGAAATCACAACAATGTGACATTGTGTCATTTGTCAAACTTGTAAAGACATGATATATCGATGTTGAACATCATAATTAGTTTTAAGGTCGATAATACTCTCAGATTTCTTCTTGCAGTGTGAATCAGGATCTACATCTACTTGGCTCATGGATGAGTAAGCTGTAAATTTATACATAACCTGGCCAATTTGGATTACAAATGACTTTTCTGAGCCCTATTGCATAGATTGTCAAGTGTGACGATGGTGACATAATGTAGAAAATGCATTATAATTCTAAAAGTTGCCTGAAGGCAACCATTTGACAATTTCATTTCACAATTCTGAAATTCTGGTCATAAAAGAGACTGTTTATGTTGCAACAGAGTGAATCTACAATGTTCATTTGAACCCCATGAACAGCATGGATCAAAATAATAATAATAATGAGGACTTTGTACAGTGTCTAATCTTTAAAACCTTTAAGCACTTTACAACATATATAATGATATGAATACAACAACAAAATAACCTAAACACAAATTAGAAAACACAAAAATTATGTTGAAAATATTTAAGGCAGTAAACATTATTAGGACTTTAAGTTTGTTCTTGCAGTCGAAAAAGGTGAATTTTAAGAGCACTCTTGAAATAGATAACTGTGTCTTTGTGTCTAATTTTAAAGGTCAACTCATTCCATGATGATGGGCTTTGGTATGCAAAGAAGTTGTCCATATGACTTCGTTTTCATAGTGGGAATAATAATAATAATAATAATAATAATAATAATAATAATAATATTGCTTTATTTATAGAGGGTGACTCATTAGTCAAGGACTATTTGCCCTTGAGGCCCTCTTAATGAAACTATAACAAATGTACATTGTATAAAGATAGCAATAATTAGTGTTTATTTTAACAGGTTTAGTATTAAAATACTAAATTCCATTATCTATTAGAAACACATGCATGCTCATGATATCTCTTATTAATTACTCTAATATTTTCAGCCGATTTTACATGTAGTGGAAGCTTATTCCACAGAACTGTACCAGAGCAATGAAAACTCTTTTTGAAGTGCTCTGTTCTTGGTTTTGGTACCAGAAAGTTTCCATGTGATATTGATCTCAACTGGTATTGTGTTGAAAAAGGCCTGAATAAGTCCTGAAGATACTCTGGTGCAGATCCATGCAGACATTTATATAAAAGAACTGCCTTGTGAAAATCTATCCAGTCATATATTGTGAACCATTTGAATTCTGTAAATAATGCTTTTGAGGGATGATCAACAGATGTATCTAAAATTACATGTGCTGCTCATTTATGGAGTTTATAAATCCTGTCAAGCTCAGATTTAGCACAGTTTCCCCATACATTAGAACAGTAATCCATTGTTGGAAGAATATATGACTTGTAGTATAGGTTCCACATTTCCATAGGTAAATATTTCTTGATTCTGCTGAGAAGGGCAATTTTTACAAAGCTTATCAATTTCATCATTCTATAATAAACTATTATCTACAGACACACCTACAAGCCTTTCATTTTTGACATTTTCTAATGGATGATTATTTATTGCAAGAGATAGTTTTGGGTTCCCTGACTTGTGTAGCTTTTGTGTTGTCAGCCCCAGAATCATACATTTTGTTTTACCATCATTAATTACCATCCTATTTTGTTGTGCCCAGTTTTGGACTCTAATAAGGTCTGAGTTTAATCTTGTTTGGATAACTTCAGAACTAAATGTATACAAGGTTCCATCATCTGCAAACAAATCTGTATTAAATAATGGTAGATAAGGAAGAGGAGAGGGCCCAAAACTGAGTTTTGAGGGACTCCTGAATGAATAGTGCAAGTTTGAGAGCTAATATTGCCAATGCTTACTTGTTGAGACCTTTGGTTTAGGTATGATCTAAACCAGTTTAAAGAAGGATTGTCAAACCTGTAACAGTTCAACTTTTGCAGCAGAACTTCATGATCAACAAGATCAAAAGCTTTCTTGAAGTCAAGGAAAACAATCCCAGTCATATGTCCATTATCCATTTCCTTCAGGCAAAGATCAATTAATTTGGTAAGTTCTGTTTGGCACAAGTGGTAGTGAGTTTGTTTCAAAAAATGTATAGACCTGAATCGCTACATGGGAGAACATGTTTTGACAATACAGGAAGAATTGATATTGGTCTGTAATTTCCTGGATCCTCCTTTTCTCCTTTCTTAAAGATAGGCGTAACCCTTGCACATTTCAGTATTTCTGGAAAATTACCACTCATTATACTTAAATTTATGATATGCGTTAGTAACTTTGTTATTACTGGAGCAGCAATTTTAAGAATTCGTGGACCAATACCATACAATCCAGAGGATTTATTAATATTCAACTTAATTAGCATATCAAAAACATCTGCTTCACTAACATTAGCTTTTGAAAAATAAATATCTTCAGGAATTTTAGCTCTTATAAATAACAGTACAGCATCAAGTTCAATTGGGATGTTATTCTGGTTCTGAATACTGTTACTGGAGATGCTTATGAAGAAATTGTTGAACATTTCCACAATGTCTTGTACAGATGTTGCTATATCATTATTTTGCTCAAGTCTAGGGGGAAGACAACTGTTCTTGGGTGGGTTCAGCTCTTTTAGATGCTTCCACAAAGTTTTGGTACTCTTACTTTCATTAATAGCCTTTTTATAGTAGTTCTCTTTTGCCTTATCTATCAGGTGCATAGTTTTATTCCTCCACTTTCTACAGCTTTTCATGTCTTTTTTTCTTGTGGAAATTATCTCTTAGGTGCCTAGCCTAATTGAAATCAGGGGTAATCCACTTGGGTGTAATTTGGTGTTTAACCATTTTTGTTTTAATTGGGACATGCTTGTCTAAGGCTGCATTGAACATCTGATACCACTTGTCTAAAACAGTGTTGACATCAGCTATATTGCAGACTGATTGAAAGGGTTTGCAAACTAAATCATTTAAGAACATTTCCTCATCAAACTGTTTAAAGTCCCTGTATTGTATTTCAATGTGTTGCCCATTTTTAGATGATTTCAGAACATGTCTAGTTATACAGACTGGGTAGTGGTCACTCAGTGGTCACTCACTGGCACATTTATTTCACTTATGTTTTCAGGTTTATTAGTATAGACATGATTAATGATAGTAGCACTTTTGTCTGTTACTCTAGTTGGAGTGTTACTTAATTGAGTAAAGTAGTAAGTTTCAAAGTTACTTATCCATGTTAATGGTGGAGTTTTCATGTAGTCAATGTTAAAATCACTTAATACGATAATTTCTAAATCTACCTTTAGTAATGCTTTTTGAATTTGAGCCTCAAATATATCAATCTATATCAATGGAATAATGAGTATACAGTTGTCAGAAGAGGAACGTAATTATCTTGCTGGTGTGTACATATGGGTGACATCAGATAGGTATGTCGGATTGGAGTCGGTCAGTAAAACATGGCACAGCGAACAAATGATGGATTTGATTCTGGATCAAATTGCTAACATTGGTACAGACCAGTGAGTGTGTGAAGTTTCTGGAGTAGATATCAAGACAAACCAGACACAACTGAGTTACAATAGTCCAGTCTTGAAAGTACTAATGAATACACAAGTGTTTTAGTGGCATCAGCCAAAAGATATTTGTAAATGGAGCTGATGTGTCTCAGCTCAAGATATGCAGCCTTGCAAATCCCTTATAAAAATGCAATCCTAAATCAAGCTTGCACGAGCTTGTGACAGCTCGTAGCATGCTTCTTATAATCTTCAATGTAGCTCTCAGACTACATGGGAGCTCGCACTGAGCTCGTAGAAGTAATTTGGCTACATTCAAGTAAAGTTGCTCGTACAATCTTGCTAGCAAACCCTGCTGATAAATTATCTATAAAATGGATATTGTGAAAAATTAAATTACTAGAAAATGTAACATTTTGTGTATAAAATCATTAATTTGCATATCAAAACAATAATCTTGACTTGTTTTGAAAAAGGTATTAAAATTCCACTTCTAATAGTTATTTGCTAGGTTGTCTAGTTGGCCACCTCTGGTAAAATAATAATAATAAGGACTTTATTAAAAGAAGCTCATTTGGTCAGGCCTTCCCTCTACATTTACAATTTGTACATGTAATATATATATATATATATATATATATATATGATGCACAGATTTTTACAAGATGAGGTGTTTTAGACAACAAATACTATTAAAACTAGATAATTGATCTATTGCAACAATAAAATATGTACAAAGCTTTAAGTATAAGTACATACAGGATTCATACAAAGAGTAGTAGTGAAAATGTATAAAATATTATATATATATATATATATATATATATATATATATATATATATATATATATGGTTTATGTCTTCTATTTTGATGTACATGTCTGCATGGTCCAGACTTACTACATGAATGTATATTTATCAATCATATTCAACAGAATTGGGGAGCACACAAGCAAAAGCAGTGTTCTTGCCATCGTTTAATTGGATATACACACACAAGTCTCTGTCATTTGTAATTGGAACTATTTTGTACTGCACATACTTATTTCAAAGGGACTATATTAACAGGATTTTCATCAATCACGCCATTTTCAATTGAAACTTCAGTATTATTTCTCAGTTCCTTTATGAATGCATAATATTGTGCTTGACACAATCAATGGTACAATTTCTGTGACACTGTATATACTTCAATATATTTCTCATCATGGCCAAATTTTCTTGATTCATCATTTTCGTAGAAAATAACAGTGTACGAGTTTCGTTCTGAAACTGCAGAATACTGTAAAGATTGAAACAGAATTCCATCTTTATACATCCTGTAGAAACAAAGCACTTTTTAGGTTCATTAATGCCAAGGATTGAAGTTAAATGGTTGAGCTGTTCATCTGAAAGTCTGTGTAATACTTGACTGTGTATTACTCGACTGCCTATAACACCAATACCATTTTTTTCCTCCATATTTTGAACTAGATTACGGGTGTACATTTTTTGTGCAAAAAATGTTCTTTTTTAATTTAAAAATAATTTTAAAAAATTCATTGCAATATTCACTTTAGTATGGGCACTCTGTTCCATTATGATAGCAATGTATCGCATGTATATAGGAATACAGTTCTTCAATATGATTGGTTCATTCAAAATCGAGGCTACCATGCCTGTATTTACCTGCCATATTGGATTTTGCAAACAGTTACCACTGTTACTGTATCTCGTCTTCGTAATATGCAACTTCTAATCATGTTGAATAGGAAAGAAGAATAATTCAGAATTTTCTCCAAGAAAGACAAGAAACAGAGCTGGAATGACAATTGTGCCGTCCTGTTAAGATTTGCGAAACAATTTGGTAAAGGAGAAAACTCTACGTTTTGCAAATTGTGTAATGTGATTTCGCTACTGGGCATGCAATACAAGAGCACAAAAAATCTAATTAACATCAGCTTGCTGCTACATCTGGTGTTATTCAACAGATTACATCAAGGAACACTGTGGAGAGAGTAAGGCATCAGAAACTTTGAAGCAGTTCAACAGTATAATCAACAGCAAGTGTGGCACAGCTAGATGTTACCTGAATGAAATGTGCTGATTTTAAAGACATTTTACTTCATAACAGCTTATGAATTGGATTTATTAAGATATTTAAAAAGTCATGTGATCTTAAGTTTGTAGTCCATTCGTTTATTTTAACTGTATTAGATTCAAAAAACTAATTTGGTTGTTTTTAACACAATCATAAAGCATGGAAGTTTCATTTTTCATTTATGACAATTACTTTTAGAGAGGTTGGTTCACTGAGCACTGTGGATTGAGATAGGCATCACCAGCTATGAATGAATATCATCAACAGCAAGTGTGGACTGCCAGATGTTCCCAAAATAAATTGACCATCCATTTAGTACATATGCACAAATCTGACAAAGAATGGCCACCTTCCCCCCTCCCCCATGAATACTTATTAAGACATGCCCCACCTGTGTACATACTCTTGATGCCAAACGAAAGTTTGTCTAGTGTCCGCTAAAATTCAAAACGTATACTGAAGACAGTCTATCAGGTTACATATTAGTCATATTATAGAGGTTTCGCATCCATCCACCCTGTTTCTTATGCATATGTACATTATCAGTAGAAACGAACACTATATGCAAGCGTATGCATTTTGGTTACCCCATCCATGTGTACGTACTAAATGGATGGCCCCTAACGCCAATTTTTTAAATGACCTTTAAACTTTGATTTTTTTTCAGTCAGTTGGATTTATTAAATTGTAAAATATCATCTGAAATTAATTTTTCTAGTCAGTTTGTTGGTTTTAATTATTGTATTAAATTCTAAAACTTATGTTTTGTTTTTCAAAATTAATTAAAACAAATATTTTGGTGCATTGAAGAAAAAAAACCATTAGCTGTAAGACTTTAGTTTTGTTTCATAATTTGTATTGTGTTGCATTTGGTGAGAGTTCACTGTATTTATTTATATGAAGCTTGATCTTCCCCATTGATCGACCAGGGACGACAAAGTTTGCTGTATAAAGGTCTCACTGTAAGCGAGACTAGCTAAGCACAAGCTTGTATTGAACTCGTTACAATTCATTGCCAGCTTGCTACTTTGCTTGTACGAGCTTGTGCTAAACTTGCAATGAGAATACAAGCTTGTTATGTGCTATCAACAGCTAGTACAAGCTGGTTCACAGCTCGCGACGAGCTTGTATGCTCATTGCGAGCTCGCGCAAGCTAGGTGGTTGACAGTGCCTCACGAGCTTGCGTGCTTATTGCTAGCTGATGCAAGCAAAATTTAAGCAAGCTTGCTATATGCACGCGTTGAGCGTCTCAAAGTAAGTTCTTGTTATAGTGTATAATGCCATTTTTTAGCACATCATAACGCAATACATGGCAGCCAGTATTAATGGTGGAGGAAGAACCTGCGAAACTCCCCCCAGAAGAATCACACTCATGAAAAGCTATAGGCATGTTTTCTCACATACCCACATTGACCAAATCTTAGACGCAAACCCATGCAGACAGGAGAGATGGCTGTGTTCTGTAACCGAAAGCACTTCAGACCACTAAGCCACTTGGGGCCACTCTCAAAGTTAGTGACTGGTGGTTTCCTATGGTTGGAAAACTGCTTCTAAAGCACTATGAAAGACATCCACATTATTTCATAAACTTATATCATTACATATTAGGACGAATTGTATTTTCTTCCAAAGTCTTGAAGATTTACTGAGAATAGGAAACAAGTCTTTCAGAACTTCTTGACATATAACTTTTAGATCAAGTGAATTCATAGGCATCTTTGGTGAACACAAAGTTTTTTGTGCCAAACAATGATAAGCAAAGGTGCATTGGGTTCATCTGTTTAAATTCTTGTTGCTGTGCCACTTTGTGACCTGTTATTATTGATGCTCTATCACTCCCAAGGGCACTCACACTTTTATCTTTAAAAAATTGGAATAAAAAACCAAACAAACATTTCTACTGTTACATTAACTTTCTTCACTTCAGGAAAACCAAGAAACTTTTTCTGCAGCTAAAATGTCACTGACAGCTTTGTCATAAACAAGTTGCTTTTTGTGCAGATACATGTATGTCAGACTCTCTACTTTCATCACTTTCTACAAATTTTTGTTTATACCAGCCTGTATAACCTCAGCGCAAAATTGTACAAATTCTTCTTCTCGAGAAATTAATTCAATGCATCAAACCCATTTGCATTTTGCATGCTGCAATTTTCATTGAGTACATAGCAATGGAAATATTTTAAATGGATGTAAAATATACTGTCATCACCACATACAGTATAGGAATATATTTTTTTCAGACTCTTTCTTTGAAACAGCTTGGAAATGTAACGAGTAGATTAGTCTTTAATCCCTACATGTGATCTGGCGATTCCACATGCCATGAAAAACTTTATGTCCATGAAAAAAGATTTCTGGACCTTTAGCAGTTTATGTAACCCAGCATCTGACATCACTGGAGAACAATCATCATTGAAGAAGTTAATGCATAAGTGGCATCACTGTCTTCATTGTGCCATTAAGTTCGTATAATTCTGCCAACAAGGACTTGAAGTTGAAAATAATCAGTAATCAGAATTGGTATGCCAAAATCTTCATAAAAGTATGCATACTTTTCACTGTTGGACATGTACAAATTCTAACAGCACAGTTCTTGGTAGTGATGGAACTTAGTCAGAAATTCATAATCGATAATCGGTTCCCCTTAACCAACTGATCATCAATTATAATCGGTTACTAAGAGCAAATCATAATTTTTTTTACACAGTTATATCTTTGATCAAGAGTTCAATATGAAACCCATAATGCAGTTTTGATGTTTTAGATCATCCATCAAACCCATTATTGGCATGTTTTCTTTGCTAAGAAATGAGATGCCCCCGAGTTCTTAAAACTTGCTGATGAAATCTCCATTTTATTTCATGTTTTAAGCATTCAATTTCTAATTCTGATTTTACAGCATTTATATCCGTTTGCATTGCACAAAGTTCAATAACCTGCACAATGATGGTAACATTTCCACCCTTGTGCTTCTTAAGTTTATAATTTGTTCTGTAATTCTTGCTGATAAATGTCCTTCACAGACTAATCCATGTCAGCAAATGCAATAAATCCATTATGTGCAGGATGAACAGGAACAAAGTAAAGCAGCAAGTGACAGAACCAACCTCATGATGAAGATACCAGAACAAAATTGAAGAAAGTGGGCTGTAGCAACAGTTTTCCACTATTCATGCTTTTGTGCTTCTCAAAGTAAGTTCTTGTTATTGTGTATAATGCCATTTTTTAGCACATCATAACGCAATACATGGCAGCCAGTATTAATGGTGGAGGAAGAACCTGCGAAACTTCCCCCAGAAGAATCACACTCATGAAAAGCTATAGGCATGTTTTCTCACATACCCACATTGACCGAATCTTAGACGCAAACCCATGCAGACAGGAGAGATGGCTGTGTTCTGTAACCGAGAGCACTTCAGACCACTAAGCCACTTGGGGCCACTCTCAAAGTTAGTGACTGGTGGTTTCCCATGGTTGGAAAACTGCTTCTAAAGCACTATTAAAGACATCCACATTATTTCATAAACTTATATCATTACATATTAGGACGAATTGTATTTTCTTCCAAAGTCTTGAAGATTTACTGAGAATAGTAAACAAGTCTTTCAGAACTTCTTGACATATAACTTTTAGATCAAGTGACTTCATAGGCATCTTTGGTGAACACAAAGTTCTTTGTGCCAAACAATGATAAGCAAAGGTGCATTGGGTTCATCTGTTTAAATTCTTGTTGCTGTGCCACTTTGTGACCTGTTATTATTGATGCTCTATCACTCCCATGGGCACTCACACTTTTATCTTTAAAAAATTGGAATAAAAAACCAAACAAACATTTCTACTGTTACATTAACTTTCTTCACTTCAGGAAAACCAAGAAACTTTTTCTGCAGCTAAAATGTCACTGACAGCTTTGTCATAAACAAGTTGCTTTTTGTGCAGATACATGTATGTCAGACTCTCTACTTTCATCACTTTCTACAAATTTTTGTTTATGCCAGCATGTATAACCTCAGCACAAAATTGTACAAATTCTTCTTCTCGAGAAATTAATTCAATGCATCAAACCCATTTGCATTTTGCATGCTGCAATTTTCATTGTGTACATAGCAATGGAAATATTTTAAATGGATGTAAAATATACTGTCATCACCACATACAGTATAGGAATATATTTTTTTCAGACTCTTTCTTTGAAACAGCTTGGAAATGTAATGAGTAGATTAGTCTTTAATCCCTACATGTGATCTGGCGATTCCACATGCCATGAAAAACTTTATGTCCATGAAAAAAGATTTCTGGACCTTTAGCAGTTTATGTAACCCAGCATCTGACATCACTGGAGAACAATCATCATTGAAGAAGTTAATGCATAAGTGGCATCACTGTCTTCATTGTGCCATTCAGTTCGTATAATTCTGCCAACAAGGACTTGAAGTTGAAAATAATCAGTAATCAGAGTTGGTATGCCAAAATCTTCATAAAAGTATGCATACTTTTCACTGTTGGACATGTACAAATTCCAACAGCACAGTTCTTGGTAGTGATGGAACTTGGTCAGAAATTCATAATCGATAATCAGTTCCCCTTAACCAACTGATCATCGATTATAATCGGTTACTAAGAGCAAATTTTAATTTTTGTTACACAGTTATATCTTTGATCAAGAGTTCAATATGTTTATAAATGTACAGGAGTAATCTCTTTTAATGACATGTATACTTTAATCTGACAATAATATTACATAGTGTGTTACTTTTGTTCTACAACTTTGTTAAATAAATGCAACTTTTTATGGCTGATCAGTCATATGTAATTGAAATACTGCTACAATCCCCCCAAATTCTTTCGTTCATATGTGATGTGTCTATAATTTAAAGTATAGAAGGACACGATTTTCTTGTTTGTCATTGTTTATAAATACTACAAGCGATGTTGCAATTTAACTGAAATAAATCAACAAAATGTGTTTAAATGTATTAACTGAACAATTTAACAACTTGACCATGTAATAATAACTATATGTTCCTAATTATGAATCGTAAGGTTTTTGTTTGTAGTTGTGAAGGGATTAATAAATTTCAGGTCAACTTTAGTGGCTGGGAGTTTGACTAACCTTTGTGCTTTGCATTCACCTAAAAAGTAGTCTCCCTTTACTCACAATCGATTATGGAGTTCACAATCGATAATCAGAACAACAATAGTTCTTGGTATGGTATTTCTTGTCATTAATTTTCTGTTTAAATTGAAATGTTATACAATCAATTATCAATCATGTAATGTACAAGTTAACAAAATTAATTAATTGTAATGGGATAAGGTAAAGTCACATAAGATGGATCAAAGCAGACAAGGAGAGTCGGACATGTGTTAATTTATTTTATGGGCCTGTAAATAATTTTTTACAATCATGTGCTTTGAAACCTATCTTTAATAAGTATCAATCAGCAGTTTTAAGCACCACAACATATTCGTATTATAAATCCTTACACAGTATTTTGAACACTTGCATTTAATAACATTGACAAGATTAAGAGACTTATTTTGTATATCAGAGAAATATGAACTACCATGTTACTCATACTCATACAAAATCAGCAGTTTTTCAGTTTCATAGTCAGATACACTTTTGTTTTCAAGTGATTATCATACATGTACTATTCTGATGGCAACTTCACATCATTTCTTTGATAGCATGCACAAGGAAGCAGATGAATGCTATTCTCAAAAGACTGGACAACACAATTTTGGATAGTTTTGATATACATGTATATACAAAATAGTCTGATAGTTATGGAATAAACTATACAATAAGTCATTCACACTGAACGAAAAACAACAATTAAACATCATCAGATTTTTGCACAGGGTATTGCAAATGTGGAAGCAAAAATGCATTGGAAACCAATGAAACACAAGGTCCAGCAAATGCTAAATCCGATGCGGAATTTTTTAAAGAAAAAATTAAACTAACAAATTAAATAAATTATTATTCAAAAGAAAGTCAAATATCTTCACCAATTTATTCTACCTGCAAACAAAATTAATTAACATGGTAAAAGCAAAGAGAATTATTATAGCTTTAACATCAAAAACAACCACAATTAGGATTGATCACAGTTCCTAACTGCCTTAATTTTTCTTTTTGTTTAGTATAATACTATGCATTTCACCATATGACCATTAGAAACCTGATGTTAATTATTGGTTACACAATAACACACACAATGCTCTAAATGACTGCGTGGAGAGAAAAAAAAAATGTTATAGGGACAACCATTCTTCTGGTGCAAGCAAATTTTGACATCCAATTTTTGGACAGGGACTTCACAACTTTATCAGTTTCACTGAAATAAGTCCAGTACTGCAATTTTTAAAAACACATGGAGAACCCAGGTATTTTTCTGCCCAGACATGCTTAACTACAATTTACTATCTCACTTTTAGGGCATGGATTCATACATGTGTGTAGGGGTTGAGCCTTGGGCTTGACCAATGTGAGTGAGAAAGCTTACCTGTAGTTCTTTCCTTGGTTTTCACAGGTTTTTCCTTCACCACTTACAATGGCTGTCATGTATAGTGTATTGTGTCAAAAAATGGTGTTAAACCCAAAACAACATCACTTCACTTTACTGGCAACCTTTCTAAGCCAATTCTGACTTAAGACCAATTAGGAAAGAAAACATGCAACAGAAAATTTACCTCAGCCTACAAGGTACATGTTTGTGATTGAAGCTGCCTGCAGCTGTTAGTGAATGTTGAAGTGATCCAGCACTCTCAACAGTACATAGTGTGGCAGGCTCCCAATACAACCCTGTCACCACGTCATTATACACAAAAGTGGTTGGTAAACACTGGGCATTCCTGAAAGAGAAAGTTGGAACATTCTAATTTTCTGGGTTAAAATTATGTGCACTTGTACCACTAAAGATGCCTCGGATGCAGGAGGTCACAGGTTCGTACCCAAGCTGAGTCATACTAGAGACTTTGTAAAAATGGAATTAACAACTGCCTCGCTTGGCGCTCAGCATTAAGAGGTTAGTGTTAGGACTGGTCGGCCTGGTGTCAGGATAATGTGACTGGGTGGGACATCATGCTACTTGTCTGAGGCATGATGACCCAATGATAGACATCCATATAAACCGCCACACTGCAGACATCGTAGTGACATGACTGAGATTTTTTAAAGCTACATTAAAAATCCAAATCACACACACATGCACTTATAGAAATTATATTATTTTTCTCTAGTGAATCCTTTAAGCACAAATGAAATGTCACCTTCAATTTATAGCAGTCGAGATACATCATCATCTACACACAACAAATACATGAACTGTACTTACTAAGCTCCAATGGCCACCAGAAGTCAGTTGCCTCCCACTCTGATGTTGCTACAGATCAAAATCTATTCTTATACTTTTGGACGACATCTAATCTAATAAAAAAATTACCTTTCACAATACTGTATGTTCTGGAAGCCATGTACAATGAGCTGAAGACCATTTCTATTTAAAATCCAATAACAATATCAATGGCCTTATAATTATGAAACAAAGTTTCACTAAATCTAAAAGCCGTAAATGACAAAATGAAAATTTAATTATACCCAATCAATATCAAGGTCTACTCAAGAAAGTAGGGTTCCCACTAGTTGTACATAGCCAGATTTTTATATACTCTGTCAAATGTACAATATCAAAGATGGAACCCTTGAAATAGTCCCCATTTTCTTTTTTTACTCACTCGGCTCCTATGCAATATTCAAGATTCTAAACTGTTCACAACAGTAAATTCAAATTATCATACATATCTAAAGACAATGATTTGCCTATAAATTCATTAATTTAAAAATTTAACTTTTAATCAATTACTGATGTTAATTGGTGGGAACCTTATGAATGAACAAGATAATCAGTGACAAAATAATCATCAGTCACCATTACAAAATACAATCAACAATGGCTCCATTAGTGCCAATAAGAGCTGAAGTTGCAGAGTTTATATAACCTATTAACATTCTCTTACCATGAGGACTGCATCCTTAATTTAAACCTTCATTGTCATCCACTTACCATTAAAAATATTGTACCAAAAATACTCACAGTTACTCAGATTAGAGAGAATTTACAGGACTAGAAGAACTAACACATCTATGGATAGATGAACACAGACTGAAGCACCAACATGCCACATATCACAATACATCTGAAAATGTTCCAATATTATTGTAAAAAGATAGCATGTGGCCCTGGGTTTAGCTATACTTTACTCTTAATGAAGCAAGATGAGTCATACTATACATCCACACTTACATAAAAGTACACAACCAAGCACATTAAAATACATGTATATAGTTGTACATAGGCTGGTAGAGTAAAACCTGTATTCAAAGACCACTGCCACGAGAGACCACCTTTCTCAAAGCACTGATTTATCAATTAAGCAAAATAAATGTTTTTCTGGTCAGGCGATTATCCGTTTTTGTGTTGTCAGTGACTCTAACACTTTTTCCCCACCTAGATTATTTTAAAAATATTGATTAGTACATCTAGTTGAGCCCAGTACTTCAAGCATTATATCATATGCACCAATCATTTTAATGTATATAATGTTTCTAAAAACCTATCTACCTACCCTAATTTAAAACCTGTGGAATGGGAAACTCATATGTTTGGGGTCTTATATACTGTTATGTCCTGTCATGAGAGCATGTGTCATGAAACCAGGTCCTCAAAGCAGATCTATTGATGATAAATATTCAACTTGTCATGAAAGACCACATGTCTACAATACCAGAACTTTTGCCAAAAGAGTTAGTCTTTCAAGACAGGTTATACTACTGCAATTTTATTAATTTGTTACATGCTTAAATAGGGTTCATGTTTAAAAAATAATATAAACTTTTTCCTCACCAAAAATAAAAATGTCCAGACCGCTTGAAAAGATATGAACCAAAATATTAAAGCCTATTCCAAACATAAAATAACAGTCATGTTATAAGTTTACAACTAAGATGGTTTTAATAACATAAATTTGAGTCTTTTTGAATACTTATAAGTAATTATTCAGTTTTTCTAGAGGCAGTAATACATAACATTAAAAAAAATATCAAGTGATAACGTCTTACGTTGTTGAACTACGTGTCATAAGTGACAAATACATGACCTGCATGACTTTTACTAATGTTAGACTCAGTATGGCCTATTTAAAGTGTTTATGACCTTGAAAACTTAGACAACCTAACACAAAACAAAGATAATGATTGTATACATCAAACTCAACCTCAAAATCAATTACATATTCAAGCAACAAGGAAGTAATGTTTTGACAACAAACCCGTGGTTGTGGAAAAACGAGCGTACGACAAGGTTTCATTGACATTGACAAAACCGACAACCCTTCTTCTGGTGCATGCAAATTTTGACATCCCATTTACCTTATACCAGTAAAATAAAATTCTACCTGCAACAATAAAAATATATCAAGAAAACAATTTTAACCAGTAGAAACTGCTTTCTCACCATTACTACTCTTATTCATAGACAGTCGTCCATATTGCATTAGGCGATGTATGTATACCAACGATTGGATAAGGTGATGTGTAAGGACTAACCAATTGGTCCATCAGATAGAGGCCCAAGGTAGGTGAAAATCTGGGACAATATTCGGGTTGAACGCATTCGGATATATTCGGATATTTCTGCGAGACAAATATATTCCAGATTAATATGTAGTAGCTTATAGAAAAATCGCACATTTTGAAAATGTTTCCCTGCACACAAAAAAGAAGAGCAAATTTGGTCTTTATTAACTATTTCTATGAGTGGATTTAACGTTGGAGATACTGAGTAGGGTAATGGGTCAGAAAGGACCGGTACGGAAAAAACCTGGGTTAAAATGGCCCGGTCCAGAAAGGACCTGAACGGAAAAAGGCTCGGGTTCTAAAGGACTGTTTTAAAGATTGACAACAACAACAATACTACTACTACTACTACTACTACTACTACTAGTAGTAGTAGTAGTAGTAGTAGTAGTAGTAGTAGTAGTAATAGTAATACTACTACTACTACTATTAATAATAATAATAATAATAATAATAATAATAATAATAATAATAACGACAGCTTTTCTACAATACCCATATCTATTTACTTCAAAATCAATGACATTTTTTACATATGTTGCTAAAAATTCTGAGCTGCAAAAAATGAAGCACTGGTCAGTGAGGATGAACACCAAGACTAAAATAAAGCACTGATAGCAAACAGTAGACCTTTAAAGATTACACAGTAACTATATCAGAAATGATTCAGCGATCGCATTGTAAGTTCCACTCTTCTTTTGCCTGTTTTCTGTCACAGATTTATTCAATATGCTAGGAAACTTTGATAGTCACAGTTAAGACTCGAATACAAGTCTTTAGAATCACACATTTTTCCCATGCATCAAATCTCAACGACGATTATCTGTAAACTTCAGGTGTATGGTACTTGTGCCGTTTTCTTCACCCATAACGTGTTATTCATCATCATTTGTTCTTATTTTCCATTTCATATATATTTTAGTGAACATTTCTTTTTTTTAAGATTTCTAATATTTTGAATATGTTCTTAATGAATAATTTATGTATCTTTCAAATTACTGTGACACAAAGAATGAAGATTTTGAAGCTACTGAGCTTGGATTACTTATATTTATCGTTTTGTTTAAAAGTATGTAATTGGTGTTTCAACCACTACTCAAGTCTAAAATGCGGCGGGGGGGGGGGGGGGAGAAGGGCACGGAGAAAATATAGGAACGTGTAATATTCAAAGATCTCACATTATAGACCAGCTCGATTGCTTTCATGTCATTTTCTTACAGATGCTCATACATTTCTGTAACAATTGTCGATACAATACTGCAGTAAATTTCAATAAATATTTGTCCCTCTATGTATTATTAAATCAAAATGTTTGAACTGCATCACACTTCAAGTTCCATAACTGTACTTTTCTTTAAGCATGTATTTAATATTTTGTATATGATTGTTTTCTAAGATTGAATGTCCAATAAAATCATCTGTTCTTACGAGACTTTCTGATAGCCACATATTTGATCTCCAGTTGCAACATTATTTTCTACCAAGATTATTTACATTCTGTGATGGACAGCCACTGTGGCTATCTCGCTGTAGTATTTTCATGTTCATATAGTATGCATGTATTGATACAGAGGCGTAGCGATGATATTTTGCGCCCGGAGACAAACTATAAAATTGGCGCCCCAGCGATCTTGTGACAGATTTATTACCCTTGTTTTCTTATTAAAATGTAACGTTGTAAGCCTCATTTTGGCGCCCCTGTACCTTGGCGCCCGGGGACATATGTACCCCCCCCCCGGTCCCCGTCCCCCGCTACGCCTCTGTGTTGATAATTTGGCGCATATCAGCTGCTGTTATTCTAGGATTGCATCCCATGTCGTACTTTTAACGCTGATAGCCACTGTAATGCAATCTTCATGTGAGGTACGGTTTCTTGTTGAAAAGTGAATATCTATGTATGCATGTTTTTATTCTTCGGTGCTTATTTGCGGCTGTTCTTCTAGAATTGTATACTATATTGTACTGTTAAATCTATTTAACAGCCATGATGTGCAATATTGATGTTGTGTAAGGTATATGTGTATAATTTGATATTAGAATTTTATATTTATGTATTATCACTAATTTTTCTTATTTTTTATAGATTTATAAATCTGAAATTGCGTTCGTTAGCGTTTTTGTGTTTTGCATAACGTATTTTACAAACTTTTTCCAATTCATATACCTTTAGTTAATTTTTCCCTATTTTCCGTATTATGATATTATCAATATTTTCTACATGGATAACTTAATGTAGCTTTCAAATTACTGATCGGACAAAAACGTTGTCATCTGTCATCTAAAGATGACGATTTTGAAAATACTGACCTTGAATGACCTACTTATACGATGGGAGTATTGACATATTGTTTCAACATAGGTAATTCGTTTTTCAACCATTACCCATGTCTAAAATAATTAGCTTTATGCAGAGAGAAAATTTGTTTTTGGATGAATGCGCAATATTCATAGCTTTCACACTGTTGATTTTGAACCAAAAGTGGAGAGAATTTCGTTTGCTTTCATGTAATTTTCTTAAAGATTCTAAATTTCTGTAACAGTTTTGATACAATATTACAGTAAATTGAAATCACAAAATTTGGTCCTATATATAGCTTTAAATCTAGATGTTTGAACTTTGCGTCACACAATCAGTTTGTTTTAAGCATGTCTATAATATTTGTATGTGAAAATTGTCTTTTATGAATATGCAATACAATTGTACGCTCTTTCTGACAGCCACATATTTAATCACGAGTTGTAGCACCGTGTTTCAACATTCTTCTCGTCTTTTGATCTGCATTAGGAAAATAAATGCGTGGAAATTATGAATAAATATATACCGAATCTCATAAATGTTCCGCATATAATGCACTAAAAATAAAAATCGCTAATTTTTAAAAAATTATTCATTAAGTTTTGATTCTGAAATTTACATTTAAGATAGAGTAATCATCACATTTCCCTAATAAATGCATTTAATGAGAAACTTGTATTCGCAAGCACAAATGACCGATATGATAAAAGCCGACTCAACCATAGCCAAAACGCACAAGACCAAATCGACTTCGACCGACATTATTGGAGGAGAAAACCCCTCTTGTACGTGACCTTTTGTTTACTTCCATAAGGTATATGCGCATGAGCAGAAACAAATAATAAAATAATTACAACATGTAATACCTATATAAACGGCAAATTCTTCATTTGTGATCAACCTATTTTTTACTTTCAGTCTTGTTTTCCAGTGAATAATAATAATAATAATAATAATAATAATAATAATAATAATAATAATAATAATAGTAATGAAAACTTTGTATAGCGCCTAATCTTTCGAACCTCTAAGTGCTTTACACCATCAATAATGATATGACTACACTACATAACAACAAATGACAAAAACAATGAAATTGGAAAACATAAAAACATGCTGAAAACATATAAGATACAAAACATGATTAGGTCGCTAAGTTTGTCCCTGCAGTCGAAACAGGAACAGGTGAGTCTTAAGAGCACTCTTAAAAGGGACCACTGTGTCTTTGTGTCTAATTTCAATGGGAAATTCGTTCCACATCGCCGGGCCCTGGTGAGCAAACGAACGTTGTCCATATGACTTTGTTTTCACCTTGGGAACAATGAGTATACGATTATCAGAAGAAGAGCGTAATGATCTAGCTGGTGTATATACATGGGTGAGGCTGGATAGGTATGTTGGACTGGAGTCTGTCATTGAAACATAGCACAGAGAACAAATTTTGTGTTTGATTCTGTATCGAATTGATAGCCAATGAAGGGTACAGAGCAGTGGTGAGGTGTGCTCTGATCGAGGTACTCTAAAGATGATCCGTGCAGCTGTTTTTAACTTTTTGAAGTTTCTGGAGTAAATATTGTGACGAACCAGACAGAATTGAGTTACAATAGTCCAGTCTTGAAAGTACTAATGAACAGACAAGTGTTTTACTGGCATCAACTGAAAGATATTTACGAATGGAACTGATGCGTCTTAATTCAAGATATGCAGCCTTGCATATGTTCATGACGTTTTCGTGCAATGTGAGAGTACTGTCTAGAGTAACGCCTAGGTTCCGTACTGACTGTGAGAATTTAATATTGGTGTTGCTGATATTTATTGTCTGAGGTAAAGGATGTGAATGAGAAAGTCTTTGTGTTGTGATCAGAATAGCCTCAGTTTTATCATCATTAATCTGCAGCTTGTTACATGTCATCCATGATTTTACATCAGAAATGCACTTCTCTACTCCATGGATGGTAGCATCAACTTCAGTTGGGTGGCTAGACTTGTATATTTGGGTGTCATCAGCATACAATTGGTGCGACACTGGGTGATGATACTTGAGAGTGGCTGAGTATACAGAATGAAGACAACAGGTCCAAAAAAGATACTGTGGAACACAACAACATACGTCAACTGGGCTGGAGTGTATTCCGTTTGCAGATATAATTTGTATCCTGTTGACTAAGTAGGACATGAACCACTGTAAGGCTATATTCTGAATGCCAAATACATGCTGGAGACGGTGAAGTAATATATCATGGTCTATTGTGTCAAATGCTGCAGATAAATCCAGGAGAGTGAGGACTGTAATCTTTCCACTATCCAAAGCAGAGAGAATGTCACTAAATACTTTCAGAAGAGTAGTTTCCGTACTGTGGCAAGGGCGATATGCAGACTGTACATTGCTAAAAAGACTGTTTGAATTCAAATGAGATACACGTTGAGTTAGAACAACCTTTCCTAAGATTTTGGGAGATTAGAAACTGGGCGGTAGTTCTTTAAATCGTTATGGTCCAGTGTTGGTTTTTTCAGCAGTGGCTTTACGCTGCCAGTTTGGAAAAATGATGGGAATTCCCCTGATGTGAGAGAGATATTAATAACATCAGTTAGTAAAGGCAATATTGGGTCTAAGCACTTAAACAGCAGAGATGTCGGAATTGGATCAAGTTCACAAGACTTTGGTGCAATTTTCATCACGATTGTCCGTACTAAATCAATAGAAACAGGTTCAAAGGCTTCTAACGGTTGTCGCTGAAATTCTGCATCATAACTGTATGGTGACGAATCAATTGAAATTGTGCTGTCAAGCTAATCTCTAATGGTTTGTACTTTGTCATCGAAGAAATGTGCAAATTGGTCTGGTAGGTCTAGTGTAGAGAAGATTATTGGAAGTGGTGTACATTTGTTCCTTGACATTAGTTTGTTAGTTATCTCGAAGAGTTCTTTGCAGATGGAACTCTCCGTGATCATAGTACTGTAGTGGGATGATTTGGCTAAATGGGCTATGTTTGTGACGTTCTTCTTAGCGGCTTCGTATATTTGTTTATGAATAGTGAGTCTGGTGGAAAGCCAAAGCCTCTCTGCTTTTCGGCGATGTCTTTTAGCAGTGCGAATCTGGTCCCTAACACTGCTATACCATTGAGAACACTTTTTTTTTATTATTGATACTCTGCATTTGGTGGCTGGGGCTTGTTTTTCAAGCAATGAACGCAGGCAGTTATCAAGTTATTCCGCTGTTGGATGTAAGAAAGTTGTTAGGTTTTCTAGGATGTCCTGCATGAATTTGGTTCTATTTGTCATACGGAGGTTTCTCTTAGTAGCAAATAGAGGTGGAGGGTTAGGGACTGATACGTCGAGATGGGATACAATGCAGAGGTGATCCGATGCAAGTTCGTGGGATACAAGGGTGGATTGCAGAATATTATCATCAGGTCTATAAAGAAACCAGTCTAAAATGTGACCAAGTTTATGGGTAGGTTGGTTAACTGACTGTTTAAGATTGAAAACATGAATAGAATCTAGGAGTTTTGATATGTATGGTTTACAAGGACAGTAAAAGTGAAAGTTGAAATCTCCAAGAATAATTGGGTTTCCACCTATGGAATTTCCACACTCTAGAAGATTTGGAAACTGCTCCAAACAGAAAGATTCAGTCAGCTTGTTTTTTCTACTAGGAGGAGGACGGTAGAGACCGAAAAAATGGACTGACCTTTGTTCCGATTTGTGGCAGAAATTGAAGGTTGTGTTGTACTTAAGGCATTTGATCATGGAATCCTTTGTAATCACAGCAATTCCACCTCCGCGAGAGTTGCGGGGGAACGACTTGATGGAGTAATCGCTGGGTGTTAAATGCACACATTTAGATTCATCACCTGCGGAAGGTAACCAAGTTTCTGTTAGGAAGAAGACGTCAATATTCTGGTCGTTGATAAAATTAACAATTTCTGTTGTTAAGTTGTTTATCCGTTACGGGCGAAAGGGAGATAACTGGAATTCTTCTTCTTGTTCTACGCCGGCCAGCTTTGAAAGAACGTTTCTTTTTTCGCTTCCGTTTACATTTAGGAAATGATGAATGTATTCCCAGTACGTTTAGTCTTGAGCACAATGTAGTATCTAGAACCAAGGTGTGGTCATTTAATCGAATTAATGAGGGACCTTCGTAGTGTAAGCGGTCACGTGACGGCGGTTTATTAAAAAACAAATGACGTCTTAGCATTGGGACAAAACAGCTGAGAAAAACTCTAATTGTTCTCGTTTCCAAAAGAAGGAGATGAATTAACACATACGAACGGAACAGCCAATGCATGATGAAACACAATAATGTGGACGATGATAGAAAACAAGCACAAATTTCATAAATATAGCATAAAATCGGAAGAGCCTATCTGGAGCAGTTAAGCGATGGCGGCCATCTCTCCTGAAGTCCATGTGGTATAAATGTATCTCAACGACACACAGTTAAGGTTTAGGTAGTAACTGTTTCATCTAGTTTCACCATAATTTGTTTTCCATACCCGTCTATCAATTTATTACTACTTATAACAAAGATAAGCAATCCGTATAATGGCGATTTTTCAATGTATTCATTGTAATCGAGAAGTTAGGCACGACAGCACGCAATTGCTTGTGACGTGTTTGGGTTTTTGGAAACATCGCACGTGAAACACTGGTAAGTACACTTCAAAATTCATAAAGTTTCATATTAATAAGACTATGCTTAAGCTCTAAACACACACACACACACACACACACACACACACACACACACACACATATATCCGTACTCGACATATGCTCGAAGTCACAAGTATTAGAATGAAATATGTAAAGATGGCGGCACAGTCCATACAAATAAAATTATCTATGAGATTTTTGCACGTTGCTAACTTTTACAGCACATGGCAAACTAAATTAAGAAACATTTTTTTAACATTTATTTAAGAAGATTCTTCTTGTTTAAGACAATTTATGTTTAGCTCGATGTGTTCCATTAAATTTCGTATTAATGTTGTGGCCGTTGCATGTTTAATTATACATCCTACAGAGCATGAATCGAAAACGTTTATATAGGAAGATTATATAATTTATTATTTATTCCAGGAATGTCCTTGCTGGCGTACAAGGTGGCTGTAAATAACATAATGAAATCAGTTTTTCATGCAGGCCATGCAGAAAATTGAATCAAGTATGATATATAAAGCAACTAAATTATCAGAAATATTTGTTATGACGTATGACCATTGCAGTAATAAGTGAAGACATGGACGAGATGGCGAACCCAACTTTGTTGCATATATAAACAAGTAACAATATAGTTAATTAATTTTTCATAAAATTCACAGTAGTAATCTTGAAATGGTGCTGAATATATATATATATATATATATATATATATATATATATATATATATATTTCAGCACCATTTCAAGATTACTACTATATATATATATATATATATATATATATATATATATATATATATATATATATATATATATATATATATATATATATATATATATATATACCTAAGTCATTTACAACAGGTTCCTCTAACAATAACTGTAGCAGCTGAAGACCAAGACGAGCCAGTAGATCCGCCTTTTTGGAGTTAAGTGTAAGTGTTTACACTTCATAATGCGATACGAGGAATTGACACTAGTAATAAGGTGCACAACAGTAAAATTATGTTCATGTGGTATATCAACAAGTAAAATATAATTAATTAATTTCTCACAAAAGTCACGGCGGTATTCTAGAAATGGTGATGAGAAGTTGCAACACTATTTTGTTCATGATGAACGTCAATAGAGGCAAATTTAGCACTTAATAACTAATATAATCGTTTACAACAGGTTTATGTGACCATAACTGTATCAGATGATGACCGAGACGATCCAGCAGACCCACCCTTTTCACAATTAAGTGTTAAGGATACGAGGATGTTTAATGACAGTTTTAATAAGGTAAACAACAGAAAGTTTGTGTTCATGGTGTATTTATGTTTTACCGGTATATATTATGTTTTATATATTTGTTTTATATATTATGTTTTATATATTTATGTTTTATATATTATATTTTATATATTATGTTTAATATATTATGTTTTATATATTATGTTTTATATATTATGTTTTATATATTATGTTTGTTTATATTATGTTTTATATATTATGTTTTATATATTATGTTTGTTTATATCATGTTTTATATATTATGTTTGTTTATATTATGTTTAATATATTATTTTTGTTTATATTATGTTTAATATATTATGTTTTATATATTATGTTTTATATATTATGTTTTATATATTATGTTTAATATATTATGTTTTATATATTATGTTTTATATATTATGTTTTATATATTATGTTTGTTTATATTATGTTTTATATATTATGTTTGTTTATATTATGTTTTATATATTATGTTTAATATATTATGTTTTATATATTATGTTTTATATATTATGTTTTATATATTATGTTTGTTTATATTATGTTTTATATATTATGTTTGTTTATATTATGTTTTATATATTATGTTTTATATATTTATGTTTTATATATTATGTTTAATATATTATGTTTGTTTATATTATGTTTAATATATTATGTTTTATATATTATGTTTTATATATTATGTTTTATATATTATATTTTATATATTATGTTTAATATATTATGTTTTATATATTATGTTTTATATATTATGTTTGTTTATATTATGTTTTATATATTATGTTTAATATATTATGTTTTATATATTATGTTTGTTTATATTATGTTTTTAATATATTATGTTTGTTTATATTATGTTTTATATATTATGTTTTATATATTTATGTTTTATATATTATGTTTTATATATTATGTTTTAGATATTATGTTTAATATATTATGTTTTATATATTATGTTTTATATATTATGTTTTATATATTATGTTTTATTTATTATGTTTTATATATGAACATGTAAATATGTAGCTGATTAATGTATAATAAAATGGACGCAACGGCACTAGCCGACATTGACCGGAAGGCGACTATCAAGAAGAAATTCAATAGCTTTTACGCATCGTACCCTACTGTCGATTTCTGAACATGTGCACTATCTAATAACACTGGTCAACAGTGAAATCATTACTGACTTGAAAAGGCCCTAATCTGTAGTATTTTGGTGTGCCGAACACGAATATAACCGTGAATTTTTTTTATTGGCTCTCGTTTTGAAGATATTCATATACCTCATTTTCTATGTTTCACTGTGTAAATTTCTCCAGTAGGACTGCAGCAACATCCGGAATAATGATGTAACATTGCATAATACCATCATGCTCACATCATCCACAGTTGATTGCATCATTTTCTGATGCAATGCAATACTAATGCCATGCGGCTGCTGAAGTAAGTTGACGTCAGCTGTGTACTATACATGTGTAGGCCTATTATATTAAAGCCAGGCGGCTGCTGAAGCTGACGTAAGCAGTGTACTATATAAAGCCCAATCAGATAGGTTCAGCATTTAAAATATTTTAGACGTTGTGCGAGACAGTTCAAGCTACTGTTACATAAAACTTATTATTTTATCCATTTACGTACAATAAAGAACAGTAATGCCTCGAAAGTGTGTTAATACCGCGGACAATTTTTGCTATATTTGTGGGGAAGTGACATTTGCCAACCAGAAGAAAAGTATCAATTCTCAAGTGAAGAAGGCATATCATCTTTACTTCGGATGCAAGGTTGGTGACCAAGACAAGCCTTGGGCTCCGCATATATGCTGTGCTACATGTACAACACAGCTTTCACAGTGGTTGAATTGCAAAAGGTCATCAATGCCGTTTGCAGTCCCAATGGTGTGGAGAGAGCCAAGCAGCCACCTAAATGACTGTTACTTCTGCTTGGTTCCTCCTCTTTCCGGCGGAATAACGAAGCGAAAGAAGTCGAGAATAGTCTACCCAAACATTCCGTCTGCATTGAGACCAGTTCCACATGGTCAGGGACTTCCTATTCCAGAACCTCCAGCAGAATATTCTCTTGATTCATCTGACGAAGACAAAGGTGAGTCGACCTGTTCTTCTCCTGGTCCATCAGCATGCAGTGATCCAGATTTTCACTGTGGTGCATCATCAACTCCACACAGAATAACACAGGAAGAACTAAATGACCTGATTCGTGATTTGGACTTATCAAAGAAAAAGGCAGAATTGCTAGGATCAAGACTCCAACAATGGAATCTTCTAGAAGAAGATGTCACAATTACTGCATATCGAAAGCGCCACCAGCAATTGGAGCCTTTCTTCAGAAAGGAAAGTAATCTGATATTCTGTTCCGATATTGAGGGCCTCATGAATGCTTTAAAAATCACTCATGACCCACAAGAATGGAGACTATTTGTGGACTCTTCGAAACTGAGTCTCAAGGCTGTGCTTTTGCACAATGGAAACATTCTTCCATCTATTCCAGTAGTGTATGCTGTCCACATGAAAGAGACATACGATGACTTAAGGCAGCTACTGAATTCCATTGAGTATAACAAGTACAGCTGGCACCTCTGTGGTGATTTGAAGGTAGTTGCCCTTTTAATGGGACTGCAGCAAGGATATACAAAATACACGTGTTTCTTATGCAAGTGGGATAGCCGAGCAAGGGAAATGCACTACATGAGGAAGGAATGGACTCACAGGCAGAATGTAGCCATTGGAGAGAAGAATATCCAACACCCAGCTCTGGTTGAGGCTCAGAAAATCTTGCTACCACCCCTTCACATCAAACTAGGTTTGATGAAGAACTTCGTGAAAGCCATTGACCGGACTTTGCCAGCATTCCGATACCTGCATGAAAAATTCCCTCGACTCAGCGAAGCAAAGATTAATGAAGGAGTTTTTGTGGGTCCTCAGATTCGAGAGCTTTTCAAAGATGACCGGTTCAACAACTTGCTGGAAGGTGACGTGAAACAAGCATGGAATGCTTTTCGCCTAGTTTCTACAAACTTCCTTGGAAATGTTAGGGCAGAAAACTATAAGGAACTAGTAGAAGACATGTTGATGAAGTATAAGAAACTTGGCTGCAATATGTCTCTAAAGATTCACTTCCTTCACTCCCATTTGGATTTCTTTCCTAGCAACTGTGGTATTGTTAGTGATGAACACGGCGAACGTTTTCATCAAGATATCGCAACAATGGAACAAAGATACCAAGGAAAATGGTCCACTACAATGCTGGCTGACTACTGCTGGACACTCCTCAGAGATGCTCCCGAACAGCTGTACAAGAGACAGGCGAAGAAACCTAAGATGTAGTCAATGACTTGATTTTTTATAGGTAGGCTATTACAGTTGACCTTTTACTATTGGAATGCATTTTTCGTTATGTAAACATTAATTTATTGCAGATTACAAAAAAACTAGAGCCAATTTTGCAATTTGACTGTCATATTCGTGTTTATCACATAAAAATTGATAAGAATTGATTAATTTTATTTCAGTAACATGACTTTTGTAAAAATTTGTTGTCCAGTGTAATTGTATTAGCAATATTGTTTTGTTTGTTTGTGACTTTGACGTACACTTAACAATTTGAGTCATATCGTTATGATTTTTGCATGTGTCATCATATGTCACCCAGTCACATTATGATGACCCCAGGCCAACTAGTCATATTAGCACTTCGTGCCGACCGCCAAGCGAGGCAACTGTTCGTACCATTTTTTTAAGCCTTAGTTATGACTAGATCATAGTTTGTACCCAATACCTCTCACGTCCGAGGCGGAAGCTCTAACCACGTAGACCATAGGAGCGGTGACAGAAGCAATATGAATCAGAGGTTGTTATAAAACTTTTACGTCCGACAATTACTTTGCTGCAAATGTCATCATTTATCTCTTTGCAATCTATGTTTATAAGAAAGATAATATACGTGTGATGACAGTTAATAAGAATGACATCTCTAATATAAAACTGCCATGATTTTGGCTATTGGCGGTATTATGGTGGGTGGGGAGAGCCCGAATACATCCAGCGAGAACCACGGACTTACCTTTAGCGAGTAGCAAGCTTTCTCACATGCAGTGTTTCAACTTGTCTGACATTAGAATCGAACCTGGTGAGCTGGATGAATTCTTCAAACCACTCGATCAAGGACTACCTTAATACGTATATTTCCGTAAGTCACAAGTTACCGTAGCCCCGAGTGGCCGAGTGGTCTAATAGTGGCCGCCTATCGTGCGCTGAAAAATGGCGTTAAACTCTACAACAACAGCAACAAGTTACCGTTATCCATAAAGAATGCAGTCTTTGTGTTAAAAAGCATCTGGTGCGATAATAAATAGAACATTTAATGGGTTTTATTGTTTGATTTTTTTCATAGATCAATTGTGTTGGCGTTGTCTGTATACATTTTTAGGCTGGCACCATCGTCTAAATTCAAGAGCAGGGTATATTGGACTAGGCTTCTACCAGTTAGTGCTACAGCTGCGGAGGGAGGCCGATCTGATGCGCTTAGCCGTCCAGTGAAACGACTTAAGATGTGCGCGAAGAAGCTATAGATTAGAAAATTCATTAAGCACATTTTCGTACCAGTACATGCATGACGAGGTCAAAACTTGAGTTTTTGAGCTCCGTTGACGAGCTGTATCGTCTCAGAGTGTAATGCTACGAGTATATGCTCTTCAAATAAGTAAAAATAAAGAGTGTAAAGAAGAAACTTTGTGAAATTTACCACATAATGTATTGCTCTAGAGTACATAGTAAAAATTTTATTAAAAAACGTACGGTTTTACGATTTAAATCCCCCCCCCCCCAAAATATTCCAAGAATTAAAAAAGACGTCATAGTAATAAAATGTCCGGATAAAACTGAGTTCGAGTCCCGATGAAATCCAAAATTGAAGGCAATGACATCTTTAATATCATACGAAGTGCACATGTGTCAAGTCTCTTGTTGAATCACATAAAATAGTATTTCAGTTTTGAATTCAGTATAAATTCCAATAAATGTTTTATCCAATAATTTTGTTAGACAGCACTTTTGTCTTTTCAAAGAAAATAATAAAATCCAACACAAACTGGTCACAACATCATACAACTTAATGTGTCAAGTTTTTAAAGTCCAGATGACAAACTCTATCAAAACATCTGTATATCAATTAAAATCCAAAACAGATTTCCAGATGAGGTTCAAAATGTCATTATTCTGGAAAATATGGAAGTTTGTTACATGATAAAATCATTGGCACATGATAAAATATCATGCAGTCCAGATATGACTATGACTGAACTTAATGTTGTTGTTGTTGTTGTTGTTGTAGGGTTTAACGCTATTTTCAGCACAGGTCATGGTGGCCAATGTTATTGCTGGAGAAAGAACCCAGGAAAACCCCCAGGAAGAACCACCGACACACGAGAAGCTACTGGCAAGCTTTCTCACATAACTACATTAGCCGAATCTTAGACTCGAACCCACGCAGACAGAGGTGAGATGGCAGTGATCCGTAACGGAAAGCGCTTTAGACCACTCGGCCACTCGGGGCCCCTTGAACTTAATGATTCTTACTCTGAGAAAGATAAAACAAATGTAAACAAATTCGTTGTTTACCAAACATGTTGCTGATTTTCGAACAGGGTCAGCAACTGGTTACAATGTTTCATGAAGCTATTATTAATTGTTTATTTCAATGAAGAAGAAAAAAAAAGAGTCAACCAGGTCAAACAAAACTGAACTCAATAATGGTCAAGGTCAAGTCCAGTAAACAATGTTGCGATGCAATATCATGTAATGAAATAAGACAGATATTCAAAGCTAACAAACAATACAATTAAATATACATAGCAGTAAGTATAAACACTGTAGCCACAACATTACTAATATCGACATCCACTGTGTGCAGTTTTATTGTGTTGTAAGCTGTTTTTGCTGAAAAGTGAATATATATGTATGCATGTTTTTATAGTTAAGTGATTAATTGTTCTAGTTATTTTATAATGTTTTACTATATTTTGCTGTTAAATTTAAAGTCTGAACTGCTATTAACGTTTGTTTGTCTTTTGTTGTTTATGCTAGTTAGACATATCTTTTCATCTTTTTGTATTTCTTACCCATCATAACAATTGTTTGTTAATCTCTTCATTCTTTTCCGATTGTGACTTGCACCTCATTGTAATTTCAAAGCAGTAACGGGACATACAAGTTTTGAGTTCTTCTCGTTGGCGAGTGGGGGAAGGGGTCAACAAGGAAGCTGCAATCTTACTCGGAATGGGAGTGACGCTGGGTGTTTGAAAGATATCATGAGGTTCTTCTTCCTTAGGTAATGGTGGGGTGACGTCTGTTTTGGCCACTGTAGATTGTGCGAGCGACGGACTCTTCATCAGAGCCTTTAAATAGGTCAGAGTGGGTAGAGCTGTTTGTTCCACAGTTTTTCGACGAAAGAGTTGCAGTCGTTTCAAGAGTTGACCGTTGTTTTGCGATTTTTCGGTTTCGGACAAATCGGGGCGATGCATCAAGGATTGCAATTCGTGTTGTAATTGGGACATGTCGGTCAAATCAGGATTGGGTGATAAATGGGGTGGGGGGGTACGTAGTTCTTGCCAACGATGATATTCCATCCATCGTTTATAAGGGACTAAAGTCAGTTTTCGTCCTTCCATAGGCTTCCAAAGGTTACGTCTGAGATCGTGGTGCTCCATGGGTCCTTTTAATCTTCTGGAAGGATCAACTTTAGAATATCCCTCGTGCCATCCCCTGTATCAAACCTTTCAACATATTTAGGATGCCGGTTTTCGCTAATCCTCCCAACACAGAAAGAATAAAGGGAAAAAATCCTCCGCGTTGCACCAACATCTTTTTCTTTTGACGGACGGGTATTTTCTTTTGGACCATTTGACGAAGAACGTGTCAATGTTTGGCTAAGCATTTTGTTCTGGTGTGGAGACAAAGGTATCGTGCCTTTCAAGACATTAAAACAACATTCGCACACGGTATCGATGACATCTTTGGAGGCCGTTTTAATGATTTGTTTTCGCATGGGTGGAGAGGCTTTGGACAGGAGGGATAACATGTCTCCGTGTTTGGCTAAACGAGGAGGTAGTCCTTTCCTTTTCTTTACTTTCTGGGGTGAATAAGAATGTTTTCTGCGAGGTGACATCTTTGCTTGTTCGTTCCACAATATCACTGACGTCAATGACTTGGAACACACACCCTTTTATCTTTTTAGTTGTGCCATCACTTGATTTATAACTGGCAGCAGTTGTTTTTTTTTTTTTTTTAAAAATCCTCCGCGTTGCACCAACATCTTTTTCTTTTGACGTACGGGTATTTTCTTTTGAGCCATTTGACGAAGAACGTGTCAATGTTTGGCTAAACGAGGAGGTAGTCCTTTCCTTTTTCTTTCCTTTGTGGGTTGAATAAGAATGTTTTCTGCGAGGTGACCTTTTTGCTTGTTCGTTCCACAATACCACTAACGTCAAAAACCTTGTACACACCCTCTTTCATCTACTTTTTTTTGGGAACTAGCGCTTCGTCAAACATTTAACGATGTGTTTCCCAAAATTACCAAAGTAACCTCCTTTTTGGTGACTCTTATTTTTCTTTAAACGACTGCGTCTTTTGAGGGGATAACGTCAATGATTGGTTTTTAAGCTTTTTGTAGGATAACGAGATTGTCTTTTTCCTTTTCCTTTTTGAACAGCAGAACGCCGAGGGTTGTGCTGTGCACGTTTTTGAGGAGACATCATTGGGTGTTCAGCAGTAGCACAGAAAATACTGATTCACGTTGTTGTCCTCAAGTCATTTTTTTATACTGGAATGCGACGCCACTGATTATTTTTCCGTCGTATCAACTTCATGACAGGTAACATACGTTGTGAAGGGGTTAGCAATGGACTAAATCGGGACATTTCTTGTTTGGACAAATCCAGTAAACTCTTTAACATGCCAGATCTTTCTTGGACTTTGACTTTGGAGGCAGATATTTTGTGAGCAGCTGCTACTGCCGCTAATGAGGAAGTGGGTGCTAGCGGTGGAGGAGACGTTTTGGGACTCGCAGATTTCCAATGTTTCATCAAATTAAGAAGAACGGGTGTCAAATTGGATTTGGCTGGCATCACCCGCATCGGAGAAGTGGAAGCACATGAGGCTACTGGAAACGCGGCCACTGGTGCTGCAGGTCGTGGTTTACGAAGGTAAGGTTGCGTCCTGGCCGAACTGCCTCTTTTGCGGGTGACAGCTCATTTCTGTGGTCATTTCTTTATCTGTATTAGCACCATTGTTCTTTTTTTTAGGCGTTCGTTTGACATTTTTCTTAGGGTGATCCTTGGGACCATTGGGATCCCATTTTAAAAAGGAACGAATGATGACACCTCCTAGAGAACCGCTACCTCCAGGTTTCAAATGATTTGCTTTTTGGTTTGAGTATCGATGCGAGGATCTGCCAGTTGCGTCAAGGCTACTTTGTTTCTGTCAAAAAAGCGTTTGGCTTGATGTGGAATGTGAATTATGCCTTGCCCTATTTGACGTGCTGTCACCGTAAATCATCGTAAGACCTCTTTGAGACTGGCTTCTAAGACGTGAGCACGTATTTGTGGATTTTTTTCGCGACTGATACCGTATAAGGCCCGAATCAATTTGATGGGAAGATGAGACTGAAGGGACGTCATGTTGACAATGTATGAGACAAGGTCAAAGTGAGCGAGGTTTTTATAGATTTTTTAGTTGTTCATATTGTTATGTCGACGACGAGAACGTGTACACGACAGGTCCTCCGTCTTGACACCAGTCGTAAAAGAAATGGGTGCGAAATCGCAAATAATCGGGAGTGGTGGGTTTTAAATGCACGAGTAAATTGGCGTGTATTGAGTGGCATCATCGTACGCGTTCCTAACTGTTTGGCTAAGACTTGCACTTGTACTTTATCTCGAGGACTTTTAAACAAGACCACATAATGAGCATTGAGACTAATGGTACGATGGGATTTACGTTGTTGAAATAAATTTTGTGTAATGTAAATGACACTGGCATTATGATGATGCCCTTTACGCGTAAACCACAGTTTAATTTCTTCTTCGTCTTCTTGTAACATGCCGTCAAAAACTTCAAGACTTCAGCAACTGTGCTAGGCGATACACTACGTTTCTGTCTCGTACTGACTTCTCCTTTCTCCACAACATGATGCGGTCTTGTCTGCAAAAAGTCAAATGACTACATTTTAAAGACCATGACCCCTATATATTCATCGTCCGATCCGTGTATATATATAAAGGGTCAGTGTCTAACCTTTCAGTATTCATTTTACTCTCACATTGACCAGAACGATGGAAGAGCCTACACAAGTTGAACTTCTCATCAGAGCTTTGCGTGGTGTGATACGAAAGTTTTCTTCAGACACGCCGACGGACTATTCTCCTTCCTATCGAGATAAAAGTCAAGATACTTGCTATATCTGTAAGAAGAAAGGACATTAGGCTACAGAATGTCCAGATCGTGAAAAAAAAAACAAGAAAGGTACCTATATAGAAAAAAAGTCAAGATATCTGTTATCATTGAAAAGAGAAAGGACATTGGACATTGGTCTCCAAACTGTCCTAATAAACAACGGGAGCAGAAGGAGGAGGGGGGAAATGAATTCTGAACAGGAGGAGGAGGAGGAAGAGGTACCCTCCCCAAAGGAAGAACCTCGACGCGTTCACAAAGACAAGAAAAGAAGACGAAACGAAAGTGAAGAGGAAGAAGAAAAAGAAAAAGAAAAACCGGTGACAGTAAAGAAATTAAAGAAACAGAAAGAGTGAACAGAAGTAGCTTATGAACTTTTTAAAGTCGTATTGGGTTATGTTATGTTGTGATATTGGATTGTAACATTAGTACCAGAATACACCAGAGAGATAAAAACGTAAGTGTCTCTTGGTTTTGATTTTATAGAATATGAACCTACACTCACACACTCGTTCACGCACAAGTAATTCATGGGTTAAAAAAAATAAAAAAGGACTTTTGAGTTTTCATTGAATTAGGCAATTGAAATAGTGTTTCTTTTCGAAATAATTTGAATGGCCCTGAAAGGGACCGTTGGGGTTTTGTTTGTTTAAAACAAAACAAACTCAGAAACGTGACGTAACCATCTTTAACTGTCTTAAGCCTTTGCCACGGCCAAGGCCTACTTCTGGACTAGTGGTTCCTGTCAACGATTTGGTAGAAATCACCAACGGTGGAATGGCAGACGTACTCACAGTTAGATTGGGTTGTTTAGCTCGAGGAGGTCTTTTTCTCTTCGGTCGTGATAAAGAAGTCTGATACATTTGTTTCAGACTCCTTAACTCTGCTAAAATATCTAAAAGTACTGTCGTAACCGTTTGATTTTCACTATTCTCTTTCTGTCCTTGGTCTTCCTTCTTCTCTGTTGCTGCTACTGTTTCTTCCTGGTGTTTCCTTCCTGCTTCTTCTTCTTCTTCCCGCTGTTGAATAAGAAAAGCTTGTTGTTCTACTTTCTGTTGTTGTAAAAATCTCTTCAATTCTTCTTTTTGTCTTTGCTTAAAATCATCGACGTGTAAATAAAAAGAAGCAGAAGGTAACGAAAGTTCCGAAAGAAATTGTTGTGAAGTTAGAAAATCCACAATATCACAGTTAACATCAACTTCTTCTGGATGTAGATTTGTCATGACTTTGGTAGTCACTGCTGTATCATTACTTGCTGTCTCCACTACTGGTTCACCCCAATTCATCGTCTTCCTAGTGTCCGACATAATTGACAACTCTGTCGCATCGATTGACTGCGCACAGACACTAGTACCTATATAGGGGAGGTGACGTCACAGACTGCTCTCTTCCGATTGGACGACTGTGACTGACTTTTGTAACGCGTGTTTGGATTGGTGAATACACTCAATCCGTTTCGATCCGCTCTTCCCCTATAAATAACCGCAGCACACGGCATTCGCTTCACCTGTTCTCATCACAAGATGTGGAGCAACGTAGAATCTTCTACACTTGTTTCTACCATGCTCTCTCGTACTGACTTACCCAGGTATGTCAGATCATCGTGGACTATCACTCATATGACTGCTACAGCCCTTTGAAAGAGAAGGATATATGTGGAGAGGCAAGGTTGTTTAAAGAGAGTTCTCCTCTATGGTCCAGCAGTGAGGAGAAGTTTAAGGAAGAGAAGAAGATCAGTGAGATGTCCTCTGTGTTAACAATATACTGTTGACATTACACATAACGGTCCTTTTCAGGGCCACTCATATACCTCGAAAGATATTTGCTTTCTTTGTCTTCATTTCCCTTCTCGCTATTCAGTCCCAAATAAAAAAAATATTCCCCATGTTAAATTTCCCTTGTCGCTATATAGTCCCACTATGTTAAATATCCCTTGTCGCTAGATAGTCCCAAATAGTTCGCATGTTAAATTCCCATTATCGCTACATAGGCCCACCATGTTCAAATTTCCCTTGTCGATATACAGTCCCACCTGTAGTCGCTATACAGTCTCACCTGGCTGTCGCCATAGTGTCCCAAGCCCTTTTAGACTGGATTTTCCATTGTCGCCAGGGAATCTCACCTTACTACTATGCACAAACCACACGTGATTAAATTGCAATCAAGTCATAAATTAAATCAACTTTAGCAAGTCATGAAAATAAACAAAAGTAATGGGTCCAAGTGTTTGGAACTATTTTGGTACTCGTAGGAATGAGATTCTTAGTAGTAGTCACACTTTCGTGGTTCTTGTGATTGAAACGCGAAACTGATTATTGAAGATTTTCCAAACGAGACGTGGGCATCATTAATTTTCATCTCGTACACACTCAGTTTTGAATTCACTTCACATTAGGAAAATTCTTAGTCATCCTGCTCTTGTCCACATTCATCGATTAGTTCCCCTCAACGAAATGTGTTTGATTCTAAATGATATTCAAAATGATTTCAATTTAGGCTGTTCCCAATAAGGTTTGTGGTCTAGTTAAATGGATTCTGGTACTTTCGCCCTGAAATAAAGTAACTGTGTTAGTGTAAACCCATGCATATACATGTTGCTGAGTAAAGTCAAATAAAATTGATTTATATTTCGATTGTTCTATGTATTGCATTATTCCTAAGGAATACTTTCTGAATGTTCCAATGTGTTGGTTTCACTTTGTTGTTAATGTTGTTGTTAAATATGGTTCGGGCTGCCATTGTTACTGTTGCTACTGATAAGGTCTTTATTTTTAAGTACTGATTAAGAAGAAGATAGAATGTATATTGATCAAAATGGTCCACCGTTGTTTATGGTCTTGTTGCCAGATTAAGTTTCCTATTGCAGGCTAAATTACACAATATACCACGATAGTCTTACAGAAAACAAGATGTGTTATTTTTCGGGACACGTCACACATTACATCAAATTTGAATGCTCTTGTTTTTCCTTTTATTTTGTTCCTGGCGTGCCTGTAGTGATGCTACTGGTGTAAGTGACACACAGTTTGACAACATTTTACTGTAGTGATGCTACTGGTGTAAGTGACAAACAGTTTGACGACATTTTCTGGAATTTGTCTTCTTAATATAATAGACTACATGTGATCGATAGGATGATAGCCTTTACAACTTAGTTCCACTTTTATGGAGTGACGTTTTCCCACTTCGGTCAGGGAGGCTTTACATTCTATAAAGTTGGCATCATTCGTATGCACTCATTGTAACTAGGGCAAGTAAATTGCCTTTATTCACACCTTACAAGTTATAGATATGCCCTGTAAAACGACGCAGTTCTATTTAATCCATGTTTTTGTAAAAAAAAAAAAATTGTTTCCAGTGCAAACTCAATCTTCAGTTTTCAACACATGTGTTTGATAATTAATAATGGTTGCTTACCGAGTTGTCGAAGCTGCGAATCAATCAATCAAACATTCAATAGTTTCGTGTTGTACGAATAACTTTATAATTTAACAATACATGGCTACATGTTGATGTATTTTAGTGTTTATTGCTGTGTAAAATATTTTCACATGTGTTCGGTCCATTTTCTTTGAAATCATTCTGCGACATTGCTCGGGTTTTATGGATTTTCGGCCGTTACAAAAAAATTGTAGCTTCTTTAATGTGTGTTGAAATTGTTCATTAAGTAGCTTAGTGCATTTGTCAGTGTACCATCGCAAAGTGTGTCGACCGCATATGAACACGACTTTTAGAGCTCGCATTGACCAGTTTTGGTTGTCAGAAGCACATTCGATGCAAATTTTGAAAACACATAGAATATGCATGACATAAACTTTTTTGAAATATCATTTGCGATATGTCATTTGTAAAATATCAGGCGAATTTGCATGCTTTTGATGATAGATATATCCTACCATTGTCTGACGTTTTGGAAACTTGCGACGAATCGGTTTGTATCACAGATTGTTTTTGGTATGATTTTCTTACGTCATGCAGGCGTGCACTTTTGAGTTTTACTTTTACAGCACGATATTAGTCTTGAATTTATACCTTTCTACCCGGTCAATCGCTTTGGCTATGCTGAAGTAAAGACGACCCAAAAATGCGTCTATAAACAATACGTCAACCTATTAATGTTACAATTCAACCATTGATTGGTTTATATCATCTCTAATTATATCAAATAAATGGATGTCTTTTGTTGCCGTTTCTTTAAGAGGTCCAATTTACAAGTGGAGTACCACAGGGACCAATCCTGGGTCTAATATTCTTTCTCATGTTTATATATGTTATGACATTGAATTGAAGCAACTGTATTTCATGTAGCGACCTATGTACAAATGACAATACTCATCACATTTCAAACAACTAAAATCTGACCGAGAGCTTCAGATAATCGAACATAGAACAGATTCATCGAGTAAGGAAAATGTCATGCAAGTAAACACATAACTGACTAAAGTATTAATTATTATACCCAACAAAAATAGCAAAATTGGAAAATAACAATTAAAGTCTTAAAGTTGAATGAAAATCGTTTATAAATGGTTGCCATTGAAAAGGTTCTTGTATTGATGGTTCACAACAATTTGAAATGGAATGAACATATACAAGTCATATGTCATACAATCAACTTATTTATGTGGAATTTAGCAAGATATGGCCATATCTATGAACAAAAACATAGGTTATATATATATATATATATATATATATATATATATATATATATATCCATACATAGACTGCTGCATTGTTATTTGGGGAAACGCTTATGAATATAATAATTGCAAAATATTCAGATTGTAAAGAAGAAGCAGCAGAGGGGGCGAATCAGACAACTTTTTTTTGTTTTTATTTTTGATTATACCCCCTCCAAAATGACACTAGACCCTTCTCGCGAAAAAATAAGTCTCCGACCCTTGTCTGAAAACATTCGCGTTTTCGTTGATGTCGCAACGTCGTTGTCACTCACCCCCTCTGCTGCTAGAACTTTCAGTTCTAGGTTAACCGAATATTTGATCTAGTCCGATACGACGAAAATCCCTTCAGGATGAAAGTCCTTAGGACTTTACAAACAGACTAATTTGTAAAACCTCCTCTTGTAAATCAATCAGATTATTAGACTGGTCAGTGAGTTTGAAATTAATTCTGGTTAATGAATTATTATGACATCGCATATAGACTGGATTCACCGGGGACTCAATTATTAAAAACCCTGGAGGAGCTATTGGTGCAAATGAATACAAAATATATCCTTCCTGAGCTTGATTTGATCGTTCTAGATTAATTTGATAGCTTCCTTCGATCACATCACATACTAAATTGAGCGCAATCACCGTTGAAATATTCACATTGAACGGAGCAATATGCCTGCCACCACCATCTGGGTCATTATTATGGGTCAGGATAGTTGTTTGTGGTTGTGATGGTGTTTTTTTCCACGTATCATGGATTTTTTTGAAACCTTCATCGATGGCATCATCGAGAGATTTTTGTAGTTCTAAGAGATTATATCCTGGTAGTTTGAATGTTGGAATATCTCTTATGCGGATCTTATAGTCTATTGCAAATAAATCTCTTGTTTTAGGACTACTGTCACCTAATACCTCTTGAATAATTTGTGAATGAAATGTTTCCATGTCATTGATGATTTTGTTACATGTTTCTACGACACTGATAAATTCACCTCGGGTGAGAGTGCCGGATCTAAGTGATATAAACAACAACGAAATATCGTTATTGAAAGCTGTGAAATTTTCAGTGATTTTATCCCGGTTAGCAAGATGATGAATAAGTCTTATTTTTTCATCATATTCTACTCTAATGAAAAAATACGACTTATCATAATATCTATAACTCTTTATTGGATTATCAGATTTTATCCTGTCTGTGATATAATCGGTTTTTTGTGGTTCTGGTAATTTAACGGTTTTTTCCCCGGGTGGGATTTCAGGCCATCCCAGTACGGTTCTAATAGAACTTTGATAGATATCTACGACATAACCCTCTGTGCTTATTTCAATGGCAGATGATAGTGTTGGCTCATGAACCGTTATAGCTATATTTAATTCTTTTCCAGTAATCGATTTTATTCTACGCGCGAATTCGTTATTGATTTGTTCGATTTGGTATGATCCGGTTGGTATGGAAACAACGTTCCAGTCTGGGGTACCGTCGGGTTTATTCTTATTTGCAAATACCAGGGAATTATTCGGTTGTTGACCACCAAATGATTTTGACCTAATATTTGGCCAACTGTGGTATACTCGTAATTTTGCTAGCGCTATCTCCTTCACTGGGACCGGAGAGGGGAAATTCACACTGAATTCTGGATTCGTTGAGGTTATTGAGATCATGCTTGTTTGTACTGGTTTTGTGTTCTCCACTATTTGTTGAAGTAATTCCATCTGTGTTGTCATTGTTATTATACTCATGTTGTATTTCTAATTTTGACATCGCAGAATCATATATATCTACCATCGCTGAAAACTCCCTCTCTGATATAATTGTATCATCGAGCGATGACGATATCAATGAGGATAATTGCGAGTATGCAGTAGACACAACATGAAATTGAATTATGTAGTCTTGTAGTTTCCGTTGGCTGCATGAGGATATTTTTTTTGTGATTATTGAAATTATTCCAGCGATTGTTGTTGCCGCAGAAATGCAAATTGGAACAGCTATCGGAGCCATCATTGTCACTGAAGACAGTATAATACCAGCTCCGGTGATTACACCACTCACAGCGTACACAGTAACATCAATTGCGGTAATTCTCCTGCGGTATGTTTTAATTTTCAATTCATACTCCTCAGACAAGGTTTTGAGTCTAGTTTGATACTCTCTGACCTGATCATAGCGATATTGCGATGATGAAATCATTTTTATTTTAAATACGCTATCGTTTTCAATTACGATTTACTTAAATCCGCTACGA
Organism: Unio delphinus; assembly: GCA_029339505.1. Lineage (NCBI taxonomy): Eukaryota > Metazoa > Mollusca > Bivalvia > Unionida > Unionidae > Unio > Unio delphinus. The sequence continues at coordinate 3,823,913 of JAQISU010000014.1, forward strand.
ATTCCACATACCACGTCGTTGAAACCCCAATCAAAGTTCTATCAGTAGTTGTTATAGTGAACTTTTCAGTTGTACCCTTGTCGATGATCGTTGAAATCGTATTGTTGACCCCGCATGAACTCGACGATGATATATTAAATTGAGGCCATGGTGTCACCAGTGTTAATCGATAAATACCCTTGACGGTTGCAGTGATATCTAATGTGTTGTTTGTAGGTGTCCACGCAAATGATCCGTGTTGGATCGTGTATACTAAGTTGTTGGTTTTCTCATGAGGAATTTTTGTTTTTTCAATGGCTGTTATCATCCTCGTTGCATCCCCTTTGATGACTTCGATGAAAGTTTTCGTCTCATCGATGGATTTTTTAATATCAGGGTGTTTTATTTCAATTTTATCTAACGGGGTTCCAATAAATTTATCAATGATATTTCTACGAAAAGCATTATAACTTCGTATATGATCATCCAGCTCACGGCTGTGGGTGGTAATCTTGTTGTCTTGGGTGGTAATCTTGTTGTCGTTGTCGGCAATCATGCGGTTGTTGGTGATAATCATCTTGTTGTGGGTGGCAATCGTGTCTGTGATGGTAGACACAAGTGCGCCTGGTTTAAGTCGTCCGTCGTTGGAATACAGCGCAATAGAGTTTTCAGCGGCGTCGCGCTGCCGTATCAAAATATCATCCAGAGAAATATTACTAGATTTCAATTTACCCTGATCGGAAAATAACGCAACGGTGTTCTCGATTGCGTTTTGTTGTTTAACTAAAATATCATCCAGAGAAATATTACTAGATTTCAATTTACCCTGATCGGAAAATAACGCAACGGTGTTCTCGATTGCGTTTTGTTGTTTAACTAAAATATCATCCAGAGAAATATTACTAGATTTCAATTTACCCTGATCGGAAAATAACGCAACGGTGTTCTCGATTGCGTTTTGTTGTTTAACTAAAATATCATCCAGAGAAATATTACTAGATTTCAATTTACCCTGTTTGTCTTGAAATACAACTATTTCATTCGGGTCAACACTTGTTAAGTTCAACGTCTCAGCGATTTCATCTTTAATTTTTTTTTTTATATCCTTGATAGAATCAGGAGTTGCAGTGTCATCGGGTTTGGGTTTCAGAGGTCTTCCCCAAATATCAATCATGATATTTTATATATCTCTCTCTAAAAAGCGATTACTAGTGTAGTCATTAACGACAATATGAGGTGGTTTTCTAGATGCTGAAATAGCGTCAAGGACATTTAATACTTCACTGCCGCATATTGGTGGGTCATTGATTTGTTGTGTTGGTAGCGTAGAATACCAAGTCTTCATTGGAAATTGTTTTATATAACGCATAAACTCTTTTGGTGGGGCTAATCCATATGAATCAAAATAGACAATCCCACGTGGATCAATAGCGTATGCAACCCAGTGAGTTCCAGGTCCGGTGCTGTTATCGAGATTAATAATACCTGTTTCAGTTTTGTTTGGTTGATGTGGTAATTGATCTTTCATAAAAACACCTCTGAAATTTTTAATCACTAGTTTTTTAGCCGCATCCATTAAATCAAAATTAGACATGGGAACCATAGATTCCTCAATTAATAAACCGTTCCTGGTAGTCTCAGGCCTGATCCGTGAACGGATCTCCCGCTGTACCATGAATACGGGGTTCCTGGTAGTCTTAGACCTTTTCCGCTGTACCATGAATACGGGGTTCCTGGTAGTCTTAGACCCTTTCCGCTGTACCATGAATACGGGGTTCCTGGTAGTCTTAGACCCTTTCCCTTTTTTTTATACCCTTGACCTTTCTTCGGTTCATATGATTCAGCAATGCTCTGTACCGCTTTTGTTCCCAAGCCTCCAACTACCCCCAATGCGGCCGCTTTTGCTACTGCTGGGGCTGCTGCCGCAACCAATGCTGGTATTGCAGCAAACAACGGAAATATACCACCTGTTTTTATCATATTTCTGATAGCAGCCGAATAGAGTGTGATCTGAACTCCTTTTTTATCCTTGAAAGCATCATTGAAATGTTTCACTTGACGAGTTGTCAGCGATAATTTATTTGCACCACCAGTCATTTGATTAGGTTTCAACGTGATTGTGGTTCCACATTTTTTAGCCGATTCTGATTGCAATTTTTTGATTTGACCAGGAGTTAACGCAACACTAATAACACTATATGACATGTTATACATAATTGATTGATTCTAAATCGTAAAACCATTCAATGGAAATATCCTTCGGATTTTCAATTACATATTTTCCACTGGTGCATCTACCACTCTCATTCTTCCACCAACACCTTCAAGTAGCATTGATTTATCACTGAGAATGACAGCAACCGCTCTATAATTAATAATACCACCAGGACGGGTTACACGGGCTCTGAAGTGTATATCAACGACAGATTGTCTCACCAAGTCGAGATGTTCCAGCGAAAAGTAATAAATCGGATAGAGGCTTTTGAAATCATATTGTGATATTTGCAAACCGGTATCCACATTTTGATCAAGTGCCATGAATGACAACAGGTTATGATAGACACGTGCAATATGATTTTGATCGTAATCAAGTTGCACATCTTCAGATGGTTCCTGTTGTCCGTTTATTCTCAGTGAGACCTCTCTAACACCTAACTGATCAAATATCATATGACTTCGTTGTTGATTACCAACTCGTGCATTATTCTGTAATGCAATAAATATATGACGTGGAGCTGAAACCCTTTGTTTTGATGCCAGGTGCCATGTGAATGTACCATCGACATTGTCTTGTTTAGTATCCGTAGTCACTGATAACCAACTCAATAACGACTTTCCTCCTTGGTCCATAAATGATAACAATTTTCCTTCTGCTGTGATTGATGGAGTTAACACTGGCATCCACAATGATAGTTTTGTTAAAACGACTTTACCATCAGGAACAGCAGCATCACGCCATATTGCATCATTATCAGTACCCTTTCGTACAAGCGCGATTGTGTGTTTGGCTCCATAAATAACTTTTCGGACGTTTCTACAGAATCCGAATATATGATGCAGTGGAATTGCACATGAAAATTGTCGACGCTGTCCTTGTAATGCTGCTACACGTGTTGCAAATCCTAGATTGTAAGTAGTAATAGTATTTATGACATCAAATTCAGCAGGTGGTCTTACATATCCGGCTGGTGCTGGATCAAGTGCTGTAGCTCGTGTTGCCTTGACTCTAGAATACTGGTTGTGTTCAGCGTTATCAGTAATATCCTTTGCAAACATCATAGATGGACCCGCTGATCTTGTATAATCATCAGAATATCTTGCTAACCCTATGATTGTTGTAGCCACATCAACTTCACGGTCAATGGATTCAATTTCTTTTCCATCAATGAGATATCTAGCGCTTTCAAATAACGCCATGATACCGTTATTGACAAAACCAACTCGGGTAGTTTGGCTAATGTCATATGGAGGATCATTATGTGCAGCATCATTTGTTACAAGTTCTCCTTCTACTTCAATAAACGCTTCACAAGGCAAAAAGTATTTACTGGTATCATGAACTTGAAGTTCAATTCGTGATCGGAGATCGGGTTGTACTGCGTGATAAGAATAAAATTGAAAACCGCGTACAGAATCATCTTTACGCACTGGGGCATCCATATCAAATGCTGGATCAGATGACCTTTTGAACATTTTATTCTATTTATCAGAGTCTAAATCGGATTTTCCATTTCATCGTGAAAAACGCTAGCGTTTTCGTCGTGGTTTTTTAAAGCCACTTCCTGCTATCATGTTTGCTGTCATATTATTTTGGTCCTCTTGATTTACCATCGACGCTAGTTTTTCATCTACTGCGTTATTTATAATTTTACTAACACTTGCAGGCATCTCTGCTGTAGATGGCAATGGTACCTGTTTCTATTTTCGTCTCACTAATGATGTTATTTTATCCTTCGCAGTTGAAAACGCTTTCCCGGCAAGATCTCCAACAGTACTAATACCCTTATCACGAATAACATCAATGGCTTTCATTCCTAGTTGTTTAGCTAACGGCATCACTTTTGGGGCCGTTCTTGAAAAGAATCCTAAAATGGTCTTGCCGAGGCCATCTCCGTAGTATGCTCTATAAACTGGAAACCGTGAATTAACTACGTAGACGAGGGTTGGTTTATCATGATTGTAGTGTACGATCATTATTATAAAAACAATAGTGTTTTCAATTGTTATTTAATCGCTATGATACCCATTTGCTAACTCGTCAATGAAATCTCGATATGTTTTGATATCCATGATACCGCCGGCAAATAACCGTTTACAGATATCAGCTGCTTCATTAATTATTTCTGGAGAGTTATTTCCAGCTCGTTTTCCTCCGATGAGAACATCTAATCGTGATATATCATTGATAACACTATCAGGACAAGTGTTTCCAATTCTTGGATTTTGCAGTCCACTTCCGCTATAACCAGCTGCTTCATCTAGTTTGTCTGTATCCGTAGTTTGTAAATAATCAAGAGTATCATCATCATCATCATCAGGTGGTAGTTGTTGTTTTTTAGGTTCTTCTTGTTTTTTTTTGTCTCCGTGTTGGTGTTTGACGTCGTTCTTCTAAATCATCATCATCATCAGGTGGTAGTTGTTGTTTTTTTTGTCTTCTTGTTTGTCTACGTGTTGGTGTTTGACGTTTTAGTTCTTGCCGTTCTTCTATTTCTCGTTGTCGCTCTTCTATTTGTTCTCTTTTATAATTACTAATTCCCTTTTTAAATTCCTTGTATCCTATCTCATCCTTATTCAAACGACCAATCCCTTTATTTAGTTTATACAAATAATCGAACCAATCATTACTTGATATTCTATCATTTTTATACTCGTCCTTTAAAAAATCTTTTTTTGAATTATAACTTTGAGCAGCAAAATTACCAAAGGCTTGATAATCCTTTGATTTCAATAAACTAGGTTTTTTTATTAATATTTTAGCATGATCAGTAAATTTATTCAACAGAGAAACAGTCGTTTTTTTCGGATCAGTTTTTTCAGTTTGTTCAGTTTTCGTTGCTAGTTTTTCAAGTACAGAAATAAGACCCTCTTCCTTTCTTTTACCGTCAGGATCATCTCCCAGTATAGCACGCTCTACCCCTTTCGTTGCTGTGGTTACTGGTTTAAACAACTCTTCAGATCCCGCAGCAAAATCAGTTTGTAAACTCTGTCGTTGTTGCAGTTTATTTCTTACAGAGTCGCGAATTGGTATAAATTTCTTAATTGCATCTAGTCGCTCACGAGCCAATCGGGTCGTTAATGCTTCATTGACCATTATTTGAAATCAGAAACCATTTTTCAATTGCAAAACAATTTTCCCCATCGATGATTCCATCCTTAACGGTCCAATTTTTTATTGCTGTGAAATATTTTTATTTTCGCAGTGTGAAATATTTTCACTGATTCAATCAAAAAATGACCAAAAAAAAAAATGAAAATCTCAAGGAGATTTTACTGTCTGACAAAATCTTTTGAGGGCCGGTCAATCAAAATAGTTCATTTTCTTGAATTAACGCTCGTAAGTTTCTAATTTTAGAATTAACTTCCTTTTTCAATTCATATTCGTTACCCAATTCTTTTCGTATTCCTTCCACGATAGTATATAACGGAACAAACACATCTACTTCACTGGAAAATGCAAGAGAGTCTCGAATAGAATTTTGAATTTTTTTGATGAGTGCATATTTCTTTGGTAACATATACTTGTTAGTGCTAACTCCGTATTCTATATCCTGAAAATCCGACTTGATTTGATCAGGATTTAACCCATCTGACAATTTAATATTCTGATTTTTCAATTTTCCAATTTCAACTATGATGCTATTCATAATTTCAGAATTCATATATGATAATACATATTTCTAATTCATTTTTCAAAAATAAATGAGCCGTTAATATTTTAAAAATTCAGTCTGTATATATAACTATCTTTTTTAAAATTCAGTCTGTATATATAAATATCTTTTTTAAAATTCAGTCTGTATATATAACTATCTTTTTTAAAATTCAGTCTGTATATATAAATATAAATGCAGACAAAAATAAATAACAACCATGATGAGCGGTTATCAGTCATTTGGCCCCCTTGATATAGGCCACTGTGTCTTTCATAGGGTTCTTTCTATGAGTATTTCCATTTTTTTTCTGAGATTTCTTCGATCTCGATTTGACACTATTTGGCCGGTAATTCATTTTTGAACACCATACGGGGCTACCCAAATGTGACGGAGAGCTAATTACATCCATGGATGTTATTTATTTTAGGTCATTTATATTTACATTCACCGGAAACATATTCCCCTAAGAGTGAATCTAACTCGTCAAATAACGGGTTAGAATCACAAGAGGGTATGTTTACGTGAAATGACCTAGAGGTTACATATATACGACAACACATCTTTGGAACTCCTTGGTTGCCTTCACATCCAAGTAAGCCCAAGGGAAACCCGAAACATACATCTCCGGAAGGGAGGCCTAACGTGGCAAACGCCATCTTAGACCGCCCAGAAGATATGCTTGGGGTGACGTCACAACATATACTTAATTAAGGACAGCACAAATACCGTATATATTTCCACTCGAGTGTTGTGGCAAATTGTAGGTATACATATACTTAATTAACTTAATTAAGGACAGCACAAATACCGTATATATCTCCATTCAGATTGTAGGTATACATATACTTAATTAACTTAATTAAGGATGGATTATAATTCAATGATGATGTAATGATGATGGGACGGCACAGACATCACAAACATGAAACGACGGGGCTGATTTTCAAAGGCCAATTCGACCAATCAAAGCAACCCATGAAATTAAACCCGGTTGCATGATTGAGTAAAAGTCAACCACGCACACGTGTCAATGGCGTAGGTTATTTTTTGACTGGTCGGATTGGCCTTGAGAGCCCCAGCTTTAAACCTTTCATTTAGTATATAAGGTGACTAATACAGCAGCGTCAATCCACAGAGTGTGTTATTTTATTTTCTTGAATTACTTGTTAATGGTGCTTCACAGTATTTAAATGAGACAGAATATTTGCATAAAGCACTAAAAAAAAGAATATAATCGTTTGAAAACATTTTATATTTGATTTCTTTTCTAATTAATTATAGCCCAATCCGCTGAATCACAATTTAAGGGGAAATAACCCACGCCATACTGTAATGTAATTTTTATAGATGTAGCATTTAAACATCTTTTATAGGTGCCATGTCGGCATCCTCTTTTTTTTAAATCTTTATTCAATATTTACATATCAAATTATACAAATGATAGTCAACCCCTCCCCCCCCGTCACTCATACACACATTTTCACCACACTCACTACATACAGACATTTAAAGACACTTATATTTACACATAAAAGTAGAAACATATATGAGTAGGTGGGAGGGGTTGTTATTCCCTCCCTTATCAACTCGACACCATCTAAGGGAGAGAGTATATAAAGGGAATTAATACATCAATCCGCAAGGTATGCTATTTTATTTTCTTGAATTACTTATTAATGGTGTTTCACAGTATTTAAATGAGACAGCATATTTGACTTAAACACTAAAACAAAGAATATAATTGTTTGAAAACATTTCTTTTCTTACAAAACAATGCCCAGCGCTGAATCACAATACCCATTAAACAAGTTAACACAAACTAAGGGAGAAAGTATACACGTGTGTTATCCTGTAACGCCTGCATCTCCGGATCACATCCTATGTTTATGAAATACGCATTAATCGCACGTGAAACAGAATATTTGACTTAAACACTAAAATAAAAGAAAATATTTCTTTTCCTATAAAACAATACTCAGAAGCTAAATCACAATGATAACTCCCTTGGTTATATCATTTAAGAGTTGTCTCCCTTGGTGTTATAGACACATACAAAAATCGAATTTTTTGTCCTGTCTTTTTTGAAATGCTTCATAATTAACAAGCACGGGTGAGGTCTGAATTCTTGGTTCATTTGTATAATAACACTATTTTTCTAATTCATTGTTTGGTTTAATTATAAGTCTCTGTATATAATCTTGAGCAGTCTTTATTATTTTGTCATCGTTGGGGTCAATGACAGTATTTTTTATTCTTTTATCATAATAGCGTTTTAGTTCCCTGTATCGTTTGCCGCCACACATAACGCATAATTGCGACTTCCCCCTGACCCCAACCCCACATCGAATACAGGGTAACGGACCAAGGCTTCCACGACGAAAGCTTTGCATATGATACCAACAGAATTCATTTCTGCATGATTTGTTACACGGTGTCACTGATCCAATCATAAGCCATTTGCAATGATTCATTATACTTAAATCTTTCATTTAAATACTTGTTTTAATTATAGTATGGAGGAGTTCGAGAGATTATCGAAAATTAAGCCCTGGAAAAGTGTTCAATTCAATCTTGATAGAGTTTCTGATACACCAAAGAAAAAAATTCTTGATAGAACCTTGATTAGTAAAATCAGAGACTGTTTTAAGGAATTCAAGCGTGATGGGGCAGCTCATTGTTGGTCAACATTTCGAATTGATGGTGTTGTTGACGCTACCATGAATGAGGAAAAAGCAGCAGTGATAATCTCACGTCTTGGGGAAGAAAGAAATTTTTTTCGAATAAAATTCCTTATCCGTGATAATGGAAAATGGATCATTAGGGACAAATACGAGCCTATTCTTAAGGACAAAAAAACTGTCACTGTGACTCAGGATTCAAAACCAGGAATTTTGACTGGACTTGATAAACCCTACTACGAAAGATCTTATCCTGTCACATTAGTTGTTTACGGGATATATCCGCTCAATGAAAAACCTGATATTTCAAAACTAGCACCCATGAAATATTCGACAGGGCTCAATTGTGTAGCAACACGAATAATAGAACACTTCACAAATGCGTCCCGGGGAAATAAACTAACTGATCTAAGACGAAAAAAAATAACCGAATGGGAACTGACAGTGAAATAGCATGGGGCAATAATTCAAGATATAGCCAAATTAGAAACATCATTGAGATTTCCAATATCGGTAAGGACAATCACCGGAGAAGTATTATACGAATCGAAATATAAATCACAGGGAGCTCCCATTGAAATTATTGATCATAACGCACACGCGTGGTCATCTGCAGTAACAATATTCCCACGGGATAGAACCGTAAAATATCTGTTTGGAACCGAAGAGTTTTTTTCAGAGCAGAAATTATTTGATGCTATTTACCATTTGAATAAAAACGATTCTGTGTCAGTGTGGCTATTTCATAGTACTTCAGACGAAGAATGTAGATTTGATCAGTTTGTAAGGCCCAACGGAGAATTGTACCGTACTGAAGAGCTGCATAATCAAATGAAACAACTAGCTAGTGAATTTTCTCCCCAGAGTTCTCTGGGGGAAGACAACGATCAATTATTAGCAAACTGTTTTACACTTCCATCAGTTGTAGCACATTTTGCTAGGAAGAAAAACGCGTGGAAACCAACCCGAAGTGAGTTCTTATCAGATGTCAAATTGTCCTGTCTTGAATACAGCCATGGAGGATTATGGAACACAAAATACACCGCTGATACCGTTATTTCAGTTGATATGATTGCATGTTATCCAGGAAGTTTTCTTGGGTATGGAGAGTGTGAGAAATATTTCAAACGATTTGGACACCCTACACACGAAATGACCCGTGTTGCTATTAATGGACCACTGCCACATTTCGATTTAACCGGATTCGCTTGTGTAGTATCATTTGAAATGACTGAAGGACTTCATCCGTGTAGTTATCTATGGATTGGTAAACACATGTCTGAAAAACACTGGATGCCAATAGTGTTATTACGGTATATGCTTGATTGTAAGATGTTAAAATCATTAATTGTCAGTGAAGCAATTATATCCTATCGAGCACAGAAATCAGTCTGGTTACCACAACCTGATCTAGAAAAAATAATTAGCGAAGAGCGAAAACTGTTTCCTGATTTTAATGAACAACAAATCATGGATTGGTCCAGACAGTTATTTGAAATCAGAAACAATGAAGCAAAAGATCTTGGACGAAGAATAATCGGTAAATTTACCCAAGGTGGCAAAGATGATAATACGAGATATTCTTCACGATTGATTATAGACAATGCTGAATACGATTTTGTAATCAAAGATTTAACGAATAGGGGCCTATATGTCAATCGTAAGGACGCATTTATGTCCGATGGAACCGAATTGGGTACAATTGTTACTTACACTGATGGATACCATCCGCAGTACACACATTTGAGAGCTTCTATGCTTGGTTATGCTTCTATCAATCTGTTTTCAATGATCAATAGATTTCCTACCACCACAGTTAGAGTTGCTACTGACTCATTTTACATAAATAGCAAAATGGCTGATTTTAAGGCTACTGGCAACGAGAATTGGGGGTCATGGAGAATTAAGAAGGAAATGCTTCATGATTATATTCCATCAGCAGATGTTACCATTGAAAATAATTACTTAGAAAGCAATCAGTGTTCAGAATTTTCTAGTGCACCACCGATTTCTGATCCAATCTGTAGATATAAAACAGTTTATTTAAACGGTTGTGGTGGGTCAGGAAAAACAACCCGGGTAATTGAGTTATTCCGTCGTGGAAACGCTAGCGTTTCTAACATGATTGTGCTAACACCGACTCACAGACTCGCCAGAGAGATGAAACAACGAGGGGTAAATGCCTGCACTTATCATAGTTTCTTTAGATGGAAGGGAGATAAATGGACTCCTGAGCGCATGGGAGAGAAATTTATTCCTGAAATTATCATTTGGGATGAAATAGACACAGTGTCCGAAGATGTCTTAAAAATATTTCTTGAGTGGTTGTTATTGAAGAATACAAAAGTCGTCATGTGCGGTGATCACGGCCAACCACCACCATTTGTCGGTGCATCTCCCCATGAATGGCTAAAGGGTTTTGTAGACTATTATGAAGAAATTGATACTGATCATAGATCACTTGATAATGAATTAAAAGAGTTTAAGAAATTAATTAGATTACAACCGGATAGAATCCAGTGTGAAATAGCCCGTGAAATAATTTCGGAAACTCCCATGAATGAGTTTTGGGAAGCGTGGAGACCAAATGATTTAATCATTGCAAGTAGAAAAATAGTCAGGGACACACTTCAGATGAAGTTATTTGAATTGCATAAACAAAAATTTGCAACACTTCCAGTACCGTTATGTTATAGGCCATCGGATACACGAAAACAGAACATCGAAGTTGATATTCCAGGACCAAAATCCGAAGGATTTCAAAGACAGATTCTCGTATTAAATGATATTGTGCTGGTTGATATCAATGTCGTTGAAGATGCATTGCGTGCTAATAAATCCCCATGGACGCTAGGCTATGCAGCAACAATACACTCTTCACAGGGATTGACTATATCGGATACAATTGTTTGGATGGTAGATAATCGCATAGAATGGTCGAATTTAGTCTATCTCGCAGTGTCTAGAGTACGAAAAATAAATCTACTTCGAAGAATTGTCTTCGATGATGAAATCATTGGCGATGATAATGACACCACAATAGATGATATTATTGATAAAAAACTCTCCGGTTACAAACAACAAGACAAAAAAAAACAACGAGAATTTGATATTGATGCTGAATTAATAATTACTCTGAAGCAACAACAGAATAATCACTGCGCGAGTTGCAATTGTATAATGCGTTGGCAGTATTCGGATAAGGATCCTCGCCAATTCACCGTGGACAGAAAAAATAACAATCTCGGTCATGTCAGAAATAATGTGATGTTGACTTGTCTTGAGTGCAATAGACGCAAGGGTGCTAGTTAACCCCATGCGGTGGTAATTGAGTATCCTCAGGTATCACTTGTAATTGTTGTCTAGTAAAACCCCGTTGAGGGGCAGTTGAATCCAGTTTATAGATTGGAAGTCTACCCGTAGATCGTGTTATACTAGATATCTTATGTGCAGTAACACTCCAAATAGGATCAGTAGCCCTTTTTGTGCCACCCTCAAGCTCTCCTGGTTCGTATAAGTACCTCACAATGACATTACTACCAAGAATTGGTTGGGAAACGCTAAAATCTTTTTGAATTTTCATTTCAGGTATTGACTTCTTTTTAATCGCATTGATAGGTTTCATGTTGATGGTTCTAGTAATCTCGTTATTCAGTGCAGTAATCACAGCTGGTAACCTTTTAACCCATTCACGGGATCTTTTTTCTTGGATGAATTCTTTTGCGTATTGATATCCAAATAACCGCTCAGCAAGGGTTTTATTAAATCGTTCTACAATGGCCTGATCACGATGCAGTGCAGTATGCCCTCGTCTGATAGCGACATTGTGATATTTCATTGTAGATAACACTGCACCCTGAAATTCCTTGCCAGGATCAACTTGTAATATATTTGGCCAGTGCAGAGGACTCCTTCGATAAATCCTTTCAAATGCAGAAGCCACTTCGGTGGCTGATTTTGTTTTTAACGGTTCTGCTTCTTTGTATCGACTTGCAATATCAACTACGGTTAATGCGTATTTGTAACCACGATCATGTGGCAGAAATAATAGATCAGCCTGATGAACTTCATTGGGTCCGGTCACAACAAAATGCGAGAAATTGATTTGTTTAGGCGGTGGTAGATAAATTTGCCATAGTGCCTGTTTGGATAACCAATGAGCCGCAGTGGTTTTTTCACTTTTGCAGCACTAGCGAGTTTATGGATTGCTGATTTACCCCTCCAGTATCCTCTTGGGGAATAATAAATAGATTCCATGTTGTTATTAATTACCAGCACCTAACATCAATTTACTTTTCATAGCCGATTTTATCAAAAAGGAAGCCAATTTTTCTTTGAAAGATTTATCAGAAATAGCATTTAACGCACGAATTAATTTCACATCTGCTAGATGCCTGTGCTGCAGATTACTGCTTTTATAAGATACATCATGAAGGTGACAGGCCTTATCAATAGCGTTTATTGGTTCCTCACCGGGTCGGGGCTGATTTTGATCATTGAGTCTGATATCAAGTCTTGTTTCCGGTCCACAGTAGCTATATCCTGGAAGGTGCTTTTCTCCAGGGTATTTTGCCCATGGAGTTCCAGGGAGTTTTGCTAATTTGGCTGCGATATCACCTCCTCGTTTTTTTTTTAAAGGTTCCTTGAGTTCCTTGGGTTTAGAAACAAATCTAAATTTCTTTGTACTACATTGTACGCATTTACCAGAAAGCGCTGATCGGTTATTTTTAGTTGTAATCGTCGTCAAGTCATCTGTGCCAGTACGTTTTTTACACTTCACACAATATAGATCCATAATTTATATATAACGGCATGAATATAATTGATTATTCAGCTACCCGACGACGGGAACCTATTAAACATCATGAAATGTTGCCGAATTCAATTAGAATGATTATAATCGGACCATCTGGAAGCGGAAAGACACAACTGCTACTTAATTTGATAACGAGATGGATGAAATGGAACAAATTGTATTTAATAGCCCCGAGTGTAGACGATCAGCGATGCTATGAAGTGCTAAAGGATTTTTACGAGAAAGCAAAAGAATTTCAAATCGATGAAGATTTTATTGAGTTTATTACTGATATAGAGGAAGCCCCTTCCGTGGAAGACATCGATGGAAGTATTAACAATTTAGTGGTATACGATGATATCATGTTAGATAATCAAAAAAATCCTGCTAGAATATTTTCCCGAGGCAGGCATAAAAACACTGATGTGATCTATGTCACTCAACGATACACACAAATACCAAAAGTGATCAGAGATAATTGCAATGTGTTGTGTGTATTTAACGGCGTTGATACTCATACGCTACGAAATATTCATCAAACTTGGTGCAGCGGTGATATGAATCATAATCAGTTTAGAAATTTCTTTAGTCACGCTCAGTCAAAACCACACGGATTTGTGACAATAAATTTAGCAGACCCTAGGACACGATATCGTATCGGACTTGATCAAATATTCGGTTAACCTAGAACTGAAAGTTCTAGCAGCAGAGGGGGTGAGTGACAACGACGTTGCGACATCAACGAAAACGCGAATGTTTTCAGACAAGGGTCGGAGACTTATTTTTTCGCGAGAAGGGTCTAGTGTTATTTTGGAGGGGGTATAATCAAAAATAAAAACAAAAAAAAGTTGTCTGATTCGCCCCCTCTGCTGCTGAAGAGCTTGCAAACTCATGAAAACATCCCAAATGCAATAAACCATATTAAAATATTGAATAGTAAGTGAACGAATATGTAGAAAGGCTAATTCTATGCAATACGTTTCAAATAATATTGCCACGGTATGATCCAAAGAATGTTTGCATGATAGAAAACAAGGCAACACTCCCAATTTAAGAACAATTTCAGCACATTCATTCCAACACCAAAAAAGCGTTTTCCATATTCAGGACAACTAAATTGGAATATAATCCCAAAGAAAATTAGAGAAAACGCAAAATAAATGCATGTTATTTACAATTTAATTCAATAGATGTAAGTGGAACTTATTAAATTTTATAATTACATTACAACATAAGGCATAAAGTCTCAAACAGCCCATTCTGTTGACTCACAATTTGTGCACTCTATATACACAATATACCCTGTTGGAGCATGACCTTACAAAGTATTATGTTTATAATGTCCATTATATGAATGTAGCATCTTATCAATGTTATTTCTGTGCAGTTATGTATTCTTCTGTATATGCTTATGAAAGAGAACTGCAAGAACTATTAGTTCCATGGAACTGATCCAATGGTCGTGGGTTTGATATCCTGGTAGGCTATCTCTGGCTCTTTTTCGTAAAAGCGCTTATCTCCCGTTTTTTCGTCGTGATGTAACCAGTAATATCCTATAATACCCTTAATATCAACAAATGATGCCACTGTGAGGATATGTCACTTTAATTCTTATTACACTCCAGTTTGTCCCCTCATACTACTGGAACATCGCTTTTTTCACGAAATCGCTTTAAAAATCGATACCAGCCTTTCGCGAAGAAGTAAATCCAATCAAAAATTATTTTTTCGTGATAAAGATGAACTTTTCATGCGGTCTGCAACAATCGGCACGAAATAAGTGATTGTAACAGGCTAAAGTTGGATTATAAATCAATTGATCGAAGACATTGAACTCAATTTCGTGGATGAGATTTTTTATTTATAATGTAACTAAACCATGAACTATTGTATGTGTCTAATATCCCTATATTTTATGTTTTCCAATTTCATTGTTTTTGTCATTTGTTGTTCTGTAGTGTAGTCATATCATTATTGATGGTGTAAAGCGCTTAGAGCTTTTAAAGATTAGGCGCTATACAAAGTCCTCATTATTATTATTATTATTATTATTATTATTATTATTATTATTATTATTATTATTATTATTATTATGATTATTATTATTATTATGATTATTATTATAACATGCACGAAAATATGTATTTAAAATCCCTATTGTATAACATGCACTAATATATGCATGTAATAATATCTCTATTGTATAACATGCACTAATATATGCATGTAATAATATCTCTATTGTATAACATGCACTAATATATGCATGTAATAATATCTCTATTGTATAACATGCACTAATGTATACATCTAATATCTCTATTGTATAACATGCACTAATGTATACATCTAATATCTCTATTGTATAACATGCACTAATATATGCATGTAATAATATCTCTATTGTATAACATGCACTAATGTATACATCTAATATCTCTATTGTATAACATGCACTAATGTATACATCTAATATCTCTATTGTATAACATGCACTAATATATGCATGTAATAATATCTCTATTGTATAACATGCACTAATGTATACATCTAATATCTCTATTGTATAACATGCACTAATATATGCATGTAATAATATCTCTATTGTATAACATGCACTAATGTATACATCTAATATCTCTATTGTATAACATGCACTAATGTATACATCTAATATCTCTATTGTATATCATGCACTAATGTATACATCTTATATACCCATTCTATAGCATGTACTAATATATGCATCTAATATACCCATTCTATAGCATGTACTAATATATGCATCTAATATACCCATTGTATAGCATGTACTAATATATGCATCTAATATACCCATTCTATAGCATGTACTAATATATGCATCTAATATACCCATTGTATAGCATGTACTAATATATGCATCTAATATACCCATTGTATAGCATGTACTAATATATGCATCTAATATACCCATTGTATAGCATGTACTAATATATGCATCTAATATACCCATTGTATAGCATGTACTAATATATGCATCTAATATACCCATTGTATAGCATGTACTAATATATGCATCTAATATACCCATTGTATAGCATGTACTAATATATGCATCTAATATACCCATTGTATAGCATGTACTAATATATGCATCTAATATACCCATTGTATAGCATGTACTAATATATGCATCTAATATACCCATTGTATAGCATGTACTAATATATGCATCTAATATACCCATTGTATAGCATGTACTAATATATGCATCTAATATACCCATTGTATAGCATGTACTAATATATGCATCTAATATACCCATTGTATAGCATGTACTAATATATGCATCTAATATACCCATTGTATAGCATGTACTAATATATGCATCTAATATACCCATTGTATAGCATGTACTAATATAGGCATCTAATATACCCATTGTATAGCATGTACTAATATAGGCATCTAATATACCCATTGTATAGCATGTACTAATATAGGCATCTAATATACCCATTGTATAGCATGTACTAATATAGGCATCTAATATACCCATTGTATAGCATGTACTAATATAGGCATCTAATATACCCATTGTATAGCATGTACTAATATAGGCATCTAATATACCCATTGTATAGCATGTACTAATATAGGCATCTAATATACCCATTGTATAGCCTGTACTAATATAGGCATCTAATATACCCATTGTATAGCATGTACTAATATAGGCATCTAATATACCCATTGTATAGCATGTACTAATATATGCATCTAATATACCCATTGTATAGCATGTACTAATATAGGCATCTAATATACCCATTGTATAGCATGTACTAATATATGCATCTAATATACCCATTGTATAGCATGTACTAATATATGTACTAATATATGTATCTAATATACCCATTGTATAGCATGTACTAATATATGCATCTAAAATACCCATTGTATAGCATGTACTAATTTATGTATCTAATATACCCATTGTATAGCATGTACTAATATATGCATCTAATATACCCATTCTATAGCATGTACTAATATATGTATCTAATATACCCATTGTATAGCATGTACTAATATATGCATCTAATATACCCATTGTATAGCATGTACTAATATATGTATCTAATATACCCATTGTATAGCATGTACTAATTTATGTATCTAATATACCCATTGTATAGCATGTACTAATATATGCATCTAATATACCCATTGTATAGCATGTACTAATATATGTATCTAATATACCCATTGTATAGCATGTACTAATATATGCATCTAATATACCCATTGTATAGCATGTACTAATATATGTATCTAATATACCTATTGTATAGCATGTACTAATATATGTATCTAATATACCCATTGTATAGCATGTACTAATATATGCATCTAATATACCCATTGTATAGCATGTATTAATATATGCATCTAATATACCCATTGTATAGCATGTACTAATATATGCATCTAATATACCCATTGTATAGCATGTACTAATATATGCATCTAATATACCCATTGTAGAGCATGTACTAATATATGCATCTATCATACCCATTGTATAGCATGTACTAACATATGTATCTAATATACCCATTGTATAGCATGTACTAATATATGCATCTAATATACCCATTGTATAACATGTACTAATATATGCATCTAATATACCCATTGTATAGCATGTACTAATATATGTATCTAATATACCCATTGTATAGCAGGTACTAATATATGCATCTATCATACCCATTGTATAGCATGTACTAATATATGCATCAAATATACCCATTGTATAGCATGTACTAATATAGGCATCTAATATACCCATTGTATAGCATGTACTAATATATGTATCTAATATACCCATTGTATAACATGTACTAATATATGCATCTAATATACCCATTGTACAGCATGTACTAATATATGCATCTAATATACCCATTGTATAGCATGTACTAATATATGCATCTAATATACCCATTGTATAGCATGTACTAATATATGCATCTAATATACCCATTGTATAGCATGTACTAATATATGCATCTATCATACCCATTGTATAGCATGTACTAACATATGTATCTAATATACCCATTGTATAGCATGTACTAATATATGCATCTAATATACCCATTGTATAACATGTACTAATATATGCATCTAATATACCCATTGTATAGCATGTACTAATATATGCATCTAATATACCCATTGTATAGCATGTACTAATATATGCATCTAATATACCCATTGTATAGCTTGTACTAATATATGTATCTAATATACCCATTGTATAACATGTACTAATATATGCATCTAATATACCCATTGTATAGCATGTACTAATATATGCATCTAATATACCCATTGTATAGCATGTACTAATATATGCATCTAATATACCCATTGTATAGCATTTACTAATATATGGATCTAATATACCCATTGTATAACATGTACTAATATATGTATCTAATATACCCATTGTATAACATGTACTAATATATGTATCTAATATACCCATTGTATAGCATGTACTAATATATGCATCTAATATACCCATTGTATAACATGTACTAATATATGTATCTAGTATACCCATTGTATAGCATGTACTAATATATGCATCTATCATACCCATTGTATAGCATGTACTAATATATGCATCTAATATACCCATTGTATAGCATGTACTAATATATGCATCTAATATACCCATTGTATAGCATGTACTAATATATGCATCTAATATACCCATTGTATAGCATGTACTAATATATGCATCTAATATACCCATTGTATAGCATGTACTAATATATGTATCTAATATACCCATTGTATAGCATGTACTAATATAGGCATCTAATATACCCATTGTATAGCATGTACTAATATATGTATCTAATATACCCATTGTATAACATGTACTAATATATGCATCTAATATACCCATTGTATAGCATGTACTAATATATGCATCTAATATACCCATTGTATAGCATGTACTAATATATGCATCTAATATACCCATTGTATAGCATTTACTAATATATGCATCTAATATACCCATTGTATAACATGTACTAATATATGCATCTAATATACCCATTGTATAACATGTACTAATATATGTATCTAATATACCCATTGTATAGCATGTACTAATATATGCATCTAATATACCCATTGTATAACATGTACTAATATATGTATCTAGTATACCCATTGTATAGCATGTACTAATATATGCATCTATCATACCCATTGTATAGCATGTACTAATATATGCATCTATCATACCCATTGTATAGCATGTACTAATATATGCATCTAATATACCCATTGTATAGCAGGTACTAATATAGGCATCTTATATACCCATTGTATAGCATGTACTAATATATGTATCTAATATACCCATTGTATAACATGTACTAATATATGCATCTAATATACCCATTGTATAGCATGTACTAATATATGCATCTGATATACCCATTGTATAGCATGTACTAATATATGCATCTAATATACCCATTGTATAGCATGTACTAATATATGCATCTAATATACCCATTGTATAGCATGTACTAATATATGCATCTATCATACCCATTGTATAGCATGTACTAACATATGTATCTAATATACCCATTGTATAGCATGTACTAATATATGCATCTAATATACCCATTGTATAACAGGTACTAATATATGCATCTAATATACCCATTGTATATCATGTACTAATATATGCATCTAATATACCCATTGTATAGCATGTACTAATATATGCATCTAATATACCCATTGTATAGCATGTACTAATATATGTATCTAATATACCCATTGTATAACATGTACTAATATATGCATCTAATATACCCATTGTATAGCATGTACTAATATATGCATCTAATATACCCATTGTATAGCATGTACTAATATATGCATCTAATATACCCATTGTATAGCATTTACTAATATATGGATCTAATATACCCATTGTATAACATGTACTAATATATGTATCTAATATACCCATTGTATAACATGTACTAATATATGTATCTAATATACCCATTGTATAGCATGTACTAATATATGCATCTAATATACCCATTGTATAGCATTTACTAATATATGGATCTAATATACCCATTGTATAACATGTACTAATATATGTATCTAATATACCCATTGTATAACATGTACTAATATATGTATCTAATATACCCATTGTATAGCATGTACTAATATATGCATCTAATATACCCATTGTATAACATGTACTAATATATGTATCTAATATACCCATTGTATAACATGCACTAATGTATGCCTTTAATACCAATATTGTTTAATTCAAATGTCTATATGATCGACAACAGGCTTTAATTCACTTTATTTCCGATTGATTTTCTTGGGAAAAATTGAAACAATGCCACGGCAAATTTTCCTAAACGCTTCTTTATCACCCTTGCCTGCCTGTGTGCAGATTTCCTCTTTACCCATAATTTGCGTAACTAATCGTGCGACCGCGAGTAAAATCTTTTCGCCACTGTGTCCAAGAATGATCATCAGACTCTGCTTGATCTATTTCATCTATTTTTTTAACGTAGCTTTAAAAAAAATTCAGTCATATCGCTACGATGTCTGCAGTGAGGCAGTTTTATAGTGATGTCCAATACTGTGGAATCATGCCGCAAACATGTAGCATGATGTCCCACCCAGTCACATTATCCTGACACCAGGCAGACAGTCCTAACACTAACCTCTTAATGCTAAGGGCCAAGCGAGGCAGCTAGCACCATTTTTGTAAGTCTTTGGTATGTCTCGGCCGGGGATCGAACCCACGACCTCCCGCTTCCGCGGCGGATGCTCTAACCACTAGACCACAGGAGGGTTTCAAACATGATCTAAGAAACGAAAACCTTTATTAAATGTGTTGGAGATTGTTATATTGTTTTTTTTTTTGACGACTGTCACGTTGTAAGTAAGGAACAATAACTAGATTACGACGTGTATATGCGAGACACTGAAGCTAATAATTCCGAGTAATACATTTTACCAATATCAGCCTTGCGAACATTGTGGTGTCAAAGCCAGTGTTTATACCACAACTCGTGACTGGCATCTTATTTTAGCGGCGCACGATTCACAGGTAAGTGACATGAATATCCTGTGTTGGGATCAAAGGAACATAATGTGGGGTTCGTAAATATACCCTAGAGAGACTGCTGCAGAAGGGGCGATGTCTGTTAATTATGTAGACCATGGGTTAATCGACATCGACTCGGAGTTGATCAAGGTGTGGCCACCATTGGAATCGCAACCTTAAGTCTAGTATATTATAAACTAAACGGCAGTAGTCGCTAAACCATATTGCGGAATGTTATAAGCTATTCCGACGTCATTCGAAATTGGCGAGACACTTTGTTATTCTGAGAATTACAAAGGAGCTTCGGACAGGTCAGTGACTTATTTTCTCGACTAATGTAATCTATTACGGTAAAGTAATTATACTTGAATTATGTGCTGTATGTATACTTCATTACTAGAATCGTTAGTACGTAGAATTAACATTTGTAGGGTTTGATTCCTTTGTAATGTTTG
This sequence comes from Unio delphinus, assembly GCA_029339505.1. Lineage (NCBI taxonomy): Eukaryota > Metazoa > Mollusca > Bivalvia > Unionida > Unionidae > Unio > Unio delphinus. Next base: position 3,845,872 of record JAQISU010000014.1, read on the forward strand.
ATTAATTTGTATTGTTTAATCCGCATGCATTTTGAGATTTGATCAATATTTATGTAATCAATTAATATTGTAATTCCTCACTTGGTTAATTCGTAGTAACTTCGCGCATTTGTTCATGTGATATTCCAGACTTGCAGATGTTGAATTGAATTACAACTTTGTATAATGGGTGCAGTGTGCAACATTAGTTAATAAGGATATTTGACTATTTTTGTATACTTTGTAGGGGTATAATATGTAAGGATATATCAGATCATGGATATGTGGATATCTGTGTACACTTTGAAGAAGTGTAATGTACATAAATGCGTCTGATTATGTGATATTGTTCTATATAATAAGATAAGAGAATCTTTATTTACCGATGCGATGAAATCTTTTGATATTTGCATTATAAGCAGCTGATACCGTATCAACCATGCCAGGAAGTATGAGTATTTCGAGGTGCATGAATGCATGACCAAAGAAGTTAATGGCTTATCTGATGCAAGATTGTTGTTTAGTGTTAGTCTAGCTATCTAGAGGAATATGCATTACTAATGTCCTTGTGTGTTCATACAGCAAGCTTTTAGGGACCAGAGGAGCTGTGGGAGAGAGAAAAGGGACATACCCTATTAGAGTTGGTCCCGAGTCTCTGGGAGATAAAGAAAATGAGAAAACAAAAGCAGAAATTAGATGAACTGTGACGGAACTGGAGTACCACTCAAGATAAACAATAATACAGAATAGTAGGAACACAGGACAGTAGAAAACTATCACACTAAGTGAGAGGATGAAATAGGCCATCACTTAATTTTGTTTTTAAGAACTCATGAAAAAAAGATGGAGTCTCCAAACAAGCAGCTTTGGGTGATAAGAAGCTTAGTGGATTGTCGCGTGTGGCTTAAAACGAAGCGCTACCTCATTATCTGTTATATGTAAGTGATACATAGACCATATCAACACTTATGGGAGATATAAACCGTGCTTTACAAAACGATCAATATGGCTTTTCCGTTGATAACAGGTAATTGTACACCGTAATCAAATATATGTGAAGCCAACATATCATATTCAGCGATGTGCAACTGCAGAAATGTACGCATCATTGGTAACCATGGGAGTTTAGCGTGCTAGATTCGGATGTGCGAGTGCAAGATATATGTTGATGGTTGCCTTATCGATATGTTTTTTGTGGGAAACATCTGTGTTAATATGGATATTAGCATTTCATTCTCCTTGGGGATATTCTGAAAATATATATTTACAAAATATCTTGTATATCTAGTACTCAGTTATCTCAAGCAGACCAAAGTTGGATTGTTCCAATAAGCATTAGAAATCCCAGATGTCGCAGTCCTTCCGGTCTGATTATAAACTAGAAATGGGGGAGAGAGTGCCTTTATTCTGTATTGCCTGTCACGATCCTAAAACTCACGAGCTCTAAGAAAGGGGTAAGTTAGTTTGTGGTGTTGTATGCACAAAACAAGCTAATGAAACATGTACATGATTATAATTGACCAATAAACTCCAGTAATAATTAGATATGAAGTAACGGAGATTGCTGAGAACCCATTTGTTTCGTATTTTTATTGACCAGGAGCCATGGACTACGCCAAATATCAATATATGCGGCCTATAGAACGAAGGGCAAAATACTGGCACATAAAAAAGATCATCCATTTTTTTAAAGCTCACTCTTTTTGTTAGATAATCTAAATCTAGACGTAATCATGAAGTCAGTACGTTTATTTTTGTCGTTGAACAAATTAGCTTTAGTTATCGGCGATTTCAGGTTAAATAAAGTACAGTTGATAATCTATTAATATTCTGCACCAGATGATGATTAAAAACACACGAAAACATCAATTAGCAGTACACGTATTTGCTCATTCAGTTTGTCGACGCACATGGCTCTATTGCTTTGTTTCACAATGATGCAGCCTGGATTTTGTATGTTTAATCTTTTCCTGTAAGAAAGCCAGAATGAAAATACTTGACTGGAGCCAAAAACTTTCCACCTGTTTACGAGATTTTTTTCTTGTTGTTCAGAATTCTAATACAGGGTTAACTGTATCTATGCAGAATATTACACACATCCATTTTCATTCAACTGTCTCAATTGCCCTAACTAACTGCTCTTCATTACGCGTATACGTTTTGATAAAGAAATACATCTTCTGAAAAGAGTTTTTACTCCATTTTATTATTGCTTCAATATTTTTTAATTAACATCGAAAAAAATACAACATACAAGTAGCACATATATTTTGGTATATTATTTAAACCCTGATTGGAAGATAAAACGAAAGATGGTAGTACAGAAAAGAGAAACCAGTGAATAGAAATGGATAAGATTCCATATCACTATTTAAGAAAATATTCGTATTTCAACAAACATAAATGTGAGAGCATGTATGAAGTCATACTCATGTACTCCTCCATTCATATAGGTATACATACGTATGTATCTATCTACACAAACATATACACACATACATACACATCTATCTATACACACAAAATATATATGTGTATATATATATATATATATATATATATATATATATATATATATATATATATATATATATATATATATATATATATATGCACAAATACATATACGCATACATTCACATCTATCTATACATACATACATATATGCATACATACACATTTATCTATACAAACAAACGTGCATATATGTGTTCATACCTGACCGCATACACATACAAGAAAGAGACTAGTCTCATGGTTAACTATATAACACGTCTGTTTTTTAGTGTATGTTTAATATGGAGTTTGGGTGCAAACATATAGTAGTGACCTATTACGTTTTACGGATGAAGGACAAAGCATGTTTAGAGGTGAAATCTGGTGGAAAAGGGATGGGATCAAGTGCCATGTATCTAAAATATAATCACTTTAAATTTTATTATGCGATTGCAAGCTTTCGATACATGTGTATAATAATGCAGAGTTTCTCTTTCCGCCTATTCCTGGTAAGTTGCTATGGGAAACACATTATTAAGGCACACGTGGGCGTGGGTAATTCAGACACATAAGCAAGTGGTGTACAATTTTTAAAAAAATATACTCCAGATTTTATTAGAAAATATTGCGGCAAATAAAATGAAAGCAATTGTCAGTTTCAAGTCAACACATCTTTCTCTAAATGTTGAGAAAGATTATATGTCATAGTGACATGCTCCTGAAAACGACAACAATGAACGATGAGGAAACACAAAAGCCTTTCATGAACGTACAAGGTCCTGATATTGCACAAAACAGTTCTCCATTAACTTTGCTTTTTCCTGAAACGCCACTCTGCCATAAGCGGTCCTGAAGCGCATCTTTGAAGTCAATACTAGTTAACCATACGTCGAATTAAAAAAATAATAATCTAAAGGAAACGAATCATGCAGAGTGATAAAAATACCTTAGATTACCCCCATGACCCATTTTGACATAGGACGCTCTCTATCATACTATATCAAAAGAGAAGGTTCCTAAATACTTGGCAGCATGACTTTATCCCTTTCGATTATTGTTTCACCGGTTGTCACATGAGCTCGCACTTGTCCCAAGATGAAAAATTCGCGAAAATCTCACGTTTCGGAAGCTGTATCTTCAGTTTGGTACAACGTAGAAAAGTCAACTATGGTTTGATGAATAGAAAAATATCTCAGGAGTAAAACAAGAAAAAGCAAATGGTCATGTGCCTTTACATACGGAAGTAGCAGAATGAAATCGAGGGTTATGGATGGAACCAAGTATTTGGAAGTTACGAACCTTCTCATTTTATATAGTATGATAGAGAAGGTTCTATGTCAAAATGGGTCATGGGGGTAATCTAAGGTATTTTTATCACCCTGCATGCTTTTTTCTTTTAGATTTTTTTTTTTTTTTTATTTCACATCAAGCTCGCGTTCAGCATCTGTGTTTTTGACCATCGCGGCTATGTAGAAAGCAAGGATTGACCTAGACGTTGCGAATGCATGAACTGTTTCTTCGTTCGTAACTTCTCGGTCAATCCCACATTAAATCGCAGAAATAACCGAGATATTTCCAATGGATTGGTATTTTTTTTTTTTTGGGGGGGGGGAATATTTTATGGCTTACAAATCGTATGATTTGTCCGTAAATGTAGCTGAGTCTGTTTCAAATGACTTCGTACTGAAAAAGGTGCAATATTGGGGCCCAAGGCAGCAAGCGATGAGCGGGAACCCAAGCAAAAGCAATCTGTTAAATCTCACCAGAGTAAAAATAAATTTATAGCCAGCAGCAGCGTGTGGCATCTAAAAGCGCGGGGATCAAGGCCGGTTCTGCACAAGATCATTTCATTAGCAACGCAATTTTATTCATTTTCTACCAGGTTCTGATGTTTCAAATTGTTGTACCAAAAGAAACATTACAAGAACAAACAGAGAGACGGATATCAAATAACGAAACAAAGATAGATATGTGCTTGTAAAACGTGCCTATACTGCCAAAGCAGCAGACCAAAAGTAGTAATACGTAATGAACTTATTTTTAAAAATATTTTTAAAGCATTTTTTTTCAGTTACAGTACATAGGGGCCTCTTTTAGTTTCTAAATCGTAACGATGCGTCTTACCCATCATTTGTATAATATGGAAAATCATTCATTTTAATTCGCTTATTGATTTAAAAGCATTTTTCAAAAGACATAAGTTCTAAATATTAAAAGAAAACCAAAATCATTTACGGTTGCAAACTGCTCTGTTCCCTCTTCTGGATCAGTTAAAGTAAGTGAGACCATAAACGGTAACGAAAAGGCACCGAACTGTTTCAGAACCTTGTATGGTCCCAAAACAGTTGAGTGCTTTTCAGAACCTTGTATGGTCCCAAAACAGTTGAGTGCTTTTTCAGAACCTTGAATTGTCCCAAAACGGTTGAGTGTTTTTTTGTACTCATCTATACAAACGCCCAGCAATGTTGCGGGACTGTGTAAGATTCGCTGGTACATGCTAAACCAATGTAATTGGCCGATCATCTGAAACTTACCAGTCAATCCTACGGATCATACCTTGAATAAATGTTTCCATTCGGACTTCTTCAGCTATTTCCTAAGCAAGGCTTTACCGAGAAATTGCGAGTGCAGCGAACTATTTGTTTATATTCGTAACTTCTCGATCAGTCATACGGTCATTCTGGTCCTAGAAATAGTGGAGGTGGTCGTAGTCGATGCGGGGCTCTTCCTTGGGGTGGGGTGGGGTAAGTTTATGGCGAACAAAACATGTATGAGTTTTTACAAACTACTACTCTGACATATCCGATCTATATATTTGTTACGCAGAAAAAGCCGAGTTGGTCCGAATATAATTTGGTATTTGCAAAATCGGTTTCTCCCGATACGTGTGGGGCAGTGAATAACAGGTGGCTTATGAACCATGGAACCAAACTAATCAGCTTAGGTGCGTCAGTAGAGATATGTGTTGTCACTAAGACGGAGGAAGGTAGGTATTATCTGTAGTTTCACAAGTAACTACATTATGAAATTATGTTGTCTAAAAAGGTTAATGTATTCAACCGTTGATTCTACAGAACCATCATTGGCATCTCTTACATGGACCACATCACAATACATTTACGGCTTCGTCCGATCATAATTCAAGATATGAAAGCACCTTTTGTGGATAACCTGTCGACCAGTAAGGAGGGAACAAGGATTTCCTCTTGATAGCAAATGCCCTGGACCCCAGGTTAAAAAGCCTCCCTTTTCTGACTAACAACAATCGATTTGAAGTCTTCAACTGCTTGGCTCTGGCTGCATCCATTTCATATGAACAGAATCAACCAAAGAAAGATAAACAGGTATGAAAACAGGATTTAACTACTGTTGTTCCGCTTCTTCCTGCATTACCAGCATTGTCAGCTGAGGATATCAGTACAACTCCATCTCACCAAATGAAAAGAATGAAGACGGATGAAGATGCTTCTGACTCATCCACATTTGCTAAAGCTATCTCTGTTTCTGTCTTATCTACATATGATGATGCTTGTATTGCTCTAACAGATGAAAGTTCTTATTCTCCAAAGATGAACATTGTCGGTTTTGCTTACATTTTTGTAGATGAATATGTTGTGAAGATGGAGACAAATACTAAGACTTCTTGAAAAAGTAACATTAGAAATTGAGAGCTATATGGATCAGGAGTCCATTCCTATCACCCAGAACCCATTACAATGGTGGCGAAATCATCAACATCAGTTTCCTGTGTAGTCAGGTTATGCAAGTGAGTTGTACTGCATACTAGCAACATCTTTCCCTTCTGAAAGAGTCCTCATTACTGCAGAAGATATTGTTGCAAGCCAAAGGGCAGCAATCAGTGTAGAGAATGTTGATATGCTACTATTTTTGAAGACATGACTATACTTTAATGTCTCCTTTGTAAACACAACCAACACTGGACATTGATTAACTCACTTAAGAGGGCTAGGACACATAAACAAGTTTCTCTAGAAAAATGTTAATTTGCTAATTCTTTGTTTCAAGCAAAAACTAAATAAGTTGACATTTTCCAAGCTTGTTCAGTTGAACAAAAGACATTGTTTTATCTAGACACATTAGATATTTTATTTTCTTTCTTTTATTGGAGTAATTTATAGTTTGATAGTATTGTCGTTTATAGAGGAAAACAAGGGGTTTACATCACTGATCAAATTATAGTATTAGCTTAAGTTTGATAGCCACAAAATAGTGTTTCTATTCAGCCAGATTAGTTCTTCTGTTATTTTATTTCAGCTGCCTGTTACCTCATTAGTCTATCAGGTTCAAAGCAAGAAAGGTTTGAAATCACTGATATTATTAATTTACAATATGATTCATTTTTGCTAATCTATGTAGGATATTTATCAATATGATAATTTGTGATTATGTATAGTTTTTCTTGTGTTTTTCCCTTGTCATTATTGTACTACATGAAATGAATTTAGATCATTTTGATTTGAAGACTTTTCTAATCAGGCAAAATAATTATATAACTCTTTTCTCTTTTGCTTGTAGAAGTTTTTACGTGTTGATGTATTTCTTGTTTTCTAATCAAGTGATGTGGTTATTACAGTTACTGGGTGTTTGGGTGGAATTGAAAGCAAGATGGTTTCATTTGCTTCTTCATATGTTATAAAATGCAAGAGAATTGCTCATTATTTTAGTACGAATTAAGCAAAATCAGCATTAAAGTCACAAATACTATCAACGACCTATATTGCGATACGTAGTGATACGTATCGTAATACAGACATGCCATATTGCAATATATTGGAATACATTTGTTTCCTGTCAATACTCATTCGCAGAGCACACTAATAATGGCACTGAAGGTTAAAACTTTTAGTACATTTACACTGACATTGAAGATTAACATGTTATTAATTTCAGAAGATTGCGAACATTATGATTATAAATGCTGCGTACCATCTTAAAGAATTCTGAGCTCGGAGATACCTGATACTAGAATTGTAGTAATCTGTTATGCCTCTCTACAAGTTTGTCAGGAAGATATCGTATTACTTTCGCTACGTGCGTCCTTCCGCCGGTACTTCCTTGAAAGGAAGGTTTGTAATTGGGTAATTGTGGAGGAAATTCGTATTTCCTAGATATTTTTTTTTTCTAAGATCACGGTTTTAAAGTTGATATAATTTAAACAAGATAACTTTGGAATAATTATAAATATGTCAGCTAATCTTACCATCACCACCGTGAGCATATTCCCCGCTCCACACCAGGATACACTGTTTTTGCACCCCATCCAATACATTGTGAATGTTGAAAATTCTCAGCTCTATATTTTCTGCTGATAAAAGATTTATGTAAACAAATAAACTAAGAGAACGCCTGATTTGTTGCAAGTCCACCGTCAGCGAGTAAATTCGTGTATCAATAAAACATTAATTTATTTTAAATAGTTCTAAATAATTTGTAATTTGTATTTATAATAATAAACAGTTTAGTTTTCTTGTCTTAGTATGCTTGTCTGCTTAAGCATCATATCGATTAAGCAAATTCTACGGTCCAACCACTATCAGTTGACCCATTTGAAAGGCTCTAATGTGTTTCAGTGTCATATGCAGGTTGGATGATGACATTTATTGCATGTACATAAGTCCAAACCTTCGAAAAACTAAAAAGTATATTGTCTTGCTATCTCTATGTCTCTGTAAAATATAAATTCCATGTTTAGGCTATAGTATATAGATTACTTAATAGAAGTAAATCATATGCTGTTTAAAACACATACCTCGAGAATTTAGAAAAATGTTTGGAAATTTTCTGTTATGCGTATTAATTTACTTGTATAATGTATACGTAATGTTTTACGGTATTTCTTTATTCGATCGTAAATTTACTTTATTTGAAATCGCTGATTCATTGAGAAAGTTTCTTTTTTTAATGCCGTGATATAGATTATCACATTCACAATACGCACATTTGTTCCAATACACAATACGATCATATTCTTCAATTGCATAGTACGCTCATATGCTCTAATGTACAGTACGCTCATATGCCCCAATACACAGTATACGCTCATATTCCCCAATGCACAGTACGCTCATATGCCCCAATGCACAGTACGTTCATATTCCCCAATGTACAGTACGCTCATTTGCGCCAATGTATAATACGCTCATATGCCCCAAATGCACAGTACGCTCATTTGCTCCTATGCACAGTACACTCATATGCTCCAATACACAGTACACTCATATGCGCCAATGCACAGTACACTCATATGCTCCAATGCACACGCATATGATCCAATGCACAGTAAGCTCATTTGCCCCAATGCACAGTACACTCATATGCTCCAATGCACGGTACGGTCGTATGTTCATATACACAGCACGCTATATACGAATCAGTAACACACATTCATCATACAGTGATATTAATCAAAACTAACGCCTCCGCCAAGCACATACATCAATATGTTTAGACGCTTGCAGCTTTTGAGCCACACTAAACAACGCACCCTTATATAATCGTGAATAATAATAACAACGAGGACTTTGTATAGCGTCTAATCTTTATTGTGTCAAATGCTGCAGATAAATCAAGGAGGATAAGGACGCAGAGCCGCACTCAGTAAAGCAGCATTGACGTGGCAGCGCTCAACTAGAAGAACGACAAGTACTTGACTCCGAATGATGGAGCAGGACCTTAAGGAGTTCAACATCATACTACACTACGGATAGCAAAAGGTACAAGATTGCATCTTCTGGCGCCAAGTAGTATCTATAACAATGCTGCCTCGGGTGACACACTAAGGTAATTTGATTTGTACGAGATCGTTTCCAAGAGTTGTGTTGCTTAAAAATTTAGCGTGTAGTAAAAACGGAAAGGATGAATATGTACAAATAGCGATCCTATTACTATTAAGACAAACGCTTTTGAAGTCATGGCAATCAGATCCTGATGAGGGCTTGAAGTGCAAACGGCATCAATCTAATAACCAACATTCAGTAGCGCTATGAATATATAGCCAAAAAGATGACCTGATAAATGTAATCAATATGTGAATTCCCTGCCAAACTGTTTTAAACGTAAAATTCTACTCAGAGAATGCTTTCTTCTACATGTATAACACACGGAGAAGAAAAGGTACTTATCTTGCACTGCATATCTCTTTTAGAGGCCCGCACGTGTCACCAACAGTAACGTTCTGTACGAAGTAATATTATTATTATATTGCATGAGTGAGCAGCCTATTTGCGTATGATGCTCATGACTGGCTCAACAATATAGTTAATTGGCATGCTTTTTGCAATAATCATTGTACCTTAGTCTCTAAATATGGATCAAATATATTACATTGCTATCGATATTATATTGTGTGTTTAATATTTGCTCGTGACTGATCGCTGTGTAGTTAATGTCTAACCGACTGCTCTCAAGCTTTTAAGATATTTACTAAAATTTGAGTTCAAAGCCTAATCTTGTTTATCACCTTACAGTGTTCCGAATATATATATATATATATATATATATATATATATATATATATATATATATATATATATATATATATATATATATATATATATATATATATATTAAACACATTTCATTTATGTCTTTTATCAATATATGGAAACAGAGTTTGAAGCTGTGTTCCGATATAGTTTGAGAGCAAGTATTTATTAAAATTATTCAATCTAATTACAAAGTGGTCATTTAATTTTTGGGCTCAAATACTGCATTGGGATTAATGAAAACTCATTCAAAGACATTGTGGTTTGTACATCAGGACATTTCAGACTTAGAATTTATTCGGAACATTCATTACTATTCGGACTTGTGATAGGACATTTAAGATTATATCGAATTTAATTCACAATACCGTAATTTTCTTTTGAATTTTCTTTTTGCAATTCACGGCAATACATAATTTGTTGAATTTTGATGGTTTCACTTCTTTTCTGTAACATAGTTTACGACTGTAGAGTCCTAAGAATATGCAGATTTATATCGCTGTTATTTACGGTTTCAACATAAAAGCACGCACTAGAGTATTTATAATTTAAATTCGGCACAAAGCAGTAAAGACAATATAGCTGAAATATCACGAATTCCGCTTGAATGAAAAACCATAAGTAAATTCTTCGATTTAATTTAAAAATAACCCACTGATCATTTTACACTAATACTATGAACAAACGCATCAATATTTGATTTAAACACAATTATTACTTATGGCCACTTTTTAAAGCCCCATTTCATATTGTCATTAACCTTGTTCTTTCGATGCAAACTATTCGTTGGAACATAATGCGTAATCTTGCAATCAGAATGCAAATATTCACAAACTGCAACTGTTTATCAGCACAAGCCAGAATCAACTGTACATGTATTAGAAAAGTTGTTATTAGTGTCAGAATGAATGAACTTGAATGGGATATCCGATCTTGAAACTTCTCGGTATTCATTATCATTAAATTCTATGCTATTGTACCGCCGATTTGCCAGTCGTGGGAACCCAGATAGTTAAGAGATATGCCGAAATCATTATCAAGGGGTCGCGCCATGTTGATTTTATCTACGTGCCTCGCGATGAACTGAAATAACTCTTCCTCTTCATGTGACGCGGTACATCTCGCTGTCGATATGGGAAAGTACACACGTGTTTTGGTTCAAGTATTCATTTGCCGGATTACATTTGTATTTAATTTTGGCTACCTAAGTATTTTGTGTCGCAAATGCGTTGCCCTCTGCAAGTAAATGACGCACCACCTGTTTCTGGAAATGAACATTAAAACATAAATTCTCTTCATCTCCACGGTCAAACGTCCCTAATTGAAAAGAAGGAATAACGACTATATACGAATGAAACAGACACCTCCATGTTATTTCAAAATTCGTAAGACATCGTTCGAGGTAATGTGCATTTCTTGGCAGCGGAACCGTAACTCAGCATGCATGTAATCTTACAAAGCATTGTGCTGCACGTAAAGCAGATTTATTTCCAGATATAAACAAACAAAACAAAGCGAACCGGCACTCACACCCCCACCCCCAACATACAAAAAGAACCCAAACCCCCAAAAGAAAACAAAAACCCAACAACAAAATATGTTTTCTCTAAACGGGACAGTTGTCAAACTGACTATAGGATTTGATACAAATTTGAAAACAATAACTGACGAAATGAAACATGTAAGATCACCATAGGTTACCATATTCGCATGCAGGTGAAACGGTGTTAGATTTCATATTTAAGTTCAAATTGCGACGAATATATGGCCTCTCCTAACCAAGTCTTGGGATGTTAATTCATCATGTAGTTTAATCATTGTCGCTACTACAGATGCAGTGTTCGTAATTGAAAAAAACAAGACGCGTAACACACTTAGCTTTGATTTGTCTTGCATTTAACACAGAGAGACGTCAGCACCATTTCCTGTGCGGCAAGGTAATTTTGTTAAATACACAAATGATAATACTCTCTGATTATATTTATAATCAAGCAATTTACAAGTTATACTTTCAATATCTTTACCATAAAGTAACAAGGTCTATACAGTGATTCCAGGCGTAACATTCCTTATAGACACCTATTTATCAAGAAAGAGTCGAGCTTCAATATCATATAAAACAATGGAGTACAAATCTCTGAAGATAGACGTGTATTGCTCGGTATGAAATCTCTAAAGATGTATAATTTATTGCGTGTTGAAAAAGCTTGGAAAGAGTTCAGAGTATATGAGAACGCACTAAAAAATAGCTGCGACAGTAGATTATTTGTCAGGAAGAGATATGCACAAGTACAATGACGATGACATATACCGGCTATAACTTATTATTGGGTACTTTTATCGTCTGGTTATCCGGTACATCCAATTGTCTTCTTATACCTATTTATTGATTTGATTTTTTTAATAAAAAAAAGTCTATAACTTACTTATGTCTTATGATGTCTGTGATTTGAGCAGAAATAAAATTAAGCGAGTCAATTTATGGGATAAATGAATTGGAAGACCCATATCAATTTCTTTTTAATGATAGTCACAGTTTTTTTAAATCAAAACATTATGTTTGTATCTTGTAGCAATGAAGGACGTTGTTTGCTTTTGGTCACTATTTGAATCCCAACAAATTTTTATATTTATTTTTAATGAAAAGAAAATGTAATCATACACTAAAAGGCATAAATTAGTGACAATTTTGTCTTCGAAAAGTGTGGAGTACTTACGTAAATTTGTGTCGCAAATAGTCTATAGACACTACGACGTTTGCAAACAGTCATTATTGTTTTCATTGATTTATTTGTTTAGGACTTTTAACATAGCTTTAACGATTTTTCAGTCATTTAGCTACGATATCTGCAGTGAGGTAGTGTATAGTGATTTCTAGCACTGGGGCATCAAGCCGCAGACATGTAGCATGATGTCCCACCCAGTCACATTATCCTGGCCGACCAGTCCTAACACTAACATCTCAATGCTGAAGCAGCAGAGAGGGTGAACCCTACAACCTTTTCAGACAAAAAATTGATTGAATCTTTAAAACAAAAAATAGAGCCTTCCAACGAAATCTCATATTTTAACCCCCCCCCAAAAAAATGTCTCCATTTAGCAAACGGAGACTTTACGATTTTTCAATCAATTTTGGTCGCAACGTTGTTGTCATTCACCCTCTCTGCTGCTACAGGTTAATAATTCTTTTACGAGTTCAACCGAATATTTGATCGAGTCCGATACGATATCGTGTCCGAGGGTCATGTAAATTTATTGTTACAGATCCGTACGGGGTTGACTGAGCGTTACTAAAGAAATTTCTAAATTGATTATGATCCAGATCACCGCAGCACCAAGTTTGCCAAATATTTCTAAGAGTATGAGTATCAACTCCGTTGAATACAGCAAGAATATTACAGTTATCTCTTATCACTTTTGGAATCTGAGTATAGCGTTCAGTGACATATATCACGTCGGTGTTTTTATGCCTGCCTCGGGAAAATATTCTAGCAGGATTTTTTTGTTTATCTAACATTACATCATCGTATACAACTAAATTGTTAATACTTCCAACGAGATCTTCTACTGATGGTGCCTCGTCAATATCGGTTATAAATTCAATAATTCCCTCACCGGCAATCTCTGAAGCGTTTCCATTAAAATCCTTTAACACTTCATAGCATCGTTGATCATCTACGCTAGGGGCAATTAAATACAACTTATCCCACTTCATTCATCTCATTATTAAACTGAGCAACAATTGAGTCTTGCCGGATCCAGATGGCCCGATTATAATCATCCGGATAGAGTTTGGTAGCGCTGCATGATGCTTAACCGGTTCTCTTGCTTTAGTCGCTGAAAAATCAATTATATCCATATTTCTATACATAAATTATGGATCTATATTGTGTGAAGTGTAAAACGCGTACTGGCACAGATGACTTGAAGACGATTACAACTAAAAATAGCCGATCAGCGCTTTCTGGTAAATGCGTGCAATGTGGTACAAAGAAATTTAGATTTGTGTCTATGAGATCTGCAGGAAATGATGATTTAAAAAAAAACGAGGAGGTGATATCGCATCCAAGCTAACTAAACTCCCTGGAACCCCATGGGCAAAGTATTCAGGAGAAAAACACCTTCCAGGGTATAGTTATTGTGGACCGGGAACAAGACTTGATATCAGACTTGATGATCAAAACCAACCTCGACGTGGTGAAGAACCAATAAACTCTATTGATAAGGCCTGTCACCTTCATGATGTTGCTTATAAAAGCAGCAATTTGCAACACAGACATCCTGCAGATGTGAAATTAATTCATGCATTAAATGCTATTCCTGATAAATCCTTCAAAGAAAAATTAGCTTCATTTTTGATAAAATCGGCAATGAAAAGCAAATTGATGTTAGGTGCTGGTAATTAATAATATGGAATCTATTTATTATTCTCCGAGAGGATACTAGAGGCGTAGCGCTGCAATCAATAAACTCGCTAGCGCTGCAGCGGTGAAAAAAAAAACCACAGCGGCGGATTGGTTATCCAAACAGGCGATATGGCAAATTTATCTACCACCGCCTAAACAAATTAATTACTCGCATTTTGATGTGACTGTCCCTAATGAAGTTCATCAAGCTGATTTATTGTTTTTACCACATGACAACGGTTACAAATACGCGCTAACCGTAGTTGATGTTGCGAGTCGATACAAACAAGCAGAGCCGTTAAAAACAAAATCATCACCTGAAGTAGCTTCTGCATTTGAAAGGATTTATCGAAAGGGTCCTCTGCGTTGGCCGAATCTATTACAAGTTGATCCTGGCAAGGGATTTCAGGGTGTAGTCTTATCAACAATGAAACATCATAATGTCACCATCAGACGAGGACATACTGCGTTACATCGCGATCAGGCAATTGTAGAACGATTTAATCGGACTCTTGCTGAGCGGTTATTTGGATATCAATACGCAAAAGAATTCATTCAAGGAAAGCGATCCCGTGAATGGGTCAAAAGGTTACCAGCTGTGATTATCGCACTGAATAATGAGATTACTAGAACAATCAACATGAAACCTATCAACGCGATTAAAAAGAAGTCTATACCTAAAATGGAAATTCGAAGAATTTCACAAAAAGATTATAGCGTTTCCCAACCAATTCTTGGTAGTAATGTCACTGTTAGGTATTTATACGAACCAGGAGAGCTTGAAGGTGGCAGAAAAAGGGCTACTGATCCTATTTGGAGTGTTACTGAACACAAGATATCTACTATAACACGATCAACTGGAAGACCTCCAATCTATAAATTGGATTCAACTGCCCCTCAGCGGGGTTTTACACGCGAACAATTACAAGTGATTCCTGACGATACTCAAGTACCACCGCGGGGTCTTAACTAGCGCCGCTGCGTCTGTTGCACTCAAGACAAGTCAACATCACATTATCGCTGACATGACCGAGACTGTTATTTTTTCTGTCTACGGTAAATTGGCGAGGATCTTTATCTGAATAACGCCAACGCATTATACAATTGCAACTTGCGCAGTGATTATTCTGTTGTTGTTTCAGCGTAATTATTAATTTAGCATCAATATCAAATTCTTGGTTTTTTTTTTTTTTGTCTTGTTGTTTGTAACCGGAGAGTTTTTTATCAATAATTTTAACATCAACGATGCTAGCATCATCCATTGTGGTGTCATCATCGCCTGACTCTGTCAGGACAATTCTTCGAAACTGATTTATTTTTCGTACTCTGGATACTGCGAGATAGACTAAATTTGACCATTCGATGCGATTATCTACCATCCAAACAATTGTATCCGATATAGTTAATCCCTGTGAAGAATGTATTGTTGCTGCGTATCCTAGCGTCCACGGGGATTTATTAGCACGCAATGCATCTTCGACGACGCTGATATCAACCAGCACAATATCATTTAACACGAGAATCTGCTTTTCACTCTTTCCTGGAATATCAACTTCAATATTCTGCTTTCGTGTATCCGAAGGCCTATAACATAACGGTACTGGAAGTGTTGCAAATAATATTTTATGCGTTTCAAATAACTTCATCTGAAGTGTGTCTCTGACTATTTTTCTACTTGCAATTATCAAATCGTTTGGTCTCCACGTACTCTGGATACTGCGAGATAGACTAAATTTGACCATTCGATGCGATTATCTACCATCCAAACAATTGTATCCGATATAGTTAATCCCTGAAGAACAACAAGGCGCCGGGCATTGATGGAGTGACACCAGAAGCCTTGAAATACGGCGGAGAGATCATCGTCGAAAGATTACACGCCCTGCTGAGATTGATATGGCGATCGGAAGCAGTACCAACATCATGGAAGAAAGCCATCATCGTACCAATCTTCAAGAAAGGCGACAAAACGGACTGTAAGAACTATCGGGGCATCAGCCTGCTCTCCATACTTGGCAAAGTATTTATGAAGATCATCCATAGAAGGGTACTCAAACGGCGGGAGGAATCAGCACGAGAGCAACAGGCCGGTTTTCGACCTGGAAGAAGCTGCTGCGACCAGATCTTCACGCTCCGTCAAATCCTCGAGGAAAGAATTCGGTGTGGAAAAGGCACAATCATGGTGTTCATTGATTTCTCCGCAGCGTTCGACAGCGTCCATCGCCCGGCCTTGTGGAAAGCCCTAGAAGCGGAAGGATACCCACCAAAATACATCCGGCTACTTATCAACACCTATGACGGGTCAAACAGTCAAGTTCGAGTCCAAGGAGCAAACACGAAGGATTTCTCGGTGAAAACGGGCGTCCGACAGGGATGCGTGCTCTCACCTAGCCTCTTTAACATCGTGGTCGATTGTGTCATGCGCTAGGTATTCCTGGGACGTAGAAGGATCACTTTTGGTGCAGGGCTCGATGAACATGCCACAGATCTAATGTTCGCGGACGATAGTGCATTTCTCACTGAGGACGAAGCCGAAGCAACAGAAATTCTGCAAGAAATCGCCGATGAAGCCGCTAGATTTGGGTTAAAGATCAACACCGCCAAAACAGTTGTCATGACATCGGACCACACCCCAGCGACCGTCTGCCTTAACGGAGTCTATCTTCAGCAAGCAGAGGAATTTAAATACCTGGGGTCCATAATCCGAAGCAGATCAATAGCGGCCTCCACTGACATCTCGCATCGCCTGGGACTGGCAACGTCTGCGTTCGGGTCGCTAGCTTGGTGCATATGGAGAAAAAAGGCCCTTTCGGTGGTGACCAAAGTGCGTCTATACCGCACTCTCATCCTCCCAATACTACTATATGGAGCAGAGACGTGGGTCCTCCTAGACGCGGACCTCAAGAAGCTGGAGGTATTTCAAATGAGCTGCCTCAGACGAATACTGGGAGTAAACCTTCTGGACAGAATCTAAAATGTGGAAATCCGGGCCCGAAGCTCTCACCAACCGACAGTGGAATCACTGATTAGACGTGCTAGGCTTCCCTGGTTTTGCCATGTCTGCCGAATGGAAGAGAGGCGTCTACCGTATCAAGCCCTGTGGCGCACCAGACCGGAAACCTGGAAGGTCTCAAGAAATGCACCAAAGAAAACCTGGATCAAACAAGTGGAAAAAGACCTGGTGAACTATGGCATGACCTCGGCACATGCCAAAGAAAATGCCACGCGGAACCGAAAATGGTGGAAGGAAATAATTGAATTCATCTGCACGGGCAATTTTCGAGCAGCACCCACAGTTTCCTATCAACTGCGACCACGCTGATTGGATGGAAACTACGGGACCAAATTGATTTGATTGAAATTGATATAATCAGTGGTAATTTCTTCATAGTAGTCTACAAAACCCTTTAGCCATTCATGTGGAGATGCACCGACAAATGGTGGTGGTTGGCCGTGATCACCGCACATGACGACTTTTGTGTTTTTGTTTAACAACCACTCGAGAAATGTTTGTAATACATCTAATGACACTGTGCATATTTCATTCCAAATTATGATTTCAGGAATGAATTTATCACCCATTCGCTCAGGAGTCCATTTGTCACCCTTCCATCGAAAGAAACTGTGATAAGTACAGGCATTTACCCCTCGCTGTATCATCTCTCTGGCGAGTCTGTGAGTTGGTGTTAGCACAATCATAGTTGACCGACGAAATAATTCAATTGCAGGAGTTGTCTTTCCTGACCCACCACAACCGTTTAAGTAAACTGTCTTGTATCTACATACTGGATCAGATACCGGTGGTGCATTAGAAAATTCTGATTGAATTTCAATGGGGTTACATGAAAGATATTTATCATCCATGGCAACGTCTGCGGATTCACAATACTCTTGTAGCGTTTCCTTTTTAAATCGCCAACACCCCCACGCTTCCTCTGGGGATGTGAATTTAGCTACAGCTGATTTGTATTTATTGTGTATATACATAGAATCAGTGGCTACTCTAACTGCGGTATTAGGAAATCTATTTATCATCGAAAATAAATTGATAGAAGCATAAGCTAGCATAGAACTTCTCAAATGCGTATATTGTTTAATATATCCATCACAGTATGTAACAATTGTACCTAATCGTCTTCCATCGAATAGGAAAGCGTCTTTACGATTTACAAGTTTTCCCTGTTTCGTTAAATCCGTTACAATAAAATCGTATTCAGCGATATCTATGATCAACCGCGAAGAATATTTTGCATTGTCGTATCTTCCACCCTGGGTAAATTTACCGATTATTCTTCGTCCAAAATCTTTTGCTTGTTCTTTTTTAATTTGAAATAACTTCTTAGACCAATTCATGATTTGTTCTTCACTGAAATTCGAAGAATTTCCATCTGGAAACTGTTTTCGCTGTTCGCTAATTATACGATCTAGATCGGGTTGTGGTAGCCAAACTTCTTTCTGAGCTCGATAGCATATACTAGCTTCGGAAACAATCAACGATATTAGGATACCACAATCAATCATATATCTCAATAGCACTATTGGCATCCAGGCCTTTTCAGATATATGTCTACCAAGCCAAACATAACTACACGGATGTAACTCTGTAGCGAATTCGAATGATATCACACGAGCGAATCCAGTTAAATCAAAATCAGGCAATGGGCCATTAATCGCAACACGAGTCATTTCATGCGTGGGGTGTCCAAATCGTTTAAAATAGTTACTACATTCTCCATACCCGAGAAAACTTCCAGGATAACACGCGGATATATCAATTGAAATCATACCGCCACGTGAGTATTTCGTATTCCACAGTCCTCCATGACCAAATTCGACGCAACTCAATTTAACATCTTCGAGAAAATCACTTCGTGTTGGACGCCATGAGTTTTTTTCTCTTGCGAAGTGAGCTACCACTGATGGAACAGTAAAACTATCCGTTAATAGTTTTTCATGGGAACTCTCCGGTGAAAAATCATTAGCGATTTTTCTCATTCTGTTATCTAATTCTTCAACGCGATATAATTCACCATTTGGTCTTACAAATTGATCAAATCCTATTTCGGGATCTTCATCACTTGTAAGTAACCACACTGACACAGGATCATCTTTGCACAACGCATGAATAGCATCAAATAATTTCTCTTCATAGAAAACATCCCCGACGAACTCCCCGACGAATTTCTCGGGGATATATCTCACGGTTCGTTCTCGTGGAAATATTGTTACTGCAGGTGTCCACGCGTGTTCGTTATGATCAAACATTTGCATTGGCGCTCCATTTTTGTTATATTTCGGTTCTTATAAAACTTCTCCGGTTATCGTCATAACGGTTATTGGGAATCTTAATGATGTTTATAATTCAGCTATATCAGAAATCTTTGCACCATGCTGTTTCACTGTCAGTTCCCATTCGGTTATTTTCCTACGTCGCAGATCAGTTAGTTTTTTTTCCTCGGGATGCATTTGTGAAGTGTTCCATTACCCGTGTTGCTACAAAATTCAGTGAACTAGAATATTTCATAGGAGCTAGTTTTGCGATATCGGGTTTATCATTTAACGGATATATCCCATAAACGATTTCTGTTACAGGATAAGATCTCTCGTAGTATGGTTTGTCAATTCCAGTTAGAATTCCTGGTTTGGAATCTCTACTCACAATGACAGCTTTTTTATCCTTGAGGATTGGTTCAAATTTATCCCTGATAATCCATTTGCCTTCGACTTCGATAATGAATTTTATTCTGAAAATATACTTCTGAATTGATTTGTTGAAAATCTTTGATTTTCCATAAAAATCCCTTGGATTTTACACCCTTGGATTTCCAACCCGTTGGCTCGCCAAGGTGTGAAATTATCTCAGCTGCTCTTTCATCGTTCATGGTAGCATCGATGTTGGGTACATTGACATCTTCATCAATAATTCGAAATGTCGACCAACAGTGTGCTGCACCGTCTCGGTAGAATTCATTAAAACACTCCGAGATTTTATCCAGTATAGTTCTAGCACCGATTAGACGTTTTGGTTTATTAGAGACTCTATCGAGATTGAATTTAGCATTTTTCCAGGGCTTAATTTTCGATAATCTTTGTAACTCCTTATCAAGATGGAATTTAGCATTTTTCCAAGGCTTAATTTTCGATAATCTCTGGAATTCTTTCATGGTATAATCAATGAATTTAGCATTTTTTGAAGGCTTAATTTTCGATAATCTCTTGAACACCTTCAGTATAATTCTATCACCGATTATCCGTTTTGGTGTATTAGAGACTCTATCGAGATTGAATTTAACATTTTTCGAAGGCTTAATTTTCAATAATCTCTTGAACTCCTCCATACTATAATTAAAACAAGCATTTAAATGAAAGATTTATGTATAATGAATCACTGCAAATGGCTCATGATTGGATCAACGACACCGTGTAACAAATCATGCAGAAATGAATTCTGTGGGTATCATATGCAAAGTTTTCGACGTGGAAGTCTTGGCCCGTTACCCTGTATTCGTTGTGGGGTTGGGGTCAGGGGAAAATCACAATTGTGTCTAAATTGTGGTGGAAAGCGATACAGGCAGTTGAAGCATTATTATGATAAAAGAATAAAAAATGGATTTTCAATCAAAATTTCTGACACTGACCTTGACTCTGTCCCTGACAAAGCCCTTGACAGAGTCAGCGACAAAATCATAAGAACTCCTCAAGACTACATTGAAAGATTCATTATTAAACCAAACAATGGATTAGACGAACAATAGTATTATGTATACAAATGAACCAAGAATTCAGACCACACCCAGTGATTAAAAATTATGAAGCATCCAGTGATGGTATCGTAAGAAACCGTAGACTGAAGAAATCAGTTGGTGTTGTGAGTAATCAATGGTATTTGAGGTTTACTGTATGGGGGAGGAAAGAAAAGAAAACTTATCACAATCATCGTTTCGTATTTGAATGCTTTTATGGATTGATCGAGGGTGATTTTGTTATTGATCATATCGATTCTAATCCGAAGAACAATTCTTTATCAAATCTGCAAGCTGTTACCCCAAGTGAGAATTCCAAACGAGGTTGGACTGGGAAATACTCGAAAAAAGCGAGACCTGTGAAATTATTTAATACAACAACTAAAGAAGAAAAAATATTTAATTCCATAACAAGCGCCGGTAGGCATTTCGATATTTGTTCACCTTCTGTTGAAAAAGTTGCAGAGGGAATAACCAAGACGGCGATTTCAAAAAATGAACGGACAGAAAATTCAATTCAGTTATGTCTAATGCGTCATATTTTTCATTTAGAAGTATGTCATTGTTATAGAATATGAATTCTGAAAATATGAATAGCATTATTGATGAAATTCTAAAATTGAAAAGTCGGGATATCAAACTATCATATGGGTTAAATCCTGATCAAATCATGTCAGATTTTCAGGATATAGAATACGGAGTTAACAACAATAAATATATGCTGCCAAAGAAATACGCGCTCATCAAAAAAATTCAGAATTCTATTCGAGACTCTCTTACATTTTCCAGTGAATTAGGTGTGCTCGTCCCGTTATATACTATCGTAGAGGGAATGTGAAAAGAATTGGATAACGAATATGAATTGAAAAAGGAAGTTAATTCTAAAATTAGAAACATAAGAGCGTTAATTCAAGAAAATGAACGATTTTGACCGTGACCGACCCTCAAAGAGATTTTGTCGTCGACCCCCTCAGAGAGATTTTCATTTTTTTTAGCATTTTTTGATTGAAAATGTCAAAATCAGTGAATAAAAAATTGATGGACGGTTCAGAATGAGGGGAGTGTCAGAATTATTTTATTTATTGCAATTATGTGAGTTTCCTCATCGATGATAGAGCTGTTAAATACTTCCACGGTGGTGTTAAAAATCATCCGACATGTCAAATGTTTTCGTCTGTTAGGTCAGGTTCGGGAAAATTGTTTTACAATTGAAAAATTGTTTCTGATTTCAAATAATGGTCAATGAAGCATTAACAACTAGATTGGCTCGTGAACGACTAGATGCAATTAGGAGATTTATACCAATTCGCGACTCTGTAAGAAATAAACTGCAACAACGACAGAGTTTACAAACTGACTTCGCTGTGGGATCTGAAGAATTGTTTAAACCAGTAACCACCGCAACGTACGGGGTAGAGCGTGCTATACGGGGAGATGTTCCCGAGACCGGGAAATCTGTTATTGGTGAACTTGAAAAAATAGCAGCGAAAACTGAACAAACAAAACAGACTGTACAAAAAATGGAATCATAAAGAACAGTAGATGATTTACGCGTGAGATTTAACGAGGACGGGTTAGCAGAAATTGATAAGACTGATCCAACAGAAATTCCTAAGCTTGTTGTTACGACTTATGAAAACAGAAAAAAAATGTTGAAACCAGAACATCATAAATATGTTAAGAATTTCACTCATTGAGCTGATCTATTCTACAAAATCAAAACTAAAAAAAGTCAAATTAAGACAGATAGTGCATCATACATTGAATATATCAATGCGGTGGGTATAGTGTATAAACAATATGAAGAGTTTAAACAACAACAAAAACCGCAAAAATTGCAAAGAAAGCGACAGCAACCTGCAAAGAAAGTATTCTACTCGCCTAAAAAACAACAACTAGCACCTGATGATGATGATGATGATGATGATGATGATGATGATGATGATGATGATGATATTTTTGATTATTTACAATCCGCGGATTCAGACAAACTGGATGAAGCAACTGGTTATAGCGGGAAGGGATTGCAAGATTCCAGTGAAAATCCAAGGATTTCATGTCCTGGTAGTGTTCTCAGTGATATATCACGATTAGAAGTTCTTGTAGGAGGGTTCCGAGCTGGAAATAACTCACCGGAAATAATTAATGAAGCAGCTGATATCTGTAGACGGTTATTTCAAGGTGGTATCATGGATATCAGCACATATCGAGATTTCATTGGCGAGTTATCAAGTGGGTATCACAGTGATTAATCACCGGGACTGAATTTATAATCGACAAATTGTTTTACAATTGAAAAATTGCTAGCAATTTCAAATAATGATCATACACTACAGCCATGACAAACCAACCCCCGTCTATGTAGTTAATTCACGGTTTCCAGTTTATAGAGCATACTACGGAGATGGTTTCGGTAATACAATTGCAGGGTTATTTGCAAGAATGGCTCCAAAAGTGGCGCCGCTAGCTAAACAATTATCAATGAATGATGTTATTCGTGATAAGGGTATTAGTGCTGTTGGAGATCTTGCCGGAAAAGCGTTTTCAGCCGCGAAGAATAAAATAACATCATTAGTGAAATCACGGAGAAAGAAACCATTACCGTCTACAGCGGAAATGCCTGCAAGTGTTAGTAAAATTATAAATAAGGCAGTAGATGAAAAATTAGCGTCGTTGATGACTTCGTCATTGGTGACTCCGAGTGACCAAGATAACATGATAGCAAACATGATAGCGGGAAGTGGCTTTAAAATAACACGACGATGAAAAATCTTTTACGATGAAAATCGTTTACGATTTCACAATTTAGACTCTGATAAATATAATAAAATGTCCAAAAGGTCACCTGATCCAGCATTTGATATGGATGCCCTAGTTGGCAAGGATGATTCTGTACGCGATTTTCAATTTTATTCTTATCACGCAGTACAACCAGATCTCCGATCGCGAATTGAACTTCAAGTTCATGATACCAGTAAGTATGTTTTGCCGTGTGAGGCATTTATTGAAGTACAAGGAGAACTTGTAACAAATGTTGCTGCTAATACACCATATGACAATAACCCAACTATCAAAGTTGGTTTTGTTAATAACGGTATCATGGCGTTATTTGAAAGTGCAAGATATCTCATTGATGGAAAAGAAATTGAATCCATTGACCGTGAAGTTGATGTGGCCACAACAATCATAGGGTTAGCAAGATATTCTGATGATTATACATGATCAGCGGGTCCATCTATGATGTTTTCTAAGGATATTACTGATTACCCTGAACACGTCCAGTATTCTAGAGTCAAGGCAACACAAGCTACTGCAGTTGATCCGGCACCAGCCGGATATACAAGACCAGCTGGTACTTTTGATGTTATAAATAATATCACTAACTACAACCTAGGGTTCGCAACACGCGTAGCAACGTTGCAGGGACAGCGTCGACAATTTTCATGTGCGATTCCACTGCATCATATATTTGGATATACGTCCGATAAGTTATTTATGGAGCGAAGCATACAGTAGCGCTTGTGCGAAAGGGTACTGATAATGATGCAATTTGGCGTGATGCTGGTGCCCCGGAGGGTAAAGTCATTTGAACAAAACTATCATTGTGGATGCCAGTGTTAACTCCATCAATCACAGCAGAAGAGCGATTACTGTCATTTATGGAAACAGGCGGTAAATCATTGTTGAGTTGGTTATCAGTGACCACGGATATTAAACAGGATAATGTCGATGATATATTCACATGGCACCTGGCATCAAAACAAGGCGTTTCAGCTCCACGTCATATATTTGTAGCGTTACAGAATAATGAGCGAGTTGGTAATCAACAACTCAGCCATATGATATTTGATCAGTTAGGTGTTAGAAAAGTCTCGCTGAGAATAAACGGACAGCAGGAACCATCCGAGGATATACAACTTGATTACGGTCAAAATCATATTGCACGCGTGTATCATAACCTGTTGTCATTAATGGCACGTGATCAAAATGTTGATACTGGTTTGCAAATATCACAATTGGATTTCAAAAATCTATATCCGATTTATTACTTTTCATTGGAACATCTTGATTTGATGAGACAATCTGTCGTTGATATACACTTTAGAGCCCGTGTAACCCGTCCTGGGGGTATTATTAATTACAGAGCGGTTGCTGTCATTCTCAGTTATAAATCAATGCTACTTGAAGGTGTTGGTGGAAGAATGAGAGTGGTAGATGCACCAGTGGAAAATCTTTGATTGAAATTGTAAACGATTTAGAATCAATCTATTATGTATAATGTCATATAGTGTTATTAGTGTTGCGTTAACTCCCGGTCAAGTCAAGAAATTGCAATCAGAATCGGCTAAAAAATGCGGAACCACAATCACGTTGAAACCTAATCAAATGACTGGTGGTGCAAATAAATTATCACTGACAACTCGTCAAATAAAACATTTCAATGATGCACTAGTAGCAAAAAAAAGGTGTTCAGATTACTCTTTCTGTGACTGCTATCAAAAATATGATGAAAACAGGCGGTATATTCCCGTTGTTAGCTGAGATTCCGGCCTTGATTGCGGCAGCAGCCCTAGCGGTGGCGAAAGCGGCAGCGTTGGGAGCTGTTGGGACCGCGGCAGGGATGGCGTTGAAAAAGGCAACTGGGAAAGGATATAAAAAAAGGGAAAGGGTCTAAGACTACCAGGAACCCCGGATTCATGGTACAGCGGAAAAGGCCTAAGACTAGGACCGGTTTATTAGTTGGAGAGTCTTTGACTCCAATGTCCAATTTTGATTTAATGGATACTGCTAAAAAAACTGGTGATTAAAAATTTCAGAGGTGTCTTTACGAAAGATCAATTACCACATCAACCAAACAACACTGAAACCGGAATCATTAATTTAAATAACAGCACCGGACCCGGAACTCACTGGGTTGCATACGCTATTGATCCAAGTGGGATTGTCTATTTTGATTCATATGGATTAGCCCCACCAAAAGAGTTTATGCGTTATATAAAAACTTTTCCAATGAAGACTTGGTATTCTACGCTACCAACACAACAAATGAATGATCCACCAATATGTGGCAGCGAAATATTAAATGTCCTTAACGCTATTTCTAACTCCTTGGGTAACCAAAGGGGAAAACCACCACATGTTGTCGTAAATGAATACACTAGTAATCGCTGGAAATTAAAGATTTTAGAGAGAGAAAGAGTTTTACAATAACAATGATTGATATTTGGGGAAGACCTCTGAAACCCAAACTCGATGGCACTGCAACGGGTGATATAAAAAAATAATTGAAGATGAAATCGCTGAGACGTTGAACTTAACAAGTGTTGATCCTAATGAAATAGTTGTATTTCAAGATCTCCAGGGTAAATTGAAAACCAGTAATGTGTCGTTGGATGATATTTTAGTTAAACAACGAAACGCAATCGAGGATACTATCGTGTTATTTTCCGATCAGGGCAAACTCAAACCGGGTATACTTTTTTCGACTATTACATATAGATTAAAAACTCTCAACGATGAGTTGAAAAATTCTGTGTTGGAACTAACAACACTTCAATCTAGAATTGAGGATAACGGAAAACAGTTTTCAATTTTTCGTAGAAATATCGTGGATAAATTTATTGGAACCCCGTTAGATAAAATTGAAATAAAACTCCCTGATATTAAAAAATCCATCGATGAGACGAAAAACTTCATCGAAGCCATCAAAAACGATTTTTCGAGGATGATAACAATCATTGAAAAAACAAAAATTCCTCATGAGAAAACCAACAACGTAGTATACACAATCCAACACGGATCATTTGCGTGGACACCTACAAACAACAAATTAGCTATCACTGCAACCGTCAAAGGCATTTATCGATTGACACTAGTGACAACGACTCAATTTAATATTTCATCGTCGAGTTCATCCGGGGTCAACAATACGATTTCAACGATCATCGACAAGGATACAACTGAAAAGTTCACAATAGCATCTACTGATAAAAATTTGGTTAGGGTTTCAAGAACATGGTATGTGGAATTCGTAGCGGATTTAAGTAAATAACGGTTTCAATTGAAATCGTAATTGAAAACGCTAGCGTTTTTAAAATAAAAATGATTTCATCATCGCAATATCGCTATAATCAGGTCAGAGAATTTCAAACTAGACTCAAAACCCTCGCCGAGGAGTATCAAATAAAAATTAAAAAAATACCGACGAAGAATCACCGCAATTGATGTTACTATGTACTCGGTGTCAGGCGTTCTCGCTGGCGCCGGAATAATACTTGCATCGGTTACAATGATTGCCCCGGTCGTAGTTCCAATTTGCATTTCTGCGGCGGCTACAATCGCGGGTATATCAACCGGGATAACAAAAAAGATATCATCATGCAGCCAGAGTAAATCGCAAGATTACTTAATTCAATTTCATATTGTATCAACCGCATACTCGCAATTATCCTCGATGATATCGTCGTCACTCGATAATACAATTATATCAGATAGTGTGTTCTCAGTGATGGTTAGTATTTATGATTCCGCGATATCAAAATTAGAGCGATAACATGAATATAATAACAATGACAACACCGATGGAATTGGAAAACACGAACCCGAAAACCAGAATGATCTCAATTACCTCAACGATATCAGATAGTGAGTTCTCAGTGATGGTCAGTATTTATGATTCCGCGATATCAAAATTAGAGCGACAACATGAGTATAATAACAATGACAACACCGATGGAATTACTTCAACAAATAGTGGAGAACACGAACCCAGTACAAACAAGCATGATATCAATAACATCAACGAATCCTGAATTCAGTGTGAATTTCCCTAGCCCAGTCCCCGTGAAGGAGATAGCGCTAGCAAAACTACGAGTGTTTAACAGTTGGCCTAATATCAGATCGGTAGCATTTGGTGGTCAACAACCGAATAATTCCTTGGTATTTGCGAATAAGAATAAAGACGACGGGACTCCAGACTGGAACGTTGTTTCGATACCAACAGGGTCATACCAAATCGAACAAATCAATAATGAATTCGCGCGTAGAATAAAATCGATTACTGGAACAGAATCGAAAATCGCTATAACGGTTCATGAGCCGACGCTATCATCCGCAATTGAGATAAGCACAGAAGGATACGTCGTAGATATCTATCAGAGTTCTATTAGAACCGTACTAGGATGGCCTGAATCACCACCAGGGGGGAAAACCGTTGATTTACCAGAACCACAAAAAACTGATTATATCACCGACAGAATAAAACCTGATAATCCAATAAAGAGTTATAAAGATCACAGAATTACTATAGATTTTTTGGTTTCGGATACCAACCAAATGGAAGAGAGAAGGAAGGGGATAGAATAGAGGAATATCATTTTGTTAACGAACCTAAAATCGTTAAAAATTTCACAGCAATGAATAATGATTTTTCACTGTTGTTAATATCTCTTAAACCGGTACTCTTACCCGAGATGAATTTATCAGCGTCGTAGAAACATGCAACAAAATTATCGACGATATGGAAACATTTAATTTAAAAATTATTCAGGATATATTAGATGACGATAATCCCACATCGAGAACAAAATTTGCAACAGACTATAAAATCCCCGTCAAAGATATTCCAACATTTAAACTACCGGGATATAACGTACCAGAACTAAAAGAACTTCTCAGTGACACCATCGATGTTGGTTTTAAAATAATTCATGATACGTGGAAAATAACAGCATCACCGGAAATAAAACTCCTCAAACATAATAATGATCCAGATGGTGGCGGCAGACATATCGCTCCGTTCAACGTGAATATATCCTCAGTGATTGCGCTCAATTTAGTATGTGATGTTATCGAAGGAAGCTATCAAATTAATCTCGAACGATCAAATCAAGCTCAGCAAGGATATATTCTTTATTCGTTTGCACCAATAGCCCCTCCAGGATTTTTAATAATTGAGTCTCCGGTTAATCCAGTCTATATGCGGTGTCATAATGATTCATTAACCAGAATTAATTTCAAACTCACAGATCAGTCCAATAATTTAATTGATCTACAAGAGGAGGTGTTAGCGATTAGTCTGTTTGTGAGATCCTAAGGACTTGATCAAATATTCGGTTGAACTCGTAAAACAATTATTAACCTGTAGCAGCAGAGAGGGTGAATGACAACAACGTTGCGACCAAAATTGATTGAAAAATCGTAAAGTCTCCGTTTGATAAATGGAGACATTTTTTGGGGGGTTAAAATATGAGATTTCGTTGGAAGGCTCTATTTTTTTGTTTTAAAGATTCAATCAATTTTTTGTCTGAAAAGGTTGTAGGGTTCACCCTCTCTGCTGCTGCTGAACACCAAGCGAGGCAGCTGTTAGTATAATTTTTATGCCGTTGGTATGACTCGGTCTGGGATCGAGCCCACGACCTCCCTCATCCGCGTTGGACGCTCTAACCACTAGGCCACCGGAGCAGTTCATAATTATTGTAAAGAAACCGTACCATTATGCTAATTTTTAGCCAATGAAGTTTACGAGCTGTAAGTGTCGTTTAAAATGTGCACAGTGAACTTATTAAATTTTACAATTAACTCGTCGGGTCTATGTATATTATTTTGTATGTGCGCACCAGCGACGCGAAGTGGGATTGGGAGGGGTCAATTGCACAATGTGCCGGCAGATCTGGGTCTTTTTAGTTTGTTAGAGAAAAATAAAATGGTGTTTGCAGTTGGACCCCAACGTATACGCGAGGACGTAGAGTAGTTCTTGGCAAAGAGTCATTAAACATGCGTGTTGGAAATACCTGGTTGAAATACGAAATGCAGGAGGAGATAGATAGATAGCCATAATTATACAGGTATACTATTCCTCCAAATATAGGTGATTAACAATTCCGTACAATTACTAAAATATCTCACTTTTCTGGTCAGGAAGTCTTTTAACTTAACTAAAATGTCTTTCATTCTAATACAAACATACGATATGAAGTTTTTGCAATAATAAAATGGAATAAAGATCTTATAATAGTGATTTACTTACTGGTTTGCTTCCGGTGAGGATCGCTTACTTTTCAGACTAGCTAGGTAAGGAATTATATGACGCCTGCGAGCCATTTCCAAAATACTGCACATCTTTTCTGTGATTTAATTTCATGAAATTCGCCAATTCCTTCCAATTTCCGGTTAATATATTAACCGAATCCAGTAAACTTAATGTATGACTACCGAATCATCATCTTGTCACATGAAGGGGATTGAAGCAGCGTATAAATGCGTGTTTTCTCTAAATCTGATGAATCTGAATTAACTAACACACTGCGTGCCAAGGTTCCCTCATTTTACTCTTGTCATGAAAGTTATTGATTCCGACCTTATTGGCTTTTTACCTCCAAGTGATTTTCTCTCTGCATTGCTGATAATTTGTAGTGTGCCCTCATCAATTATCCTGTCTTTAAAAGTACCACTCAGAGTCGTAATACTTAAATACAGGTAACATGACATTTAGGAACCGTAATTAAGCCATTTGAAGAATATAGTACATGCTTGCATTTATCTAGAATCACTGCTAAGTCTAAAAATGATATAAATTTTATTTTATCTTTACCTAATTTTTCAGAAAACGAGCACATGGACTATTTTCCCATCGACTCTTCGATTTCTTTAATAAAATATTTAACCAACAAAAACAGTTAATGTATGCACATTAAGACATACGCTGATATCGTCGACAATAATTACGGAAAATAACAGTAATTCAGCTCGGATGAAAATATTAGTTCCAATTCTGATATATTGTGTTTTAGATGCTGCACGACATGCCATATTCATTTACTGTTTGGTTTATCTTTTATATGATTGGATTGAAGAGGGGGAAAAGCGTTTTGAAATAAATATAGATACGCAACAAAATTTATCAACCATTAACTAAAGCTGTTAGTAAGCAACGTTACATACAGTCGAATATCTTACTACGCCTGGAACGTCATTTATCTTTTTTGTACTAAGTTAGTGCTTTACAAATAATTCGCTAGATCAAACTTCGGGTATTTCGCTTTTATTGCCATTTCTGTTGCAAGCACATTTCTTGTAGATTTGAAAAATTCAAGTTTGTTGATGATTTTATTAGTTGAAATTACTCTCTTGCAAATAATCCAGTCTTAGATATTGAATGACTATCATACACGGCAGCTGAAGTTTAGTAAAAAAAAAAACAAAAAAAAAGTACACAAGGAAATCTCTAATTACTTGAATTAATAAATGACACTTCAAGATTTCAAATTTTATTTCAGAAGGAAACAAATAGCCATTGTATCAAGACAACAGACACCTAACATTTTTCGAGGCCTCTAGTGGTTGAAACAAGATTTTAGCAGGTTACATCTGAGCTGGTAAGGTCCTCAGTGCGAACACAATTTTCAGTTATATAGTACTTAAAAGTCTGATTGAATCCTACTTCCTACACTGTTTAACAATATATTAACTTATTATTATTATTATTATTATTATTATTATTATTATTATTATTATTATTATTGTTTTATATATATATATATATATATATATATATATATATATATATATATATATATATATATATATATATATATATATATATATATATATATAATCTTGTATGTATTGTTCATGTATACATGTATCTGGTATGTATTGTACATGTATACATGTTTATTGTCGTTCTTGTTTTATCTTGTATCGGGAATAGCTCTGTGACTTTGCATGCGATGTCACCAGTAGATGCCACTCCATGACATTTATGGCCTCCATGACATTTACCGGCCACACACACACACACACACACACACACACACACACACACACACACACAACCATCCATGCATGCATGCATGCATGCATACATACACACACACACACACACACACACACACACACACACACACACACACACACACACACACATACATACATACATACATACATACATACATACATACATACATACATACATACATACATACATACATACATACATACATACATCAAGAATGAGAGAGGGGGCATAAAAACCAAGAGATGATAACGGAGATATAATTTGTGGGTCTGACAATCAGATTTCTACCAAATACCACATACAAATATATGCGTGTCATGTCCCACTTATCTATCTATCTATCTATCTATCTATCTATCTATCTATCTATCTATCTATCTATCTATCTATCTATCTATCTATCTATCTATCTATCTATCTATCTATCAGTAATTCGCTACACACATTTCTATGAGAAAATACGGAAAATTTCCAATTTCGTTCTTGGATGCCAATTTTCGTGATTTCCTCGTTGTTACAAGCCACGACATTAAAAAAAAAAAAAAAAAAAAAAATAACAGTTCTCTCTGCAAAACAAATTTCGACCTTAAAAAAGTCACTAATTTGGGTGTTCGCAGAAAATGTTATTGTTTTGTAAAACTTAAAATAATACCGACGAAAATAAATGATTGCACTGTAATCGGGCTTTTCTAAATAGTACAAAGCCCGATAACTGAATTCATGCAAAATCTGTAAGCACAAACACATAATTAAAGTCACAAGTATTATTTTGTATGAAGACATTAAGTCTTGGGAGTTTGCTATATACGTTGTCTGCAAAAATCACTTAACACAGCTATAAGGTTATATATAAAGGTGTTTGTATCAATTTTAAGTTAATTTCTTGGCGGATAGCCTGAAAATCGTTCGATATCAATTTTAAACTGCATTATGTGTTCTCTTATCATTTGGGCCAAACGGTAAACGATATAGATCCTAAAATGTGACGACTGCAACGATCTTCCATCTTACTGCACATCATACCTGATATATGTAGCTTGACCACACATCATTTTCACGACTACCCGATTTTCGGCAATATTGTCTGAAGCAAGAAGAATTATAGTATAACGAAATACATTTGACAAGCTGAATATCGTGTAATTATTGAGTTAGAAGCGGTCAAGATACTGCGTCTATTCTCCTAATCGCATGTATACACGAACTAAAACATACACACACAGGGTTTCGTTATCGAATTCACTGATTAAAACTGTCACAATGTTTTATTGCCTTAGATTGTATGTATTTCTCTCTAAAGTACTATAACATCGCGTTCTGGCCTAGAAACCTTACAAAGTTTTAACATAATGTTTGTTATCTGCATTCTACGTATAATTACGCAATGCCTGATTATTATTAGCGGCTCCTAATTCTGGTGGTGTAGTTACTCTTTAGGTCACTGATAAAAGACATATAAAAGTTATGTGTTAAAAGAACATTTGTTACATATTTCATAACCAGTTACTGTCAGCTACAAAGTTATCCAATGAAGGGACGCACTTGTATGCATAGATGCACGTGTGCTTTGGGGGAGAGATAAACGAGAATCGCCACTTTTCTCCTGTCAGGTTTACTTTGTGGTAATGTCAGAAATTGTGTTAATATGATTAAAGATTCCTTCTGAAAACGTAAAACCAATTAAATTGTCGAAACACTTAAGATCCCTTTTCGCTCTTAACAACTGAAAAGTGCAGTTCGTTTTTAGTTGAAAATCGAGGGCTGCTTTCCCGATCTTGCAATATCGTACTATTTCCGTTGTATAAAGCCGTTGTATAATATCGTACTATGTCCGTTGTATAAAGCCATACCAAATATGAACGGCATAAACCCGTGATTTGCCGTCAAACTATTCACCGAGAGATCGAGGTCTGTGTTGTTCGCCTGTAATCAGATAGACCAAATAAGTTTGATATCGATCTACTAGCGCCTTAAGCGACCCATGCTGCTTCTAAGGTATTAACAGTTGGATGAGGGTTAACCACGAGTACACACAGTATGTGGTAACATCGCATTTTTTTCTTGCAACGATATATACACCAAATTCGTGCCAGAACGGATTAACAATTCTTCAGTTTGTATTTTAGGTAAATTAAATTGTATTTTGAATTTTACAAAACTAAATATTATGATTCTTTTAACATTGAAAAGAAATTAAGATATGAAAGGCTAAATTGTATGGTTATTTTAACATTGGAAAGAAATTACAATGAGACAGGCTAAATTGTATGGTAATTTTAACATTGAAAAGAAATTAAGGTATGACAGGCTAAATATTATGGTTATTTTAACATTGAAAAGAAATTAAGTGATTTAAATGACACATACCATTATAAATACTCCTGGTAGAAAGAAAAAAACAAAAAACTTTGCCATATTTAACATATTAAAAGAGTATGTTGACACGGATAGCCTGTAAATATTTTAATCAATTTTGTTGTGCCTAACCCAAACAGTGACGATTTAAATTATGACATAATACTGGAATGTGATGAGTTTATAACCAGTCTTCGAACATCGGAAACTGAGGACAATTTGGACAAATAAATTAGCATCTGCTGCCACAAGAGAAGAAGGTATTTAAACGGCTGCTAGGTGAATTAAAGCACTTGTTTCCGGATGTTCCATCTTGAACAAATACAATCTACCATGACCTAGAAATTGTGGATTCCACATCTGTGAAAAAACATGCTTAAAGGTTGGATCCTCTCAAACAGGATTATCTGAAGAATGATATTCAATATTTACTGGAGAATGATTTTATCGAACCAAGTAAAAGTAACCGGAGTTCACCATATATTCTAGTGCCAAAACCAGTTAATGTTTTGTATATGTATTTATTATAGAAAAGTAAACAGTGTCATCCAGACAGATTAATTTCCAATACAAAAAATTAAGGACTGCATTGACAGAATTAGCACTGTAAAGTATGTTATAAGTTGGACATTTCGAAAGGATTCTGGCAAATTCCACTTACGAAAAGAGTGAAGGAAATTTTTAGTATTCCTAACTGCAGAATAATTTTAGCAACATAAAGTAATGCGGTTTGTTTGAAAGGTTCCTCTTGAACATAAGATCTGGTTTAACTAATTGATGTAGTAGTCATATACAACAACACCTGGAAAGATCTGGTTTAACTAATTGATGTCGTAGTCATATACAACAACACCTGGAAAGATCTGGTTTAACTAATTGATGTCGTAGTCATATACAACAACACCTGGAAAGATCTGGTTTAACTAATTGATGTCGTAGTCATATACAACAACACCTGGAAAGATCTGGTTTAATTAATTGATGTCGTAGTCATATACAACAACACCCGGAAAGACCTGGTTTAACTAATTGATGTCGTAGTCATATACAACAATACCTGGAAAGATCTACTGGAAACTACCTGGAAATTGTTTGATCGACTCTTTGTTGCCGCGCTTGTTTTACATTTATATGGCATATTGTGAGACACTGTCAAGTTAAACCTACAGAAATTAAAGTTAAGACTATCTCTTCATTCTCTACGCCTTAATCGATACGTTTGGACTTTATATAATATTTAGACTGTTTAGGATTTCATTCACGATACTGTGAGTTTTAATTTTGTATTTTAGCGAAAAAATTGTATTTTGAATTATTACAAAACGTGCTGGTTTTCGCTTCTTTTGATAGTTATTTAAAGAGTCGAATCAACTTAGCTCTGAAAACTCGTAAAACACATTAGAATTAAATGTAAACAGTCAGTGGAGATCTGAGAAATAAATTATTCATTAACAAGATTCCCACCAAGGGATTGCTGAAGCATACTGGTCAAAATAAACGAAATGAATTTGCATGGATTCACGAGAAATCCGTTGTTACCACCTTTCATGTTTTGTATGTGCTTTGATTTTGTTTTCCAACGTGTCCCTCTGAAACTCAGAAGACCATGTTGGTAGCAAAAATATTTTCTCATATGTTTGAATTACAATATTCACTATGTAAGTGCAATCCTTAAATCAAGGCCTTTAACCGGGAACCCGATTATATGGATATAAGCATATCGGATACTGTCAAGATATATCCACATGGTAAGTTTGACTCAATCCATAATTAATGTATTCATGGAAAAATAGACGTTCATGATTTTCGTTCATTTTGTAAGGGGGTTTTCAAATATATATCCACAGACTAGGTTTGATGATAATTTATCCATACTTAATGGAGTTATCGTGTTAGCAAGACATTATATATAACAATCCTAACACAAGACCATGCAAACTGAAATAATGGACAGAGTGCTAACAATTAAAAAACTTCTCAAAATAAAGTCTAGTCAAGGTTCAGGTGAGTTATTTAATGTTTCTGTGTTCGCAAGCTCGATAAAGTTCCAAAATAAATTCAGTGACCATCGATTTGACTGAACAACAAAATCACGTGGATCAGCGTTAAAACTCGTTCACTTTAACACACACTCACACATGCTGGTGGTCACATATGGACCACTATATTTCCGAATTATTTACACATTACAAGTGTGTGTGTGTGTGTGATTTGGATTTTTAACGTAGCTTTAACAGTGTTTCAGTCAAATCGCTACGATATCTGCAGTGTGGCAGTTTAAAGTGATGTCTAGAACTGGGGCATCATGTAGCATGATGTCCCACCCAGTCATATTATCCTGACACCAATCTGACGAGTCCTAATATTAACCTCTTCATGCAGAGCGCCAAGCGAGACAGCTGTTAGTACCATTTTTTGTATAAGTCTTTGGTATGACTCGGCTGAGGATCGAAGCCACGACCTCTCGCATCTGAGGCGGTCGCTCTAACCACTAGGACACACATTACAAGAAGCAATTTAGTGAGAATATATTATTATCAACAACATTTGTAGATGGCCTTTATGTTTGGTTTACCAGATTAATTAAGTTTCTCAAACGTGTTCAAAACAACAGGGACACAGACATGAGATTAGGATCGATTTCAAACAAGCACTATAGTGTAATATTTGGTTTAATTAAAACCTAATGCTAATGTTATCATTGAGTTAGAAAAAAGTAATCTTGACCAGAATTTCAAAATGGCCATCAATGTAGCCATTTTAAAAGTTAGAATAACATCATCTTAGTATAGAACCAGCAACACGTAATGGCACTAAAAATATCTAGTAAGAGCCCAATTGTGATATGACCATTTAGTTTTGTGGAATGGTCATAACAGGATGTTGTCGATGCAGATGCGGTGAGAACACAAAGAGGCCATATGTGCAACATTTCCAAACTAGTCGAACTCCTGATTGGAGGGCAAAATATAGTGAATAGTACATGTAGATATGGTTATCAGCTCAAGAGAGGAAGCAAGAACAATATTTCAATAGTGGTGATCACTTTAGTTGTCAGATCGGACCTATTGTATAATATGGCTAACTGCAGATAGGAAGACGATTTTAAATGAAAACCCGTTGTCGATACGACTATCGGTTCAATAAGTAGCAATAAATATTTCCACAATAACCATTGCTCAAATCAGCAATAATTTCATTTTGAGCCAGCTAAATAATCTTTGGGTAAAATTATGTCGCTATGACCATCCATCTAGAAGGGATAGAGATTTTTAGATTTTCAAGATGTACAACATTGTAACCACGGCATAGCGGCACCGTTTTTAACTCTTAATTCCAATAATACCATTCGTCCATCAAGAGTAACGATAAAAGATTTACCATCTTGGACTTTAAATCGGCATCATTTCATAATAGGCCAACTACATACAAAATGAAACCTTTAGCTGAAACCCCTGAATCAGTAGTATAGTGGCGGGGGATGGGGGCACCCTGGGCACGACCGTACTTAAAATGACCCTAAATGTACACATTCTGATTTGTGGAACTAGCTGCCCGTTTTGGCCAAAAACACTCGGCCTAACAGAAAGATAGGTAACCAAGGTAGAAAGTCTTCCGTTGTGTGCTGAACCACATAATTACTAAATGTTTCTTTGATTCTTTCTTTAATTTCATGCTAAAATACGCCATCGGAATCTACATTTATGTTCTTAGCCAGGAAAATATGAGAGTAACCGGAAGTTGACTAACTATACGTACGGAGAAAGTGTCATTCGAGTGTCAGGGCTTGCAATCAGGTGACATAATGTTCACTTAACAGAATACTTTTTAAAAGATTACCGGAAGCATAAAAGCATGTGACTATGCTACACAGTATATCGGTGGAGTATATTAATGTTTTCGCAGGCATTGTCGATTATACTGATTGCGTATAAAGGCCGCCATGGTAAATGGCTCTGTCAAAATCGACACATTATATGTCATTTGTAAAATGTTGTTATTTATTAAGTGCAAATATTAATTATAATGTTGTTATTTATTAAGTGCAAATATTAATTATAATGTTGTTAATTATTTAGTGCAAATATTAATTATAATCATATAGTTATATTTGTTGGATCCTTAAAATGTATTTAGTGACAATGTCAATAAACAAATCTTAAATAGGATCCAGTCAGTATATATTACCGGCCACACACAGTGGCACTAACAGAGCTGAGAGAAACGCACGTAAAATATGAACTAAATAAATTAATCTTATAAACTTGATTGAATTCCGAGTGAAAACATTATTCCAATTTTTTGCTTTTCGAGCATATAAAACCCAGTCTTTTATGTCTTTTGTATACACAGGGTCCTGTTAGGTGATTTCCGAGAATTTATACATTGCAAATTTATTTTGGGTTACCTTAAATACTTTACAATTGCCAAGAGACAATAAAAGTTTTGATACATCAATCTATCCCGCTGCAGACAAAGGAAAGTCCAAGTATTAAAACGAGTTAAAAGGCAGTGCGATATAGCAACATACCTGTTTCTGTTTTATTGTAACCCCAACCCCAACCCCTATTCCAACTTATCGCACGTGGTTATTTGTCGACTTTGTTTAAATAGTTATTTACCTTATTTTATTTAACATCATTTACTATCATTCCGACAGAAAGAACTGCTTCTGCATTAAAATAGACATCATATGTATTTATGTAGTATCCATTTCAATTATTCCGATAGAGGGAACTGCTTGTTCATTGAATGACATTTTTTTGACATAGCAACAATCATGTGAAATAGTTGACCTTTAAGAGATCATCATCATCATCACTACCAATAATAATAATAATAATAATAATAATAATAATAATAATAATAATAATAATAATGGGCATATCGTAAAATGTCATACGTCCCTATTCTACCGTGTTCACGTTACTTTACTATCTGGTTATGTATTGAGTCGAAATCTTTAAGCAAAGTAACTGAAAGTAACTTTTCAATTATATTTAACCAGAAAAAAGTATATATCATGGCTGAGTTCGTTTTTAGACTCAAGTTCGTTGCCTGATTTTAACACATGAATTCAAAAGATGAACATAAATGTTATAGAATTATTATTTACAAATCCGTGTAACCTTTATAGTTATGTATATGCCAATTACTCAAAAATTGTTTTCCATGACATTTACACACTGTATAGTCTCTCTCTGTCACACACACACACACACACACACACACACACACACACACACACACACATATATATATATATATATATATATATATATATATATATATAATTTGTCATTTCCTGTTCATTATTGTGAAATTTTATGGCAGTGGTTTTTGTTCTTTTTTTCTTCATTGAAACAAAGTATTGATGTTTCTCTGCAGCTAATAGTTTACTATATATATATATATATATATATATATATATATATATATATATATATATATATATATATATAGATATATATATATATATATATATATATATATATATATATATATATATATATATATATATATATATATATATATATATATATAGTCTGTTATTTACGTATAATATAGTTTTTTCTTCCTTTAATAATCGTGTTTTCCAACGTAATACAATGACACAATATCATTCATCACGTGACATATACGTTTTGTGTACCGCATGTCAACTAAAACAATCATCGCTATAAAAATGACTGGAACAAAAATATACTTTCCATTGGCAAACTAGAATATTCGCACACGCTCCTGTTTGTTAATGCCCGCAATCGATTTTAAAACGAAGGGCACCAGTTATATTAAAAAATGCACAAAACACAATCATTTCATTCATCAGTTTATAATTTGAAACCTGACCATAAAAGAACAGTGAGCAGTCTCTGCTTGTTTACATCGAGAGCCTCCCGCTGGTTTGAAACGACATTACGTTTACAGTGCTAGAGTCCCGCCCACCCCCTCCCAGGGACAATCAGGTTAGAATCTATAAATTGATGAATCAAATTACTAAGTTTTGGTATCCTTTATGCATTTCTTATTAAAATCGGTGAGGGGTGGGTTACAAAAATATGGAGGGTTGTCGAATACCGTATAAAGTAAATTTTATGTGCAACAAATATAGACTTTCCAGTGTCAAACTAGAAATGTGTATATGTGTCTGAAACCATTTTTATTTTAGCATCTTGTCTTGTTTTGCATTGCTTATACTTTCAGATTGTGTACAACATACTCGCTCTCCCAACGAATCGCAAATTTGTAAGAAATGTTGGGAAAATACTTTTTGCATTGTATGGCAAAATTACAAGTGGTGTAGAAAATTTGAAAGTGGAGTCACTGCAGTAATTGCAGTTTCCAGCAACCTTATCAACCACTTTCCCGATTCCAAGATAAATCAGGTGCAAATACATCAACCATCGCAATCAGAGCATGTTTGGTTTGGTTAAGGAAATTAGTAGATACGGTAGAAATTAAACTTGCTGTAAGACACATATACACGTACTTCAGATCTCAATAAGTGTGAAATTGAATAAAACATGTTTCTATCAGATAGTTGTTACAAATTAGGAACAAACAAAGCGAGTTTTTGAAGTTTCTGAAGATTCAAATGAAATAAAAACTAATAAAGAAACCAAGCGAGATTTGTTGCACAGAATTATTGAGAAAACGTGTTGAAACGTGCCTCATTATGGAGACAGCTGTCAGAAAGGGAACTGACAATGCTAAGATTTGAATATATTTATTGTTTTCTAACTTACATTGTTTCAAGTTATCCTTAAACATATTGAAACTGAATAATAGGAACATACATTATTTTAACCCAATCCATACTAACTGAGTTTTTAAACGGGTTTCTTGATATACTAGTAGACTTGTAAACTGCAAATGGAACCACTCTGCGAAATATGAAAAAACAACTGTACTGACGGGCAAATCAGTCTAATTCATGTTAAAGTGTATTTGAGACGTTTCCGAACACTGAGAGGAAAGTCATTTCCTGTATATAACACAGAGACGATTGTCAGTAAAAGACGACTGAATTCGAACAATATTATGACACAATTCGAACCTCATTTGATACATGGTTTCCAGTCGGGTTCTAACTCTGAATCTTACGTTGGATCTATTTAGCTTGAACCATCATTGCGATCCAATATACCATGCTTCCAGTAATCTGAGACATTATTGTGGTTCAATATACCATGTTTCCAGCAATCCGAGACATCATTACGGTTCAATATACCGTATTTCCAGTAATCTGAAACATTACTGCGTTTCAATATACCATGGTTTCATGCAATCCGAGACATCATTGCAGTTCAATATACCGTGTTTCCAGTAATTTGAGACATTATTGAGTTTCAATACACCATGATTCCAGTAATCTGATACATTATTACGGTGTAATATATCATGTTTCCGGTAATCTTAGACATTTTTGCGGTTTAATGTACCATGTTTCCATTAATTTGAAACATTAGTACGGTTCAATAAACCAGTAATCTGAGACATGATTGCGATCCATTAAACCATGTTTCCAGTAATCTGAACCATTATTGCGATTCAATATGCCATGTTTATAGTAATCACATACATTTATGCGATCCATTAAACCATGTTTCCAGTAATATGAGGCATTATTGCGGTTCAATATACCATGTTTCCAGTAATCTCAACCATTATTGCGATTCAATATGCCATGTTTCTAGTAATCACATACAATTATGCGATCCATTAAACCATGTTTCCAGTAATATGAGGCATTATTGCGGTTCAATATGCCATGTTTCCAGTATTCTGAGACATTATTGCGATCCCTTAAACCATGTTTCCAGTAATCTGAGACATTATTGCGGTTCAATATACCATGTTTCCAGCAATCCGAGACATCATTACGGTTCAATATACCGTGTTTCCAGTAATCTGAACCATTACTGCGTTTCAATATACCATGGTTTCATGCAATCCAAGACATCATTGCAGTTCAATATACCGTGTTTCCAGTAATTTGAGACATTATTGAGTTTCAATATACCATGTTTCCAGTAATCTGATACATTATTACGGTGTAATATATCATGTTTCCGGTAATCTTAGACATTTTTGCGGTTTAATATACCATGTTTCCATTAATTTGAGACATTAGTGCGGTTCAGTAAACCAGTAATCTGAGACATGATTGCGATCCATTAAACCATGTTTCCAGTAATCTGAACCATTATTGCGATTCAATATGCCATGTTTATAGTAATCACATACTTTTATGCGATCCATTAAACCACGTTTCCAGTAATATGAGGCATTATTGCGGTTCAATATACCATGTTTCCAGTAATCTGAGCCAAGAGAAAAGTTTTGGAACATGAGTGTAGTGATTGTCTTAGTTGATGACATGCACATATTGACGATGCTATGTTCTTCGTAGTCAGTATGCATTATGCTTACGTACTTGTTTCCATTCTTCCTTACTTTTTTAATTTATCTGATTATCGTGCAGTCTTGGTTATAAACTTTTATCTGCAATTAAGGCACATTCGTGCGATGCCCGATAGTGTAGTGTTTAAAATAAAGAAAAACCAATTCTAAGATCGGGTGTCATTTTCAGCATCCGCGTATATGAACTATTATTTTTAATTGATGATATGTTCTAAATTCTATCTTGTACATCTGAATAAAATCTGGCACTAATAAGGTTTTCATTGCTCCAATAGAAATATTATGAAAAGCATTGAACTGAAATATGTTGCATAACAACTCTTAACCAGGTGATTCTGATTCTGATTCTGATGTGCTGGGTTCCTGTCTCAAGATTATTACTTTTTTGCCGTTTTCATACTGGCAAAGCTAAATTTGGGACAGTGTATCGGTCTTGTTGGTAAGGCCAACTGCCAGCAGTCTCGCTAAATGTACAAGTACAAAAGCAACGCAAAGAAGATAGGCTATCGTAATATTTCAGTATCATCTCCATAGCCCTATATCACGTGCAAAGCAACAGATTCACCTTGTTTAGGTACAGTAGAACTAATTTCAATTTGTATCGATCGCATTTTGTACTAAAACCAGAATACATTCCAGTAGATGTAAATACTACAAGTGCAAAGTCAACTATGACAGAAGACTGTGGGAAAAAAAACTTACCTAATACACTTTAAGTCAACTTATAAGTGCGTGTCTTACTCCTCTTGGTAATTCTCTCTCTCTCCGGTGTACTACAAAATCGGATATATCATAAGGGTTATTATAACGTCATCTCTGTTAATGCGTAGACCATGTGATAGAGTGATATTTACTGAGTTATGATCGCCTGGCACACAGTTCTGGCCCTTGTGACCTTAGATACCACAGCAAACACTAACTGTATTTTCTGTTTTTATTATTTATATTCTGTGTGTACGAATGCCATTCTATCTTCGTGCATTATTGAATATGGCTTATCTTTCAATGCATATGTCACACGCTATGTGATCACATATTTCCCCTGAGTGGTTGAGCTTCTGCTTTTATTCGCTATTACAAAATTTCAAAATTTATTTTCCAAATAAATAATTTTAATAGCTAGTCGGGCTGTTGTTGTGAGAGTGTAAATTACAACATACGAGCGAGAGAATGTTTGCCTTTTGAAGTCACGTGATATTGATACCAATACAATCATTAATTAACTAAGCAAAGAACGGAAAATTTAGATTTTGCAATGGAGAATACATATGCAGCTCTCTCAAAGGATCGATGTAATCCAGACAGACCGTCGTATGCACACGCATTAATTCGGCAATGGCTAGGAGTGAGACCTTTCCAGTACAAGATGACCTATGTTCAATACACAAACACTTACATCAACGCATTTAAGTTTTTGCCACCCCTAGGCCAATTAAGAAGGGTTTCCCTCGCGCAAAATATGAGTGTCGGCAGAAAGAAAAGGGTCGCCAATCAATAACTGCCCATTTGTATTGTATTCGTTACATAGTTTTATTCACTGCAGCAGTATTTTGTATTTTAAAAAAATTGACGCCAGAATATTTATACCGCGC
This sequence comes from Unio delphinus, assembly GCA_029339505.1. Classification (NCBI taxonomy): domain Eukaryota; kingdom Metazoa; phylum Mollusca; class Bivalvia; order Unionida; family Unionidae; genus Unio; species Unio delphinus. The sequence continues at coordinate 3,890,170 of JAQISU010000014.1, forward strand.
GTAAAATATGGTGCTCTAGGTCTGGGCCTAAGTGTCGGTGTGTGTGTAAATAAATCTCTGTCTGAGATTTCATATTTGGATCGTGGATATTTCCCACCCCCCATACATACGCATCTGAAATGATTATGTTCGCTTAAACATATAATACATTGTTATGTTCACATAATGCATATGAACCGAGTCTTAGCTGATGCCGTGAAATTAGTATGGCATGCTATTCGCATATGATGAATTTACGAAAACATATCGTCCACGATCCAAATATGAAATCGTTTTTTTTTATCCGTGTACCCCATAAACCAATACAAAAAAGTAACAACAACCTTAAGTCGTGACAACTACAGAGGAACAATGGTTTCTTCTTCCTAGCAGCAAATCTTCTTTATGAGGTGGTTTGACGGCACCTTTAACACATTATGTGGTACATCATGCCGAGGAAAGTGGAGCTAGGCACCTTTCCCAATGACACGCCTGGAGAGCTATCCAAGTGGTGAATTTACTATGTCAACATTTTAAAAAATACGTGAACAGTCCCTTTAAATGCGTTGTTAAAGAAGTATGCAACACATATATAATTCTTCCTATCCGAATTTCATGAAAAATTGTTTTCCTATCGGTTTCAAAACTGTCGAAATAGTTATGTCTGTTGATAGAAGAGATGGCAGGCAGTAAAAAGTATTTTTTTTTATAATACGCTACGATAGATTATCTCAATGTTCTAAAAATAAAGGGATACATTATTTTTTGCATTTAAAATCTTGTATTGTTTGCCTGGTCTTTCATTTTTTTTCTTTAAGGTTTAAATTCTTTTCTTCAGGGAGCAATAATGGTATAGTGTCATGAATCCTAATGGATTGTTACTATTGTCAAAAAGCTTCATGTACTTTAAACCTTAGGGATCGAAACATGCGAAATTTTTGCATGTATATATGGTGTTAATTTTCTATCTTATCGTGTACAGGAAGAAATAGCTTCCTGCAATCGGAACACAGCGAAGTCTTTTCAGACGGAAATTATTGTACACATATATAGGTCAATATATAAATTTGATCAAATTTCCGGCGGAGTGCACTACAAAAGATTCTTGGTTTCTTGGCCCGCTGAAGGAATTTTAGATTGGTCTTCGAGATAATTAATTTTTATTGCATTGTGTACATGTGCGTTCGTTCTTGATTTACTTCATTATAAAGAAAATGCTTTCAAATTGTACTTAACCTGAAAAAGTCCTAAACAATACACGATGGCAACCAATTTTATTGAAAGACACACGAGTAACATCCTGTTTGTATTTGAAAAGACCCAAGATCTTTGCCTGGCATGTGTGAGCAAAAACGGTTAAAAAAGTTCAGTAATAAGGAAATAGTTTTGTGACGCAAATACTTTCCGAAATCTAAGACGTACATATGTGAGGTTTCTGGGGATAATATTCCCATTATATAAGTCTAGATGATTCACTATCATCTTCAAACTTATTCATTTTGTTTACCTCATTGATACACTACGAACACAAACAGTTGTTGAATCAGTAATCATGCCACGTAATTCTACAAGCATTTTGTTTGATCTCCATACATCTTGACGTCCGTATGAAACCATCGATCAGTAAAATCACAGTCACCTCTAGTTCGCAAGATAAAAAAAAATGTTTGCTGCATTGTGGAAGCCAAAGGGTTTATATATGAATTATTACTATTGTTGAAGCAAGCCCTTCTTTACTGCTTCGAAACAATACCAGCTGGAAACAACTAACTTGAAGGAAGAAAAAAAAAATCATTGAATAGATCATAAAGAAAAACGAGGGTCATTTATATGCTGAGAACGGATTTGTGTGTTTTCATAATATTGGCATTGATATGTCAGGAACACGATTCGTTTCATTTCATAAAAAAAGTAACGATAAAACAAACTTAATTTACAGTTTTTATTTAAATTTAGGTGCTGGATCATTATATCCATTGCAACGTTATCACTACGTTCACATCTGAATGATAAATTGTTTAACATATTCAGTGCATGCCAACTACGTTTTCGCACGGTGAATGTTTCATTTGGTGGATTTCAGGATCCATTAAAGCAAATCAAATATGCAGTTTGGGTTTTTAATTTAGATTCTAACATGGTGTTTATTGCTCAGTTGAATACACATTCACGCCACAATTATGAATTATTTAGTACGTTCATATTTAGTAGTCATTGCATGCATGGTTGGCAGGGCAGTATATAGCGATCACGGGCCATGGGGTAAGAAACACCCAATCCACTCCAATATCTTGTTCCAAAAAATATCTTTAATAAAATTAAAAAGTGTTGTTTGGCCCGGGACCCTCTTACAGGCATATCCCCGTTTGTCCCCCCTCCCGCTGGTGAGTTTGCCCACTATACAATTTCTAACATTTTTTATATGAACAATGCCGGATAATGTTTTTAATTTCACTTTGATACGTAAGCCGTGCCATTCTCCTTAGCTAGAATAACCATTTAACATAGATTTTCGAATTATACTTTAGTTACTGCAACAAAAAAAACCAAAAAGTTTCTCCGAAAATTTTTGAATGTCTTGTTTTCAAAATTACGCTTAATTCTTACAGAATCAAAGCTTGTTGACTGCTTTGGCGCTTGAGATATTGTGACGTCACTGTATTCAAATACGGGAGAGATACGCAATGTACGAGTACATTTTTACGTCTTGTTATAAAACAAGATCTTAATTTGCGAACCGAATGATCGTTAAATAAAAGATATGATATACGATTCGTGGCGTTCAAAGGATGGTATATAGCAAACAGTACCCTTAATCAAAATAGCCAGCAACTCTCACTGATATGTGAATATTCAAAATAGGCTTTAACGGAAATAAATCATAAATAACACCTTGATGCAATGAAAAATGATGATAGGTCCTTTATTCCATGTTCTTCATATTTAATGTTATTATTTTCTCATAACTTGCATTTTGGGAAAGGATTCAGTCTTTAATGGGATTAAATCTGAACATAATTCATTATGAAGTGACCTGTTAAAATTGGAATGGTCGAAGGTGTTGTTTGGTGCTGTGCCCCTTACCGAATAAACTCGCTTGAAAACCGACCCAAAGAATATAGACATTGATCTGTTGTCGCATAATGCACTGGTAAATCGGAGTCTTTGCCGTATGTTATACTGATTACTCATAAAAAGCTGCATAGACTCAGATCTGCTGGCTTAGGGGTCGTCCATTTAGTACGTACGCAAAAATAAGACAAAACTTGACCCCTCCTCCCTCTTATACGCATGCATACTTTTTACCCCCCCCCATGCACATGTACATACGAATGACCCCCACCCACCCACTCGAATAGAACTTCCAATATTTCATCCACGCAGAAATGACACAGGATTAATAATATTAAAATGTTTAACGAAATGGAGTAAAACAGACAGTCTTCAGCTGCTGTATATATAAAAGAAATAAGTTGCATGTCATTAAACCTTTAAAAAGTTCGCCAGTGTCTGCTAAAGGTCAGTCAAACAGGCTACGTATACCGGTAACAGGAATTTCAGCAACAAGCTTAACGTCAGGCTGAATCACAACAGTATTAGCTGCACTATGCTGGGCCACTGTCTCAATATCCACAGCCTCGCTGACGTCATTATCCAGGTTTTGATTCAAGTTCTCAGTGTCGGTAGACTCAGTAGTGTGAACGCTTTGGTGTCGTCTTACACTGGCCTGCGACGAGTGATACATGCCGCACACAGGACATGTGCGCTTGATAATTTCAGATTGTGCATGTGACGGACAATGCATATCAAATGACGCATTAAAAGGAATTTTGGACCCAAAAGCTAGCCGCTGTGCAAGTACATTGTCAGTAGACCCCCCCCCATATGCAAGCAAGCGTACGCATTTGGGTTACCCCCCTCCCCTCCATGCGTACGTACTAAATGGACGACCCCTTATTATGGCTTACAGGTAGTATATGGGGACGATATAGCCTCACGTACATGTCTTTCTTAAATTTGATTGTCTGCACTTTGGCATCTAGATTTATAGCCTCAAATGGACTTCTATATTAAATTTGAATGCTAAAGCATGGTTGTTGTGCAATTTTGTCCCACAAGCAATTCAACATCACTTTGGCAAACAATAGCCTTCCTTCATTTTTCTCGATGTGGTCTAAAACGATACCTTCCTGTTTCAAGTCTTTCTCTCTGATTTTATGTTGGTCATCAAGAGTGTGGCACCAGGAAGGATAGCCGCTAGCTTCTTGTTTCATTTTCAAAAAGGCATCCACGTAGTCTGCGAAAATGCTTTTCCGAGTCTTGTCACCTTTGTGGTGCTGTTCTGATTTTAGGAAAGCGGTCAATTTCGTACACTTCTAAGAGTTGGTATCCCAAATCCAGAGCTTAAACAATTCCACACTGACCCACATTCCTGTCAATGTGCGTTCTTCATGGAGTTGAAAACAAGCTCGGTCTATTTACACATCTCGGCACAAGGGAAACATGTTTTCCTTGGCAATGGTGACGTAATGGTTAAAGTCTGTGTGAGGCAAGACTTTACATGTAATCAATCGTTTGTATTGTCGAATGTTGTTTAGGTCAATGTGATGTGTCAGCAATTGTGGATGCCTGCAGAAAAGTGACAATATTTGCACACATAAAGATACCGTGAACACTTGATATTCCTTCTCCTATTTCCTCTTCGGCATGGTATAGCAATCAGGCGACACTTGTCCATCCTCTGTACAAACTGTCCCATGGGTTTAGCACCACCAACTTGTAACTTTCCACGATGCATTTAAACTTGGGATCAGTTTTTAAACGGTTATTGTACTCGTGTTCCCACATTTCCAACACTTGGTATCCCTGCCTTTTTATATGTAGTTTCCCTGTTCCACCCTTTACTAGTGTTTATGTATGTTCTTTAAAGATATAAACAATTTTGGAAAAATAATGTTGAATCGAGGTCTCTCTGTATTTTTTCTTTCTTCAACTTGGTGCATGGCAGATTACGACCGCATACCTTGTGAGTGAGAGACATTTCTACACAAGTCATTACCTTTGTTAATTCAGGTTTGTTGGTTAGTCATTGCTAATCTTCAATTAAAATTTTTCGATGAATTTCTTTTAACAGAAGATTTATTTTCTTTTTACAGAAGTATTAAGGCTTTTTAATTGTTACACTATTTATGTTGTGTAGTTTAGGTCATTAGTTTGAAGAAGAAAAAAAACAACAACAAAAACTTAAACTCTGTAATGAACACTTATGTCTATTGATGTGTGTATGTCAAAATGTTTGAGTGAGAATCAGTTTAAATTTTTAAAAAATTATGTCAGTTTCAAAATGTGAACCAATACTGTGGCCGTTCAATATTTTATGTGGCAAGAATAAATGCTACAATATACAACAGGGATTGTAAGTTCACACTTCAGTCTGTCTGCATTTCATTGGTAACAACGCAAGAGTGCTGGCATTAGTTTGCCATATAGTCTTGCTAATAACTTAGACAATATCCTATAGTCTTGGTAATAGCTTAGACCATATCCTATAGTCTTGCTACTAGCTTAGACAATAGACTATAGTCTTGCTAAAGTTTAGACCATAGCCTATAGTCTTGCTAATAGATTAGACCATAGCATATAGTCTTGCTAATAGTTTAGACCATAGCCTATAGTCTTGCTAATAGTTTAGACCATAGCCTATAGTCTTGCTAATAGATTAGACCATAGCATATAGTCTTGCTAATAGTTTAGACCATAGCCTATAGTCTTGCTAATAGTTTAGACCATAGCATATAGTCTTGCTAATAGTTTAGATCATATCCTATAGTCTTGCTAATAGTTTACACCATAGTCTATAATCTTGCTAATAGTTGAGACCATATCCAATAGTCTTGCTAATAGTTGAGACCATATGCTATAGTCTTGCTAATAGCTTACACCATAGCCTATAGTCTTGCAAATAGATTAGACCATATCATAAATAATATATTTAGTAAGGGAAATAATGCCTTGCCACAGTTAATGTAATTAATGTCATACATAAGTGACATGAAAAATCAAATCATAACAGACATACTTATTTACTTGTACTTCCATCTGAGTGGTGGTCTAGTAACTTTTAAAGATTCTTTTCAAAATACTTATAACATTATAAAGAAGTAAAAATTGATTGGTCTTTCCTCTCACATGTAAATCACTAGGATTCACTGATAAGAAGTAAAAATTGATTGGTCTTTCCTCTCACATGTAAATCACTAGGATTCACTGATAAGAAGTAAAAATTGATTGGTCTTTCCTCTCACATGTAAATCACTAGGATTCTCTGATAAGAAGTAAAAATTGATTGGTCTTTCCTCTCACATGTAAATCATTAGGATTCACTGATACGATTTCCTCTCACATGTAAATCATTAGGATTCACTGATAAGAAGCTCTTGAGAGATGCAATGACAATCAATCAAGAATATGCAAGATGGATCTGAACAAAAACGACCTGAATAGATTTCAACAACTGAGTGCTATATATAGATATGGGGTTATTAGTAGGCTGCATGGTCTCAATTTATCAGCATACACTATTGTGAATAAAACATATTTGTCAAATTGTCACAGCACCCCAGAAAGATAACTCACAATACAAGTTTGATGGCAATATTGTAGTTAGTAGCTTTAACAGGGATTTTAAGTAATGTGGAATTTTTGTGTGCATATTGACAACAGATATGGTTTATATAGGGGTTGTAAAGAGTAAATTACCATGCTCACAGAGGGAATGACTGGTATGTATGTGTTGTAATCAAGTATAGCAGCACATCAGGACAATAATGGCTACATGGTACTCATTAATGGGTAAGAAGATGACACTATCCAAATAAAAGTAAACAAACTGCACTAAAATATGAAAAAAGGTATGAATCTTAAAATTTTGTTAAAACAATATAAAGATAAAATCCTAAAGATTCAAATATTTGTTATAGAAACTACATTCACTTATAAAGTCCAAGATTGTCTCTTTGGTACATCATCAAAAAGTCTTGTATATGAATATATAAAAAAACAATCGATATCATGTCCGACAGGGTGAATGTCTATACAAACAAAGACTGTGTTCCATTATCACATCTGCCCTTTGTATGAGAAAGGTCACCCTCCAATGATGAGTTTAATGTTCTGCAGCTTGACTGTGAGTGTTCTTTCCACATATCATCTAAGTATACAGAGCATGCCAACTTGTATAATGCATGAAGTCAATTTATGGAATCTACCATTCAGAAATTGGCGGCATGGATGCTTTGGCTTCTATTTTTGCCCTATCATTACCTTAATATTTATGCTACACAGCAACCACCAGTACAAACTCTTTTTTCCAGACTGTATGATTAAATCACATTTATAAAAGATTTATAATATTAATGGGCTGTTAAATTTAATGTTTTACGTGTCTTTCATGTTAAAAGTGAATCTGAAAAGAGGATGAAGGAGAAGGATAAACTGTCCGAAGTAGATAATTACAGATAAATTAAACTCTACTCACATCCCATTCATCGATCAAGAGGCATGAGGAAGAAAATCAATGTGAACAGTTTAAGCAAATAAACAAAAATAGATTGACTAGTTATTTTACTTAATGATAGAATTACAAGACTACATCTATTTTATTATGAAACAAAAATACCAGCAGATTGGCTAGCTATTTTACTTAATGACAGAATTACAAGTCTACATCCAACACTATTTTATTATGAAACAAAAATCAAAGATATAACAAACATGAATTTGTGTAAAGTACCATCCAATAACTGAATGAAATATTGGCATATATTCCCTAATAGATGTAATACTATAATATTCATATCCCATTAGCTTAGTTTTATGTTTTTACATCATCATAGTGCCTTTGAAAGAACTTCTGAAAGATAAACACATACAAATTATTTTATTTTGTGTCCTATTGCTGAACAGACATATTCTTGGATACACATGTTCATTAGAATCTTATGTTTTATAAAATAAAATTTCAAAACACATAAAAAAACTGAGACAAATAAAGAAAGTAAAAATAATATCTCCATAATTATTGGAGGAAAAGTACAGATCAACTTCTATAGTAACAAAAATATTAACTATTATCCAGATATATGTTCAGCTTGCTTACTCAACAATGCTAATGAAAGCTTCGTCATACAGAGTACTATGTCTTACAGGCAAGTGGTATGGACAGCTATGATGCTATCTGCAAAGTGCACACGATAATAACTTTCCTAAATGTGCAGTGAATGAATCCATCACATCTATGGCAAAATGTTGAAACAGAAAGAAGTATAAAAGGAAACACACAAAAAATCAGAATAATAATAATGGAGGTCGTCATGTTATCTAGAGAATTGACCAACTGGTTGAAATACAAACAACAGGGCACTTGATAAGATCATCAACCAGAGGCCATGCCAACAGATTAAATAAAGATACCAATCAATTCTGAGGATGCCTGTAAGAACTCCTAATTTCCCACCGGTATCTGTCTTTGGAACTGCTTGCCAAGAACAGTCATTGTAACGCCTTCTATTGATACGTTTAAGATCCACATCAGCACAGCAGGTCCCATGTCTTAGCATGTACGCCATGTCTTAGCATGTACACCATGTGCTATTCTATCCTGTTTTTAACTTGTACATTGAGCCTTTCTTCATACTTGTACAGTGCCCAAATGATATCATCAGCCATATTTGTGGTATGCTGGCAGATTTACCATTTAATTTATATGCTGTTCATTGAATCTCAAGATACATAAACATAATGCAAATCAGGTTTTTTGTAAGTATCTATATTTGTAATGTGTGTCTTCATAAAATAGTCAGTTATGGTGGTCATATTTAAAAGAAACTGTAGATAATATCATCTGCTTGTGACGTTAATGGGAAGCATCTATACACCAAACACTTAACTGGAAGAAGAGGAGTTGTAGTCTGCAATGTATCTTTGTGAGCAACGAGTTTTCACCAAAATACAAATTAAATAGTTTAAGAGAATCAAAGGTAAATGCAACATAATTCAATGAAATGTTGGTAAAGCCTGTAGCCTATTTTGTTCTTTATAAGTTCCAGGATATATTCAGAACAATGGTAGATCTAAGAAACGTCCCCGTTCTTTTTATTATTATATGCACCTGGAGATCACCATATATGTGTATGATCTGGAGGAAACTAATTTGGGCCCATACTGTACACGGAATGAAAGTATAGTAATATGTCAAATGTTATTGCAGTCACCTGAGCATTAAATTTCGTTTCCTGCTACGGGCATTTCTATGAACTCAAGGAAATTCAATTGGGAATACCAGAATAGACCAATAAATTGTTCTGTCTTTTTTAAATTTTGACTGGCGGCGGATACAGTTGTTCTATAAATGTAAGTAGGCATGTTATTTGTATTTCTTACTTTCTGTTGGTAATATAAAAAAAATAGAAATGAACACTATGTTATCGACGGTCAAATTATATTACACATTGTTTATGTTTAATTCTCATAGATCGTAATTTGAAGCCGATCACGTCTTTCTCATATTTATTTTAAGCATTTCAGGAACTTAAACCTGCACTTCCGTTCATCAGGCGCTTGGTTTGGAATTTCCCTTGTATGTGTGACGAAATTAAATACTTCAATAAGGAAGATTTGGTTTTCATGAGAAGTATCAGCAAATTTTGTATTCACATTGAACGTTATTTGAGTCTTCTTTTAATTGTGGCTGGTGGTTGCTATAGAAATCAGGTTAGTGTACATACAAATTACTGCTGTCGGATACAGCATGTTTCAAGTAAATTTATTGTCGAGTCCTAGGAGCTGTATCCGATTACCGTAGATTATAATCGGCATAGCGATTTCACTTACATTTCTCCACTTTGGTTTTATATCTCGTTCAATACACTGGGAATGAAAAATTATCTTCAAACTTTGTTTTGTCGTGTTTTAAATCTATAAAACCACTTAAACAGCAAACCCACTCCCGTACCTCCTGAATTCCCACCCCCCATCATTTTCACCCAAAAAAAAAAAAAAATGCCAGCAAAATATTCCGTCTTAATATAGTCATTTCACATGCTTATTCTGCTTGACAAATTGAAACTTAGGGTCAAGAACTCGCGGAGAAATCAGACATAAATATTGGTCCAAGGTCAGAAGCTCAGTTTGTACTCCAACTAGACGTACTTATACAAAAGACTTGAATTCTTTAGCAGAAACATGGTCTATGTATACTTACTTTAGCAGAAATATGGTCTGTGTATACTTACTTTATCAGAAACATGGTCTGTGTATACTTTCTTTAGCAGAAACATGGTCTGTGTATACTTTCTTTAGCAGAAACATGGTCTGTGTATACTTACTTTAGCAGAAAATGGTCTGTGTATACTTACTTTCGCAGAAACATGGTCTGTGTATACTTACTTTAGCATGTGTAAGTTTTAATTATATGTTTGTTTTACTGTTTAATCATCATGAATGAAGTAAATCCATGATTAAAGATTCAACATGTTTTAGACCATTGTTCCAAACTAACTTATTTAACAATGCAGAAACATGCAAGGACAGTCCAAAGATGGTGCATATACATGTTTATATAATTATCATTATTAGATATTTTTATTCTATGCTGGACAGTATTCCTGGCTTTTCTTTTGCATAATACCAATTCATGTATTGACAGTTATCTATCATTGTTTTACTATTAAAATGTGTGATAATTAGATATTGTTAATAATGATCATTGAGAGCATAACATTTCATATCAAAATATAAATTTATATTAATAGCATTGCTTAGAAAATGTTGATATTTAGATATCACTTTCTTTTAATTAAATATTATTTATACATATACATGTATGCATTGACAATATATATATATATATATATATATATATATATATATATATATATATATATATTAACTGAAATGGGGTCCAAATTAGGTTACTTTTCTGTGTGTACTGGTAAATTATTATTCTCTAGCAAAGTGACCCCCAGATAGGTTTTCACAAGAGTATATTTTTCATGTCAAAATTATACTGTGTTACAGCAGAAATAGATTTCTTTTCCTTTTATCTTGCTTTCAGTGATAGATGTTTTTTTATTTCTTGAATTCTTATTTTACTTTTTTGACCAATAACCAAATATTAATAGTTATAAAAGGTTTAGTTCTTTATTCTAATCAATTAAGTAGAGCAATCTTACTGAGAGTAAACACATCTCTCTTTTTTTATCTTTAATGCCTTGTCTTGTCTTTGCATGTCTTTGTCTTGTCTTTGCATATCTTTGTCTTGTATTTGCATGTCTTGTATTTGCATGTCTTTGTCTTGTATTTGCATGTCTTGTATTTGCATGTCTTGTATTTGCATGTCTTTGTCTTGTATTTGCATGTCTTTGTCTCGTCTTTGCAGATCTTGGCCTCATCTTTGCATGTCTTTGCAGTCTATTCTAAAAATCAACACAGATTTTATGCATGTATCATTTTAGCTAATTAGATGATACATGTATCTAAGTTTCCATGTAAGTAAAGTTTTACTTACTTGTCTTTGTAAGTTTCTCTTTTACCAATACCTAAACAATATATGTACATAAAATATATATTCACAAGGAACTTTATATAGGAACTTATATACATATATATTGGAATCAAGAATCAGTAGTTTCCAGGATTGACAGTTTAAAATTATGTGTACTTATTTTAACTTAAGGTACTGGTGAGCAAATATTGTAAAAATTGAGGAAAATATTTTAATCTGCTTAAATATGTTCAATTGATTTGATAATGTACATGTAATAACAAACTACCATTGATCAGTTTGTCAATGGAAAAATGTCAGAGTTGTTTCTCTTGTCATTAACTGGCATAGTGGCAGCTGCCATCTTTTTTGGCTATGATATGATTTTGTACATTCGCAAATCATATCAGATGTGTAAATAAATGCCATATATTTCAGTACATTAGACCCCATGGAATCTAAATTCTTTAATGTTTGTCATTTTTACAATATTTACATTTCACTTTTCTTCACATGAGTTCCTGTCAGTGACTGCTAATACCATTACAGACACTATATACCATTATAGACACTATCTTTCATGCAGTTCACTAAAATATCATGGTGTTTGGCTTTATTCTCAAGGCTTTTTAAGCAGAGGTAGCAAATGAAACAAAGACAAACTGTGATTTTGTCATATGTTGCATTTAACCGGGAAAGTAGGAGTTCGGGATTATAAAAGTGTGTTTCAATCCCGTTTTGTTGTCTGATGCTTACTGTTTCTTCATAATTCCTAATGACTGAACTTTCATGAATGTGATGTTAATATGGCATACAGTTTTTATTTCCATTCTTCACAAACTCAGACGTTCAAGTCTTATATGGCTACTGTTTTCTCGAAAGCGCATAATGCTAATGGGTCAATTTATACTATTTTTAAAATTCTTTCTCTCTGTTGCAATGTACATGTACACTGGAAAACAGCCATATATTTTCCTAATGTGATATTTCGCTGTCAGCATGATAAGTTGATGAGTATGGCCAGGTGAATATTGTCAGCATGATAAGTTGATGAGTATGGTCAGGTGAATATTGTCCGTCTTTTCTTGAAATACATTGTTGGATCTTTTTGATGTTCTGCCTTCACCAATCGGTGGTCAGGTGAATATTGTCCGTCGTTTCTTGAAATACATTGTTGGATCTTTTTGATGTTCTGCCTTCACCAATCTGTTAAAGATCTGATTTGCCAAAGGCTTTTAGCAAACAGGAATTGTTTAGTAAAATTTTCTTAGATATTTACTTGTTTACAATATGACAGGTCAGATGTGACTAGTTGTATGCCACTAGATTAGAACTAACCATCAAATATATCAGTCTAATGAGTCCAGTTATATGACCAGTCTGATCATGTATACACTCTTATTTTAGATCTTTATCACTACATGGTAAATAATTTCATTTTGAACAGTTAAGATTCGTTAGGATTTTTATAAAATACAATTTAGTTGCAGTTAGCAAAGTGTTGGGGTCTAGACAGCAGAGATTAGGGTGTCTTACACAGTTTTCCAGGATGCTAAAATCTGTATAAATATGTTTTTAAACTTTTGATGCATGAAATTCCAGTAACAGAGTACCGGTAGTCACTATGCAATTTTCTTTGTTTTTTTTTAATGTTTTTAACTTGTATTTAAGTTTTTTTCTTTGGTGTCATTCACAATGCTGGATATGGACCTGATTTTGGCATGGATGCCATCAAACAACTTGGATCACTTTATGGTGGGAATTCAGGTGTAGTCAAAAGTGAATGAGCTGAGGATGACTTCGTCCATTTCAAGGTTATTGTTAACTTTTATAGGTACAAATCTGCAGGTGCTTGCTTGGCATTTTGCAGGAAGTAATGTGACACATTTCCAGACTTTTCTGTCTTAGCTGATGTTGTTTTTCTTGTTTTTGTTGTTGTTTCTTTTCTGCACATGCTAGACAATTCATGGTGACCAGCATACATGGTGGAAGAAGAACCCGTGAAAACCTCAGGAAGAACCCGTGAAAACCTCGGGAAGAACCACCAACTAATGGGAAGTTATTGGCAAGCTTTCTCACGTACAAACATTGGCATAGCCCAAGACTGGAATCCACATAGAGAGCATTGAGACGGCAGTGATCCAAAAAGGTGAGTGCTTTAATCCATTCAGCCAACCATGGCTGAAGCATTGCTGGATTCACCTATAACACTAGTGCAGCATTGCTTAACATTGAAAGAAAAAAAGATAGATGGAAACCAGTAATGTGAATGCTCGTTTGCTTTTGGGGTAAGCTCTTTTGTATTTGGAGTAAGCTCTTTTGCATTTAGGCTAAGCTCTTTTGTATTTGGGGTAAGTTCTTTTGCTTTTCGGGTAAGCTCATTTGTATTTTGTATTTACATTTATATTTATTTTGCATTTTTTGGGGGCACAGGATGCATATTTTGTTTGGAATACATTGTTAAATATCATTTGGTAACTTGTAGCATAAATAATTGCTTCATACAAGTGGTCAGACATAGTAGGCTTAGTCAAAATTATAAAATACAGCCTGGTCAGTTTATGGTCAGACCAAATCTAAAGTCCATCGATTGCTACAAGTAGTTTTAAAATACAGCCTGGTCAGACCAAATCTAAAGTCCATTGATTGCTACAAGTAGTTTTAACTTCACAAGAGGTAGGTATAGTGCTGAATATTGGTAGATAACTCTAAGTTTCTTTTTGTGTTGCACTGCAAACTTTAACCCCATTGCACCATTATTTTAAAATATTAATATAATACAGTTTACGGCAAAGTCTTCTGAATGTATAAAGTTATTAGATATTTATATTTTGTTAGTTTTCAATCAAGTCCTTAGCTTAACATTTTTGTTTAATAACTATCAGGTCTTCCACTGCTATTATTGGATGGACAACATATCGTAATCACCTACACTAAATTGGTCATTGTTTTCACACAAAATGGGAGGAATTTGGTCTAAGATGAAGGTATGTTTTACTAACATGTAAAATCTAAAATCTGTTTAATTATTGCTGAATGTGTAATTTAGAGTATGCAATATATGTTACTAAATATATTTGCATTTTTCAAGATTTGTTTCCAATATGAAATGAGATTTAAGTAACAAGTGGGCAGAAAAAAACTTTAAAGTACTGTATACTCGATTACAAGTCAAGTCAAACTGCAAACAAAAAAGATTCTAATCACTGAGGTATAATGTGCTTACTGATCAGGGTGTTTATTCTCTTGATTGCTCCTAACAAAGTGAACATGATGCAGATCTGCCCTGGTGTTGCACATCAAATACAGACTGCTCCAGTGGCCTAGTGGTTTGAGTGTCCGCTGCTGAAGCGGGAGGTTTTGGGTTTGATCCCTAGACTAGTCATACCAAAGACTTACAAAAATGATATTAACAGCTACCTCGCTTGGTGCTCAGCATTAAGAGGTTAGTGTTAGGACTGGTCGGCCTGGTGTCAGTTTAATGTGACTGGGTGGGACATCATGCTACATGTCTGCGGTAGGATTCCCCAGTGCTAGACATCACTATAAACTGCATCACTGCAGACATTGTAGCGATATGACTGAAAAATTGTTAAAGCTACGTTAAAAATCCAAATCAAACAAACAAACACATCAAATACAGAAGCTGCTATTTCAGCACTTCCACATTGACTAGTCAACTATAACTGCATACAACATAGACCTTGAGCTGCCATTACAAATTGTATATCAGGGTCAGTGTTGATTGTTATCATGTAGATCTCACACACACACACACACACACACACACACACACACACACACACACACACACACTTTTATGTGTGTATATGTTCAAATTTCATAGTTTAAATCAGTAGTGGTCAATACAATTCACAGATCAGCATATTCCTACACCAGCTTGGTGCATAGGGTTACAAAATTGTTGACACAGCATATTTAGAAACTGACATAGACTTGTTGACATGAAATTGCACCACACAATCTTCCTAAAACACACTGGAGTAGGTACATGATCTTCCTAAAACACTCTGGAGTTGGTTCTTGATCTTCATAAAACACTCTGGAGTTGGTACTTGGATATTTTTTTTCTTGGTGGCTATTCAGGTTGTCAGTTGCTTGTGCAATTTAACTGTGTTGGTATCAGTTGATATGTTCCATAAGTACATACAGTGTGTGTACATTTGTGTGTACATACTATAATTTAGCATTCAAGAGCAATGTGTGAAAACTCACACAAGATAATCTTCCGATTGATAATTGAACAATGATTACACTTCCAGGTGAAATTTCAACAATGATTACACTTCCAGGTGAAATTTCAACAATGATTACACTTCCTATTGATATTTGAACAATAATGTATGTATATATCATCTAGATAATCTTAATGTTGATAATTGAACAATGATAATGCTTCCTATTAATAAATGAACAATGCAGTATATGCATCAATGAGATATCTTCCTATTGATAATTGAACAATGATGTAAATGTATCGATGTAAGTTTTGTTCAGCATATCATCTGTTCTGGCCAAAGCTATTCTGTTTGAGGCTTTCATGAAATACTGTTTAATTGATATTAACTTGGTGTTGAGCAAAACAATTGCTATCCCCAATTAAAGACACTGATGTATGGTGATGGAAAGAATTAAAAACATTTTGAATATGCATTTCAGTTGCTGATCATGTATTCTCTGCTGTAATGGAATGAATGAATGAAGTTATTACGATTCAGAATTACTGTAAACATCTGTTCTATCCCTTACATATTTGATAAATTACTTTCTCAGTTGTGTAAACAGTTATAAAATATATGCTTCTTATAATTTTCATTTCCAAAGTATGCTGACTTACAATTTTTTAAAATTAGAATAATAAGTTCGCTATATGAAAATTTAATGTTTAAAAAGTTATGATTTTTTTTTATAGGAATGATACACTGATGTATGAAAAATTAGAGACATTATGATATTGATAATTATTTAATCAAGATAAGGTGAAATATATTCGGAATAACGCTATCTGATAGATTATAAAATGAAAGTAAAGGGTCACATTGTTTTTGGAAAGCTGAATCCAAATATAGTAAACCATGGAAAATGAAACAGTCAAAATCTATCCAGAATTGTTAACTGGAGGTGTTAGAAGCATAGATTCCCACTTCAAAGAGCTCTGCTAAAGGACACCATATCTAGCACACTTGTTCACATTTGACCTTGTAATGTCTGCTAAAGGACACCATATCAACAGCACTTGTTCACATTTGACCTTGTAATGTCTGCTAAAGGACACCATATCAACAGCACTTGTGCACATTTGACCTTGTAATGTCTGCTAAAGGACACCATATCAACAGCACTTGTGCACATTTGACCTTGTAATGTCTGCTAAAGGACACCCTATCAACAGCACTTGTTCACATTTTTTACAGTTGTTAAGACAGCAATGTTTACATGTGTAAATAACTTAATTGAATCTCTGTAAATGTGTGTGAAATATGTGGCCATGTAAACAAACATGCACATCGCTGAAAGTAATAAAGGAACTACCCACAACTTTAGGATGATTCTTAATTTATTCTTTTTTCCAAAATGATCTTCACAGAAAGTTAAACTGCATTATGTACCTTTGAAAATAATATTTCAGTGATAAACATTTTATTTTAAGAAACATCGTTTTATGTTTTTATGTCACTGCACGCTACATTCATCATACAAAAACACCCCATGCACATGCCTTGGCATTATGTTTGGTTGCATTTAGTTTCATCATGTTCATACTGTATATGTATCAATATGAAACATTATTACAGTCCTAGAATGTTTTACTTAAATTGTTATATATATGCAAGCAAGAATTGCCTAATGTATGTATATGTATATATATATATATATATATATATATATATATATATATATATATATACTGGCTTATAAGTTGTTGAGTCAAACTGCAAATCTGCAAATAAAACAGATCCTGATCTGCCATGGCATAATGT
Organism: Unio delphinus; assembly: GCA_029339505.1. Classification (NCBI taxonomy): domain Eukaryota; kingdom Metazoa; phylum Mollusca; class Bivalvia; order Unionida; family Unionidae; genus Unio; species Unio delphinus. The sequence goes on from JAQISU010000014.1 coordinate 3,907,693, forward strand.
GTCTGCAGATCATCATTTATGTTTTTTCAACTGATTACATCTAACAAACCACATACTTCCAGTGCATTGCCCAAAAGCAGATCTGGTCTGTGCAGTTTGCAGTTGGACTCATAAGTGAGTATATAGAAATCGTCATATATATTCAACAAAGACATATCATAGACTGTATCCTACTAATTGGTTACATTAAATGGCATCTTTTTGATTATTTTATTATAAAGTTTTAAATGTGTTGCCTTAAACATTATTGTTCCAAAAATGTCCATTTTTATTTACATATAAAATAATTGTAGTTTGTAAGACAATAATGAGACATGCAATTTTCCATTGGATTTCATTATGAATTCCTGCCCAACTGTGTTTATTCCATATACATGGTATCATAACTATATTTGAAATTTTTTTTTTATAGTTGTAAAGCAGTCATTCTTGAAAATCCAGGGATAATCACAAAACTTGCATATAGAACCATTCACAGTTGAATGTGTTATACATTTCTAATTGAATAAAGTATTCATCACTAAGACAAACAAACAGAATAGATCCATATCTTCTATCTCATAATGAACCAACAAATCTGGGTCTATGTAGATTTTACTAATCAGAATTACAAATAAAATGCACAGATTGGAGTTGTATTGGACTTGTATGCAGATAAATATATTGTATTTTTGATAAAACAGATAAATATATTGTATTTTGATAAAGCAGATAAATATATTGTATTTTTGATAAAGCAGATAAATATATTGTATTTTTGATAAAGCAGATAAATATATTGTATTTTTGATAAAGCAGATAGATATATTGTATTTTTGATAAAGCAGATAAATATATTGTATATTTGATAAAGCAGATAAATATGTTGTATATTTGATAAAGCAGCTTTGAATATTCATATTGATTGTACAGTTTACACTGTAAAATATTTTATACTTTTACAGGTGTACATTTTTTTCTTCTTCACGTTTATAATATCATTAAATGTTTTAAAGTTCTATGTAGTTTTCTGTTAATTGCTCTTATTGATTACTTATTTTATTTTTCAGAAAATGGTTCCTGGGGAAGGTAAATTTCAATGTTGTTTATTTTGTGATATTTTAATTAATACATTTGTTTCTGTTTGATTATGATGACTTATGTGCACTGATGAATTGCATTTAATTCCTGCTACTGTTATATTTATTTTATTGATTTGGGAGTTTTTCTGTCAATTAAGTATGTCCAGGAATGACATTTTGTTTTGAAAGACTTAATTTACATAGGCAGAACAAGATGTCTGTTTATTGCAAGGTGGACAGTATTTTTTGTGTTTGGAGAAATTTAAATTAGCTGTTAGTCCAAAAGATAATTGTCAAAATATACCTTATATTTGTGTGCCTTGTTTTTGGAGATAAGTTTATCAATTAGATATTTTTAGAGAAAATTACATTTCCTTTGCAAATTAATCATTGTCACGTTTTATTCACAATAAGGGAAACAATCCATGTCATAGTAAACACTTATACAACAGAACTTTAATAGTTGGAGTTACCTACCTTTTCCACTTGCAGTTTAATTTCACAGTTCAAAGAAGAGACTTGGGATGCATAATTTTCGTAGAGTTTCAGCTTTTTTTAGAAGATTCTTATTTTTATTTTAACTGGCCGCTTATCTGTTGTCCATTGTACATTAGCAGCCATTTGTCTGTTGTCAATTGTACATTAGCAGCCATTTATCTGTTGTCCACCGTACATTAGCAGCTGTTTATCTGTTGTCCACTTTGCATTAGCAGCCATTTATCTGTTGTCCACTGTACATTAGCCCAGGTTTATTATTCCTACTACTTCAAAACTTCATTGAGCATTGCCACAAAACATTATAAACACACTCATCCCAAGGCCTATTTGGTCCTAAATGAAAAGGTTGCCCCTCAGATATATTCTTTTTATTCCTAAATGAAAAGGTTGCCCCTCAGACATATTCTTATTATTCCTAAATGAAAAGGTTGCCCCTCAGACTTATTCTTATTGTTATTACTTCTACATGTAATATCAACATTTGGTTTTCATTATAAAAACTCACCTGCAATGGGAGGGATAAAACAAGGCTGTCATGATTCTTTCAGATTTGGTTGATAATTTTCCATAGATTGATTTTACTGACTCTTAAGGTTTTTAATTTATTATAAACAGTATCCAAAGTTATGTTGTACATTATTTTATTTCTTTCCTCTTTGATTAAACTACATACATTTCATTAATCTTTACAAGAGATTTGAATTTTGGGAAGAAAAAAAATTAGGTTGGACAAGTGGATTTTCTGAAAGCACCTGTCTTGGACAAGTGTATGAACAAAAAGTATGATCAGTCTTTCGATAGATTGTTACTAACTGAAGTGATGCTGATCTGATGTACAATATGGCCATGATAGTGGTCATCATGAACATTTTGTTATTGCTTCTCTATTTAAATATGGCCATCATAGTGGTCATCATGAACATTTTGTTATGGCTTCTCCATTTAAATATGGCCATCATAGTGGTCATCATGAACATTTTGTTATGGCTTCTCCATTTAAATATGGCCATCATAATGGTCATCATGAACATTTTGTTATGGCTTCTCCATTAAAATATGGCCATGATAGTGGTCATCATGAACATTTTGTTATGGCTTCTCTATTTAAATATGGCCATCATAGTGGTCATCATGAACATTTTGTTATGGCTTCTCTATTTAAATATGGCCATCATAGTGGTCATCATGAACATTTTGTTATGGCTTTTCCATTTAAATATGGCCATCATAATGGTCATCATGAACATTTTGTTATGGCTTCTCCATTTAAATATGGCCATCATAGTGGTCATCATGAACATTTTGTTATGGCTTCTCCATTTAAATATGGCCATCATAGTGGTCATCATGAACATTTTGTTATGGCTTCTCCATTTAAATATGGCCATCATAGTGGTCATCATGAACATTTTGTTATTGCTTCTCTATTTAAATATGGCCATCATAATGGTCATCATGAACATTTTGTTATGGCTTTTCCATTTAAATATGGCCATCATAGTGGTCATCATGAACATTTTGTTATGGCTTCTCCATTTAAATATGGCCATCATAGTGGTCATCATGAACATTTTGTTATTGCTTCTCTATTTAAATATGGCCATCATAATGGTCATCATGAACATTTTGTTATGGCTTCTCCATTTAAATATGGCCATCATAGTGGTCATCATGAACATTTTGTTATTGCTTCTCTATTTAAATATGGCCATCATAGTGGTCATCATGAACATTTTGTTATGGCTTCTCCATTTAAATATGGCCATCATAGTGGTCATCATGAACATTTTGTTATTGCTTCTCTATTTAAATATGGCAATCATAGTGGTCATCATGAACATTTTGTTATGGCTTCTCCATTTAAATATGGCCATCATAGTGGTCATCATGAACATTTTGTTATTGCTTCTCTATTTAAATATGGCCATCATAGTGGTCATCATGAACATTTTGTTATTGCTTCTCTATTTAAATATGGCCATCATAATGGTCATCATGAACATTTTGTTATGGCTTCTCCATTTAAATATGGCCATCATAGTGGTCATCATGAACATTTTGTTATGGCTTCTCCATTTAAATATGGCCATCATAGTGGTCATCATGAACATTTTGTTATGGCTTTTCCATTTAAATATGGCCATCTTAGTGGTCATCATGACCATTTTGTTATGGCTTATCCATTTAAATATGGCCATCATAGTGGTCATCATGAACATTTTGTTATGGCTTTTCCATTAAAATATGGCTATCATAGTGGTCATCATTAGTGGTCTAGTGGCTGAGTGGTCTAAAGCGCTGTCCGTTACGGATCACTGCCGTCTCACCTCATGTCTGTGTGGGTTCAAGTCTATGATTCGGCTAACACAGTTATGTGAGAAAGCTTGCCAGTAGCTTCTCGTGGGTTGGTGGTTTTTTTGTGGGGTTTTTCCTGGGTTCTTCCTCCACCAATAATACTGGCCGCCATGTATAGCCGATCGTGTGCTGAAAAATGGTGTTAAACCCTAAAACAACAACAACAACGTCTTTTTAATTAAAATGCAAGGCTATACAAGTCCATTATCAGGCACAACTAAAATCTATAACAGGCAACCATTTTTACTTTTGTGAAACCTGTTTGGACAACCAAGTACATGTAATATTTGTTTAGAAACATTTCAGTGTTTAAATTGGATTTTCATTAAAACAATTCCTGAAATATTTATGCAGTACTGAATGAAGTTGGTGCATATCATATCATCATCAAACATTGCATATGCACCATTTTTGAAGGAGATTGGAAACCACCTTATTTAATTTAGGGTGATAAGTCAGATGTCATTGCTTTTACTTATAAACAGTGACAATATTCCAAGTGACCCATAGTTTCCAGTGAACAGGTTGACAGTTGTCACTGTGACATTCATTTTAAGGTAGTTAAAATAGATAGATAAATTGTTTCAAGTTAAGCTTCTTCCCATGTGCAATAGGGACTTGGAACAAATTACTAGCAATAATAACAGTAGCTTTCCAATAGCACATTCTGTTATTCATTTGTTGATTCAACGAGGACCACTCTAGTTATCCGAGGGTTGGAGGGGCTGGTTCTATTTTGTACATGCGCAGGTAGCTGATGAGGCCAACCTTTGCACAGAATGTTTGTTTGCATAAGGGACATGGGGATGAGTGGGACATCTCCATGAGGGTTGATGGCATGTGTTTTTCTGGTTTGCTAGATTCGCAGGAGTCTGTTAGGCAGCCAGTGGTCTGGCATGCGTACAACATATTCCTGGCCATCTTAGCTGGGACTGCATCAGGATGATGTGGATGCAGGGGAGACTTGCTTGGGCAAGTACCTCAGTGTTTGTAACCTTGTCTTGCCACTTGATGTTGAGGATTCTCCCGAGACTTGTGGTGTGAAAGTGATTTAGCTGTATGGTGTGGCATTGGTGCATGGCTACGTTGTGCATGCATAAAGTAGTGTAGGGAGCACAACTGCCCAGTAGACCTTTAGTTTGGTCTGGATGCTGATGCCTCTTCTATTCCAGATGTTGGCTTACAATTTGCCAAAAGTTGCACTAGCTCTGGCAATGCGAAGGTTCACCTCATCCATCAATAGTGATGCTCTGTGACAGTGTACTGCCAAGGTAGGTGAAGCAGTTCTATATTTTGAGTTTTTGGCCTTGATGGTGTCTGTCAACCTTGGCTATTGCTTGAAGCTTCCTATGGTTGAATAGTTTTCCATCTGTACAGTATCTGATGCCGACTCCAACCTTTCCTTCTCTGTAAACATCAGTCAACATGGTGGAGAACACTAGACTGAACAGTGTCAGTGCCAGAAGAAAAACCCTGCTTGATTCCATTGGTTACTGGGAATGGCTCAGATATCTCTCCATTGTCCTGGACTTGTGCCTGCATGCCATTATGGAAATGCTCCACCATGGATATAAATTTTCTCGGACATCCATACTTGGCCATTACCTTCCACAAGCCTTCTTTGCTGACAGTATCAAAAGCCTTTGTCAAATTGACATAGATGGAGAAGAGGTTAGTGTTTTGCTCTTGACATTTCTTTTGTAGCTGTCTCACGCAAACACCATGTCAATGGTCCCATGTACTTTTTGGTATTCACACTGGCTTTCTGCCAGTAGGTCCTGGTCAAGGTATGTAGTGAGGCGGTTCAGTGGGATTCTGGTGAGTATCTTTCCTGCAATTGAGAGTAAGGATATATCCAGATGGTTGAGCTTATACAGGTGGATTATGGAAGTATCTTTAAATTCCTGTGGATTGTCTCTTGCAGTCACATCAGTCAAAACAGTTGGTGGATGCTTTCTATCAGTATTGCTTTCTCTGTCTCGAGCTGGGTTGGAGGGTCATCCAGTGCTTCGTTGATGAGTAATTGGGAGAAATGACTGATTGCTTCATCGTTGATGGATGAAGGGTGATTCAGGATGCTGTCAAAGTGTTTAACCCATCATTGAAGAATCTTCTCTTTGTCAGTTATGAGCGTATTCCTGTCTGCACTGAGAAGGGGGTATGATCCAGAGGATGTAGGTCCATACACTTCTTTCAGGGCATTGTATACGTTATTCATGTCATACTGGTCTGCATAGAACTGGATCCCATTGACTTTGTTGCTCAGCCATGTGTCTCGCATCAAATGGAGTTTCTGCTGTATGGTTCTGCATATATTGTTGTACGCATTTTTCGTAGAGGTGGACTTTGGGTTGTTATGTTAAGTTTAAAGGAGGCGGTGTTTCGCATCATGCAACTGCTTGATCTCGTCGCAGTTCTCATCAAACCAGTCTTGATGTTTTCTGATTGAGGGTCCTAATATTTCTGAAGCTGTGCTATAGATCAGCTCTTTGAATGCTGCCCAGTCAACTTGTCAGCTTCAGGTAGGACCAAGTGATTCTCAGGGCTGTGCTGGTTGAGGTTCCATATCTCGTTGCTGCTACAGTAGCCAGATTATTCTGAGTATGAAGGGATAAAAATGTATGCTGACACTTATACTTATTTCTGCCTTTCATATCAATAGTCTTCAGACTGTCCCATCACTTCCATCTTTACTTCATCTATGACCATGTACCACCCATTGCTTAATAGTCAAGTGTGACTGTGTCAGCGTATATAGATAGACATTGTCTGAACCATGTTCACTTATCATCTATCAATGATATTAGGTTCAAGATCACAGGCCAAGCTAAAGAATTTTGTACTGCAATATCTTGCAAAAACATGTAAACTTTAAGATCGGAAAAGAATTTTATTACCAGTCTAAGAGTGGGTAACTTTAAGATCGGAAAAGAATTTTATTACCAGTCTAAGAGTGGGTAACTTTAAGATCGGAAAAGAATTTTATTACCAGTCTAAGAGTGGGTAACTTTAAGATCAGAAAAGAATTTTATTACCAGTCTAAGAGTGGGTAACTTTAAGATCGGAAAAGAATTACCAGTCTAAGAGTGGGTAACTTTAAGATCGGAAAAGAATTTTATTACCAGTCTAAGAGTGGGTAACTTTAAGATCAGAAAAGAATTTTATTACCAGTCTGAGAGTGGGTAACTTTAAGATCGGAAAAGAATTACCAGTCTAAGAGTGGGTAACTTTAAGATCGGAAAAGAATTTTATTACCAGTCTAAGAGTGGGTAACTTTAAGATCAGAAAAGAATTTTATTACCAGTCTGAGAGTGGGTAACTTTAACTTTCTAAAGAATATAAAAATTTTGGTACTTAGAGTTGTTTTCAGTACCCAGAAAGTTGAAATGGTCTTATCATAGATTTCCAGAAATTCTTTTTTGGCCATCAGAACATCTGTCTTTTAAAGAGACTCTTGTTTGGGATACTGGTTTCCTCATTGATAAGTAATTTTTCATGTGTGTGTTCTTATCAGTCGATCAATTAACCAATGAAATAATTTGAGATAATCATACTGTTATATAATTTACATTATATGGTACCACATTCTTCATCATCAACCTTTTTTGGTTTGTAGATGAACCAGAGTATGAATTTCCAGACACTTTAGAAGGCTTTGGATACAAATTTAATGAAGGTAAAGCATGCCGCATAGACTAAAACGTTTTTTGTTCTTACACGATTGTTGTTTAAAAGTTATTAGTTTTGTATCATACTTTAAAGATGAGTTTGATGATAACATCATTGCCAAGTATATAAGAAAAACAAGAGATCAGATTTATTCCTTAAATTTCTACAAAATATTCTTGAACCATGTTCCAAGCAAAGAAGCAAACTTATTTTAAATTTTGTAAAGGATAAGATTTGTCTGATTGTAAATATTAAAAAGGGAGCCATAATAAATGATTATTTTCTTAATTTGAATTCTGATAACTCTTTGCACCCATTCACACTGAAAGATGGTATAAACTGCTGTTTTGTGGGGATTATATAGGTTTTAGTTGGCAAGTTGTACTTTTCTAATATATTAAAACATCGTTTATTGTCCAGATATTTCTTTTAAAAAAGAAATAAACAATCAAGGAAAGAGATTTTGTCTTATTATTATCATCATTCCTTAAAATCTCATTTCTGGAGTTAATCAAGGGCTTCAGTTGAGAACCAAGTATTTATTTTTAGTGCCATTAGTTAAAGCTGCCATTAGAGCATTATACCATTCTTGGGACTCTTGTTTAAGATACAGTAAAGAATCAGTAACAGCAACATCAATCCCATGAATACTTGTCATCACTTGCCCAATTGCAGCTTAAATCAAAGGTTTTGGGCTTATAGTACTGTTATTTTTCAAAACTCTGATCGCTTTATCTGCATTAATTTGCTTTCTGTAACTTTACAGTGGGTCAGCTGAGGAAAATTGGTACAGATGAACAATTTCTGTTCAATGTCCGAGAGGGGAACTACAGTTTTAATCAGAAACACTACAATGCCTTGGGAGATGTGAGTATCAACAGGTTTAGTACATCTTTATCTCAGATTCTGGCATGAACACTAAATAAAATCTTCTTGGAAATTTAGTGATCATAATATATTTAATGTTATGTAATAATAGTTGTTTCTATGGTAGTAAACAAGACTGGACAGAAATTGTAGTATACCAGACAACAACATTCCCTCTAAGCTGTGCGCGTGCATGCGCGCACAGCTGCTCAGGCATCCCCGCGCAGCTGAATTGTCAATTTTTGCTCAATCCAATGTTAAATTTTGTTCGTCTCCGTAATGCTTGCGCATTGTGTACACATCTACCATTTTTTCGCTTAGAGGGAACATTGCCAGACTCTGCAGAAAAGGTAGTAAACCAGACTGGACAGAAATGGTAGTATACCAGACTGGATAGAAATGGTAGCAAGCCAGATTAGTCAGAAATGGTAGCAAACCAGACTGGACAAAACTGGTTGCAAACCAGACTGGACAGAAATGGTAGTACACCAGATTGAACAGAAAAGGTAGTAAACCAAATTGGATAGAAATGGTATAATTTCTCTCTCAATTACAATAAAGATAATCAACTAATAATAATGTTAATAATTACGGTAACATAAGTCCAGAGACAGAGTTATTAATGCTTGTTAATAGTACTGTAGTATAAAATGTTTGTCAACCAATTTTACCAATCATCTAGCCCGCTTTTATTAAAACAAAATTACTAGTATTCACTAGTAATACTAGCATAAAGTAGGAGAATTTGAAAAATAGACAGTGAGAGATTAATTTAATTTTTCTTTTACTACTCCTAAATAAATTGTATCATGTCCCTGTATCCAAGTGCAGATTCTGAATTTACGTAAAATCTTTATTTTTTTAGTTTTCGGATTGATCTTTTTATTGACTGCCCATTATTTTTCAGATTTTAACAAACTATATCTATAACTTGATGGAGACAGAACAAAATATGAAGAGAGAGTATTTACCGGTATGTTGAACACTTTTTATATGAAAGGTAGCATAATGGTTGTTTTTTATGTTTAGTCACTAATGTAGATTGTACAAGGGGAAATAGATATTTCTTTTCATCCATTGTTGATATTGTTAAGTTTGAAAGGGTGCATATATGTTCCTTGTTATGCCATGATGCTAATGTTAGGTTTGAAAGGGTGTTTAGTGGTTCCTTGTTATGTCATGATGCTAATGTTAGGTTTGAAAGGGTGCTTAGTGGTTCCTTGTTATGTAATGATGCTAATTTTAGGTTTGAAAGGTGCTTAGTGGTTCCTTGTTATGCGATGATGTTAATGTTAGGTTTGAAAGGGTGCAAATATATTCCTTGTTATGCCGTGATGTTTATGTTCAGTTTTAAAGGGTGCATAGAGGCTCCTTATTATGCCATAATGTTAATGTTAGGTTTTAAAGGGTGCAAAGTGGTCCCTTGTTATCCCATGATTTTTTTTTGAATATGGATGGAGGAAGAATGTAAAAGAACATTCATATTTAATGTTTAAAAATCTGTTCATATACTTCTAGAAATCTGAATACCTTTTTGTTTTAGTAATTATTTGTAAAAACAATTGTCAGTAGATCTTTCTTTGAGGAAAACAAAATCATGCCTGGAGTTTATAAAAACTATGAAATTGAGATTATTATCATTTGTCAATCAAGAAAGATGATGGTACAGGATGAGTTTTATAATCAGTCAGTCAAAAAAGGTGACTGTACAGGACAAGTTTTATAATCTGTCAATCAAAAGAAGTGACTGTACAGGACAAGTTTTATAATCAGTCAGTCAAAAATAGTGACTGTACAGGATGAGTTTTATAATCAGTCAATCAAAAAAGGTGACTGTACAGGACGAGTTTTATAATCAGTCAATCAAAAAAGGTGACTGTACAGGACAAGTTTTATAATCTGTCAATCAAAAGAAGTGACTGTACAGGACAAGTTTTATAATCAGTCAATCAAAAAAGATGACTGTACAGGATGAGTTTTATAATCAATCAAAAAAGGTGACTGTATAGAACGTTATCTAAAAGTTACATGACTGAAACTGATCATAATTACTTGAAACTCCAAACTTTATTTTGTGAATTCACCAGTTTTCATCAGGTACCAGTTATCATCAGGTACCAGTTATAATTGGATACCAGTTATAATTGGGTACCAGTTTCATGGGTGCCAGTTATAATTGGATAACAGTTTCATGGGTACCAGTTATAATTGGATACCAGTTATAATTGGGTACTAGTTTTCATCAGGTACCAGTTATAATTGGGTACCAATTTCATGGGTACCAGTTTTCATTGGGTACCAGTTTTCATCAGGTACCAGTTTTAATTGGATACCAGTTTCATGGGTACTAATCTTTGCAGACTTTGTGATAATTACAGACTATGAATTTAAAGATGCATCACACAATAATTATTCTGTTGGTAGCAAAAAGACTTTTGCCCATTTTTCTCCACAACTTTATACCCCCCCCCCCCCCCGTAAAAAGAATGTATCTTTTGTAAAACCACACAAATGTATTGCCACAAATATAAATGAATTACAGTATCAGAAGCTGTTTTAAAATAATTTCATGTAATGTGTATATTAATCTACTTTATTCATATTAAGTACTTATGACAATTTTGAAATTTTAATATGGTTGGAACTGTGATTTATTGCTATTGAATCTGGATTCAAATTCTTAGTTTTTATTTGTCCTGGACAGTTTTATGAATTTAAGGCCTACACACAGCATGCTATTTTTTGTTAATTTATTCCCTGTCTTGAACCTCACTCTGGCAACAGGTGATATTAAAAGTATTAGCCTATTGATAAATCCTTATTTTGCTGCTCATGAATGGGTCAACACTTGCCTGTCTGGATTTCATAACCACAGGTCCAGACAATTAGCTGCCTTTATGTGGTATAATTATTATAATTCACTGAACTTGTATTTTTTAAGTTTTTTTGCCTATACCAAGTCAGTCTTCAATGTAATTTTTTTTTATATATGGGAGATGATGGTTGTCAAGAAAAACTATATCACCAAACAGAGACTGAATGAATGAGGTTATGATTATCAGTGATTTGAGATGAAGATAAATTATTTAATCATTACAAGCAACTTCTGAGCATCACACATTTGCTTGAATAAAAGACTGAAAAATATAGGGTGGCAAATGCCAACTCATGGCTGGGGTCTTGAAATGTGGAATTTTCAATAGGTAATTTGCTCTGATGTCACTTGTTACCAGATTTATATAATAGAGTGATACTAATTTGATAATTGAAACCTTTTCTTTTGGACTACATACAGGGAGATGCAGGTGATGATGAACCCAGAAGCTTTGTCTTTGTGAGTAACAACATTAGAACCAATGCAGACAAATTGATGATTCTTGTACATGGATCAGGAGCTGTCAGAGCTGGGCAGTGGGCTAGAAGGTTTTACTCTCCACACACACTTCATACCACAACTAAATTTGCACCACTAAACAGAGCATATCAATAAATATACCACAGCTAATTAAAATATTCAAATAGAGTTAAAGTCAGTAATGGTTGTCAGGAATTTGGTAAATTTTTACACTAAGTTTTTTTCCATGTCAATATTCATTAGATAGATAAAAACAGCATTTCCAGACAGTATTCATGAAATAGATACAAACAGCATTTCCAGTCAATATTCAGGAAATAGATCTAAACAGCATTTCTAGACAGTATTCATGAAATAGATCATTACAACATTTCCAGACAGTATTCATCAAATAGATCAAACAGCATTTCCAGACAGTATTCATGAAGTAGATCAAAACAGTATTTATTTTCCAGACAGTATTCATCAAATAGATCATAACATTTCCAGACAGTATTCATGAAATAGATCAAATAGCATTTCCTGACAGTATTCATGAAGTAGATCAAAAAAGTATTTATTTTCCAGACAGTATTCATAAAATAGATCAAAACAGCATTTATTTTCCAGACAGTATTCATGAAATATATCAAACAGCATTTCCATACAGTATTCATGAAGTAGATCAATAGCAGTTCCAGACAGTATTCATGAATTAGATAAAAAAGTATTTATTTTCCAGAAAGTATTCATAAAATAGATCAAAACAGTATTTATTATCAAGACAGTATTCATCAAATAGATCAAACAGCATTTCCAGACAGTATTCATGAAGTAGATCAAAACAGTATTTATTTTCCAGACTGTATTCATGGAATAGATAATAACATTTCCAGACAGTATTCATGAAATGGATACAAACAGCATTTCCAGACATTATTCATGAAGTAGATCAAAACAGCATTTCCAGACAGTATTCATGAAATAGATAAAAACAGCATTTATTTTCCAGACATTATTCATGAAATAGATCAAACATCATTTCCAGACATTATTCATGAAGTAGATCAAACAGCATTACCAGACATAACTGAGATATGGAGCACACATCCCTGTAATATGGCTGTTCTCAGTTTTAACATCCCACTTGGAGCATAAACTTTGGTGCATTAAATGTTAAACAATGTACACCTTTTTATAGTTCATTACATGTTTTTTGTTGTTACAGGTATACAGTTGTGACTAGGTGCATTAAATGTTAACAATTTAAGTTCTCAAAGGACCTATTGTACTAAGTTTAATAGATCTAAATCTTCCAGTGCCTCCTGAAAGGAATTGGTCCACTGTTTTGTGTAAGAATTCGAAAGGCAGGGAAAACTTCTCTGGTCTATTGACATGGATGCTCTCCCTTTTTGGCATTAGAGTTATCCAGAGACCCTTCCCTTTTTTTCCCACATAGACTGGGGATTTTCCATTTCGTTTACATTGTCTATATCATAATCTTCCATTCTGGTTCCTGATCAGTACATCCAGTTAAATGGCTGCCTAAAGCCACCTTTTATCCAAATAGTACTTTCTTTTCTTGTTTGGCAGCCTAGTTGTTCTAACTTCTAAGATCCCCACATGCCTAAACCAATGCCATGATAACTGTATCCACATGGTATTTGGTGTCTGACTTAACCAGTTTTTACCATCCACTGTACCAGCACTCTTTGCAGTTCACTGCTATCATCATAGCTTATTTCCAGCCTGCTGACCAGCCATCCATTACTGCTAATGACCAGAGGTCAATGCATTGCTAGTCAGGACATGAAGTAGCCAACAGTTCCACTAGAAACATGTACAGCCATTCTTTCTATATAACTTATTAGCTGACGAGCTCTTCTTCCCAAACTGTTGAGTGGTCTGACATAAAAGATGCCAATGGGTTGCCAGGTACTTGGGTACCCACCTGTTGAAAATAACCAAGGTAATAAAATGAACCGGGTACCCTTTAAAAGTATTCAAAGTTCAGATTGAGAAACAGAATATTGACTACAGTTTGATTCTCATGTTGTGCATATTAATTCATCATCACAGGGGTTACTTACAATTTACCTGTCATACATGTACTATATAAAAATACAAGAGAGGACATTTCTGCTTGAACCTATTTAACAATCAGCGCTGATATTTAAAGCTAGACTCTCGTATCCCAGTGCCTGTACATAGTTGATTTGCCATTTTTTTCCCACTTGTTTTGAGATCCTGGTGACAGTTACTGGGTTAATACCTTTCATTGACAGTGCCAGTAGAAATAATCGATAAAATAAAATATAAATTTAAATACATAACTAAAATTCAAATATAAGAAAGGACAATAAAAGTGTTCGATTTAAATAATGCCATTTTTGCATCATGTTTGTGGCCTTGGAGCAAGTATTAGCTGTGTAAGTCATGGCCGCTGTTTACATGTTTATTTACTTGACATTTTTGATTAGTGGGAAGCCCGTGACATTTTTTGTCACAGCAAAGGCAACACAAAATCTTGGTTACTGTAATATGCACTTCTTATACCATGTTAGGAAAATATGAATGAAATGGACATTTATACAGAATGTAATTTTTCACTGAAATATTGAAATATAAGGGAAATCTTTGTTATTTAATAACACGGAAAAAAATGTAAATATAAAATGATCACATGTGTAAATATTGTACATTTTTGCACTAATTTTAGATGAAACAATTCCAAGAAAACAGGGAATTCTTGAATGTGAAACCACTTGTCATAGATTCATTCTGTTTTGACACTACATATGTATCAGACCAGTCAAAATTGAAATTAAATGGTTCCAGGAATCATAAACTCCATCCCACCCACCCCAAAAATGAGCTCTATTTATGTGACTCATGGATGTTGTATGACTGAAAAATGTTAGAGTGATTTTGTTAAACAAAAAACATGTTGCACTGGAACTGCCATTATGGCAGGTTAGGGATACTACAGCAGTCATCATTTGTGGACTAGATTACTATTTACGAAAGTTACTGTTGTGTCGACATGTAGAATAGTTAAAGTGAGTGTTGTGTATCAGTAATTTATCAACTTTTGTGTCTAATCTCTTCTACTAACTACTAATCCACATAGATTTAGCAGATTTGTGAACATTTTTAACTGAAAATCCAGGTAAATAACATTTTTAAAAATGCTAAATTTTCTGTAATTATGGCATGTAATATATAGATTGCTCTTTTTATGCTCAGATTACGCTCTTTTGCTACTTATATTAGCAATAAAGTATGCTTATACCTATCATTGCTTCCACTGAGAAAACGGGTACATTTTGATCTTTTCTTTCCCATAAAGTCAGCCAATATATGAATCAAATGTAACATGTATTTATACAAGTAATACATAATGACCTCGAAAGAGTTAGAAGTGAGTAGTTTTTCGAGATGATTGATGATTATACTGTAAATTTGTTTCACGAATCAGCCCCCAAATGTAGTCTCCCATCATGTTCTTGTTATACTGTCCTTGGTATTGACATTCAAAGTCCAGTATATCCTGGTGGAAATTGTCCTCCTTGCTCCTCTGAGTACGCTCCGATGTACTCCTTAAATTTATCATGATGTCAGATGAGCATCAATGATATGGACTTCGAGGGACATCTTGCAGTCCATGATTCCGTAGTTCTTCAATAGTCTCAACCAGCTTTTGCCTTGTGATTGCCCAGGAAGCCCTGAACCACTGCAACAAAGCTGTTCCAAGCTGTTTTCTCCTTACTGGTGAGCTTCTTTGGGAATTCATTACATTCTAGGATCTTCTTTATCTATGATCCGACGAAGACACAGGCTTAACCTTTGCCTCAGATAGCTTAGGGATGAAGTTTTTAAGTTTGTTGCTTCCTTATCTAGACCACTGACATATTGTTTTCTAAGGCTCGTTTTGATGTGCAGTGGTGGCATCAGCTCTTTACAGGGGTCCACTAGTGGCTCCTTCTTGATGTTATTCCTTCCCACACAGAACTTGGTCTGCTGTGGCCAGTTCAGCCTGTGGTAGTGTGCCTTGGTGTCCCTGCTGTTCCAGAGACAAAAATAACAGGGAAACTTGGAAAACCGCCTTGGAGACCCTTCTGGAATGCCACCATTTTGAAGTCTCTAATGACCTCCCAGCCATTCTCATCATACTTCATGGTGTCCAGCAAGGTCTCGATGATGTTGTAATCCTTTTTGAGGTGCACTGAGTGTGCCAGGGTAAGAGACAGGTTCTTGTTCCAATTATAGAGAAATGGATGAGCTGCCAGTGATAAGGCTCCACTCATTCTGGTTAAAGGCACTTCTGATTGCCTTGAACAGACTGTTCACTTTGTTGCAGAATCTCATTGCTCATTCTGATGGGTGAAGAAGCCTAAAAAAATCATTGACTTTTTGTGATCTGCGTCTAGCACACTTTCATCCAACAAGTTTCACTGCTTGAGCCTAGATGTCAAAAGCTCAGCATTGGACTTGGTGAGACCACGATTTCCTATCAAGTTGATGAGGTATTTTTTAATGGGGTAGTCTGGGTTTCTCTCCTCAGCTCAGAAATTGTTATCTGGATCTATGTCTTTCTTGCTCTGTGACTTGCTGCTCTCTTTCTAAGACATCTGCTATCTCTTTGGCGGGGTGGGTACAGGGAGCTCAGGGCAGTGTGGCACCGGGGCAATGGTTGAAGGAAGGTCTGGATACTTGATAGCAGGTACATTCTTGCCAGTCCGACATTAGGAATGGTCCACCATGCAGAAGTAGTAGCTGATTGAGTGGTCAGCAGGTTTCTGCCAAATTCTTGGGATACTGAACTTCATGATTCACTTTTACCCTCTGTTTCATCTGTCAAAAATACATTTATTTCACCCATAACTAATGTGTAAGAAACTGTTGCAAACATTTTTCATATATTATATAGTTTTTCAATAACACTGAAAATTGTAAGACATTTTAAAACTTTAAAATTGTTTGGTGGGCTTATGGCCTCTGTATTTATACTACTATTTATTTTACTAGAAAGTTCAAGAAGTTACTCAAAGTTTACTCAGCACTGAATCTATCTGGAATGTTACTGTCCTGTCACAGAAGCAAAGTTTCTGGGGAATAATAGCCATTTTCTATACTTTTTAGGCATCATCAATTAGAGATTAACACAAACACTGTAGTTACAGAACCAACAGTTTAATTGAACGGCCCAATTATAATCATGGCGTATAAATGCATCTTAAAAATCTCGCCTCTTGTCTGCATCTGTTCAAGTCTCATCTCCTCCCGCATGGGTGAGATAGCTAGCCAGTAGCTTCCTATGAGTTCTACCTGGGTTCATCATCCACCAGATATCCTGGCCACCATGTATAGCCTATCATGTGCTGAAAATGGTGTTCATCTCACAAAACCAAGCCAAAAATCAAATCTCCAGGTAGATGACAATTCCATTAATGAGTGAGGGGAAACCATGATGATTGTCAACTATTAACACACTAATAATGTCTAGAATAACACTATTACATAATTCTCTTAACTTTGGTCACAGATAGCATTTTAAACAAAAAAAAACCATTGCCTAATGGAATGTTTCCTTCTAAAAGGCACCAAATCTTTACAAGATGAAATCTTAGTTGTAATTAGATGTCTGTTTCTGAAAGTATACTATAAAATGTAGTAAACAACCTGTCAGGTAGACCATGTATTTCATGGGGAATTTCAAAAGTTCAAGAGTTAGATTCAGAAAGATGTTATTGCACTTGCCTTCTATTCACAGAAAAGACAATACAAGTCCAGTATTTGTTATAATACAAGTCCAGTATTAGTTATAATACAAGTCCAGTATTTGTTATAAGAAATTAGGTTTTATTGTGCACAAGGTTGGAGATAAATACACGTCTCCTTCTTTTTAACACCTTGCAAATACAATAAAAAATACATTTGCTACAACTATAAATAATACCGTCATCAGTGCATTATTGTTCTGCATGTATACATTGATTCTGTTTATAGTACATTCAATATGAATGACTTATTACCCCATATATTTATTAATTATCCAACTGGAAAGATAGTAGACCAAAGAAACCTAAACACAGCAATCAGCATGTAAAACAAAAGTAGAGAGCAGACAGACAAGCATAAGTACAGAATGATAGGTTCAGAAAAGAATATGCTAAAGGTACTAAAATACATCAACATACATTTCAGAGAAATATACATAGTACATGTAAAATAAACTGTTACATTAACCATATTATAAATCTATTTACCTTATCATATGTGACAAAGATCAAGTAACATTTCCCTTGAAGCAAAAGAATCATCAGGCACTTTTCTTTCTCCAGTCCCATGACCAGCAACCTTCAGAAACTCCAATGGAATGACCACCACTAATATGCTGTTCATTCTAATGTGTTTTTACCGGCAAGTAGGAATAGCAAATTAGTAGTTAGTTACCACTTTGTTACACTATAGAACAACCCAGCATGTACAGCAATCAGCTTAGGGTAGCTTCATTGTTCACAAAACTCGGAACAGGTAATCTTGGTTTGAGTTTGCGTAAATGACTAAATATGTGTAATTATATGAGAATAGCACAGTATTGCTAACGATGACTTTATTTCACTCATCAATTAGCATTAATTACATAAAATAATAAAATACCCAATTCTGCTGAAATTAAAACATGACTATATAAAATTATAAAATATATGCTACAACTACAAAACCAGAATGAATGATTTAGGTCAAATAGAAATGAACTTGATTTTTTACAATGTCAACTACAAGACCAAAATGAATGACACCATGGCATCCATCTGGAAACTATTGCTAATGTTCCTCCATGAAACTCCTAACAGCACATTCATTGGTTCTAACAGGTTCTAAATGATTTTCTATTGGTCATAGATGAAAATGGTGCCTATCTTAAATCCAATATGTCCACCACTGCAGCTGATTTGAAAATCGTTTTTGCTGAAAAATATCAGAAATTGTTTATGCATTCAGGAGTTAAAAGGAAGGAAATAATCTTTTTTTGAATTCCAGGAAATTATCTTTGTGCTAGTAGCGCATGAGTCCCATCAAGGGACTCTTGTTGGAACTTGTATGAGTGAAATAGGCAAGTCCCAAACTTTCTGCCAATTAGTCCAGTGTTACTATGACTACTTGAATTTCATTGTTGTCTTTTGTGCAGGTTAATCATAAATGAGGGCTTGGAAGTAGGAACCCAGCTGCCGTACATCAGAAAGGCCCATAAGGATGGATACAGTGTCATTGTTGCTAATGCCAACATCAACACTGATGAAAAGTCTGGTTCAAAGAAGAAAAAGCCCATCCCAATTAGGGCAAGTGCACATCATTATTTAGTCTATCTTGTATGAATATGTTAGTTATTGATGAGAAAATGGCAAGTATATACTAGGGCTGTCAACGGGTACCCGGATACTTGGGTATCTGACCATAGTGAAATACCCGGGTATTGAAAATTAATTGCAGGTATCTGCTCACAAAAATAAATTGTTGCCTGACTTGCCAACACTATCAAAATATCATATATTGTCAGCAGTACGCTTGTCTCAGTTACAGCTCCAGTCTATATTTAGGAGTAGGACCACCCGTTATGCATCAGCGGCCCACTACTAAATCGTTACACACGAAACCACTTCAAACAGGTGTGACAGTTATGGCTTTAATTAGAAACCAGATCCCAGCTTAATATAAATAAACAATACATCAGAGAGTCTGTTTGGATTAGTAAAATTCATTGGCATTGTGCATCAGGACAAACCCCATATCCCTGAGGCATTATATTCCAAGGTTAAAACATAGTCATTGTTCTACAGGTAATAAACCTCTTTGTAGACGATAACTACTGATTGTGGGTGCTAAATGATTGCTACATTGCGTGCTCTTTTAATGAAATCCAGATGGCTATCTTTTATTTCCAAACACATGTCAAAGAAATCCCACACATTATATTATTAACAGTTATCACCTAGATACCTTGAAATCTTCGCCATGCTTCAAAGCAATCTTCGAGCAGCTCATTATTTTGAGTCGACTAGCTCTGCTAATTTTGATAATTAGCTATCATACATGTACCGACATTTCTACTCTCGATGCTACTATGTTTTTGTCATAACCATCTTAAGAATTATAATTCAGAAATCATATCACTTCTGTGACTGTGCGGACGCTTCAGACCGAAGTAGTGCATTACACAGTTAGTCTCTATCACCAGACAAAATATTAAAGAAAGGCGGATAACAATTAGTTGGTCTAGGGTTGTACATGTCTTTCATGTTCTAACAAGTACCCGGGTACCCGTTAAATAGCGCAATGGGTACCAGGGTAAGTTGTTCGTGATTTTTGACAGCCCTAGTATATACAGTGTTGTATACATTGAACACACACACACACACACACATGCATGCACTTATGCACATACACTGTATTTAGTTGACTCAAAACTTTTTCGTGATACATGATCAATAGGAAGCTTCCTGATTACATTAGATTTGTTGATCTAGCAAGAAGCCTTTGGTTTTAACGACATTTGGAATTGTAGTCTAGTAAACTTGTACTAGAGGTCACTAATACCGAAAGTGTCCTCTGCAGACATTTTAGTTGAACATAACATTTGCTATTGCTGCATCAGATGACACTTCTGAACTTTTGAAATGTGTGCCTTCCAACTCAAGTCATGATATTTCATTGCAACTTACTGAAAATTGGTCTGATTTACTGATATGCTCAGATGTTTTGTCATGGTTGACAACTTGGATGTTTTAGGAGCTCAGAGTTAAAGGAACATTATGGCTGACATTGTGTGCTGAGAATCAAAAATATATATTTCGCATTATTATTGTGAAAGAGTTAATAGTGAACTTTAACAAGGAGTAGATCTCAGTCTGACTGAACATTGTACATACCTTTGTAAGACTACCTCTACAATTTAACAAGGAACATCTGACTGAACATTGTACATACCTTTGTAAGACTACCTCTACAATTTGACAAGGAACATCTGACTGAACATTGTACATACCTTTGTAAGACTACTGCTACAATTTAACAAGGAGTAGATCTCAGCTGTTTCTGACACTATCAAAAGTTTAAGAACTTGTAAACACATAACTTTATTAAGTAGTCCTTGAATTGAATAATTGCTGTTGTGTTGTTCAAGATGTTTCAAGTTAAACATAATGCATAATAATTAAATTGTCCCTAGTTCACACTTACCCTACTGTAACACAAAACTTGTTAAACATATTAAGCAGCATGTATGAACAACATCAAATTGTACAGGTAAACTCTATCAATCAAGACAAGCTTAAACATAAAATTGTACAGGTAAACTCTATCAATCAAGACAAGCTTAAACATAAAATTGTACAGGTAAACTCTATCAATCAGGACAAGCTTAAACATCAAATTGTACAGGTAAACTCTATCAATCAAGACAAGCTTAAACATAAAATTGTTGAAGGACATTGATAAAGGCATTGGACAGTGGCTGATCTCAGGACCTGGAGGAGAACATTGCATTATGGGAAATATTTTGAGTTCTTAATAATTGCACAAATTATATGTAAAGTTGTGGAATTATGTGCAAATTGGAGTTATGGTTCATGATTGTTTTAAGTCATCAGCTCTGGGCCTTTGTCGGTAAATTTCTTTGAGCACTGCAAGGTATTATAAGAATTCCATATAAAGTTTATTGGATATCTTTTCAAAATTTGAAAGTTTGTATTCTTTTCAATTTACATTCTTGAATGCAAAATGCAATTTAGAGAACCCTTTTCAGCAAGGTTATTTATAGCAGTTTTGAAAACACATATACAAGGAATGAATCTACTGAGTAAGGGATTTTAACAAATCTCATATCCTGGAGAAGTAGCTGTGGCAAAATAAACATGCTCAACATCACATAATCATATTAATGTAAAGTATGGTACGAGAAAAGTGGAAACAACGTAGACCCTGATCTGCCCTCATATAATACACTGGCAGATTAAGTTCCCTTTGTTGCTGTGATTTCTCCTTACAAACTGCACAGACCCAAATCTTCAACTTATAAAAAAATGGTAAATTAATACATTCATGGTGGAACTATTTATCATATCGTGACTGGATTGCATGTCAGTTTACATATACTGAAAATGCAATTAGTAATGGTATCATTTTCATGAATATGTAGAATGACCATACTACACACTAGTAAAAAGTGATATGGATTACCTTGTTGGATTACCTAGTGTACCTCTGTCTTCAAAAGTCTCAAAGCCTGCTTTCTCAAAGTACCTTTTTTTATATTGACAATTAAGTTAGAGATTTAGAAACTTTTTCATTTGTTTTTATAGGGGAATTCCAGCCCAGAAGAACATGTGAAGACACTATGGACAGACATTGTTAGAAATTGCCCTGCAAAACACATTGCTATTGTTGCTCATAGTTACGGAGGTGTTTCCTTACTAGAATTGGTAAGACAAAATGGCATTTCTTCACAGCTATCTGCATTGGTATATTTGAACTCTATAGTGGTTATCTGTCAAATGCATTTTTTATCAGAATAACGTATCGGAAATAAAACATCAGTACCTCTCACATCAAGCAATCTAAGAATGAAATTGTCATCTTTCCCATCTGTGTATTATATATAAAAAGGGAAGAAATCCAGCAATCCCACTAAGAATGAAATTGTCATTTTTCCCATCTGTGTATTATATATAAAAAGGGAAGAAATCCAGCAATCCCACTAAGAATGAAATTGTCATCTTTCCCATCTGTGTATTATATATAAAAAGGGAAGAAATCCAGTAATCCCACTAAGAATGAAATTGTCATCTTTCCCATCTGTGTATTATATATAAAAAGGGAAGAAATCCAGTAATCCCACTAAGAATGAAATTGTCATCTTTCCCATCTGTGTAGTATATATAAAAAGGGAAGAAATCCAGTAATCCCACTAAGAATGAAATTGTCATCTTTCCCATCTGTGTATTATTTATAAAAAGGGAAGAAATCCAGTAATCCCACTAAGAATGAAATTGTCATCTTTCCCATCTGTGTATTATATATAAAAAGAGAAGAAATCCAGCAATCCCACTAAGAATGAAATTGTCATCTTTCCCATCTGTGTAGTATATATAAAAAGGGAAGAAATCCAGCAATCCCACTAAGAATGAAATTGTCATCTTTCCCATCTGTGTATTATATATAAAAAGGGAAGAAATCCAGACCTGATATTAGGTATCTATCTTTCAACTGATTGCTTACCACTTTAAAGGTTTCACTCAGTACAATGGGCATCCAAATCATTATTTCAAACTGTCAATCTAGAATGTCCGTATCATATTGTGTATTTGCTACTTGTCATTGTTTGTTATTTTTCATTAATATTGAGAACTCTCGTTTTCCGTTATTTTTCATTAATATTGAGAACTCTCATTTTCTATCTATGTGCTTTAACATGGTTTATTGCTAGTTGTTTATTTGGATACACTGTCTGTATCTTTCCAGAGATATTGAATGGATTCATGTGAATCAAGCAATATTTGTTTGAGTAGTGATGCATTAGATCTCTCATAAATTATTTTCAGTCACACATATGCAAATGTACTCTGCACAGTACATATATTTTTATTTAACCATTGATTCATGACGTCCTTGTTGCAACAAAAGTCATGCTAGTTTGATTCACGATGTTCTTGTTGCAACATAAGTCATGCTAGTTTGATTCTTGACATTCTTGTTGCAGTATAAGTCAGGCTGGGAGATGTATCGAAGCACTTGTTGTGACATCTGTCCTTTTCAGATCGGCAATTGTTTACTCATCTGTCATTTTCAGATCGGCAATTGTTTACTTATATGTCATTTTCAGATTGGCAATTGTTTACTCATATGTCCTTTTCAGATTGGCAATTGTTTACTCATCTGTCCTTTTCAGATCAGCAACTGTTTACTCATCTGTCCTTTTCAGATTGGCAATTGTTTACTCATCTGCCTTATTCCATTTGAAATGACTGATTGTTAAAATAATTTGATTATATGATTTGTTATGGTGTCTGTAGACTGTGATGGATAGTATTTCTAGTTGACAATTACATGCTATTATGGAATAAATTTTGTATTCTTTAATGCACTAGGTAAAGGACCATGTTGAAGAATTAAAGGAAAGGGTGTTTGCCATAGCCCTTACAGACTCTGTACACAGCATGCGACGACAAGAAGCATCGGAAGATGTCATAGAATTCTATAAAGAGGTATGATTACAGTACCATATATACCCATGACATATCAGATGGGGAGGGTACCATATACTCGCTTGTAAGTCCAACTCAAACTGCACAGACTCAGATCTGTCATCTCCTAATTCACTGGTAGATCTGGATTTATGCATTTTAATAGGAGTAATCATTAGAAAAAAACTTTCAGACCCTGATCTGCTAGCACATTTGGCAATGACAGGTTATGATCATCATGGATGCCTTATTAAATAAAAAAGTCATATTTACATGGAAAGTTTCGCCAGTAGAGTTCTTATAATGTTTAGTTGGTCTTAAATGAAAATATTGCTGATCTGACATGCAATATTACATGTTATTCCGAAACAAATGGTCCTATCAATGTGAGGTTTGCACAAAAAGAATTCTTATGATGTCTTATTGGTCTTAGGTCTCACCAGACATTTTTTTTGGCAAATGTTCATCTGACAATGACCTATTGCAGAAAATTAATAATAATAATATTACTTTCAGATACAAATACAAAATAAATATTGATTTTTGTTGAAAGGATGCTGGTAAGATTCTGACTGAGGTATTAAAGTTAATTCCTTATGCAACTAGCGGCTTTATTACTGAACTAACACTGCTACCAACCCCTCTTTTTTACATTCACTTTTTACAGGAAAGACCTATTTTTAATATTTTCCTGTGACAAGACAGCTAAAAGAATCAGTGTGTGCATTATGCATGAATACAGTTCACGAGTACTGTAACAAATTAGTATACTTTTCATTACCCCTCAACCATCTACATTGTTAGATATTTACCTCTGCAGCAGACGTCATGTAAATATGTAAGCCAAGTCGGCTGCACATTTTAAGCCCAAGCTATGCATTTGATCTCCAATGCTAGTCAGCCATCTAGATATTTAGATATTTACCTCTGCAGCAGAGGTATAGTATCATGTGCTACAAAATGAAGTTAAACCATAACAACAATAACATCCTACTGTAACACTCGATTTTAAAGTGATCAGCAAAGATTGTATCCAAAATACCTTATACAGTCCTACCCACTTATACAAGCTGCCTATTTCAACAAAAAAGCAGTCCCAGTCCCTTGTTCTACTAATTCTACCAAAATTTTCATGCTTATGTCAACGTTGAGATAAAAAATAAATGTACATGTTGACAGAAACCCTTGGTCCAAGCCACCAGTACTGACCAATACTTTGTTCAGCAATTAGCTGATCTTGCTGCCAGACTTTAATTTTCCAGCGCAACCATTTATGTTGACCAGCTGCGAGTTCTGACCCACACTTCTGGTAAATGACACCATAGTCACTGATGAAACTGACATTGGAAATGTTTTCAATGAATTTTTCACCAACATAACCCCAATGTTAAAAGAACCAGTGATAGAAAACAACTTTAATGAACAGAAAATGTTCTGCAGCAAAATCTCTTAAGGAAGTATGTTTCTCTGTCCCACCAGTATCAAGAAACTTTGATAAAAAATGTCTCAGTGAAGCTACAGGATTTGATCAGATTGGTCCACAACTCCTTAAATCTGCCTCTGCTAATGTAGATAGCATAACATTTATAATCAATTTAAGTATTGCAGCTTTATCTGTCACCTAATTATGGAAAACTGCAAAAGTAACTCCTATTCACAAATCTGGATCTAAGAATGATGCTGATAACTACTGACCAATCTCAATACTTCCAAACTTGTCAAAATTGATTCAAAAGCATGTCCATGACTCACTCATGTCATATCTAACTAAACACTTGCTGTTACACCCTTATCAGTCAGGCTTTAGACAGAAACATTCATGGGAGACTGCCTTGGTCTGTACCTTCAAGTACTAATTGAAATCCATGTGTAGTCCGCTCTTTATCATGTTTGATAGAAGACCTGGTCTGTGCCTTCAAGTATTTATTGAAATCCATGTGTAGTCATCTCTCTATCATGCATTGATATAGGACTTGGTCTGTGCCTTCAAGTACTAACTAAAATCCATATGTAGTCAGCTCATGCATTGATTAAAGACCTGGTCTATGCCATCAAGTATATATTGAAATCCATGTGTAGTCATGTCTCTATCATGCGTTGATAGAAGACCTGGTCTGTGCCTTCAAGTATTTATTGAAATCCATGTGTAGTCAGCTCTCTATCATTCATTGATAGAAGACCTGGTCTATGCCATCAAGTATTTATTGAAATCCATGTGTAGTCATCTCTCTATCATGCCTTGATAGAAGACCTGGTCTGTGCCTTCAAGTATTTATTGAAATACATGTGTAGTCAGTCCTCTTAAGATTTTATCTTTGAGACCATGGATCACAGAGACAAGAATTGAAATTAGTGAGCCCACTGTTTGTAGCCAAGATGGCCACCAGACCTAGTTGACATCAGAACAACTCACTTGGAAGTGTTTAGCCCTTTTGCAGGGTTGAAATATATATTTTCACAGCAAGAACACATTATTCATTTCTTATCACCATTGTATTGATGTTATGCGTCACATGACTGTCAGAAATATTGGGTTTGTTGACTAGTTTTATCATGCATGTAATAACATCAGCCTCTTTTCCCCTTAGAAATATCCATGGCAGTGGTTTGATGCTCATGCATTTCTTATTCAGCAGTTACATATTCTTAGAACATTTAAGATAATTGATTAATGTTTTTGATAGAGAAAAACAATGTTGTACTAATTTATTAGTTCAGTGTTTTGCAACTTTTTTCTATGAATACTTACTCAGTCAAAAATATTTCAAGCCCTCCCACATCTCCATGCACCTCATCATTGGAACCTCCCACACCTCCATGCACCTCATCATTGTATCCTCCCACATCTCCATGCACCTCATTGTATCCTCCCACACCTCCATGCACCTCATCATTGTATCCTCCCACACCTCCATGCACCTCATCATTGTATCTACCCATACCTCCATGCACCTCATCATCATTGTATCCTCCCACATCTCCATGCACCTCATCATTGTATCCTCCCACACCTCCATGCACCTCATCATTGTATCCTCCCACACCTCCATGCACCTCATCATTGTATCACTGATTAAACTGTTAAAATTCTGGTTTGTGGGTAAGCACCTATTGGTGGTAATTAGAGGCAAATTTCTTTCCATTGTTTCCATGGTATATAGATAAGAAAGACAAAACTGTCTTGAAAAAATTGAACAAAATATCATGGTGCCTTGGGTCATTACCTCTTCCAGCAGTAGCCAAAAACCTTCATACATATACATTTCTCTGTATGCTTACATCAATAGAACCTTATTATTTCAAGATATATTGAATAATAATGTTGCTAAATTTGTACAGCACATATAGCATGCAGATGTTTTAACAAGAAACTTTCATTTCAGAGAGCATGTAACTGGGCCTCAGCTTATGATCCCCTAGATGCCCCCCTTCAGACGTCTGAGGATGAACCACCAACAGTATCAGCAGGTTCTCAATAACTCTGAATGTCATACTCGGATGTTTACTTATGCTTATCAACATTTATCGTGGAATTGATGTAGTCGTTACATTACATTATTGATATGTTGGTTGTTACCTCAAGGCATCAGTGTGGTGTGAACTGTGGATTTAAAATGAAACAATAAAAACAATTGATTTTACAAAATTATTGTAGACATTCACCATACTAATTAGTAGACTGGTTGACCTTGTGATAACTATTTGAAATGTGTCAAACTTGGTACATATTTTGACTAGATGCTAACTGTCTGAAATTCACCAAATGTAGTTACACATTGACTCTGATAACTTTATGAAATTCACCAGATTTGGTACACATGTTGACTTTGTGATATAAATCTGAAATTTACCAAATTTGTTGAACTTGGCACAAATTGATATTTTTGAATATTCATTTACAAAACTTGAAACAGGCATTTGAAGCAATAGCACACACACACACACACACACACATAATGTGAAGTTGATTTGGGGTGGGGGATTATGTAGTAAACAATGTGGGGATATGTTATGCCAAGCCGTCAAAGTAGCATGTCATAATTTGTAATGTTTTGAACTTATTCCAGAGTGATTGAAAGTTATCTATCACCACGCCTCTGACCTAGTGGTTAGAGTGTCTGCCTGGGATGGAAGGTCTTGGGTTCAGACCCTGTCCGATTCATACCAAAGACTTTTTAAAAAATAGTACAAAAAGCTGCCTTGCTAGGTACTCAGGCTTAAGAGGTTAGTGTTAGGATTAGTTAGCCTGGTTTCAAGATAATGTGACTGGGTGGGAAATGATGTTACATGTCTGTGGCATGATTTCCCAGTGCTGGACATCACTATAAACTACTACACCTGCAGACATCACTGCAAACGGTATGAATGAGAAAGTGTTAAAGCTACATTAAAAAATCCAAATCACATGCACAAATTTAAATGTTTCCTAGGCTCTTGTGGTCACCTAATCATACATGCCAACCATTACGCTTTTGGCGTAATCATTACGCTTTTTCCCACTAAATTCCGCGTTACGCGTTAACGTTTATAGATTACGCTTTTTCGATATATCCATCTTGCAAAAAAAAAAATATTTTTTTTTTCGTTTTTATTAGCATTACTTTATATTTTACATACTGTTTTATTTTTAATTAAAAAATACCCTGCTTCTTCATAACTACGATATACGAGTATACTTGTCCGTGGACTTTCCTAATATTCATGTTCTATTTATAGCAACTATCATGTTACTAAGATACTTTCAAACTTTCGACCTCATATTCTATTTATAGCGGCTTAGTGAGGAGAGAACAGACTGGTTTCTATTTTGTTTAAATCATTATGCACGTACTCTTTGTTCTAATTTTGTATAGTGCAGAACCAGTCTAAAAGTTTTTTTGCGCTTAAAAGTATTAAAAAATTCTCAATGCGTTTATGAGTGCAAAAAATATCTCTTAAATAATTTCACAGATGGGTTAGAAAAAGTCAATAATAAACAAAGCAAAATGTAATCAATCCTCCAAACACGACGAGGGCATCATCACGTGACGTCTAATCGTTGGCGCTAAATGGCTTCAGATGTTAATATGGATTCTAGTCTTTGTGTATGTTAGAGCACATTTTTTTCCCCAAGAATTTCGCAGATGGATCAGAAAAAAGCAAAACAACGAGTCCTCCAAAGATTCAAAGATGAATATATGAATGGCATAATACAGCGTTCCATTCTAGGACAGCATCATGCTCATTGCAGACTGTGCGGAAACGATTTTAGCATTGGTCATGGTGGTAAATTTGATGTGGAAAAACACATGAAAACAAGGAAACACATCGAATTAGCTCGCATTACGTACTCTAATACTAAGGTAACTTCTTATTTACAGCAGAGCTCAAGTGCAGACTTGAATACTATAAATGCTGAGGTGTTATTTACCGAGTTTTTAATAGAACACAGACTACCCTTAGCGGTAGCAGACCATGTTGGTCCCTTGTTCAAGCGGATGTTTCCTGATTCGAAAATTGCGGAAAAATATGCTTGTGCAAGAACAAAATCATCTCACATTGTTTGGTGCCTAGCAGAAGATACTTCACTTAAAATTGCAGAAGCAATGAAAATTGGGCCGTTTAGTATTGCCACAGAGGGGAGTTGTGATTATGATGATAAAAAGTTGTACCCAGTATGTGTTAGATACTTTGACAGTGAAAAAGGCAAAGTCATGAGTGTTCTTCTTTCTTTACCAGAATTAACAGTAGATTCCACTGGACAAAACATTTTTGATTTGCTTGACAATGTTTTGAAGAAACATGACATAAGTTGGCAGAACTGTATGGGGTTTGCAGCTGACAGTCAAAAAGCTTCAAAAGTGTTAGATTCTCTGTCAAGAGATATCCCTTTCTATTGCCACCCTTGTCTAACTTGGATCATCTGGAAGAAGAATTCCTGAAGTATCAAGTTGGGATTCTACCTGACAATATACTTAATGCAGATAGAGTTGATGTGCAATGGCACCTTATTTCCCAGCTAAAAGACTCTATCACTGGAAGAAATAAATTTCCTCTTCTTTGTCAGGTTATGAAAGGAATATTGGTTCTTTACCATTCTAATGCTGACTGTGAGTTATTGTTCAGTGTTGTTAACAAAAATAAAACTGAATTCAGGTCCAGGCTAAGTAACCCGGTACTGAGTGCTCTACTGGTATGCAAAACATTCATGGCCTCAGCTGGTACAAAATGTTTTGAAATGCAACATAACAATCTGTTGCTTTCTAAAGCTAAAAGTGCTACATATGAACACTTGAACCATTAATGAATGATAAAAGACGAGAAAAGCAAATAAATCATTGTTAATTGTAATTGTAGTATGTTATATGTGGATTACTCTTTTTCTGCTTGGATTCCTCTTTTTGACCACTTGGATTACACTTTTTCCTCGTCAGGGGTTGGCATGTATGCCTAATCACAGTGGCAATTCTAATTCCCAGATCACTGGTAAATTTCCTATATAAATGTCCTGTATGTAATGTTCACTAGCATTCTTAAGTCAGCGGTCAAGTGTTTTCTTCTAAACAGCAATTTATCCTAGTCATATGTGGTCACTGGAGCATATCTACAGTGACTGCTCACTCTGTATAAACTGAAGTTTTGTGTCATGAGGAAGGTATTGTTTTGATAAAAGGAATATAATGATATAATGTAAATTGTTGTGAAAACTTCCTGTCTCATTTATTTTCTTATCTCATTTGTACTCATAACTTCAGCCAAGTTTTCAGTGTAACTGAAGGGTGTCCATATGTCAGATTTGAAAGTCAGGCAGTTTTTACCAAGGGTTGAGGATTGAAGCAATATGTTTGCTGCACAGTCTGTGTGTGTGTGTGTGTGTGTGATTTGGATTTTTAATGCAGCTTTAAAATTTTTCAGTCATATCACTACGATGTCTGCAGTGTTGCAGTTTATGGTGATGTCTAGCACTGGAGCATCATGCCACAGACATGTAGCATCATGTCCCACCCAGTCACATTATCCTGATACCAGGCCAGCCAGTTTTAACACTAACCTATTAATGCTGAACACCTAGCAAGGCAGCTGTTAGTACCATTTTTATAAGTATTTGGTCTGACTTGGCATGGGTTTGAACCCATGACCTCCTGTATCTGAGGCAGACACTCTAACCACTAAACCACTAGAGCGGTTCTGCTGGATGGTGAGAAAAGTAGACATGCTATCCCAGTAGAAATGTGCCACTGTGACAGGCATAGTTAGATATCTTAGCTATTTGTGTATGAATTAATGCTCTCTCAGAAGAAAAGGTTTGTCTTTAAGAAGAGTTACATCCCTTTTCATTATGGTCTTGGTCATTCATTATTTTAAACTTGTCTGTAAAGTAAGGCAAAGTTTTCATTCATGGGTCACTAAGAATAGCCATATATGGTTTCATTAGATTTTGTATTCATCACCGACTTCTTACAGCAGTTTTTTGATCTTTTCAAGTCAAGTAATTGGCTAATACAGATAATATCTTGGAAGCTTAAACTGCCAGTTCTAAATGAAAAAGTTGGTCAACAGAAGAGT
Organism: Unio delphinus; assembly: GCA_029339505.1. Lineage (NCBI taxonomy): Eukaryota > Metazoa > Mollusca > Bivalvia > Unionida > Unionidae > Unio > Unio delphinus. The sequence continues at coordinate 3,939,267 of JAQISU010000014.1, forward strand.
CAGTCCTCTTTTACAAATCATATGGAAGCTGTAAGGCACTAGTGAAATTATTGGTTGTCATGGTTTCACAAAATAAAGATCAGTGATTATTTGTGTTTTTTTTAGTGATAATTGAATTTATAACATGAATTAAACATTGAGCTGAATACTGTTATACGATAATCTTGTGTGGAACATAAATTTAGGAGAGAACAACATATATACATGTTATTATTGTACACATAAAACAATATTGATAACAATGATAATTCGGTACATGTTCAAAAACATTTTAAACATTGAACCTGTGTGCAGAGATCACCTATGTATAATGGTCAGTTTTGCATTCTCTTATGGGTGGCAATTGGTTTCAGTTTTGACTCTCTCTCTCTCTCTCTCTCTCTCTCTCTCTCTCTCTCTCTCTCTCTCTCTCTCTCTCATATATATATATATATATATATATATATATATATATATATATATATACATATACATACAGTTGGACCCCGCTATAACATGGTAGTTGGGAGCCATAGAATCCGACCGTGTTATGAACCGAACCGTGTTATAAGCAACTATGTACAATACCAACACATTTTTAGATTTAATTGGGGGGGGGGGGTACATAAAGACTGGTGCAAAAATTCATAGCACAATTACTATTTTTGATCAATATATATTAAATGAGAAAAACATTTGCTGTGGTAACAGAAATTACAAATATAATATATTACTTTATTCAGAGAACCATGCATTGGTACATACACGTGTCTAATTTATATATACATGTATAATCTATTGCATGAAAAGAGTATCAACTCACCAGCGAATCTTGTAACATACATTGAATCCATAATACAAATATTTCCATCGAAAATATCCACACACGGATGTAAAATATTCAATAATTTTGTCACAGATCATTATGTGACTGAATTCAATGGAAAGAAAATAATAAAAATTACGTAATGGGTGTACGTAATGAATGATGAAATAGTACATGTCCGTAGATTAAATAATGGAAGCTAAAGTGTATTCTTATAATAACTACATGTACATCTCAGGGTCTTTCTGTCTCTGAATTCAGTCATTGTAAATTTCAGCACATTTTCCCACCCAAACTGCTAGTCAAAGTCCTTTGAACTTGCCGCCCAGCTATTGCGTCATGTTCTTTTGATGTACTCTAATAAATACAGCAGGCAGAACTGGCTGTATTTTAACCACTGAATTATGTTGCTGTAAATATCAGCACAGCTAAAATGATAAAGTAATCAACACTAACTTTGTCTCCCAGCTATTTGCATGCGTACGGAGTGATTTATGTGTCCCAGATCAAATATTTGCATTCAAATACGCGTAATTAAGCATTTCCGAGACCTCTGTGTCATATACATTTTAGACCATTACATTTCTCATATGAAAAACTCTGATTTTTAGCTGCTTTCTGCTAATGTCACGTTTGCTCTTGGCAAAGTCAATTATAGTTCTCAGTTGCACAATTCGAATTTACTAGTCAACAGATTGCATAAAACAACACCGCCAAGCCAAGCACACATGTTGACGGCTTTTGTTTCTTTGATGTTGTATAAATCGTTTCCCCCTGATTTGAACAAGTTTAGCTTGGCAGTTCACTTTGATGATAAACAATGTACTTAAATTAATTGATTTATACATTCTGGTGAGAATCTTTTATCAACCCCCGCATTGGCTGTTGCTTAATTGTGTATGAAATTAAGAGAACATACATGTATATCGGAGATTATTAGAGCAACGATTGTATTCAGAATGCATTCAAGACAAATACAAAGTAGACACAATGGCTTCATTGCTAAGGGATCAGTAATAATAATATTGACACTTATGAGCTGTCATTTTTCAACAATAAACAAAGATCAAAGTTCTCAGTAGGCCCAGCAATTGGTTCATATTTCCGATGTTTATTTTGGCACAAAACTAGAAGAAATTTGTTAATTTTTGAAATTTTAGATTATTTTATATTCGATTTTGTGTGTGATTTCCTCCCCAAAATGATAATACATTTTCTACACGTTTTTTTTCGCACTTTTTAGACGAGTATGAGAATGATAATTAAACAATTGACGTATTTTATTTATCATACTTAAAAGATTTTTTTTTTTGGTCTTTGGGCGTGTTATAGCGGGGTCCCACTGTGTGTGTGTGTATATATATCAAATATATATATATATAGATATATATATATATATCTAATATATATATATATATATATATATATATATATATATATATATATATATACATACATACATACATACATACATATATATATATACAATTTCGGGGTGCTGGCAGATGAAAAAGACTATTCAATGGAAACTATTTAAGTGGCATCGCTTTTACATATAATTTTTTTAAATCACAGTTTTCTTATGTTTGACGTTGATAGTAAATTGAATAGATGTCCAGACTCACCCAAAATATTTCACAAAAAATAGAAGGCACTTTTTGATGACTACTTTTTAGTTTACTTTATCAATACTAAATGCAAAATACAGTTGAAAATTACAGCTGGCTTCAAATAGCCACATTAATGTGCTCTGACTCCAACTTTTCAAGATCTTATTGTTTGAGGCATTGTACTGAAGTATTTTTATCATTCTTATTTGCATTATACTTTAGTATGAGATTGATCTGCTGTCCATGCAACATGGATATTTTTCTTGCATAGAAATGATTTTTTTATGTAATTATGTCAGATTTCATTTTAATATTTTTTTCAGGGACTGATCAGCATGACATGACGAGTCCATGCAGTATGATTTCCATTTTCAAATTTTTCACGGAGCAGTATGAAAGGACGTTACATCCTTCCGAGTGCAAGAATATTAAAGAAGACACAAGGAATAAGAGAGTTTCTCCTGAGAGGTCTATGGTTAGAGGTCAAGGGGAGGGGAAAGACTCAGAGGACGAGTCTGATACCCAATCAGAAAATGAGGCTGGTCCCTCCAAAGAAGATAAAACTGAAAGATTGCCTGTAGTAGCTGATGTAGAAATGGAAGAGAGACCACAGCCACAAGGCAGAGCCCAAGGGGACAACCCAGATTCTCCCCCCCAAAATTGAACTATAGATTATATGGTTGTGGGACTTGATCAGTTGTTGATGGAATATATGGTGCCTGAGTTTATTGTTCATAAAATCAGACTTTTATGCTCTATCCATTATTACCACTGATCTCAGTGGTTGCTTTCATTTTATTTACAGGTATAATTCCACAAGAAGTAGTTTTTGTATGGTTTTGAATGTTTTAATTAATGTTAGAAGCTCTACAAGTATAGTGCTTTGAATTGAAAATCCTTACATTTATCGTTACTACTTTCATCCAAATGAATGCATTATTCCATTCATTTCATCTTCTGTAATAATCCAGTACAACATGGATGGAAAGCAATCAATATTTGGAGTTCACATTGTAATGTTATTAAGTGCCTTTTATCCTTTCTGAATTTTTAATGGGGAAAACACAACTTCTCAAGATTCTTTTTAAATCATCCTTTTTAATACTCTTTTGACATTTATGACCACAGATCAGAAGAATGTTGAAATTCCAGTCTTCATTGGCTACTTATCTTGTGTGGGGTGTTTTGTTACTTTATATTTACTTTTTAATTTGTTTTAACTTTGAAAGAAAACGTTTATAATCATCATAATATTTAGGTTTGTTTGAAAACAACATTGACTATGTAAATTAGATGGATAACTAGTTTCAGCCAATATTAGCTCTATAGTATCTTTCTTAAAGTGATACCAAAGTAAAAAGAAATTGACTTAGAAACCCATTACATGGTAATTCAGGAAAAATAGAAATGTGATAGTAAATACCACCTCCTACCACCATTCTGCTAAACTGTATTGATGTCCCCTCTTTTGGGGGTGAGTGTAGGGGAGTTGGCATTTCATACAGATTCATCCATGCATCACCTAGGACTTGTTGAAACACAAACCCAGGGTCTTATTTACTGATATACAGTCCCTAGAAACAGTGAGGGAAATATTAGATGAGGTACCTAACAGTCCACAACAGTCCCTAAAAACAGTGAGGGAAATATTAGATGAGGTACCTAGCAGTACACAACAGTCCCTAAAAACAGTGAGGGAAATATTAGATGAGGTATCTAGCAGTCCACAACAGTCCCTAAAAACAGTGAGGGAAATATTAGATGAGGTACCTAGCAGTACACAACAGTCCCAAAAAACAGTGAGGGAAATATTAGATGAGGTACCTAGCAGTCCACAACAGTCCCTAAAAACAGTGAGGGAAAGATTAGTTGAGGTACCTAACAGTCCACAACAGTACCTAAAAACAGTGAGGGAAATATTAGATGAAGTACCTAAGAGTCCACAACATTGACAACCAATGGAACAGAGAATAAACATGAAATCGAAGAGTTGCCATTTAGTTGCTATGGAGAAGAGTAAAAACAAAAGACAGTGATCATTTACAATCTGAGCTGAAACAGTTTCGAGAGATTTGAGTAAAGGAATTTTTAAACAGTACACAGAAATTGGAAAAGCTAGAGAATAATATTTGCACAAAATTGACTGACCTGCACAGCAAGATAACGACTTAAACTGACACCCTCTCAGAAAAGAATAATTTGACAGAATTAAGAAAAAAGAGGATGTCCAAAAGAAAATGAATGAGAATAGCGCATGATTATCTATGGAATCAACATATTTTTTTGTAACAGTTTATAATCACCTTTATCATGGTGATCGATCAGAAAGACGAAAATGTTCTTTGAGAATTAATTAATAATGATGTGGCAAAATGTAGTTTAGAGTAATTAGAGTAATTATTCAGACAGATGAAACAAATAGTTAAAGATTTCAATTATTTTGAAACAAAAGTGTACAATAGAGACAGATGCATTCAGAATCAGATAAAGTGATAGAAATAACACAGTTCAACAAAATAAAAAAAATGTATATAGATATTTTAAAGTAAATTGAATACTGAAATGGGCATTAAGAGTCATACATTGAGTGATGGAATGGATGCATTTTAAAAATAAAATTAAAAGTATTATAAGGTAATTAAAAGGTAATTAAAAAGGAACTTGAGTAAGAAGTGGAACTAATGCTTGGAACTGTACTAGTTTTGCATTAAGTCAAATCATGAGTACCCAAATGTTGTTTAGCAATAGATTGAAATGTGAAGTATTTCAGGATGGGTTGTGAATATGAATAGATCCTTTTTAAAGCTGAAATATTTACTTCGACTTAAATATGCTTTTTCCTGATTTTCTGAATACAAATTACATAATAAATACTTTATCGTAATATTTCAAAAAAACATATCTGGCTTGTATACAATTAAGCATCAATTTTACATTGACTTTTTTAATGGTTAGATCAAAAAAAGATATCTGGCTTGTATACAATTAAGCATCAATTTTACATTGACTTTTTGAATGGATTAGATCAAAAAAAGATATCTGGCTTGTATACAATTAAGCATCAATTTTACATTGACTATTTTAATGGATTAGATCAAAAAAAGATATCTGGCTTGTATACAATTAAGCATCAATTTTACATTGACTTTTTGAATGGATTAGATCAAAAAAAGATATCTGGCTTGTATACAATTAAGCATCAATTTTACATTGACTTTTTTAATGGATTAGATCAAAAAAAGATATCTGGCTTGTACACAATTAAGCATCAATTTTACATTGACTTTTTGAATGGATTAGATCAAAAAAAGATATCTGGCTTGTATACAATTAAGCATCAATTTTACATTGACTTTTTAATGGATTAGATCAAAAAGAGATATCTGGCTTGTATACAATTAAGCATCAATTTTACATTGACTTTTTGAATGGATTAGATCAAAAAAAGATATCTGGCTTGTATACAATTAAGCATCAATTTTACATTGACTTTTTTAATGGATTAGATCAAAAAAAGATATCTGGCTTGTATACAATTAAGCATCAATTTTACATTGACTTTTTGAATGGATTAGATCAAAAAAAGAAATTTGGCTTGTATACAATTAAGCATCAATTTTACATTGACTTTTTGAATGGATTAGATCAAAAAAAGAAATTTGGCTTGTATACAATTAAGCATCAATTTTACATTGACTTTTTTAATGGATTAGAGATATAGCAATGCTTCCATAATAGATTTTTAAAGCATGGTTTCAGTCCTTAATTTCAAAAGTCCTGGTTTACTAGAATCAGGTGTTTCAGGTATTGAATTCAAATGTCCTGGTTTATTTTGACAATGATTTAAAAAAAAACTGGTTTACTCAGACCAGGTGCAGTCGTACTTATCAGAAGAATCAAAATGTATTATTCTTACATATGATGCTTTAAGAGCCACCTTTTATTTTGCTCTGTCCTGCACAATTAATGGCTGTATCTTGAATTAAAATGATTGGATATGCAATAGCTAATGTGTAGTATTTGTAGGGAACAACTAACTGTGGACTTTATTTGATACAGCTGGTCCAGAAGAACAAAAACGTTAGTCATGACATAGGCTTGTTAGATACACAAAGAAACAATGTTGAGTTTAATGCAAACAATAGAGATGCTAGATTACTTGAAGGATGGAATGAGAAAACAAATTTTGGTGGCTGGATATTTAAACAGTCTGGATGACAAGCTGGAAAAGATACATTCAGGAAAATTCAATCTAACACATTCTTACATGATATACACACTAATCACCCTCTCTACAAGTTTGTGTACAAGGAGTTAAGTCTTAAGATTTGATTGTGCAGGATTTTTTTTGGTGTCATTTGATATGAAGGTAACATAAATTCTAACAATGCAGTGTTAAATAATTAAAGTTCTATGAAATGCATCAAGTTGCATGAGTATAAAAATTTAGGTAGTGTTATGAAAGATACCGGGTTGAATGAGTAACAGTTTAGGTTGAGTGCTGTGAGAAGATGCCAAGTTGCATGAGGATAACAATTTAATAAGGGGCCCTGAATGGCTGAGTGGTCTAAAGCGCTCTCCATTACAGATCACTGCCATCTCACCTCTGTCTGCTAGGGTTTGAGTCTTGGATTCAGCCAATGTGGGTATGTGAGAAAATAGATTGCATGGTAGTGGTATTGGAAATCTCAGACAGAACAAATCAAACCTGAGTATGTCCTTTGTTTACTTATATGTTTATATGGTAATGTATTTATATTGTGTACCAAACAAATTGCTTGTCATATGTAAATAAAAGATCTTCATCAATTTTTGGGATTTACCAATCATAATTAAATGTTTATTTCTCCTTTGAATACGTTCCCCAATCACATTACTTTAGGGATATTAGCCTGCTACCTCGCGAATCCAGCCCTACCAAAAGACGAAAATTCGTCTTTCCTGTCTATGTCATATAGACAAAGGGCAATAACTCTTGCCCATTACCTCCCCTTGCCGCCCGTTAGGTGTCGCTTCTTTAGTTTTTTAGCTTCGCTTACGCGAAAACACGTACAATTAGACCTCCAATGAATCCAAGCCATCTTAGTGTAAATTCTGACCATCCGAAGTTAAATTTGGAATTACTGTGTTGGATAATCATTCCTCTACAGGTCGTATACATTATTTTACAATATTTTCCAATTTGAGTGACTTTGTCACCTTTTCTAGACTTCGGACCAGGTTGCAACGTGGTCAAAGCATGTAATACATGTAGCACTCAATAATTTCGCTTATTCCGTATGTAACGTTTACGATATTAGCGACTATTAACGTGCTGCATTGATAATGTGCGCTGTATTTATCTTCTTTGACGTTTCAGTAGACTTCAAAAAAGTCTTTGAACGACCAATTGCGACTATTTAATGGCGGAATTCGTGTTGTAGTCACGAATTCACGCGACACTTAATCATTTCGCTTCCTCCGTTAGTTACGGTTATGGAATAGCGACTTAATAGCGTACTGAATTGTTAATTTGTGCTTTGTTTATCTTCTTTCCGTTTCAGTAGACTTCGTCTCTGAACGACCAGTTGCGACTATTTAATGGCGGAATTTCGTGTTGTAGTCACGAATTCACACGACACTTAATCATTTCGCTTCCTCCGTTAGTTACGGTTATGGAATAGCGACTTAATAGCGTACTGATTGTTAATTTGTGCTTTGTTTATCTTCTTTCCGTTTCAGTAGACTTCGTCTCTGAACGACCAGTTGCGACTATTTAATGGCGGAATTTCGTGTTGTAGTCACGAATTCACGCGACACTTAATCATTTCGCTTCCTTCGTTAGTTACGGTTATGGAATAGCGACTTAATAGCGTACTGAATTGTTAATTTGTGCTTTGTTTATCATCTTTTCGTTTCAGTAGACTTCGTCTTGAACGACCTATTGCAGCATGCTCACGGTGATAACTAGTGTGGTCATTAAGAGTTAACATGGCACGGAATAATTTGACTACTCCGTTAATAACGGTTATAGTATTATCGAATTAATAATATGCTGAATTTTTTTAAATCTGTGCTTTGTTCTCTTCTTTTGTCGTTTCAGTAGCAAAGTCGACAACGAAGGCATGAATGGCAAAATGGGTGTTGACAATGTGGAAATGGAGGAAATTATGTTGACATGGTTTAGGCTGCCCAGTGGATGTAAATTTCACCGCAGGTCCGTGCATGGCTTTCGGGCCTGTAAGTCCGGACGCATGGAGTCTAGGCTGGATCAATTGGATCCATTTTATTATGCACTTTCGCCGGCCGTCCAGCCGTCCGTCCAGCCGACACCGTCAGTTCAGCCGGCACTTCAGCAGGCACCAACCGGCACTAGCCATACATCCGGCACCGTCCGTAAAGCCCAAATGGCACCGGACGGCCAGCCGACCTTCCAGCTGGCATCAACAGGCACCGGCCGTTCAGCCCAAATGGCACCGGCCGGCCAGCCGACCTTCCAGCCTGCATCAACAGGCACCGGCCGTCCACCCGGCAACGACCGTTCAGCCCAAATGGCACCGGTCGTCCAGCCGACCTTCCAGCCGGCATCAACCGGCACCGGCTGTCCATCCGACAACGACCGTTCAGCCCAAATGGCACCGGTCGTCCAGCCGACCTTCCAGCCTGCATCAACAGGCACCGGCCGTCCACCCGGCAACGACCGTTCAGACCAAATGGTACCGGTCGTCCAGTCGACCTTCCAGCCGGCATCAACCGGCACCGGCCGTCCATCCGGCAACGACCGTTCAGCCCAAATGGCACCGGTCGTCCAGCCGACCTTCCAGCCGGCATCAACCTATGCAGGCCGTCCATCCGGCAACGACCGTTCAGCCCAAATGGCACCGGTCGTCCAGCCGACCTTCCAGCCGGCATCAACCTGCACCGGCCGTCCATCCGGCAACGACCGTTCAGCCCAAATGGTACCAGTCGTGCAACCGACCTTCCAGCCGGCATCAACCTGCACCGGCCGTCCATCCGGCAACGACCGTTCAGCCCAAATGGCACCGGTCTTCCAGCCGACATCAACCTGCACCGGCTGTACATTTGATTTACGGAGATTATAGTGATGTACCCGTCAGTTAATCTGTACTACTGGTTACATATCATTACCATGAGAGAGATGTTATAGATGTATCTCCGTCCAATCAGACCATTCGAGAGGCAGGTGCCGGTCATAGCCGGACCTTCGCCGACATTCCGGCCGACCATATACCAGACAAATCAGTCGGTATCGCCGGTGTACACCTCCCGTCACGTCAAATACGTGTCGGTGTGATTTTAAAACAAGGGGGAATTAGTGACATTATCAGAGATGACGGAATTGAGTTATCTATGCCACTTGGTATGCGCTACCCAGATATGGCAGCTTTACCAGAACAGGACTTTCAGGCCGACCATTCGTCAGTTCAATCAGCCGTTAGTGCCGGCCGTCCATATGTTCACGGCTTCTCCACAAGGGAGATTTAGTGAAAGTGTCAATTATGACAGAATTGCGTCATCTAGGTCACCTGGTATGCTGTACAGATATGCAAGCTATACCAGAACCAACATTCCCTCTGAGCGAATGGTAGATGGGTGCACAGTGCTGGCCGCACTACATAAGCATTATGTAATTATTATTACCTTCTAGCCGGCACCAACCGGCACCGGGCGTCCATCCGGCAATGACCGTTCAGCCATATGGCACCGGTCATCCAGCCGGCACTAACCGGCACCGGGCGTCGATCCGGCAATGACCGTTCAACCCAAATGGCACCGGTTGTCCAGCCAAGCTTCCAGCCGACACTTGCCGGCACTGACAGTCCATCCGGCTCCGGCCGTCCAGCCCAACAGGCACCGGTCGTCCAACCGTATGGAGATTTTAGTCATATACCAGTCCGTCCGACTGTACCGCTGTACCAGCACGGGGACTTTTATCATACCGCAATCCGCACAAATCGGATTGACGAAGATTCTAGTGATGTTTCCGTCTGTCAATCCGTACTACCGGTTACATATCACTACCATGACTCTGATGTTGGCGATGAATCTCTCGATCCAACCCGACCATTCGAGCGGTCGGTGCCGGTCATAGCCGGCCCGTCGCAGGCGTTCAGGCCAAACATATACCAATCAATTCATTCGGCATTGCCGGCCGTCCATAGGCTATCAACTCATCCACAAGGGAGAGTGAATGCCTTTTTTAGAGATGACGGAATCGAGTCATCTATGCCACCTGGTATGCATTACCCCGATATGGATGCTTTACCAGAGCAAGATTATGCACATAGTGAGTGCGATGAATCACAGGCAAATCAGCTGTATGCAGATCCAACTATGGAACGGACTGAGTTCAGCTTCAAAGCCGCAGTGGAGGAAATTTTTAGGGTGTTAAGGCCCCTTCAGAATGCCCTCCACCTCCTGCTGCAATTACCGACTATAGGGTTACTGCGTCGGTCGATCTGGATGAAGGGGAAGAGATTCTATCCTTCCGCCTCCTTTCCCAGTCGACAAAATTAAGGAAATTAATGACCGCCTGTCGACACGTATAGGGGATCCAGGAAATGCTAAGGCGTTCTTTTCTGAAAGCCAAGTACCAGCGTCGTTTTCAGGTCGATGGTACAAAACTCACTCCGATGCGTTCAATACTGAGGTCCTGGCTCGGGATAAAATAGGGCAGCAGTCCATATGTCTGCGGCATTGTCTTATAAAGTGGACAAAACTGTGTTCAATGCCTCGTCCAAGCTGGTTCGAATGTAGTCGCTACATCTTCACTGTTAGACCTAGCCTCCCTAGCCATTTTCAGGATCGCTGAAAAATCTGGCAATGAACATGCTTGGGATTCGACGGCCCGGTTAGCTAGGGTTCTTAACAGGGCAGCTCACCATTCCATGGCCAATGCGCTGACTGCTTCTGCCAACCTAGACCTGATACGTCGTGACGCGTGTCTGAAGGGCACGTCGCTTAAAACCCATCATAAGCTGGCTAGATATGACCGACGCACATTTCACGTCCCTATCCCACGAGTAGCGGACATTCTCCGTTGTGCTTGTCGGGACTAGGCTTATCAGTTCCATGTCATACCTTTTGGCCTAAATTTAAGCACTTGGGCTAGTACCAAGGTTATGGGTTACGTCGTCACCCTGTTCCGCTCGACTTCATCTATTGCGTCGGCAGTATATTTGGATGACATCCTCCAGAAACATCTGTCAAGTTCTATTCTGCTCAAAGGCAGAAACGATCTTATATCACTTTACGTCATATAGGCTTTCTCGTGAACTGGATAAAGTTTGATCTCTGTCCAATCCGGATTTCGGTCCATCTGGGTGTGGAGTTTCTCCCGATCTGAATCTGGTAAGGCTTCCTCGAGTTTGCGATTATCCAGATAATTGCACTCGTAGAGTCCGTTTCCGACAGGATGCGCATTTTAGCGAGAGAGTTGCAGATCCTCGGATTATTCAATGCGGCAGCAGACTTGATCCCGATCAGCCGTCCTTTTATGCGCCCTTTACAAAGGACGTTGCTAGCGTAATTGCGCTCTTTTCAAGTCCCTTTGATCCCAGAAAACAGTCATGCTCAAGCCAGAGATACAATCATTCTTGAGTCAATGGCACAACCCCTGTAGGCTGTCCACAGGGATTACTCTGGAGATACCCCAAAGGGATAACGGTATGTTCCGCCACTAATACCTACGGTTGGGGTGCCCACCTGTTGCCGAACTTCGATACTGTCAGCGGCACGTGGGTGCCAGGGGCGAGCCCTTTCCACATCAACCTTTCAGAAATAACGGCTGTCATCAATGCCTTTCATTTCGGGCAGGATCAACTCTTATTACAAACTGCCCTTATTATGTCAGACAACATTGTGGTGGTGCCTTGCCTCAAAACAAGGGGACACCAATCACCAGACCTGTGCAATCTGAACTGGCAATTTCTACATTGGTTCGACAATCTCCACCTCAATGTACAATTCAGACACATTCTTGGCAGACTCAATGTCTTGGCTGACACTCTATCTAGTCATTCACACAGAATGGTCACTCCATCAATCGGACTTTCTTCCAATTGACACACTTTGGAGACGTCCGATGATTGATCTTTTGCAACATGATGGAATCGCAAGTTCTCCACCTTTCATCTCACAGGTTCCAGACCCAGAAGCTTGGGTCGTGGATGCTCGATCAATCACCTGGGAAGGGTTGTGGGCATTCTCCTACCCTCCCACGGTCTTGGTACTGGAATTAATCCAGAAGTTAAGGGGTCAGAATTGTCAGATGGTTCTGATTACCCCTCTCAGATGGAACAACTCCTGGGTCTCCGATCTACTCAATCTAGGCGATAGATCTACCCAGGAAGATTACAGTCAGCACAAGTATTCACAAGCAACCGCGGCCAGGGGTGTTCCACCCCTGTCCGGACCGTCTTTATGTTCAAGCTTGGCTCTTGTCCAGACAGCCTTGCAAGACAAACAATTTAAATCTTTGATTGCGGAGAGAATCTCGAGAGCAAGAAGGCCCTCTACTCTGAAGGTTTACGAGGGCAAGTGGCATGTTTTCAGAGACTGGTACCATATCATTCACATTGTTCCTCTGAGTGTCACAATCCCTCAACTGGCCAACTTTTCTCTGGCTTTTCGAGGAGAAACATCTGGCTCCAGTTATTCTCAAATGTTACCGCTCCATGATATCAGACACATTCCGCCATTCTGGTACATGTGCTATCAGCCATGACAAAGATTTGTCAGATCTTTAGACATTTAAAAAAAAAAAAAAAAAAAAAAAAAAATTTAATCGACTTATATCCCTCACCCTGTTTTCAAATGGAATCTGTCCTGGTTTTAACATGACTCAATTCAGACAGTATTGAGTCTTTAACCCACGATTAGTTAAAGCTACTATCATACAAATTGGGTTTCTTGATAGCCTTAGCTTCAGCATGCAGGGTGAGCGAGTTACATGTCCTTTCTAGTGACCCGAACTCTCTTCCGTTCCGATCAGAGGGTTTGATGGTCCTCTTGACGCAGCCAGGCTTCGTAGTCCAAAATAGATTACCATACATTGGCGATCAACGAGTCGTCATTAGCTCGCTTTCTTTATAGATAAGTCAGGATCAACAGCCATGTAAGATCCTGTTTGGGCACTCTAGCACCATTTCAATGCATAGGGGTGAGTCAGGTCACATACAAGCACCTCTTTTTTCTGGTGATAGCTGGGATATGAGACATCACCATTCAATCCATTGCTTCATGGCTATAGTGGGTTATACGCTCGGCGTACTCTGAGAATTCGCAAATCAGTCACCTTATAGAAGCTGTTGGCTGACATGCAGAGTCAACCTTCTACAGTTTTATCTTCAAGTTTGTACTCGCAGAGGCAAACATTGATTCTAGTAGGTCCGGTGTTGGGCAGCCCAGACGCCCACCAGACCCATGTGCAACAATCAGCACAGCCTATTAGCTTCGCTGGATTCGCCAGATAAATTTTCGTAGGTAAGAAGATTTCAATAACTATCTTCTTAACCGCATAAAAGGGTCACATATCACGTGACCCTGGGCTGTGTTGCTGATTGAAAATTAGGAGACCGGGTTATCATTCACATGGGGAATCCAACCATCATTCCCTAGAGGATACCCGGGGTGGAGGTCGGATGCTCCGCATTCCCTCCTCCTATTACTTATTCTCCTAAAGTAATGTGATTGGGGAACGTATTCAAAGGAGAAAGCAAATTTTTTAGTAAATTATGTTTCTCCGAGAATACTTACCCAATCACATTACTAAGTAACCCTCCCAACCACCCCGCCATGCGAGCATCCTCGTGTTTTATATATCGCTCAGCTTAAAAACTAAAGAAGCGACACCTAACGGGCGGCAAGGGGAGGTAATGGGCAAGAGTTATTGCCCTTTGTCTATATGACATAGACAGGAAAGACGAATTTTCGTCTTTTGGTAGGGCTGGATTCGCGAGGTAGCAGGCTAATATCCCTAAAGTAATGTGATTGGGTAAGTATTCTCGGAGAAACATAATTTACTAAAAAATTTGCTTTCTTTTTGTGCAGTCTTTGAAATTTTTTAATATTAATTTCTTTTTATAGTAATTATGAAACTTCACCATATCATACAGAACTCTTCAATAGTTACATTGTCTAATATACTTTGAAAATTCCAGGGTATTTCTTATTCATTAATATGGTTATTTTTGGATAGTTACTTGTGTCATAAACTTGTAATTATCCATAATGTTATCTTGTCCATCTGCCCATCCATATTTTTGTTACTGGCTCATTTTCACACTCGAAAGAAGTAAATGGTTTCTGCAAAAATAACTCAAATTCTCCATCATCATAAGTTGTTGGACTTTGTTGATAGCTTGCACTTGTAAGTTAAATGGTTATTTTTGGGACAAAAGATCATTGGTCTTTTTGACAAAACAAAAATATATTTTTGTACAATAACATTAGATGTTCACAATTTACAGCTATGTACCAGAATTTGTTGACTGGTTGCACATGGAATAGGGAAGACCCTTACAAATTTTGGGAACAAAAGGTCTTAGGTCAAGGTCACTGACAGAAGAAAAATGGTTTCAACACTTGAGCTTGAGTTCTCTATCCTTTACCGTTAACACATTTTGTGGATAGCTTGCTCTTGAGGGAAAGAAGAATCTTATCTATTTTGAGGTCAAAAAGTCAAGTCTTTACGATTGAAAGATGAAAAATTATTTCTGCACAGTTTGCCAATATGCTGTTGACTTTGTTCACCAGTCAAACTCTGAATAAACATAAGTTTGTATCATGGATACTTGTAATAAAGTTGCATTACACGCTTAGCCTCAGTAGTTTTATGGTAATACAGTTGCATTCATTACATGCTTAGCCTTATTATGGTAATACAGTTGCATTCATTACATGCTTAGCCTCATTATGGTAATACAGTTGCATTCATTACATGCTTAGCCTCAGTGGTTTCATGGTAATACAGTTGCATTCATTACACTCTTAGCCTCATTAGTTTTATTGTAATACAGTTGTATTCATTACATGCTTAGCCTCATTATGGTAATACAGTTGCATTCATTACATGCTTAGCCTCATTATGGTAATACAGTTGCATTCATTACACGCTTAGCCTCAGTAATTTTATGGTAATACAGTTGTATTCATTACATGCTTAGCCTCATTATGGTAATACAGTTGCATTCATTACATGCTTAGCCTCAGTAGTTTTATGGTAATACAGTTGCATTTATTGCATGCTTAGCCTCATTATGGTAATACAGTTGCATTCATTACACTCTTAGCCTCAGTAGTTTTATGGTAATACAGTTGCATTCATTACACGCTTAGCCTCAGTAGTTTTATGGTAATACAGTTGCATTCATTACACGCTTAGCCTCAGTAGTTTTATGGTAATACAGTTGCATTCATTACATGCTTAGCCTCAGTGGTTTTATGGTAATACAGTTGCATTCATTACACTCTTAGCCTCAGTAGTTTTATGGTAATACAGTTGTATTCATTACATGCTTAGCCTCAGTAGTTTTACGGTAATACAGTTGCGTTCATTACATGCTTAGCCTCATTATGGTAATACAGTTGCATTCATTACATGCTTAGCCTCATTATGGTAATACAGTTGCATTCATTACATGCTTAGCCTCATTATGGTAATACAGTTGCATTCGTTACATGCTTAGCCTCAGTAGTTTTATGGTAATACAGTTGTATTCATTACACTCTTAGCCTCAGTAGTTTTATGGTAATACAGTTGTATTCATTACATGCTTAGCCTCAGTAGTTTTACGGTAATACAGTTGCGTTCATTACATGCTTAGCCTCATTATGGTAATACAGTTGCATTCATTACATGCTTAGCCTCAGTATGGTAATTGTCAAGATTTCAGCCTTGAAATATTTTCTCATAAGAAAACATATTTGAGGAGTTAAACATTTTTTTCTTCTTTGTCAGTTAACACAGTATATGATTAACCTTTTAGCTTTAAATCAAGATTTTGTGATTTTACTTGATGCATATTACAAATCTTTGAAAACATTTTGTTCCTTAGTAAAATATTTGGTTATTTTTCCATAGATTGAATAAACTTTCAAACAGCCACTTCACATATGAATATACTACAGTGTAATAGACGCCTTAAAGAATGAACATATAAATAAACCTAGACTGGTTATGAACATACAAATAAACCGAGACTGGTTATGAACATATAAATAAAACTAGACTGGTTATGAACATATAAATAAAACTAGACTGGTTATGAACATATAAATAAAACTAGACTGGTTATGAACATATAAATAAACCTAGACTGGTTATGAACATACAAATAAACCGAGACTGGTTATGAACATATAAATAAACCTAGACTGGTTATGAACATATAAATAAAACTAGACTGGTTATGAACATATAAATAAAACTAGACTGGTTATGAACATATAAATAAACCTAGACTGGTTATGAACATATAAATAAACCTAGACTGTTTTTTTTCTTCCATCCAGGATGTTGTCACTGTTGGTGAGTTGCTGTTATGCTTGTGTATTTGTGATTACACTTGACTCAGATGTTTATTAAAGTCTAACATGACAGCATTTTCCATTTTGCAGTAATTATGTCTGCCATTTTGAAATATGAATAATGTATTAACTTTTCTTTGTCTTTATTTCATTTATTCCATCGTAAATAAGTTTAGTTTATTTCACTGGCACCATTGATACATACTAATCACTGCTTCCCAATTTGAATTATTTCATACATATTTTTGGATACATGTACATCAAATTAATTTCCAAATTTAAAAACGCCATCTCCTTATAGGAGGCAATATCAACCAATAACTATAGCAAGTGTGTTTTGATGGTCTATCATTTGATACATATGCAAATTCTATGGCATAGCAAATACATCTTCCAAATTTTATTTATCTCAATATTTCTAACTTAATTTATCCTAATCCATTTAGTAAAATATTTGTGACTCTCCTCTGAGTACTTGATAGTTATTTAAATGGAGTTTTAGATATTCTACCCTGTCAAGCATCCATCTTATACTTAAACCTATTTCAGGCACAAATTTGGTACGCAAGATAACAATAAACATTGAATGCCATATCTGTCTTGCCCCAATTCATTATGTGTTCTGTGACCAGGTTTTGTTCTATGGTATATATATATATATATATATATATATATATATATATATATATATATATATATATATATATATATATATATATATATATATATATACATACATACTCAGCTTCTTTCACTTGTTCACTTAGTTCTTTGGTATGTCTCTTTGTTAACTCTAATTGTATTTTTTCACTGATGATCTTTAGAATCTTCAATATATAATAAAAACATTCATTAAAAAAATTGGAGTTAGTATTTTCCTACAGACCTTGTTAGGATGGCACCACACCATATCCTGTATTTGTTAATTTTCGTACCCTTTAATTTTTCATGCACCATCAAGCCATAAAAATAATAATTAAATCTATCATAATTTTTCGTACACAAAATTTTTTGGGGTGGTTTTTCTATTATTTTTTTGTACATAAAACGATCTACTGTGAAGATTTACTTTTGCCAGTTATAAAAAGAAAAGTACTGCCCTTTAAATTTTACAGCTAAGAATAAGAGATAAAATCAGTTTACATTGCATTTTTCTTTATATATTATTTTTATTTCATTTTGTTAAAATTGAAGATAGGTTCCCATTTCAAATGGATTAAAAAAGTTTGATTTAGGTTTATGAAATAACCAGGGTATTGTTTTGCCATGCAAGTTATTAGCAGTGACTAACTTTGATCAGGTTCTTAAATGAGGCATCCAATAGGGAAATAAGAGATTCATGCAATAGAACAATTGCCTTTTATAATCATGCATGAATGTCATTGATAACTGAGGCATCCAATAGGAAATAAGAGATTCATGCAATAAAACAATTGCCTTTTATAATCATGCATGTATGTCATTGATAACTGAGGCGTCCAATAGGGAAATAAGAGTTTCATGCAATAAAACAATTGCCTTTTATAAGCATGCATATATGTCATTGATAACTGAGGCATCCAATAGGGATGCAATATTCATGCAATCAAACAATTGCCTTTTATGCAATAAAACAATTGCCTTTTATAATCATGCATGTATGTCATTGATAACTGAGGCATCCAATAGGGAAATAAGAGATTCATGCAATAAAACAATCGCCTTTTATAATCATGCATGTATGTCATTGATAACTGAGGCATCCAATAGGGAAATAAGAGATTCATGCAATAGAACAATTGCCTTTTATAATCATGCATGAATGTCATTGATAACTGAGGCATACAATAGGGAAATAAGAGATTCATGCAATAAAACAATTGCCTTTTATAATCATGCATGTATGTCATTGATAACTGAGGCATCCAATAGGGAAATAAGAGATTCATGCAATAAAACAATTGCCTTTTATAATCATGCATGAATGTCATTGATAAATGAGGCATCCAATAGGGAAATAAGAGATTCATGCAATATATATAACAATCAACGATTATAATCATGCATGTATGTCATTGACAATTTATTTATTTCATTATTGTATTTCACGACACATTTTTATGTTTTTATCTGCACCATGTTTCAAACGGCGTCCGAAAACTACTGATGTATCACAAAGGCAAACCGACCAATTTATTCTTGCCGAGGATATATGGTATAATTCCTTATGAAAAATATAAATGTTTGTTTTCTCAGTGAAACACAAGCCCAAATTATCTGTTATCTTTACTTAAATGTGTATCTGAGGCATCTAATAATGAAAATAAAATTAATAAATATTCACCAGTTATAAGTGTGTAGAAAGCAATTTGCTCAACCTACTCGGAAAGGGAATTTGTTTTGTTAACCGAAAATCTATTTACATGCGTCATATTGCCCTTCTTCGTCTTTTCTATCGGCGAGAAAATATAATGAGTGATGTATTTTTTCCGTTGTTGTCATTACAATATATATTCATTAACAGCTCGACAACATCGTTAATTAGCGCTTTTCGTTACGTCAGTGAAACTAAGAAACGCGCGCATTTTAAAATGAGCTCTGAAGCCATTTGCGTTTATTTATCCAATGAAAATAATATCACATTACAGAAAGACGCGAAGACTACATACCACTGGGCAATGAATCTTATTGTCTCAATATGGTAATGCAGTAAACACTGTTAAAACCCAGTTGGTTTTAATCATAAATGCAAAAATCACAGACTCGGTGAGTTCGAGTTATATATAGTCATTATTAAGTATCTTCAAACCCCTGTGAAAAGAAAAGGATTTTATAACGCCAACATCTAAATGCACTGAACCACGAAACAAAAAGCAGAAAATTGGACCTGGATGGCCCAGAAAAAATGAAGATAAAGCCAATCACCTGTCTGTTACCGCAATTACTGAGATCGCCAATGTAAAGATGCTGCTGAACTACACAGATCAAATATTGATGCAGCTAATAATGCCATCATACCAAAATATACTGTTGAAAAGGACCCCACTGTTGCTGACAAATTTCCTGAGCCTGCGGTAAGTAGACAAGCTGGACTACAATAAGGACATGAGGGACAGGGCCCTGCAGCGTGGAATGAATTGCGCATTGAAATTAGACAGTGCTCCCTTTCAAGAGTGCTCTTAAAACTCACCTTTTTCATTTTTTATGTTTTCTAATTTCATGGTGTTTTGTAGTCATATTATTATAGATCTAAAGCGCTTAGAGCTTCTAAAGAATTGGCGCTATACAAAGTCATTATTATTATTATTATTATTATTATTATTATTATTATTATTATTATTATTGTTATTATCATTATTATTGTTATTATTATTTATTATTATTATTATTAGTAGTAGTAGTAGTAGTAGTAGTAGTATATAAGCCAGTTTCCTGGTATCGCAGTCACCAATAAGAAAAAAGTATAAGAAATAGGACATTAACGGTAGCATAAGAATTGTAGAAGAGGCAAAATTATGTGGAATTAGGCCTGTAACGTGGGTGCTGGCGGGTTATCAAAGTGTTATTAGTACAATATTGCACAAGGCCTGGTCAGAGGTATTGCGCAACTTGGAAAACAACACTTGAAGACCGCCTCCCACTAATTGTCGTTATCTAGAAGATGATCGCTACGGTGTAATATGCCCGGTCAGTGAATATAGTAATCTGAGATGGTACTTTGAACAAGACAATACACGAGCCCCCGTAAAGATAAAATATGAATTTAATTAAAAATACAATTAAGAAAAGAATGACACTGTGAATTACAATTTCTCTCTTTCTGAATACACTTAGTTTAGAAAAAATACAAATGCCGAAGCTTTAAAATACTGGATACATTCATAAGAATCCAAACACTAATGAAAATAAATGAAGTTAGCCATTAATACTGAGAGTAAATTTCATCAAGGAATCGAATGTTCATTTAACATTGGACTGTTGGGTGATTCAACATGACCTTTTTCGTCGACTGGTTTTTCTTTCTTTTCCCTGCGTGCGTCCGTCTTCAGCTTGCCCTTGGATTGAACTTATTCCACACTCTGACTTCTTTTTTCTTTTTTCCTCTTTTCCTTTTGACTTCTCGCTGATTCTCTCTCTTGCCCAAAATAAACTATTGCCTTTGACTTCTCGCTGATTCTTACTCTTGCCAAAGTAAACTATTTTTCCTTGCAAAAGAAAAGGGTAAAACGCCCTAAGTATCTCGTTACTTCCAGAGTTGCGATTGTTCGTCCGTCTTCATGTTCGAACAAATAGAACTTACTATCAGTGTTATCATTTATACGGCTAACAAATTCTATACATGTTTTCAGATCAATAGAGCTATACTGCTAATTATCGACATCAGAATTCGGGAAAGTCATATATTCCCGTAAATCATTACGTAAAGTGAGGCAATATATCATAACACACAAACCATATTTACAAATATGATAAAATCAAATTAATGTAACACTTTCCAGTCATAAATGTACCCGGTGGGTTTTCTACACCACCCCTTTCACCTACCTAAGTATATAAGGAAAAATGCTAATTCAGAATTCAAAATACATTATTAAATCACTGTAAAACCGACTATCCACACAAAATATGAACACATCGTGCATCTGTAACAAAGCAACATATCAAAGTACGTTATTAAATCAAAGTAATACTGAACTAGTTGTATCGTAGTATCGATACATTATGCATCTAAGACAAAGATAAACAGCATATACATTACATCGTGATAAAGGTGAATTTGAGTTAAATACCTTGTGTTTCTGGCGTCTTACAATCGTTCCACATTCAGTTCCCTGGAACCAATTTTACGAAGTCGCAGAGAAATTTTTAGACTGACTAACCTCGTTTGATACATAGTATATATTCCCCGATTCTGGAGTCTGACACACCCCCTTTCCCTATGCATTCGCCCAATCGGAATAAATGCTATTCTTACTGACCTTATGGAAACCGTCTATCAAGATGCCAAAAATGCCACTTAGGATCGAAATATCACCTTATCATTTGTCTCAATCATTTTTGAAAGCTCTACGTGAGTAATCCCATAATTTCACGTGTCAAACACTCAGTCCGTTTTCACTTTAATTATTGTACCAAGTCTGACCAAGTTAAGAAAACATTTTTTCCGTTCCAACTCTCCTCCAAGACAATTGATTGTCGGCTAGCCTACGAATTAATTACTGGATGTCACTGACGAAAAATTTGGCACTTGACAAGACCCATATCTTCAAGTACTGGGAAGGAGCAAGCCGGCCGACACTTGATGTATTCGCATGGGAAGGAGCAGGCCGGCCGACATTTGATGTATTCGCATGAGAAGGAGCAGGACATTGTTTCCTGGTTATTCTGTACGCGCTGCATCATGTGCCTGTAACAATTTTTATCTTCTATATCCTGTATGCGTTGCATCACGTGCCTGTAACAATGTTATCTTGTTTATTCTGTATGCGCTGAATCACGTGCCTGTAACAATTTTATCTTCTATATCCTGTACGTGCCTGTAACAATGTTATCTTGTTTATCTGTATGCGCTGAATCACGTGCCTGTAACAATTTTATCCTGGTTATTCTGTATGGGCTGCATCACGTGACTGTAACAATTAAGATGTTGTACAAATGTATGCTACTGCAGTTATTAGGAGGAAAATCCAAAGTTTCAGGGCTCAAGAGGACGGGTTTCTGAATTTTTCTGGCGAAATAGACTCGCACTGAGATGCAGAACTTCATTATCACAAAACTACCCCGAGACCTAGAGGAAGAAATAGACTGCTTTGCCAGATATTTAGGAAGGCTGCGAGAGGATGATGAATTTGATGAACATTTAATCGGAAATATGGACGAAACGCCAGTGTATTTCGACTTGGTTCCAGGGAAATTAATTGATAAAGTCGGAACGAGAGAGGTGCGTATTTGAGGTACCGGCAGTGAGAAACGTCATTTTAAATGTGTTTTGACATGCCTGGGTATCTGGTGACTTGTTGCCACCGATGATAATCTTTAACTTAAAAGAATTCGAAAATCCCAATGGGAGTTGCTGTGAAATTTCAACAAAATGTATGGATGGATGAACACCTAATGTTAGATTATTTTGATGAAGGTTGGAAAATACACACGAAGCGCCCAGCTTCTCTCCTAATGTTGGATTTACTAAGTGGCAATTTGACTGATGGAGGAGAAAACTCCATGAACAAATCCAGAACAACAATGACAGTATTTCTCGGTAAATGCATAATTAAACTATAGCCACAAATGTATATCTAAAAAAAAGCCTTTCAAGGGACTGCTGTGGAAAAAATGGTCAACGTAAACAAAAGACCAGGCTTCCAAAATTCACTGACGTCATTTCAAGTTTTTTCGGGGGGGGGGGGGGGGGGGGGAGAGGGGAAGCTACATATATTGGCTGCATCAATTTACAGCACCTGTCCCCCCCCCCCAACCTTTCCCAATTTCGTCCCTGTCAAAAATATTGCAACTAGGGAGGCTGGTGAGGCGGCAGCCGAACTAATTAAAGCGCCTTCAAATCAGTTGATGAAGACTGGATTTTTGAAGCCAGTGAAGAATTAAAGAAGAAAAAAGACATGAAAATCAGTAGCTTCAAAGTTACTGGTCTTTCAAATGGACCAATACATATGGAGTGACAATGCAGCTTTTAAATGGACCAATACATAAGGAGTGACAATGCAGCTCTCAAATGGACCAATACATAAGGAGTGACAATGCAGCTTTCAAATGGACCAATACATAAGGAGTGACAATGCAGCTTTCAAATGGACCAATACATAAGGAGTGACAATGCAGCTTTCAAATGGACCAATAATACATAAGGAGTGACAATGCAGCTTTCAAATGGACCAATACATCAGGTGTGACAATACAGCTTTCAAATGGACCAATAATACATAAGGAGTGACAATGCAGCTTTCAAATGGACCAATACATAAGGAGTGACAATGCAGCTTTCAAATGGACCAATAATACATAAGGAGTGACAATGCAGCTTTCAAATGGACCAATACATAAGGTGTGACAATACAGCTTTCAAATGGACCAATAATACATAAGGAGTGACAATGCAGCTTTCAAATGGACCAATACATAAGGAGTGACAATGCAGCTTTCAAATGGACCAATAATACATAAGGAGTGACAATGCAGCTTTCAAATGAACCAATACATAAGGAGTGACAATGCAGCTTTCAAATGGACCAATACATAAGGAGTGACAATGCAGCTTTCAAATGGACCAATACATAAGGAGTGACAATGCAGCTTTCAAATGGACCAATAATACATAAGGAGTGACAATGCAGCTTTCAAATGGACCAATACATAAGGTGTGACAATACAGCTTTCAAATGGACCAATCATACATAAGGAGTGACAATGCAGCTTTCAAATGGACCAATACATAAGGAGTGACAATGCAGCTTTCAAATGGACCAATAATACATAAGGAGTGACAATGCAGCTTTCAAATGGAACAATACATAAGGAGTGACAATGCAGCTTTCAAATGGACCAATACATAAGGAGTGACAATGCAGCTTTCAAATGGACCAGTAATACATAAGGAGTGACAATGCAGCTTTTAAATGGACCAATACATAAGGAGTGACAATGCAGCTTTCAAATGGACCAATACATAAGGAGTGACAATGCAGCTTTCAAATGGACCAATACATAAGGTGTGACAATGCAGCTTTCAAATGGACCAATAATACATAAGGAGTGAAATGCAGCTTTCAAATGGACCAATACATAAGGAGTGACAATGCAGCTTTCAAATGGACCAATAATACATAAGGAGTGACAATGCAGCTTTCAAATGGACTAATACATAAGGTGTGACAATACAGCTTTCAAGTGGACCAATAATACATAAGGAGTGACAATGCAGCTTTCAAATGGACCAATACATAAGGAGTGACAATGTAGCTTTCAAATGGACCAGTAATACATAAGGAGTGACAATGCAGCTTTTAAATGGACCAATACATAAGGAGTGACAATGCAGCTTTCAAATGGACCAATACATAAGGAGTGACAATGCAGCTTTCAAATGGACCAATACATAAGGAGTGACAATGCAGCTTTCAAATGGACCAATAATACATAAGATGTGACAATGCAGCTTTTAAATGGACCAAAACATAAGGAGTGACAATGCAGCTTTCAAATGGACCAATACATAAGGAGTGACAATGCAGCTTTCAAATGGACCAATGCATAAGGTGTGACAATGCAGCTTTCAAATGGACCAATAATACATAAGGAGTGACAATGCAGCTTTCAAATGGACCAATACATAAGGAGTGACAATGCAGCTTTCAAATGGACCAATAATACATAAGGAGTGACATTGCAGCTTTCAAATGGACCAATACATAAGGTGTGACAATACAGCTTTCAAATGGACCAATAATACATAAGGAGTGACAATGCAGCTTTCAAATGGACCAATACATAAGGAGTGACAATGCAGCTTTCAAATGGACCAGTAATACATAAGGAGTGACAATGCAGCTTTTAAATGGACCAATACATAAGGAGTGACAATGCAGCTTTCAAATGGACCAATACATAAGGAGTGACAATGCAGCTTTCAAATGGACCAATACAAAAGGAGTGACAATGCAGCTTTCAAATGGACCAATACATAAGGAGTGACAATGCAGCTTTCAAATGGACCAATAATACATAAGGAGTGACAATGCAGCTTTCAAATGGACCAATAATACATAAGGAGTGACAATGCAGCTTTCAAATGGACCAATACATAAGGAGTGACAATACAGCTTTCAAATGGACCAATACATAAGGAGCTTTCAAATGGACCAATAATACATAAGGAGTGACAATGCAGCTTTCAAATGGACCGGTAATACATAAGGAGTGACAATGCAGCTTTCAAATGGACCAATAATACATAAAGAGTGACAATGCAGCTTTCAAATGGACCAGTAATACATAAGGAGTGACAATGCAGCTTTCAAATGGACCAATGCATAAGGAGTGACAATACAGCTTTCAAATAGACCAATAATACATAAGGAGTGACAATGCAGCTTTCAAATGGACCAATACATAAGGTGTGACAATGCAGCTTTCAAATGGACCAATAATACATAAGGAGTGACAATGCAGCTTTCAAATGGACCAATACATAAGGTGTGACAATACAGCTTTCAAATGGACCAATACATATGGAGTGACAATGCAGCTTTTAAATGGACCAATACATAAGGAGTGACAATGCAGCTTTCAAATGGACCAATACATAAGGAGTGACAATGCAGCTTTCAAATGGACCAATACATAAGGAGTGACAATGCAGCTTTCAAATGGACCAATACATAAGGAGTGACAATGCAGCTTTCAAATGGACCAATAATACATAAGGAGTGACAATGCAGCTTTCAAATGGACCAATACATCAGGTGTGACAATACAGCTTTCAAATGGACCAATAATACATAAGGAGTGACAATGCAGCTTTCAAATGGACCAATACATAAGGAGTGACAATGCAGCTTTCAAATGGACCAATAATACATAAGGAGTGACAATGCAGCTTTCAAATGGACCAATACATAAGGTGTGACAATGCAGCTTTCAAATGGACCAATAATACATAAGGAGTGACAATGCAGCTTTCAAATGGACCAATACATAAGGAGTGACAATGCAGCTTTCAAATGGACCAATAATACATAAGGAGTGACAATGCAGCTTTCAAATGGACCAATACATAAGGAGTGACAATGCAGCTTTCAAATGGACCAATACATAAGGAGTGACAATGCAGCTTTCAAATGGACCAATACATAAGGAGTGACAATGCAGCTTTCAAATGGACCAATAATACATAAGGAGTGACAATGCAGCTTTCAAATGGACCAATACATAAGGTGTGACAATACAGCTTTCAAATGGACCAATCATACATAAGGAGTGACAATGCAGCTTTCAAATGGACCAATACATAAGGAGTGACAATGCAGCTTTCAAATGGACCAATAATACATAAGGAGTGACAATGCAGCTTTCAAATGGAACAATACATAAGGAGTGACAATGCAGCTTTCAAATGGACCAATACATAAGGAGTGACAATGCAGCTTTCAAATGGACCAGTAATACATAAGGAGTGACAATGCAGCTTTTAAATGGACCAATACATAAGGAGTGACAATGCAGCTTTCAAATGGACCAATACATAAGGAGTGACAATGCAGCTTTCAAATGGACCAATACATAAGGTGTGACAATGCAGCTTTCAAATGGACCAATAATACATAAGGAGTGAAATGCAGCTTTCAAATGGACCAATACATAAGGAGTGACAATGCAGCTTTCAAATGGACCAATAATACATAAGGAGTGACAATGCAGCTTTCAAATGGACTAATACATAAGGTGTGACAATACAGCTTTCAAGTGGACCAATAATACATAAGGAGTGACAATGCAGCTTTCAAATGGACCAATACATAAGGAGTGACAATGTAGCTTTCAAATGGACCAGTAATACATAAGGAGTGACAATGCAGCTTTTAAATGGACCAATACATAAGGAGTGACAATGCAGCTTTCAAATGGACCAATACATAAGGAGTGACAATGCAGCTTTCAAATGGACCAATACATAAGGAGTGACAATGCAGCTTTCAAATGGACCAATAATACATAAGGAGTGACAATGCAGCTTTTAAATGGACCAAAACATAAGGAGTGACAATGCAGCTTTCAAATGGACCAATACATAAGGAGTGACAATGCAGCTTTCAAATGGACCAATACATAAGGTGTGACAATGCAGCTTTCAAATGGACCAATAATACATAAGGAGTGACAATGCAGCTTTCAAATGGACCAATACATAAGGAGTGACAATGCAGCTTTCAAATGGACCAATAATACATAAGGAGTGACATTGCAACTTTCAAATGGACCAATACATAAGGAGTGACAATACAGCTTTCAAATGGACCAATAATACATAAGGAGTGACAATGCAGCTTTCAAATGGACCAATACATAAGGAGTGACAATGCAGCTTTCAAATGGACCAATAATACATAAGGAGTGACAATGCAGCTTTTAAATGGACCAATACATAAGGAGTGACAATGCAGCTTTCAAATGGACCAATACATAAGGAGTGACAATGCAGCTTTCAAATGGACCAATACAAAAGGAGTGACAATGCAGCTTTCAAATGGACCAATACATAAGGAGTGACAATGCAGCTTTCAAATGGACCAATACATAAAGGAGTGACAATGCAGCTTTCAAATGGACCAATAATACATAAGGAGTGACAATGCAGCTTTCAAATGGACCAATAATATATAAGGAGTGACAATGCAGCTTTCAAATGGACCAATACATAAGGAGTGACAATACAGCTTTCAAATGGACCAATACATAAGGAGCTTTCAAATGGACCAATAATACATAAGGAGTGACAATGCAGCTTTCAAATGGACCGGTAATACATAAGGAGTGACAATGCAGCTTTCAAATGGACCAATAATACATAAGGAGTGACAATGCAGCTTTCAAATGGACCAGTAATACATAAGGAGTGACAATGCAGCTTTCAAATGGACCAATGCATAAGGAGTGACAATACAGCTTTCAAATAGACCAATAATACATAAGGAGTGACAATGCAGCTTTCAAATGGACCAATACATAAGGTGTGACAATGCAGCTTTCAAATGGACCAATAATACATAAGGAGTGACAATGCAGCTTTCAAATGGACCAATACATAAGGTGTGACAATGCAGCTTTCAAATGGACCAATACATAAGGAGTGACAATGCAGATTTCAAATGGACCAATAATACATAAGGAGTGACAATGCAGCTTTCAAATGGACCAATACATAAGGAGTGACAATACAGCTTTCAAATGGACCAATACATAAGGAGTGACAATACAGCTTTCAAATGGACCAATACACAAGGAGTGACAATGCAGCTTTCAAATGGACCAATACATAAGGAGTGACAATGCAGCTTTCAAATGGACCAATAGATAAGGTGTGACAATGCAGCTTTCAAATGGACCAATACATAAGGAGTGACAATACAGCTTTCAAATGGACCAATACATAAGGAGTGACAATGCAGCTTTCAAATGGACCAATACATAAGGAGTGACAATGCAGCTTTCAAATGGACCAATACATAAGGAGTGACAATGCAGCTTTCAAATGGACCAATACATAAGGAGTGACAATGCAGCTTTCAAATGGACCAATACATAAGGAGTGACAATGCAGCTTTCAAATGGACCAATACATAAGGTGTGACAATGCAGCTTTCAAATGGACCAATAATACATAAGGAGTGACAATGCAGCTTTCAAATGGACCAATACATAAGGAGTGACAATGCAGCTTTCAAATGGACCAATAATACATAAGGAGTGACAATGCAGCTTTCAAATGGACCAATACATAAGGTGTGACAATACAGCTTTCAAATGGACCAATAATACATAAGGAGTGACAATGCAGCTTTCAAATGGACCAATACATAAGGAGTGACAATGCAGCTTTCAAATGGACCAGTAATACATAAGGAGTGACAATGCAGCTTTTAAATGGACCAATACATAAGGAGTGACAATGCAGCTTTCAAATGGACCAATCCATAAGGAGTGACAATGCAGCTTTCAAATGGACCAGTAATACATAAGGAGTGATAATGCAGCTTTTAAATGGATCAATACATAAGGAGTGACAATGCAGCTTTCAAATGGACCAATACATAAGGTGTGACAATGCAGCCTTTAAATGGACCAATAATACATAAGGAGTGACAATGCAGCTTTCAAATGGACCAATACATAAGGAGTGACAATGAAGCTTTCAAATGGACCAATAATACATAAGGAGTGACAATGCAGCTTTCAAATGGACCAATACATAAGGTGTGACAATACAGCTTTCAAATGGACCAATAATACATAAGGAGTGACAATGCAGCTTTCAAATGGACCAATACATAAGGAGTGACAATGCAGCTTTCAAATGGACCAGTAATACATAAGGAGTGACAATGCAGCTTTTAAATGGACCAATACATAAGGAGTGACAATGCAGCTTTCAAATGGACCAATAATACATAAGGAGTGACAATGCAGCTTTCAAATGGATCAATACATAAGGTGTGACAATGCAGCTTTCAGATGGACCAATAATACATAAGGAGTGACAATGCAGCTTTCAAATGGACCAATACATAAGGTGTGACAATACAGCTTTCAAATGGACCAATGCATAAGGAGTGACAATACAGCTTTCAAATAGACCAATAATACATAAGGAGTGACAATGCAGCTTTCAAATGGACCGGTAATACATAAGGAGTGACAATGCAGCTTTCAAATGGACCAATAATACATAAAGAGTGACAATGCAGCTTTCAAATGGACCAGTAATACATAAGGAGTGACAATGCAGCTTTCAAATGGACCAATGCATAAGGAGTGACAATACAGCTTTCAAATAGACCAATAATACATAAGGAGTGACAATGCAGCTTTCAAATGGACCAATACATAAGGTGTGACAATGCAGCTTTCAAATGGACCAATAATACATAAGGAGTGACAATGCAGCTTTCAAATGGACCAATACATAAGGTGTGACAATACAGCTTTCAAATGGACCAATACATATGGAGTGACAATGCAGCTTTTAAATGGACCAATACATAAGGAGTGACAATGCAGCTTTCAAATGGACCAATACATAAGGAGTGACAATGCAGCTTTCAAATGGACCAATACATAAGGAGTGACAATGCAGCTTTCAAATGGACCAATACATAAGGAGTGACAATGCAGCTTTCAAATGGACCAATAATACATAAGGAGTGACAATGCAGCTTTCAAATGGACCAATACATCAGGTGTGACAATACAGCTTTCAAATGGACCAATAATACATAAGGAGTGACAATGCAGCTTTCAAATGGACCAATACATAAGGAGTGACAATGCAGCTTTCAAATGGACCAATAATACATAAGGAGTGACAATGCAGCTTTCAAATGGACCAATACATAAGGTGTGACAATACAGCTTTCAAATGGACCAATAATACATAAGGAGTGACAATGCAGCTTTCAAATGGACCAATACATAAGGAGTGACAATGCAGCTTTCAAATGGACCAATAATACATAAGGAGTGACAATGCAGCTTTCAAATGGACCAATACATAAGGAGTGACAA
Organism: Unio delphinus; assembly: GCA_029339505.1. NCBI lineage: Eukaryota > Metazoa > Mollusca > Bivalvia > Unionida > Unionidae > Unio > Unio delphinus. Next base: position 3,970,482 of record JAQISU010000014.1, read on the forward strand.
TGCAGCTTTCAAATGGACCAATACATAAGGAGTGACAATGCAGCTTTCAAATGGACCAATACATAAGGAGTGACAATGCAGCTTTCAAATGGACCAATAATACATAAGGAGTGACAATGCAGCTTTCAAATGGACCAATACATAAGGTGTGACAATACAGCTTTGAAATGGACCAATCATACATAAGGAGTGACAATGCAGCTTTCAAATGGACCAATACATAAGGAGTGACAATGCAGCTTTCAAATGGACCAATAATACATAAGGAGTGACAATGCAGCTTTCAAATGGAACAATACATAAGGAGTGACAATGCAGCTTTCAAATGGACCAATACATAAGGAGTGACAATGCAGCTTTCAAATGGACCAGTAATACATAAGGAGTGACAATGCAGCTTTTAAATGGACCAATACATAAGGAGTGACAATGCAGCTTTCAAATGGACCAATACATAAGGAGTGACAATGCAGCTTTCAAATGGACCAATACATAAGGTGTGACAATGCAGCTTTCAAATGGACCAATAATACATAAGGAGTGAAATGCAGCTTTCAAATGGACCAATACATAAGGAGTGACAATGCAGCTTTCAAATGGACCAATAATACATAAGGAGTGACAATGCAGCTTTCAAATGGACTAATACATAAGGTGTGACAATACAGCTTTCAAGTGGACCAATAATACATAAGGAGTGACAATGCAGCTTTCAAATGGACCAATACATAAGGAGTGACAATGTAGCTTTCAAATGGACCAGTAATACATAAGGAGTGACAATGCAGCTTTTAAATGGACCAATACATAAGGAGTGACAATGCAGCTTTCAAATGGACCAATACATAAGGAGTGACAATGCAGCTTTCAAATGGACCAATACATAAGGAGTGACAATGCAGCTTTCAAATGGACCAATAATACATAAGGAGTGACAATGCAGCTTTTAAATGGACCAAAACATAAGGAGTGACAATGCAGCTTTCAAATGGACCAATACATAAGGAGTGACAATGCAGCTTTCAAATGGACCAATACATAAGGTGTGACAATGCAGCTTTCAAATGGACCAATAATACATAAGGAGTGACAATGCAGCTTTCAAATGGACCAATACATAAGGAGTGACAATGCAGCTTTCAAATGGACCAATAATACATAAGGAGTGACATTGCAACTTTCAAATGGACCAATACATAAGGAGTGACAATACAGCTTTCAAATGGACCAATAATACATAAGGAGTGACAATGCAGCTTTCAAATGGACCAATACATAAGGAGTGACAATGCAGCTTTCAAATGGACCAATAATACATAAGGAGTGACAATGCAGCTTTTAAATGGACCAATACATAAGGAGTGACAATGCAGCTTTCAAATGGACCAATACATAAGGAGTGACAATGCAGCTTTCAAATGGACCAATACAAAAGGAGTGACAATGCAGCTTTCAAATGGACCAATACATAAGGAGTGACAATGCAGCTTTCAAATGGACCAATACATAAAGGAGTGACAATGCAGCTTTCAAATGGACCAATAATACATAAGGAGTGACAATGCAGCTTTCAAATGGACCAATAATATATAAGGAGTGACAATGCAGCTTTCAAATGGACCAATACATAAGGAGTGACAATACAGCTTTCAAATGGACCAATACATAAGGAGCTTTCAAATGGACCAATAATACATAAGGAGTGACAATGCAGCTTTCAAATGGACCGGTAATACATAAGGAGTGACAATGCAGCTTTCAAATGGACCAATAATACATAAGGAGTGACAATGCAGCTTTCAAATGGACCAGTAATACATAAGGAGTGACAATGCAGCTTTCAAATGGACCAATGCATAAGGAGTGACAATACAGCTTTCAAATAGACCAATAATACATAAGGAGTGACAATGCAGCTTTCAAATGGACCAATACATAAGGTGTGACAATGCAGCTTTCAAATGGACCAATAATACATAAGGAGTGACAATGCAGCTTTCAAATGGACCAATACATAAGGTGTGACAATGCAGCTTTCAAATGGACCAATACATAAGGAGTGACAATGCAGATTTCAAATGGACCAATAATACATAAGGAGTGACAATGCAGCTTTCAAATGGACCAATACATAAGGAGTGACAATACAGCTTTCAAATGGACCAATACATAAGGAGTGACAATACAGCTTTCAAATGGACCAATACATAAGGAGTGACAATGCAGCTTTCAAATGGACCAATACATAAGGAGTGACAATGCAGCTTTCAAATGGACCAATAGATAAGGTGTGACAATGCAGCTTTCAAATGGACCAATACATAAGGAGTGACAATACAGCTTTCAAATGGACCAATACATAAGGAGTGACAATGCAGCTTTCAAATGGACCAATACATAAGGAGTGACAATGCAGCTTTCAAATGGACCAATACATAAGGAGTGACAATGCAGCTTTCAAATGGACCAATACATAAGGAGTGACAATGCAGCTTTCAAATGGACCAATACATAAGGAGTGACAATGCAGCTTTCAAATGGACCAATACATAAGGTGTGACAATGCAGCTTTCAAATGGACCAATAATACATAAGGAGTGACAATGCAGCTTTCAAATGGACCAATACATAAGGAGTGACAATGCAGCTTTCAAATGGACCAATAATACATAAGGAGTGACAATGCAGCTTTCAAATGGACCAATACATAAGGTGTGACAATACAGCTTTCAAATGGACCAATAATACATAAGGAGTGACAATGCAGCTTTCAAATGGACCAATACATAAGGAGTGACAATGCAGCTTTCAAATGGACCAGTAATACATAAGGAGTGACAATGCAGCTTTTAAATGGACCAATACATAAGGAGTGACAATGCAGCTTTCAAATGGACCAATCCATAAGGAGTGACAATGCAGCTTTCAAATGGACCAGTAATACATAAGGAGTGATAATGCAGCTTTTAAATGGATCAATACATAAGGAGTGACAATGCAGCTTTCAAATGGACCAATACATAAGGTGTGACAATGCAGCCTTTAAATGGACCAATAATACATAAGGAGTGACAATGCAGCTTTCAAATGGACCAATACATAAGGAGTGACAATGAAGCTTTCAAATGGACCAATAATACATAAGGAGTGACAATGCAGCTTTCAAATGGACCAATACATAAGGTGTGACAATACAGCTTTCAAATGGACCAATAATACATAAGGAGTGACAATGCAGCTTTCAAATGGACCAATACATAAGGAGTGACAATGCAGCTTTCAAATGGACCAGTAATACATAAGGAGTGACAATGCAGCTTTTAAATGGACCAATACATAAGGAGTGACAATGCAGCTTTCAAATGGACCAATAATACATAAGGAGTGACAATGCAGCTTTCAAATGGATCAATACATAAGGTGTGACAATGCAGCTTTCAGATGGACCAATAATACATAAGGAGTGACAATGCAGCTTTCAAATGGACCAATACATAAGGTGTGACAATACAGCTTTCAAATGGACCAATACATAAGGAGTGACAATGCAGCTTTCAAATGGACCAATAATACATAAGGAGTGACAATGCAGCTTTCAAATGGACCAATACATAAGGAGTGACAATGCAGCTTTCAAATGGACCAATACATAAGGGGTGACAATGCAGCTTTCAAATGGACCAATACATAAGGAGTGACAATGCAGCTTTCAAATGGACCAATACATAAGGAGTGACAATACAGCTTTCAAATGGACCAATAATACATAAGGAGTGACAATACAGCTTTCAAATGGACCAATAATACATAAGGAGTGACAATGCAGCTTTCAAATTGACCAATACATAAGGAGTGACAATGCAGCTTTCAAATGGACCAATACATAAGGAGTGACAATGCAGCTTTCAAATGGACCAATACATAAGGAATGAAAATGCAGCTTTCAAATGGACCAATACATAAGGAGTGACAATACAGCTTTCAAATGGACCAATACATAAGGAGTGACAATACAGCTTTCAAATGGACCAATACATAAGGAGTGACAATGCAGCTTTCAAATGGACCAATACATAAGGAGTGACAATGCAGCTTTCAAATGGACCAATAATACATAAGGAGTGACAATGCAGCTTTCAAATGGACCAATAATAGATAAGGAGTGACAATGCAGCTTTCAAATGGACCAATACATAAGGAGTGACAATACAGCTTTCAAATGGACCAATACATAAGGAGCTTTCAAATGGACCAATAATACATAAGGAGTGACAACGCAGCTTTCAAATGCACCAGTAATACATAAGGAGTGACAATGCAGCTTTCAAATGGACCCATAATACATAAGGAGTGACAATGCAGCTTTCAAATGGACCAGTAATACATAAGGAGTGACAATGCAGCTTTCAAATGGACCAATGCATAAGGAGTCACAATACAGCTTTCAAATGGACCAATAATACATAAGGAGTGACAATGCAGCTTTCAAATGGACCAATACATAAGGTGTGACAATCCAGCTTTCAAATGGACCAATAATACATAAGGAGTAACAATGCAGCTTTCAAATGGACCAATACATAAGGTGTGACGATACAGCTTTCAAATGGACCAATACATAAGGAGTGACAATGCAGCTTTCAAATGGACCAATAATACATAAGGAGTGACAATGCAGCTTTCAAATGGACCAATACATAAGGAGTGACAATACAGCTTTCAAATGGACCAATACATAAGGAGTGACAATACAGCTTTCAAATGGACCAATACATAAGGAGTGACAATGCAGCTTTCAAATGGACCAATACATAAGGAGTGACAATGCAGCTTTCAAATGGACCAATACATAAGGTGTGACAATGCAGCTTTCAAATAAACCAATACATAAGGAGTGACAATACAGCTTTAAAATGGACCAATACATAAGGAGTGACAATGCAGCTTTCAAATGGACCAATACATAAGGAGTGACAATGCAGCTTTCAAATGGACCAATACATAAGGAGTGACAATACAGCTTTCAAATGGACCAATAATACATAAGGAGTGACAATGCAGCTTTCAAATGGACCAATAATACATAAGGAGTGACAATGCAGCTTTCAAATGGACCAATACATAAGGAGTGACAATGCAGCTTTCAAATGGACCAATACATAAGGAGTGACAATGCAGCTTTCAAATGGACCAATACATAAGGAGTGACAATGCAGCTTTCAAATGGACCAATACATAAGGAGTGACAATACAGCTTTCAAATGGACCAATACATAAGGAGTGACAATACAGCTTTTAAATGGACCAATACATAAGGAGTGACAATGCAGCTTTCAAATGGACCAATACATAAGGAGTGACAATACAGCTTTCAAATGGACCAATACATAAGGAGTGACAATGCAGCTTTCAAATGGACCAATAATACATAAGGAGTGACAATGCAGCTTTCAAATGGACCAATACATAAGGAGCTTTCAAATGGACCAATACATAAGGAGCTTTCAAATGGACCAACACATAAGGAGCTTTCAAATGGACCAATAGTTGTAGTAATGTTTTTAGGCTCAATGAGAGTTATCTTTTACATGTTTATGTTGACGTAATCGAGTGCGTAAAATATCAACATAAAAGCCTCACAATTGTAAAATAAGTATTATTGTTTTTTTTATGACGCAGATAGAAACCCCTCAACTCTTACTACTCCAATTGTGATATCTACAACTATATTAAATAATGAAATTACTCGTGCAACTGCTATGAAACCCGTTAATGCAATCACACAAACGTACCCCAATACAACAACAATGATATTTCAAAACAACCAGAGCAGCATTTGCGAATCGGACAACTTTATAGAAGCGTCTATTTGGCAAACTAAGGTTTCCTCCAAAATCGAAAAAAAAAAGTTTTCTTTGGAGACGCAAGGTCGTTGTCGCGTTCATTCTGCTGCTATTGGGGTAAAAAACTTTTAACGATTTCACAAATAGACTAATGTGTGAAACCTCACCTCGCAAATCAATCAAATTATTGGATTGGTCGGTGAGTTTAAAATTAATTCTCGTTAATGAATCATTATGACATCGCATATAGACTGGATTAGTTGGATCCTCAATGATTAGAAACCCTGGAGGAGCTGTTGGTGCAAATGAATATAAAATATATCCTTGTTGGGCTTGATTTGATCGCTCGAGATTTATTTGGTAACTTCCTTCGATGACATCACATACTAAATTCACTGCAATCACCAAGGATATATTAACATTTTGAGGAGCAATATGTCGTCCACCACCATCTTTGTCATTATTATGTTTGAGGATGGTTGTTTGTGATTGTGTTATTTTCTTCCATGCGGGGAGTAGCAGAGAAAAAGTTTTCCGAGATAAGATCATTAATAGATTTTTTTTAGCTCATTTGCGTTATACCCAGGAAATTTGAAATCGGGTAAATCAGTTTCTTTGATATTGTAACAAGTTAGGAATTTTTGTTTATCTCCGTTCTTATCATTGATTATTACCTGAATTTTTCATTTGTTGATATATTCCATGTCAGATTCAAGCTGATTTAATATCCTAACATATTTTATGATCTCATCACGTGGCCTTGTTATATCAGAGAGATGCTCCTGGAAATTCTGTCGTAGTCGTTCTAGTTGTGTTCTATGTAATTGATTAATTTCTTTAAAATAATTAACAATGTTAGAGTAAATGCGATGGTAATAAATGAATCAATTTGTTTCTTAAAAACAAAATCCCATTGCATGGTATTGTTCTCAAGAAATGTAAATCTATCGGTTAATTTTGCATTTTTTATATCAGATAAATCATCTCGATATGATGGGTTGATTTCATGATATGATTGTACAGACTTTTTCGGTTCGGGTATTTTATAAGATGTCTGAGGTGGGTTTTCAGGCCATTCTTGTATTGTTCTGATTGAGCTCTGATAGATATCTACGACATATCCGGGCGAGTTTATCTTAATGGTAGAACCGTAATAGCGATTTTCGATTCTTTTCCAGTAATGGATTTTATTCTGCGTTGTAATTCGTTATTAATTTGTTCAGTTTGGTAGGACCCAGATGGTAGCGAAACAACGTTCCAGTCTGGAGTTCCGTCCTGTTTATTCTTATACGCAAACACCAGGGAATTATTAGGCTGTTGACCACCGAATGATTTTGATCTAATGTTAGGCCAATTGTGGTATACTCGTAATTTTGCTAGCGCTATCTCCTTCACCGGAATCGCAGTAGGGAAATTCACACTGAATTCAGGATTCGTTGAGGTTATTGAGATTATGCTGGTTTTCACCGGGGTGGTATTTTCCGCTATTAGTTGAAGTAGTTCTTGCAATGTTGCCATTGTTATTATACTCATATTGTTTTTCTAATTTTGACATCGCGGAATCATAAACACGTATCATCGCTGAAAACTCACTATCGGATATTAATGTGTCATCGAGTGACGACGATATCATCGAGAATAATTGGGAGTACGCGGTTGACACAACATGGAATTTAATTACGTAATCCTGCAGTTTACGCTGGCTGCATGATGATATTTTTGTTGTTGTTATTATTGAAATAATTCCCGCGATTGTTAAGAAATACCAAAACAATGGTACAGATAAATATTGTCTGATATATTAAGCATGCATTTACATATTTACATCAACATCCATCAATTATCAAAATTCCGTCTGACAAACACAGTATAACCTTAAAATTATTATGTACAACAGTATACTTCTAAACAGTAATTATTTAAGATTTCGTTATTAACTTTTACTTAATTAACTTTCAAGGCAGCATACACATAAGCCAGATGAAATAAATCAGGATACGATTATTTACTAAATACATTAGTATCATTTTGCAGCGAATTTCAGTTTTCTTGAATAAGTTCTCGGTCAGCATTGAAATTGATTTTTATTATTTACTGAAATAAAACACTTAGGTTATTACTATACGAACTTGAACTACAAATATAAATATTGTCTATTGCAGTATAATTTATGTAACTCTGTAATTTTACATTTTTAAGAATAATACAAATCATTTTTAATAAATATCACTCAAACTGAAACATATCTCTATGGCAAATACTGCATGTTTGTCGGAGGTTCACAGATTGCCATGTCACGTGATTGGTAGGCGGAGCGATCTATCATCTGGCGTAAGGTCAGTTACAAGTAATTCCTGAAGATACGATTACCACCCTCTTGACTTAACTAGCACGCCTACTTCGATTACACGCATGACATGTCAGCATCACATTTTCGCATGTGTACCGAAGACTACTATCAATTTTATTTACGGTAAATTGTCTTGAAATATTAAGAAGACTGTCCCACAATATTACAGTTACACCTCGCACAATGATTAATCTGTTGTTGTTTTAATGGCATGATAAATTCAGCGTCAAAATCAAAGTAGCGTTTACTTTTTCTTATTTTATTTATCGCTATTTTTGTTTGGCTCAATACATCATCGTTAACAATTTCATTATTGATGCCAGCAGTTTCTGTAAAGTTTACAATAACCCTCCGCAAATGAGATATTCTTCTATTCTTGGCACTATGTCTGACCATTCGATACGATCGTCAACGATCCAAATAACTGTATCAGAGATGGTTAATCCCTGTGATGCCTGAATCGCCATTGCTTATCCTAACGTCACGGAGATGTATCCAATTTCAGCCCATCCTCAACAGCACTGACATCAACTTAATCATCATTTAATAAAAGATTTGACTTCGTCTTCGGAGATCCTGGTATATCAGGGTCATAAGGTGGTGGTTGACCATGTTTTCCACACATGAACACATCTGTATTCTTCAATTATAAATCGATAAATATGTAATATATCTTTAGATACTGTGCATACCTTATCCCAACTGATGATCATCGGAATATACTTTTCACCCTTTCGATCAGGATTCCATGCATTTCCTTTCCATCAGAAGAAGATATGATAAGTACATATCATTACTTATCGTTCGCTCATTAACCGAAAACATCTAGCAATGAAAGTGTCATGATACGGTTTATATCATAACCTTCTTCTCATCTCTTTCTATGAGAAGGGATTACTCATAATTAAGAAATATCTTTGCCCATGCTGAGAGAGAGAGGGAGAGAGAGAGAGAGAGAGAGAGAGAGAGAGAGAGAGAGAGAGAGACAGACAGACAGATAGTCAGGCTATCTACCATGTGTGTCACAAATAACCGTGGATCTACTGCTAGATCTTGACGAATGAAGTACGTATTCGCTGTAAACACAGACGATTTTTACATGTAAGGAACATACAAAGCTGTTCTGACTCTAATAACGAACTCACCCTTCGCAAGCCCGCTTCTCTATTTATAGTTTTTGCGTTTGCTCAGTTCAGTCAGAACATGACCATTGAACACTGTTGCAAATCCTTAGTTGAAATTTGCATTAACGCCTCATATAACATCACAATCGGCAGCTGGTTTAGCTGCATGTTCAAAATCATCTGGTTGAACAATTGCAGTATATACAGCTGTCCGTCATTTAATATACTGTACATGATCAGCATTGTTGGTAGTATATTTAGCAACATGGACCAGCTGGTCTTATGTGATCATCAGAATATCTCGCCAACCCTTTTATTGTTGTAGCAACGTCAACATCTTTTTGAATTAATTCACTATTTCTTCCATCAATCATTTATCTAGCGCAAACAATGTCACAATTCCATTGTTAACAAAGCCAATATGCAAATCATCTGCATATGGCGTAAAAGCTGCAACGTTTGTTACACGTTGTCTTTGTACTTTTATAAAGGCTTCAGCAGGTAAGAATAGTATCCCGAACTTGCAGTTCTGTTCTTCCACGCTGACTTCGTTGTATTGCATCATAAGAATACTATTGATAATCACGCATCCATATCAACATCACCGGGCCCATCTCTAAGTTGGTTCATAGGTTGGCAGTCGTAAACTTATTACCCTGACCATTATGGGTCCAGTTGAGCATTATGTACGATCATCCTATTTTTTTTTATGTAATCTCTGTGATAGTCATCAACGATTTAATTGATAAGAGGTCGACAAGCATTAATATTCATAATTCCTCCAGTACATGATCATTGACAATGATCAGCTGCTTTATTAATAATTTCTGGAGAAACAGTTCCAGCTCGTTTTCCTCCAATTAGAATTTCCAATCGATCTACGTCAGAAAGAATGTTATTAGAACAAGCAATAAGACTACTTCCATAAAATGTTTAATTTCTGTTTCATTTTTCTTACTTGTTTTTGAAGGCATTTCTTTCTTTGCTCTTGATGTTCAAGCTGCTGCTTCATTTATTCTTCTTCTCTTTCTTGTTTTACTCGTTCAACATACTCGTCTACTGCTAATGAAAATTATAAAACTTTCGAACATCTTCCACAGTTCTAATTTGCAGAGTATCAGTAACTATGCGATATATCCCCAGCGCCAATAAACAGGTTTTAGAGTATCAACATATTTGGGTTGTACATACTCGTCTATAACTACATCCAAATCTTGGAATATGTTGTAGTTGTTTGTTGTCATTGATAGCGGCAATACCTTCAGGTGTAAATCTATCTGTTATGTTAGTTATGGTTTTTGGCAAATGTTGCGATTGAGCTTCAGATTGTGGTTGAAGAGGTTGCCGGAGTTGTGATCGAGTTGCTCGAACACGGATTACAATATCAGTAATTAGTGTCTAAAGAGCTTTTGTGCTGCCTCAGTTGCTGGAACAATTTTCTTGTTTGGTTCGATAATTGGTTTTAAAAACAATTCTGAATCTTCTGCAAATTCTATTCGAAACTCCTGAGGGGCTTTTAATTTTTGTCCTACAGAATCACGGATGCGTGGAAATATTTTGATTGCCTCTATTCGCTCTCGAGCTAATCTAGCTGTAAAAAATTCCATAGTTGGTGCCATATTATTGATATATAATATTGATCTAATTGACATCAACAGGGAGGGCGCAACTACAAATAAGTGTCACGGCAGGTAAACACGCGTGCATACTTTAACACTTATAAAATAACCAATTTAGAGAAACTCTCGGTTTGTTAGAGGCTTCATTTTGACGTTATTGACCTTATAGTTTCATTTGCGTAAGAAGCTTTAGTTTAGAAAAGGGACCTTCTAAAAAGTGGTTGGGTTCTCCGTCTGTGCTGCTCAACTGAATAGACAAAATAATGACATCGTAGAAATAGATTTTTTGTTTCTTCTTCTCAATGCAGCAATCAGAAATAAATCATTAATATTGGACATATCTTTTTTTGCTAACTTATGTTCTCTATTCGAGTGACTAGAATTGAAATAGAATCAGAATAAATATTCTGATTCAAATCTATAACTTTGTTTACACGGCTGGTGGTCAATATTTCGTACTGGTTTATTTTGTTCTCGCATGAATCCCCATTTAACACTGCAGAGATAATAAAAAGAACTAAACTACGTGCATTTCTTTACACACTTAAATACTTTAAATGGGAAACTTAAATGCGATAGTATCACGGATCTATAAATGTTTACGAATCCTACTCTCGGCGATATTATAGTAATGGAACAATTTACTATTTTTATAACTTATCTACGGTAGACCAAATCGAGCAAGCCAAATGTTTTGCAAGCTAGAGTACTATACAATGAGGGTGATATTTTGATTTAACATGTAGGTATGATACGTTGTTCTTGATTGGTAGATGCTGCGAAGGCAAGTCAAGGGAACATCCAAATTCCGAAATATTTCTGAGTGACAATTCGATTTATTTCATTCAGTACGTTGTTTTTTTCAAAAGAATACAACTTAACGAATCGTGTTAATAACATTAATTCTGATGAAATTGCTGGAATAAGTAAAGCTAAAAAGCAACACAGCAAAATGTTAATCGATTCACCATATGTTAATAGATTGACCAGATAAAGGAACCATTAATTAATCCATTAAATTAAAGTGCACCAAAGTCTTGTGAACTTGATCCAATTCAGACATCACTGCTTCTTGAGTGCTTAGACCCACTATTGCCTTCACTAACTGATGCTATTAATATGTCTCTCTCATCGGGGGAATTCCCATCATTTTTAAAAACTGCCATGGATGACATGTAACAAGCTGCAGATGAATGATGATAAAACTGAGGCTATTCTGATCACAACACAAAGACTTTCTCATTCACATCCTTTACCTCAGACAATAAATATCAGCAACACCAACATTAAATTCACACAATCTGTATAAAATATGATGTTATTCTGGACAGTACTCTCACATTGCATCAACATGTCATGAACATATGCAAGGCTGCATATCTTGAATTGAGACGCATCAGTTCCATTCGCAAGTGTCTTTCAGTTGATGCCACTAAAACACTGTGTTCATTAGTACTTTCAAGACTGGTCTATTGTAACTCAGTTCTGTCTGGTTCGTCACAATATTTACTCCAGAAACTTCAAAAAGTTCAAAACACAGCTGATCGGAGTACCTCGATCAGAGCACACCTCACCACTGCTCTGTACCCTACACTGGCTATCGATTTGATACAGAATTAAACATAAAATTTGTTCTCTGTACTATGTTTCAATGACAGACTCCAGTCCAACATACCTATCCAGCCTCACCCATGTGTAAACACCAGCTAGATATTTATGCTCTTCTTCTGATAATCGTATACTCATTGTTCCCAAGGTGAAAACAAAGTCATATGGACAACGTTCGTTTGTATACCAGGGCCAGGCGACGTGGAACGAATTGCCCATTGAAATTAGACACAAAGACACAGTGGTCCCTTTTAAGAGTGCTCTTAAAACTCACCTGTTTCGACTGCAGGAACAAACTTAGATACCTAATTGTGTATTGTATCTTATATGTTTTCAGTATGTTTTTATGTTTTCCAATTTCCTTCTTTTTGTCATTGTTTTTCTGTAGTGTAGTCATTTCATTATTGATGGTGCAAAGCGCTTAGAGCTTCGAAATATTAGGCGCTATACAAAGTCCTCATTATTATTATTATTATTATTATTATTATTATTATTATTATTAATACACGCAAAAGAAAACGTTTGAAAAAAAGACTGGTATAATCGATGGGATTTATTTTCCAAATTTTGATAAAGTGCATTAAGGAACAAAATCTTCAAGGTTACTGGAAACACCAGTCAATCACCGAAAAATAATATACAATAGGCAAATAATGTTTCATAGAAATAAGATACACAAGTAAAAAATATAACATTATCAAAAAGATTTTGTTAACATAATAAGATGTTTTGGGATACAAAAGCTATGATTCGAACATTATTTTATATATGTTACAGAATTAAAAAAAAACAAAACAACTGAGAAATATTTGATCATTTGTGTTGTGCATGAGTACAGCGCTGTCTGGGATGAACAGGTGTGGGTTTTTTTCCAGACGAGCGACGGAACCAACATATATCTCGCCGCCGTAAACTACTTGCGGCTAAGGACATCATAATCACGATATGCACGGGTATTTTACCCTGAATATTACTCACTGTTCTATGAAGTTAAGCAAGATTAAGGTATAACCGACAGCGGTCACTTTGGATTTAGTGAAGAGAGCACGTATTTTCACGAGGTATTTCTATAAGCCATAGGGGTGAGTGTTAAATTTATATTTTATTTGATATGCGAAGTTAATTGAGTTTGTATTGTCATATCGTGTAATGATTCATTTATTACAACGCATATCTGAAACATTGTGAACGGTGAATTTCAAGTTGCTATTAAGAGTTTAATGTATTAGTATTTCCAGACCTCATTATTATTACCAGTTTGGTTTCATTGTAGCTTATGAAGTTACGGGTTTACGAGGTTAACAGCAGTGGCGTAGCTAGGGGAGGGGGAGGGGGGTCCAAATTCGAAAGTCCCCCCGGGCCCCCACTTGAGGGGGGCCCCCAAAGGAGTGTCAGAATTTTTTTTACATTAAATATTAAATATTACGCCACCGCCATGTAATCTTGCTATTCACGTTGTTATATAAGTTAGTGACACTGTTGCATGTATTCCACACAGATTAAGGATTTCAAAATTACGTATATCAACACGCGTGTACAAACTGGTAAAAAGTTTACTAAAAACTGTCAATACATAACTCCAGTGTTTGTAAAACACGTTATCTTGACGGCATTTTATCGGTATCTTCTATTTTATGTCCATGCTATAATCCATCTGTCCATAGACATAAATAGAAGGGTAATAGTTCGTATATTTATGTCTATTCGTCTGACGAAATTTCACAATCATGGCGGATGAAACAAGTATATATAATTTTTTGTATATTTTTTTATTTGTGAAATTAAAAGAATGTTATTCTTTATAGGGGAACTTCACCCATGCCGAAAGAACGAGTTTACCAGAGTGGGGCTACAAAACGGAAAAAGCGTGCTGCAGAAAGGCAAGAGGCTGCAAAATCAAGGAAAGTTTTTGAAGGGTTCTTTAAGAAGAAACCTGATAAGAGCACTGAAAACAAAGGAGACCATGAACATGGCGAAGAAAAGTATCACCATTCAGATGATTCATACAAAGATACAGCAGTCGAAGAGACTTTAGAAGTGGAAATGCCTCTTGATGAGAGAAGTAGTGCTGAAGAAACTTCAGGGGGGAACCTTTTACCACAGTCAGAGAAAACATCTGCAGTAAGTGATACAGACGATGAGTCAAGTGATGATCTTCCAAAATCACTTTCTCCAGAAGTCGAAGAAACTGCAATTAAGTACAAAGACTTCGGATATATCCGGCCTGGAAGTTTATCTGAGGAACTGCGAGCAACGATTGTATTAAAGGGTAGCTTATTTTTCCAAAACAAAGACGAAGAGTACTTGTTTCCAACAGAGTTTACCCAAAATAAATCACGAAGTTTGACATCATCATGGTTCACCAGAAAGCTTCCAACAGGAGAAATTTGCAACCGATCTTGGCTCCTCTTCTCTCCACACTTGGAATGTCTGTTTTGTTTTGCATGTGTACTGTTTTCTGAGGCACCAGAAAAGACATCTAGTGCATTGAGCAAACCTGGAGTTGGTTTCACCAAATGGAAGAAACCTGAGAGACTGAAAGAACATGAAGAAGGAGTCCACCACAGACAAGCTTTTTTGAAATGGAAGTTAGAAGAAGAAAGGCTTAAGGCAGAACCAGATGAGCTGTCACATATGCTTCATGTGCAAATTTTGAAAAATCAGCAGTATTGGAGAGAAATTCTGAAACGTGTAGCAGCAGCTGTCAAGTACTTAGCAAAAACCAACTCAAGCTTACGTGCCCACAAAGAAAAACTGGATTCTCCCAATCCTGGGAACTTCCTAGCATCTTTGAAATTTCTTGCAGAATTTGATGAAGTTACGAAACACCACTTACATAGAATTGAATCTGGGAAGACACATTATTTGTCACCAGAAATTCAAAATGAGTTCATAAACTTGATGGGCAATAAAGTTAGGGAATCAATTGTTGGGAAAGTCAAGCAAGTTTGTTACTTTTCTCTGATGCTTGATTCCACTCCAGATGTTTCTCACCAAGAACAAGTATCCCATATAGTTCGTTACTTGGATGTCGAGAATTTCGAAATAAAAGTCATTCCTTGGTTACTTTGAAATTGTGAAGCCAGATGCACAACATTATGAAGAACTTGTTCTGAAAACTCTTAAAGACATTGGACTGGACTTTGATCTGGTCAGAGGTCAAACCTATGATAACGCAGCCACAATGAGTGGCCGTCTGTCTGACCTGCAGAAACGTCTCTTAGACATAAATCCAAAGGCAACATTTCTGAACTGTGATAATCACTCTCTCAACCTGGCAGCTCTTCATTCTGCTGAGATAGATCCAGCAATTGTCACCTTTTTTGGAACTGTACATGAATTGTTCAGCTTTTTTTCCAATTCACCCCAGAGATGGGCCAAACTGAAAGAAGCTGGAGCCGGGAGTCTAAAAAAGGAGAGTAGTACAAGGTGGTCCTCAAGAGAAGAAGCTATGTCGGCAGTTTCCTTGCATCTTGACAAAATCATCAAGCTGTTGGAGAGACTTTCTTAATCAACAACTGAAAGAATGGACACTAGAAGCAGTGCACAGAATCTTCTTCATGCAGTGGAAAATTATGAATTTTTTGCGCATCTGGAATTCTGGTCAAATCTCCTGCGCTCAATCAATATAGTTCAGAAGAAACTACAAAAGTCTGGACCGTACATACGGGAAGCTGCTGAAGAGATTAAGACCCTTTCATGCTTTCTGCAAAATGATGAGAAACGGACGAAACTGATCACCCAATCCATCGAAAGAGCAAAAAAGGCAGTGAATGCTATGGATTTCCTGTAAGCAAAACAACCAGAAGAAAGAAAAGACTTGATGGGGAGTTGAGTTCTGATGTAGGACTGTCAGTAGAACTGCAATTCAAACGAGTTGCGATAGAAGTGCTGGACAGACTTCATATGGAGATGAAGGACAGATTCCAAAGGCTGGAAAACCATGTGGACACCTTTGGGTTTCTTCTTGAACCAAGACACCTGTTGGAGTCTATGGATGATGACACGCTGATGAAAAACTGTGTGACTTTTTCCTGTTTGTATGATGAAATACAGGCAAATTGCTTGTTCAATGATGTCATTGATACATTAGCACTTTTCATCAACAAACCAGTACCACAATCACCAATTGACATATTGAGGAAGCTGGCTTCATATGGTAATGATGTGTGCTCAAACCTTGCAACCTCCATCCGAATACTGCTAACTCAGGCCACTTCCATTGCATCATGTGAGAGATCATTCTCAAAACTCAAGTTAATCAAAAACTATCTCAGGAGCACAATGACGCAAGAAAGACTTAGCAGCATGGCTTTAATGTCAGTGGAGTCAAAAATACTAGACAGCATTGATCTAGATGATGTTATAGATGCCTTTGCTGCACAGAAAGCACGACGTGAGGCGATATGAATTGAGATTTGTCACTTGTGCATTATCTCGCCAATAAACAACGGTATTATTCATTAAAAGAGTCTTAATGATTATTTTTTGTTAATTTTACTGATATACTGTACCAATTTGAATTTAGACTTATATATTTATTAAGTACATTATCTCATGTCATGATGTCAAATGTCAAAATGCAGGGGCCCCCAAAGAGGCCAAGCCCCCCGGGCCCCCAAATCCCTAGCTACGCCACTGGTTAACAGGCTAACTAGTCTAACGGATGTAACGAGACTGATGAGTTTAGCTAACGAATAGAGCTATCTAGATGTCTATATGTACGTATGTCTGTGCACGTGGTGGAGCCACAACTGTAGACGTAGCTAATACAAGGGTGCTGTATGCTGTCTGTACGTGTATACGTATGACTGACTGTACATGTAGTGATCCGTGAAGGGAGTGAGCGGCCGATACAAGAGTGGGTCAACCCGAGGGACGGGGTAAAACTGTGCGGTTTATCGGTGGATGAATCGTGCGACTGTACAAGGGTCAAGAAGCATATGTTTATTCCAATTGTTGTTTAAATTGGTATATTTGTATTTACATTAGATTATTTTGAATCTCAATTGAATTCCAGGAGATTTGTGAATCTTACTGACAGTGCAGAACATTTGAAACGTATTTGAAAACTTTAGATTGTTTGAATCCCAAGCCTAGTCTATACGTCAAATTATGTGAATCTTAGTGTGTACTATTATTTGAATCTGAGATTTCTTGAAGCTGTATATCAGATAGATATAATATTATTGGTTTATTTTCAATGTGAGAATGTTAGTATAGAGTGACTGGATAAATTGTATGTTGAGAGTGTGATGATCATTGTATTTTTACATCATACATTTTTCTTTACTAATTAAGTTAATACATTTTCATCTTTCACACATTGTGTTTGAGTTATTCATTTAATCCAAAATCCACTCGGTTACAATTCTGCGACAATATACAATATACGAATTTTTCTTTAAAGAGTGGTCAACAAAGACGACGATGGTGTCAACCATTAAGAAACTTGATACTAATGAGGATAATCGAATTTGTGTGAAAACAAAAAGATCATGGAAAACCACTTGTTTTGTAACTGTTGCCGTTACTGAAAAGAGTTGTCCTATCTTGAATCGTTAACACACTGCTACTTGTCGGTCCGTAAGTGCTGTAAGCATTGACCAAACAAAATACTTCAAATTCATTAAATTGTGTCCCAGAGAAAATATACGAATAAACAAAAAATTACGAAGAAAAAAGGTCCTAAATTCGAATACAGAAATTATAGCTCCGATTATGCAAGAATATCAAAAATGTCTCAAACAATAAATTGCGACGTCAGTGGACGAAACAAAAGTTCTTGAATATATGCTAAGTAAATTATAGAAGTAAAAGAAATTTAAAAAAATTCAAGTGAAAACCCGCTTCTCATTATTTTGAAGACTTACATATTTAAATCTTGGTTGTTATGTGGTGCTGAATATAAAAACAAGGAAATCTGATTTCGGACTTCAGATGCTCAGGAGAATTAGGAAAATTGTTGGAAAAGTATTAGATATTTGAAACTCAGAATGGCCTCATTTTAGTAAGTCATATTTCCCTCGTTACGATGGTAATACACTCGTTCTGTCCGTTCGCGTCATCATTTAGCTATAAACAATGATGACAACGAAATGATACAGGACATGCGGTACTAAATCAACTTCCATAGTAATACAATTCTTACACAATGATATTTAAAAAAATAATTTTGAATTTCTGAACATTGATTACCACACCTATATTACTTAGTATATACCAATCCTTGACAACCTTCTGTGTGGGGAAATCATATGTCCTGCAGCATGTTTGGGATCTGCGTGTTTTCAATACCGCACCAAAGAAATCGGGTCCTAATTTCAGTAACAAAGAAATCAGGTCCTAATTTCAGTAACAAAGAAATCAGGTCCTAATTTCAGTAACAAAGAAATCAGGTCCTAATTTCAGTAACAAAGAAATCAGGTCCTAATTTCAGTAACAAAGAAATCAGGTCCTAATTTCAGTAACAAAGAAATCGGGTCCTAATTTCAGTAACAAAGAAATCAGGTCCTAATTTCAGTAACAAAGAAATCGGGTCCTAATTTCAGTAACAAAGAAATCAGGTCCTAATTTCAGTAACAAAGAAATCAGGTCCTAATTTCAGTAACAAAGAAATCGGGTCCTAATTTCAGTAACAAAGAAATCGGGTCCTAATTTCAGTAACAAAGAAATCAGGTCCTAATTTCAGTAACAAAGAAATCAGGTCCTAATTTCAGTAACAAAGAAATCGGGTCCTAATTTCAGTAACAAAGAAATCGGGTCCTAATTTCAGTAACAAAGAAATCAGGTCCTAATTTCAGTAACAAAGAAATCAGGTCCTAATTTCAGTAACAAAGAAATCGGGTCCTAATTTCAGTAACAAAGAAATCAGGTCCTAATTTCAGTAACAAAGAAATCAGGTCCTAATTTCAGTAACAAAGAAATCGGGTCCTAATTTCAGTAACAAAGAAATCGGGTCCTAATTTCAGTAACAAAGAAATCAGGTCCTAATTTCAGTAACAAAGAAATCGGGTCCTAATTTCAGTAACAAAGAAATCAGGTCCTAATTTCAGTAACAAAGAAATCAGGTCCTAATTTCAGTAACAAAGAAATCAGGTCCTAATTTCAGTAACAAAGAAATCGGGTCCTAATTTCAGTAACAAAGAAATCAGGTCCTAATTTCAGTAACAAAGAAATCGGGTCCTAATTTCAGTAACAAAGAAATCGGGTCCTAATTTCAGTAACAAAGAAATCAGGTCCTAATTTCAGTAACAAAGAAATCGGGTCCTAATTTCAGTAACAAAGAAATCAGGTCCTAATTTCAGTAACAAAGAAATCAGGTCCTAATTTCAGCAATAAACGTTCTAAAGTAAAGTCTGCATATGGACCTAAATTTAATCAGTAAACAATTGTCCCTATTTTTTCAGTTACAAATAGGATAGGCTCTCACGAGATTCTTTTTACATTTTAGTCTTTTGAAACATTACATATATTCTATTCTTTGTTTATCCGTTATTACACTTGTTCACATTTGTCCTAATTATTCTTAATGTGAAGGCTGCATACAATGATTGATTTAATGAAGTCCTGTATTAGACTTGGTGATATCTATTAAATATTATCTCTAGTCGTTAAATAGCCACTCCACGGTCGTCTCCAATCTGTGAAACGTCTGTTGATTGTAAACGTGTGAACAAGTCGGATTCACTGTCCAATAGATAACTCACAGACGTACACAACAAAGTATTGAATTATGGGTACTCAGCTGGTAGCTCCATTTAAGTAGCATTGGCTTTAATTTAACGTACCGCTCCTGTGGCCTAAGTGCTTAGAGCTTCCAGCAGAACTACGACGATGATAAAATTTGTTTGAGTTTCAGGCCTACTATTGTGTACACTTAATCCAAACATAACCAGATCTGCCGGAGCATTATGAGCTGGCAGATCTGGTTATGTGCAGTTTGTATACGAAAGGCTCTAACCAGAACATTGTTTTTATTTTCCCCAATCACCTGTTCCAGTCGATCTTTGCTGGCTGAAATACTTTGCTTGACAAGCCTTATGAAATAATGCGTTGGCTTTGAACATAAAGAACAAGGCTGGTGAATAATGTATCGTTGAAAGCGCTCTATAAGTTTTGTCTTCATCTTGTTATTGTCCGCTACAACAGCATCGATACTTCATAGGAGTCTTCTGGATCCATCTCACCAAGGTATCTCAATTCCCTGGAAGTCAATGAATCGTCCTGTTGACTCGATGTCCAACTTGCGATATACTTCCAAGAGACCTTTGACACTATCTTCTACACCAACAGGTGCGTCCGGACCGCCCATGTTCGTCCTGACCCACCCTGGATGCAGCACGGTGCACAGAATACTACAGTCCTTTACGCGGATACTCACTGACGTGGTCAGATGGTTAAGAGCAGCCTGTATGAAAGAAAACAGTAGATAAAAGTAGATAACAGTAGATCTAATGAAGGGTGCTTTTGTATTTATAATTTATGATCTATCATCTCGAAAAGAACCCTTAGGAAAATGTAAAATCATGAAAAGGGACCACGAAACACTGATAGGCATCGTTATTAATCATGCTTAGGAATCGTCCTAAAACATTTGTGAAATAAAACTATTCTTACATATGAATATCCACATTTGTCTTACTTTTTGTGAGTTGTTAACTTGTGACCGCATCACCAATTGTTTAAAAATAAATTTCTACTTTTGTTCAAACTGTATTTAGAACTCTATTATCCCAACATTTTTGTTATATTTTTCTTTACTTTTTCATTCCTGAAAATGACGGACAATTAACCTAGTGTTTTCCAAGATCAGGAATCGAATATCACAACTCCAACAAGTAACTGAAAACAAAACATGTTCTGAACCATTGAGGACAGGGAATTCTACTCTGCTCAAACACCTGTCTACTGAAATTTTCAATTCCATTTTTACTGCACCATAGAGTTCATCGAAGTCGACGAAAACCGTCTAGTAAGTGGCACGAATCATAAACACTAATTACATTTTATCCCAGAAAAATGTACATGAAAAACTCTGTATTGGAACTTTGCTGACATCAATTTAATATATTACCTATATTAGGACCAGGTCAAGGACAGTCAATGGAAACATGTTGGATGAAAATAGTTATCCAACGCAAAGTGTTATGAAATAAGACTTTAAAAAAGAGACTAAAACAGAACAACCTTCAATATTTTTAACTCGTTACTAATGTAGCATGTCATTTCGACGATAGTCTGCATAGTAAGGCAGACACAATCTACCATGCACGCTTCTTTTTGTTTGTTTGATTAGGAATTTTAACGTAGCTTTAAAAAAATTGCAGTCATATCGTTACGATATCTGCAGTGAGGCAGTTTATAGTGATGTCTATGACTGTGGCATAATGTCGTAGACACGTAGCATGATGTCCCACCCAGTCACATTATCCTGACACTAGGCCGACCAGTCCTAACACTAACCTCTTAATGCTGAGCACCAAGCGAGGCAGCTGTTAGTAACATTTTTGTAAGTCTTTGATATGACTTGGCCTGGGATCGTACCACGACTTCCCGCTCCCGCAGCGGATACTCTAACCACGAGGCCACCGGAGCGGTCCCCATGAATGCAGCTCTTATCAGAAAACCCACAAGATGACATTCCTAATACTAGTTTTAACCATGTAAGTATCTAAAGCAAAATCTATAATTATGAATTGCAATATTTGTAAGTCTCAAGAATTATTAAAATATTTATAATAAATTTGAAAGTTATATAACTTAATATTACAACATTTTACATATTTCCAAGAATTCGTAATTTTAGTAATTTCTTGAACACACAGGCGCAGATGGATTTTTTTTTAGGTGCATCCCATTGAATGTGCATTCCAGCACTACCTTGCTGTACAATGAAGTATACATGCTATTTATTTAATTCAATTCCTATGGATGTGCATGCCAGAATTGTTTTGTTGTACAATGAATTATACATGATACTTGTTTCATTCCATTCCTATGTATGTTCATTCCAGCACTTCTTTGTTGTACAATGAAGTATACATGATAATTATTTCATTCCATTCCAGTGCATTGCTTTGTTGTACAGTGAAGTATACATGATACTTATTTCATTCAATTCCTATGGATGTGCATTCCAGCACTACTTTGTTGTACAGTGAAATACATGATACTTATTTCATTCAATTCCTATAGATGTGCATGCTAGAAGCACCTTTAAGGTTTAGAACGTACATAAAAAATTAAGCGCTTTTCATAATAATAAATTTGGAAAAATAAAATGTCTTGAAACTTGGTTCATTCCCTCAAAAAGACACTGCTTACGACCCCAAACCCATCCCTCGAGACGACCCCGATGACGTTCTACAAAACTAGGCTGGTTCCTTGGCCCGTAAACCTGGCGTTGCCATCTTACCTTGCAGGCCGAATAGCTCATGTGTATCCCTCTGTTAAGTGAAATGGAACCGAATTTACTTGAAGTGTTCAGTATCGCGGCTTTGTTCCAGGCCATTCCTTTGATAGTGCTACGTTCAGCTGCCGTTTTAATCAGTGGCAGGAAAGCCTAGAAGTAAACGATGCTTTATAGGAAATAAAATGATACTTTCTGTATGCTTTATCATATATCATTATGCATGTCTCCAAATAGAACGCATAACTGCAATGATGATGCAGATCGTGTGTACAAAATAGTTCTTAGTTTACCTGTTTCAGAGGCATCCAACCTATAGTAAACGAAAGACAGTATAAAAGCTGCATTTGCGACATGTGTTGTTAATGAAGAGTGACATGAGATTGTTAATAGTCTCATGATTGAGACAGTATAAAAGCTGCATTTGCGACATGTGTTGTTAATGAAGAGTGACATGAGATTGTCAATAGTCTCATGATTGAGACAGTATAAAAGCTGCATTTGCGACATGTGTTGTTAATGAAGAGTGACATCAGATTGTCAATAGTCTCATGATTGAGACAGTATAAAAGCTGCATTTGCGACATGTGTTGTTAATGAAGAGTGACATGAGATTGTTAATAGTCTCATGATTGAGACTTTTTTTTTTTTTTTTTTTTATATTTTAACGCCATTTTTCAGCACAATATATAGGCTATACATGGCGGCCAGTATTAGTGGTGGAGGAAGAAACCGGAAAAAACCCGGAAAGAACCACCGACCCACGAGAAGCTACTGGCAAGCTTTCTCACTTAACTACATTAGCCGAATCTTAGACTCGAACCCACGCAGACAGAGGTGAGATGGCAGTGGTCCGTAACGGACAGCGCTTTAGACCACTCGGCCACTCGGGGCCCCCATGATTGAGACAGTATAAAAGCTGCATTTACGACATGTGTTGTTAATGAAGAGTGACATGAGATTGTCAATAGTCTCATGATTGAGACAGTATAAAAGCTGCATTTGCGACATGTGTTGTTAATGAAGAGTGACATGAGATTGTCAATAGTCTCATGATTGAGACAGTATAAAAGCTGCATTTGCGACATGTGTTGTTAATGAAGAGTGACATGAGATTGTCAATAGTCTCATGATTGAGACAGTATAAAAGCTGCATTTGCGACATATGTTGTTAATGAAGAGTGACATGAGATTGTCAATAGTCTCATGATTGAGCAGCATTGATGGTCTATGTACTTGGATACATTTGGATGTCTACACGACTTCCACATAGTCGAACCCACTCATTGAAAGATTAAACCTTACAGTAAGCAACCCCATCTGTTTGTCTCTTCATCTAACCAATAATATAAACACATGCGATGTGGTCTAAATCGCTTTTCTCCATTTCTACGAGATCTTGTAAAATTTAAGTTTAAGGTATCGCTTCCATCGTCCCTAGTGTCTGGTCTCTACCACTTCCCATGAAGTTATGACTTTTCCTAGTGATACCACTGAGCTTGACTAAAGATGTTCACGATTTCTGCATAGCACAGCACATAATGGATTGAGATTTGTTGGCACAAAGACAAACCAACATATCTTGATGTTCCTTTTAATGCGTATTAAAAGCCTGCGTATGATACCAGATGTATAGTTCTCGATTTTGTTTCCTAAGTACATCATTTTCAGTGCTAATTGGATATATTATACAACTATATTCTTAGCAATTTCTCATAGAAATGTCTTTTATTGCTTCTTTCAGTCGGCATTTCTATTACGAGCCATATGGCACTGAAGTTTTAGTGTGTGTGGTTAGTCATTATGGCATTTTGTAATACTTCCATGCTCTTTTTGTATCTTTAAGACATTTAATGATCACGCACATGGCAAGGGACCATGCATTACGAAAAGTTGTATTCTGAAAGCATGTTATACATGTTCGACCTTCAATGCAATAAAAAGTAACTAATAGTCAAATTTAAGAAAATACATGATATGTTATATATTTTTTATTTTCCTCGAAGCTTAATCGATTTCCGCATGTGTCATTGTCATATTGATCCGAATGAGGTGCGAGAAATTGCCCCTTGTTTATTAATAAAATTATCTGATAATAAACAATTAAGTTACTAGAATGCTATAATCCGGGCTACTCTGCTACGGTCTTCCACCAGTGGATGTACAAGAGATGAAAAAACCTTGACAGAAATCAGTTTCATTTTCATTCACACCTCTAAGAACGAAAATAAAATAAGTACAAAAGGTGTCTCTTTCTAACATGCGTGTAATTTAAATATATCTGGATTCATTACCTATGCAAAATGTAGAGTACAAAGAGTTGATTCAGGAAGTGAACATTTTTCAGATGGCGTCCTCATCAACAAAGTATGCAAATCGGGTATTGATTCATACATAGACACTAGTAACCACGTAGAGTACTGAAATTTTCTTATCTTAAATGTTTCATGGCAAACTAGACTTTGCCATTTATACCACCGTGGTAATGTGGATCATACTCTTGGTGCCAAGACCTGTTGTTAAAAATAACTTTCCTTAGTTTGTTATTTTAATGTTCTCATTGTCTTCGATTCTCTTCATGCTGTAGCATCCTTATGTTTGTTGCCATGCCACTGTCAAACCAACCTTAAACACTTATTTTAAGCAACACACATACGTAACGTAATTCTGAATGGATTTGTTTTCTACAGACAATCGCTAAATATTTAAAACTTTACCTTGATCATCATCATTGTGCCAACCACCATGATGTTGTATTCCAAGAGCATTGTCTCTGCTGTTAGATCATCGAAATTTCGGTGGGTGTTTAGCCCGGCATTGTTAATGAGTGTATTTAAACCATTTTCCTTAACAATGGACTGCACCTGATCCCTTACTTTGTTAATAACATCATTGTCTGTAATATCTAAGAAAAGAAAATAAAAGCTTATATTTTTAAGACGGAAAATAAAAGCTTACATTTTAACACGGAAATCTAATGCAGATGATGTCTCCATGCAAGAAAAAGAAAAACAAAATCATACACGAAAAGAGTTCCGTCTGCCAATTGTTAATCACATGAATGAAATTCACATCCTAAGTAACGTGATCATTATCTAGATTGTGGATACTGTCGATAAAAGATAATGCCCATCCATCATAATTGTGCAAATATACAGAATGTACAGTATGGTCAAATTGAACTCTTAATAAATATGATGTTTGGCGTATACGTTTCATGAAGATTGTATGATTTCCGATTGATCTAGTAGTCTCTATACACAAAAGAGTTTTCAATAGACTAAACACGTTTTGCATACCTAGCAATAGAGTTATCAATAGACTAAACACGTTTTTAATACCTGACAATAGAGTTTTCAATAGACTACACACGTTTTGAATACCTGGCAATAGAGTTTTCAATAGACTAAACACGTTTTGAATACCTGGCAATAGAGTTTTCAAAAGACTACACACGTTTTGAATACCTGGCAATAGAGTTTTCAATAGACTAGACACGTTTGAATACCTGGCAATAGAGTTTTCAAAAGACTAGACACGTTTTTCATACCTGGCAATAGAGTTTTCAATAGACTAAACACGTTTTGCATACCTAGCAATAAAGTTATCAAAAGACTACACACGTTTTTCATACCTGGCAATAGAGTTTTCAATAGACTAAACACGTTTTGCATACCTAGCAATAGAGTTTTCAATAGACTACACACGTTTTGAATACCTGGCAATAGAGTTTTAAATAGACTAAACACGTTTTGAATACCTGGCAATAGAGTTTTCAAAAGACTACACACGTTTTGAATACCTGGCAATAGAGTTTTCAATAGACTAGACACGTTTTGAATACCTGGCAATAGAGTTTTCAATAGACTAAACACATTTTGCATACCTAGCAATAGAGTTTTCAATAGACTAAACACGTTTTGCATACCTAGCAATAGAGTTATCAATAGACTAAACACGTTTTTAATACCTGGCAATAGAGTTTTCAATAGACTACACACGTTTTGAATACCTGGCAATAGAGTTTTCAATAGACTAAACACGTTTTGAATACCTGGCAATAGAGTTTTCAAAAGACTACACACGTTTTGAATACCTGGCAATAGAGTTTTCAATAGACTAAACACGTTTCTCATACCTGGCAATAGAGTTTTCAAAAGACTAGACACGTTTTTCATACCTGGCAATAGAGTTTTCAATAGACTAAACACGTTTTGCATACCTAGCAATAGAGTTATCAAAAGACTACACACGTTTTTCATACCTGGCAATAGAGTTTTAAATAGACTAAACACGTTTTGCATACCTAGCAATAGAGTTTTCAATAGACTACACACGTTTTGAATACCTGGCAATAGAGTTTTAAATAGACTAAACACGTTTTGAATACCTGGCAATAGAGTTTTCAAAAGACTACACACGTTTTTCATACCTGGCAATAGAGTTTTCAATAGACTAGACACGTTTTGAATACCTGGCAATAGAGTTTTCAATAGACTAAACACGTTTTGCATACCTAGCAATAGAGTTTTCAATAGACTACACACGTTTTGAATACCTGGCAATAGAGTTTTCAATAGACTAAACACGTTTTGAATACCTGGCAATAGAGTTTTCAAAAGACTATACACGTTTTGAATACCTGGCAATAGTTTTCAATAGACTAGACACGTTTTGAATACCTGGCAATAGAGTTTTCAATAGACTAAACACGTTTTGCATACCTAGCAAAAGAGGATTCAATAGACTAAACACGTTTTGCATACCTAGCAAAAGAGTTTTCAAAAGACTACACACGTTTTTCATATCTAGCAAAAGAATTTTTAATAGACTAAACACGTTTTGCTTACCTAGCTTGATGATATGAATGAGGCATTCTAAGGAACTATCTTGGATCTGCTTTAAATCCTGCAATAAATGTAAACACAGCATTCATATTACTTTATTCTCAAAATATATTCACACAAATTATAGAGAAAAGATGTTTGTATCGTATATTAGGTATAAAATCACGACATATACAGTTGAGTTTCATGTCCGTTGGTCAGTACCTTATTGATGTACTAGGAGTCTTACGACATTTTTCATTGCATGACAGGCTTTACATTTTGGCCAATATATCTGATGGAGGATTAACCTGGGAAACCCCGTTTAAAACCACTGGAAAGTTATCTCGCATATACACATTGAACAAGCGCTAAACTCGAACCAACGCGGACAGAGGTGAAATGTCAGTGATCTTGAAAGGCGAGCGCCTAACACCAGCAGGTCACATGGAACCACTCCGCACCTTCAGAAGTCACGCTATCAATACATGTCAAAAAAAATACAGTCTTGTTTTTATTTGGAATGTATAATTTCAACTGTAACATAACTGGTATTCCATACCATTACATTAAATTCAGAAAATTATTAGCTTAAGACTTTAAAAAAAGAAACGTTACGCTTAAAGGTACTGTCCTTTCAACATAACATTATTACCATATTTTGTATAAATATATTTGTAATAACTGTTATACAAGCTTATCAATGTAAGCCATAATGTAGATATATTGCATTAACATATCACGTGGTTGAACAGTACATGGGCGAGGGCGTAGATTGATCCCCAACATCTTAACCATTCTCGTGTCTTCTTTCAGTGCGCGAATTAAAACAAATTCAGTTCATCCCTATCCTTGCTTGATTATATTATAATGATGAAACAGACTTTTAAGGCACTGTACTGGGACATCAATAACACTTTCATGTGATAAATTTCGATAATACTGATTGCTCTGTTATGAATAAAGACCAAATGTGCACCCAACGTATGAATAATTATACTAGACCAGGATCATATATAATAAAAACTAAAAACGTTGACTAAAAAGACTGTGTCGATGATGAGAATAACTACCAGAAAAATATAGAAAAATAAAAAACATTTGGGACTATTTTAGTATCGACTGAAACACGTATGAAACAGTCAAAATGAGGTGATCGTGTCGTTATTGACCAATAAATGAGGTATGAACACATTCTTTAATCTTCTGACAGTTCTAACAGTAATTATTATGTGAACTGGGAAAAGTAACTACTTAATTCGAAAAAAAGATCTTCCAACTTCTTACATTATCCTTTATATGATGTTGGCGTACAATTAACAATGCACAATTAACAATGCATAATTAACGATGCACAATCATCAGCGTAAATTTAACTCCGATTAAGGAAGAAAATATTGAATCCTGTATTCACAAGGTACATGATGGTTATGCAGAAAAGATGAACTGATTTATTCCGAAACTTTAGTTAACATATCCAAACATTTACTAAGGCACAGAAGAGGTAAAGGTACAAAATCTTTACAACTGGGGAAACACGTGCGAGTACGCATGCATATATACCTTGATATTGTCAAGATCTTCACAGCAGGCGAAAATATGTTGGGGTCCATCTTCCATGTAAACCAGCTGTCTAACTGTTTCTAACCCTATTCCTCCATTTGCTCCTGTTATGAGCAACGAACCTGTTCGAGACATGCTTACTGTCTGGTTAACTTGTTTTTCCTCGGCGTATATTTGGTGTCTGACACAACCACAAGACACGCCTCAAGGCAAGTTCAGTGCTAAGTGAAGCATATCTTGCTACATGGCGATTCATTTATTGACCTATGCCCACTAGCGTGGTGGACTCGTATATGTATCTTAAGGGGCAGCCACATATAATCTACTTGTTTGTCACGACTTACTAGAGTCATAATTCTATGTCTTGACCCTGATTTGAACTGATTCAAACTATTCGTAAACTTATGTTAACGTGCATTTTCAAAACATTTAAATTCTTGATATTCACTGGAAAACTTGTGTCGCCAAAACTCTTAAAGTTTGAACGTTGCAAGTTGTCAGATTGTTCAGTTTCGAAAGTAAGTAATTCTTATATGTAGTCCGCAATTCGAAAATGACCAAACAACGTTAATTGGCTTTAACAAACACCAAAACTGTTGAATTTTGTTAGAAGCCAATGCAGAGGAAGGATGCCCTTTAAATTGACTTATATCATTTTTTTTCAGCCATATTGACAATCACACGCACGCTGATCCTTACAAGCCAAAAAGGAGTGTCCGAGTGGTCTAAAGCGCTCTCCGTTACGGATCACTGCCATCTCACTTCTGTCTGCGTGGGTTCGACTCTCAGATTCGGCCAACATGGGTATGTGAGAAAGCTTGCCAGTAGCTTCTCGTGGGTCGGTGATTCTTTTCGGGAGTTTTCCCGGGTTCTTCCTGCACTAGTAATACTGGCCTCCATGTATAGCCTATTGTGTGCTGAAATATGGCGTTAAACCCTAAAACAACAACAGGTCCAAAAAAAGAAAAAAGAAGAAACAAACTGGTGATAAAGAAATTAGTGCTAATAATGTGAGTAAAGTGTGGTGCCTATGCATTGCGGCGCATGCGCGCAGTGATGGGGGTTTATTCATTCAAACAATATTTGCCTACAGAAACAAAAATAAGAATCTTTAATTCAGCTTAGGTGGTGTATAAACAGTAAATTTATACTTACCAGAATTATATTAGATAAATGTACAACACCAACAGTGACGAGACAAATTTGTTTTCCTGAACGTTTGAACCGTCGCAAACACTGTATCATTGACCTCAACCAATTGTGTGTCCTAAAACAGATTAAATCCAATGACAGCTGATGTAATTTTAAAAAAAAAGCATTTGCTCTACTGCATTGTTATTATCTATCATGTCCGGAAAATTGGCCGCTATCGCTTAATCGGCTTGAAAGATACTACTTTTTTGTGCTGTTTTCATGATAATGTACTTGTTAACTATCTTCGTCTACATTATTGTGTTTCAGTATGCATTGGTTGTTTCAGTTTGTATGTGTTTCTTAATCTCCTTGTTTTGGAAACGACAACAATTAGAATTTGTCTTAGTTGTCTTGCTGAACTTCTACAACGTTCTTTGTTTTTTTAATAAACCGTCATCACGAGATCGCCAGTCATCCCGTTTATTATATGATGACCAGTCCTTAGCTCTCCATACTACATTGTTCTCAAGACTAAACGAATTGGGACTACATTTATCATTACTTGAATGTAAACGGAACGGAAAGAAAAAAAGACGTGGTTTCAAAGCTAGCTGGCGTAGAGCAGGAAGAATAATTCTAGTCATGTCCCTTTTGTCCTTTCCGGCTAAACAATTTAAAAGTTCAGCCGTAAATTTAGATAACCTGGTTCAAATCGCTATTACATTACCAACCTTTCTATCAATTATCCCAGATGTACCACTGCGTATTGCATTATTCAACGCCCAGTCAATAGGACCACCGGAAAAGCGCACATAAATAATTAATTTTAGCAACGATCAGAATATCGACGTCTTCTTCCTGACAGAAACATGGCTAAAAACATCAGGCGATGAAGCCATGTGCGTGGATCTAACACCCACCAGTTACTCCATCAAAACGTTCACCCGCCACTCTAGCAGAGGTGGAATTGTTGTCACTGCAAAGAAGTTCATGATCAAATGTCTTAAACACAACAAAACTTTCAATTTCTGCCACACATCGTTCGAACTAGTCCAAGCAATTCTCACACTGGAAGATAGGTCAGTCTAAGTTTCTGCCTCTACCGCTCTCCTCCTAGTCCAAAAAACAAGCTGACTGAATCTCTCTTTTTGGAGCAGTTTCCGAATCTCCAGAAGTATGGAAATTCGATAGGTCACAACCTGATTATTCTTGGAGATGTCAACTTTCACTTTGACTGTCCTGGTAACTCATTCACATCAAAACCTGTAGATTCAATTCATGTTTTCAACCTGAAACAGTTCGTTAACCAACCCACCCATAAACATGGTCACATTTTAGACTGGATTCTTCGTAGACATGATAATAATATTCTACGGTCCACCCTTGTATCCCACGAACTTGCATTAGATTACCTCTGCATTATATGCCATCTGGACGTATCAGTCCCTAACCCTCCACCTTTATTTATTAGTAAGAGAAACCTCCGTATTATAAATAGAGCCAAACTAATGCACGACATCGAAGTAAACCCAACAACTTGCTTACCTCCTACAGCAGAACAACTCGATAACTACCTGAGTTCTTTGCTTGAAAAACATGCCCCAGCCACCAAGTGCAGAGTATCAATTCAAACGTGTTCTCCGTGGTACAGCATTGTTAAGGACCAGCTTCGCACTGCCAAAAGAGACCGCCGTAAAGCGGAGAGGCTTTGGCTTTCTACCAGACTCACTACTCATAAACAAATCTATGAAGCCGCTAAGAGAAACGTCACAAACGAAGTCCATTTAGCCACATTATCCCACCACAGTACTACTATCACGAAGAGTTCCAGCTCTAAAGATTACTAACAAACTAATGTCAGTGAACAAATGTACACCACTTCCAGCTACCTTCTCTCCAGTATGCACATTTCTTCCGAGACAAGGTAGCAGCCACTAGAGATTAGTTTGACAAAACAATTGCAATTGACTCGTCGTCACCATACAATTGCGATACAGAATTTCAGCGACAATCGTTAGCAGGATTGGAACATGTCTTATTGGATATAGTACAGACAATCATGATGGCATGTGCGCCCAAGCCATGTGAACTTGATACACTTCCATAATCACT
Source organism: Unio delphinus (assembly GCA_029339505.1). Taxonomy (NCBI): domain Eukaryota; kingdom Metazoa; phylum Mollusca; class Bivalvia; order Unionida; family Unionidae; genus Unio; species Unio delphinus. Next base: position 4,003,072 of record JAQISU010000014.1, read on the forward strand.
GCTGCCTGAGTGCTTAGATCCAATATTGCCTTTACTAACTGATGCTATTAATATCTCTCTCATCCGGGGAATTACCATCATTTTTCAAGCCGCCATTGTAAAGTTTTCGCTGAAGAAACCAACACTTGACCATAACAATTTAAAGAACTACCTCCCAGTTTTTAATATCCCGTTCATATAAAAAAAATCTAAGAGAAAGTTGTTCTAACTCAACTCGTATCTCATCTGAATTCAAACAGTCTTGTTAGCAATGTACAGTCTTCATCTCACCCTTGCCACAGTAATGAAACTACTCTTCTGGAAGTATTTAATGGCATTCTCTCTGCTTTTGATAGCGGAAACATTATAGTACTCATCCTCCTTGATTTGTCTGCAACATTTGACACAATAGGCCATGATATATTATTTCCCCGTCTCCAGCATGTATTTGGCATTCACAATACAGCCTTACTATAGTTCAAGTCCAACTTTGTCAACATGACACAAATCGTATCTTCAATGGAATACCCAGTTGATCTAGGTTGTGGTGTTACACAGGGGTCTGTTCAAGGATCGTTTGGCTTCATTCTATACACTCAGCCACTCTCACGTGTCTTAGATAATCAGCCAGAATCTCACCAACTGTATGTTGATGACACACAGCTACACAAATCTAGCTACCTAACTGAAGTTGATGCGACCATCCAAGGAGTAGAGCGGTGCATTTCTGATGTGAAATCATACATAACACGTAACAAGCTACAGATGAATGATGATAAAATTGAGGCCATTCTGATCACAACACAAAGACGTTCTTATTCACGTCCTTTAATTCAAACAATAAATATCAGCAACACCAACATTAAATTCACACATTCAGTACGAAACCTAGGTGTACTCTGGACAGTACTCTCACATTGCAGCAACATGACATGAACATATGCAAGGCTGCATATCTTGAACTGAGACGTATCAGCTCCATTCACAAATACCTTTCAGCTCATGCCACTAAAACACTTGTGTTTTCATTAGTACTTTCAAGACTGGACTACTGTAACTCAATTATGTCTGGTTCGTCTCAATATCTACTCCCGAAACTTCATAAAGTTCAAACCACAGTTGCTCGGATCATCTTTAGATTGCTATGATCAAACACACCACCCCGCCGATCTACACCCTACGCTGGGCTGGCTATCCTTTCGATCCAGAATCAAACGCAAAATTTGTTCTCTGTGCTACGTTTTACTTACGAACTCCAGTCCAACATACTTAACTGGCCTCTCCCATGTGTACACACCAACAAGATACTTACGCTCCTCTTTTGACAATCGTATACTCATCATTCCCACTATGAAAACAAAGTCATATGGGACAACGTTATTTTGCATACCAGGGCCCATAAACGTGGAATGCATTTCCCATTGAAATTAGACACAACGATACAGTGATCCCTTTAAAGAGTGCTCTTAGAACCCACCTTTTGCGACTACAAGAACACACTTAAGTACCTAAGAATGTTTCCTACCTTAAATATTTTCAGCATTTTGTATGTTTTATAATTTCATGGTGTTATGTATTTCTATAGTCATATCATTATATAGATGTTGTAAAGCGCTTGCAGCTTCTAAAGATTATGTGCTATTCAATGTCCTCATTATTATTATTATTATTATTATTAGTAGTAGTAGTAGTAGTAGTAGTAGTAGTAGTAGTAGTAGTATGACCATTTGAATATTCCTTCTTTACTGCATTGATTTGTTTTCATACATATTAATCCAGCTCAAGTTGCGATTTTACCTGTGTGGGAACAGCGGTGCCCGCAGAGGGGGGTTTGGGGTTGGGACATGTAGTGATCAGCTATTAAGTTTACGGATGTATTGTGATAAATTTGGAGTATGCGCATTTGTTCATATCGCTTCGTTTTAAGGATTTCTGTAATGTTTGTGAGTACTTGTTGGAATTTTGGAAGTTTGTGCCGTGGATATGTTCATCAGACCGAAATAATTAGTCTATTACTATGAGCAAAGACCGCTCCTGTGGCCTAGTGCTTAGAACGTCCGCCTTGATTGCGGGAGGTCGCGGGTTCGAACCCAGGCCGAGTCATACTAAAAGCTTATAAACATGGTACAAACATCTGCCTCGCTAGACGCCCACAATAAAAGGTTAGTGTTAGGACTGGTCGGCATGGTGTCAACATCATCCCCCAGTGCTAGCCATCACTATAAACTGCCACACTGCAGTCATCATAAAGATATGACTGAAAAATTGTTAAAGCTAAGTTAAAAATCTAACACACACACACACACAGAGCAATCGTCATGGAGCGTAGTGTTAGTGAGTTTCCATGATGTCACGACATTGTTTACTTTTGGTTAATTCAGGTCAGAGCCGCACGAGTGTCCTTGTCGCTCGGTAGTCCATTATGAAATCAAATTGTGTAAATTAATCGTGTGACTCCAGATGCGGTATTTTGATTGGAAACTGGTAAATTTCACAATGGGATAAACAAGAAAGGACTGTTCCGTCGTAGACAGGCGCCGTTTATAATTGCCATGGTGGCGAATGGGATACAAAATTGCAGGCAATATGTGACTTAAAACCAGTGTTGTTCAGAGTATCGATTATATTTGCTAATTAGTTGCTTGGTGAACCAGTTGGTTAATCAATTGTGAAACTCCGTAATCAATTGCCATGGATGAAAATGATCCCCAAAACAATTTATCCATCTCCCGGAGGAAAAGCTCATTCTCGTACTTGGACATACTTCGGAGTTTACAAAGCACAGGAGGGTCCACCGACAAATATTTATTTTGATACGACGAAGGTCATATCCGAACTCCGCAGAAAGTAATATGCAAACACAGGTAGGTCCAGTTATTTTCATTGAAATCAACGAGGGGATACATTTGGTTCTTTATATATTTTTTTCAAATACTGTAGAAAAATGGACAGTATTCCAAAATTTTTAAATATACCAAAACAGAATTATCATGTGATACGTCTTACATCATAGGACTATGTAAACAATACGACGTAAACCTTCCGATCCACTGCAGTAGAGCGGAATTATGTATTCCTATTATAACTTCCAAATCTGAAACCATACTCCATGGCTAAAAACGTTTATTATAATTTGGAAACAATATAGTCGTCAACGACCAAAGCAGTTATTAGGAAACGGAACACCCTAATATAAAATAAATGAGCTGCAATTGTGAAGTTACCATATGTATTATATATGATGTCTGCATAATGGACCATGCATCTGGTAACTGTCATTTCTGAGAACGTTTATGGGATTCCAGTGTCTAAAATTTTAAATCCAGAGTTTAATTTTCAATACATCTTTTGTGTACTTTGAGCTATCATGTGTTGTTGTCATTATCATACTTCGTGCTATAATCTTGTATATCATGCGTTGTTGTCATTATCATACTTCAGATTTCGTTTCATAATAAAGCACGGTATCATGTGTTGTTGTCATTAAAATGATTCAGATTTCGTTTCATAATAAATCCCGGTATCATGTGTTGTTGTCATTAAAATAATACAGGTTTCTTTTCATAATAAAGCCCGGTATCATGTGTTGTTGTCATTATCATTCTTCAGATTTATGTTCATAATAAAGCCCGGTATCATGTGTTGTTGTCATTATCATACTTCAGATTTCGTTTCATAATAAAGCCCGGTATCATGTGTTGTTGTCATTAAAATAATTCAGATTTCGTTTCATAATAAAGCCCGGTATCATGTGTTGTTGTCATTAAAATAATTCAGATTTCGTTTCATAATAAAGCCCGGTATCATGTGTTGTTGTCATTATCATACTTCAGATCTATGTTCATAATAAATCCCGGTATCATGTGTTGTTGTCATTAAAATAATTCAGATCTCTTTTCATAATAAAGCCCGGTATCATGTGTTGTTGTCATTATCATACTTCAGATTTCGTTTCATAATAAAGCACGGTATCATGTGTTGTTGTCATTAAAATGATTCAGATTTCGTTTCATAAAAAATCCCGGTATCATGTGTTGTTGTCATTAAATAATACAGGTTTCTTTTCATAATAAAGCCCGGTATCATGTGTTGTTGTCATTATCATTCTTCAGATTTATGTTCATAATAAAGCCCGGTATCATGTGTTGTTGTCATTATCATACTTCAGATTTCGTTTCATAATAAAGCCCGGTATCATGTGCTGTTGTCATTAAAATAATTTATGTTGTTATCATTAAAAAAATTCAGATTTCTTTTCATAATAAAGCCCGGTATCATGTGTTGTTGTCATTATCATACTTCAGATTTCGTTTCATAATAAAGCCCGGTATCATGTGTTGTTGTCATTAGAATAATTCAGATTTCGTTTCATAATAAAGCCCGGTATCATGTGTTGTTGTCATTAAAATAATTCAGATTTCTTTTGATAATAAAGCCCGGTATCATTTGTTGTTGTCATTATCATACTTCAGATTTATGTTCATAATAAAGCCCGGTATCATGTGTTGTTGTCATTAAAATAATTCAGATTTCTTTTCATAATAAAGCCCGGTATCATGTGTTGTTGTCATTATCATACTTCAGATTTATGTTCATAATAAAGCCCGGTATCATGTGTTGTTGTCATTATCATACTTCAGATTTCGTTTCATAATAAAGCCCGGTATCATGTGTTGTTGTCATTAGAAGAATTTAGATTTCGTTTCATAATAAAGCCCGGTATCATGTGTTGTTGTCATTAAAATAATTCAGATTTCTTTTCATAATAAAGCCCGGTATCATGTGTTGTTGTCATTATCATACTTCAGATTTCGTTTCATAATAAAGCCCGGTATCATGTGTTGCTGTCATTAAAATGATTCAGATTTCGCTTCATAATAAAGCCCGGTATTATGTGTTGATGTCATTAGAATAATTCAGATTTCGTTTCATAATAAAGCCCGGTATCATGTGTTGTTGTCATTATCATACTTCAGATTTCGTTTCATAATAAAGCCCGGTATCATGTGTTGTTGTCATTAGAATAATTTAGATTTCGTTTCATAATAAAGCCCGGTATCATGTGTTGTTGTCATTAAAATAATTCAGATTGCTTTTCATAATAAAGCCCGGTATCATGTGTTGTTGTCATTATCATATTTCAGATTTCGTTTCATAATAAAGCCCGGTATCATGTGCTGTTGTCATTAAAATGATTCAGATTTCGTTTCATAATAAAGCCCGGTATTATGTGTTGTTGTCATTAAAATAATTCAGATTTCGTTTCATAATAAAGCCCGGTATCATGTGTTGTTGTCAATAGAATAATCCAGATTTCGTTTCATAATAAAGCCCGGTATCATGTGTTGTTGTCATTATCATACTTCAGATTTTCTTTCATAATAAAGCACGGTATCATGTGTTGTTATCATTAAAATAATTCAGATTTCTTTTGATAATAAAGCCCGGTATCATGTGTTGTTGTCATTATCATACTTCAGATTTCTTTTCATAATAAAGCCCGGTATCATGTGTTGTTGTCATTAAAATAATTCAGATTTCTTTTCATAATAAAGCCCGGTATCATGTGTTGTTGTCATTATCATACTTCAGATTTATGTTCATAATAAAGCCCGGTATCATGTGTTGTTGTCATTAAAATAATTCAGATTTCTTTTCATAATAAAGCCCCATATCATGTGAATATCATGCTTGAAATACAAAAATGATCAGAATTTCATTCCTGTATTAGGCATTATAATGGAAAAGTTATATTTTCGTTTACCGATGTTCCCTGAAAAATCTGACTTTTAAAAGCATAAAACGAACAGATTTTAAACTGTTGAAGATTAAATGTGAAATATATGTGCAAATATAATAATAATTTTCTTGTTTCATTTTTATAGTTGATTTAATTTAATTGATTTAATATACATGTGCATACATTATTTGTCGTTTGCTTTGATTTCAATATAAAATCATTAATTTCTAATACATTCCAGGCAATACTACCTCTAGATCACGACCACAAGGAAACTGGATCAACAAGAGGTGCTGATGCTCCCTCCCCAGCCAAACAGACTATTATTGATGAACAGAGAGGATGTCAGCTACAAAGCAGAAATAAATCGATGACCCACTCTTGAAACTCATTGTTGGCAAAGTTCTTTCACTCAGCCTTGTTGACCAGAACTATTTTAGACACTTTTTGATGCTTCTTAACCCAAAGTAACTTTTGAATGATACCATTATAAGTTATTAATATTTATTTAAATTGACAGTGAGAAAACAAAAAAGTGTTAATCTATTTGATTCTAGACATCAACACTGTTGGGTGTTGAATTTTTTAATTTTCATACCTGAATTAAGCAATGTTTCATTAAATAAAATTCTGCCCTGGCTTGTCACAGAATAAGGAAATACGCAACTTAGTTTCGCCTTAGAACGAGTTGACCATTTCTCGCTGTATGTTTGTTCAATGTTACCTAGGGTGAATAATTATTTTTCTAGTTAAGCAACTTAACTAGTGTGTATCTCGTCGTAGATTGCTTGCGCCGAGAGACACTAAATGCACGGTATACACGGGTATTTCATCCTTACTAAAATTCACTTTTCTGTGGATTTAAGGCAGGTCTCTTTTTTTTAAATGGTCTTTGCATCTTGTCAAGGAGTAAACTTTCGCCGTTGTTATTATCCAGATATAGGGGTAAGCGCTACTTTTGTATTTTATTTGATATGTAAAGCAAATTCATTTTTTTTAATGTCTTATCGTAAAATAACACCTTTACTACTACGTAGACTTGAAACGCTGTGAACTTTTGAATTGTTACAAGTCGCTATTAAGAGTTTCATTTAGTAGCATGTATCTCTAGATTTTAAATCCGTACCAGTTATTATGACCAGCTTGGTTTCATTGCAGCTGTCTATACAGATGTATATACGTATGTCTGCGCGTATGTCTGTACGTATGTCTGGACACAGGATGGATTCAAGAATGGTAGTGTGCGCTGGCTGATACAATTCTGGGCCAACCCAAGAATAAATGTGTGGTTTGTCAGTAGACACATTTGCAAGTTTTTACAATATTTATAAATCATACGGATGCACAAATGACAGAGTCGTATGTTTGTTCCCATTGATTGCAATAGAGTACAACTTAAGTTATTTTGATTGAATGAGATTATATGGATCTTATTTTCATTCCCTGAGATTATTTGAATCTTATTCAATGTAACGATATTACATTAACTTTATTTTATTTGTATGTGAGCTATGAATCTTACCGTCATACATTCAAATATGTGAGTCGTATTTTGTTTACCTATTTGTGAATATTTGAAAAAATCAGCGAGACGTACGTTTAGATTATTAATCCATTCCATAAATTTCCATCTTCCATCACATTGTGTTATTTGATCCATGCATCCCTTCAGATCTATCCTGTTATATGTCTAATTAAACATTATATAAATCAATTTTTTTCGCTGTATTTAGTGTTTGGCTACCATAACCAAATGTTTACAAATTTACATTTTCATCTATGAAATGGGTAGTAAATAGTCATTCTCCAAACTAGCTGAGAAGAAAGACCAGGCTTTGAAAAAAAGTGAAAGAGGAACTACATGATGTTCTTGATACAGCTATTACTCATGATGGATTGACTTCATTAAACACAGAGTACGTGACGGCACATTTTATTTCCAAAGATTGATTATTGACAAGTGTTTGTTAGAAACACGCATACTTGAAAGCAGTCATACTTAGGAAAACATAAAAGAAAGTATGTTGGTCGCTAAGAGGCGATGGGCACATAATCAAACTTACTGTGAAAAAAAGCTTTAGCTATACCAGAATAGTCACAAATCATTACAAAGATGCGCAAACCTGTGTCCTTTTACCATCGAAGTACAAACATAAAAAATCTGCTAATGAGTAAGCAGCAGTTATTACCTGAAGTAGGTACGAGAGAACACAATCTCAAGATGGAAGTTCCGACTAGATGGAATATCACTTATGATTTGTTTAAAAGACTGCTTGAGCAGACACCTGATATTGTGGCTTTTATTCGTGACCCAAGCACAAGCAAGTCAATAGCTATAACATTGAAAACTTTTACATACATATGACGAACAATCAATGGTTGAAAAACAGGGGAAGTCCTCTCAAAGTTCCCGAATGAAACTAAGCGTGTTTGCGGAAACAAATAACAAACCCTCCATACAAGTATCCCATTACTTCTTGAACATGCCAAATCATCAAATGTGTAGACACATGCTACTGATCTACCTCCAGTGCCAAACTTAAAGATGTAATGAGAAAATGACTTGACCATACTTCATGTGACAAAGATCTAGCTCTGTTGGACTGTTTATTGAATCGTGATAGGAAGGATCTTGAGCTCTCTGCGTTGCACAAAATTTACTGGCATGCAAGCCCAGATATTTACGTAGTGAGGACCATTCAAAATCCTAATGAAAATATTCGGGAAAGTTTAGCGCGTGTCCTTTCTGTTCTCTCTAGACTTATTTCAAGAGTATATTAACGCTTCAGACTGATTTCTCTAAACATTGTAAGAATCTATGAACGAGTTCTGATTGCGATTGTCAAGGCCTGGTCCTGATAGCTGACCATTGTGGCTTAACATTGTGGTAAAAAAAGTGATTGGAAGGAAAATACACTCGCGAGTAATATGGAGCAGATTATTCTGTCAGGAGATTGGCATATAAATACTAAAATTTCATGTCTAGAATATATTTTCTATTCTATGTTTAAGGCTAACAACAAAGGGAATTTTGAAGATGGATGTTTGGCTTAATTATGCAAATGAAGTGTATGATTACGACGAGTTTAAAGAATAGTCATTACATGTTCGTCGTGCTTTTAAAAAGATAATAGTGATATTCCCCTATCAGACAGAATTTGGCTGATCTAATTTGCGTAGGATAAAGTGTGAAAGACCAATTTGCTTAAAGACACAAAACAATCAGCTCAGGACGATGATATAACGACAATTTTCTAAACTGTTCCATTTATCCGAAAACCTCGACGAACTATTTATAAATAAAAGTAATACATTTATTTTAAAAGAAAACATTCTAGAAGAAGTAAGGTGTGTGATTATAAGGGGCGTATACACATGATTATATGTGTGCGCTTGCATTCTTGTTTAGTATTTCGTTCCGTGTTAAGGTGTGAATTGAATTGATTTTGAAACGTATTGCAGCCATAGTAACAAATATTTCACAAAGGTATACAAGAAAGCACACCTGACTGGATACAGTGATTCGCATACCGTAGCACAAAACGATATTATCGTCTTGTCTCGTGTACGTAGGTGTTTTAATGTGCGTCAGTTGGAATTTTTGCAAGGAGAGGTAATCCCTTTTCTGGGTATTTAGACAATTAAAAATCTAATGGATCATTTTATACTGTACATTGTGTTTTCTTACAACAGTTTGTCAGCTAGAAGGCATAAATCGCATACCAGTGTTCAATATAATTTTGTTACAGGTTGTAGTTAGTTTTATTGACGCTAACAATACTTGTATACTCGATTGCCTATTTATGAGTGATCGTAATGTCAACCTGCGTTGCATTGTGAAATTGTTTAAAAAACTCAATCGCTCATCGGGCCAAAACTCAAATCACAAGTAAGGTTGCGGGCAGAACAGGATAAACATTCAATAAGCGGAAAATTAAACCTTTTTTTAAACATTAATATAAATTAAAACAGAACAAAGTTTTAATAATAAAAAATCATTGGCATACCCATTTTCGCTCTTATGCCAATTTGTCAGAGCTGGATGTTTGGCATCTTTTCTTGGCTACAAGTTCGTTTATGTTGGGAGTAATGTTCTGTGTCATTGAGATTCTCATGGACTGCAAGTGTTAATCAGTGAGACGACTCCTGTGTGATGTTTTGTTAATCTTCATCACAGAAAACAGCTGCTCACACATATGTGCTACCAAACATGTTCAAGGTTCGAGCCGCATGTGGACGAAGCTGGGGCAAAGGAATGAAAGGAGTGAACTGTGCAGGCCCCACAGTGTCGTACTTTGCAATTAGTGTCCCATTACATTGCAACTCTATTAGCTCCATCTGCAAATTTACAGGTGCAGTTTCCACGTCTATGGCAAATGGGTTACGAAACAGCTCGAAATTACTTTTCTGTGCTTCAAAGTCACTAAAGCGCCGTGCGAACTCGGCGCGAAGTAAGCTAAGTTTTTCAGCAAAGTGTGCATTGGGAAACACCATAGCGTTGACTTGGTTCAACATTGCTTGGCATCAAGAAAAGTGAGACAAGTTGCATTGGTGCATTTGTGTCTCCCATAAGCGCAGCTTCACTTGAAATGCCTTCACTGCATCGTGCATATCAGTGATCAAGTGGTCCCATCCCTGGAGCTGCAGGTTCAAGTCGTTGAAATGAATGGTTATGTCAGACAGAAACGCCAACTCACATTTCCACTTTTTATCCCGAAAAACTTGGAGTCTTTTCCTTTGCTGTCCATGAATTGACATATTTCCTCGATCAGCTGGAAAAATCTACAAAGATCTTTTCCCCGACTTAGCCACCGCACCTCTGTATGATAAGGCATGTCGCTGAACTCTGAGTCTATTTCCTGCAAAAAAGACTGAAATTGGCGGTGATTTAAACCTTTGGCTCTGATAAAGTAGACGGTTTGTGTTACAGTGCTCATTACACCTTCCATGTTCAGGACTTTACCACACAGCGATCCTTGGTGTATGACGCAATGATATGCTATCAATTCACCAGTACAGTTCTCCTGCATCTTGAACCGCATCCTTCCAACTAGTCCACTTTCTTCGCCGCACATCGCCGGTGCTCCATCTGTTGTAAGTCCAACAAGTTTGTCCCAAGGCAGGTTCATGTTGGTTAAACTTTGACATACGTTGTCAAAATGTATTTTCCTGTCGTTGTCCCATGCATGGATTTCATGTCCAATATTTCTTCTGTAACATTCAAACTGGAGTCCACTCCACGGATGAAGATGGCGAGATGTGCAGTGTCAGTCGTGTCATTACTTTCATCGACAGCAAGGGAGAATGGAACAAAATCTTTGCCTTTTTCGATCAGCTGTGTTTTCACATCAGTGACCATCTCACAAACCCGACCAGCAACCGTATTTCTGCTAAGGCTTACATTTGCAAACATCTGCTTTTTGTCTGAACACAAGACGTCACACACTTTCATCATGCAGCGCTTCAGAAACTCTCCTTCTGTAAATGGTCGGCCTGATTTTGCGATCTCCTCCGCCACAATAAAACTTGCTTTCACAGCAGCTTCAGTTTATGATTTTGCTTTGGTAAAAAACGTCTGCTGTGATGTTAGATTCCTCTTCAATTCTTCTACCTTCTGTAGCTTATGCTTTGCATTCAGGCTTTTTAACTTGTCTTGATGTTTAGTCTCGTAGTGCCGTCTCAGATTATATTCCTTGATCACAGCCACATTATCTCCACAAATTAGACACACAGGTTTACCGCCAATATCAGTAAACATATATTCAGCCTCCCAGCGGCTTTGAAAGGCTCAGTTTTCAGAATCAACTTTTCTCTTGGCCATTTTAAGGCTAGCTTTGACTTTAAAAAAAGCTTGTGCATCTACCGACAGACGCTTGATTGATATCACGTTAGCCGTAGCGGGAAAAGGTGATGCAATATCCGGGCACTACACTAATTTCATTTCTTATGCGCCAATCCAAAACGAGCAACTGAACGTTGCTAGGTTACTGTAACGACGAACATCCACTCACTACACAACTTTTATTTTCGCTTATTCTGATCGAAACGAGAACGCTCACAGGTGGCCTATCGTTCGGCAAGGCTGCTAATTAGGGAATTTGATTTGCACTCTATATCGCAGGGCCATTAAAAAAATTTTTGCCTAAAATTCTCTCTCGGTCCGGATATAACTGTACGCCGGTCAAGACCTCTCGGGCCTGATATAATTGAACGCCGGCCCTGATGTGGCCCGCGGGCCTTGAGTTTGACACATATGATCTAGATTAACCTAATGCTCACTGTATTTGAAACTATTATAACCAGGCAATAGTATGACACGTAATCGGTTAATGCTTGCATTAAGTTACATACTAATTGGTGAATGCTTGAATCAATTCAAGTTTAGTAATTATTCAGACAATACCCCTAGATATTATGTAATTACCTCGTCATTGACGAGCCTACGAAATGTCTGAAAAAAGTGTTACAGTTACGTTAAAAAAATAAAAATAACCACACACGTTTCGTATGCATATTAGCCATCGTGTGTACGAAATCCCTGAAGTAAGAGTTGCTCAGACTCCACTAAGAAACATGATTATAAAACTAAATGCCAATGAAAACTTAATTAAATAAACTCTCTTAAGTATACATCACTGCCTAAAACAATAAAACCTTTTTGTCAAATGCAGTTATTGTCAGCTTTGTGATAAGTAAGTATTCTGAAAGTATTTAGTGACATTCGCTCTGCTTGGGATAGTGGAAAGATTACAGTCCTCACTGTCCTGGATTTATCTGCAGCATTTAAAACAATAGACCATGATATATTACTTCACCGTCTCCAGCATGTATTTGGCATTCAGAATATAGCCTTACAGTGGTTCAAGTCCTACTTAGTCAACAGGACACAAATTATATCTGCAAATGGAATACACTCTAGCCCAGTGGACGTATGTTGTGGTGTTCCACAGGGATCTGTTCTTGGACCTATTCTCTTCATTCTGTACATTCAGCCGCTCTCAAGTGTCATAGATCATCACCCAGTGTCACACCAATTGTATGCTGATGATACCCAAATATACAAGTCTAGCCACCCAACTAAAGTTGATGCTACCATCCATGGAGTAGAGCGGTGCATTTCTAATGTGAAATCATGGATGACATGTAACAAGCTGCATATGAATGACGATAAAACTGAAGCTATTCTGATCACAACACAAAGACGTTCTCATTCACATCCTTTACCTCAGACAATAAATATCAGCAACACCAACATTAAATTCTCACATTCAGTACGGAATCTAGGCGTTACTGTAGACAGTACTCTCACATTGCACCAACATGTCATGAACATATGCAAGGCTGCATATCTTGAATTGAGACGCATCAGTTCCATTCGCAAATATCTTTCAGTTGATGCCACTAAAATACTTGTGTGTTCATTAGTACTTTCAAGACTGGACTATTGTAACTCAGTTCTGTCTGGTTCGTCACAATATTTACTCCAGAAGCTTCAAAAAGTTCAAAACACAGCTGCACGGATCATCGTTAGAGTACATCGATCAGAGCACACCTCACCACTGCTCTGTACCCTACACTGGCTATCGATTCGATACAGAATCAAACACAAAATTTGTCCTCTGTGCTATGTTTCAATGACAGACTCCAGTCCAACATACCTATCCAGCCTCACCCATGTGTATACACCAGCTAGATACGTACGCTCTTCTTCTGATAATCAAATTCTCATTAATCCCAAGGTGAAAACAAAGTCATATGGACAACGTTCGCTTGCACACCAGGTCCCGGCGACGTGGAACGAATTGCCCATTGAAACTAGACACAAAGACACAGTGGCCCCTTTAAAGAGTGCCCTTAAGACTCACCTTTTTCGACTGCAGGGACAAACTTAGCGACCTAATCATGTTTTGTATATTATATGTTTTCAGCATGTTTTGATGTTTTCCAATTTCATTGTTTTGTCATTTGTTGTTCTATAGTGTAGTCATATCGTTATTGATGGTGGATGATGCTTAGAGCTTCGATAGATTTGGCGCTATACAAAGTCCTCATTATTATTATTAGTATAAGAGACTTGTACTTTGTTCTGTTAATCGATGGAGTCTTTAGATAAAAGTTGGGGAAGGTCTGAATCACAACAAATTTTCAATATAGTTAATGGAAGTACAAATGCTACCATATCAATGCGCATTGTAACGTAAATACGATATCCTGAGAGTAACAAAACGTAAATAAATAAGTCATTTAAATGTGCAGTACATTGTTTCTTTTGTATCAACACTAAGCAAAAATATATTTAGTGTAACCAATGCAAAGGACTGAAATTCCTTGACAAGTGAAAATGCAGTTGGGATAATTGAGTTTTCTGAGATCATTTGTCTGGTTGAGTGGTTAAAAATATGATTAACAAAGACAAGTGAAAATACAATGGAGATAATTGAGTTTTCTGAGATCTTTGTCTGGTTGAGTGGTTAAAAATATGATTAAGAAAGATAGTTTAAATATATTGCGTGAATCTGTAAGTTGTTCCCATAACCGGTCACGTGGTTAAAAATATGATTTATTTGATGATGCTTGTGGTTTGTAGTCCATCATAAGGTCAGAGGTAGCTCAAGGTCAAAATAGAACGCCTATCATATGCGTATGACATGTTAAGTACTAAAACTAGGGACAACATCTTGACAACTAACCTCGTAGATTAAAAGCATTTAAAGTCTTTCTTATCTCTTACAAAGTACGAATATACCATTCTTATTATGACCTAAGCTGTTTTCTTAAAATAATTGAAATCTAGAAATTCATTTTCAATATTCCGATTCCAAATAATAATAATAATAATAATAATAATAATAATAATAATAATAATAATAGCAAATGCTACATCCTTATCGTTTCCGCTAATGCAAAGGTGTCACATACAGCTAGCGTTATTTGATGATCACAAATTTTAAGCGTGATTTGATGATCACAAACTCGAAACGTGATTTGATAACTTCAAACCGTAATGTAATCTAGCCGATATCTCTTGTTTCCATATTCATCTTTCTCATAACCCTTCAATTATGTGTATGTGTGGTAATGGTATGGGAGTAGTAATAGGGGGCACTATAGGGTCTATGGAAAACCCAGTCAAAAACAGCTTGGGGCACTATAGGGTCAAGATTTATAGGGTCAAGGGAAAATCCAGTCAAAAACAGCTTGGGGCACTATAGGGTCAAGGGAAATGGAACAGGGTGGGCCTATATAGCGTCAAGGGAAATGGAACAGGGTGGGCCTATATAGCGTCAAGGGAAATGGAACAGGGTGGGTCTATATAGGGACAAGGGAAAAAAAAGGGCGGCAAAGAAAGTTACTATCTTTTCGAGACCTATGAGTGGCCCTGAAAAGGGCCTTTGGATACTTCTTTTATTTTCTGTCGTTGTTCCACCACCTTTTAAGTTTACCAATGATTCCCGTTTTCTTCTTCTTTTCGTCCTCGGGAATCCAGTCAGGATGTCCCATAGCTCGAAACTTTTCCTGAACTCTCATCCATCTTAGATTGAGTAGATCAAAGTCCTCTTTCTTCTTTTTGTTCTTTTTTTCCTTTCTCTCCTTAGACCAGTTTTCTTTAATCTGGATCACCTGTTCTTCCATCACCATTCTCATCATTGCTTCTGCTTTCTTTAGCCTGTCTAGACCCCACTGCACATATTCCCACTCTATGAGATGTAATGTTTCTTCTAGAAAGCACCTGACTTTGATGACATGATCAAGTGCCTGCTTCAAATCCCCTATTCTTATATATTTTCTTTTAATACGTCTTCTTAATTTCTGGTCTTCCTCCTCTATCATACCTTCTAATAGATCTCTTGCTAATTTCAGTTGGCTTACAAAGCCATGGTTACTTTGAAATTCTTCCTCAAGTCTTTCCACTTCATATTCTGCATCAAGGATCCCAAACCAGCTGTCTCGGAGTTGGATAAACAATTCAAAATTCATCTTGATGTGTTCAAAATTGAATGGCTCCAAGGACTGACGATTGCGTATATATATCTTAAGCACGGACGTGAAAGTAAACACCCCCTACATTCACTTGTCATATTATATACTATCCACAAACCATATCATTTACTATCCCAAATCACACTATATACTATCCACACACACACACACACACACACACACACACACGGGGAAGCAGCCAAAATAAACCATACTATATACTATCCAAAATCACACCCTATACTAACCACACACACACACACACACACACACGGGGAAGCAGCCAAAACAAACCCTATTATATACTATCCAAAATCACACCCTATACTAACCACACACATGGGGAAGCAGCCAAAACAAACCCTATCATATACTATCCAAAATTACACGATATACTATCTAAATAGAGTCAGTGTTTATAATCACACTACTCCTCTCTCACACCCATTGGCAACTGACATAGTATTTCTTTTCTAGACATTTGGGTAGCCCTGAGAAGGGCTGTTTTTTAAACTTCAAAATGCACCTGGTTAATGCTGGCATCTCCCAGGTCTAGCCCCACACACACATCTCCTACTCCAATCATTCTCCCAATTCACTCTTGTGATTGGGAGCGCAGAGGGAGAATGAGTGGCTTCACTATCCCAGTCTTCACTTTGTGGGATAGTGAAAGTCTCTTCATTTCTTCCTCTATTCCGCAACCGTGGATGAGATTGTGGTTGTTGCGGCTGAGACTGTGGTTGTTGCGGTGGGGGCTGGGCCTGTAGTGGACGAACTGGTTCTGGTGAAGGTGTCCTCACCATAGGTTTAACTTGACTAGTTTGCCTCATCATGGGGTGAGGCAAAATTGACATTTTCATTTCCTTCTCCTCTTCTTTCTTTTTCCTCTCCTCCTCTTCTTTAATTCTGGTCTCTTCTTCTTCGGCCTCCATTGCCAGCTCGTCCAGGAGACGTCTAGCATTCTCCAGATGCATTTGAAGCTCTCTTAACTTTTGAACTCTGCTCATCTTCTTTGATGCGCCAACGATGGGTAGCCAGACTGACTGACTGACTGACTTGGTTGTTTTATAGCTGCAGCCGTCTACTAGAGACATATGTGCAGCTTTTATAGACACCATATCGGTGTCCATTTAGTTCCTTCAGGGAGGGGAAGGATGCACTCCCTCCCCTTAGGGTTTGAGTGCTTAATTGCACCACATTTCAGTCTTTGTTAGGCGTTCCCCTGAATTACTAAAAAGTAACTATCAAGGGAAATGATAGCCTATAGAGTGGATAGGACTGGCACTACACACATCCACCCCCAGTTAAGTTCCAATCGATGTATTATTAAAGGTAGCAATGAGAATTTTCTCACTTCGCTAGTAATGTCATGTCCGGAAGCGGCAAAGGCGGAAAGGTCCAGTTCAGGAAGCTCCAAGCTCCAAGGTACTGCAATCGTCGTCCAGCACGAAGAGGGGGCGAACACACACCCGGACCCCAATACGAAGAAACAAGAGGCACACCTTAGGTGCTTGGCTACTTTACAACCTCATAGGACATGTATCAGAGTGTATTTGCTATAAAGTTGTGTTTTGCATTGTTTTGATGTTATTTATTGTGTAACATTTATTTGCAACATTGTGTTGCGGGAGTCTGATAGTCCTGGATTAAGACTACCTTATATTAACTAAGAGGGGCAGAAGTGTGTGTACGTATATGTGTGCTGTCCATGAGGCTGCATTCCCTATGACTCTGTTCAATTATCCAGTTGTACTAGTGGAATTCCCTATTCGCCAATAATGTGTTAGCCACCTATGCAATTATGTCAAAACTATATAAGTTACTGAGTTTTGCAAAAACTTAACACTATATCAGCAATTAAGTACAGAATGTACTATATGAGTCGCCACCGTCCTGGTGAAAAGCCCTTCTTTCGAGGGTAATTCACCCTATGAAAAAACAAAAAACCTATACTATGTCAAAGTGACTGCATCAGTTGTTCACGGTGGATTGTTCAAGTTGTTAATTTGGTAAGGTGTGCTCCGAAAGGATCAATTCAATATTGATGTTGGTTAATCAAATGGAATTCTCGTACCAATCGAGATTATGAGAATTCATTTTGTAATAACATATAACAAGAAGACGATACATAGTACAGAATGAGAAGGGAAAAGGTTCAACATCAGCTTCCCTGAGAGATTAATTGAGTGGATACATACAGAGGTGTACTAGGCTGTACACATATATTTCTCCAGTCCAGGCTTGGAATACCCGTATCTCCACTGTTCCACTGATCTTCACCAAATCCCAAAGAATACAAAAAAGGGGGGAATAGATATATCACATTGACAATACAATTACAACAATGACATTAACAACACGAGTATATTAACAATGTTAGTAAGCTATAAAACACAAGGTCAGTAAAAAGTAAATAACAGTATCTTTAATATAACATAGTTGTATTAGTAAAAAATTTAATACAATATTAGTGAACAATAACAATAACAATATTAATCATAACATATTAACAAAATTACCATCAATACAAACTATACTAAGATTAGCATCAATACAAACTATACTAATATTAAGAGAACAAGAACATAACAAGAATAAAATAGCCCTGAAAAGGACTGTTGTATAATCCTATGAATCTGTAGTCCGTCCTCCACGTTTTCATTGTCCTCAAGGATAGCGCCATGAACTCCATTGATATTCCTAAGCTGAGCACACTTTGTGTAAAGTTCTATTATACTTTAGAATATCAAGTGCCAATGACTTTGCTCCAACAAGAAAGTGGTGAGTAAGGTGTTAGTAATTGTTTACAGACTACAGTTCAATTTAGTAATTTATAGCGATGATCTCTGCAGAGCACCATAATGAGCGGATATAGACTCGTGAGTAACGTATCAGTTCATTATGAACTAATTTATCTATACCCACCCATATCATGCATCAATCAGAGTCACAGGCCATTGAAACTTATTTTAATTGTATGTTTTATTTAATAATTATTTTATAGCTAACCAAAACCTACATAGCGATGATCTCTGTAGAGCACCACAGTGAGCAGGTATAGACTCGTGAGTAACGTATCAGTTCACTATGAACTAATTTATCTATACCCACCCATATCATGCATCAATCAGAGTCACAGGCCATTGAAAATTGTTATAATTGTATGTTTTATTTAATAATTAGTTTATATCTAACCAAACCCTACATAGCGATGATCTCTGCAGAGCACCATAGTGAGCAGATATAGACTCATGAGTAACGTATCAGTTCACTATGAACTAATGTATCTATACCCACCCATATCATGCATCAATCAGAGTCACAGGCCATTGAATTTCTTTTTAATTATATTAATGTATGTTGAAACATTATTATATTTTATACATTAGATTTGAGTTTGTAATAAAATCCATAATATAAGTAACAGTCATTTGCATATTAGGTTGATTTAGATCAAGAAGTTTTGGATATAATTTAGTTGATTTACTTATTTTCAATTTATTTTTAAGGATATTTCTATATGTGATGTTTTTAAGACATTTATTAAATATATGATCCAAATCTTCCACTTGGTTACACATAAAACAGTTAATATTGTGTGGAAATGGTCCTAAATATTTTCCAAAACTGTTAGCCAGTTTTGTTTTTCCTACCATTAGCCTATTCATTTTAATTTGCTGAGTTCTTGTCTTACCTATAGGAGTAACTTTCCTTTTAACTGTTTTCATAGTGTTATAAAGTACTCTCCCTTTTATTGAGTTATTCCAGTTATTTTGCCACATATTATTTATCATATCAGTAATAAATTTGTATATCTCTGTATGGCTGTAAGGAACCTGTTCTTGTGTCAATTCATTTAGTTTTTCTTTTGCTATTTGATCTGCCAAATCATTTCCTTTTATATCTATATGTGATGGCACCCATAGAAAGTCTATTTCAATATCTTGAATGCTAAGTTTGCTTATTTGATACTGAAATAAATATAGAAAAAATTTTCTGCTGTTAGAGTTGTTTGTGCTAATTGTTTTTAGAACACTTAATGAATCACTAACAATAAGAAATTTTTTTGAGGTTAATTTAGAGTGTTGTATCCATTTTAATGCCTGAAGTATAGCCCAGAACTCCACAGTGTATATGGAGCAGTAATCAGGTAGTCGCATTCCTTGTTTAACAGTGAACTCAGGAATAACCCATGATGCTGCCGTTCTTGCAGGGTCTAGTTTTTTAGACCCATCCGTATATATTTTGACATAATTTTTATATTCATTATTTAGCTTTTCATTGGCAAGCATTTTAAGATAGTGGGAGTCCTGTAATTTAATTCCTTTATCTTGTAGAGTGGTGTCTACTTTTATTGTTTTTAATCTCCATGGAATTATAATGGGATTTTTAGTTTGCTGTACATTAAATATATCAGTTGGTAAATTTGTTTTAAGACGAAGAATTTGTTTGCCAAATGAAGTGGAGTATTTGCCCCGTTTAATGAGTGGTTTAGTACATTTTTTAATTGCCTTTAAAGTAGGGTGCTCATCATTTTGGGTTGACAGTCTAGCTACATATCTTAACATGATTTCCTGTCTTCTGAGATGCAATGATGGTTCGCCAGTAAGAATTTGTAATTCTTCTGTGGAAGTAGATGGTAGTGCTTTAGTTGCAAGGAGAAGGGCTTTACGCTGAATTGAGGTAATTTTATTTAGTAAAGCTGGCGATGCTGTGGCATAAACATGACACCCATAATCGATCTTTGAACGTATCAAAGACCTATATAGGGTCATTATTGTATTTTGACAAGCACCCCAATGTGTGCCTTGTATACTTCTAATTAGATTTAGATCAAGGTTACATCTACTAATTAAGTAATTAATATGGTATTTCCATTTCATGTTTTGATCAAAATACATCCCTAGAAATTTAACTACTTTGACGAAAACTATATTTTGATTTTGAAGGGTAAGTTTAGGATATATTTTATTATAGTTAAAGGGAGAGAATACAACTGCGACTGTTTTTGTATGTGAAAATTTAAATCCCCATTTATCAGCCCAACTACCGATATTGTCTAAGGTTTGTTGTATCTCAGCAATATGTTTTTGATTATTGGGATCTCCAGCGCGCCATAGTGCACTATCATCCGCAAACTGAGATAGGTCAATATTGGAGGTAGCTAGATTTGTATCTAGATCATTAATCATGATATTAAATAAGGTGGGGCTGAGTACACTCCCCTGAGGTGTACCATTGTCTAAAACATACTTTTCAGAGTATGTTGTCCCTACTCTAGTTATGATTTTACGTTCACTTAGAAAATTTTTAATAAAATTAAATATATTGCCAGTTAAACCATATTTATTTAATTTAGTTAGTAGACCTGTAGTCCAAACTAAGTCAAAAGCTTTTTCCATATCTAAAAATACAGCAATAAGATTTCTATTTTTTTTTTGACGATTATTAAAAGCTAATTTAATTGCTGTTTCTAATTTAATAAGTTGATCTATAGTAGATCTATTATTTCTAAAACCACATTGATTCTTGGAGATAAAATTGTTAATTTCAAGATGATATTTAAGTCTGTTATTAATTATTATTTCCATAATTTTACATATATTATTGGTAAGAGAGATAGGACGATATGAATTTACATCGTTCCTATCTTTATTTTGTTTTAATATTGGTATTACTACAGCTGTTTTCCATTTAGTGGGTAGTTTTCCAGTTTCCCAAATCTGATTGTACATATTAAGTATTATTTTAACAAAGTTGAGTGGTAACTTCTTGTATATTGAATATCCTATTGTATCTTCTCCAGGTGATGTATCTTTTTTGGTTTTAAGAGCCTGATGCCATTCATTAATTGTAATTTTATCATTTAGATAGGACTTTTTATTTCCCATGTCTGAGAATGTATTTTTACTATTGTTTTCAATTTTAGATCTATGATCCTGAAATTCTTTAGTATGATTTTTATTACTGCTCATAGCTTGAAAGTGCTTTGCTAATGAGTCAGCTTGCTCTTTATAATTATTAGTATTATTGATTTTTGGGGTACTGTTTGTATGCTTACCCCTTATTATTCTAATTTTGTCCCAGACTTGTTTTGAGTTGGTTTTATAGTCTAAGGTGCTGCAATATTGTTTCCAAGTATCTTGCTTAGCTATTTTAATAGCATTTTTCAATTCAGTTTCTATTTTTTGATATTCTTTAAAATGTTGTGTATTATTAGTACGTTTAAATCTGTTAAGTGCTTTTCTTTTATTTTTCCTCATTTCACTAATTTCATTATTCCACCAAGGGACTCTAAGTTTAGTAGGATTGCCTTTTGTTTTAGGTATTGAAGCATTAGCTGCCCTCGTTATAGCATTTATTATATTATCATAATAATGATCTATATTTTCATTTTTAATGTCCTCAAGTGTTTCATATTTAATATTTTGTTGGAATTTAGTCCAATCTGCTTTTTTGTAGTTCCATTTTGGGATTTTGTTATCATTTTCAAGTTGAGCAGAATTTTGTAATTTGGTTATTATAAGAAAATGATCACTGCCCATACTGTCTTCCTGGTCCACACTCCATGATGCTAATTGAGCAAGTTTGGGAGTGCATAGTGTAAGATCTAAGGCTGCTAAGGTGCCATCTACCGGATTAAGTCTTGTTTTAGTACCATCATTGAGTAATACAAGTTTTGTTTTATTGATCCAATTTTGTACAGTTTTACCTCTAATATTTGTTGTTTCACTTCCCCATATTATATTATGAGAGTTAAAATCACCTAACACTATAGCTTCATTTTGTCCTATATGTAAATTAAGCGCTCTCAGCGCTAATTTATGAGTTAATTTAATATCACCTCCTGGGTCATAAAAGTTATATAATATAAATTTAAGTTTGCCTGTATTAATTTGTAATGCTTGTACTTCTATTTTAGAATTATTGATTGCTTGTAGGTTAATTGGGACTATTGATGCTGAGGGAATGTTATTATTAATATATATAGCAAGTCCCCCTCCCTGTCCCTCATTTCTATGTTGAAAAAATCCAGGGGAATATCCCACGATTGTCGGCAATGTTTTAGTTTTATTTATTATTTTAGTTTCCTGAATGCAGATTATATCTGGTTTTATTAATGTGTTAATTATTTTTAATTTTAATTCATTAATATTAAATACTAGACTACGCGAATTCCATTGCCATATGGTCAAATTTGTTGTAGTAGAGTGAGAATTGGTTACTACTTTTGTTGTGTTATTCATGTTGGTTTAATAACTTTCCTGATTTTATACCCTCCTCTACATGTTGGATAAGGACATGGAGCCCGTTCGTGAGGGTAGATAAATAACTACTGTTTTTGTTTTGTGCGTTACTAATGTAACGACCTATTTGAGAAATAGCTAGGCCTATTGTATTTAGACCCAGATTATCTGTAAGATCTATAGAGTTTTCTGTTTGAGTTTGACTATTAGAGGTTGTTTTGTTAGTAACCTCTGTTATTTCTATAGTTTTGCCAATTACAGTTGATGTTGGAGTAGGAGTTGTCTTTTCCTGTTTTTTTTGATTTTTAGTATTTTGGTTTTGAAGATTTATTATGTTTCTTGCTGTGATATAATCATAATTAGACGAGTTCATAAGGGTTATGACCTCGTTTTCAAAAATAGCAGCACTACATTTAATAGAGCTAGAGGGATGTTCTTCCTTACAATTACCACATTTAGGTTGTTCTCTTTTACATTGTCCTGTATGTGGTCCACCACAGTTTTCGCATCTATGTTTAAAGGTACAAGCGACCTTATAGTGACCCCAATGCTGGCAATTTGTACAGAATCTTACTTTATTCACAAATGACTGAGTTTTATGATATATTCCCAGAGATCCTACTTTGATTATTGCTGGTATTGGCGTTGTTGATTCAACAACCACCACAGTTTGATCTGAAGCTTTTTGATTTTTACCTATTTTGTAGATTTTAGTAACTTTATTTCCTCCTTGTGTAATTTTGTCTTTGATTTGTTGAGTGGTGCATGTTGCCATTTGACCCTTTAATTTCATTACTGCCTTGTATTTTATTGGGCGGGTTTGTTGTTGTTGTTGTTGTTTTTGCTGTTTGATTTCTCTTTGTTGTTGTTGTTGTTGTTGTTCCTGTTGTTTAATTTCACTTTGCTGTTGCACTTGTTTTAATTTATTTACTTTTGGACTTTTATTGTTATTGTTGTTGTGGTTGTTGATTTTGTTGTTGTTGTTGTTGATTTTGGTAACTTGAGATGTTTTAGCTTTTTTGTGCAGCTCCATAATTACTGGCATGCCGCAAAGTTTATTTATTTCCAAGAATTTTGCAACTTGTGCACGTGTGCTGCAATGCAAAATTATGTAATTTGTTTTAGGGCGTACAATTTTGCATTGCCCTGAATGAACCTTCAGTAATGCCTTAGCAATACTGATGGTTGTGAGATCAAATATTGTGCTTGTTTTGCCCTTTAGAAACACTGTCATATCCACGTTATGATAGTGTTTATTTATTTTTGTGTAATGTGAGCTGACTTGTTTTTTGTTTTCAGTTTTTGAAGAGATTTTAGCAGGTCTTTGATATTTGGGGTTTAGCGCCTGTTTCCCCTTTCCTTTGTAAGCGGGGGGGGAGTTTTCTATATGTTGTACCGTTTTAGCTGTTTTGCTCTCTCTATTACTTGCAGATGTTTCTGGTATTTGGCTACTATGGTACAATGTAGCTTTGTCTGCTTGGATTTGACCTACTTTCCTGCCAGTTTTAAGTATTTGGGCGTAGGTAAATTTTGCCTGTGTTAATTTAGTTCCGGTCTGCACAGTTTTACCCTCTATCATTTGTGTACAGCCGAGTGGTGTGGTAGTACTTTTGGCCTTATCAGATTTAGTCCCTACCTTTTGTATGGACTGGGTTTTGTCCGAGTTAGCGGAATGGGGGGTTGGTGTGTCAGAAGGCAAAGTATCGTCTAGGTTTTGAGTGGTTGAAACCTCAATGATTTTAATACCTACTGGTTTGTTTTTCTTGGTAGTGGTGTTTGTTTCATTAGCAAAATTGTCCCCTAGATTAAATCTAACGGGAGATAGGGGATTTAACTTGTCTGCCTGCTCTTTTCTTAGGCGATATTCAGGCGATTTTAAAAAATTTAACTGTTTGATTTGGACAGGTCTCTTACTTGACTGAGGCGTGAGGTCAATAACACCCATTTTTGTTGCCAAATTTGTTTGAATAGGCTTTGCAAGCCCACATTTGACCAAAGCTGCGAGTCTTACGTTATCTCTGTGCATTTTATACGGTGTTGGTGAAGAGTTGAAGGATTTAGGTTCTAATATTTATGAATTTAAAGTACTTGTAATGAAGATGAATTAAATAATATTTAGTATTTATGATTTATGATAAACTGAGTTATAGAATAACTGTAGTAGTCTGTATTTAAATATTAGTTGTTAGGGCTTTGTTTAGAAACTAAGTCAGCGGCACTCAATTTGAACCCGTAGGTTTAACAATTTACCTTAATTCGATGTGTAGCTTAATAGAATATCCTGATAACAAATCTGTATCCTTCTTGGAAAGCTGGTTACTTGACTTGTGGAATGGTATGGTACTCGCTATCCGGGATTCACTGTGAAACCGTGGCTGCCGAAAACAGGTAACAGGTTACTATAAAGCTTGAGTGAGAGATTTTCTGAGTGCTGCGACAAACACGTCTGTACAGTACAGAGCGGCGAGTGCAAGTGAATGAATTTTTTGAATGATGTAGCCAGACTCGTTCGTTCATGGGTGTTTTATAGTAGCAACCGATCACTAGGATCATTTGTGCTACTTTTATAGGTACCATGTCGGTACCCATTTAGGTGGGAGGGGTGTTAATTCCTCCCTTAAAAGTGCTTAAATGCACTATAAATTAAGGCGTTCCCCTGAATTACTAAAAAGTAACTATCAGGGGAAATGAAAGCCTATATTGGGGGTGGGTAGGAATAGTACCAACACACACCCACCCCTATCATCCAATCGAGCAGTTGTAAGGTAGCGAGGGGAAATGTTTCCTCATTTCGCTAGTAATTTTGTGAGCAGGAGCGGCAAAGGAGAAAAAGGTCCAGGTCCAGGAGGGCGTTGACACATCAGCACACACCAGAGCACGCAAACAGCAAGACAGCAAGGCCACGAACGCAGTCCACACCTGAAAAAACAAGGTCATACCGAAGGTCAAATTCAGTCCAGTTGTACTAATGGACAAATAACATCCAATAATGTGTTAGCCACCTGTGCAATTATTCAAATATTTAAGTTGAAGAATTATTATTTATCATCCTATTGTTCTAAAAATCTAGTACATAAGCGTACATGAAATAAGTCCCTAACAAATTTAGAAAATTAAGATGTCTAAACGACATATATAGTGTAGTCAATGGTAGTTTGTTTTTAGTTATGAATTTTGCTGGAGGTACCAAAATAAGTCATATTAGCTTTTTAGGGCCACGGAATAGTTATTCAAAGAGGGGTACTCGTAACCAAATGAGTCCCCTATTATTCAGGCAAAGGCAAATGAAAATCTTTTCATTGTATGGCGTTCTTTGTAGGACGATGGTGACGTCTATATCCACGAAACATCTATAGGCGCCATTTCTCTTCATCTTGTATGTAGGTAGAAGTGGTGGCACCTTTCTTCTTCTGTTTTGACCACCGCCACAAATCGAGTTCGGGAGTTACGTGGTCTCTACTTCCGAAGGTCAAGGTCTATGCTACCACGTCTCGCATACTTCCCTCCATTTTTTATCTCTGCCACGATGCCAGGTCGGGAGTTACGAAATATCAATGTTGAGTTTCTGCGTAGTCCACTACTGTACAATTTGATGTTTCAGTCTGTTGCAGTGACGGGATAATATCATCATCACGTCCTTAACTGTAAAAGCCCGGGACTCATGCTCTCGCAATACGAGTCTGACATCACCAGGTCGCCTGCTCCAGATAAGCCGTCCTACTCCGTCCGCTGCCTCTGCCTGAAATGTGATGGAATGATGTAGCCAGACTGACTGACTGACTGACTTGGTTGTTTTATAGCTGCAGCCGTCTACTAGAGACATATGTGCAGCTTTTATAGACACCATATCGGTGTCCATTTAGTTCCCTCAGGGAGGGGAAGGATGCACTCCCTCCCTTTAGGGTTTGAGTGCTTAATTGCACCATATTTCAGTCTTTGTTAGGCGTTCCCCTGAATTACTAAAAAGTAACTATCAAGGGAAATGGTAGCCTATAGAGTGGATAGGACTGGTACTACACACATCCACCCCCAGTTAAGTTCCAATCGATGTATTATTAAAGGTAGCAAGGAGAATTTTCTCACTTCGCTAGTAATGTCATGTCCGGAAGCGGCAAAGGCGGAAAGGTCCAGTTCAGGATGCTCCAAGCTCCAAGGTACTGCAATCGTCGTCCAGCACGAAGAGGGGGCGAACGCACACCCGGACCCCAATACGAAGAAACAAGAGGCACACCTTAGGTGCTTGGCTACTTTACAACCTCATGGGACATGTATCAGAGTGTATGTGCTATAAAGTTGTGTTTTGTATTGTTTTGATGTTATTTATTGTGTAACATTTATTTGCAACATTGTGTTGCGGGAGCCTGATAGTCCTGGATTAAGACTACCTTATATTAACTAAGAGGGGCAGAAGTGTGTGTACGTATATGTGTGCTGTCCATGAGGCTGCATTCCCTATGACTCTGTTCAATTATCCAGTTGTACTAGTGGAATTCCCTATTCGCCAATAATGTGTTAGCCACCTATGCAATTACGTCAAAACTATATAAGTTACTGAGTTTTGCAAAAACTTAACACTATATCAGCAATTAAGTACAGAATGTACTATATGAGTCGCCACCGTCCTGGTGAAAAGCCCTTCTTTCGAGGGTAATTCACCCTATGAAAAAACAAAATACCTATACTATGTCAGAGTGACTGTATCAGTTGTTCACGATGGATTGTTAAAGTTGTTAATTTGGTAAGGTGTGCTCCGAAAGGATCAATTCAATATTGATATTGGTTAATCAAATGGAATTCTCATACCAATCGAGATTATGAGAATTCATGTTGTGATAACATATAACAAGAAGACGATACATAGTACAGAGTGAGAAGGGAAAAGGTTCAACATCAGCTTCCCTGAGAAATGAATTGAGTGGATACATACAGAGGTGTACTAGGCTGTACACATATATTTCTCCAGTCCAGGCTTGGAATACCCGTATCTCCACTGTTCCACTGATCTTCACCAAATCCCAAAGAATACACAAAAAAGGGGGGAATAGATACATCACATTGACAATACAATACAACAATGACATTAGTAACACGAGTATATTAACAATATTAGTAAGCTATAAAACTAAAGGTCAGTAAAAAGTAAATAACAGCATCTTTAGTATAACATAATTATATTAGTAAAAAAAAAATTAAATACAATATTAGTAAACAATAAATATAACAATAACATGTTAACAAAATTATCATCAATACAAACTATACTAAGATTAGCATCAATACAAACTATACTAATATTAAGAGAACAAAAACATAACAAAAATAAAATAGCCCTGAAAAGGACTGTTGTATAATCCTATGAATCTGTAGTCCGTCCTCCACGTTTTCATTGTCCTCAAGGATAGCGCCATGAACTCCATTGATATTCCTAAGCTGTCCACACTTTGTGTAAAGTTCTATTATACTTTAGAATATCAAGTGCCAATGACTTTGCTCCAACAAGAAAGTGGTGAGTAAGGTGTTAGTAATTGTTTACAGACTACAGTTCAATTTAGTAATTTAGTAATTTATAGCGATGATCTCTGCAGAGCACCATAATGAGCGGATATAGACTCGTGAGTAACGTATCAGTTCATTATGAACTAATTTATCTATACCCACCCATATCATGCATCAATCAGAGTCACAGGCCATTGTAACTTATTTTAATTGTATGTTTTATTTAATATTTATTTTATAGCTAATCAAAAACTACATAGCGATGATCTCTGTAGAGCACCACAGTGAGCAGGTATAGACTCGTGAGTAACGTATCAGTTCATTATGAACTAATTTATCTATACCCACCCATATCATGCATCAATCAGAGTCACAGGCCATTGAAAATTGTTTTAATTGTGTGTTTTATTTATTAATTAATTTATATCTAACCAAACCCTACATAGCGATGATCTCTGCAGAGCACCATAGTGAGCAGATATAGACTCGTGAGTAACGTATCAGTTCACTATGAACTAATGTATCTATACCCACCCATATCATGCATCAATCAGAGTCACAGGCCATTGAATTTCTTTTAATTATATTAATGTATGTTGAAACATTATTATATTTTATGCATTAGATTTGAGTTTGTAATAAAATCCATAATATAAGTAACAGTCATTTGCATATTAGGTTGATTTAGATCAAGAAGTTTTGGATATAATTTAGTTGATTTACTTATTTTCAATTTATTTTTAAGGATATTTCTATATGTGATGTTTTTAAGACATTTATTAAATATATGATCCAAATCTTCCACTTGGTTACACATAAAACAGTTAATATTGTGTGGAAATGGTCCTAAATATTTTCCAAAACTGTTAGCCAGTTTTGTTTTTCCTACCATTAGCCTATTCATTTTAATTTGCTGAGTTCTTGTCTTACCTATAGGAGTAACTTTCCTTTTAACTGTTTTCATAATGTTATAAAGTACTCTCCCTTTTATTGAGTTATTCCAGTTATTTTGCCACATATTATTTATCATATCAGTAATAAATTTATATATCTCTGTATGGCTGTAAGGAACCTGTTCTTGTGTCAATTCATTTAGTTTTTCTTTTGCTATTTGATCTGCCAAATCATTTCCTTTTATATCTATATGTGATGGCACCCATAGAAAGTCTATTTCAATATCTTGAATGCTAAGTTTGCTTATTTGATACTGAATTAAATATAGGAAAAATTTTCTGCTGTTAGAGTTGTTTGTGCTAATTGTTTTTAGAACACTTAATGAATCACTAACAATAAGAAATTTTTTTGAGGTTAATTTAGAGTGTTGTATCCATTTTAATGCCTGAAGTATAGCCCAGAACTCAACAGTGTATATGGAGCAGTAATCAGGTAGTCGCATTCCTTGTTTAACAGTGAACTCAGGAACAACCCATGATGCTGCCGTTCTTGCAGGGTCCAGTTTTTTAGACCCATCCGTATATATTTTGACATAATTTTTATATTCATTATTTAGCTTTTCATTGGCAAGCATTTTAAGATAATGGGAGTCCTGTAATTTAATTCCTTTATCTTGTAAAGTGGTGTCTACTTTTATTGTTTTTAATCTCCATGGAATTATAATGGGATTTTTAGTTTGCTGTACATTAAATATATCAGTTGGCAAATTTGTTTTAAGACGAAGAATTTGTTTGCCAAATGAAGTGGAGTATTTGCCCCGTTTAATGAGTGGTTTAGTACATTTTTTAATTGCCTTTAAAGTAGGGTGCTCATCATTTTGGGTTGACAGTCTAGCTACATATCTTAACATGATTTCCTGTCTTCTGAGATGTAATGATGGTTCGCCAGTAAGAATTTGTAATTCTTCTGTGGAAGTAGATGGTAGTGCTTTAGTTGCAAGGAGAAGGGCTTTACGCTGAATTGAGGTAATTTTATTTAGTAAAGCTGGCGATGCTGTGGCATAAACATGACACCCATAATCAATCTTTGAACGTATCAAAGATCTATATAGGGTCATTATTGTATTTTGACAAGCACCCCAATGTGTGCCTTGGATACTTCTAATTAGATTTAGATCAAGGTTACATCTACTAATTAAGTAATTAATATGGTATTTCCATTTCATGTTTTGATCAAAATACATCCCTAGAAATTTAACTACTTTTACAAAAACTATATTTTGATTTTGAAGAGTAAGTTTAGGATATATTTTATTATAGTTAAAGGGAGAGAATACAACTGCGACTGTTTTTGTATGTGAAAATTTAAATCCCCATTTATCAGCCCAACTACCAATATTGTCTAAGGTTTGTTGTATCTCAGCAATATGTTTTTGATTATTGGGATCTCCAGCGCGCCATAGTGCACTATCATCCGCAAACTGAGATAGGTCAATATTGGAGGTAGCTAGATTTGTATCTAGATCATTAATCATGATGTTAAATAAGGTGGGGCTGAGTACGCTCCCTTGGGGTGTACCATTATCTAATACATACTTTTCAGAGTATGTTGTTCCTACTCTAGTTATAATTTTACGTTCAGTTAGAAAATCTTTGATAAAATTAAATATATTACCGGTTATACCATATTTGTTTAATTTAGTTAGTAGACCTTTAGTCCATACTAAGTCAAAAGCTTTTTCCATGTCTAAGAATACAGCAATGAGGTTTCTATTTTTTTTTTGATGATTATTAAAAGCTAATTTAATTGCTGTTTCTAATTTAATAAGTTGATCTATAGTAGATCTATTATTTCTAAAACCACATTGATTCTTGGATATGAAATTGTTGATTTCTAGGTGATATTTAAGTCTATTATTTATTATTATTTCCATTATTTTACATATATTATTGGTAAGAGAGATAGGACGATATGAATTTACATCATTCCTATCTTTGTTTTGTTTTAATATTGGTACTACTACTGCTGTTTTCCATTTAATAGGTAGTTTTCCTGTCTCCCAAATTTGATTATACATATCAAGTATTATCTTAACAAATTTAAGTGGTAACTTCTTATATACTGAATATCCTATGGTATCTTCTCCAGGTGATGTATCTTTTTTGGTTTTAAGAGCTTGATACCATTCATTAATTGTAATTTTATCATTTAGATAGGACTTTTTAGTTCCCATATCTGAGAATGTATTTTTATTATTTATTTCAATTTTAGATCTATGTTCCTGAAATTCCTTAGTGTGATTTTTATTACTACTCATATCTTGGAAGTGCTTTGCTAATGAGTCAGCTTGCTCTTTGTGATTATTGGTATTATTTATTTTTGGGGTATTGTTAGTATGCTTACCCCTTATTATTCTAATTTTGTCCCAGACTTGTTTTGAGTTTGTTTTATAATCAAAGGTACTGCAATATTGTCTCCAAGTATCTTGCTTAGCTTTTTTAATAACATTTTTAAGTTCAGTTTCTATTTTTTGATATTCTTTAAAATGCTGTGTATTATTAGTACGTTTAAATTTATTAAGTGCTTTACGTTTATTTTTCCTCATTACACTAATGTCATTATTCCACCAAGGGACTCTAAGTTTAGTGGGATTACCTTTTGTTTTAGGTATTGAGGCATTAGCTGCCCTTGTTATAGCATTAATTATGTTATCATAGTAATGATCTATATTTTCATTTTTAATGCCCTCAAGTGTTTCATACTTAATATTTTGTTGAAACTTATTCCAATCTGCTTTTTGGTAGTTCCATTTTGGGATTTTATTATCAATTTGCAGTTGAGCAGAATTTTGTAATTTGGTTATTATAAGAAAATGATCACTGCCCATACTATCTTCTTGATCAACACTCCAAGATGCTAATTGAGCAAGTTTGGGAGTACATAGTGTGAGATCTAAGGCTGCTAAAGTGCCATCTGCCGGATTAAGTCTTGTTTTAGTACCATCATTGAGTAATACAAGTTTCGTTTTATTAATCCAATTTTGTACTCTTTTACCTCTATTATTTGTTGATTCACTTCCCCATGTAACATTGTAAGAATTAAAATCACCTAACACCATAGCTTCATTTTGTCCTATATGCAGTTTAAGCGCTTTCAATGCTAATTTATGAGTTAGTGCAATATCATGTCCAGGATCATAAAAGTTATATAAAATAAATTTAAACTTGCCTGTATTAATTTGCAAAGCTTGTACCTCTATTGCCGAATTATTAATTGCTTGTAGGTTAATTGGGACTATTGTTGCAGAGGGTATGTTATTATTAAGATATATAACAAGTCCCCCTCCCTGACCCTCATTCCTATGTTGAAAAAATCCAGGTGAATATCCTACAATTGTCGGTAATGTTTTAGTTTTATTTGTTATTTTAGTTTCCTGAATACAGATTAGATCTGGTTTTATTAAAGTATTAATTAGTTTTAATTTTAATTCATTAATATTAATAACTAGACTACGCGAATTCCATTGCCATATGGTTAAATTTGTGGTATTAGAGTGAGAGTTGGTTACTACTTTTGTTGTATTATTCATGTTGGTTTAATAACTTTCCTGATTTTATACCCTCCTCTACGTGTTGGATAAGGACATGAAGCCCGTTCGTGAGGGTAGATAAATAACTACTGTTTTTGTTTTGTGCGTTACTAATGTAACGACCTATTTGAGAAATAGCTAGGCCTATTGTATTTAGACCCAGATTATCTGTAAGGTCTATAGAATTTTCTGTTTGAGTTTGGCTATTAGAGGTTGTTTTATTAGTAACCTCTGTTATTTCTATAGTTTTGCCAATTACAGTTGATGTTGGAGTAAGAGTTGTCTTTTCCTGTTTTTTTGGATTTTTGGTATTTTGGTTTTGAAGATTTATTATATTTCTTGCTGTGATATAATCATAATTAGACGAGTTCATAAGGGTTATGACCTCGTTTTCAAAAATAGCAGCACTACATTTTATAGAGCTAGAGGGATGGTCTTCCTTACAATTACCACATTTAGGTTGTTCTCTTTTACACTGTCCTGTATGTGGTCCACCACAGTTTTCGCATCTATGTTTAAAGGTACAAGCGACCTTATAGTGACCCCAATGCTGGCAATTTGTACAGAATCTTACTTTATTCACAAATGACTGAGTTTTATGATATATTCCCAGAGATCCTACTTTGATTATTGCTGGTATTGGTGTTGTTGATTCAACAACCACCACAGTTTGATCTGTAGCTTTTTGATTTTTACCTATTTTGTAGATTTTAGTAACTTGATTTCCTCCTTGTGTGATTTTGTCTTTGATTTGTTGAGTGGTGCATGTTGCCATTTGGCCCTTTAATTTCATTACTGCCTTGTATTTTATTGGGTGGGTTTGTTGTTGTTGTTGTTGTTTTTTTTGCTGTTTGATTTCTCTTTGTTGTTGTTGTTGTTGTTGTTGTTCCTGTTGTTTAATTTCACTTTGCTGTTGCACTTTATTTACTTTTGGACTTTTATTGTTATTGTTGTTGTGGTTGTTGATTTTGTTGTTGTTGTTGTTGATTTTGGTAACTTGAGATGTTTTAGCTTTTTTGTGCAGCTCCATAATTACTGGCATGCCGCAAAGTTTATTTATTTCCAAGAATTTTGCAACTTGAGCACGTGTGCTGCAATGCAAAATTATGTAATTTGTTTTAGGGCGTACAATTTTGCATTGCCCTGAATGAACCTTCAGTAATGCCTTAGCAATACTGATGGTTGTGAGATCAAATATTGTGCTTGTTTTGCCCTTTAGAAACACTGTCATATCCACGTTATGATAGTGTTTATTTATTTTTGTGTAATGTGAGCTGACTTGTTTTTTGTTTTCAGTTTTTGAAGAGTTTTTAGCAGGTCTTTGATATTTGGGGTTTAGCGCCTGTTTCCCCTTTCCTTGGTAAGCGGGGGGGGAGTTTTCTATATGTTGTACCGTTTTAGCTGTTTTGCTCTCTCTATTACTTGCAGATGTTTCTGATATTTGGCTACTATGGTACAATGTAGCTTTGTCTGCTTGGATTTGACCTACTTTCCTACCAGTTTTAAGTACTTGGGCGTAGGTAAATTTTGCCTGTGTTAATTTAGTTCCGGTCTGCACAGTTTTACCCTCTATCATTTGTGTACAGCCGAGTGGTGTGGTAGTACTTTTGGCCTTATCAGATTTAGTCCCTACCTTTTGTATGGACTGAGTTTTGTCCGAGTTAGCGGAATGGGGGGTTGGTGTGTCAGAAGGCAAAGTATCGTCTAGGTTTTGAGTGGTTGAAACCTCAATGATTTTAATACCTACTGGTTTGTTTTTCTTGGTAGTGGTGTTTGTTTCATTAGCAAAATTGTCCCCTAGATTAAATCTAACGGGAGATAGGGGATTTAACTTATCTGCCTGCTCTTTTCTTAGGCGATATTCAGGCGATTTTAAAAAGTTTAACTGTTTGATTTGGACAGGTCTCTTACTTGCCTGAGGCGTGAGGTCAATAACACCCATTTTTGTTGCCAAATTTGTTTGAATAGGCTTTGCAAGCCCACATTTGACCAAAGCTGCGAGTCTTACGTTATCTCTGTGCATTTTATACGGTGTTGGTGAAGAGTTGAAGGATTTAGGTTCTAATATTTATGAATTTAAAGTACTTGTAATGAAGATGAATTAAATAATATTTAATATTTATGATTTATGATAAACTGAGTTATAGATTAACTGTAGTAGTCTGTGTTTAAATATTAGTTGTTAGGGTTTTGTTTAGAAACTAAGTCAGCGGCACTCAATTTGAACCCGTAGGTTTAACAATTTACCTTAATTCGATGTGTAGCTTAATAGAATATCCTGATAACAAATCTGTATCCTCCTTGGAAAGCTGGTTACTTGACTTGTGGAATGATATGGTACTCGCTATCCGGGATTCACTGTGAAACCGTGGCTGCCGAAAACAGGTAACAGGTTACTATAAAGCTTGAATGAGAGATTTTCTGAGTGCTGCGACAAACACGTCTGTACAGTACAGAGCGGCGAGTGCAAGTGAATGATGATGTAGCCAGACTGACTGATTGATTGATATGATGCGTTTAAAGTGAGTCGTCCCGAGGGCTCTTATCACTGTTTTATCCGTCAAAAGACGGTTATTTACTTTATCCTGAGGGTGGGAATGGAGCCGCCACCCTGCAGGCATTTATGTGTTCATGGAACACTATTTACTTGGGCCGTCACATCGGAGTAGCTATTGAGCTACTACTGTGTGATTGTAGGGCCACATACAATATGAGTGGGAATAGTTCCAGCACACACTCATATTAATTCATACTGTTTCTGGTTGGTTGTTCAGGACGTGTTAAGC
This sequence comes from Unio delphinus, assembly GCA_029339505.1. Taxonomy (NCBI): domain Eukaryota; kingdom Metazoa; phylum Mollusca; class Bivalvia; order Unionida; family Unionidae; genus Unio; species Unio delphinus. Next base: position 4,038,784 of record JAQISU010000014.1, read on the forward strand.
ACGTGTAGTTGCTGCGGCAGGTTTTTGTGGGCGAGGCGAAGTGCCTGGCAAGGGCAGCTTCTTTGGACGTATCCTATCCCTATTTATATACTCTGTGCTGCTTTTGAGTGTACAACGTTTATGCAACAGTGTTTTATAATGTTGAGTGTTCGATGTGTATATTGGTGTAGTAGTTTGGTATGTGCAACCTTGTGTTGCTGGGCCTGATGATCTGGTCTTTGATCACCTAATATATACTATTTGGGGTTCTGAGTAAACCATATTTCTTAGGTAATTTAGTTAGTTTTGCAGCCTTGTGCTGCTGGCCCTGATAGTCTTGGGTTTTTGACTACCTTATAAGTTCTAATTTTGCGGGACCTAAATTATGTTCTTCCCTATTTTTTATTTGATGTGCGACCTTGTGTCGCTGGACCTGATAGTCTTTGGATTTTTAGACTACCTTAGATGTTCTTGATTTGGGGTCTCTATCATATTTCTCTACCTAGTTAAGTTGCTCCGTTCTCGGTGCAGCTGCAGGTTCTAATTAAGCTTTTGTTGTGGTTGATACTTATGTTTTTAACACTGTGCACTTGGTTGTACTCCTAATGAGAAGGTATCTAGGGAAAGTGTCTAAAGAGGAAAGAAGAGAAAGTATAGTGTTGTCCTGCATTCTTACTGCCTATGATGTTTGTATTTTTACTTCATCTTATCCTTTTTTAGGTGGGATTTATTTGGTGATTTTTTTAAGTTTTTATGACCTGTTTTGTGTTTTTAGTTCTTGGTTCCCCTTTTTGTTTGAATGGGACCCTATTTCCATATTTGTATTGGCCCCTTGGTTTAGTTCAGGTATGTGGTTCAGTTACTAGGTAGTAGCCATGGGTCCCTGCGGGAAATGTCCCGGGCCGTTAAGCGACACGTCAAGGATTGTCCATTTCCACACCCAGGCACCTCCCCACGACCGGTCCGTGAGGCGCGGCGGCCAGGTAACAACAAGGGACCTCTGCCGGAAGTATCCGGGGCCGTTAAGCGACACGTCAAAGGTATTCCTTGTTGAACCCAGTTTCCACACCCCGGTCCTGGCCGTTTCTTGTTTTCCCTGTCCTAAAGGGGCTTATTAGTGACCCTATTTCCATATTTGTATTGGCCCCTTGGTTTAGTTCAGGTATGTGGTTCAGTTACTAGGTAGTAGCCATGGGTCCCTGCGGGAAATGTCCCGGGCCGTTAAGCGACACGTCAAGGATTGTCCATTTCCACACCCAGGCACCTCCCCACGACCGGTCCGTGAGGCGCGGCGGCCAGGTAACAACAAGGGACCTCTGCCGGAAGTATCCGGGGCCGTTAAGCGACACGTCAAAGGTATTCCTTGTTGAACCCAGTTTCCACACCCCGGTCCTGGCCGTTTCTTGTTTTCCCTGTCCTAAAGGGGCTTATTAGGGATTTTATAGGTAAGTATTAGGGTCCTGTTTTGTTGTTTGTTGGGGTTAGGAATTTAATGGATACGTTATATATTCCCTATTTTTCCTATATTTAGTAGAAATTCCAATATATTCTTGTGTGTTATTAGAATGTTTGGATTTGTAATATGTATAATTTCTGGGTATGTATATGGGGCTTTTATATTCTGCTGTTGTGATCTAAATTTGTCCCTTTCTTGTTTGGTTTTACTGCAATTGTTGAAGATATGATGTAGATCTTCCGGGGTATGACAATGGTAGCAGTTTATATTATGTGGAAAGGGTCCTATATATTTTCCCATGCTGTTGGCCAGCTTGGTTTTTCCTAAAGTTATCCTATTTATGATTGTCTGCTCTTTAGGAGAGCCCTTGGGCGGTTTTTTGTGTCTGGTGACTTCCTTAACAGTAGTGTACAGCACTCTCCCTTTTGTACTATTGTCCCAATCATGTTGCCATTTTTTATCTATTTGGGTGTTTATTATACTGTAGAGTTCGGGTGTGCTATAGTGCAGTGGCTCGAAGTTCGGTTCGTGTAGTTTTTCCTTAGCTAGTTTATCGGCCATTTCATTACCCTTAATTTCGATGTGGGATGGTATCCACATGAACTCTACAATAGTATTTCCGGAATTTAGTAGTTTTAGTTTGGCGTTTATTTGAATGAGGAAATCTTCCCTACATTTGGTGGTGTTTGTTTGAATTGAAGATAGGACGCTAAGCGAGTCACTAATAATTACTGTCTTATTAGGTTTGAATTCTTCAATCCATTGTAATGATTTGAGGATGGACCAGAATTCAGCTGTGTAAATAGAGCAGTAGTCTGGGAGACGTCTGCCTATTTGTATGTTGAGCTCTGGTATGACCATTGCAGCAGCTGTTCTGTATGGGTTAGTAATTTTAGATCCATCCGTATAGATTTTGGTATATTGTTGGTATTGAGTATTTATAATGTTTAAGGCTTCTATTTTGAGAGTTTGTTCTTGATTTTGTTTATTGCCTTTTTCTGTGAGGGAGGTGTTGACTTTAGATTGTACGTTGTTCCAAGGTTCGTGTTCGTACACTACGTTATTATTTAGAGGAGTTAGTTCGACTGGTATTATTGTCTTTAAGAGATGATATTGTTTTCCCATAGGTAGTTTTTGTTTCAAGCTTTTCCTGATTGGGATGTTGGTTTGGTTTATAGCCAGGAGGGTGGGGTGTGTGGCGGGGTGGGTGGACAGCCGTGCCACATATCTTAAAAGGAGCTCTTGCCGTCTCAAGTAAAGGGGCAACTCTCCCGTTAAGACATGTAGCTCGGCTGTCGATGTTGTTTTTAGTGCTCCGGTACACTTTAATAGTGCTGATCTTTGGATTTGATCTAATTTTTTGAGTTGTGTTATGGGTGCCGATGAGTAGACTTGGCAGCCATAATCTAGTTTAGATCTTACCAGAGCTCTATATAATTTTAGGGATGTTTCTTGGTCAGCACCCCAATGTGTGCCTTTTAGGCTCGTTATCAGATTTAGATCCCGACTACATCTATTAACTAAGTCCTCTATATGGTATGCCCATGTTAGATGTTGGTCATAGTACATACCCAGAAATTTTGCAACCTTAACAAATTTTATTTCTTGGTCCTGTATTGTTAATTTAGGGTATTTGATGTTTCTTCTATATGGGGTGAACAGTACGGCTACCGTTTTTTGGTGCGATAGTTTAAAGCCCCATTGATTAGCCCAGTTTCCAATATTGTTTAAGCTGGTTTGAAGTTCAGAGATGTTTTTGTGGTTGGAGGGGTTGCCTGCTCTCCATAGGCCACCATCGTCAGCAAATTGTGACAGTTCAACTTTGGTAGTCGCCAAATTTTTATCTAAGTCATTTATCATGATGTTAAAGAGGGTGGGGCTGAGTACACTGCCTTGTGGAGTTCCATTTTCAAGTGAGTGTTTCTCAGAGTAAGTTGCCCCTACCCTAGTTGTAATTGTGCGGTTTGCTAGGAAATCTTGAATAAAATTAAACATTCGTCCAGTAATGCCATAGTTATTTAATTTGGCTATAAGGCCCTTGGTCCATACGAGATCGAATGCTTTCTCGAGATCGAGAAAAACCGCAATGAGATTTCTGCTCTGTTTTTGTTGTGAGTTAAATGCTAGTTTAATGGCAGTTTCAAGTCTTACAAGTTGGTCTGTGGTGGAGCGCTTGTTTCTGAATCCACATTGATTTTCTGAGATGAGGTTATTTTTAGTAAGGTGTGACTTGATTCTGTTGTTGATGATGGTTTCCATGATTTTACAGATGTTATTGGTTAGTGATATGGGCCTATAAGAGTTGACATCATGGTTGTCTTTATTAGGTTTTAAGATAGGTATTACTATCGCATGTTTCCATTTTTTTGGTAGCTTTCCTGTTTCCCATATGTTATTTAGGAAATTTATTATTATGTGAACTATATTAGGTGGTAATTGCTTATATATTATATACCCTATTTTATCTTCCCCAGGTGAAGTTTCTTTTTTGGTTTTAAGTGCTTGGTCCCATTCGTATTTAGTTATTTTGTTGTTTAAAGGGGAGTCCTTGGGTCCCAAGTCTTGGAATATTTTTGGGTTCGCTCTTTCTTCGATGGCTCTATGTAATTGGAATTCTTTAGTATGGTTGCTGCTTTTGCTCATATTAGTAAAGTGTTGAGCGAATAAGTCAGCCTGTTCTTTATCACTGTTTGTGTTGCTTAATTTGGGGGTATTGTTGGTATTTTTACCTCTAATCCTTTTGATCTTATCCCATACTTGTTTAGAATTTGTTTTGTGGTTTAGTGTACCACAGTAGGCTTGCCAGGTTTCCATTTTGGCTTTTTTAATTAGTTCTTTTAATTTCTGAGTGTGAATTTTGAATTCCATAAAGTACGTGGTTAATTTGGAGCGTTTGAATTTCCGGAGTGCTTTGTTTTTAGCCTGCTGTGTTGTTTTAATTTCGTCATTCCACCAAGGCACAGTGAGTTTTGGTGCCTTATAGTTAGTGGTTGGGATGCTGTTAGTTGCAGCTTTGTTAATGACATAATTTATGTTTTCGTAATATTGGTCTATGTCATTTGCTTCTATCTGGGTAGTATCTTCTTCCTTTAGTATTTGTTTAAATAAGTCCCAGTCTGCTTTTTTATAGTTCCACCTGGGGTTGTTTTTTTGCACCTGTGACTGCACCGTCATTTGCAGGGTGGTGATGACTAGGAAGTGGTCACTGCCCATGGGGTCAGTTTGATCCACCTCCCATCCCGCCACTTGTGCGAGTGTTTTTGTGCATAGGGTGAGGTCAATGGCGGACAAGGCACCGTTTATTGGATTTAGGCGTGTTCCGGTGCCATTATTTAAAATGGTCAGTGTTGATGTATTGGCCCAGGCCTCAATCAACCTGCCCCTAGTGTCCGTCATCTTCCCCCCCCACAGCTTATTATGTGCATTGAAATCTCCGCATATGACAGTGCGCTCACTGGTGATTATGGTGTTTAGGGCTAAGAATATTTGTTCATTGCTTAGGGCGGTATCTGTTCCTGGGTCATAAAAATTGATGATTTGTATATCATAGTTACCCATTTTGAGTTTTATTGATTGTACCTCTACATGTGAGTTTGTTATTTCTTTAGCTGTGATAGGTACAAGTTCTACAGATTTTATGGTGTTTTTTACATAAATGGCTAGTCCTCCCCCCGGTCCTTCTTTTCGTGATTGGAGGTACCCTGGGGCGTATCCCACTATATTGGGCAATGTTTTGTTTTTATTTTTAAGCCTTGTTTCTTGAATGCAGAGGATATCTGGTTTGTTTTTGGTGTTTATTAGTTTAAGTTTTAATTCATTCATGTTTGTTGATATACCTCTGGCATTCCATTGCCATATAGAAACATTACCAGTAGTTGTGTTAGCCATTTCTACTGGGGTCATTTACTGTAATTAGGGTCTTAATTTGGTCTTTAATTTGTTTTAGGATTTTAAGTAGTCCAGGTTTATTGTCGGTTTGGTGCAGTATTGATTCCATGATTTGATTGATTTGATTGATTTCTACCCCTAATTTGTCTTTTAAGGTTGGCTTACGTTTAGGGTCTATTGTTTTCGCTCTATGGAGTTTATGTTCTTTCCTTGCAGTGCGGTAGTTAACCCTGTTACTTTCCATGTATTCAATGATTTCTTTCTCTCGAATTGTAGCCGGGCATAGTGGGGATTTCACTGGGTGGGTCCCTTTACATTGAGCGCATCTGGGATTTAGTTTTGCGCATTCTCCCTTATGTCCCCTTCCACAGTTACTGCATTTGGTTGGTAGTTTGCATTTGGTGGTATAATGGCCCCAGTGTTTACAATTTGAGCAGAACCTAGGTTTATTTGTGTAGGGTTCTACTCTATAGTGGGATCCTTTGGTACCTATATGGATTAGGGACTGCAATGGGGTTTCTGTTTCGATCACTGTTATTGAGCATTTGGGGCCCCTTTTGCCTATCCTATATGTTTTAGAGATGTTATTGCCACCTTCTCTTAATTTATCGTTTAGGGTGTTTGTGTCCCATTGAGCCATTGTCCCTGTTAATTTTAGCACTGCTTTAAATTTAGTGGGTGGCGGTAGGGGGCGGCTGTGGGTGGTTTGGCCTTTTTTTGTGTTATTCCTATGTGGGGCTGTTACGTTGTATGGTTTGGATACCTGTACTGGTATTCCAGCAAGTGTGTTTATTTCTAAATACTTGGCTGCTTGTTGTCCAGTACTACAGTGCAGTATTATGTAGTTGGTATTGGGCCTGATAATTTTGCATAGGCCTGCATGTACCCTAGTTATGGCCCCTGCTATGGTATTTGTGGAGAGGTTAATTAATTTATTGGATTTGCTTTTTATATACAGTGTAAGTTCCGGCCTGTGATAAGTGGGTTTTGGTCCTATGTTAGCTGGTACCTGTGTTTTTTTGTAGGTGTTGCTAGCATTTTGGCCTATTTGGATGTAATTATTTCCCTTTGGGTGGGGGACTGAGGTTTCCTTTGCCTGTGGTGTTATGTTAGTTGTTCCTGGTTTAGGTCCACTATGGGTAGGTTTGGTTAGTTTAGTGGTTTGGGCATATGTAAGTTTTGTTGGGGGGGTGTTTTCAACTGCGTCCGCTTGGCAGTTTGGTTTGGTAATTTGAAAAGTTCGGTTTTGGGTGTTTTCCACCTCGTCCGCCAAGGATAAATTTGGATCCCCCGTTTTGAAAGTTCGGTTTGGGGTGTTTTCCACCACGTCCGCCGAATATGAATCTGAATTTCCTAACTGTTTGTTGTTGGGGGTTAATATTGAGGTGGAGATATTGAGTATTGGATCGCCGGGGGCCAATGTGGCGTCCAGATCTTCATATTGTAACGTTTCATTATGCAAATTAAATTCAATGGGCGATAGCGGGTCTAGTTTTGCCGCTTCTTTCATTAGAACTTGTAACTCGGGGGTTGAGTACATTCTAGATTTATTTACTTTGTTTGCATCAATTGGAATGCCTGGTGTTTGGTACATTTTCTTTAGTTTGTTATTCCTACGTGTGGCCTGTCCTTGTCTTACTTTCATACCCTGTTTGTTTGTTTTAACATCTATTGGGGTGGTAGCCATTTTTCCTTTGTTATGTGCCTTTAGTTGGTCGGCCATATTGGATAGTTAATTGTGTATAAACGTGTGATAGAAGATAGAGTATTTAGCGAGGATAGTGGTAGTAGTGAGAGTTTTAAAAGTTGAAAGTAACTTATTGTTTCAGCACAGAGTATAGTAAATTGCTAACGACTTACAGTTAAGATGACCGGGCGGTTTGAGGTGGATTGGCTGCTGGGTGTCGTAGATGGCTGATTGTGGTGGTTGGTTTGATCTCAGGTTAGCAGCTGGGTCCTGTGGCGCAGTTTGTTGGAGTGGCTGGCAAGCGTAGGTGGTTGTTTCTCTGCTGGATCCGGATGCGTAGTAGGGTGGTGAGTTGCAGGCTTCGGTAAAGCAGTAGTGGACTTGACTCATCTGTATTCCAACAAGCTGTGGGGCCAAAACCTCGATTAAAAAAGAGCTTATTAACCGAGAAAAACTCCCCTCCTTAACTCCAGTGCTTGAGTTAAGGAATATGCGTTTGCTTGTTGGAAATCGTAGTGGTAGTGGTGTTGATCAAATTCGGGAACAGGTGGCTTCGGTCCTGGGCGGCTCCGACACGTCTGCTCTTCGTAATAGTTCTCGCTGGACTGGATGTGTGTTATGGCCAGACTGACTGACTGACTTGGTTGTTTTATAGCTGCAGCCGTCTACTAGAGACATATGTGCAGCTTTTATAGACACCATATCGGTGTCCATTTAGTTCCCTCAGGGAGGGGAAGGATGCACTCCCTCCCTTTAGGGTTTGAGTGCTTAATTGCACCATATTTCAGTCTTTGTTAGGCGTTCCCCTGAATTACTAAAAAGTAACTATCAAGGGAAATGGTAGCCTATAGAGTGGATAGGACTGGTACTACACACATCCACCCCCAGTTAAGTTCCAATCGATGTATTATTAAAGGTAGCAAGGAGAATTTTCTCACTTCGCTAGTAATGTCATGTCCGGAAGCGGCAAAGGCGGAAAGGTCCAGTTCAGGATGCTCCAAGCTCCAAGGTACTGCAATCGTCGTCCAGCACGAAGAGGGGGCGAACGCACACCCGGACCCCAATACGAAGAAACAAGAGGCACACCTTAGGTGCTTGGCTACTTTACAACCTCATGGGACATGTATCAGAGTGTATGTGCTATAAAGTTGTGTTTTGTATTGTTTTGATGTTATTTATAGTGTAACATTTATTTGCAACATTGTGTTGCGGGAGCCTGATAGTCCTGGATTAAGACTACCTTATATTAACTAAGAGGGGCAGAAGTGTGTGTACGTATATGTGTGCTGTCCATGAGGCTGCATTCCCTATGACTCTATTCAATTATCCAGTTGTACTAGTGGAATTCCCTATTCGCCAATAATGTGTTAGCCACCTATGCAATTACGTCAACACTATATAAGTTACTGAGCCAGACTGATTGATTGATATGATGCGTTTAAAGTGAGTCGTCCCGAGGGCTCTTATCACTGTTTTATCCGTCAAAAGACGGTTATTTACTTTATCCTGAGGGTGGGAATGGAGCCGCCACCCTGCAGGCATTTATGTGTTCATGGAACACTATTTACTTGGGCCGTCACATCGGAGTAGCTATTGAGCTACTACTGTGTGATTGTAGGGCCACATACAATATGAGTGGGAATAGTTCCAGCACACACTCATATTAATTCATACTGTTTCTGGTTGGTTGTTCAGGACGTGTTAAGCACGTGTAGTTGCTGCGGCAGGTTTTTGTGGGCGAGGCGAAGTGCCTGGCAAGGGCAGCTTCTTTGGACGTATCCTATCCCTATTTATATACTCTGTGCTGCTTTTGAGTGTACAACGTTTATGCAACAGTGTTTTATAATGTTGAGTGTTCGATGTGTATATTGGTGTAGTAGTTTGGTATGTGCAACCTTGTGTTGCTGGGCCTGATGATCTGGTCTTTGATCACCTAATATATACTATTTGGGGTTCTGAGTAAACCATATTTCTTAGGTAATTTAGTTAGTTTTGCAGCCTTGTGCTGCTGGCCCTGATAGTCTTGGGTTTTTGACTACCTTATAAGTTCTAATTTTGCGGGACCTAAATTATGTTCTTCCCTATTTTTTATTTGATGTGCGACCTTGTGTCGCTGGACCTGATAGTCTTTGGATTTTTAGACTACCTTAGATGTTCTTGATTTGGGGTCTCTATCATATTTCTCTACCTAGTTAAGTTGCTCCGTTCTCGGTGCAGCTGCAGGTTCTAATTAAGCTTTTGTTGTGGTTGATACTTATGTTTTTAACACTGTGCACTTGGTTGTACTCCTAATGAGAAGGTATCTAGGGAAAGTGTCTAAAGAGGAAAGAAGAGAAAGTATAGTGTTGTCCTGCATTCTTACTGCCTATGATGTTTGTATTTTTACTTCATCTTATCCTTTTTTAGGTGGGATTTATTTGGTGATTTTTTTAAGTTTTTTTTATGACCTGTTTTGTGTTTTTAGTTCTTGGTTCCCCTTTTTGTTTGAATGGGACCCTATTTCCATATTTGTATTGGCCCCTTGGTTTAGTTCAGGTATGTGGTTCAGTTACTAGGTAGTAGCCATGGGTCCCTGCGGGAAATGTCCCGGGCCGTTAAGCGACACGTCAAGGATTGTCCATTTCCACACCCAGGCACCTCCCCACGACCGGTCCGTGAGGCGCGGCGGCCAGGTAACAACAAGGGACCTCTGCCGGAAGTATCCGGGGCCGTTAAGCGACACGTCAAAGGTATTCCTTGTTGAACCCAGTTTCCACACCCCGGTCCTGGCCGTTTCTTGTTTTCCCTGTCCTAAAGGGGCTTATTAGTGACCCTATTTCCATATTTGTATTGGCCCCTTGGTTTAGTTCAGGTATGTGGTTCAGTTACTAGGTAGTAGCCATGGGTCCCTGCGGGAAATGTCCCGGGCCGTTAAGCGACACGTCAAGGATTGTCCATTTCCACACCCAGGCACCTCCCCACGACCGGTCCGTGAGGCGCGGCGGCCAGGTAACAACAAGGGACCTCTGCCGGAAGTATCCGGGGCCGTTAAGCGACACGTCAAAGGTATTCCTTGTTGAACCCAGTTTCCACACCCCGGTCCTGGCCGTTTCTTGTTTTCCCTGTCCTAAAGGGGCTTATTAGGGATTTTATAGGTAAGTATTAGGGTCCTGTTTTGTTGTTTGTTGGGGTTAGGAATTTAATGGATACGTTATATATTCCCTATTTTTCCTATATTTAGTAGAAATTCCAATATATTCTTGTGTGTTATTAGAATGTTTGGATTTGTAATATGTATAATTTCTGGGTATGTATATGGGGCTTTTATATTCTGCTGTTGTGATCTAAATTTGTCCCTTTCTTGTTTGGTTTTACTGCAATTGTTGAAGATATGATGTAGATCTTCCGGGGTATGACAATGGTAGCAGTTTATATTATGTGGAAAGGGTCCTATATATTTTCCCATGCTGTTGGCCAGCTTGGTTTTTCCTAAAGTTATCCTATTTATGATTGTCTGCTCTTTAGGAGAGCCCTTGGGCGGTTTTTTGTGTCTGGTGACTTCCTTAACAGTAGTGTACAGCACTCTCCCTTTTGTACTATTGTCCCAATCATGTTGCCATTTTTTATCTATTTGGGTGTTTATTATACTGTAGAGTTCGGGTGTGCTATAGTGCAGTGGCTCGAAGTTCGGTTCGTGTAGTTTTTCCTTAGCTAGTTTATCGGCCATTTCATTACCCTTAATTTCGATGTGGGATGGTATCCACATGAACTCTACAATAGTATTTCCGGAATTTAGTAGTTTTAGTTTGGCGTTTATTTGAATGAGGAAATCTTCCCTACATTTGGTGGTGTTTGTTTGAATTGAAGATAGGACGCTAAGCGAGTCACTAATAATTACTGTCTTATTAGGTTTGAATTCTTCAATCCATTGTAATGATTTGAGGATGGACCAGAATTCAGCTGTGTAAATAGAGCAGTAGTCTGGGAGACGTCTGCCTATTTGTATGTTGAGCTCTGGTATGACCATTGCAGCAGCTGTTCTGTATGGGTTAGTAATTTTAGATCCATCCGTATAGATTTTGGTATATTGTTGGTATTGAGTATTTATAATGTTTAAGGCTTCTATTTTGAGAGTTTGTTCTTGATTTTGTTTATTGCCTTTTTCTGTGAGGGAGGTGTTGACTTTAGATTGTACGTTGTTCCAAGGTTCGTGTTCGTACACTACGTTATTATTTAGAGGAGTTAGTTCGACTGGTATTATTGTCTTTAAGAGATGATATTGTTTTCCCATAGGTAGTTTTTGTTTCAAGCTTTTCCTGATTGGGATGTTGGTTTGGTTTATAGCCAGGAGGGTGGGGTGTGTGGCGGGGTGGGTGGACAGCCGTGCCACATATCTTAAAAGGAGCTCTTGCCGTCTCAAGTAAAGGGGCAACTCTCCCGTTAAGACATGTAGCTCGGCTGTCGATGTTGTTTTTAGTGCTCCGGTACACTTTAATAGTGCTGATCTTTGGATTTGATCTAATTTTTTGAGTTGTGTTATGGGTGCCGATGAGTAGACTTGGCAGCCATAATCTAGTTTAGATCTTACCAGAGCTCTATATAATTTTAGGGATGTTTCTTGGTCAGCACCCCAATGTGTGCCTTTTAGGCTCGTTATCAGATTTAGATCCCGACTACATCTATTAACTAAGTCCTCTATATGGTATGCCCATGTTAGATGTTGGTCATAGTACATACCCAGAAATTTTGCAACCTTAACAAATTTTATTTCTTGGTCCTGTATTGTTAATTTAGGGTATTTGATGTTTCTTCTATATGGGGTGAACAGTACGGCTACCGTTTTTTGGTGCGATAGTTTAAAGCCCCATTGATTAGCCCAGTTTCCAATATTGTTTAAGCTGGTTTGAAGTTCAGAGATGTTTTTGTGGTTGGAGGGGTTGCCTGCTCTCCATAGGCCACCATCGTCAGCAAATTGTGACAGTTCAACTTTGGTAGTCGCCAAATTTTTATCTAAGTCATTTATCATGATGTTAAAGAGGGTGGGGCTGAGTACACTGCCTTGTGGAGTTCCATTTTCAAGTGAGTGTTTCTCAGAGTAAGTTGCCCCTACCCTAGTTGTAATTGTGCGGTTTGCTAGGAAATCTTGAATAAAATTAAACATTCGTCCAGTAATGCCATAGTTATTTAATTTGGCTATAAGGCCCTTGGTCCATACGAGATCGAATGCTTTCTCGAGATCGAGAAAAACCGCAATGAGATTTCTGCTCTGTTTTTGTTGTGAGTTAAATGCTAGTTTAATGGCAGTTTCAAGTCTTACAAGTTGGTCTGTGGTGGAGCGCTTGTTTCTGAATCCACATTGATTTTCTGAGATGAGGTTATTTTTAGTAAGGTGTGACTTGATTCTGTTGTTGATGATGGTTTCCATGATTTTACAGATGTTATTGGTTAGTGATATGGGCCTATAAGAGTTGACATCATGGTTGTCTTTATTAGGTTTTAAGATAGGTATTACTATCGCATGTTTCCATTTTTTTGGTAGCTTTCCTGTTTCCCATATGTTATTTAGGAAATTTATTATTATGTGAACTATATTAGGTGGTAATTGCTTATATATTATATACCCTATTTTATCTTCCCCAGGTGAAGTTTCTTTTTTGGTTTTAAGTGCTTGGTCCCATTCGTATTTAGTTATTTTGTTGTTTAAAGGGGAGTCCTTGGGTCCCAAGTCTTGGAATATTTTTGGGTTCGCTCTTTCTTCGATGGCTCTATGTAATTGGAATTCTTTAGTATGGTTGCTGCTTTTGCTCATATTAGTAAAGTGTTGAGCGAATAAGTCAGCCTGTTCTTTATCACTGTTTGTGTTGCTTAATTTGGGGGTATTGTTGGTATTTTTACCTCTAATCCTTTTGATCTTATCCCATACTTGTTTAGAATTTGTTTTGTGGTTTAGTGTACCACAGTAGGCTTGCCAGGTTTCCATTTTGGCTTTTTTAATTAGTTCTTTTAATTTCTGAGTGTGAATTTTGAATTCCATAAAGTACGTGGTTAATTTGGAGCGTTTGAATTTCCGGAGTGCTTTGTTTTTAGCCTGCTGTGTTGTTTTAATTTCGTCATTCCACCAAGGCACAGTGAGTTTTGGTGCCGTATAGTTAGTGGTTGGGATGCTGTTAGTTGCAGCTTTGTTAATGACATAATTTATGTTTTCGTAATATTGGTCTATGTCATTTGCTTCTATCTGGGTAGTATCTTCTTCCTTTAGTATTTGTTTAAATAAGTCCCAGTCTGCTTTTTTATAGTTCCACCTGGGGTTGTTTTTTTGCACCTGTGACTGCACCGTCATTTGCAGGGTGGTGATGACTAGGAAGTGGTCACTGCCCATGGGGTCAGTTTGATCCACCTCCCATCCCGCCACTTGTGCGAGTGTTTTTGTGCATAGGGTGAGGTCAATGGCGGACAAGGCACCGTTTATTGGATTTAGGCGTGTTCCGGTGCCATTATTTAAAATGGTCAGTGTTGATGTATTGGCCCAGGCCTCAATCAACCTGCCCCTAGTGTCCGTCATCTTCCCCCCCCACAGCTTATTATGTGCATTGAAATCTCCGCATATGACAGTGCGCTCACTGGTGATTATGGTGTTTAGGGCTAAGAATATTTGTTCATTGCTTAGGGCGGTATCTGTTCCTGGGTCATAAAAATTGATGATTTGTATATCATAGTTACCCATTTTGAGTTTTATTGATTGTACCTCTACATGTGAGTTTGTTATTTCTTTAGCTGTGATAGGTACAAGTTCTACAGATTTTATGGTGTTTTTTACATAAATGGCTAGTCCTCCCCCCGGTCCTTCTTTTCGTGATTGGAGGTACCCTGGGGCGTATCCCACTATATTGGGCAATGTTTTGTTTTTATTTTTAAGCCTTGTTTCTTGAATGCAGAGGATATCTGGTTTGTTTTTGGTGTTTATTAGTTTAAGTTTTAATTCATTCATGTTTGTTGATATACCTCTGGCATTCCATTGCCATATAGAAACATTACCAGTAGTTGTGTTAGCCATTTCTACTGGGGTCATTTACTGTAATTAGGGTCTTAATTTGGTCTTTAATTTGTTTTAGGATTTTAAGTAGTCCAGGTTTATTGTCGGTTTGGTGCAGTATTGATTCCATGATTTGATTGATTTGATTGATTTCTACCCCTAATTTGTCTTTTAAGGTTGGCTTACGTTTAGGGTCTATTGTTTTCGCTCTATGGAGTTTATGTTCTTTCCTTGCAGTGCGGTAGTTAACCCTGTTACTTTCCATGTATTCAATGATTTCTTTCTCTCGAATTGTAGCCGGGCATAGTGGGGATTTCACTGGGTGGGTCCCTTTACATTGAGCGCATCTGGGATTTAGTTTTGCGCATTCTCCCTTATGTCCCCTTCCACAGTTACTGCATTTGGTTGGTAGTTTGCATTTGGTGGTATAATGGCCCCAGTGTTTACAATTTGAGCAGAACCTAGGTTTATTTGTGTAGGGTTCTACTCTATAGTGGGATCCTTTGGTACCTATATGGATTAGGGACTGCAATGGGGTTTCTGTTTCGATCACTGTTATTGAGCATTTGGGGCCCCTTTTGCCTATCCTATATGTTTTAGAGATGTTATTGCCACCTTCTCTTAATTTATCGTTTAGGGTGTTTGTGTCCCATTGAGCCATTGTCCCTGTTAATTTTAGCACTGCTTTAAATTTAGTGGGTGGCGGTAGGGGGCGGCTGTGGGTGGTTTGGCCTTTTTTTGTGTTATTCCTATGTGGGGCTGTTACGTTGTATGGTTTGGATACCTGTACTGGTATTCCAGCAAGTGTGTTTATTTCTAAATACTTGGCTGCTTGTTGTCCAGTACTACAGTGCAGTATTATGTAGTTGGTATTGGGCCTGATAATTTTGCATAGGCCTGCATGTACCCTAGTTATGGCCCCTGCTATGGTATTTGTGGAGAGGTTAATTAATTTATTGGATTTGCTTTTTATATACAGTGTAAGTTCCGGCCTGTGATAAGTGGGTTTTGGTCCTATGTTAGCTGGTACCTGTGTTTTTTTGTAGGTGTTGCTAGCATTTTGGCCTATTTGGATGTAATTATTTCCCTTTGGGTGGGGGACTGAGGTTTCCTTTGCCTGTGGTGTTATGTTAGTTGTTCCTGGTTTAGGTCCACTATGGGTAGGTTTGGTTAGTTTAGTGGTTTGGGCATATGTAAGTTTTGTTGGGGGGGTGTTTTCAACTGCGTCCGCTTGGCAGTTTGGTTTGGTAATTTGAAAAGTTCGGTTTTGGGTGTTTTCCACCTCGTCCGCCAAGGATAAATTTGGATCCCCCGTTTTGAAAGTTCGGTTTGGGGTGTTTTCCACCACGTCCGCCGAATATGAATCTGAATTTCCTAACTGTTTGTTGTTGGGGGTTAATATTGAGGTGGAGATATTGAGTATTGGATCGCCGGGGGCCAATGTGGCGTCCAGATCTTCATATTGTAACGTTTCATTATGCAAATTAAATTCAATGGGCGATAGCGGGTCTAGTTTTGCCGCTTCTTTCATTAGAACTTGTAACTCGGGGGTTGAGTACATTCTAGATTTATTTACTTTGTTTGCATCAATTGGAATGCCTGGTGTTTGGTACATTTTCTTTAGTTTGTTATTCCTACGTGTGGCCTGTCCTTGTCTTACTTTCATACCCTGTTTGTTTGTTTTAACATCTATTGGGGTGGTAGCCATTTTTCCTTTGTTATGTGCCTTTAGTTGGTCGGCCATATTGGATAGTTAATTGTGTATAAACGTGTGATAGAAGATAGAGTATTTAGCGAGGATAGTGGTAGTAGTGAGAGTTTTAAAAGTTGAAAGTAACTTATTGTTTCAGCACAGAGTATAGTAAATTGCTAACGACTTACAGTTAAGATGACCGGGCGGTTTGAGGTGGATTGGCTGCTGGGTGTCGTAGATGGCTGATTGTGGTGGTTGGTTTGATCTCAGGTTAGCAGCTGGGTCCTGTGGCGCAGTTTGTTGGAGTGGCTGGCAAGCGTAGGTGGTTGTTTCTCTGCTGGATCCGGATGCGTAGTAGGGTGGTGAGTTGCAGGCTTCGGTAAAGCAGTAGTGGACTTGACTCATCTGTATTCCAACAAGCTGTGGGGCCAAAACCTCGATTAAAAAAGAGCTTATTAACCGAGAAAAACTCCCCTCCTTAACTCCAGTGCTTGAGTTAAGGAATATGCGTTTGCTTGTTGGAAATCGTAGTGGTAGTGGTGTTGATCAAATTCGGGAACAGGTGGCTTCGGTCCTGGGCGGCTCCGACACGTCTGCTCTTCGTAATAGTTCTCGCTGGGGGTATGGTGGTATGTGAGCCAGACTGATTGATATGATAAGTTTAAAGTGAATCGTCCACTTGGGCTCTTTTCACTGTTTTATCCCTCAAAGGAGGGTTATTTACTTTATCCTGAGGGGAAGGAATCGTGCCACATCCCCTGCAGGCATTTATGCACTCATAGAGTGCTATTTACTTAGGCCATCACCACTGGGCAATACATGTACTGCCTCTGGGTGTGACTTCGGCCGTCACCACGGGCAATAATTGTACTACCCGGGTGAGTGTAAGGCCATAAGCCATAGGCCATAGGGTGGGTAGGAATGGAACCTACTCACACCCACCCCTATCATTCTGTTACCTACCGATCTGCAAGAGCAGTGGAGCGAGAGAAAATTAGTTTTCTCATATCGCTTATGTCGGCGTAATGTGGTCGTGCAAGCACGAGAAATTACGGCAGCAGGGAGTAAAGGTGATGAAAGCCAAGCGCTCACCTGTATATCAAATTCAGTCCAGTTATACTAATGGACAACCTAACAACCAATAATGTGTAAGCCACCTGTGTAATTTACCAAATATCTAAGTTATAAAAAATATTGTTTAACCATCCTAGCAAAAATAGGGACTAGTACTAAAGCGTACATACGTAAGTCCCTATTGTATTTAACTAAGGTGTCTAAGCGACACATATAAGTGTAGTCAATGGTAGGGAATTTTGGTTATGAATTTGTTGCAGTAGCCAATAAGGTCAAATTATTCCTTTCAGGGCCATAAGGTTAGTCAAAGAGGGCTACTCGATACCAAATGAGTACCCTATTTTTCCGGCAATTGAAAGCAGCGAGATTGAGGGTCATCTGTGCTCCGCAGCAGGCTTCGACGTCGGTGTGCAGTCGGTGGTGGTCACAGTGTTTCTATGGCCTCCTGTTATCCCTCTGCAATTTGGTCTTCTACTCCGTTGTTATCTGGTTCGACGAAAGGTTTAGTCCACATGGAGTTCCGCCATTTTCGCCCAAGCAGTAGTGACTCTGCCAAACGCATGCAGAGTCGTGCTTGAGCGGCCATCTTGTTCGTCCACGTGGTGCCATTTCTAGTCAACGAAGTAGAAGATTCCACAGCGGTCTTTCTGGCGGCTGGATTTACAATGGTGAAGTCTCAGCTCCTTGCTACTCCTTGGGTGCTTTCTGTTTAGTCACTCCTAATGGGTAGCATTTATCCATTGTCCCATGCTCACTCTTGAGAGCCCGCTGTCCCGGTCCGTCCTGCTCGGTGTTCAACTGCTGAATGGTGATGATGATGATGGAGCCAGACTGATTGATTGATTGATATGATAAGTTTAAAGTGAATCGTCCACTTGGGCTCTTTTCACTGTTTTATCCCTCAAAGGAGGGTTATTTACTTTATCCTGAGGGGAAGGAATCGTGCCACATCCCCTGCAGGCATTTATGCACTCATAGAGTGCTATTTACTTAGGCCATCACCACTGGGCAATACATGTACTGCCTCTGGGTGTGACTTCGGCCGTCACCACGGGCAATAATTGTACTGCCCGGGTGAATGTAAGGCCATAAGCCATAGGCCATAGGGTGGGTAGGAATGGAACCTACTCACACCCACCCCTATCATTCTGTTACCTACCGATCTGCAAGAGCAGTGAAGCGAGAGAAAATTAGTTTTCTCATATCGCTTATGTCGGCGTAATGTGGTCGTGCAAGCACGAGAAATTACGGCAGCAGGGAGTAAAGGTGATGAAAAGCAAAGCGCGCACCTGTATATCAAATTCAGTCCAGTTATACTAATGGACAGCCTAACAACCAATAATGTGTAAGCCACCTGTGCAATTTACCAAATATCTGAGTTATAAAAAATATTAATTAGCATCCTATGGAAAATAGGGACTAGTACTATAGTGTACATATGAAGTCCCTATTGTATTTAAGCTAAAGTGTCTAAGCGACACATAAAAGTGTAGTCAATGGTAGGGGAATTTGGTTATAAATTTGTTCGCAGTGCCAAAACATGTCATATTATTTCTTTCAGGGCCAATAGTTTATCAAAGAGGGTACTCGAAGCCAAATGAGTCCCTATTATCATTCAGGCAAATGGAAAAAAACCTAGCTAGTTGTCGCTGTCATCTTTTCTCCGTGGTCTTGTCGGTGCAGTAGGTCAGCCAGTTCGTACGTCATGGCTGGTTTTCCTTTTTCCCCTTTTCTGTGCAGTGGAAGTTGGGTTGTGACATTGCCCGCTTCATTCCTTCCGGCTTCCAGTACTAACCCGTGCCCACCGTTGATGGTATAATAATGGTGCACACTGGTCGCCATCTTGAAATCCACGTGGCATGATTTCCGTAGTCTGCATAGTTTTAGGGTTTTCCCTCTATCGGTACTGTAGTGTGGTCTAGTGGGGTGTAAATCTACCCCGGCTTGGTTTCCCACTGCCACGGCTCGGTTGCCCGTCACCTTACTGGGTAGACACCTAGGCCGCTCGTACGACTGCATTATTATTTGCTGTGCAGGTCTATATGGCGCCTTTTCTCACTGCCGGCTATCAGTATGTAGAGGTCCGATCCATCCACCTTGGAGTCCGCTTGCTGAATGTTGATGTTGAGGAGCCAGACTGAATTGAATTGAATAATAGATTTAAAGTGCTCCGTCCGTGAGGCTCTTAGCACTGTTTTATCCTTCATAAGAAGGTTATTTAATTATCCCGTGGGTGGGAATTGTGCCGCGCACCCACTGGGCGTTTATGTGAACAGAGTTCACTATTTAATTTGGCCGTCACATCTGGTCAACATTGTATTGACACGGTGTGATTGAAAGGCCATTTGGGTGGGTAGGAATAGACCCACACACACCCACCCCTACAGTATTCTTTGTATGTGCCTACCTCTGCAAGAGCAAGAAAGCGAGAGAAAATTAGCTTTCTCATATCGCTTTGGGCTGCGTAATATGGTCGTGCAAGCACGAGAATTTACTGCAGCATGGAGCAAGGTGGTGAAGCGCCAAGCACGCTTTGTATGTCAAATTCAGTCCAGTTATACTAATGGACACCCTAACAACCAATAGTGTGTAAGCCACCTGTGCAATTTACCAAATATCTGAGTTATAAAAATTATTAATTAAACATCCTATCCAAAATAGGGACTAGTACTAAAGCGTACATGCATAAGTCCCTATTGTATTTAACTAAAGTGTCTAAGCGACACATAAAAGTGTAGTCAATGGTAGGGGGATTTAGTTATAAATTTGTTGCAGGCGATGCCAAAAAAGGTCAAATTAGTCTTTTCAGGGCCATATAGTTAGTCGAAAAGGGAAACTCTAAGCCAAATGAGTCCCTATTATCATTCAGGCAAATGAAAACCTTGCTGGTTATGCTGTCATCTTTTTCTCCAAGGAGTTTCTGCGGTGCGGTAGGTCAGCCAGTCCGTACTATTCCGTGTTCCGTACTTTTCCGTCCCGGCTGGTTTTCCTGTTCCCCCTTGGCTGTGCAGTGGAAATTGGGTTGTGGCATTGCCACGTTTCATTCCTTTTGGCTCCCCCCTCAAAGCATGTGCCCACCGTTGATGGTAATGGTAGCGCACACTGGTCGCCATCTTGAAATCCACGTGGCATGGTATCCGTTTTCTGCACAGTCTTGGGTTTCCCTCTAGCAGCACCGCTGTAGTCTGGTTCAGTGGGGTGATTTCTACCCCGGCTCGGTTGCCCGTCACCGTAGTGGGTAGACACCTAGGTCGCTCTTGTGACTGCATTTTTATTTGATTTACAGGTCTAATGGCGCCTTTTCTCACTGCCGGCTATCATATCAGTACTGGAGAGGTCCGGTCACCTTGAAGTCCGCTTGCTGAATGAATGGAGCCAGACTGACGAGTGATTCTTTATATATAGTTCAAGCGCGTACGTGATGGAAAACACCCCCTAGATCCAAAAATCTTACAGTATCCCTATCATTACCAAAAACACGCGGACGTGATGGAAAACACCCCTCACTTTTATACTTGACTCCTATTAATTATACATTGAACAAGTTATTTTGAAAAAAATACGTTGTGCTTATAGACGCACTTCAAAACAAAAGTAAAAAGAGACAGTGATTATAGACTCACTTCTAATTTTTTTTCTAACTTCCTCACATACCATAAGCAAATTGAATGATTAATTCTTTTCGAGAATATTGGGTAGCCCTGAAAAGGGCTGTTTTTTTTGTTTTTGTGTGTACGAGGAAGGATGGCAATCTTTTATCGTTTAAGATTGCGTCCTCGTTTGGCTACACGATAGGGTCTGCTTCTTCGGAAAGAGAAAGAGAACTCTTTCGTGTCCACACGACAGTCGACAAAACTTCTGTCTGGTTCCTGCTGCTGTTGTTGCTGTTGCTGCTGCTGCTGTTCTCTCTGCTGTCTCTGCTGCTTTTGAAGTCGATACTTCTCAGTCCATTCTTCTTTCTCTTTTTGAATTTCCTCTCTGAAGAGTTCTTCTATAAGGTCTTCCGTTTCTTGTAGCATTCTCACATTCTCAATCTCTTCAGGCTTTGGCATCAGATTGTGTCTGATACGATGCAGAGTGACGTAAGCTTCGTTCAGCTTAGCTAGTCTTGAGCACATCTTCGTAGGAGGATGAGTCAAACAATGGATGGCCAGACTGTTCGTTCTTGGGTGTTTTATAGTAGCAACCGATCACTAGGATCATTTGTGCTACTTTTATAGGTACCATGTCGGTACCCATTTAGGTGGGAGGGGTGTTAATTCCTCCCTTAAAAGTGCTTAAATGCACTATAAATTAAGGCGTTCCCCTGAATTACTAAAAAGTAACTATCAGGGGAAATGAAAGCCTATATTGGGGGTGGGTAGGAATAGTACCAACACACACCCACCCCTATCATCCAATCGAGCAGTTGTAAGGTAGCGAGGGGAAATGTTTCCTCATTTCGCTAGTAATTTTGTGAGCAGGAGCGGCAAAGGAGGAAAAGGTCCAGGTCCAGGAGGGCGTTGACACAGCAGCACACACCAGAGCACGCAAACAGCAAGACAGCAAGGCCACGAACGCAGTCCACACCTGAAAAAACAAGGTCATACCGAAGGTCAAATTCAGTCCAGTTGTACTAATGGACAAATAACATCCAATAATGTGTTAGCCACCTGTGCAATTATTCAAATATTTAAGTTGAAGAATTATTATTTATCATCCTATTGTTCTAAAAATCTAGTACATAAGCGTACATGAAATAAGTCCCTAACAAATTTAGAAAATTAAGATGTCTAAACGACATATATAGTGTAGTCAATGGTAGTTTGTTTTTAGTTATGAATTTTGCTGGAGGTACCAAAATAAGTCATATTAGCTTTTTAGGGCCACGGAATAGTTATTCAAAGAGGGGTACTCGTAACCAAATGAGTCCCCTATTATTCAGGCAAAGGCAAATGAAAATCTTTTCATTGTATGGCGTTCTTTGTAGGACGATGGTGACGTCTATATCCACGAAACATCTATAGGCGCCATTTCTCTTCATCTTGTATGTAGGTAGAAGTGGTGGCACCTTTCTTCTTCTGTTTTGACCACCGCCACAAATCGAGTTCGGGAGTTACGTGGTCTCTACTTCCGAAGGTCAAGGTCTATGCTACCACGTCTCGCATACTTCCCTCCATTTTCTATCTCTGCCACGATGCCAGGTCGGGAGTTACGAAATATCAATGTTGAGTTTCTGCGTAGTCCACCACTGTACAATTTGATGTTTCAGTCTGTTGCAGTGACGGGATAATATCATCATCACGTCCTTAACTGTAAAAGCCCGGGACTCATGCTCTCGCAATACGAGTCTGACATCACCAGGTCGCCTGCTCCAGATAAGCCGTCCTACTCCGTCCGCTGCCTCTGCCTGAAATGGAATGAATGTTGATGGCCAGACTGGAGACTACCCCTGCTTTATATGGTTCAAGCGCGGACGTGATGGAAAACACCCCTCGACGGTTTAGGGTTTTGAAACGTTGGGATAGTTTGATGTAAGGGATAGAAAGAAAAGTCAAAGAGCATTTATATCAATACAAATGTAAAACAAACGACAGACGCATTGGTTTTCAAAACACAACATTTTTATTCAAATAACAAACATTATTTCAAATAACAAACACAATTTTTTTCAACTAACAAACATTATTTTCAAATAACAAATATTTTTTCAAATAACAAACATTTTTTTTCTTTCATAACACTAATACACTATCTTTGACATGGTTGACAACGTTGTGAATTAAATTGAGATTTCCACTGATGGAAGTCATTGGGCCATTGATGTACACTACGTTTCCTAGCTAAAGACAACAGATAGCCATAATGGTCACAAAACCATCGATCTACTTTGTCATCGTTTCGAGACGAATGACGATCAAAATAAGTCACTAAATATTCTAAAGAATATCCAAGACTGCGATGATGCAGATAATAGATACAATATTGTCCACACACCATAGAATCTGTGCTTTGTAATTTCACATTATTGAATCGTGTCGTCTGAGCATTTCTTCTCATAAAGTCAATGATATCATCTTCGAAAGGGGGCAATCCATACGAATCAAAATACTCCGCACAACCCTCTTGAGGAAAGTAGACTGCTACCCAGTGAGTTCCTGGAAGATGACTGTCATCTGTATTGATGACATAAGCTTGATTCTCTTGAGGTTTGCGATGAGGTAGTTCATCTTTAGCACACACCACAGGATTCCAAGAAGCAGTGTACGAACTACGGTTCAGAAGATAATAAAGTTCCCAAGTATCCATTTTTTGTTGTGTAGCCTTGTTTTTTTTCTCTCCTTTCTTCACAGGTGATGATAAGTCATCAATTCAATCCAGACTTTTTGTTTGAAACGGTCTGACAAGTAACTGATGGTTTGCTTCGTCTCTTTACTTTTGGCCAAGAGAGCTTCGATGCGATCGATTTCTCGAGCAAACAATGGAGGAGAGGAATGATCACGTAAGCCTTTATACCACTGAAGTAACACGTCTTCTTCGGAGATGAGACTCCAAGCTTCGTTCAGATAATCGTCCAATTTTTCTTCTTGACTCATCATCATACATTTATCGTGTTGAATTTGACTGGGATGATCGATTTGACATCCATAACAATCTTTTTTAATCATGTCCTTCATTTTATCTTCCAAGTGTTGTGCAAAACAAGCCACTAACTGTTGTTCCTGTTCTGGCCATCTGGATTGCATGATCACTACTTCTTCTTTTAGGTCTTGGGGATCTGCTTTTTCTGTAACCTCCCATTCCATGGATTCTCCACTATTCAAAGAAGGACAAGGGTCTTCCATAGTGTCTAATAGTCTAGAATGACTTCTCTCAAACTGTTGATTTCTATGGTATTATCGAATTCAGCATACAGAATGACATTCACCGTTTCGGGAAGAGTCTCTGCAAACTGAAGTTCCACACGCACTTGCCCAGATTTTATAGGGTGGAAATGTCCCTCGTCACTGCCTTGGTCTGGAGTGAAATCAAAAGCCCACAAAGCGTAACCTCCTGCATAATCTTTGTAGGAAATACCGTGACTGGTGTTGGTTCCTAACTGTCCTGTGGCTTCGTACAGTGACAAGTACGACCTCAAGTAATTCTTCGCGGTAAACTTGGGTTCGAAGGGTCTGGTACACAAAGTTTTGCCATCGCGACTGACTTCAATTTTGGATACATTGTAGTGCTTAAACTCGAAAGGATTTTCAGTGTGGGCACCGTTGAAGGCTGAATTCTTGACGATACCAATGAATAAACGTTTGGGTAACTGTCCTTGGAACAGATGATCTTCGATCTTAGATTGGAGTCCAGAGGCAATGGTGAAAGTTTTGACTTCCACACGCCGTATCGGATACTTGGCTGTCGTTCTGCTCAAAGTGTGACTGATGTCATTTCCCACTTTAGGTAACACTTCCACACGACGCACGTATAACCTGGCTTCTTCGATGATGGTTTTGTATTCGTTGGCATGAGCCATCAAATGGAAAGCAGTACTACTTCGATTCAGTCTCAAGCGAATATCTACTCCGTTCAGCAAATACTTCTCTTGAAACCACATGTCCAAATGCAAACGATCGAACAGTTCTAAACTACGTTGTAGAATTTTCTTATGACGCTCGCTAAAACCCTCATTGAAGGGATTGTTGCCTTCTGCGGCTGTGGCTGTGGCGTTAAAGTTATTTGCGGTGTCAGGTTTCCATACCACGCAAGCATCTAGATGAGTGTTCTTGGCTTCTTTTCCGTACGTCAATAGATTTTCGAGGTACGCTCGGTAAGGGTAAGTATCCATGCTACTGCTGACCAGTTTGTTATTCATGTACAAATCCACTTCGCTGAACAAGGAATGCATGAAATTGTTGACGGGAGCTACTTTGTTCGCGTCTGCTACAACGTTGTTGTCAGCCGATTTGGCCACTTTCACTTTCAAATACAAGTAACTGTTATTGAGATCGATGTAATCTTCGGGTTGTCCTTTGATTTCAAACTCGATGGGAGCTGAATCCGTCAAAGAGGAGACGGGATGAAATTCAACCCATTGGGCTTCTTGCATGGTCGTCATGGTGGGTGGCATGGCAAAGAGATCTAGTTCCGACTTGGAACAGGCACAAGATTCTTGGTGCATCATTTTTTTTCTCTCAGTCTCTATGTGTTTTTACTTTTAATAATCAAAAATGTCTAAGTCTCGAGAGGTTCTTTTTTTTTTCGTCTTTCGAACTTTAGAGGTACGGAGACTTTTGAAAGGGTGCCTTCGTCGTCGCTTTCTACCTTGTCCTTGCTGTGTCGTCAGGGAAGCAGGAATGCCAGACTCGGTACCATTCAGAGCATTTATAGGACTTTCTCGTCGACCCAAAATCTCTTTACCCGTTTGAAGCAAGACATTTTTGCCTGCTCTCAAAAAAGCTTCTTTAGGGTTTTGTTTGTCAATGAGAACATTTTGAAGAAAATCTTTGCCGTGAGTCAATGCGGCATCTTTTAAGGCGTGCAATCCTCGTGTCACCATCGGTTTTAAAACAGGGACCACGGAACGAAAGGCTGATTTAAACATATCTCCTAAACCATGTCCTCGTTGTCGAGTGACTCCTTGGTACACAGGATACATCACTTTTTCAGTTGTTCGAGAATCGTTTTTGAAAATGGAGTTTCACTGTGACTTTCCCTTTGGTAAATGGAATATTTTGTCCTAGTTCTCCTTTTATAGTAATGTTGACACTGTCGAAATACGACTTACTGACAGGCAAATAATGAGGATGTACAAATTCGCGGTGAACGTGATAGGTATTTCCACCTTCCTCGTCAGCGGTGACAGAGTCCACTTTGAAAGGAATGACACGCAGTAACGGTGCAGAGGTGTGTCCTACCACGTTGTACTCTGCCACATCGGAGTACACAAACATCAAGTTGAGTCCTTGGTTCAATTCTACAGGGGATCGAAAATATTTGGCAAAATCCACGTTACTGGTTATGCCTGGTATTTGCTTTTTGTTCTTGAGCATCTCGACGTCTCCACCCAAAATATCAAACAATTCAGGACAAAAGGTAATAGCTATCATTTTGTCGGCTGTAAATTTCATCAGGAGGCGACGAGCCACTTTATGGTACTCAAAGGTAACACTTTTTTCAGTTTTGTCCAGGGGTTTACCAAACAATGTATTGAACTTGTTTGCAATCGTAGTCACTAAATGTTGACCACTAAAATAATAGCCTGAAGGGATCTTGAAATGATAGGTAGCCAGATTAGTTATGGCGTTCTGCTCTTTTATTATCCCCTCATCGATAAGGATTTTGTCTCGGTCGTTTAATGATTTTTGCAATACCGGGTCATACACTTGTACTGAAAAAGTGTTTTGATTTTCGACGATGTTTTTGATTTGTGTCGGGTGTATCATTTCCACTAAAGCTACTTCCCAATGAGCATCTTGATCCAAATGCATGGCTTGAGGTAATTTAGCCGTGTAACAGCACAACGTGTTGTTAGGAAACACCTTCATGGAACTGTCACTGGGTAACGTTAAGTAAAATTGGTTCATAGTGTGGTTCATAATTCCAATGTTGTTCTGTCCGAGGAGTCACTCGAGGTTAAAGGAGTGTCTAAAAGAGGATTGTGATTGGAAGGGTGACTGTCAGGAGAAGGACTAACGTTGGACGCAAGGCTCCCAATATTGTTACTGTTGTTCCCGTTGTAAGAGTATTTCAGGGAAGGATTGGGAAGAAGATACCCGATGCAACTGCTGAGTAAAATGGTCCACAATTGTTTGTCTCCTTGTTGTAAACTCAAATTAGCAATGGCTGCACCAATGACACAATATACCACAAAGATTTGACAGAAAAAGACGATTTGGGTTTTAGGGACACGTTCTCCACACCACACTCACAAGGGTTGCTTTTGTAAATCTTGCAGAGATGACGTGGGTGAAGGAGTAGTCACTGTGGTTGCTGAAGCTGTATTGAAAGGCATGATGGTCACTTCTTTTTATAGTCGATGACTTGCGAAGCGTCAATCCAAGAATCAAAACTAGGAGGATATCCTTTCCAACGTACTTTGACTTCTTTGACACGTCGTTTTCCTACTTTACGAGTTCTTTGTTCGAGAATGCTTTCAATGTCGTACACGTCGTCTTCTTTTTTGGTAACACGTTGTAACTCAGGCAAGTAAAATGTTCCTTTTAATGCTTCTCCGTTCATGTCTTCCAATTTATAGACGGTAGGATGACGATCGCGCACTCGTCCAGTAACACGAAACAATTCGGTGGTCCAGTTGGGTAAGTAACCATTGTCGAAAGTGCGTTTGGTTTTGCCAATGCGTACCCAATCTCCCGGGGTTAACACTTCTCTACCTTTCTTGGGGACAACCCTCGTTCGGGACGTACCAAACAGACGCTCAAAAACAGTCACTTCGTTGTCGGGTGTCACCTCTTGTGGGGCACGTCCAATGCTTCTATGGTAAGATTGATTGTAGGCTTGGACTAAGTGCGGTAAGACGTCGATGTACTTGAGAGTGTGTTGATGCGTAAAATATTTCCACATGCGTTCTTTCAAGGTACGTTGAAAACGTTCCACGATACTGGCTTTGGTTTCAGGATTTTCGGTGGTGAAAAAATGAATGTCACGTTTCTTTAATTCTCGTTGGAAAGCTTGGTTTAGAAATTCGGTGCCTTTGTCGGTTTGCCATCGAAGAGGGTGACGACCACTTTGTTTCAACACCAGTTGCAAAGCTCGTACTAACTCTCCGCTCGATTTGGATGTCAATGGTACGACCCAGGCAAATTTAGAAAAGACGTCGATGACACAAAACAAATATTTGTAGCCACGATTGTAGGTGGCTAAACGAGAGACATCGGCTAAATCGGCTTGCCATTGATGATCGATGCCTTCCACTTGAGTGCGACTTCTGTGAAATTTTCGTCGAATGGGTTTGTGTAAAGTGTACGTCGCTTGTTCTTGTAACCATCGTTGTACTGTAGGTAAACGGAGCTTTTTCAAGCGAGTTTTGGCAGCACGATACAATTTCTGAATGCCTCCGTAACCTGCAGGGTGAGCTGGATCGTAACAAATGCTGGCTAAGACCTTCTCCATGGTTTAGGTTAATAAGTGACCCACTCTTCGAGGATATTGCTTTGGGTGGGACGAAATGCGGGTTGTTTGGAAACGGTTTTACGTGTCCGATGTGCCACAGGAGTTGACGTCGAGGGTGCTGGTGGTGGTGGTGGTGGTGGTGGTGGCGGAGGTAATAAGATAGCTTTGGTCTTCTTTTCTTTTCTCACCTCTGGTTTCCTTTCTTTCTTTTTCACTTCTGTTGAAGCAGGAGTAGCCATCATCTTTTTAACCCACGTTTTGAGTTCTTCTCGTTGGGGCGTGGGAGAAGGGGTCAATAAGGAAGCGGCAATCTTACTCGGAATGGGAGTAGCAGTGGGTGTTTGAAAGAGATCATGGGGTTCTTTTTCTTCCTTGGGTAATGGTGGGGTGACGTCTGTTTTGGCTACTGTAGAGGGTAAAGGCGACGGATTATTCATTAGTGCCTTCAAATCGGACGGTGTGGGTAGAGCTGTTTGTTCCACAGCTTTTCGATGAAAGAGTTGTAGTCGTTGCAGAAGTTGACCGTACTTTTGCGATTTTTCGGTTTCGGACAAATCGTGGCGATGCAGCAAGGATTGCAATTCGTGTTGTAATTGGGACATCTCGTTCAAATCAGGATTGGGTGGTAAATGGGGGGTACGTTGTTCTTGCCAACGATGGTATTCCATCCATCGTTTGTAAGGAACTAAAGTCAGTTTTCGTCCTTCCATGGGCTTCCAAAGGTTACGTCTGAGATCGTGGTGCTTCATGGATCCCTTTTATCTTCTGGAAGGATCATACATATTGCTACCCATACCTCGGGGCCATCCCTTGGTGCATCCCTGGAGCCATCCCTTGGTGCATCCCTGGGGACATCCCTTGTGTCATCCCTTGTAAAAAACCTGGTAATATGCTGGATAGGATACCGGATTTCGCTAATCCTCCCAACACAGGAAGAAGAAAAGGTAAAAATCCTCCGCGTTGCACCAACATTTTTTTCTTTTGACGGACGGGTATTTTCTTTTCGACCATTTGACGAAGAACGTGTCGATGTTTGGCTAAGCATTTTTTCTGGTGTGAAGACAAAGGTATCGTGCCTTTCAAGACATTCAAACAACATTCGCACACGGTATCGATGACATCTTTGGAAGCCGTTTTAATGATTTGTTTTCGCATGGGTGGAGAGGCTTTGGACAGGACAGACAACACGTCTCCGTGTTTGACCAAACGAGGAGGTAGTCCTTTCTTTTTCTTTCCTTTGTGAGGTGTAGAAAAATATTTTCTGCGAGGTGACATCTTTGCTTGTTCGTTCCACAATACCACTGACGTCCATGACTTGAAACACACCCTCTTTTATCTTTTTTTTTTGTTGTGCCATCACTTGATTTATAAGTGGTATCACTTTTTCTGGAAAGAGATCATGGGGTAGGAAAAATCCTCCGCGTTGCACCAGCATCTTTTTCTTTTGACGGACGGATATTTTCTTTTGGGCCTTTGGACGATGAACGTGTCGATGTTTGGCTAAACGTCCTTTCCTTTTCTTTCCTTTGTGGGGTGAAGAAGAATGTTTTCTGCGAGGTGACATCTTTGCTTGTTCGTTTCACAATATTACTAGTGTCAATGACTTGGTACACACTCTCTTTTATCTACTTTTTGGGGAACTACCGCTTCGTCAAAAAGGTAACAATGTCTTTCACAAAATTACCAAAGGATCCTCCTTTTTGGTGACTCTTCTTTTTCTTTAAAAGACTACGTCTTTGGAGGAAAGGACGTCGATGTTTGGTTTTTAAGCCTTTGGTACGATGACGAGATTGTCTTTTTCCTGTTCCTTTTTGGGCAGCAGAACGACGAGGGTGGTAGTGGTGGTGTGCACGTTTTTGAGGAAGCATCCTTGAGTGTTCAGCAGTGGTACAGAAAAATACTGATTGACGTCGTGGTCTTCAAGTCATATTTTTATACTGGAATGCGTCGCCACTGATTATCTTTGCGTCGTATCAACTTCATGGCAGGTAATACACGTCGTGAAGGGGTTCGCAACGGACTCAATCGGGACAGTTCTTGTTTGGACAAATCTAGTAAACTCTTTAACATGCCAGATCTTTCTTGGACTTTCACTTTCGGGGCAGGTACTTTGTGAGCAGCTGCTACTGCCGCTAATGTCGATGAGGGTGTCACCGGTGGAGGAGACGTTTTGGGAGACGCAGATTTCCAATGTTTCATCAAATTAGGAAAAACGGGTGTCAAATTGGGTTTGGCTGGCATCACCCGCAACGGAGAAGTGACAGCCCCTGAGGCTACTGGCAACGTAGTCCCTGCCAAACGTCCTTGTAGATCTTTTCTTACAGGTCGTGGTTGACGAAGGTAAGGTTGTGTCCTGGCCGAAGTGCCTTTCTTGCGGGTGACCGCTTTTGTCTGTGGACTTTTCTTTTTCTGTGTTTTGGTCTTGGCACCCTTGTTCTTTTTCTTAGGGGTTTGTTTGACTTTTTTTGTTTTCTTCTTGGGGTGAACTTTGGGAGTATTGGGATCCCATTTTAAAAGGGAACGAATGATGACACCTCCTAGAGAACCACTACCTCCAGGTTTCAATATGATTTGCTTTTTGGTGTGAGTGTCAATGCGAGGATTGGCCAGTTGCGTCAAGGCTACTTTGTTTCTGTCAAAAAAGCGTTTGGTTTGATGTGGAATGTGAATGATGCCTTGCAGTATTTGACGTGCTGTCACCGTAAACCATCGTAAGACTTCTTTGAGACTGGCTTCTAAGACGTGAGCACGTCTTTGTGGATTTTTTTCGCGACTGATGCCGTACAAGGCACGAATCAATTTGATGGGAAGATGAGACTGAAGGGACGTCATGTTGACGATGTATGAGACCAGGTCAAAGTAACCCAAGGTTTTTATAGATTTTTTAGTGCTTCATAGTGTTATGTCGACGACGAGGACGTGTACACGACAGGTCCTCCGTCTTGACACCAGTCGTGAAACAAATCGGTACGAAATCGCAAATAATCAGGGGTAGTGGGTTTTAAATCCACGAGTAAATAGGCGTGTGGCGTTTGAGTGGCATCATCGTACGCATGAGTTAGCCAAGGTGTTCCTAACTGTTTGGCTAAAACTTGCACTTGTGATTTATCTCGAGGACTTTTAAACAAGACCACGTAATGAGCATTGAGACTAATGGTACGATGGGCTTTACTTTGTTGAAATAAATTTTGTGTAATGTAAATGACACTGGCATTACGATGATGGCCTTTACGTGTAAACCATAGTTTAATTTCTTCTTCGTCTTCTCCTAACATGTCGTCAAAAATAACCCAATGAGTTTGACTAGGGTCAGACACGATCCCTTCGTCTTCTTTAGGAATGCCTGCTACAAACACAATGGAATCACCTTGACTTTCTTGCAAGAGGCTGTATGCCGATTGCCACTCTTTGTAACACCACACGATGCGTTGAGGTGGACGATCGATCAAATGATGTTTATGTTCGATCAAACGTTTGACAAATTCCGTTTTGCCTGAACCGCTCGGTCCAGCAATTAACATGTTAAAAGGATGACGAAGATACAAGGCTTTCCAACTAGCCTGATCTAAGTGTTCGTCAATGACTTTGAATGTGGAGGAGGAAGGAGTAGTAGAAAGAGTAGAGTGAGCCATAGTCGTGTAGTGGTATGATAGTATTGACACAAAAACAGACAAGACAAGAGGTTTTTATACTTTTTTTCAAGACACGTTTATTTGAATGCATGTTTAAATTCGAACAACACAAAAGACAAAAATACATAAAAGCCAAATGGATAAATACAAGAATAAAAGACACAGGGAAACGATCAAAGTGGCATATAAACAAGTCACTGTACAACATTCTTTGTTGGGTAACAAACGTCTCCTAGAGGTAGTGTGTAATGTTCTTATAGTCTCCTCTACAGGGGGTATAGTCACATACGTGTCCTCTCGAAAGGGTCTTTGTGGGGAAATGTCCATGACAGTTCTGTCTTGAACAGAGGGATTGTCTTCGGTGACAGATTCTTTCTCTTCTTCTGGTACTGTCACTAACACAGGTTTATAAGTGACTTTTTTCACTCGACGATGAATTTTAGGAACACAACGCTTGGGCATAATGGGATACTTCGTTTGTCCAAGCCTCAAAATCCCAACTTTTCCAGTGACGTACATCTGTCCAATGAGGGTGTAAATCACAAGCTACACACACATCTTCGTACACTGCTTCCGTACGTAAAAGTTGACGAATCTTTTTTTCTTGGAGAGGTCGAGACGTATCCAGATGAAAGCGTAAGGCTTTGAACAGAATAAGTCTCTCGTGGACATTTAAAGGAGTTACCATACTGTCTTATTTTTTTGATAGGTAGTGTTCGTAAAGTGTCCACAAGGAATCGACAGGTAAACGAAATCCTAGAAAGCAAGTCACTAAAACACACACGACACGTCGACCCCAATTCATAGGGTACAGTTCTTGCAATAAGTGTTCGTAATCTTTCACCGTGTGAATCTTCTCATTGATATCCTTCCACGGAATCTGTTGGATCACCAATGATAAAGGTTGTGGCATGGTCGTTCTCTTTTATACTTCTTTTTTAGGTCGAAGATCATCAGTGTAGATTCAACCCAGAATTAAACACAGAATTAAATTTGCACAAAAAGCAAAAGTGATTAATATAACGTGTAATTTCGTCCCACTGCCATTCAGGGTAACGGTCAAGAAGGATCAAAACATCTTCCGATGTAAACGTAGTAAATTGGTAACAGAGCAAAAAAATACCCTTAATCCAGAGAAATCTAATACGTTGGTTAATTTTTGTCACTTGCCTCTTGTGAATTTCACGACACAAATGTTCTACAGTCACCCATTGAGATTTTTCTTTAGCAAGACCTTGCCAAACGTCCTTGTAGATCTTCTCTTGCAATTCGTATGGTAATCCTTGAATATTATGTTTTAGAGAGGGCTTATATACTGGTCTAGACGTGTTACACGACATGGAGTAGTAGTGTCACTTCCAATCACTAGGTCCTACTAAAGGTAGGTATTGACAATTCGGAGACCATCGAGCATGTTCCAAGTAAGCGGAATCTTTCTGTTCCCACTCGTAAATGGATACACCACAACTGAAACACTTGACTTTATCTCCTTCGCCCAAGTAGAAAAATCCAGCTCTGGCTAATTCTTCAGGAGTTGGTCCAGGCAGATATTTTGACCATTTATCTTTGAAGGTTTGGAATCGACTTTTAAAGTGACAGTATTCAGGCAAACTCGTCGGGAACGAATATTCGACTCTCCTCACTTCTGTTCGATGCAGGTACGGTGAAATTCCTAGGAGTCCACGATAACGTGTGGCACCGCTTTCGCATCCCTCAGGTTTGACACGCACAGCATCACTTTCCACGGTAGATATAGGGGTAGTAGTCATAGCAACGTTCCCACGATATCCAGCTGAATCGCTAACGTCACAGCGTCTGGCATCACTACAATCGTAAGGTTCACCATCGCACTCTGTAACGCAATTACAGTACATACCACAAGGACACTTACAGTTTCCTTCCGGACAACTTCCGTTGCAATGCATGGGTCTTATCCATCCAGTACTTTTCACACTCTGGAAAGGTACATTTGTTTTACAATCCCCAAACTTGAATGATGTCTGTTTAAATGGATTCATCTTCTTTTCGCTTGGCTGTGTTAGTCACAATGAACTATTGGTCTTGGACAATGTCCCTTTTTATATGCTGCCCAATTTCGACGTGACCGTACGGGAGAGTGAAGTGATTGGGAAGTCGTACTCTTTTTTGGTACACGATTTGATAGACTTTTTCCAAAGGTCGGCTAACGATTTGGTGTGTAGGTAAACGGACAATCTTGTGCGGTTCGTGGGTAGTCACTTGAAACGTTTCATCCTGTCCCGACTGTAAGGCTTCTTGTAGCACGTTAAAGTTCACCACTCGACTGGTGCGATAATTGAGAGTCAATCCTTTCACTTTACATTCGGTGTGCATTTCTCCTTGTGGGTCTCGGTATTCGTAACCGTAATTTTTAGGACCGCCACTTGCAAAACTTAGAATCTTGTCGTTGGGATGTTCATCGGTCCAGGCTCCTAAACGGTCTCCTTCGATGACAGGGTTACACTGGTTCGGTCGGTGAATGTAGATGCAACTGTCCGTGTCAAAATACAACACACGATCTCCTAACAGTTCTAACACTTCGTACAATTTTAAACGAGCGTGGGCTGTCACGTAAGCCGCAATGATGACATTTCCAAATTTGTCGGCTTCTACAAAGTCTAGTTCTTCTTCGTAATTGACTAAGATCAAGTCCTCACGAATGACGTCCACGTGTTTCATGACTTTGGTTGGGTCGTGAATCATCTGGAAGTAGCGAGACGGCTCGGACAAATACTCCGTCTTGGGTAAAGAGGGTCGTTGTGCCATTTTACCCCACAAACAATTGAGCATCACTTTGGCAAACGACCGCCTTCCTTCGTTTTTCTCGATGTGGTCTAAAGTGATACCTTCCTGCTCCCTATATTTTTCTTTGAATATGTTTTGGTCTTCGGGAGTGTGACACCAGGACGGATAGCCACTAGCTTCTTGTTTTAGTTTTAAAAAAGCATCCACGTAGTCTGCAAAAATACCTTTCTGTCTCTCGTCACTCTTGCGGTATTGTTGTGTTTTGGGAAAGTGATAAATTTCGTACACTTCTAACAGTTGGTATCCCAGGTCCAGAGCTTTAAACAATTCCACGCTCACCCACGTTCCTGTCAAGGCGCGTTCTTCCAGGCTGTGCTGACAAGGTTGGTCTTGGTTGCACGTTTCGGCACATGTGCGACACAAAGGAAACATCAGTTTTCCTTGGCAATGGTGAGGTAAAACGGGATGGTACAAGTCTGTGGGAGGTAAGACTTTACACTTGATCAATCCTTCGTACTGACGAATGTGGTCCAAGTCAATTTGTTCTGTCATTAATTCTGGATGCCCTACGGGAAAGTGACAATATTTGCACACGTAAGGATACAGCGAACACACGTCCAAGTATTTGATTTCTTCTCCTTTCTCTTCATCCGCTTGGTACAGCAAACAAGTAGCATTCGTTCGTCCTCCGTACAAACTATCCCGGGGGTTCAATGGGTCCACCCACTTGTAACTTTCTACGATGCGTTTAAACTCGGGATCGGTTTTCAAACGCAGATCGTACTCGTGTTCCCACATTTCCACTACCTGGTATCCTTGTTGTTCTAACTTCAAACGTCGCTGACACGTGGTCTGGTACAAATCTTCCATGGTTCGTTGTAAAAACTGATTTTTGGTGTTACGCTGAGGGTAGCATAGGGGACATTCGTGAAATAAACATCCGTTAAACTCGTACACGATCTGAGGGTTTTCTAAGTCCCAACCATCTACCGAATACGTTCCGATGGTCTTTTCGCCTCCTCCGTTGCGAGCGTGTTGGATCCATTTGTCTTCCTTGTCGCACAAGTAATGGAGCCAGCGTAGGGCTTTAACCGAGTATTGACGTTTGACAAAATTTGTCGTTTGAGGACTGATGACCGCTAGAGTATTTTCGGGCATAAAGCGTTTTCGGTACACTAAGGAACATGCTTTGGCAATGGTACAAGCTTCTTTCAAAGGATCGATCCCTCCGTATTCCATGAACAGTTCTTGAAATTTTCCACAACAGCGTCGTAAAATGTCCACGTCAGATCGACAATACTTTAAAATTTCTTCTTGAAAGTCAAAGGGGTCCGAGGCGTGAGTCTGGTACCAAGCATGGAAAGCTTCTCGTTGTTCGGTGCGCATGTTGTCGGGGTCGTAGTCGTCAACCTCAGGCAAATGGGGTAGAATGGCATGTTGATTGGCTTCGGTATTAAAAAAGTGTGGAAAATAACCTTTGGCCATTTCTGTCATTCCAAACGTTTTATGCAAGCGACTTAATGGCATGGCCAAGTAACACATCGAATCTTTAAACTGTACTTGTCCTACTTGCATAGAAATGATTTTGGCTCCGTTCAAAGTCACTTGAGGCCGTTCGGTACTTTGTTCCGCATAGTATCTAAGCAGAAATTGCCCATCGTATCCCGAGAAATTGTGAGCCATGACCGTGGCATGGCAATGACACTCGCCGTAACGTTCGATGTCTTCTGGACTCCACGTTTCGTCGATGGGGTTTAGGATCCATTGGGCAAAATCGGCTAGCGTATTTGACCCTCGAAAGATTTTTTCACGTCCTCCAGGAATCTTGCTGCAGTAAGGGCAATGACTAAAGATAGGTTCTTGGATGCACTGCTCGCACGCACGGTGAGCCACGCAGAAATTAGGAATGTGAATACCAGTTTCTTGCATGCATTCGAAATCAAAAAAGATAAAATTCCCTTTCTTCTGGGTATCTTCTGGTCGGGGTTGATACTTTTGAATGAAGCATTCGTGCTCCAAGTCCACAATTTGGCGACAAATGTGACATCGTTTCTTCCCTCGACAAACGTGTAACTTAACACTATTGGTACGTATGCCTTGTCCACAAGTAGGACACAATCTCAGAAGCTGACAAGTACTTTTCTGCTGTGAACCTTGCATCTTCAAATGTTGTTGGTAACAGGTAAGACTGACAAAAAAGCGCTGACACACAGGGCAATGCACTCGTACTTGTCCTTTGTCCAGACAAGGTTGAGAGGCCAAACATCCCTCACATTTCGATCCACAATGCTTGTGTTGTTCTCGATTGTTATAACCATAGTCACATTTTTCACAGTAGTAACTGAATTTCAGAAATCCAGTGATACTGGTAATGGTATCAAAATGACCATCGTGATGATAGACGTGAATGTATTTTCCGTTTTTGAAATCGTGGCCTCGAAACAAAAGAGGACCACGCACTTCTTGAGGGTGTACTTTCAAAGTGTAACGTGGAGCCAAGACGTCTTGCAACTTTTGCATTTCTGGAATACCGCAAGGGGTATCTTTGGATATCCCCGCTTGCTGTAACAGGAGTTCTGCTTCACTTCGTTGTTTGGCTCGGTCCGATTGTCGAATAGTTTCCCAGGCTCTTTTCCATTCTATCGTCTCGTTCTTGTTGACATACATTTGTCCCACGACGATGGCACGGGCTAAACACATCTGGTCTTGAGGATTGTTAATTCGGACGAGGCTTCGCTTCATGTTACGAAGGCTGTCCACCAATAACACTTTTTTGCGTCCGGTCCCCTCAGGAAGAGACACGTGGGTCATGAACAGTGTGGCTTTTCCATCGGTGATGTGAAACTTGTCGTTGGATTGTTGCACATGTTGAATTTTGTCAATGACTTTGGAAGGTGTTAATTCTGATGGGCTAGTAAACTCGATCCAAACGGGAGACTTTAAATTATCGTGATGAATAGAAAGTCTCAAGCGATCGTCTTCTTTGGCTTGACATTGCTGTTTCAATGCAGTTAACACAGAATCCCACACCTCGGTAATGAACCCTTCTGTATTCTCCAAAGGTACATTGGCCTTGAAATCTTTAAACTTTACGGCATACGTGTAAGCCGTTGTTCTAAATTTTCGAGAGGAACGCTTTTCCGTCTCTCGAATGTGATAGTAATTTTCAGGGTTTACTAAGGGTGGTGCACTTTGCTTGGACGTCGATTGCTTAGGCGTAGATTCGGGCTCACTCATGTCATCTTCAAAATCACTGGCATGAATTTGAGCCAAGACTTCAGCTACTGTGCTAGGCGATACATTACGTTTCTGTCTCTTACTATCTTTTCCTTTCTCCACAACATGATGTGGTCTTTTCATCTTGTCTGCAAAAAGTCAAATGACTACCTTTTAAAGACCATAACCCCTATATATTCATGTCCGATCCGTGCATATATAAAGGGTTAGTGTCTAACGGTTCAGTATTCATTTCACTCTCACATTGACCAGAACGATGAAAGAACCTACAGAAGTGGAACTTCTCATTAGAGCTTTACGTGGGGTCATACGAAAGTTTTCGTCAGACCAGCCGACGGCCTACTCTTCCTCCTATCGAGATAAAAGTCAAGATACTTGCTATATCTGTAAGAAGAAAGGACATTGGGCTACAGAATGTTCAGATCGTGACAAAAATAAAAAAAGTACCAATAGAGACAAAAGTCAAGATACCTGTTATTATTGTAAAGAGAAAGGACATTGGTCTCCAAACTGTTATAAGAAACAACAGGAGCAGGAGGAGGAGGAGGAGGAGGAGGCGGAGGAAGAGGAGGAGGAGGAGGAGGAAAGAAATTCTGAACAGGAGGAGAGAGGTACCCTCCTCCAAGGAAGAACCCCGTCACATTCACAAAAACAAGAAAAGAAGACGAAACGAAAGTGAAGAGGAAGAAGAAAAAGAAAAACGTGTGACAGTAAAGAAAATGAAAAAACAGAAAGAGTGAAACAGAAGAAAACTTATGAACTTTTTAAACATGGTATTGTGTTATGTTATGTTGTGATATTGAATTGTAACGTTTGTACTAGAATACACCAGAGAGAAAAAACGTAAGTGTCTCTTGGTTTTGATTTGATAGAATAAGAACCTACACTCACACATTCCTTCACTCACACGTGCATCATGGATTTTAAAAAATATATAAAAGGACTTTTGAGTTTTCATTGAAATAGGCAATTGACATAGTATTTCTTTTCGAAATAATTGGAGTGGCCCTGAAAAGGACCGTTGGTGTTTTGATTGTTTAAAACAAAACAAACTCAGAAACGGGACGAAATCCTTTTGAGCTGTCTTAAGCCTTTGCCACGGCCAAGGCCTACTTCGGGACTGGTGGTTCCTGTCAATGATTTGGTAGAAATCACTAACGGTGGTAAGGTAGACGTAGTCACAGAGAGATCGGGTTGTTTTGCTCGAGAAGGTCTTTTTCTCTTCGGTCGTGATAAAGAAGTCTGATACATTTGTTTCAGACTCCTTAACTCAGCTAAAATATCTAAAAGTACCGTCGTGACCGTTTGATTTTCACTATTTTCTTTCTGTCCTTGGTCTTCATTCTTCTCTGTTGCTGTTGCTGCTGCTGCTGCTACTGTTTCTTCCTGGTGTTTCCTTCTTGCTTCTTCTTCCTGCTGTTGCATAAGAAAAGCTTGTTCTTCTACTTTCTGTTGTTGTAAAAATCGCTCCAATTCTTCTTTTTGTCTCTGCTTAAAATCATCGACGTGTCCATAAGAAGATACAGAAGGCAACGAAGGTTCCGGAATAAATTCTTGCGAGGTTAAAAAATCCACAATATCCCAGTTAAAATCAACTTCTTCTGGATGTAGATTTGTCATGACTTTAGTAGTCACTGTTGACCCATGACTTGCTGTCTCTACTCCTGACTCACTCCAATTCATCGTCTTCTTACTGTCCGCCATGATTGACAACTCTGTCTCATCGATTGACTGCGCACAGACGCTAGTACCTCTATATAGAAAAGGTGACGTCACAGACCGCTCTCTTCCGATTGGATGGCTGTGCCTGACTTTTGTAACGCGTGTTTGGATTGGTCGATACACTCAATCCGTTTCAATCCGCTCTTCCCCTATAAATAACCGCAGTTCACGGCATTCGCTTCACCTGTTCTCATCACAAGATGTGGACTAACGTTGAATCGTCAACCCTTGTGTCTAGCATGCTGTTTAGGACTGACATACCCATGTATGTCAGATCATCATGGAGTGTCATTCATAGGACGGAGACAGCCTATTGGAAGAGAAGAGTCTATGTGGAAAGACAAGGTTGCTTGAAGAGAGTTCTCTTCTATGGACCCACAGTAAGGAGAAGTTTAAGGAAGAGAAGAAGATCTGTGAGATGTCCTCTGTGTTAACAAGACAACGTTAACATTACACATAACGGTCCTTTTCAGGGCCACTCATAGGTCTCGAAAAGATAGTAACTTTCTTTGCCGCCCTTTTTTTTCCCTTGTCCCTATATAGGCCCACCCTGTTCCATTTCCCTTGACGCTATATAGGCCCACCCTGTTCCATTTCCCTTGACCCTATAGTGCCCCAAGCTGTTTTGACCCTATAGTGCCCCAAGCTGTTTTTGACTGGATTTTCCCTTGACCCTATAAATCTTGACCCTATAGTGCCCCAAGCTGTTTTTGACTGGGTTTTCCATAGACCCTATAGTGCCCCCTATTACTACTTATGGGTGGTTGGGGGATATGGGCAGTATAGTGTCATTGTGTATGTGCGGGAATGCTGTGAGCGGATGGGGAGAGGGGCGGTATAGTGTCATTGTGTATGTATGGTAATGCAGTGGGCGGATGGGGAGAGGGGCGCTATAGTGTCATTGTGTATGTGTGGTAATGGTTCGGGCGGTTGGGGAGAGGGGAGGTATAGTGTGATTGTGTATGTGTGGGAATGCTATGGGCGGATGGGGGAAGGGGCGGTATAGTGTCATTGTGTATGTGTGGGAATGCTGTGGGCCGATGGGGAGAAGGGCGGTATAGTGTCATTGTGTATATGTGGGAATGCTGATAGGGGAGAGGGGCGGTAAAGTGTCATTGTGTATGTGCAGGAACGGGGTGGGAGGATGAGGAGAGGGGCGGTATAGTGTCATTGTGTATGTGCAGGAATGGGGTGGGAGGATGGGAAGAGGGGCGGTATAGTGTTCATGTGTACTAATATAAATATAAACGTATTGCTAATATATTATGCTTGATATCAAATTAATATAAATAAGAATGCACTTACTGTGTATGAAAGGATAAGAGCATGCATGCAGTTGATG
Organism: Unio delphinus; assembly: GCA_029339505.1. NCBI lineage: Eukaryota > Metazoa > Mollusca > Bivalvia > Unionida > Unionidae > Unio > Unio delphinus. Next base: position 4,079,363 of record JAQISU010000014.1, read on the forward strand.
TTGAGCCAAAAGTCTATTTCCACACAAATGAGCTAGTTACTTTGTCACATTCTGCTGTTGTCACCACATTATAGTTGTAGATACACTTACTGGGCATCAAAAGACAAATGCAGCTGTCATTGATCCTTAGTGCTGGTTCATTACATGGAGATTGTAATTTTGTCTCTAGTCGTTATTCTCTTACCCGATATATTAAGAACCGGTGCCATAGCTTCAGACTTATTTACCTCCATATCAAAATAATACTCATATAAAAATAATACTCATATCAAAATAATACTCATGTCAAGTTAATACTCATATCAAAACAATACTCGTATAAAATAATACACTTATAAAAGTAATACTCTTACAAAAGTAATACTCGTATAAAAATAATACTCATATCAAAATAATACTCGTATCAAAATAATACTCTTATAAAATAATACTCGTATAAAATAATACTCGTATAAAAAGAATACTCATATCAAAATGATACTCATGTCAAGTTAATATTCATATCAAAATAATACTCGTATAAAATAATACTCATATCAAAATAATACTCTTATAAAAACAATACTCGTATCAAAATAATACTCTTATAAAATAATACTCGTATAAAATAATACTCATAAAAAGAATACTCATATCAAAATAATACTCATGTCAAGTCAATATTCATATCAAAATAATACTCGTATAAAATAATACTTGTATAAAATAATACTCTTATAAAGTAATACCCTTATAAACATAATACTCATATCAAAATAATACTCTTAGAAAGTTAATACTATAATGCTATTCATGGCATAAATAATGACCGATACCAGTATAAACATTCTTATTGATAAATATTTTACAATCAAAATATATCCAACATTTCTCACCAAAACTCTTTCTTGGTATGGTGGATGCGAAGGTCTCAGGTACTCATGTACTAAAAATTGTTTGCTGATTATATTAAATAAGTTCAGAGCAAACAGGTATGATCTAAAAATGTTACGACAACTGTTTTGTTTTTTGCAAATTAATAACCAGATACATCGTGCTCTTCTCAGAATCTTACGTTGTTGCATTTTTTTTTTAATTTGTTTATTTTGTGTTACATTGAGTGTATGAATAACTACTTGTTTTTGTATACACTGATGTAAAATCCATTCTTTTTAAATGAAAAAAGAAGTATTTCAATTTTACTTCTTGAAAATACATCCACACTGTAAATATGTTAATAAACGTTCTCACTTCGCAGAGCTTACAAAACATTTTCAATGTTTTCTTGCATAGCTGACATCTGCATTAGTGTTCGGTTTTCCAATGCATATTTACAACGACCTTTCTCGTCGACCATGTGATAAATCAAAGCCAATTCACTGTAGCGCAAAATATGGGTCAAGATGTACACAGGTGTTTAGTCAGCAAAATATATAAATGAATTGCTAAAGCATTTATTTTCTGAAAAGTACCTTGGAGTTCCAGAAAACATACTTTCAAAATATCTTCTGCAAAAGTGAAGATCAACCAAGTGCAAAGATTTATGCAGACGACACAGACATACTGAGCAGCAGAGAGGGTGAACCCTACAACTTTCCGAGCGTCGATTCGGAAATCTGAGGCTTCTACCAAATAGTAAAAAAAATGGCGTCTATTCGATAAAATAAGATTTCCTTATATACGCCATTGTCGTTGTCATCCACCCTCTCTGCTGCTACAGGTTAACAAAAATCATTTACGATTTCAACCAAATATTTGATCCAATCTTTAGGACTTTACAAACAAACTAATCGCTAACACCTCCTCTTGTAGATCAATTAAATTATTTGACTGGTCGGTGAGTCGGAAATTAATTCTCGTTAACGAATTATTATGGCATCGCATGTAGACAGGATTAATTGGGTTTTCAATAATTAGGTATCTTGGAGGAGCTGTTGGTGCAAACGAATAAAGAATATATCCCTGCTGAGCTTGATTTGATTGCTCTAGATTAATTTGATAACTTCCTTCGATAGCATCACATGTTAAATTGAGCGCAATCACCGTTGAAATATTCACATTGTGCGGGGCAATATGCCTACCGCCACCATCTGGATCATTATTATATTTGAGGTAGGTAGCTGACTCTTGTCTTTGTAGCGCCTTGGTAATAACCTTAACAGTTTTTTTTAGTTCATCAGCGTTGTATTTGGGAAACTTGAAATTATGCAGATTGTCTTCTGTGATATTGTAATCGGTTAGGAATCGTTGTTTACTGTCGCTGTTGTCATTAATTATTGTTTGAATAATTAGTTCATAGATATATTCCATGTCAGATATAAGTTGATTTATTATTTTAACGTGTTTTTGCGATTTTGTTTTCCGTAGTTGTTCTAGTTGTGTTTCATATAATTGTTTAATTTCATTAAAATAGCCACGGACTTCAGTTAGCGTAAATGAAATAGTAACAGATGAGTCGGCTGTTCTTTTAATGATAAAATCCCATTGCAATGTGTCTTTGTTGGTAAATATAAATCTATCGGCGATTTTTCCTTTTCTTATATCAGATAAATTATCTCGATAACTGGGATTGATTTCATGATATGATTGTACGTCAGTGGTTAAGTCGGCGGTGGATTTTTCCGGTGGTTTTTCAGGCCATCCTAACACTGTTCTTAACGAGCTGTTATAGATATCTACAATGTATCCCTCTGTGCTTATTTCGATCGACGACGAGAGCGTCGGTTGATGAAGATTAATAGCTATTTTTGATTCTTTTTCAGTGATTGATTTTATTCTACGCTGAATTTCAGCATTGATTTGCTTAATTTGGTACGACCCAGTTGGTAACGAAACAGTTTCCCACTCTGGAGTACCATCGGGTTTATTCTTATACGAGAACACCAGTGCGTTATTGGGTTGCTGACCGCCAAATGCAACCGATCTGATATTAGGCCAGCTATGATATACTCGTAATTTTGCCAGCGCGATCTCACGCACTGGAATCGGAGAAGGGAAGTTCACACTAAATTCAGGGTTTGTTGATGTTATTGATATCATGCTTGTTCGTATCGGAGTGGTATTCTCCGCGATTCGTTGAAGCAGTTGCAATTCGTTGAATTGTAGTGACATTATTGTTAACGCTGTCTTCAATTTCCAATTTCAACATCGCGGAGTTATACAACTGGGTCATCGTGGAAAATTCAACATCGGATATGAACGAATTATCTATTGACAGTGAAATCAACTCGGATAATTTCGAGTACGTGTCAAATACCACCCGGTACCGAGCTGTATAATCACTGAGTTTTTTCTGAGAACACGATGATAACTTTTTAGTTATCGCGTTGGCGACTGCCGCAATTGTTGTTGCCGCGGAGATAGCAATTGGAACTGCAATCGGAGCCATCATGGTCACCGTCGACAAAATAACCCCAGCACTGGCCATCACACCGGACACCGAGTACACGGTGATGTCGATGATTGCTACGCTGCGTCGGTATTTTTTCATTTTTTCACGATAGCGCTCAGAAAGTGATTTCAAGTTCGCGGAAAACTCTTTCACGGTATCATATCGATATCGATGCGATTGTGATACCTCTGGGACTATTATCGGTTCAATTGATTTCGTTGACTCCGTCAATGATGTCATTACTATTTTAAACCCGTTAGTGTTTTTAATTATTCCTCCTCCTCCGGGTAGTAGATCAGGGGGTAGTGTGCTTCACATATAAATTCTAAACACCAGAGTATTTTTGATCTAATGGTACTATCAACCGCGACAATCTCAAATTCTTCTTTACCATTGATAATTACTGTCGCGGTGCCACCAAAGTAGGTTTTACCTTTCACGATGATATCAAATTGCTTGTTAGAGATTAACGTCATCCTGTACATACCATAGTGCTCCCCGATATCGATTGGCAATCTAACACTAGATTCTTTTACCCAATCAAAGGTCCCATGATCAACCGTATACACGATATTTTTAACGCCTATGTCTGGATGGTGAATCTTTACCTTTTCAAAGGCTTCTTTTAGTTTAAGAATATCATTGTAAATATCGAGATAACTTGTCTTGATTTCGTTAGTATTTATCGTCCTCACTGCCTCCTTGTTAAAAAAGAACGAAGTCAGAAGGTATTTAAATTCATCGAGAGTTTTTAGTTTAAGAATATCATTATACATTTCGAGATAGTTTACATGGACTTCGGTAGAAACCATCATCCTCCCATCCCTCTTGCTAAAAAAGAATGAAATCAGAAGGTCGTTGATTCCAAGCCGTGCTTGGGTTTTAATATGCTGGTCGATGTTAGAAAAATTTGTCGTGATATCTTGGAGGCTACTGCCCTCAAAGAACTTATTAACAATTTCGCTGATGGGCTTTTGTTCGTCAATAGCTTTTTTAACTTCAGCGAGGGTTGGGCCTGTCAGAGATGTGGTTTCAGACACAGGTGTTCTCCCAAGAAATTTATCCACGATGGTATTAAGTGTTGTTTGTCTCACCATAAACATATTAATATCTTTGAGAGTCATTGTAGATGCAGCTGGGACACCAAAGAAACTATTAGCGATGTAGGCATTGTGAGTATGCTTGCCGATAAACTCGCTAATTTCAGCGAGAGTCTTGCCAGCCACAAGCGGGGTTCCAAAAAACTTAACAATGACGTCGTTAGTGGGTTTTTGTACCCTTTCAAAATTTTCTATTAGTTTAGAAATATCGAGATAATTTGCCTTGATTTCATTTTCATTCATCATCCTTCCCACGTCCTTGTTAAAAAAGAATAAAGATAGATAGTTTTTAATTTCAGCGAGAGTCATGATAACCACAAGCGGGGTTCCAAAGAATTTATGTACGACATTTTTGCGAAAATTGTTATAACCTCGTATATAATCATCCAGCTCACGGCCGTGGGCGGCAATCGCGTCGGTGATGGTAGACACAAGTGCGCCTGGTTTAAGTCGTCCACCGCTGGAATACAGCGCAATAGAGTTTTCAGCGGCATCGCTCTGCCGTATCAAAATGTCATTCACGGATATATTACTGCTTTTCAATTTACCCTGGCTATCTTGAAATACAACTATTTCATTCGGGTCAACACTTGTTAAATTTAACGTCTCAGCGATTTCATCTTCAATTATTTTTTTTACATCTTCGATAGAACCCGCAGATGTTTCCGGGGTGGGTTCCGACATTGACAGAGACAGTCCCCAAATATCAATCATTATTGTAAAGACTCTAGTATTTTCAATTTATTGATTCTCTGAAATTACCTTGTAATTTCCCACTGGTATATTCGTTTACAACCAGATGAGGTGGTTTCTACGGAAATCCAAAGGATTTTAATGAAATCTCCTCGAGGACATTTAATACTTCACGGCCGCATATCGGTGGATCATTTAATTGTTGTGTTGGCAGCGTAGAATAAAAAATCGGAAACTCTTTGAGTTTCATCAAAGAATTTATATACCGCATAAACTCACTTGGCGGAGCTAACCCATATGAATCAAAATAGACAATTCCACGTGGATCAATCGCGTATGCAACCCAGTGAGTTCCCGATCCGTTACTGTTATCAAGATTGATGATACCGGTTTCAACGCTGTTTGGTTTTCTCGGTAATTGATCTCTCATAAAAACCCCTCTAAAGTTTTTTATCGCTAGTTTTTTAGCAGCATCAATTAAATAAAAATTGGACATAGGAAGAATTGGGCTTTCAACTAATAAACCGTTCCTGGTATTCTTCTTAGACCATTTCCGCTGTACCATGAATTCGGGGTTCCTGGTAGGTACAACCCCTTTCCCTTTTTTTATATCCTTTCCCAGTTGCCTTTTTCAACGCCATCCCTGCCGCAGTCCCAACGGCTCCCAACGCAGCCGCTTTCGCCACTGCTGGGGCAGCCGCTGCAATCAATGCTGGTATTGCAGCTAACAATGGAAATATACCACCTGATTTTATCATGTTGGCGACTGCAGCCTTCGAAAATTCTATTTGAACTCCTCGCTTATTTTTCATTGCATCATTGAAATGTTTTATTTGACGATCCGTCAATGATATTTTATGTGTACCGCCGGACATCTACGCTGGTTTCAACGTTATTGTCGTTCCACATTCTTTAGCGGATTTTGATCGCATATTCTTGACTTGACCATCAGTCAGCTTGACACTAACAACACTATATGTCATTTTATTGTAAAACACATTTATGCTTTCAATTGATCTAATTGGAAACTCTTCAAGTTTCATTTACATATTTTCCACTGGTGCATCAATAAGTCTCATTCGTCCACCAACACCTTCTAACAACATTGATTTGTCGCTGAGAATGACAGCAACCGCTCTATAATTAACACCACCAGGATCTATACGAGCCCTAAAATGTATGTCAACGACGGATTGCCTTGTTAAATCAAGATGCTCCAGCGAAAAGTAATAAATCGGATAGAGGCTTTTAAAATCAAGTTGCGATATTTGTAAACCAGTATCAACATTTTGATCACGGCCCATAAATGACAGCATCCGATGATACACACGTGCTATATGGTTGTTTTCGTAATCAAGCTGTATATCCTCAGATGGTTCTTGTTGTCCGTTTATTCTCAGTGAAACCTCATTGACTCCTAATTTATCAAATATCATATGACTGCGTTCTTGGGAACCTAATCGATTCTGATTCTGCAGCGCTATAAATATATGACGTGGACCTGAAACGCCTTGTTTTGATGCCAGGTGCCATGTAAATGTACCAGCAACACTATCCTGTTTGACATCAGTCGTTGTTGTTAGCCAACTTAGCAATGATTTGCCGCCTGTTTCCATAAATGAGAGTAGCCGCTCTTCTCTGGTAATTGATGGGGTCATTACTGGCATCCACAATACCAATTTAGTTAAAATAACTTTACCTTCATCGGCACCAGTACGCCAGATTGCATCGTTGTCATCGCCTTTTCGCGCTAACGCGATTGTGTGTTTGGCTCCATAGATGACTTTTCTGACATTTCTGCAGAATCTAAATATGTGATGGAGTGGAATCGCACATGAAAATTGTCGACGTATCCCGTGCAACATTGATACTCGTGTTCCAAACCCTAAATTGAAATTAAGGGTGGTATTTATGACATCAAAATCTGCGGCCGGTCTAGTATATCCGGCTGGTGCTGGATCAACTGCGGTACCTCGTGTCGCCTTTACCCTAGAATACTGAACGTTTTCAGGATGATCAGAAGTATCCTTAGCAAACATCATAGATGGACCAGCAGACCTTGTATAATCATCGGAGTATCTTGCTAATCCGATTATTGTTGTTGCAACATCAACATCACGGTCTATTGATTCAATTTCTTTTCCATCAATGAGATATTTTGCACTGTCAAACAGCGCCATGATACCATTATTGACTAAGCCGACTTTGGCACCATCTGGATACGGTGCTGGTATAGCAGGGGTATCAGTAAGTTTTACAAGTTCTCCTTCTACTTCAATAAATGCTTCACATGGCAAAAAGTATTTACTGGTATCTTGAACTTGAAGTTCAACTCGCGATCGTAGGTCTGGTTGTATTGCATGATAGGAATAGTATTGATAATCGCGGATGGAATCGTCCTTGCCCACTTTGGTTTCCATATCAAGCGCGGGATCAGCTGTTTGTTTAAACATTGTTATTATTATTTAGTGCTTTCAATTGTGAAACTCTTTATAATCATCGTCGTTTTTGTTTTCGTTTCAAACCACTTCCTTCTATCGCGTTCATGATAGCGCTATCTGTTACCGGTGAAGTCGTCAATGGCGACGGAGTCACCGAAGCAGCTAACGACGCTAGTTTTTGTTCCACTGCGTTATTTATTGCTTTGCTGATTTTTGCAGGCATCACTGTAGTTGATGGCAGCACCGTTGGTTTCTTTCGTACCAATGATGCTATTTTATCTTTCGCGGCAGAAAATGCCTTTCCGGCAAGATTTCCAACAGCGCTGATTCCCTTATCACGAATAATATCAATGGCTTTCATTGATAATTGTTTAGCTAACGGCGCCACTTTTGGAGCCATTCTTGTAAATAGCCCCGCAATGGTATTGCCAAAACCATCTCCGTAATATGCTCTATAAACAGGCAATCGTGAGTTCACCACGTAGACGCTTACGGGTTTATCATGGTTGTAGTGTATAATCATCTTGTTATAAAACTATTAGTTTTTCAATTAGTGATCAATCGCTGTAATAACCATTGGCATCTTTGTGATTTTCAACTAATTCAGCAATGAGTTCTCGATATACATTAATGACCATGATACCACCGGCAAATAATCGTCTACAGATATCAGCGGCCTCATTAATTATTTCCGGAGAGTTATTTCCGGCTCGTTTCCCCCCGATGAGAACTTCCAGCCGTGATATATCACTGAGAATGTTACCAGGACAAGTAACGCTAGTGTTTTCAACTATGCCGCTACCTAAATATTCATCTTCAGTTGAATCCTCTTCAACTAAATACATTTCATCTATTCTACTCAATACTTCGTCTTTAAAACTCTCAAAATCATTGCGGTTACTGTCTGTGATTCTAAATCTATCATGGTTTGCCAGGTATACTTTTTTTATCCAATTCTCGTCGTTTTTTATATACTCTTTATACCCTTTGTTTACAGCTCTTTCTCTTTGATCGAGTGAAAAATTCTGCACGGTAAAGTTAATTAAATCATTGTCATCTTTAAATTTTTTAATTTTGTTGTATGCATCGTATGTAAATATACTTTGCGGTGAATATATTTTTTCTATAGTAGCGTCTTCTTCCTCTTCTTCTGGTTTTCCTGCAGTAGCACCTAGTTCTTCTAGTACTCGCTCTTTTTTTGTTGTTGCCGTGAAGTAGTTACTATATTTACTGGAAGTGTTTCTAAAGACTTTTTTGTTTGTTCGGTCTCTGCTGCAATTTTTTCAAGCACACCAAGAACAGGCACTTCTCGTCGCTTGCCTTCCTCAGGAATATCTTCAAATATTGCTCGTTCAGTTGCTGTTTTCACATCTTTGGTCGCTTTAGTTACCGGGGCGAACAGTTGTTCACTTGACACAGAAAAGTCAGTCTGCGCTTGTTGTCGTTGGTGAAGTTTCTCACGAAGTCTGTCTCGAACCGGTATAAACTTTTTAATTGCTAATAGCCGCTCTCGGGCTAATCTAGTTGTAAGCGATTCACCTACCATATAGTGTTTGTGAACTGAGTTTTCAAATGTGAAACTATCACAATTAAAAGCTGAGTTATTAAATAATGTACCATCAAGCTAACGTATCCATCTCCGACAAGGTTAAACTGTACGACGCTATCCGCGAGTGTTTCAGAAATAACATCGCTGGGGGCTTCAGAATTGTAATATCTGAGAACGGCGATGAACGATTTTCGTTAACGACGCGGCAACAACAACTACGTGAAAATGGAGGCGTCGCGGTGATTACTTGCTACCACAACCAGATCATCCAGTACGCACATAACTGCATGAGCAGGTCCAAACTGCTGAGTATTCTTTCAGGAGAAAATCCCATGTGAGTGTTACAAAAAACGCTAAAAAAAAAATAATTTTTTTTTACTAAAAAATTACTGAAAGCCTATTTTTTTATAGTAACGCTCACGTGGTTAGGATACTGGTTTTTCCTCGTTTAATATTTTTCTAATATCACGAACCTTAGAACTAATTTCAGCTCGTTTTTGATACTCTTGGCCGAGCTTTTGACGTATTGCATCAACGGTGCTAAATAGCGTTATAAATACATCAATATCGTTACCATACAAACAGGCATAGATGGACTTTTGAATTCCTTTCACGAGTCTGTACATCTTAGGTAAAACATAACGACCCTTACTAGACTGATACTCAATTTCTTCATATTCCGAGGCAATCCTGTCGCAGTCGAGATCTTTAGATAATATTATCCCTCGATTCTTTAAAATTGAAATTTCAGCAATTATAGAATTTACATCTTTGATATCCATATTTTTATAGTATACTGTATCTCTAATTATTAAAAAAAAATAACACTCATTTGGCAATCTCGCTGGCGCCCTATGACGTCAGAGAGACCCAGAGGTTACATATACGACAACACATCCTTGGAACTCCTTGGTTGCCTTCGCATCCAAGTAAGCCCAAGGGGGGACCCGAAACATACATCTCCGGCGGGAGGCCTAAGGTGGCAAACGCCATCCTAGACCGCCCAGAAGATATGCTTGGGGTGACGTCACAACATGTACTTAATTAAGGACGGCACAATGCCATATATATCTCCGCTCGAGTGTTGCGGCAGATTGTAGGCGTAACATATACTTAATTAACTTAATTAAGGATGGATTATAATTCAATGAAACGATGATGGTAATGATTTGGGACGGCACAAGACAGCACAAACATGAAACGACGGGGCGGATTTTCTACGGCCAACCAACCAATCAAAAACAACCCAATTAAATTATCCCGGTTGCATGATTGTGAACAAAAGACAACCACACGCCCGGGTTAATGTCGTTGGTTAGTTTTGATCGGTCGCATTGGCCTTCGAAAGCCCCAGCTTTCTACCTTTCATATGCTATATAAGGTGACTAATACAGCAACGTTGATTCACGAGTGTGTTATTTTATTTCCTTGAATTACTTATTAATGCTGTTTCACAACATTTAAAAAAGACAAAATATTTGAATAAAACATTAAACAAAAGAATATAGTTGTTAGATAACAGCGTGTATTTCATTAGTTTTCATCGTAAAATGATTAATTAATCGTAATATTAATTGGACTTGAAGGGGCGTAACTCTGTCATGCGATTTTATCATTGTACGATTTATCCCCCTTGATATATGAAAATTGTATCCTGTGTGCACGTAGTAGTAATTGAGCTTCAAGGGACGTAACTCTGTCATTCGACTTTATTATTGAACGATTTATCCCCCTTGATATATGAAAATTGTATCCTATGTGTGTTTTTCTTTGAGAGAGCTGATTTAGTTATATTTTCTGCTACTCTTTGTACTGAAGGCATGCAAATATCGAAATATCTACTGGCTTCATTTATTGACTGAAATATTTTCTCCTCGTTAGTTGATGTATCAAATGATTTGACGGATCTCTTTCCAACTGACTTACAGGTCCCTGTCTTGCCCTTTTTTGCATTCTGACTTTGTGAGACGGCTTGAAGATTCTCAAGACAATTATCAGTCTTCACGCCATTTATGTGATCAACAACAAGGCCGTCTTCGATTAATCCGTAAAATGCTTCATAGATAGCTCTGTGACAGAGATATTTCTTCTTCCCGGCTGAAAACATCAAGTATCCCATATTATTTACCCATCCAACCGGCTTCTTTAGTCTGCAATTTCTAACAACACCATCACGGGATGCTTCATAATTAACAAACACTGGGTGAGGTCTGAAATCTTGGCTCATTTGTATAATAATACTATTTGTCTAATTTATATCTGCTTTAATTATAAACCTCTTGATATAATCCTGAGAGGTTTTGATGATTTTGTCCTTGATTTTATCAAGGACGGAGTCATCGTTAGGGTCAATGATTCGTTTGTCATAATAGCATTTTAGTTCCCTGTATCGTTTGCCGCCGCAACTGAGGCATAATTGTGATTTTCCTCTAACGCCCACCCCACATTGGAGGCATGGGAGAGGACCGAAAGAACCGTTGCGAACGCTTTGTAAATGATGCCCACAGAATTCGCTTCTGCATGATTTGTTACACGGGGTTGTTGATCCAATCATAAGCCACTTGCAGTGATTCATTATACTATATTTTTCTATTTAAATACTTGTTTTAATTATAACATGGAGGAGTTCAAGAGATTATCTAAAATTAAGCCCTGGAAAAATGCTAAATTCAATCTTGATAAGGAGTTCCAAAAATTATCGAAAATTAAGCCCTGGAAAAATGCTAAATTCAATCTTGATAAGGAGTTCCAAAGATTATCAAAAATTAAGCCTTGGAAAAATAATAAATTCAATCTCGATAGAGTCTCTGATACACCAAAACGTCTAATCGGTGATAGAACTATACTGGGTAAAATCAGGGAGTGTTTTAATGAATTCTACCGAGACGGTGCAGTATACTGTTGGTCGACATTTCGAATTATTGATGAAGATGTCAATGTACTCATCATCGATGCTACTATGAACGATGAAAAAGCAGCTGAGATAATTTCACATCTTGGCCCGCCAAGGGGCTGGAAATTCAAGGGTGTAAAATGCAAAGATTTTCAACAAAGCAATTCCCAACAGAAGTATTTTTTCAGAATAAAATTCATTATCGAAGTCGAAGGCAAATGGATTATCAGGGATAAATTTGAACCAATCCTCAAGGATAAAAAAACTGTTATTGTAAGTAGAGATTCCAAAGCAGGAATTCTAACTGGAATTGACAAACCATACTACGAAAGATCTTATCCTGTAACAGCCATTGTTTATGGGATATATCCGTTAAATGATAAACCCGATATTGCAAAACTAGCTCCTATGAAATATTCTAATTCACTGAATTGTGTAGCAACACGGGTAATGGAACACTTCACAAATGCATCCCGAGGAAATAAACTAACTGATCTGCGACGTAGGAAAATAACCGAATGGGAACTGACAGTGAAACAGCACGGTGCAAAGATTTCTGATATAGCTAAATTAGAAACATCATTAAGATTCCCAATAACCGTTATGACGATAACCGGAGAAGTTTTATACGAACCGAAATATAACAAAAATGGAGCGCCAATACAAATTATTGATCATAACGAACACGCGTGGACACCTGCAGTAACAATATTTCCACGAGATAGAACCGTGAGATATATCCCCCCGGAATTCGTCGGGGATGTTTTCTATGAAGAGAAATTATTTGATGCTATTCATGCGTTGTGTAAAGATGATCCTGTGTCAGTGTGGTTACTTAGAAGTGATGAAGATCCCGAAATAGGATTTGATCAATTTGTAAGACCAAATGGTGAATTATATCGCGTTGAAGAATTAGATAACAGAATGAGAAAAATCGCTAGTGATTTTTCACCGGAGAATTCCCATGAAAAACTATTAACGGATAGTTTTACTATTCCATCAGTGGTAGCTCACTTCGCAAGAGAAAAAAACTCATGGCGTCCAACACGAAGCGATTTTCTCGAGGACGTTAAATTGAGTTGCGTCAAATTCGGTCATAGAGGACTGTAGAATACGAAATACTCACGTGATGGTATGATTTCAATTGATATATCCGCGTGTTATCCTGGAAGTTTTCTCGGGTATGGAGAATGTAGTAACTATTTTAAACGATTTGGACACCCCACACATGAAATGACTCGTGTTGCGATTAATGGGCCATTACCTGATTTTGATTTAACTGGATTCGCTCGTGTGATATCATTTGAACTCGCTACAGGGTTACATCCGTGTAGTTATCTTTGGCTTGGTAGACATATATCTGAAAAGGCCTGGATGCCAATAGTGTTACTACGATATATGATTGATTATGTCATGCTAATATCGTTGATTGTTTCCGAAGCTATTATATGCTATCGAGCTCAGAAAGAAGTTTGGCTACCACAACCCGATCTAGATCGTATAATTAGCGAACTGCGAAAACAGTTTCCCGATTTCAATGAAGAACAAATCATGAATTGGTCTAAGAAGTTATTTGAAATTAAAAAAGAACAAGCAAAGGATTTTGGACGAAGAATAATCGGTAAATTTACCCAGGGTGGAAGATACGACAATGCAAAATATTCTTCGCGGTTGATCATAGACGTCGCTGAATACGATTTTATTGTAACGGATTTAACGAAATAGGGAAAACTTGTATCCTGTAAGGATGCTTTTCTATCCAATGGTGAGAAATTGGGTACGGTTGTTACCTACTGTGATGGATATAATTCCCAGTACACACATTTGAGAAGTTCTATGCTAGCTTATGCTTCTATCAATTTATTTTCGATGATAAATCGATTTCCTAATACCGCAGTTAGAGTAGCCACTGATTCTATGTATATCCACGAGAAATACAAATCAGATGTAGCTAAATTCACAGATCCGGAGGCAAATTGGGGATGTTGGAGATTTAAAAAGGAAACGCTACATGAGTATTGTGAATCGGCAGATGTTACCATGGATGAAAAGTACTTAAAGTGTGATGAGATTCAATCAGAATTTTCTAATGCACCACCGGTATCTGATCCAATATGTAGATACAAGACAGTTTATTTAAACGGTTGTGGTGGGTCAGGAAATACAACTCGTGCAATTGAATTATTTCGTCGGTCAACCATGATTGTGTTAACACCAACTCACAGACTCGCCAGAGAGATGATACAGCGAGGGGTAAATGCCTGTACTTATCATAGTTTCTTTCGATGGAAAGGCGATGAATGTACCCTTGATCAAATGGGTGATAAATTCATTCCTGAAATCATAATCTGGGATGAAATATGCACGGTATCGTTGAGAGTATTACAGACATTTCTCGAGTGGTTGTTAAACAAAAACACAAAAGTCGTCATGTGCGGGGATCACGGCCAACCACCACCATTTATCGGTGGATCTCCACATGAATGGCTAAAGGGTTCTGTAGACTATTATGAAGAAATTAATACCGACCATAGATCACTTGATGAACAATTACGCGAGTTCAAAGCACTGATTAGATTACAACCGGATAAAATCCAATGTGAAATAGCGCGAGAAATAATTTCAGAAACTCCCATGAATGATTTTTGGGAAACGTGGAGACCAAATGATTTGATAGTAGCAAGTAGAAAAATAGTCAGAGACACACTTCAGATGAAGTTATTTGAAACGCATAAAGAAAAATTTGCAACACTTCCAGTACCGTTGTGTTATAGGCCTTCGGATACACGGAAGCAGAATATTGAAGTTGATATTCCAGGGAAGAGTGAAAAGCAGATTCTCGTATTAAATGATATTGTGCTGGTTGATATCAGCGTCGTCGAAAATGCATTGCGTGCTAATAAATCCCCATGGACGTTAGGATACGCAGAGACAATACACTCTTCACAGGGATTAACTATATCGGATACAATTGTTTGTATGGTAGATAATCGCATCGAATGGTCGAATTTAGTCTATCTCGCAGTATCCAGAGTACGAAGAATAAATCAGCTTCGAAGAATTGTCGTTGGCGAAGCCAGTGACGATGATGACACCACAATGGATGATGCAAGCATCGTTGATGTTAGCATCATTAATAATAAAACTCTCCGGTTACAAACAACAAGACAAAAAAAAAAAAACAACGAGAATTTGACATTGATGCTAAATTAATAATTACGCTGAAACAACAACAGAATAATCACTGCGCGAGTTGCAATTGTATAATGCGTTGGCAGTATTCGGATAAAGATCCTCGCCAATTTACCGTAGACAGAAAAAATAACAGTCTCGGTCATGTCAGAAACAATGTGATGTTGACTTGTCTTGACTGCAACAGACGCAACGGCGCTAATTAAGACCCCGCGGTGGTAATTGAGTATCGTCAGGAATTACCTGTAGTTGTTGTCGAGTAAATCCTCGCAGAGGAGCAGTTGAATCCAGTTTATAGATTGCTGGTCTACCAGTTGATCGTGTTATAGTAGATATCTTGTGTGCAGTAACACTCCAAATAGGATCGGTAGCTCTTTTTTTACCACCCTCAAGCTCTCCTGGTTCGTATAAATACCTAACAGTGACATTACTACCAAGAATTGGTTCTTTGAAATCTTTTTGTGAAATTCCTTGGATTTCCATTTTTGGTATAGACGCTTTCTTAATCGCGTTGATAGGTTTCATGTTAATTGTTCGAGTAATCTCGTTATTGAGCGCGGTAATCACAGCTGGTAATCTCTTAACCCATTCACGGGATCTTTTATCCTGAATAAACTCCTTCGCGTATTGATATCCAAATAACCGTTCAGCAAGAGTCCGATTAAATCGTTCAACAATTGCCTGATCGCGATGTAGCGCAGTATGCCCTCGTCTGATGGTGACATTGTGATGTTTCATCGCAGATAAAACAGCGCCTTGAAATTCCTTGCCAGGATCAACTTGTAACAGATTTGGCCAACGTAGTGGGCCTCGTCGATAAATCTTTTCAAATGCAGAAGCAACTTCAGGTGATGATTTTGTTTTTAGCGGTTCCGCTTGTTTGTATCGACTTGCAATATCAACTACAGTTAACGCATATTTGTAACCGTTGTCATGTGGTAAAAACAATAAATCAGCTTGATGAACTTCATTGGGTCCGGTTACATCAAAATGAGAGAAATTGATTTGTTTAGAACGCGGTAGATAAAATTGCCATATAGCCTGTTTGGATAACCAATTAGCCGCAGTGGCCTTTTTCACTTTTGCGGCGCTGGCGAGTTTACTGATTGCTGCTTTACCCCGCCAGTATCCTTTTGGAGAATAATAAATAGATTCCATATTATTAATTACCGGCACCTAACATCAATTTGCCTTTCATAGCCGATTTTACCAACCACGAAGCCAATTTTTCTTTCAAAGATTTATCAGGAACAGCATTTAACGCATGAATTAATTTCACATCCGCGAGATGCCTGTTTTGCAGATTGCTGCTTTTATATGCAACATCATGAGCATGACACGCCTTATCAATAGCGTTTATCGGATACTCGCCGGGTCGGGGTTGATTTTGATCATCAAGTCTGATATCTAATCGTGTTCCAGGGCCACAGTAGCTATATCCTGGAAGGTGCTTTTCTTCGGGGTACTTTGCCCATGGGGTTCCAGGGAGTTTTGCAAATTTGGCTGCGATATCACCTCCTCGTTTTTTTTTTAAAACATCTCCGGATTGTAAAATCTTTGATTTTGTAGAAATAAATCTAAACTTTTTTATACCACATGTTGCACATCTACCAGTAAGTGCTGATCTGTTATTTTTAGTTGTAATCGTCGTCACATCATTTGTGCTAGTACGCGTTTTACACTTCACACAATATAGATCCATAATTTATGTATAGAGATATGGATATAATTGATTTTTCAGTGACTAAAACAAGAGAACCAGTTAAGCATCATGCAGCGCTACCAAACTCTATCCGCGCAATTATAATCGGGCCATCTGGATCCGGCAAGACACAATTGTTGCTCAATTTAATAATGAGATGGATGAAGTGGGATAAGTTGTATTTAGTTGCTCCTAGCGTAGATGATCAACGATGCTATGAAGTGCTAAAAGATTTTAATGAAAACGCTTCAGAGATTAAAGGTGAGAACGTAGTTGATTTTATAACTGATATTGACGAAGCGCCATCCGTGGATGACCTTGATGGGAACATTAACAATTTAGTCGTATACGACGATGTGATGTTAGACAATCAAAAAAAACCAGCTAGGATCTTTTCCAGAGGCAGGCATAAAAACACTGACGTGATATATGTCACTCAACGATACACTCAGATTCCAAAAGTGATCAGAGATAACTGTAATATTCTTCCTGTTTTTAACGGCGTTGATACTCATACTCTTAGAAATATTTGGCAGACATGGTGTTCTGATATGGATTTCAATCAATTTAAAAACTTCTTTAGTAACGCTCAGTCGACCCCGCACGGATTTATAACAATAAATTTACATGATCCTCGGACACGATATCGTATCGGACTGGATCAAATATTTGGTTGAAATCGTAAATGATTTTTGTTAACCTGTAGCAGCAGAGAGGGTGGATGACAACGACAATGGCGTATATAAGGAAATCTTATTTTATCGAATAGACGCCATTTTTTTTACTATTTGGTAGAAGCCTCAGATTTCCGAATCGACGCTCGGAAAGTTGTAGGGTTCACCCTCTCTGCTGCTTACTGAAAACTAAAATTTTGTGTTTGTAGAAAACAAACCACTTCCTGTTTGGATCACAATGTGTGTCACTCAGGCTTAAAACTTACTAGAGTGACAATGCCATTTGTATGTAGATGTACTGTAATTTTCCTAGTAAGAGGGGTATTTAATTGGATTTAGTTGCGGTATCTAGGGATTGACCTCCCTCGATATTATGACCAGGTTTGAATGAATAGATAGAACATCAACAGAGAATTGGGCACGATTAATGGGAAGAAAAAATGCAACACGAGCACTTTTGACAAGAAAAATAAAAAATTTAGTCCGAAAAATTAAAAGTGATAATTTCAATTCAACTTAAGTTAGATGAACAGGAGTTGATAGCAGTGTCTACGTTGGGTTTATTTCATCATCATAATGAGCGGTGAAAAGAGTGCAATGTTCACTACTTATAGCATCACCATCCTCTCGACAGTGTTCCAACATTTCCTATTTCCTCGAGTCTTCCTTTTCCGATAGCCTCGGGGGGCCCCGAGTGGCCAAGTGGTCTAAAGCGCTGTCCGATACGGACCACTGCCATCTCACCTCTGTCTGCGTGTGTTCGAGTCTAAGATTCGGCAAATGTAGTTATGTGAGAAAACTTGCCAGTAGCTTCTCGTGGGTCGGTGGTTCTTTCCAGGGGTTTTCCCGGGTTCTTCCTCCACCATTAATACTGGCCGCCATGTATAGCCAATATTGTGCTGAGAAATGGCGTTAAACCATCAAAAACAAAAACAAACCGATCGCCTCATCCTTCTTGGATCTTTGCTCTGAACTCGCTACTTCACCTTTGTCAGAACTTCTTCGTCACTTCTTTTTTACCGGATTTGACTCTTCACTCTCTGATTTTGGACTACCGTCTTCGGCCTGTCCCGTCTCTCTCTCTCTCTCTCTCTCTCTCTCTCTCTCTCTCTCTCTCTCTCTCTCTCTCTCTCTGAAATCCGTTTTCTGAAAGGACAAAATTATCACAATTAGTAATTCAAGTCCAGTACGTATGTAGTTCTAGTCAATTTTTATAACATTTGTCCTCTCTCATTTTGGTGGTGATAGAAGAGTTATACTGATACATTGTTTGGTAGGGATTTAAAGGTAATTGTTTCTTCTTGAGAATATGAGCTCAGAGAGTGGTCGTCTGTTTGTATTTCGGCGACAGTGCAGATTGAGTAATAAGGCCTTGGTGATGATAGGGAAGTAAAAAATGTGTTCTATTTACATGCTGTTCTGTTTACAGTGCAGCCGCTCAAAATAATGCCGGTGAACCCTTGACGAGAACTTCACCGTGAAGTCATCTTTGGAGGTATGTTAGATTAACATATAATTTGTATTGATTGTCACACAGTTGAAAGGTCAGTACTGAGAAATATATTTAGAAAACATATAGTAAAATTAATTGTGATGTATGTACATATGTACCACTGTGTAGACGTACATAAAATTACTTCACTGACGTTATTCAGAACACACTAGCTATGAAGACACTGCGTAAACTCTAACTTACTACGGTAGTACCTTGTTCTCTTCACATCGACAGGTCATAACTTACCACGTAAGCTTTCTATCGAAAATTACCGTATGGTACTACATGTTCGATAATTATTGCATGCAATTCCTAATTCCTTACTAACTTAGAATATTAGAATATTACATGAAAGTAAAATTGCTTACCTTAATGATGTTATCTTTAGAAAATAGTCATCCTAGCACAAAAGCCTGGTCCCTTTGTTGTTTAACGAGGAAAGCAATAAGTTTTATCTAGGCTTCGTCGGAGTCAAACCTCTGAGGAATTTTGGACTTAAAGATTTCGACCAAGGTTGTCATTGTAAAATTCACATTACGTCCAAGATGTAAGCTAATCATAAGCGGTGGTTTCTAAATATTTTCTTAAGACATTCATTTCTATCGTCAGTCAGAATCTCTGAATTAGGTTATATAACTTTTCCCTTTGAAGAATGACTATTTGATATGGATTGGAAGTTCAGCTGTCTTTCTCAAAACTCTGCTAAGATTCCTGTCAATTTCATTGTGTTGGAAAGGTTTGTATCTTTAAAGCTTTAACACTGTCATGACAAAAGACGAAGAAGACTTCTCTTATTTAAATGTGATAAAATCGTCATGCTCAATGGTAAGGTTCATTGCTTATTAAAATTGTACACTTCACAATAGACACTTGTCGTTTCATGCCCAACACACACACACACACACACACACACACACACACACACACACACACACACACATATATATATACGCCATTTAGATGCATGTCAAATTCCATGTTGAACACACGCATGGGCAACATTATGGATTTGAATTCGTGTGATAAGTTCTAAAACAAAATAAACATAAATAAACATAGAGCAGGAATTGTTTTTATTTGTGGATTTATGAAAGCCTGACATTGATTTCAAAATGACATGATGTACCATAAAGTGTTATAATAATTTCATATTTCACTCACTCAAGTTCAAGGTTTTACATGTACCATGGTGACTTCTTTATACTATGATTTACTATTTTTATAAAATGCAATTGACCCACTATTATTTTCTAAAATCTAAATGTACTTTCAGGGTCACGAAGTATTTCAAACCTACTTTGAGTACGTCTTCCTGGAAGAAAACAAGGTAACTTGGGTAATATTGATAAGATAACGTAAGCAAAGTATTTACTAAAAGTCGTAAGATTTTCAACACAGCAGCTAGTATGTCCTCATGTATCAATCAATAATGCTAGCTTCTTTTTGATGTTCAGAGTTTGAAAAGTGAGGAAAGCTAGCTTTATGGACATTTGAGCATAACAAGCAAGCTAAAGCTTTCAATATTTTTCATCTCGTTTTGATTCAACTAAATTCATCAAATTCCCAATTATCTCTGCCCTTTGTTATGTATATTTTATTTCAGTTTTTTTGTTATGTACATTTAATTTGTGTTGTTTGTTATTTATATTTAATTTGTGTTGTTTCTTATGTACATTTAATTTGTGTTGTTTCTTATTTACATTTAATTTGTGTTGGTTGTTATGTATATTTAATTTGTATTGTTTGTTATGTACATTTAATTTGTGTTGTTTCTTATGTACATTTAATTTAAGTTGTTTGTTATGTACATTTAATTTGTTTTGTTTGTTGGCTTTTTTCAATGAATATGTGTTATTTATATGTTTGTTCTGTTCTTTGCCTTTGTCCAAAATCAAGTTAATTGTGTACCTGACCAGTGACATTTATTCCGAAACAACTAATAGTTCTCCATGATTATAGAATTACCATTCAAATAATTATTAATGGTAAACATGTTTTCCTTAATCTGAGTCTTTGACATAAGGTTCTTCACCTGGAAATTCCTAAACGCTTGAGCAACCTTGAAAGTTCTTGAGCGGAGATGATCATGACTATCTTGTGGCTTAGTCTTTTTTGATATAATATTATTATTTGAAATATTATTCACTCGTGTCTTAGCACCTTAAGCAGTATTTTCTTATTGCTGTGTTCTGGTTTTATGTTGGTGGATTTATTTGTTCAAAATTATATTCACTGGAATTACAAGACTGGCAT
Organism: Unio delphinus; assembly: GCA_029339505.1. NCBI lineage: Eukaryota > Metazoa > Mollusca > Bivalvia > Unionida > Unionidae > Unio > Unio delphinus. The sequence goes on from JAQISU010000014.1 coordinate 4,100,725, forward strand.
TCACTTCCGAGCTCGTGTGGATAACATAGGTACGAGTATTGTTTGAGTTTCGACGTTTAGCATTTGTGTTGTCGGACAAAACACACGTGAATGTTAAACTGTGCCAAGTCAAATTACAAAACTACGATCAGACACCTATATTAACTGTGGGACAATACTACAATTAGCAGATTCCATTTAAACGATGGACCAAGTCGTCCAGTTCAAAGGTAGCTACAGGTGAATTCCTTTCAATAGAGCACGAGAAGCACGGCGTGGTGTTAAAATAAAACTATCAGTCGCACAGGACTCCGATATGGTCCAAAGCAGTGGAATATTCTCACTTCTCGCTGAAATAACCGGGTTTTTCGCCCCTGTTACACCTTCTGTTGCAAAGGCCACTGTGCTTGGTGCCGTTGAAATGCCAATGAGAAAGGCCACAGGTGGAGAGTAGCTCATAGCCGCTGTCAGGCTACCGTCCATGAACAAAAAAATAAGCCCGGTACTGATATGTTGAATCTTGAATTACTGTACTTAATATGGTGCGAAGAAAAACTATTTCAGGGGTGTTTTATGAACGATCTGTTTATTACCAGAATCGCCGCTGCCACGTATGACGGGAATATTCAATTCAGATTCCAGTGATATCGCTGGAACTCAATGCGTCATATACGCTACTGATCCACGCGTAGTAATTTATTTTGATTCAAATTTTATGGTGTTTATCGAGTTTTATTACATGGTGAGACAAAAGTAATCGTTAGTTTCCAAATCCCCCCACCCCCACATTAAACATATTAATACTGCAACAGTAATTTCTTCCGATTCGATAACATACAGCTATTGGTCAGCATGTTTCGTCATCCATGCAGCTTAACAGGATTGGATATATATATATCCAAAATCAAGTTCTACTTGACACGAATTATTGATTCCTTTTGTAATACATAGTTAAATATTCTCTCTATCTATGGGTTTATTATCAGGATCATTCTCAATAGAAGTACAAATGTTTATTTGGGTCTGGGTCTAGGTTATTGGATTTCATATTTAATTTGCGTACCTGGCATAGTCCAGGTTATACATATTTTTAAAGTAACAGACGTTCTAATTATAACTTACATTTTATTTTGTAAACATTGAGATGTTTAAGCTTATTTTTCGTTAGGTAATATTTTATTTGAAAATGCTAATTGTGTCCTGAGGTCAAGAAGTGAACAATAACTTTTTGTCACTGGAAAGATTATTAATTCCTACTTTATCATCAGAGCAGAATGAAGTTATTGTTTTGCACAATATTTGATTTTGAATTATTCAAATGATTTATAGGGAAAGAAAGGATTTCCTCTTAAATATTTTTTTTGTCGACCAAAAGACTGTTGGACCATTACATTTTACGAGCCATCATAGGCCCATCAACTATTTCAGCACTGGAATTAATTGGGACTTCCATTATCATTTATTCAGAAAATGTATAATAACGACCGGCGGCTTTAATTCCATGATTATTTTGGGATTTAATTCACAATACTCTAAGTCTGATTTCGTTTTCTCTTTGTATTGTAATAAGATAAATTATTTATTGCTTATTTTAAGAACATAAACTCGTAACATAATCAATACTATCGGTTTTGTAATTAAGAGTGTCACGTGCCTCTTGTGGTACTTTTCATAACACTGGAGAAGATGGATAATTAGAATCTAAATAGCTCCGAGCCACCGGTCAGCAATTCCGACGGTCTTGGTGTGGTGTCTAAAAAAACTCAAGGGGAAAGGTATCACAATTTAATAAAATATATCAAACATATTCAACAATTACATCGACAAATTTCTCAGTATGGAGTTTCTTTCGAACAAACGCAAACAATGCTATATTTACAGTTACCAAAGTAATATCATCTTATGAAATAAAAGTCTTAAATAAAAGTGTTTTTCTTCGGTGTTGATTCTACTACTCATCTCTCCGCCTATTATTTCTCTTTTGAGGTTTCAGATAAATAATGTCCAATATATTAAGCATGCATTTACAAGTTATCATCAATAGACATCACTGATCAAAATTCCGTCTGACGAACACAGCAGAACGTTAAACATCTTGTGTACAACAGTATACTTCCAAACAGCAACTATTTACGATATTGTTATTACTTTTTAGTTCATTTACTTCCACTGCACCATAAACAGAAGCCAGATAATGAATAATATTGTATACTAAATACATTAGCATCTTGTTCAGCGAATGTCCGTATACATGAATAAGTTCACGGGTAGCTTTGAAATTGATTTGTATTTTTTAGTGAAATAAAACACATTTGCTATTATTAAACGAACTTAATCTACTGCTGTATAATTTATGCAACTTTGTAACTTTACATTTTTAAGAATTTTACAAATCATTTTTAAACACAATATCACCACTCCGGTGGCCTAGTGGTTAGAGCGTCCACCGCGGACTGGTCGGCCTGGTGTAAGGATAATGTGACTCGGTGGGACATCATGCTACATGTCTGCGGCATGATGCCCAGTGTTAGACATCACTATAAACCGCCTCACTGCAGACATCGTAGCGATATGACTGAAAAGTTGTTAAAGCAAATTTCAAAAAAATCCCAATCACACACATAAACACAATATCCACTAAAGTGAGCCATATTTCTTTGCCAAATATGGCATGTTTGACGTAGGTTAAAAGGTAGTCATATGACGTGATTTGGTAGGCGGTGAGATCAACGATCTTTTTTTAGGTCAAATCCCTTTGAATTTAACCACGAGTATATCGTTGCATAATGATTAAACAACATACAGCAAGTGTCTTTTTCCAGTATTGTTCTCAAGTCGTAATCTAACAAAATACGTAATGACATTATTCTAATTGCTCTTGCTACAAATTAACTATAAGAAAATATATGTATACATGAATAATGAATCATCAGCAGATGTTCCGCACCACGTGACAAGGGGATATTGAAACTAACACAACGATCGACTACCCAGTAAAGACTACTTGAACTATTTTTCGTTACCTTTACATCTTATACTGTTTTTGGGATGTACTGAACAAAACATTATCTCGGTTTGCCAATAGGAATATTCAATTCGGGAGCATCATGGTGGCCGCAATTTTTTAAACTTCTTATAAAGAACAATATTAGTTTATTTAGTTCATTCTTGAATGTGTATATGTTGGAAAAACAACTAGACCATACTGACGAAACATTTCTTCTTCTCGGTCTCTTTTCGCAATATTCTTTTTCAGTGTCCTTCTTGTGTGTCCTGATTGTTAGATGGACTGGTATTTATGGTAAGATACGTTACATACGTTCCATTGTTTGTATTGTTTGGAATGTATAATAATAATGTTATCCTAAAATAGGAATTAAGATAGTAATACGAACACGTTGGTCATTTTAAAACAGAAATTGCATGTCTATATGACAGCACGTCATGCATAAAAGACTCAGCTCTAAATTCCATTGCCGTACCAAATAATGTAGAATATAATACAATCATACCAACATAATTATTTATACTGCCCCTACACAACATTAAAGAAATAAGACACTGCAAAATGAAAAAAGTATGAACCATAAAAATAGAACTAGTAAAACCATTGTTCAGAACTGTTCACTTTTCCAAATGCTCTTTTACTTTGAGTAGTGTCCGGAAAAGAAACCATGGAGAGCTTACCATTAGTGGGTAATTGATCACGTGTTTCATACATTGCTTAAATTAGTTCGTTAAAATTAGGTTATCGAATGTAGAAATGGTTGTTATAAGTTATCGTTTTCACCACATTGCTGAATGTTAAATTGGTAGTTTGTGAATTGGAGCCATTGGTTGCCGCACATTGAACCACGCTGTTCACCGTTTGTTGAATAGCTGCGAGTAAATTGCTGTGTAAAAACATGCTCTATGGGTTCTATTGTTCGATGAGTCACAACATATCATGACATTTTAAATACGAACAATCCAAAGTGCAGGGCCGGATCAGATAAAGTGTTGGGATGGATTTCCTAATTTCAGAACGGTCCCGACTTTCCTAGCAAGGGCACCAAAGCGAAAGTCAACTTGTCTGTTTACTTCCTGTGCATAGCATCCAATATAAGATAGTCCCATTTCAAGTAACCGGTTGAGATGGTCTGGAAAACCCTGACCGCTCAAATCCCACCCACCCATCCACCCGCATTCAACTTCGGGCCCTAAAGTGCGCATGTAATTTTAATTGTATGTACAATACACTTTACCTTTAGTTACAAACTGAATAAACGTTACTGAACCTGAATTTTTTTAAAATAAATATATTGATCTTTTGCACAATTATCAGTTTTCATTCATGATTCTTTTATACGAGGATATTTTCTCAAATATAAGGAATTATACATATACTTTATTTATTTGAATCTATTTACATTGTCAAACGTACTGTCATTGATTTTATTTGCTTCGTTTATAGTAATGCTCTTAGCCAGCCAATGATACACCTGCATAACTTGGTTCCAAATTTAAATGAATCGTCCGCAATATTAAGAATACTTTTTTAGGGCTGTATATAAACATATAAAGACAACACATACAATAATCGTTGGTTTCAGAGTGATTGAGAAATATGACTTCCGTTTAACTTGAGGACAAAGTATAAAAGAGCCCCAACAAATTTGGCTGCTGCAAGATTTCACACAAATGCCATGCAGACAGTTTCAGTTTCAGTTTCGTTACTTCTTAAATCGCCTGCAGCCTTGAAAACGCTGATTGGTCGCAACACCTTAGACAGTTATTAGATTCGTGCTACCAGTATATAAATATTGAAAGTTGCTGATTTCATAACAGAATATTGCAGCAGTATACCATATCCGGCTAAACGTTCAGAGAGGATTAGGTAAGTATATACATACAGATAGCGTACAACATTTTTTAATCCATGCCGTTAATATAGATATCAAATAACAGCTACATACTTATAGGGAACACTAGATTGTCTTGACGATGTCTATCTCTCTGTTAATATTCAGTGCTGCTTGTCTAAACTTTTATCAACTCGATTAAGAGAAAATTTATGAAACTTAAAGTTATTTAGCCGACTCAATAATTGCATTGCCGTACTTAATTATGCAGAGTATATTACAATCATACCCGCATAATTATTTATACTGCACCTACAAATTAAAGAAATAAGACACTTCAAAATGAAAAAAGTATGAACCATAAAAATAGAACTAGTAAAACCATTGTTCAGAACTGTTCACTTTTCCAAATGCTCTTTTACTTTGAGTAGTGTCCGGAAAAGAAACCATGGAGAACTTACCATTAGTGGGCAACTGGTCACGTGTTTCATACATTGCTTAAATTAGTTCGTTAAAATTAGGTTATCGAATGTAGAAATGGTTGTTATAAGTTATCGTTTTCACCACATTGCTGAATGTTAAATTGGTAGTTTGTGAATTGGAGCCATTGGTTGCCCCACAATGAACCACGCTGCTCACCGTTTGTTGAATAGCTGCGAGTAAAGTGCTGTGTAAAAACATGCTCTACGGGTTCTATTGCTCCATGAGTCACACCATATCATGACAACTTAAATACGAACAATCCAAAGTGCAGGGCCGGATCAGATAAAGTGTTGGGATTGTTTTCCAAAATTTCAGAACGGTCCCGACTTTCCTAGCAAGGGCACCAAAGCAAAAGTCAACTTGTCTGTTTACTCACTGTGCATAGCATCCAATATAAGATAGTCCAATTTCAAGTAACCGGTTGAGACGGTCTGGAAAATTCTGACCGCTTAAAGCCCCCCTCCCCACTCGCATTCAACTTCCGGGCCTAAAGTGCGCATGTAATTTTAATTGTATGTACAATACATTTTACCTTTTTAGTTACAAACTAAGTAAACGCTACTGAACCTGAATTTTTTAAAATAAATATATTTCACACAAATACCATGCAGGCAGTTTCAGTTTCGTTACGTCTTAAATCACCTGCAGCTTTGAAAACGCTGATTGGTCGGAACACCTGTCAGTTATTAGATTCGTGCTACCAGTATTTAAATATTGAAAGTTGCTGATTTCATAACAGAATATTGCAGCAGTATATTGTATTTGGCTAAACATTCAGATAGGATTTGGTAAGTATACAAATACAGATAACATACAACATTTTGTAATCCATGCCGTTAATATAGATATAAAATAACAGCTACATACTTGTAGGCAACCCTAGATCGTCCGTCTTGACGATGTCTATCTCTCTGTTAATATTCAGAGCTGTCTAAACTTTTATCAACTCGATTATGAGAAAATTTGAGAGAAGATTTAAAGTTATCTGCGGCTTGTTAAAAATAAGATAGATTTAGCCGACTCATAATTGCTTCAACTTTGTTCTATAAGTTTTATTACTTGTATACTTGGGATCCCAAGTGGACTTCGTGGTCTAAGCGCTCACCGTTATGGATCACTGACATTTCATGATGGCATATGATAAAGCGTGCCAGTAGCTTCTCGTGGGTCGGTGGTTTGTTCTGGGGTTTTCCATGGTTTTTCCTCCACCATTTATACTGGCGGTCATGTATATGTGCTGAAAAATAGCGTTAAACACTATAACAACAATAACTTCTATACTTTTTATTTATTTCATAACTTACCTTAAAGAGACTGTACTTTCGAAAGCGGATGTTACAGTACAGCTCAGAAAATGTTCAGTAAATCTTTTATACAATAATATCTCTCCAATCATTTTCTCCGGTCTGTTATACTAAACCAAACGTCTTGCATTTTCATTTCAGGATATCAGGAAACAGAAAAGAAACACTGATTTATAATCAATTTCGCTGTCTGCATATATCAGTGAGATGTCAGGTGAGAAACTAACTCAGTGTGTGTGTGTGTGTTATAATCTATGAGGCAGAACCAGTGAATATTTTGTATTATTACATATTCATAAGTTATATACAGATATGACAGATCTCTCTCTATTGCAGTGACTTTGTACCATCACACTTCATGGGCGGGGTTCAGAGGAATAATGGATGAGGGGATAATCAGAGAGTCTCCAGTTGGAAGATTCGGACCTGGCGTTTATTTGACATCACTTGGTCCTGACATGTCAGAAGAAGAGGTGATTTATAATAATTGGGATGATGCGGAAAGGGCAATATTAGATAAAATGGACAGAGTCAAAGTCATCATCAAAGTCAAAGTACAGCAGCAGAATGTAGTAGAGGCAGATACCGGTAGGGACGTTTACATTCACAAGGGTAACATACCAACAAATGCCGTCATAGGCACGTACAGAAGAGATGGAACGGGAACGGCTCGTAGATTCAGACTTAAGAGATATCAGTAGTAACAAATCTGAGGACTGTTTTGTGGAACTTGATAGAACGTTATATTAGTAATGTATTTTAACTGGATAGTTTGCAATTGAAGTTATCATCCTGCTGTTGTAGAAAAAAACACAAGTTTTATTATATTATTATAATCTTCTTCCAATAAATGTACATGTATACAAACTTTCTTGATTGAATGTCTCTACATACTGTATATCAAATCAAAACGGTTCTCTACTGAAATCATATATACACGTATTATCCAGTAATAAAGGAAAACATTTTAAAGAGAATATTTTTGTTTTCTCTACGCTTAGTCTTCATTATGTCTTACTGTAAGGAATATTTCGGTTATGTTTCTCTTTTATCGTTGTTTTCTTCATTTTTCTCTCTGTCTGTCTCTCTGTCTCTCTCTGTCTCTCTCTGTCTCTGTCTCTCTCTCTGAAACCCGTTTTTTAAAAGGACAAAATTATTACTAAGAGGCGATGGTCACATAATCAAACTTATCGTGCTAAAAAGCTTTATGTCGCGATTATGTCGCGCTGTTGCCATAATTATATTATTCAGTATGTCTCTAAATAAAATCAAATTAAAATATTTATTTAAATTTACTGTTAAAACAAACAAAAATTAAATCAAATCTCAATTTAAATGTTATTTAATTATATATGCCGTTTCCAACACGGTTTTATAATTGTAAGTGGCTTCCGGTGGGTTCTAAAACAACTTGTGTGAAAACGTGTTACGGTGAATACTGTGGAGTGCATGGTTATCTCATCAGACAGAATCCGAATGCTGGTCCAAAGCTATGCTTAAGTTGTAACGAGGGTGTGAAAGGACCGTATCAAATATGTGGAAAATGTGGCGAAAAAAGCTATAGATCACTGCTACTATATTATAAAAAGCGATCTCCGAAGTATTATAGTCGTGTTAAAGTGCCACCAGCCATAGAGGAGTTTATAGCGAAATCGAAAATTAGAGATCTTTCAGGAAAAACATCCATTGCTGTGTAACATGGAAAATTCGATTACCTTAAAGTCCACACTCCAGTATAAAAATTGACTCTAGCGTATTTATCACCAAAATGAATATACACAGATTTGTGAAGATCAATATCATCAGATTCTCTTGCAGCCTCCAAAATATAATGATCAAAAAGATAGTTATCATCGTTATCTAGGAAATCTATCCGATGTTGAAATTCTTTAAGAAATTCATTTGTGATCGCAACTAATGATAATGCAGTTAAGTTTGATTTAATTATATTGTCAATGATCGGCACTATCTCACCATCTCGCATAATAAAAGTCATCATTTGATCGAGCAGGAGTAGAAAACGTTCTTGATTATTTGTTAGATCAATGATCGGCTTGCCAGTAAAATATCCATCATGTATTAATTGTAACGCTTGGATATCTTCCGTCATTATAATTATATACCGTCTATTTAAATTAAAATACATTTTATAATGTATCTAAAATACACATCCGAACGAATTAACGATGCAATTGATGGTCATAATCGAATTAATCCAAACACGAATATCAAAATCAAACTTCATGATGATAAATTTCGGATTATGCAAAAGATGCCAGACGCCGGAAAATTAATTTGTAAAATGTCAGAAAATCGAAGTGAAGCCGCAAGAATCCGACTACAGGAAAAACTCCCGAGTTTAAAGTCAACCGTTGAAATTGCTAGCAATTTACGATGATCAATAATGATTTTCCTAAACTTAATAACCGCCTATAAGATTTTACTCTGAGATGTTGTCATGTGATATCATTTCTGGTGGGAAGTTTATACTAGACGAACCCTCGAACTTGTAATGGTCTTCTATATAATATCTATATATTTTAGAGTTTAAAATGATAATAGAATAATGTGCACTTGTGAAGATCTCACCGCGATGAATATCATTCATAATTGTTATTGATGATAAAAAATACTACTTGCTACCACTTCATCTTAATATGACATTTATGCTAGACAATCAACAAATAGAACCCATAAACGGAAAAGAATCACCGAACTTAACTCTTTTTTCGCTGGTAAAAATCGCAGAAGAATTTAGAAAAGAATTTACCCGGCGAGTTCAAATATTGTCGATACCACGTGAATTCATCGAGGGTTTAGAAAGAAGACCCCTAACACCGGAAGAAGTTGATGGTGTGGAAATAATTAAAACGATAAAACACAACCCAACATTTATAAAATACGATGGGAGTTTATTAAATACTGAAATAATACACTCGGGTAGAACAATCGCGCGAGGAAAAATATACCGAAGTGGTTTTTAGATATAACATCTGAACGATTTTACAGTTTTCTCATTCATGATAGTTATTTTTTATCATGAAATAAGTGGCACAACTTCAAAAATTGTATTATTATAGGAAATTTCGAAGTTGTGCCAGTGATGATAGAGGTGTTATTTTATCATTCTGAGTTTAAAAATCGGAGATTTTCAGTATCAGATGAATTAATTATTAACGCTCCATGTGATCATCAATCGTGAGCAATTTTTGTCATGAAAAAAAGTGGCAGAAGTGCGGGAAATATTATTATAGGAAATTCCGCACTTCTGCCAGTGATAATAGAGCTGTTTGTCGATCATTCTGAGCTGTCGAATCGAGCGAACCATCCATTAACGCTGCATACATGGAATTTTAACATCACAGAGTGATCATCTACTGCAATAATATCATTTCCACCGTATAACCCATTATCGGATATTAAAGTGTTTTTCCATGATTGATCATCGAGGAAATCTGATCGGGGCCAGACCGGATAGTATAATGTGTAATTACCGCGATCAGTGTGTGTATTATCAGATCGTAATTCCGAACCAAATCCCCTATAAATCAATTTGATCTTCTCAATGATATTTTTTTGTTGTGAAATCATCCTTTTGAGATTTCATATCGGGAAATATCGAATTGATATTATTTATGAATAGTTCATACTTGTCGAGTTGCCGTTTATCATGTAACATCGCATCGATGCTCCGGATGAGGTCAGATCTATCTACCGGTAGTGTTATTTTACTCAAATCGTCCGGGACAATATTAGGTAATGATAGCATTTTTGAAACATCACGGACTATTTGCAATTGTTTCCGTGGTGATATTTTATCAGATCGGAATGCTTGAGTTGCTGTTTATCAACAATAACACGCTGAGCTCGTTGTAACCGTGGGTAATTCTTGTTGAAGCGTTCTGTTGTATCAATGTCGAGTTTACTCATGTCGGTCTCAAACACATTATTGAGATATGTTAATTTCTTCTGATATGGATCTAATCGTGATTCGGGATTATATTTGAAATATCGCGGAGAATTCTCATTGATCTCACCCGATTGCGCGATTCTTTACCCCGATAGAGCTTTTCAAGAAATCATCCACAGCTGGACTATCATTGATCTCCGTTGATGGTATTTTTATTTTTTTTTATTATTTTTTCTAGCCATGTTTCATATTCATCTGGGAGAGTGTGAGTGATTTCGTATCCGGAGTTCTTCATCATCACGATTAGCCGCGGAGTAAAGTAACACTTGGAGTTATTCTCATCAATGATGTTACTGATATACGCGTAACCGTAACTGGTATTCACCTCACTGAGATTATGAGCGCGAAATATTAATTCTGTTTCGGATAAATCCCGTTCGTGGGATTCAATAACATCAATGATATCGCGAGTCAGCGGTAATTCAATGTTGTTTCCGCGGAAACTCATAGAATAATGAATTTCATTGATATTTCTAAAGCGATGAAGTCTTGTTTTGTTGCTTCAACTGATCCAAGCTGTTCTGAGAACGCGAATAAACGCTTAAAACGATCATCCACGATGGAAATACCAGCTTCCACTGTTAAATTGTAGATAATAACATCAATGTTGTTGAACGTGTTATTGATATCAGAAAAATTTCTTTGTTTCTCGGCGGGATCGGTATCAGCGTGATAATATTTCACTCGATAATTTCTATGCTAAAGTTGCTTGGCTAAACTCTCTACGGAATAATCTTCACGGCGCTTATTGTGAATGAAAGCAACTGCACGATTTCCATCCGCGAGTGATTCTAGCAGTGCTGTAAAATTATCACGATGAGATTGTTCCACAATGAATTTACTATCACGGTCTGGTTGATATTCATTGACGATGAATTTCATATCAGATCGTTTTAAAATATCCCTGAATAACATCAAATCATCGTTGTTGGCATCTGCATCAAGAACGATTACTCGATGCGCAGCGGTAATTAGCCCAGCAAACTTCTCCGATATCGTTTTACTATCCCGCGATGACAATATTTGTCTGAGAATTCCATGCCATTCATCTACGACAATCGTGTTCGGTATTCCTTGCACGCGACGGATAGACTCTATTTGTGCAATCGTTCTGCGATGACTTTTCGGATCAAAGATAATATCACCGTGAATATCATTATACGATTCGAGATTATAGCCTGATCGGGTTTTCTCAGTAAATGTTTTTCGATATGAAATACATAACACTGATCGATCGGGTTTTATTGATTTCCAAGCTGACTCTGACTTGCCCATTCCACATGCTGATCCATCTAAGTAATCTTCGTTGAGAATGATTTAACAACCGTTGCCGGATTCATGTACTGGTGGTTCAGTGTATTTACAATCGAGGTTTTTCTTTGGAACCCACCCAGGATAGTCAACGCTGCGATACTTGAACGATTTGATTTATTTGTCATAGTCGGAATCATTCTTGATGATCGGGATTGTTATCTTTTTACCCGGCGCCCGGAAACACACCACAAGATAATAATCAGAATAGACTACAGCGTAACAGTCAACACAAGTCTGTTCTACGTAATTGTATATTTCATTATATATTCATTATATCCATGTCGTCGCTGACAAATAATACAAAACTCGCCAGGTTGTCTTGACAGCGATATCATATTTCTGCTTCCACCCGATATTCCAGTGATCTGATGGGAATCTCATGTTACCGCATTGGAGATTCTAGTCATATTGACCGCGGGAATAAGTTATCGAAATCGAAGATTTCCAATGATGGGAATCTCATCGTTGATTCTCACGTATTTGGGCTGGATCGAACACGGACAAACCAATAAATCAACTGATGATTTCTGCGGATAAATCAATTTTTATCACGCGAATATGGTTTTGCTGATCTCGTATTATTGAGTTTAATACCGTGAAGACCCGCTTGTAAATCAATATTCCAGGTGGGATTATCCTCAGCGGATTTCTTTATCAACGATTTATGGGTCTCAAAATCAACCGGATAGGACTTCACTAACATGTGATACCCTCTAGTTGTTTCTGAAATAAAAATATCATTGATGGAATTCTTCGAAGAAAATTACTTGATTATTTCAGCGATGATGGGTTTCTTATCATCGATATCAAATACGGGATATCGGAGTCTCAAACTAGGAATGATTTCATTGAACGCGGATTGTCCGGTGAAATCGATGATATCCGTATCGCGGACAAAAGCATAGAATCGTTTCAGATGCTGAATAATAATCCCACGCGAGAGATATTTCTCATCAAGGTAGTTGTTCACTGTGAGGGCGTCAACCGCAGACTTCTTATCGAGGAAATATATTGCCTAGTTGTATATTTTATAATACTCCTGCAAGTAAGATAAACCCTGCCGGGCAAGATCGACCGCACTATCATCTGGAGTTTCATCAAATACTTTTGAGACCATCTCTGGGCTGGTTTGATTCAACGTTAACTCTATATAATCCTCCTCCTCCAGTATATAATAAAATTATCATCTAATTGAGTAATAGTTAATCTTCAAACATACTAAATATTAAAAATATATCATATTTATATAATAATGCCGGAAAAATTCGTACGAGGAATTTTGTGGTCCTCATACAGTCATGGTGAAACAAGGTTGTAAGACGGGTCCTAGTCCTTGTATCGGATGTGGTAAGGGCGTCCGAGGAAATATCAAATTTGCATCGAATGCGGTGGAACGAGATATCGGGCGATGATAGAATATACACCCGAAAAAATAGACCCATTCCGACCATTGAAGAGTTCTTGAAACAGCGCGCTGAGAAAACCGATTAATGGAAAAATTCATTTTTTGTTTTCAAAAAAGCATTGTCAGAAATTTGAAAACCTAAAAGCTCGTTAAAGAATGTCAGTACAATTTTTGGTATGAAAGCGGAGAAATTTGTGATATTTCTGGTAAAGCAATTTGTTTCAATTTAACGCGAAAAAGAATCGCGGTGTTTCCAAATATTGAAACGGCAAATAAAATATGTATTAGTGTACAACAATTTGGTTATTTCAATACGTCTGATGGATCACAATGGGTCTATTATCCGACATTCAATGATCTTTACGGTTACCTAAAAACATATAAAAATAATACTTCTTCTCATATAGCAAATACTTTTTCTCATATAACAGCAGTTAATGGATGGAATATAAATAACGATAAACCCGTAAATAGATTAAAAACCAGTATCGAGCAAAACTATTTGATAACTGATTGGCAAGAAATAAATTCATAGATGATTTTTTTATGTTATTGACACAGTCATGATGATATCAGTGTGAATTTTCCTTCTGTAATTCCCGTGAAAGAAACAGTGTAGCACTTCAGCAATTGTCGGTTATAATATTATTGAGTTTATAACCGATATCGAGAAAGCACCGATTGATGGAGGTATTAACACGATGATGTGATGTTAGACAATCAAAAGAATCCCTCTAGGATGTAGGCATAAAAACACTGACGTGATATATATATATATATATATATATATATATATATATATATATATATATATATATATATATATATATATATATATATATATATATCAACGATACACTCAAATAACAAAAGTGATCAGAGATAACTGCAATATTCTTGCTGTATTCAACGGAGTTGATACACATACACTACGAAATATTCACCAGACCTGGTGCGGTGGTGATATGGATTATTATCTCTTTAGAAATATCTTTAGTCATGCTCAGTCAATCCCACATGGATTTGTAACGATAAATTTGCATTATCCTAGATCAAGATATCGTGTCGGACTTGATAAAATATTCGGTTGAAATCTAAATCGTTCAACGAGGATTGTTAACCCCAAAGCAGCAGAGGGGGTGCGACAAAGACTTTGGCGTCATTTGTATATTTTATAATACTCCTGCAAGTAAGATAATCCCTGCAGGGCAAGATCGACCGCGCTATCATCTGGAGTTTCATCAAATATTTTCTAGACCATCTCCGGGCTGGTTTGATTCAACGTCAATTCTATATAATCTTCCTACTCCAGTATATAATAAAATTATCATCTAATTGAGTAATAGTTAATCCTCAAACATACTAAATATTAAAAATATATCATATTTATATAATAATGCCGAATCCAAAACTAGCTGTTAATAAATGCCGTTGGTTATTTCAAGGGTGTAAAACACGCTGTGGGAAAAATTCGTACGGGAAATTATGTGGTCCTCATACAGTCATGGCGAAACAAGGTTGTAAGACGGGTTCTAGTCCTTGAATCGGATGTGGTAAGGGCGTCTGAGGAAATATCGAATTTGCATCGAATGCGGTGGAACGAGATATCGTGCGATGATAGAATATACACCCGAAAAAATAGACCCATTCCGTCCATTGAAGAGTTCTTGAAACAGCGCGCTGAGAAAACCTATTAATGGAAAAATTCTCATTTGTTTTGTTTTCAAAAAAGCATTGTCAGAAATTTGAAAATCTAACAACTCGCGGTGTTTTTAAATATTGAAACGGCAAATAAAATATGTGTTAGTCTAAAACAATTTGGTTATTTCAATACGTCTGATGGATCACAATGGGTCTATTATCCGACATTCAATGATCTTTACGGTTACCTAAAAACATATAAAAATAATACCTTTCTCATATAGCAAATACTTTTTCTCATATAGCAGCAGTTAATGGATGGAATATAAATAACGATAAATCCGTTAACAGATTAAAAACCAGTATCGAGCAATACTATTTGATAACTGATTGGCAAGAAATAAATTCATAGATGATTTTTTGTTGTTATTGAAACAGTCATAATGATATCATTGTGAATTTTCCTTCTGCAATTCCCGTGAAAGAAATAGTGTAGCACTTCAGCAGTAGTAATATGGGGCACTATAGGGTCTATGGAAAACCCAGTCAAAAACGGCTTGGGGCACTATAGGGTCAAGATTTATGGGGTCAATGGAAAATCCAGTCAAAAACAGCTTGGGGCACTATAGGGTCAAAACAGCTTGGGGCACTATAGGATCAAGGGAAATTGAACATGGTGGGCCTATATAGCGTCAAGGGAAATGGAACAGGGTGGGCCTATATAGCGTCAAGGGAAATGGAACAGGGTGGGCCTATATAGCGTCAAGGGAAATGGAACAGGGTGGGCCTATATAGCGTCAAGGGAAATGGAACAGGGTGGGCCTATAGAGCGTCAAGGGAAAAAATGGCGGCAAAGAAAGCTACTATCTTTTCGAGACCTATGAGTGGCCCTGAAAAGGGCCTTTGGATACTTCTTCTTCTTTTATTTTCTGTCGTTGTTCCACCACCTTTTAAGTTTACCAATGATTCCCGTTTTCTTCTTCTTTTCGTCCTCGGGAATCCAGTCAGGATGTCCCATAGCTCGAAACTTTTCCTGAACTCTCATCCATCTTAGATTGAGTAGATCAAAGTCCTCTTTCTTCTTTTTGTTCTTTTTTTCCTTTCTCTCATTAGACCAGTTTTCTTTAATCTGGATCACCTGTTCTTCCATCACCATTCTCATCATTGCTTCTGCTTTCTTTAGCCTGTCTAGACCCCACTGCACATGTTCCCACTCTATCAGATGTAATGTTTCTTCTAGAAAGCACCTGACTTTGATGACATGATCAAGTGCCTGCTTCAAATCCCCTATTCTTATATATTTTCTTTTAATACGTCTTCTTAATTTCTGGTCTTCCTCCTCTATCATACCTTCTAATAGATCTCTTGCTAATTTCAGTTGGCTTACAAAGCCATGGTTACTCTGAAATTCTTCCTCAAGTCTTTCCACTTCATATTCTGCATCAAGGATCCCAAACCAGCTGTCTCGGAGTTGGATAAACAATTCAAAATTCATCTTGATGTGTTCAAAATTGAATGGCTCCAAGGCATCATCATCATCATGATTGTTTTAGAGTTGTCACCGCCCACTAGGGGCATATGGACAACTTTTATAGCCACCATATCGGTGGCCATTTAAGGTCCCTTGGGGGGGGGGGGGTCGCTACTCCCCCCCCCCTCAGGATTTACAGTGCTTAAATGCACTATATTTTAAATAGGGCGTTCTCCCGAATTACTAAAAAGTAACTATCGGGAGAAATGAAAGCCCATGGGGTGGGTAGGAATAGTACCTACACACACCCACCCCTAACAACCAATCAGAAGTAAACGTTGGTAGCGAGGGAAAATGCTTTCTCATTTCGCTAGTAATTTGGTGAGTCGGAAATGGCAAAGGCGGAAAGGGCCCAGGTCCAGGAGGGCGTCGACACAGCAGCACACACCAGAGCACGCAAGAGCAAGACAGCACAGCAAAGGACGCAGTCCACACCTGAAACGACAAGGTCATACTAAAGGTCAAATTCAGTCCAGTTGTACTAATGGACGAATTAACATCCAATAATGTGTTAGCCACCTGTGCAATTATTCAAATATTTAAGTTGAAGAATTATTATTTAGAGTCCTATCATTCAAATAAAACTAGTACATAAGCGTACATATAATAAGTCCCTAACAAATTTAGAAAAATTAAAAATGTCTAAGCGACATATAATAGTGTAGTCAATGGTAGGTAATTTTGGTCTTGAATTTTGTTGGAGGCGGTACCAATAAGGTCAAATTAGCTTTTTAGGGCCACGGAAAGTTGTTCAAAGAGGGGTACTCGTAACCAAACGAGTCCCCTATTATTCAGGCAATGAAAAGATAAATGGCAATATCTTTTCGTTGAAAACTGCTTCATCCGAGTAGTCCGATGCTGGCGACATATCAGAAGACCGCTGTAATTGCATCAAAAGCTGGCCATCCAAGGTAGTATTTCACTGACTTGGTGATATCATCCTACGGCAGCCTGCGGGTTACTCAATACTTTGATATCACCAGTCAGCGCGCCTCAGGTCCGCCACATTGCTTAGTTTTCCATGGCTGGTTACAATGTGGTTCCAGTATTTCGATGTAGGAGCAAGTCCACTTCAGTGCCCGCCATTTTTCTTCACCACGTGGTTATAGTGGGCCACTCAGTTTCCATATATCTTTGACTTCTGCCGCTTGTTAAAGGGACTTATAAACTCGCCGAAATATTTCCTCTGTATCGTCCACCGTCCCACATCATGATTTTTCTCTTCGTAGTGGTAGTGAGTTGATGACGTGTTGAACCGTCCTTAACTGTTAAGCCCGGGAAAATGTGCTTTCGCACCCGTCGTGACGTCATCAGGTCGCCAGCTCCAGAAAAGCCGTCCTCCTCGGTCTGCAGTCTTTGATTGAATGACGAAAATGGCTCCAAGGCTGACTGAATTGGATGATTTATAGTTGCCACCGCCCTCTAGGGGCATATGGGCAACTTTTATAGCCACCATATCGGTGGCCATTTAAGGTCCTTTGGGGAGGGTCGCTACTCCCCCCTCAGGATTTACAGTGCTTAAATGCACTATATTTTAAATAGGGCGTTCTCCCGAATTACTAAAAAGTAACTATCGAGAGAAATGAAAGCCCATGGGTGGGTAGGAATAGTACCTACACACACCCACCCCTAACAACCAATCAGAGCAAACAGTGGTAGCGAGGGAAAATGTTTTCTCATTTCGCTAGTAATTTGGTGAGTCGGACAAGGCAAAGGCGGGAAAGGCCCAGGTCCAGGAGGGCGTCGACACAGCAGCACACACCAGAGCACGCAAGAGCAAGACAGCACAGCAAAGGACGCAGTCCACACCTGAAACGACAAGGTCATACTAAAGGTCAAATTCAGTCCAGTTGTACTAATGGACAAATAACATCCAATAATGTGTTAGCCACCTGTGCAATTATTCAAATATTTAAGTTGAAGAATTATTATTTAAAGTCCTATCATTCAAATAAAACTAGTACATAAGTGTACATATAATAAGTCCCTAACAAATTTAGAAAATTAAAAATGTCTAAGCGACATATAATAGTGTTGTCAATGGTATGTACTTTTTGGTCTTAAATTTGATGGAGGCGGCACCAATAAGGTCTAATTAGCTTTTTAGGGCCACGGAAAGTTGTTCAAAGAGGGGTACCCGTAACCAAATGAGTCCCCTATTATTCGGGCAAAGGTAATGGCAATGAAAATCTTTTCATTGAACAGCGTACTTCGTAGTCCAGTGGTGACGTCTATATCTGTATGACAGCTGAATTTCTATCATACCTCTGGGGTAGTATTTTACTGTCTTGGCAATAGCATCTTATATCCTCATGTAGTCCTGTGGGACAATGTCACTCCTATTCTGCTATCACCAGACAGCACGCCCCAGGTCCGCCATCTTGCTTAGATTTCCATGGCATGTTGCAAAAATGGTTCCAGCAGTACGATACAGCAGCAAGCCAACATCTATAGCGCCATTATTCTTCAATCCGTCTTTAAATAGAAGTAGAGGCCTCTATCTTCCTTCTGTATCAACCCCAGCCGCAAAGCAAGTTCGGGACTTATGTGGTATCAACTTCTAGAAGTCAAGGTCGCTGCCGCTATGCATACTCCCCTCCATTTCTATTTCAGCCACGAGCAAGTCGGGAGTTACGAAATATCCATTTCAGGTTTCTGCATAGTCCACCGCTGTACAAATTGATGTTTCTTTCTGTATCAGTGACGGGATAATATCACCGCAACATCCTTTGACTGTGAAAGCCCGGGATTCATGCTTTCGCACTACAGCTGTGACGTCACCAGGTCGCCTGCTCCAGATAAACCGTCCTACTCAGTCCGCTGCCTCTGCCTGAATGAATGAATGATGATGGCTCCAAGGACTGACTGACTATGGGTGTTTTATAGTTGCCACTGCCCTCTAGGGGCATATGGGCAACTTTAAAGCCACTATATAGGTGGCCATTTAAGGACCCTTGGGGAGGATCGCTACTCCCCCCCCCCCCTTCAGGGTTTATAGTGCTTAAATGCACTATATTTTAAATAGGGCGTTCTCCCGAATTACTAAAAAGTAACTATCGGGAGAAATGAAAGCCCATGGGGTGGGTAGGAATAGTACCTACACACACCCACCCCTAACAAACCAATCGGAAGTAAACGTTGGTAGCGAGGGAAAATGCTTTCTCATTTCGCTAGTAATTTGGTGAGTCGGAAACGGCAAAGGCGGAAAGGGCCCAGGTCCAGGAGGGCGTCGACACAGCAGCACACACCAGAGCACGCAAACAGCAAGACAGCACAGCAAAGGACGCAGTCCACACCTGAAACGACAAGGTCATACTAAAGGTCAAATTCAGTCCAGTTGTACTAATGGACAAATTAATATCCAATAATGTGTTAGCCACCTGTGCAATTATTCAAATATGTAAGTTGAAGAATTATTATTTAAAGTCCTATCATTCAAATAAAACTAGTACATAAGCGCACATATAATAAGTCCCTAACAAATTTAGAAAATTAAAAATGTCTAAGCGACATATAATAGTGTAGTCAATGGTAGGTAATTTTGGTCTTGAATTTTGTTGGAGGCGGTACCAATAAGGTCAAATTAACTTTTTAGGGCCACGGAAAGTTGTTCAAAGAGGGGTACTCGTAACCAAATGAGTCCCCTATTATCCAAGCGAACGAACAAGGCAAAGGCGAAAATTATCACATCTCTGCTATACAGGCATTTCATCAGGTTCAGATATTATTACATCTTCAGCTTGCTGGTATTTTCCGGTGTCCGGTTCTTATACCACAGGCTTCATGATTTTTGAACCATGCCTTGGGAGAGTTCTCGACCTCGTGCTTGGACGCCATCTTGGATTGCCTCGTGGTTGAGTTGAATAATTTGTTTAAAGTGCTTCGTCCGTGAGGCTCTTAGCACTGGTTTGTCCTTCAATAGAAGGTTATTTAATTATCCCGTGGGTGGGAATTGTGCCGCGCACCCACTAGGCGTTTATGTGAACACAGTTCACTATTTAGTTTGGCCGTCACATCTGGTCAATAATTGTACTGACACGGTGTGATTGGAAGGCCAGGGTGGGTAGGAATGGAACCTACACACACCCACCCAATCATTCTATTTCCTATCAGTCTGCAAGAGCAAGAAAGCGAGAGAAAATTAGCTTTCTCATATCGCTTATGGCTGCGTAATATGGTCGTGCAAGCACGAGAATTTACTGCAGCATGGAGCAAGGTGGTGAAGCGCCAAGCACGCTTGTATGTCAAATTCAGTCCAGTTATACTAATGGACAACCTAACAACCAATAATGTGTAAGCCACCTGTGCAATTAACCAAATATCTAAGTTACAAAATATTATTATCATCCTATAAAAAATAGGGACTAGTACTAAGTGTACATGTGTAAGTCCCTATTGTATTTAAACTAAAGTGTCTAAGCGACACATAAAAGTGTAGTCAATGGTAGGGGATTTTGGTTATGAATTTTGTCGAAGGCATACCAAAAAGGTCATATTTGTGTTTTCAGGGCCAAATGGTTAGTCAAAGAGGGGTGCTCGATACCAAATGAGTCCCCTATTAATAATAAAAATGGCAATGAAAGTAGCCCTATTTGGGCTAGTACTCCACGGGTTGGAAGGTGGCCCTTCTGTCTTCCATCTCAGCAAGGAATGCGGCAGTTCTTTCTTCCAAGAAGGTTCGTCTGGGAAAGTAAAATCCGTGCTTCTTGGCGATATATGCTGCCGCATCTTGTAGGTGGTGGAGTGGCCTATCCTCAAAGGCCTCGTAGTAGTAGCTCCCCAAAATATTCAGTGCGTGATGCCACTGACTCACCCGTGGTGGCGAAGTTTGCATGGATCTAAAACCAATGTATTGGACCGCAGAGATAAAATTCGATGCCTTTTTCTTATTGGTTAATAAAGGTTCGAGTCCCATGTCGCTGCATAGCTTCGCCATTAATTTTTCTTTGTGTTCATCTGGCATCCGCACTGTCTTGACGGGCGACTCCCACTTGGCCTTCGGGCTTTCCTCTTCCAATATTTTATCTAGGTTCATTGCCGGACCTGGTGATGGAGTGGGGGGTGTAGATGTTGTTAATTTCCCCTTTTTCCCCTTATCCTTTCCTTTTTTCTTTTTAGGGGGTGGTGGCGGTGGTTCTGGAGTTTCCATTGCTGGTTCTAGTGGTATATCAATAGGAGAAGTGGCCGCTTCCACTGTTTCCGCTGTGATAAGATTCAGCATTCTGGTAGATAGTGTTTCTATCTGTTCTCGAAGAGCATGTAGCGTAACCTCTTGTACAGGTGAGTCTGCAATAGCCTCTCGTGTTACCTCTTCTTGAACTGCTGGTGGGGGGGTGGGTGGGCGGCGTGGTTGCTCGGTTTCCCGCCTTCGCCGTCGTCCATCTTGTCCTCTGTACTTTTTGGCCCCTGGTATGTCCTTGAGGATTTTTGTTTCCCAGATAAGCAGCAGAGAAGTTCTTTTCCCCGCCGCTCTTAGGCTCCAATTTGTAGCCATTTGCTGCCCCAAGCTAGATATTGCTCGAAGGGCCATCTCTGGTATTATTTCCATCGCTAGAGTAGATTTCTCCGACATTGTGCTCGTGTGTATAACGTGCCTGGTTCGCTGCGACTATTGCCTCGTGGCAGCCGCCATGTTCCCTTGTTCAGCATACTGGAGAATCTACAGCTTCTGTCCTATGTGACTGAGTTCCAACGGTGGTATTACTACGTCATTATCGACGAGCGCTAATTAAAGCGAAACCTTGTTACTCCTCTGGGTGTCTTCTTCTTTTTTTATTGGCACTCCTAATGGTTAACATTTATCCGCTGTACTCTCATGTTCACATGGTCAGCGCTGCCCCGGTCCTGCCTGCTCGATGTTCGCCGCTTGAATGGCTCCAAGACAGACAGACATTATTTGTTTAAAGTGAATCGTCCCGAAGGCTCTTGTCACTGTTTTATCCCTTAAAAAGGGTTATTTACTTTATCCTGAGGGAAAGGAATTGTGCCACATCCCCTGCAGGCGTTTATGCACTCATAGAGTGCTATTTACTTTGGCCGTCACCACGGGACAGTTGTTTTAACTGTCACTGGGTGAATGTAAGGCCATGTGGTGGGTAGGAATAGAACCTACACACACCCACCCACTCTTTCTGTTAACTACTGGTCTGCAATAGCAGTAAAGCGAGAGAAAATTAGTTTTCTCATATCGCTTATGTCGGCGTAATGTGGTCGTGCAAGCACGAGAAATTACGGCAGCAGGGAGAAAAGGTGACGAAAACTCAAGCACGCACCTGTATGTCAAATTCAGTCCAGTTGTACTAATGGACAGCCTAACAACCAATAATGTGTAAGCCACCTGTGCAATTTACCAAATATCTGGGTTAAAAAATATTAATTAACATCCTATAAAAAATAGGGACTAGTACTACAGTGTACATACGTAAGTCCCTATTGTATTTAAACTAAAGTGTCTGAGCGACACATAAAAGTGTAGTCAATGGTAGGGGATATTGGTTATAAATTTGTTGCAGCAGTGCCAATAAGGTCAAATTATTCCTTTCAGGGCCATACAGTTAGTCAAAGAGGGCTACTCGATACCAAATGAGTACCCTATTATTCGACAAAATGACTGTAACAATGAAAACCCATTTCATTGTAAGGCTCCTCGTGGTCTGGTGGATGGCCGCCATGCTTGTTAGTCCTTACATTCACGGCGGTCATGTTTTGTCTTCGGTCGTAGTTAGTACGGGTAGCTACCTTTATGTCCTCTCCATTTTCGTTTCTGCCACAAAGCTGGTTCGGGAGTTACGAAACGTCGATATTAAGTCCACTGTGGCAGCTGCTGCTTTCCAAGCCCAGAATAACCCTCCATTTCCACAACTGCCGCGAAGTTATTCGGGACTTATGCTATTTCCAGTTCGGGTCTCTTGTACTCGTTACTATGCTACGGCTGAGATTTTCTTTGTTGGAGAAAGACGGGGTGACATCACACAATTCGTCCTTGGCAAAAGCCCGGGATATCATCATGCAAACATGGCGGCCCACTCCATGTTTTGGCGGCACTCCTATTGTGACGTCACCAGGTCCTAGCTCCAGTGAAGCCGTCCTACTCGGTCTGTGTCCTCTTGCTGAATGATGATGATGGATGATGAATGGCTCCAAGGACAGACAGACATTATTTGTTTAAAGTGAATCGTCCCGTAGGCTCTTGTCACTGTTTTATCCCTTAAAAAGGGTTATTTACTTTATCCTGAGGGAAAGGAATTGTGCCACATCCCCTGCAGGCGTTTATGCACTCAAAGAGTGCTATTTACTTTGGCCGTCACCACGGGACAGTTGTTTTAACTGTCACTGGGTGAATGTAAGGCCATGTGGTGGGTAGGAATAGAACCTACACACACCCACCCACTCATTCTGTTAACTACTGGTCTGCAATAGCAGTAAAGCGAGAGAAAATTAGTTTTCTCATATCGCTTATGTCGGCGTAATGTGGTCGTGCAAGCACGAGAAATTACGGCAGCAGGGAGAAAAGGTGACGAAAACTCAAGCACGCACCTGTATGTCAAATTCAGTCCAGTTGTACTAATGGACATCCTAACAACCAATAATGTGTAAGCCACCTGTGCAATTTACCAAATATCTGGGTTAAAAAATATTAATTAACATCCTATAAAAAATAGGGACTAGTACTACAGTGTACATACGTAAGTCCCTATTGTATTTAAACTAAAGTGTCTAAGCGACACATAAAAGTGTAGTCAATGGTAGGGGATATTGGTTATAAATTTGTTGCAGCAGTGCCAATAAGGTCAAATTATTCCTTTCAGGGCCATAAAGTTAGTCAAAAAGGGCTACTCGATACCAAATGAGTACCCTATTTTAGCAGCGGTATAGATTAGCCATTAAAAAGGTTGGTACTGGATATAGGGGTACCTCCCTCGTTCGGCTTCCAATTCCACCAATCTGTGCGCTGTTCTAGGTTCGTCTCTCCGATTTGTCGAAAAGTCGATGTTGTGGATTTCGGCGAGATATTGGGCAGCGTCCAGCAGGTGAGATAAGGGCTTTTCCAGATAGGCCTCCAGATAGTGAAGTTGAAGGATCTTGCAAGCGAATTCCCATTGTAAAGTCGGCGGGGGTTGGTCATACATTGCTCTGTATCCAATGTATGATACGGCGGAGATGTAACTTGTCGCCTTTCGTTTGTTATTGACAAGTTTAGAGACTCCCAATTCCCTGCATAGCTGTCCCATGAGCTCGTCTTTAGTTGTTTTGGGCATTCTTCTTGTCTTTACTGGAGTTTCCCATGTTCCTCCTGGGGTGGTAGTGGTGGTGGTAGTGGTATCCCCTAATTCTTGGTCCAAGCTCGCTGCAGTGCTTGGAGATTTGGGTATAGGGGTGGATGACAATGGCATAGTCATCCCCCCCTTTTTCCCCTTTCCTTTCCCTTTTTTGCTAGGGGCTGGTGGCGGTGATGGTGGCTGTGGTTCAGGTGTTGGTATGTTTATGGGTGACGTAGCCACGTCTTCTGTCTCCACACTTAATAACACCTGTAGTTGATGTGTTAACGCCGCTAACTGGTCTTGTATGCCCTGAAGTTCAATGGTAGGTCCCATCTTGGGGCTCTGTACTATAGTGACTTCAGAAAGAGGGGTGGGTGGACGGCTGCGTAAACCGGTTTCCCGCCGCTGCCGTGGTCGACCTCGTGGTCCTCTATGTCTGGTGTCCCCTCTTTTTCCTTGCGGTTTATCTGTTTTTTCCCACACAAGCAGTAGGGTGGTTTTTTTCCCCGCCGCTCGAAGGCTCCAATTGTTTGCCTTTAGCTGTCCTAGGCTAAATATAGCTCTTAGCGCTTGCTCAGGTACTATTTCCAACGCTAGTGTTGTCTCAGTCGACATGATGTATACTTCTTGATAGCTCACTGCGAATATGGCTCCAAGGATGATATTATGTGTTTAAAGTGATTCGTCCATGTAGGCTCTTGTCACTGTTTTATCCCATAAAATGGGTTATTTAATTTATCCTGAGGGGAAGGAATTGTGCCACATCCCCTGCAGGCGTTTATGTGATCAAAGGACCACTTATTTAATTTGGCCGTCACCACGGGACAATTATTGAACTGCCTCTGGGTGAATGTAAGGCCGTAGGGTGGGTAGGAATAGAACCTACACACACCCACCCAATCAGTATTCTGTTTGCCTATCCAGTCTGCAATAGCAGTAAAGCAAAGCGAGAGTAAAATAGTTTAACTCATATCGCCTTTGTCTGCATAGTAAGGTCGTGCAAGCACGAGAAATTACTGCAGCGGGAAGCAGTGGTGCGAAGAGCCAAGCACGCTCTTTTTATCAAATTCAGTCCAGTTATACTAATGGACAACCTAACAACCAATAATGTGTAAGCCACCTGTGCAATTAACCAAATATCTAAGTTGTACAATATTACTTATCATCCTATCGAAAATAGGGACTAGTACGAAAGTGTACATATGTAAGTCCCTATTGTATTTAAATTTAAGTGCCTAAGCGACACATAAAAGTGTAGTCAATGGTAGGGGTTTTCGGTTATAAATTTATTGAAGGCAATGCCTAAAAGAGTCAAATTAGTCTTTTCAGGGCCAAATAGTTAGTCAAAAAGGGGTACTCTAAGCCAAATGAGTCCCCTATTATTCAAGCAAGTGACGGCAAATATGAAAATTATCATTTCCTTTGCGCAGGCGGGCACCGGGGTGTAGCTTGTCGTTCCCTGCTCCAGAGTGACTCATGGGCGCTACTAGTCCAAGCTACCGCAGTATGGTATTTACCCATTCTGCTTTCTTATATTCTAGGGCTCCTGGCGTGTTATTCAGGTGGTGCTGTTCCGTAGTCCCTCTATTTAGGTCTTCACAGTAGTGACGCCTTCTGGCCTCTTGTGTAGACCGCCATATTGATGCCACGTTGCAGTCGCCATTTTCCTATGTGCCAGTCCAGTCGTAGAATTATTTCTCCATGTTGTCTGTTTTGGCGTCTCGCTGTACTCGCAGTGGTTTTTTCTGTAGAGCTATAATTTGTCATACAGGTCCCTTGAAGTTCCTATGGGTGAGTTTATTCTTTTTGTTGTCACGCCTATGGACTTCATTTATCTGCGGTCGCTGAGTCGCCGTCAGCCTAGTGGAGACCGGTCCTTCCTGCTCTGTGTCCGCTGCTTGAATGATGGCTCCAAGGACTGACTGACCTGGTTGTTTTATAGCTGCAGCCGTCTACTAGAGACATATGTGCAGCTTTTATAGACACCATATCGGTGTCCATTTAGTTCCTTCAGGGAGGGGAAGGATGCACTCCCTCCCCTTAGGGTTTGAGTGCTTAATTGCACCACATTTCAGTCATTGTTAGGCGTTCCCCTGAATTACTAAAAAGTAACTATCAAGGGAAATGGTAGCCTATAGGGTGGATAGGACTGGCACTACACACATCCACCCCCAGTTTAAGTTCCAATCAAAGCATCATTAAAGGTAGCAAGGAGAATTTTCTCACTTCGCTAGTAATGTCATGTCCGGAAGCGGCAAAGGCGGCAAGGTCCAGTTCAGGAAGCTCCAAGCTCCAAAGCACTGCAATCGTCGTCCAGCACGAAGAAGGGGCGAACGCACACCCGGACCCCGATACGAAAAAACACGAGGCACACCGTAGGTGCTTGGCTACTTTACAACCTCATAGGACATGTATCAGAGTGTATGTGCTATATAGTAGTGTTTTGCATTGTTTTGTTGTTATTTATTGTGTTACATTTATTTGCAACATTGTGTTGCGGGAGCCTGATAGTCCTGGATTAAGACTACCTTATATTAGCTAAGAGGGACAGAAGTGTGTGTACGTATATGTGTGCTGTCCATGAGGCTGCATTCCCTTTGACTCGTTTCAATTTATCCAGTTGTACTAGTGGAAGTTCCTACTCGCCAATAATGTGTTAGCCACCTATGCAATTATGTCAAAACTATATAAGTTACTGAATTTTCCAAAACTTAACACTATATCAGTAAGTAAGTACAGAGTGTACTATATGAGTCGCCACCATCCTCCTTTGGCCGGCGAAAAAACCCTTCTTTCGAGGGTAATTCACCCTATGAAAAAACAAAAAACCTATACTATGTCAGAGTGACTGCATCAGTTGTTCACGGTGGATTGTTCAAAGTTGTTAATTTGGTTAGGTGTGCTCCGAAAGGTTCAATTCAATATTGATATTGGTTGATCAAATGGAATTCTCGTACCAATCGAGATTATGAGAATTCATCTTGTAATAGCATATAACAGGAAGACGATACATAGTACAGAATGGGAAAGAGAAAAGGTTCAACATCAGCTTCCCTGAGAAATTAATTGAGTGGATACATACAGAGGTGTACTAGGCTGTACACATATATATCTCCAATCCAGGCTTGGAAAAACCCGCATCTCCACTGTTCCACTGATCTTCACCAAATCCCAAAGAATACAAAAAAGGGGGGGGGGGGAATAGATATATCACATTAACAGTACAAGTACAACAATAACATTAACAACACGAGTACAACAACACAATAACATTAACAACACGAGTACAACAACAAGGAACAGTTATACTAATATTAACAATGTTAGTAAGTTATAAAAACACGAAGGTCAGTAAAAACAGTAAATAACAGCATCTTTAGTATAACATAATTGTATTAGTATAAATTTCAATAACAATATTAGTGAACAATTACAACAACAATATTAATCATAACATATTAACAAAATTAGCATCAATACAAACTATACTAAGATTAAGAGAACAAGAACATAACAAGAATAAAAAGCCCTGAAAAGGACTGTTGTATAATCCTATGAATCTGTAGTCCGTCCTCCACGTTTCCATTGTCGTCAAGGATAGCGCCATGAACTCCATTGATATTCCTAAGCTGTGCATACTTTGTGTAAAGTTTCTATTATGCTTTTTGAATATCAAGTGCCAATGACTTTGCTCCAACAGGAAAGTGGTAAGTAATGGTGTTAGTAATTGTTTACAGACTACAGTTCAGTTTAATAATTTAATTAATATTCTATAACAGTTCAAGCGATGATCTCTGTAGAGCGCTGCATCAAGTGAGTGTAGATCAGTGAGAGACGTTTAAGTTCATAATGAACTCAATATCTACACCCACCCAAACCGCGCACCAATCAGAGTCATAGGCCAGTTTAAAGTCCTTAGTTGATTATAGCGATGATCTCTGTAGAGCACCATAATGAGCAGATATAGACTCGTGAGTAACGTATCAGTTCATTATGAACTAAGTATCTATACCCACCCATATCATGCATCAATCAGAGTCACAGGCCATTGAAAATTGTTTTAATTGTATATTCTATTTTATAATTAGTTTATAGCGGTAATTTCTGCAGATGACCATAGTGAGTGAATGTAGATCCGTGTGGTACGTAGCGATGATCTCTGTAGAGCACCATAGTGAGCAGATATAGACTCGTGAGTAACGTATCAGTTCATTATGAACTAAATATCTATACCCACCCATATCATGCATCAATCAGAGTCACTGGCCATTAAAAAATTCTTTTAATTGTATATCCTATTTTATAATTAATTTTAATTAACAACTTTAATTTGAGTGAGATACGGTAATTTTTTTATTTTATAGTGCGCTTTTTATGCGTTAATGTACGGTAATTATACCGATACGCTTTTTCCAAGGTAATATACGGTAATTCATATGGGATTTTCTTTTGGCATATTTAGGTTAGTGATGCTGATTGCAATACAGTTGCAAAATGAATTTCCTACTATGCGGACACAGTTTTGTAAGGAGAATAGAGAGGTTAGGTTGGCTACGTGAAGTGTGCCACCAACCAAGGGATATGTTTGTTAGATGCGATGGGCGCCCTGGGGCGGCTTGCTGTTCAAGTTTTATTCGTTGTTTACCAGTGATGGATCCATTACCCCACATAGTATACATCAAATTGGGGGAGAATGACATTGGGCAGCGGGATTCTGCCTCAATAGTACGTGATTTGGTGTCAATTTGTCATATATTTTTGGAACATGGAGTTCGATATGTTTGCATAGGGAGCCTTTTGCCCCGATTAAGGCCAAGGGGAATGACTGTCCAATACTATAACAGGCAGTGTAGAGATATCAACAGGCGTTTGTGCAGGATTCTGCTCAGTGAAGATAGAATTATACTATGTCAACCCTCTGGTTTTCGAAGAAGATTTATGAGTGCTGATGGGGTTCATTTCAACAACGAAGGAAACATTTGGTTTTATGCACATGTTCTATCTTCCATATTGGATGTGTACAGAAGAAGTATTTCTGCATGACTCTAATTGTTTATTATGTAATGTATGTTGAGTCGTTATTATATTTTATGCATTAGATTTGAGTTTGTGATAAAATCCATAATATAAGTAGCAGCCATTTGCATATTAGGCTGATTTAGATCAAGAAGTTTTGGATATAATTTAGTTGTTTTACTTATTTTCAATTTATTTTTTAAGGATATTTCTATATGTTATGTTTTTAAGGCATTTATTAAAAATATGATCCAAATCTTCCACTTGGTTACACATAAAACAGTTAATATTGTGGGGAAATGGTCCTAAGTATTTTCCAAAACTGTTAGCCAGTTTCGTTTTTCCTACCATTATCCTTGTCATTTTAATTTGCTGAGTTCTTGTTTTACCTATAAGAGTAATTTTTCTTTTGACTGTTTTCATAGTGTTATAAAGTACTCTCCCTTTGGGTGATATATTCCAATTGTGTTGCCACATACTATTTATCATGTCAGAAATAAATTTGTATATCTCTGTATGACTGTACTGTATCCGTTCATAAGACAATTCATTTAGTTTTTCTTTTGCTATTTGATCTGCCAAATCATTACCTTTTATACCGATATGTGAGGGAACCCATAGGAAGTCTATTTCAATATCTTGGGTACTAAGTTTACTTATTTGAAATTGTAATAAATATAGAAAAAATTTTCTGCTGTTAGAGTTGTTTGTGCTAATAGTTTTTAGAACACTTAATGAATCACTAACAATTAGAAATTTTTTTGAGTTTAAGTTTGAGTGTTGTATCCATTTTAATGCCTGAAGTATAGCCCAGAACTCCGCAGTATATATGGAGCAGTAATCTGGTAGTCGCATTCCTTGTTTAATAGTAAACTCGGGAATAACCCATGATGCTGCTGTTCTTGCAGGGTCTAGTTTTTTTGATCCATCATTGTATATTTTGACATAATTTTTATATTGTGTATTTAACTTTTCGTTGGCAATCATTTTAAGATAGTGGGAGTCCAGTAATTTTTTTCCTTTGTCTTGTAAAGTGTTGTCTACTTTTATTGTTTTTAATCTCCATGGAATTATAATGGGATTTTTAGTTTTCTGTACATTAAATATATCAGTAGATAAGTTCGTTTTTAGACGAAAAATTTGCTTGCCAAATGAGGTAGAGTATTTGCCCCGTTTAATAAGTGGTTTAGTACACTTTTTAATTGCCTTTAGAGTAGGGTGCTCATCATTTTGAGTTGACAGTCTAGCAACATATCTTAGCATGATTTCCTGTCTTCTAAGAAAGGATTTCCTCTTAAATAATTTTTTGTCGTCCAAAAGACTGTTGGACCATTACATTTTACGAGCCATCATAGGCCCATCAACAATTTCAGCACTGGAATTAATTGGGACTTACATTATCATTTATTCAGAAAATGTATAATAACGACCGGTGGCTTAATTCCATGATTATTTTGGGATTTAATTCACAATACTCTAAGTCCGATTTCGTTTTCTCTTTGTATTGTAGTAAGATAAATTATTTATTGCTTATTTTAAGAACATAGTCTCGTAACATAATCAATGCTATCGGTTTTGTAATTAAGAGTGTCACGTGCCTCTTGCGGTACTGTTTATAACACTGGAGAAGGTGGATAATTAGAATCTAAATAGCTCCGAGCCACCGGTCAACAATTCCGACAGTCTTGGTGTGGTGTCTAAAAAAACTCAAGGGGAAAGGTATCACAATTTAATAAAATATATCAAACATATTCAACAATTACATCGACAAATTTATCAGTATGGAGTTTCTTTCGAACAAACGCAAACAATGACATATTTACAGTTACCAATGTATTATCATCTTATGAAATAAAAGTCTTAAGTAAAAGTGTTTATCTTCGATGTTGATTCTACTACCATTTCACTTTTGAGGTTTCAGATAAATAATGTCCAATATATTAAGCATGCATTTACAAGTTATCATCAACAGACATCAATGATCAAAATTTCGTCTGACGAACACAGTAGAACGTTAAACATCTTGTGTACAACAATATCTTCAAAATAGCAACTATTTACGATTTTGTTATTACTTTTTAGTTCATTTACTTCCACTGCACCATAAACAGAAGCCAGATAATGAATAATAGTGTATGCTAAATACATTAGCATCTAGTGCAGCGAATTTCCGTTTACACGAATAAGTTCACGGGTAGCTTTGAAATTGATTTGTATTTTTTAGTGAAATACAACACATTTGCTATTATTAAACGAACTTAATCTACTGCAGTATAATTTATGCAACTTTGTAACTTCACATTTTTAAGAATTTTACAAATCATTTTTAAACACAATATCACCACTCCCGTGGCCTAGTGGTTAGAGCGTCCGCGGCGGACTGGTCGGCCTGGTGTAAGGATAATGTGACTCGGTGGGACATCATGCTACATGTCTGCGGCATGATGCCCCAGTGTTAGACATCCCTATAAACGGCCTCACTGCAGACATCGTAGCGATATGACTGAAAAGTTGTTAAAGCAACGTCAAAAAATCCCAATCACACACATAAACACAGTATCCCCTAAAGTGAGCCATATTTCTTTGCCAAATATGGCATGTTTGACGTAGGTTAAAAGGTAGTCATGTGACGTGATTTGGTAGGCGGTGAGATCAAAGATCTTTCTTTAGGTCAAATCTCTTTAAATTTAACCACGAGTATATCGTTGCATAATGATTATACAACATACAGCAAGTGTCTTTTTCCAGTATTGTTCTCAAGTCGTAATCTAACAAAATACGTAATGACATTATTCTAATTGCTCTTGCTACAAATTAACTATAAGAAAATATATGTATACATGAATAATGAATCATCAGCAGATGTTCCGCACCACGTGACAAGGGGATATTGAAACTAACATAACGATCGACTACCCGGTAAAGAATAGTTGAACTACTTTTCGTTACCTTTACATCTTACACGGTTTTTGGGATGTACTGGACAAAACATTATCTCGGTTTGTCAAAAGGAATATTCAATTCGGGAGCATCATGGTGGCCGCCATTTTTTAAACTTCTTATAAAGAACAATGTTAGTTTATTTAGTTCATTCTTGAATGTGTATCTGTTGTAAAAACAACTAGACCCTACTGGACGAAACATTTCTTCTTCTCGGTCTCTTTTCGCAATATTATTTTTCAGTATCCATCTCGTGTGTCCTGATTGTTAAATAGACTGGTACTTATGGAAAGATACGTTATACACTTTCCATTGTTTGTATTGTTTGGAATGTATAATAATAATGTTATCCTGAAATAGGAATTAAGATAGTAATACGAACACGTAGGTCAGTTTTAAAACAGAAATTGCATGTCTATATGACAGCATGTCACGCATAAAAGACACAGCTCTACATTACATTGCCGTACCTAATAATGTAGAATATAATACAATCATACCCACAAAATTATTTATACTGCCCCTACACAACATTAAAGAAATAAGACACTGCAAAATGAAAAAAAGTATGAACCACAAAAATAGAACTAGTAAAACCATTGTTCAGAACTGTTCACTTTTCCAAATGCTCTTTTACTTTGAGTAGTGTCCGGAAAAGAAACCATGGAGAGCTTACCATTAGTGGGTAATTGGTCACGTGTTTCATACATTGCTTAAATTAGTTCGTTAAAATTAGGTTATCGAATGTAGAAATGGTTGTTATAAGTTATCGTTTTCACCACATTGCTGAATGTTAAATTGGTAGTTTGTGAATTGGAGCCATTGGTTGCCGCACATTGAAACACGCTGTTCACCGTTTGTTGAATAGCTGCGAGTAAATTGCTGTGTAAAAACATGCTCTATGGGTTCTATTGTTCGATGAGTCACACCATATCATGACAACTTAAATACGAACAATCCAAAAGTGCAGGGCCGGATCAAATAAAGTGTTGGGATGGATTTCCAAAATTTCAGAACGGTCCCGACTTTCCTAGCAAGGGCACCAAAGCAAAAGTCAACTTGTCTGTTTACTCACTGTGCATAGCATCCAATATAAGATAGTCCAATTTCAAGTAACCGGTTGAGATGGTCTGGAAAACCCTGACCGCTCAAAGCCAACCCCCCCCCCTCCCGCATTCAAATTCGGGCCTAAAGTGCGCATGTAATTTTAATTGTATGTACAATACACTTTACCTTTAGTTACAAACTAAATCAACGTTACTGATCCTGAATTTTTTAAGATAAATATATTGAACTTTTGCACAATTACCAGTTTTCATTCATGATTCTTTCATACGGGGATATTTTCTCAAATATAAGGAATTATAATACACTTTATTTATTTGCATCTATTTACATTGTCTTACTTAATGTCACTGATTTTATTTGCTTCGTTTATAGTAATGCTCTTAGCCAGCCATTGACACACATGCATAACTTGGATCCCAATTTAAATGAATCGTCCACAATATTAAGAATAATTTTTAAGGATGTATATAAACATATAAAGACAACACATACAAGAATCGTTGGTTTCAGAGTGATTGAGAAATATAACTTCCGTCTAACTTGAGGACAAAGTATAAAAGATCCCCAACAGATCTGCAAGATTTCACACAAATGCCATGCAGACAGTTTCAGTTTCAGTTTCGTTACGTCTTAAATCACCTGCAGCCTTGAAAACACTGATTGGTCGCAACACCTGTCGGATATTAGATTTGTGCTACCAGCATATAAATATTGAAAGTTGCTGATTTCATAACAGAATATTGCAGCAGCATATTGTATCTGGCTAAACATTCAGAGAGGATTTGGTAAGTACACAAATACAGATAACATACAACATTTTGTAATCCATGCCGTTAATATAGATATCAAATAACAGCTACATACTTATAGGCAACCCTAGATCGTCTTGACGATGTCTATCTCTCTGTTAATATTAGAGCTGATGATCTAAACTTTTATCAACTCGATTAAGAGAAAATTTGTGAGAAGACTTAAAGTTATTTAGCCGACTCAATAATTGCTTTAATTTTGATCTATAAGTTTTATTACTTGTATACTTGGGATCCCGAGTGGACTTCGTGGTCTAAGCGCTCACCGTTATGGATCACTGACATTTCATGATGGTATGCGAGAAAGCTTGCCAGTAGCTTCTGGTAGGTCGCTGGTTTGTTCTGGGGTTTTTCCTGGTTTTTACTCCACCATTTATACTGGCGATCATGTATATGTGCTGAAAAATAGCGTTAAACACTATAACAACAACAACTTCTATACTTTTTATTTATTTCATAACTAACCTTAAAGGAGACTGTACTTTCGAAAGCGGATGTTACACTACAGCTAAGAAAATGTTCGGTAAATCTTTTATACAATAATATCTCTCCAATCATTTTCTCCGGTCTGTGATACTAAACCAAACGTCTTGCATTTGCATTCCAGGATATCAGGAAACAGAAAACAAGCACTGCTTTATAATCAATTTCGCTGTCTACATATATCAGTGAGATGTCAGGTGAGAAACTAACTCTGTGTGTGTGGGTTATAATCTATGAGGCAGAACTAGTGAATATTTTGTATTATTACATATTTATAAGTTATATACAGATATGACAGATCTCTCTCTATTGCAGTGACTTTGTACCATCACACTTCATGGGCGGGGTTCAGAGGAATAATGGATGAGGGGATAATCAGAGAGTCTCCAGATGGAAGATTCGGACCTGGCGTTTATTTGACATCACTTGGTCCTGACATGTCAGAAGAAGAGGTGATTTATAATAATTGGGATGATGCGGAAATGGCAATATTAAATAAAATGGACAAAGTCAAAGTCATCATCAAAGTCAAAGTACAGCCGCATAAAGTAAGAGAGGCAGATACCGGTAGGGACGTTTACATTCACGAGGGTGACATACCAATAAATGCCGTCATAGGCACGTACAGAAGAGATGGAACGGGAACGGCTCGTAGATTCAGACTTAAGAGATATCAATAGTAACAAATCTGAGGACTGTTTTGTGGAACTTGATAGAACGTTATGTTAGTAATGTATTTTAACTGGATAGTTTGCAATTGAAGTTATCATCCTGCTGTTGTAGAAAAAAACACAAGTTTTATTATATTATTATAATCTTCTTCCAATAAATGTACATGTATACAAACGTTCTTGATTGAATGTCTCTACATAATGTATGTCAAATCAAAACGGTTCTCTACTGAAATCATATATACACATATTGTCCAGTAATAAAAGAAAACATTTTAAAGAGAATATTCTTGTTTTCTCTACGCTTGGTCTTCATTATGTCTTACTGTAAGGAATATTTCGGTTATATTTCTCTTTTATCTTTGTTTTCTTCATTATTCTCTGTCTGTCTGTCTGTCTGTCCGTCTGTCTGTCTCTCTCTGAAACCCGTTTTTTAAAAGGACAAAATTATTACTAAGAGGCGATGGTCACATAATCAATCTTATCGTGCTAAAAAGCTTTATGTCGCGATTATGTCGCGCTGTTGCCATAATTATATTATTCAGTATGTCTCTAAATAAAATCAAATTAAAATATTTATTTAAATTTACTGTTAAAAACAAATAAAAATTAAATCAAATCTCAATTTAAATGTTATTTAATTATATATGCCGTTTCAAATCGGGTTATATAATTTTAAGTGGCTTCCGGTGGGTTCTAAAACAACTTGTGGGAAAACGTGTTACGGTGAATACTGTGGAGTGCATGGTTATCTCATCAGACAGAACCCGAATATTGGTCCAAAGCTATGCTTAAGTTGTAACGAGGGTGTGAAAGGACCGTATCAAATATGTTGAAAATATTGCGGAAAAAGCTATAGATCACTGCTACTATATTACAAAAAGCGATCTCCGAAGTATTATAGTCGTGTTACAGTGCCACCAGCCATAGAGGAGTTTATAGCGAAATCGAAAATTAGAGATCTTTCAGGAAAAACATCCATTGCTGTGTAACAGGGAAAATTCGATTACCTTAGAGTCCACACTCCAGTATAAAAATTAACTCTAGCGTATTTATCACCAAAATGAATATACACAGAGGTGTGAAGATCAATATCATCAGATTCTCTTGCAGCCTCCAAAATATAATGATAAAAAAAGATAGTTATCATCGTTGTCATCGTTATCTAGGAAATCTATGCGATGTTGAAATTCTTTAAGAAATTCATTTGTGATTGCAATTAATGATAACGCAGTTAAGTTTGATTTAATTATATTGTCAATGATCGGCACTATCTCACCATCTCGCATAATTAAAGTCATCATTTGATGTAGCAGGAGCAGAAAATGTTCTTGATTGTTTGTTAGATCAATGATCGGCTTGCCAGTAAAATATCCATCATGTATTAATTGTAACGCTTGGATATCGTCCGTCATTATAATTATATAGCGGCTATTTAAATTAAACGAATTAACGATGCAATTGATGGTCATAATCGAACGAATTAACGATGCAATTGATGGTCATAATCGAATTAATCCAAAACACGAATATCAAAATCAAACTTCATGATGATAAATTTCGAATTATGCAAAAGATGCCAGACGGCGGAAAATTAATTTGTAAAATGTTAGAAAATCGAAGTAAAGCCGCAAGAATCCGACTACAGGAAAACCCCCGAGTTGAAAGTCACTCGTTGAAATTGCTAGCAATTTACGATGATCAATAATGATTTTCCTAAACTTAATAACCGCCTATAAGATTTTACTCTGAGATGTTGTCATGTGATATCATTTCTGGTGGGAAGTTTATACTAGACGAACCCTCGAACTTGTAATGGTCTTCTATATAATATCTATATATTTTAGAGTTTAAAATGATAATAGAATAATGTGCACTTGTAAAGATCTCACCGCGATGAATAGCATTCACGAGGGTTATTTTTACGACAAGATGATTGTTGACCTCACGAATGATAAAAAATACTACTTGCTACCACTTCATCTTAATATGACATTTATGCTAGAAAATCAACAAATAGTACCCATAATCGGAAAAGAATCACCGAACTTAACTCTTTTTTTCGTTGGTAAAAATCGCAGAAGAATTTAGAAAAGAATTTACCCGGCGAGTTCAAATATTGTCGATACCACGTGAATTCATCGAGGGTTTAGAAAGAAGACCCCTAACACCGGAAGAAGTTGATGGTGTGGAAATAATAAAAACGATAAAACACAACCCAACATTGATAGAATGCGATGGGAGTTTATTAAATACTGAAATAATACACTCGGGTAGAACAATCGCGCGAGGAAAAATATACCGAAGTGGTGTTTAGATATAACATCTGACAGATTTTACAATTGTCTCATTGATGATAGTTATTTTTTATCATGAAAAACGTGGAACAACTTCGAAAATTGTATTATTATAGGAAATTTCGAAGTTGTGCCAGTGATGATAGAGGTGTTATTTTATCATTCTAAGTTTAAAAATCGAAGATTTTCAGTATCAGATGAATTAATTATTAACGCTCCATGTGATCATCAATCGTGAGCAATTTTTGTCATTAAACAAGTGGCAAAAGTGCGGAAAATATTATTATAGGTAATTCCGCACTTCTACCAGTGATAATAGAGCTGTTTGTGGATCATTCTGAGCTGTTGAATAGAGCGAACCATCCATTAACGCTCCATACATGGAATTTTAACATCACAGAGTGATCATTTACTACAATAATATCATTTCCACCGTATAACCCATTATCGGATATTAAAGTGTTTTTCCATGATTGATCATCGAGGAAATCTGATCGGGGCCAGACCGGATAGTATAATGTGTAATTACCGCGATCGGTGTGTTTATGATCTGATCGTAATTCCGAACCAAATCCCCTATAGATCAATTTGATCTTCTCAATGATATTTTTGTTGTGAAATCACCCTTTCGAGATTTCATATCGGGAAATATCAAATTGAGATTATTTATGAATAGTTCATACTTGTCGAGTTGCCGTTTATCATGTAACATCGCATCGATGCTCCGGATGAGGTCAGATCTATCTACCGGTAGTGTTATTTTACTCAAATCGTCCGGGACAATATTAGGTAATGATAGTATTCTTAAAACATCACAGATTATTTGCAATTGTTCCCGTGGTGATATTTTATCAGATCGGAATGATTGAGTTGCTGTTGTTTTCCCAGAATAAAGTTTATCAACAATAACACGCTGAGCTCGTTGTAACCGTGAAGCATTCTTGTTGAAGCGTTCTATTGTATCAATGTCGAGTTTACTCATATCGGTCTGAGACACATTATTGAGATATGTTAATTTCTTCTGATATGGATCCAATCGTGATTCGGGATTATATTTGAAATATCGCGGGGAATTCTCATTGATCTCACCCGATTGCGCGATTCTTTCCCCGATAGAGCTTTTCAAGAAATCATCCAGAGCTGGACTATCATTGATCTCCGTTGATGGTATTTTTTATTTTTTTATTATTTTTTTTAGCCATGTTTCGTATTCATCTGGGAGAGTGTGAGTGATTTCGTATCCGGAGTTCTTCATCATCGCGATTAACCGTGGAGTAAAGTAACACTTGGAGTTATTCTCATCAAATGATGTTACTGTTCTACGCGTAACTGTAACTGGTATTCACCTCACTGAGATTAGGAGCGCGAAATATTAATTCTGTTTCGGATAAATCCCGTTCGTGGGATTCAATAACATCAATGATATCATCGCGAGTCAGCGGTAATTCAATGTTGTTTCCGTGGAAACTCGTAAAATAATGAATTTCATTGATATTTCTAAACCGATGAAGTCTTGTTTTGTTGCTTCAACTGATCCAAGCTGTTCTGAGAACGCGAATAAACGCTTAAAACGATCATCCACGATGGAAATATCAGCTTCCACTGTTATATTGTAGATAACAACATCAATGTTGTTGAACGCGTTATTGATATCAGAAAAATGTCTTTGTTTCTCCGCGGGATCTGTATCAGCGTGATAATACTTCACTCAATAATTTCTATGCTGAAGTTGCTTGGCTAAACTCTCTACGGAATAATCTTCACGGCGCTTATTGTGTGTGAAAACAATAGCACGATTTCCATCCGCGAGTGATTCTAGCAGTGCTGTAAAATTATCACGATGAAATTGTTCCACAATGAATTTCTTATCACAGTCTGGTTGATAATCATTGACGATGAATTTCATATCAGATCGTTTTAAAATATCCCTGAATAACATCAAATCATCGTTGTTGTCATCTGCATCAAGAACGATTACTCGATGCACAGCAGTAATTAACCCAGCAAACTTCTCCGATATTTTTTTACTATCCCGCGATGAAAATATTTGTCTGAGAATTCCATGCCATTCATCTACGACAATCGTGTTCGGTATTCCTTGCACGCGACGGATAGACTCTATTTGTGCAATCGTTCTGCGATGACTTTTCGGATCAAAGATAATATTACCGTGAATATCATTATACGATTCGTGATTATAGTCTGATCGGGTTTTCTCAGTAAATATTTTCCGATATGAAATACATAACACTGATCGATCGGGTTTTATTGATTTCCAAGCTGACTCTGACTTGCCCATTCCACATGCTGATCCATCTAAGTAATCTTCGTTGAGAATGATTTTACAACCGCGGCCGGATTCATGTGCTGGTAGATCAGTGTATTTACAATCGGGTTTTTTATTTGGAAACCACCCTGGATAGTCAACGCTGCGATACTTGAACGATTTGATTTATTTGTCATAGTCGGAATTATTCTTGATGATCGGGATTGTTGTCTTTTTACCCGGCGCGCGGAAACACCCCACAAGATAATAATCAGAATAGACTACAGCGTAACAGTCAATACAAGTCTGTTCTACGTAATTGTATATTTCATTATATCCATGTCGTCGCTGACAAATAATACAAAACGCGCCGGGTTGTCTTGACAGCGATATCATATTTCTGCTTCCACCCGATATTCCAGTGATCTGATCGGGTTCTCCTGTTACCGCGATGGAGATTCTAGTTATATCGACCGCGGGAATAAGTTCCTGAAATCGAAGATTTCCAATGATGGGAATCTCATCGTTGATTCTAACGTATTTGGGCTGGATCGAACACGGTTAAACCAATAAATCAACTGATGATTTCTGCGGATAAATCAATTTTTTATCACGCGAATATGGTTTTGCTGATCTCGTATTATTGAGTTTAATACCGTGAAGACCCGCTTGTAAATCAATATTCCAGGTGGAATTATCCTCAGCGGATTTCTTTATCAACGATTTATGAGTCTCAAAATCAACCGGAGAGGACTTCACTAATACGTGATACCCTCTAGTTGTTTCTGAAATAAAAATATCATTGATGGAATTCTTCTAAGAAAAATACTTGATTATTTCAGCGATGGTGGGTTTCTTATCATCGATACTAAATACGGGATATCGGAGTCTCTACCTAGGAATGATTTAAGTGACCGCGGATTGTCCGGTGAAATCGATGATATCCGCATCGCGGACAAAAGCATAGAATCGTTTCAGATGCTGAATAATAATCCCACGCGAGAGATATTTCTCATCAAGGTAGTTGTTCACTGTGAGGGCGTCAACCGCAGACTTCTTATCGAGGCAATATATTGCCTCTTTGTATATTTTATAATACTCCTGCAAGTAAGATAATCCCTGCAGGGCAAGATCGACCGCGCTATCATCTGGAGTTTCATCAAATATTTTCGAGACCATCTCCGGGCTGGTTTGATTCAACGTCAATTCTATATAATCTTCCTGCTCCAGTATATAATAAAATTATCATCTAATTGAGTAATAGTTAATCCTCAAACATACTAAATATTAAAAATATATCATATTTATATAATAATGCCGAATCCAAAACTAGCTGTTAATAAATGCCGTTGGTTATTTCAAGGGTGTAAAACACGCTGTGGGAAAAATTCGTACGGGGAATTTTGTGGTCCTCATACAGTCATGGCGAAACAAGGTTGTAAGACGGGTCCTAGTCCTTGAATCGGATGTTGTAAGGGCGTCTGAGGAAATATCGAATTTGCATCGAATGCGGTGGAACGAGATATCGAAGATGATAGAATATACACCCGTAAAAATAGACCCATTCCGACCTTTGAAGAGTTCTTGAAACAGCGCGCTGAGAAAACCTATTAATGGAAAAATTCTCATTTGTTTTGTTTTCAAAAAAGCATTGTCAGAAATTTGAAAATCTAACAACTCGCGGTGTTTTTAAATATTGAAACGGCAAATAAAATATGTGTTAGTCTAAAACAATTTGGTTATTTCAATACGTCTGATGGATCACAATGGGTCTATTATCCGACATTCAATGATCTTTACGTTTACCTAAAAACATATAAAAATAATACCTTTTCTCATATAGCAAATACTTTTTCTCAAATAGCAGCAGTTAATGGATGGAATATAAATAACGATAAATCCGTTAACAGATTAAAGACCAGTATCGAGCAATACTATTTGATAACTGATTGGCAAGAAATAAATTCATAGATGATTTTTTGTTGTTATTAAAACAGTCA
Source organism: Unio delphinus (assembly GCA_029339505.1). Classification (NCBI taxonomy): domain Eukaryota; kingdom Metazoa; phylum Mollusca; class Bivalvia; order Unionida; family Unionidae; genus Unio; species Unio delphinus. The sequence goes on from JAQISU010000014.1 coordinate 4,143,004, forward strand.
TAATGATATCAGTGTGAATTTTCCTTCTGCAATTCCCGTGAAAGAAATAGTGTAGCACTTCAGCTATTGTCGGTTATAATGTTATTGAGTTTATAACCGTTGAGGAGGATACACCGATTGATGTATGTATTAACACGATGATGTGATGTTAGACAATCAAAATAATCCCGCTAGGATGCAGGCATAAAAACACTGACGTGATATATATCACTCAACGATACACTCAAATATCAAAAATGATCAGAGATTACTGCAATATTCTTGCTGTATTCAACGGAGTTGATACACATACACTACGAAATATTCACCAGACCTGGTGCGGTGGTGATATGGATTATTATCTGTTTAGAAATTTCTTTAGTCATGCTCAGTCAATCCCACATGGATTTGTAACGATAAATTTGCATGATCCTAGATCAAGATATCGTGTCGGACTTGATAAAATATTCGGTTGAAATCTAAATCGTTCAACGAGGATTGTTAACCCCAAAGCAGCAGAGGGGGTGCGACAAAGACTTTGGCGTAAATTTTTTTATGATTTCGAGGAAGCCTCGAATTGCCGAATTGACGCTTATAAAAGTTGGTCTGTTCGCCTCCTCTGCTGCTTCCTGAGTATAACAAAACGTAAATAAATAGGTCATTTAAACGTGCAGTACATTGTTTCTTTTGTATTAACACTAAGCAAAAATATATTTAGTATAACCAAAGCAAAGGACTGAAATTCTGTGACAAGTGAAAATGCAGTTGCAACAATTGAGTTTTTTTTAGATCCTTTGTCTGGTTGAGTGGTTAAAAATATAATTAACAAATACAAATGAAAATGCAATTGGGTTAATTGAGTTTTTTGAGATCATTTGTCTGGTTGAGTGGTTAAAAATATGATTAACAAAGGCAAGTGAAAATGCAGTTGGGATAATTGAGTTTTTTGAGATCATTTGTCTGGTTAAATGGTTAAAAATATGATTAACAAAGACAAGTGAAAATGCAGTTGGGATAATTGAGTTTTTTGAGATCATTTGTCTGGTTGAATGGTTAAAAATATGATTAACAAAGACAAGTGAAAATACAATGGGGATTATTGAGTTTTCTAAGATCATTTGTTTGGTTGAGTGGTTAAAAATATGATTAACAAAGGCAAGTAAAAATGCATTTGGGATAATTGAGTTTTTTTGAGATCATTTGTCTGGTTGAATGGTTAAAAATATGATTAACAAAGACAAGTGAAAATACAATGGGGATAATTGAGTTTTCTAAGATCATTTGTCTGGTTGAGTGGTTAAAAATATGACTAAGAAAGACATTTTTAATATATTGCGTGAATCTGTAAGTTGTTCCCGTAACCGGTCACATGGTTAAAAATATGATTTATTTGATGATGCTTGTGGATTGCAGTCCATCATAAGGTCAGAGGTCGCTCAAGGTCAAAATAGAATGCCTATCATATGCGTATGACATGTTAAGTTCTAAAACAAGGGACAACATCTTGGCAACTGACCTGATACATTAAAAGCATTTAAAGCCTATCTTATCTCTTACAAAATGCGAATATACCATTCTTATTATGACCTAAGCTGTTTTCTTAAAATAATTGAAATCTAGAAATTCATTTTCAATATTACGATTCCAAATAATAATAATAATAATAATAATAATAATAATAATAATAGCAAATGCTACATCCTTATCGTATTCGCTAATGCAAAGGTTTGCATACAGATATCGTTATTTGATTATCACAAACTTTAAGCGTGATGTGATGATCACAAGCTCGAAACGTGATTTGATAACTGCAAACCGTAATGTAATCTAGCCAAATATTTACCTTGTGGTATGCAGTAACTGTATTAGTTGTATGTTCCCATATATGTTTAATGTTGTTGTTGTAGTAGCGTTTAACGCCATTTTGCAGCACACGATAGGCGTTCATGCTCAATTTTGTAATCTGTAAGATCAGCAAACATATTGCAGTCCAGTTTCTGATATTTGTAAGGCCTTATAACTGATATTTGTAAGGCCTTATAACTGATATTTGTAAGACCTTATAACTGATATGTGTAAGGCCTTATAACTGATATTTTTAAGGCCTTTTAACTGATATTTGTAAGGCCTTTTAACTGAGAAATATTTTGTGGCCATGCATGTAATGTGTGATTCTGATGACAATGTCGACGATGATAAGTGTTATTATTAATGTTGTTGTAAAATGCCCAAATAGGTGTTATGTATGTTTACAAACTTAATATGCCCAAATCTCTTGTTTCCATATTCATCTTTCTCATAACCCTTTCCCCCATGCAATTGTGTGTATGTGTGGTAATGGTGTGGGTGGTTGGGGGATATGGGCAGTATAGTGTCATTGTGTATGTCCGGGAATGCTGTTAGCTGATAGGGAAGAGGGGCGGTACAGTATCATTGTGTATGTGTGGGAATGCTATGGGCGGATGGGGAGAGGGGCGGTATAGTGTCATTGTGTATATGTGGGAATGCTGTGAGCTGATAGGGGAGAGGGGGAGTAAAGAGTCATTGTGTATGTATGGTAATGCTGTGGGCGCATGAGAGGGACCGTATAGTGCCATTGTGTATGTATGGTAATGCAGTGGTCGGATGGGGAGAGAGGCGCTATAGTGTCATTGTGTATGTGCGGTAATGCTGTGGGCGGATGGGATGAGTGGAGTATTGTGTCATTGTGTATATGTGGGAATGCTGATAGGGGAGAGGGGCGGTAAAGTGTCATTGTGTATGTATGGTAATGATGTGGGTGGATGGGGAGAGAGGTGCTATAGTGTCATTGTGTATGTGTGGTAATGGTTCATTTGGTTGGGGGAGAGGGGCGGTGTAGTGTCATTGTGTATGTGTGGGAATGCTATGGGCGGATGGGGAGAGGGGTGGTATAGTGTCTTTGTGTATGTGTGGGAATGCTATTGGCGGATGGGGAGAGGGGTGGTATAGAGTCATTGTGTATATGTGGGAATGATGTTAGCTGATAAGGGAGAGGGGCGGTAAAGTGTCATTGTGTACGTATGGTAATGCTGTGGGCGGATGAGGAGAGGGGCGCTATAGTGTCATTGTGTATGTGTGGTAATGGTTCGGGCGGTTGGAGAGGGGCGGTATAGTGTCATTGTGTATGTGTGGGAATGCTATGGGCCGATGGGGAGAGTGGCGGTAAAGTGTCATTGTGTATGTGCAGGATTGGGGTGGGAGGATGAGGAGAGTGGCGGTAAAGTGTCATTGTGTATGTGCAGGAATGGGGTGGGAGGATGAGGATAGTGGCGGTAAAGTGTCATTGTGTATGTGCAGGAATGGGGTGGGAGGATGAGGAGAGGGGCGGTAAAGTGTCATTGTGTATGTGCAGGAATGGGGTGGGAGGATGAGGAGAGGGGTGGTAAAGTGTCATTGTGTATGTGCAGGAATGGGGTGGGAGGATAAGGAGAGGGGCGGTATAGTGTCATTGTGTATGTGCAGGAATGGGGTGGGAGGATGAGGAGAGGGGCGGTATAGTGTTTATCTAATCTAAATATAAACGTATAGCTAATATACTATGCTTGATATCAAATTAATATAAATACGTATTCACTGACTGTGTATGAAAGGATAAGAGCATGCATGCAGTTGATGTTGAGCCAAAAGTCTATTTCCACACAAATGAGCTAGTTACTTTGTCACATTCTGCTGCGGTCACCACATTATAGTTGTAGATACACTTACTGGGCATCAAAAGACAAATGCAGTTGTCATTGATCCTTAATGCTGGTTCATTACCTGGAGATTGTAAATTTGTCTCCAGTCGTTATTCTCTGACCCGATATATTAAGAACCGGTGCCATAGCTTCAGACTTATTTACCTCCATATAAAAATAACACTCATATAAAAATAATACTCTTATAAAAGTAATACTCTTATAAAAATAATACTCATATAAAATAATACTCTTATAAAAGTAATACTCTTATAAAAATAATACTCATATAAAAGGAATACTCTTTTAAAAATAATACTCTTATAAAAATAATACTCTTATAAAAAATAATACTCTTATAAAAGTAATACTCATAAAAATAATACTCTTATAAAAATAATACTCTTATAAAAAATAATACTCTTATAAAAGTAATACTCATATAAAAATAATACTCTTATAAAAATAATACTCTTATAAAAAATAATACTCTTATAAAAGTAATACTCATATAAAAATAATAATCTTATAAAAATAATACTCTTATAAAAAATAATACTCTTATAAAAGTAATACTCTTATAAAAATAATATACTCATATAAAAGTAATACTCTTACAAAAATAATATTCATATGAAAATAATACTCTTATAAAAGTAATACTCTTATAAAAATAATACTCTTATAAAAGTAATACTCTTATAAAAATAATACTCATATCAAAATAATACTCTGATAAAATTAATACTATAATGCTATTCATGGCATAAATAATGACCGATATCAGTATAAACATTCTTATTGATAAATATTTTACAATCAAAATATATCCAACATTTCTCACCAACTCTTTCTTGGTATGGTAGATGCGAAACTCTCAGGTACTCATGTACTAAAATTGCTTACCGATTATATTAAATAAGTTAAAAGCAAACAGGTATGATCTAAAAATGTTACGACAGCTGTTTCTTTTGTTGCAAATTAATAACCAGATACATCGTGTTCTTCTCAGAATCTTACGTCGTTGCATTTTTTTTTTAATTTGTTGATTTTGTGTTACATTAAGTGTATGAATATAACTACTTGTTTTGGTATACACTGATATAAAATCCATTCATTTTAAATGAAAAAGAAAAAAAGTACTTCAATTTTACTTCTTGAAAATACATCCACACTGTAAATATGTTAATGAACGTTCTCACTTTGCAGAGCTTACAAAACATTTTCAATGTTTTCTTGCATAGCTGACATCTGCATTATAGTGTTCGGTTTTCAAATGCATATTATCAACGACCTTACTCGTCGACCATGTGATAAATCAAAGCCAATTCACTTTAGCGCAAAATATGGGTCAAGATGCACACAGGAGTTTAGTCAGCAAAATATATCATTGAATTGCTAAAGCATTTATTTTCTGAAAAGTACCTTCGAGTTCCAGAAAACATACTTTCAAAATATTTTCTGCAAAAGTGAAGATCAACCAAGTGCAAACTTTTATGCAGACGACACAGACATACTGAATACTAAAATTTTGTGTTTGTAGAAAACAAATCACTTCCTGTTTGGACCCCTATGTGTGTCACTCAGACTTAAAACTGACCCGAGTGACAATGCCATTTGTATAGAGATGTACTGTAATTTTCCTAGTAAAAGGGGTATTTAATTGGATTTAGTTGCGTTATCTAGGGATTGACCTCCCTCGATATTATGAGCAGGTTTGAATGAATAGATAGAACAACAGAGAATTGGGCACGATTAATGGGAAGAAATAATGCAATACGAGCACTTTATACAAGAAAAATAACAAATTTAGTCCCAAAAAATTAAAAGTGATAATTTCAATTCAACTTAAGTTAGATCAACAGGAGTTGATAGCAGTGTCTAAATTGGGTTTATTTCATCATCATAATGAGCGGTGGAAAGAGTGCAATGTCCATTACTGATAGCATCACCATCCTCTCGACAGTGTTCCAACATTTCCTATTTCCTCGAGTCTTCCTATTCCGATCGCCTCATCCTTCTTGGACCTTTACTCTGAACTCACCACTTCACCTTTTTCAGAACTTCCTCGTCACTTCTTTTTTACCGGACTTGACTCTTCACTTTCAGATTTTGGACTACCGTCGACGGCCTCTCTCTCTCTCTCTGTCTCTCTCTGTCTCTGTCTCTGTCTCTCTCTCTCTCTCTCTCTCTCTCTCTCTCTCTGAACTCGTTTTCTAAAAGGACAAAATTATCACTAAATCTTTATATGGACTCACTATCACAATTCGTAATTCAAGTCCAGTACGAATGTAGTTCTAGTCTATTTTTATAACATTTGTCCTCTCATTTTGCTGGTGATAGAAGAGTTATAATGATGCATTGTTTGGTAGAGATTTAAAGGTAATTGTTTCTTCTTGAGAATATGAGCTCAGAGAGTGGTCGTCTGTTGGTATTTTGGCGACAGTGCAGATTGAGTAATAAGGCCTTAGTGATGATCCGGAAATACAATATGTGTTCTCTTTACATGCTGTTCTGTGTACAGTGCAGCCTCTCAAAATAATGCCGGTGAACCCTTGACGAGAACTTCACCGTGAAGTCATCTTTGGAGGTATGTTAGATTAACATATAATTTGTATTGATTGTCACACAGTTGAAAGGTCAGTACTGAGAAATATATTTAGAAAACATATAGTAAAATTAATTGTGATGTATGTACATATGTACCACTGTGTAGACGTACATAAAATTACTTCACTGACGTTATTCAGAACACTGTAACAGAATTGTTACCGAGAGGAGGGTGGATTAAATGAACAATACAAACACAATTTGTGAAAGAAAATATAAATTTATGTAATAAATTATAAATGAAAAAAATACAGATGTAACAACACAATAATTCATGCACTCAATCCACAATTAAACTCACAACCATTCACAATACATGAACAAATTAAATAACAATACAAAAGGAATCACAAATGTAAAGGGATCTCTTGGATTATACACAGATCCAAGAATCCTTTACGAAAGTTAAATAAATGCAAGCATGATTTACGAAAAAAATAAACACAAACGACAAACTATCTATCGCACGATGGATTGCGATAACTAGCACGATCATATACTTGTATTCAATCAAGTTGCTAGCTTTTATTGATATCTATGTGATCACTTGAAATATTATTGCGATCTGACATAAGCATGCAAATACAACAATGTATTAAATTATATTACAATTTCAATACACCTATGTGTCTCCCCTGTATAACCGCACGATTCAGCAACAGTTGAATCGTCTCCCAGTTTCCCCGAGAACCGAGGGTTGACCAATACTATTATCGGACGTTTCCCTACACGGATCCACCACAGTTATACGTTCAGACAGCATACAACATCTACCAGAACCAACGGTTCCTCACTCCCCTAGATGTCGACCCGGACGTTTTACAACTCTAAGACAGCTCCGACACTCGGACTTCTAGCTTTCCGGATATTTACATGTTACACAGATGTTGACGAACAGACAGTTCGACACACAGACAGATACTTCAATTCCGTTTGCACAAATTAACGGCACAAGCACATTCAGATATTTATACAGAGATGTTCCAGAACAAACAATAGATGTCCCACAACAAATCAGACGATATCAAAGACGTTTATCAAAAGATGGTATCAGATGTGTTAACAGCTACGGTATCAACGATGTTATTAGCAGCTACGGTATCAACGATGTTATTAGCAGCTACGGTATCAGATACATTGTAACAACTACGTTAGCAGCTACGGTATCAGAGACGGTATCAACGATGTTATTAGATGCGCTATCAGTGATGTACTTCTACGGTATCAACGACGGAATCAACGACGGAATCAACGACGGAATCAAACGGTGACAGCTATTGTCAGATGTTATCAGATCTACGGAATCAACGATGTTATTAGATCTCCGGAATCAGCCCTTTGGCTGGAGATTTGCAAGACGAGGTTATCTATCCTTCGATTAGATATTTTAGTTCCCGTCAATAATAATGAGAAATCCTTCGCCTTATATACTCTCAATAGGTGAACATAAATCACATCGAGCTTGCCATGCACCACGTAAAACGAGTATTTCGGATTTCATGTAAATTAGAAATTGGCACATGCAAATCGTTACACGCCACTTAATCACCCCAGGTAATGCGTGTACGACGAAATCAAGAAAATGGTGAGTTTCGTTTGCAATTCAAGTACAACAAAAATCAGTTCAAATTTTCGCCTAATTCTGTGACAACACACTAGCTATCAAGACACTGCGTAAACTCTAACTTACTACGGTAGTACCTTGTTCTCTTTACATCAACAGATCATACATTACCACGTAAGCTTTCTATCGAAAATTACCGTATGCTACTACATGTTCGATAATTATTGCATACAATTCCTAATTCCTTACTAACTTAGAATATTAGAATATTACGTTAAAGTAAAATTGCAAACCTTAATGATGTTATCTTTAGAAAGTGTTCATCCTAGCACAAAAGCCTGGTCCCTTTGTTGTTTAATGAGGAAAGCAATAAGTTTTTATCTAGGCTTCGTCGGAGTCAAACTTCTCAGGAATTTTGGACTAAGGGATTTCGACCAAGGTTGTCACTGTAAAATTCACATTACGTCCAAGATGTATGCCAATCATAAGCGGTGGTTTCTAAATATTTTCTTAAGACATTCATTTCTATCGTCAGTCAGAATCTCTGAATTAGGTTATATAACTTTTCCCTTTGAAGAATGACTATTTGATATGGATTGGAAGTTCAGCTGTCTTTCTCAAAACTCTGCTAAGATTCCTGTCAATTTCATTGTGTTGGAAAGGTTTGTATCTTTAAAGATTTAACACTGACATGACAAAAGACGAAGAAGACTTCTCTTATTTAAATGTGATAAAATCGTCATGCTCAATGGTAAGGTTCATTGCTTATTAATACTTGTACACTTCATAATAGACACTTGTCGTTTCATGCCGCACACACACACACACACACACACACACACACACACACACATATATATATACGCCATTTAGATGCATGTCAAATTCCATGTTGAACACACGCATGGGCAACATGGATTTGAATTCGTGTGATAAGTTCTAAAACAAAATAAACATAAATAAACATAGACCGGGAATTGTTTTTATTTGTGGTTTTATGAAAGCCTGAGATTGATTTCAAAAGGACGTGATGTACCATAAAGTGTTATAATAATTTCATATTTCACTCACTCAAGTTCAAGGTTTTACATGTACCATGGTGACTTCTTTATACTATGATTTACTATTTTTATAAAATGCAATTGGCCCACTATTATTTTTTAAAATCTAAATGTACTTTCAGGGTCACGAAATATTTCAAACCTACTTTGAGTACGTTTTCCTGGAAGAAAACAAGGTAACTTGGGTAATATTGATAAGATAACGTAAGCAAAGTATTTACTAAAAGTCGTGAGATTTTCAACACAGCATCTACTATGTTCTCGTGTATCAATCAATAATGCTAGCTTCTATTTGATGTTCAGAGTTTGAAAAGTGAGAAGAGCTAGCTTTATGGACATTTGAGCATAACAAGCAAGTTAAAGCTTTCAATCTTTTTCATCTCGTTTTGATGCAACTAAATTCATCAAATTCCCAATTATCTCTGCCCTTTGTTATGTATATTTAATTTCAGTTTTTTGTTATGTATATTTAATTTGTGTTGTTTTTTATGTACATTTAATTTGTGTTGTTATGTACATTTAATTTGTGTTATTTCTTATGTACATTTAATTTGTGTTGTTATGTACACTTAATTTGTGTTGTTTCTTATGTACATTTAATTTGTGTTGCTTGTTGTGTATATTTAATTTGTGTTCTTTGTTATGTATATTTAATTTGTATTGTTTGTTATGTATATTTAATTTGTGTAGTTTGTTATGTATATTAAATTTGTGCTGTTTGTTATGTACATTTAATTTGTGTTGGTTGTTATGTATATTTAATTTGTGTTGGTTGTTATGTATATTTAATTCGTATTGTTTGTTATGTACATTTAATTTAAGTTGTTTGTTATCTATATTTAATTTGTGTTGGTTGTTATGTATATTTAATTTGTGTTGGTTGCTATGTATATTTAATTCGTATTGTTTGTTATGTACATTTAATTTAAGTTGTTTGTTATGTATATTTAATTTGTGTAGTTTATGTATATTAAATTTGTGCTGTTTGTTATGTACATTTAATTTGTGTTGGTTGTTATGTATATTTAATTTGTGTTGGTTGTTATGTATATTTAATTTTTATTGTTTGTTATGTACATTTAATTTGAGTTGTTTGTTATCTATATTTAATTTGTGTTGGTTGTTATGTATATTTAATTTGTGTTGGTTGTTATGTATATTTAATTTGTATTGTTTGTTATGTACATTTCATTTGTGTTGTTTGTTATGTACTTTTAATTTCTGTTGTTTGTTATGTACATTTAATTTGTATTGTTTGTTATGTACATTTAATCTGAGTTGTTTGTTATGTATATTTAATTTGTTTTGTTTTTTATGTACATTTCATTTATGTTGTTTGTTATGTAAATTTATTTTGTTTTGTTTGTTGGCTTTTTTCAATGAATATGTGTTATTTATATGTCTGTTTTTGTTCTTTGCCTTTGTCCAAAATCAAGTTAATTGTGTACGTGACTAGTGACATTTATTCTGACACAACTAATAGTTCTCCATGATTATAGAATTAACATTCAAATAATTATTCATGGTAAACATGTTTTCCTTAATCGGAGTCTTTGACGTAAAGTTCTTCACTTGGAAATTCCTAAACGCTTGAGCAACCTTGAAAGTTCTTGAGTGGCGATGATCATTACTATCTTGTGGCTTAGTCTTTTTTGATATAACATTATTATTTAAAATATTATTCACTCGTGTCTTAGCACCTAAAGCAGCATTTTCTTATTGCTGTGTTCTGGCTATAAGTTTGTGGATTAATTTATTCAAAATATTATTCACTGGAATTACAAGACTGGCATTCACTTCCGAGCTCGTGTGGATAAGATAGGTACGAGTATTGTTTGAATTTAGACGTTTAGCATTTGTGTTGTCGGACAAAACACTAAATATCGAGTCCGGGCGGGGGTGGGAGGAGGGGGGGGGGGGCGTAAATGTCGTGGACGGACTTGTGGAAAACAGGTAGTGGAGTTCTGACATTGCACCAAAATATGTCATACTTCCACGTGAATGTGAAACTGTGCCAAGTCAGATTACAAAACTACGATCAGCCACCTATATTAACTGTGGGACAACACTGCAATTAGCGGGATTCCATTTAAAAGATGGACCAAGTCGTCCAGCTCAAAGGCAGCTACAGGTGAATTCCTTTCAATAGAGCACGAGAAGCACGGCGTGGTGTTAAAATAAAACTATCAGTCGCACAGGACTCCGATATGGTCCAAACCAGCGTAATATTCTCACTTCTCGCTGAAATAACCGGGTTTTTCGCCGCTGTTACACCTTCTGTTGCAAAGGCCACTGTGCTTGGTGCCGTTGAAATGCCACAGGTGGAGAGTAGCTCATAGCCGCTGTCAGGCTGCCGACCATAGACACAAAATAAGCCCGGTACTGATATGTTGAATCTTGAATTACTGTACTTAATAAGGTGCGAAGAAAAACTATTTCAGGGGTGTTTTATGAACGATCTGTTTATTACCAGAATCGCCACTGCCATGTAAGACGGGAATATTCAATTCAGATTCCAGTGATATTGCTGGAACTCAGTGGGTCATATACGCAACTGATCCACGCGAAGAATTTATTTTGATTCAAATTTTCTGGTGTTTATCGAGTTTTATTACATGGTGAGAGAAAAGTATTCGTTAGTTTCCAAATCCCCCCACCCCCACATTAAACAAATTAATACTGCAACAGTAATTTCTTCCGACTCGATAACATATAGCTATTGGTCAGCACGTTTCGTCATCCATGCAGCTTAACAGGATTGGAAATATATATATATATATATATATATATATATATATATATATATATATATATCCAAAATCAAGTTTATGTTCTACTTGACACGAATTATTGATTCCTTTTTTAATACATAGTTGAACATTCTCTCTATCTATGGGTTTAATATCAGGATCATTCTCAATAGCAGTACACATGTTTATTCAGGTCTGGGTCTAGGTTCATGGAATTCACATTTAATTTGCGTACCTGGCATAGTCCAGGTTATATATATTTATTTTAGTAACAGACGTTCTAATTATAACTAAGATTTTATTTTGTAAACATTGAGATGTTTAAGCTTATTTTTCGTTAGGTAATATTTTATTTGAAAATGCTAATTGTGTCCTGAGGTCAAGAAGAGGACAATAACTTTTTGTCACTGGAAAGATTATTAATTCCTACTTTATCATCAGAACAGAATGAAGTTATTGTTTTGCACAATATTTGATTTTAAATTATTCAAATGATTTATAGGGAAAGAAAGGATTTCCTCTTAAATAAAAAGACTGTTGGACCATTAACATTTTATGAGCCATCATAGGCCCATCAACTATTTCAGCACTGGAATTAATTGGGACTTCCATTATCATTTATTCAGAAAATGTATAATAACGACCGGCGGCTTTAATTCCATGATTATTTTGGGATTTAATTCACAATACTCTAAGTCTGATTTCGTTTTCTCTTTGTATTGTAGTAAGATAAATTATTTATTGCTTATTTTAAGAACATAGACTCGTAACATAATCGGTGCTATCGGTTTTGTAATTAAGAGTGTCACGTGCCTCTTGCGGTACTGTTTATAACACTGGAGAAGGTGGATAATTAGAATCTAAATAGCTCCGAGCCACCGGTCAACAATTCCGACAGTCTTGGTGTGATGTCTAAAAAAACTCAAGGGGGAAGGTATCACAATTTAATAGAATATATTAAACATATTCAACAATTACATCGACAAATTTCTCAGTATGGAGTTTCTTTCGAACAAACGCAAACAATGATATATTTACAGTTACCAATGAATTATCATCTTATGAAATAAAAGTCTTAAATAAAAGTGTTTATCTTCGATGTTGATTCTACTACTCATCTCTCCGCCTATTATTTAACTTTTGAGGTTTTAGATAAATAATGTCCAATATATTAAGCATGCATTTACAAGTTATCATCAACAGACATCACTGATCAAAATTCCGTCTGACGAACACAGTAGAACGTTAAACATCTTGTGTACAACAATATACTTCAAAAAAGCAACTATTTACAATTTTGTTATTACTTTTTAGTTCATTTGCTTCCACTGCACCATAAACAGAAGCCAGATAATGAATAATAGTGTATACTAAATACATTAGCATCTAGTGCAGCGAATTTCCGTTTACATGAATAAGTTCACGGGTAGATTTGAAATTGATTTGTATTTTTTAGTGAAATATAACACATTTGCTATTATTAAACGAACTTAATCTACTGCAGTATAATTTATGCAACTTTGTAACTTCACATTTTTAAGAATTTTACAAATCATTTTTAAACACAATATCACCACTCCCGTGGCCTGGTGGTTAGAGCGTCCGCCGCGGACTGGTCGGCCTGGTGTAAGGATAATGTGACTCGGTGGGACATCATGCTACATGTCTGCGGCATGATGCCCCAGTGTTAGACATCCCTATAAACGGCCTCACTGCAGGCATCGTAGCGATATGACTGAAAAGTTGTTAAAGCAACGTCAAAAGATCCCAATCACACACATAAACACAATATCCCCTAAAGTGAGCCATATTTCTTTGCCAAATATGGCATGTTTGACGTAGGTTAAAAGGTAGTCATGTGACGTGATTTGGTAGGCGGTGAGATCAACGATCTTTCTTAAGGTCAAATCCGTTGCATAATTATGATACAACATACAGCAAGTTTCGTTTTCCAGTATTGTTCTAAAGTCGTAATCTAACAAAATACGTAATGACATTATTCCAATTGACCTTGCTACAAATTAACTATAAGAAAACATATGTATACATGAATAATGAATCATCAGCAGATTGTCCGCACCAAGTGACATGGGGATATTGAAACTAACATAACGATCGACTACCTAGTAAAGACTAGTTGAACTACTTTTCGTTACCTTTACATATTACACGGTTTTTGGGATGTACTGGACAAAACATTATCTCGGTTTGTCAAAAGGAATATTCAATTCGGGAGTATCATGGTGGCCGCCATTTTTTAAACTTCTTATAAAGAACAATGTTAGTTTATTTAGTTCATTCTTGAATGTGTATCTGTTGGAAAAACAACTAGACCCTACTGGACGAAACATTTCTTCTTCTCGCTCTCTTTTCGCAATATTCTTTTTCAGTGTCCTTCTTGTGTGTCCTGATTGTTAGATGGACTGGTATTTATGGTAAGATACGTTACATACGTTCCATTGTTTGTATTGTTTGGAATGTATAATAATAATGTTATCTTGAAATAGGAAAGTAAGATAGTAAAACGATCACGTTGGTCATTTTTAAAACAGAAATTGCATGTCTATATGACAGCACGTCACGCATAAAAGACTCAGCTCTACATTACATTGCCGTACCTAATAATGTAGAATATAATACAATCATACCCGCATAATTATTTATACTGCACCTACAAATTAAAGAAATAAGACACTGCAAAATGAAAAAAGTATTAACTTTTCCAAACTCTGTTTTACTTTGAGTAGTGTCTGGAAAAGAAACCATGGAGAGCTTACCATTAGTGGGTAATTGGTCACGTGTTTCATACATTGCTTAAATCAGTTCGTTAAAATTAGGTTATCGAAAGTAGAAATTGTTTTTTTTTAAGTTATCGTTTTGACCACATTGCTGAATGTTAAATTGGTAATTTGTGAATTGGAGCCATTGGTTGCCCCACATTGAACCACGCTGTTCACCGTTTGTTGAATAGCTGCGAGTAAATTGCTGTGTAAAAACATGCTCTATGGGTTCTATTGTTCGATGAGTCACATCATTTCATGACCACTTAAATACGAACAATCCAAAGTGCATGGCCTAATCAGATAAAGTGTTGGGATGGGTTTCCCAAATTTCAGAACGGTCCCGACTTTCCTAGCAGGGGCACCAAAGCAAAAGTCACCTTGTCTGTTTACTCACTGTGCATAACATCCAATATAAGATAGTCCCATTTCAAGTAACCGGTTGAGATGGTCTGGAAAACCCTGACCGCTCAACTCCCCCCCTGCCCCCCTTCCGCATTCAACTTCCGGGCCTAAAGTGCGCATGTAATTTTAATTGTATGTACAATACACTTTACCTTTAGTTACACACTAAATCATCGCTACTGATCCTGAATTTTTTAAAATAAATATATTGATGTTTTGCACAATTACCAGTTTTCATTCATGATTCTTTTATACGGGGATATTTTCTCAAATATAAGCACTTATACATATACTTTATTTATTTCCATCTATTTACATTGTCAAACGTAATGTCATTAATTTTATTAGCTTCGTTTATAGTAATGAATTTAGCCAACCAGTGACACACCTGCATAACTTTGCTCCAAATTTAAATGAATCGTCCGCAATATTAACAACACTTTTTAAGGGCTGTATATAAACATATAAAGACAACACATACAAGAATCGTTGGTTTCAGAGTGATTGAGAACTATAACTTCCGTCTAACGTGAGGACAAAGAATAAAAGAGCCCCAACAAATCTGGCTGATGCAAGATTTCACACAAATGCCATGCAGACAGTTTCAGTTTCGTCTTAAATCACCTGCAGCCTTGAAAACGCTGATTGGTCGCAACACCTGTCAGTTATTTGATTCGTGCTACCAGTATATAAATATTGAAAGTTGCTGATTTCATAACAGAATATTGCAGCAGCATATTGTATCTGGCTAAACATTCAGAGAGGATTTGGTAAGTACACAAATACAGATAACATACAACATTTTGTAATCCATGCCGTTAATATAGATATCAAATAACAGCTACATACTTATAGGCAACCCTAGATCGTCTTGACGATGTCTATCTCTCTGTTAATATTCAGTGCTGCTTGTCTAAACTTTTATCAACTCGATTAAGAGAAAATTTGAGAGAAGATTTAAAGTTACCATCGAACTCTGCGGATTGTTAAAAATAAGATAGATTTAGCCGACTCATAATTGCTTTAATTTTGTTCTATAAGTTTTATTACTTGTATACATGGTATCCCGAGTGGCCGAGTGCTCTAAAGCGCTCACCGTTATGGATCACTGACATTTCATGATGGTATGTGAGAAAGCTTGCCAGTAGCGTCTGGTAGGTCGGTGGTTTGTATGGGGTTTTTCCTGTTTTTTCCTCCACCATTTATACTGGAGGTCATGTATATGTGCTGAAAAATAGCGTTAAACACTATAACAACAACAACTTCAATACTTTTCATTTATTTCATAACTTTCCTTAAAGGAGACTGTACTTTCGTAAGCGGATGTTACACTACAGCTAAGAAAATGTTCGGGAAACCTTTTATCCAATAATATGTCTCCAATCATTTTCTCCGGTCTGTGATACTAAACCAAACGTCTTGCATTTTCATTTCAGGATATCAGGAAACAGAAAACAAGCACTAATTTATAATCAATTTCGCTGTCTACATACATCAGTGAGATGTCAGGTGAGAAACTAACTCTGTGTGTGGGTGATACTCTATGAGACCTAACTAGTGAATATTTTGTATTATTACATATTTATAAGTTATATACAGATATGACAGATCTCTCACTATTGCAGTGACTTTGTACCATCACACTATATGTGTGTGTGTGTGCGTGTTATAATTAATGAGGTAGAACATATAAAGCTAGTGAACAGTTTTTATTATTACAAAGTTATATAATACAGATATGACAGCTCTCTATTGCAGTGAATCGGTACCATCACACTACGTGTGTGTGTGTGTGTGTGTGTGTGTGTGTGTGTGTGTGTCTGGGGGGTATAATCAATGAGACAGAACAAATATGTAACTAGTGAATAGTTTGTATTATTACAACGTTATATAATATAAAGATATGACAGATCTCTCTCTATTGCAGTGACTTTGTACCATCACACTACATGGCGAGGGTTCAGAGGAATAATGAATGAGGGGAGAATCAGAGAATCTACAGATGTAACTACGGATGCAATATACGGACGTGGCGTTTATTTGACATCACTTGGTCCTGAAACGGCACCAGAAGATGTGATTTATAATAATTGGGATGATGCGGAACAAGCACTTTCACGTTATATTGAGAGAGTTAAAGTCATCATCAAAGTCAAAGTACAGAAGAAGAATGTAGAAGTGGCTGATTCTGACAGGGACGTTCACATTCACAAGGGTGAAATATCAACGAATGCCATCACAGACACGTACAGAAGAGATGAAACGGGAATAGCTCGTAGATTCATATTTAGGAGATAATATAAATAGTAACAAATCTGAGGACTGTTTTGTTGAACTTGATATAACGTTATGTTAGTAATGTATTTTAACTGGATACTTTGCAATTGAAGTTACCATCCTGCTGGTGTAGACGAAAACACAAGTTTTATTATATTATTATAATCTTCTTCCAATAAATGTACATTTTAAAAACTTTAATGTATGTCAAATCAAAACGGTTCTCTACTGAAATCATATATACACATGTTGTCCAGTAATAAAAGAAAACATTTTAAAGAGAATATTCTTGTTTTCTCTACGCTTGGTCTTCATTATGTCCTACTGTAAGGAATATTTCATTTATGTTTATCTTTTTTATTTGTTTTCTTCATTATTATCTCTCTCTCTCTCTATCTCTCTCTCACACACACAGACACACACAGACACACACACACACACACACACGTGTTATTAATTTTTGGCATACGGGGCCGTCCAGGTTACTATATTACTGTCTACAGGAAGAAAATGCAATCAAGTCCAAATTACTGTACTACTGTGGGAAACAAGAACACAAAAGAAAACGAACTTATTACCTTGCCCAAGACCTTTCTACTGCGCCATTTTAATTACTACTCCATAGAAACAAAACATCCCACCATGCCCTATACCCTGAAACTGGGACAATTTCGTTAGTACTACATTACAACAAAACATCCCACCATGCCCTATACTCTTAAAATGGGACACTTTCGTTAGTACTACATTACAACATACCACCAAAATGTCAAAGACATTGATACTGAACATCTTTCCTTACTACCTGACTGAAGGAGAAGTGTAATCCTGAGCGATATCTGACTAATGAAATAAAGAAATACGCGTATTATAGACCTCAGCTACATAATTGTTTTGAAAGTTTTCTTAAAAAGTCAGTACATATCAATCCATTTATCTGACTGTATTTAGACGCAAGGGATATTCCAAATACACTTATGCCCTGTCTTGTTTGACTACCATAACCAAATATTCACAACTTTACATTTTCAGCTATGAAATAGGTCGTAAATCGTTGTTCTCCAAACAAGCTGAGAAGAAAGACCAGGCTTAGAAAAAAAAGTGAAAGAGAGAACTACCTGATGGTTCTTGATATAGCTATTACTCATGATGGATTGACTTCATTAAACACAGAGTACGTGACGGCACAGTTTACTTCCAAAGATTGATTATTGAAAAGTGTTTGTTAGAAGCAAGAATAATTGAAAGCAGTCATATCGGGAAAAACACAAAAGAAAGCCTGTTGGACGCTAAGAGGTGATGGTCACAAAATGAAACTTGTTGTGAAAAGTTCTAGAATCGTTACAAATCATTACAAAAGTGCGCACCGCTCTGGTGGCCTAGTGGTTAAAGAGTCCGCCGCGGAAGCTGGATGTCGTGGGTTCGATCAATGGCCGAGTCATACCAAAGACTTACAAAAATGATACAAATAGATGCCTCGCTTGACGTTCAGCATTGAGAGGTTAGTGTTAGGAGTGGTCGGCCTGGTGTCAGGATAATGTGACGATGTTGGACATCATGCTACATGTATGCGGCATGATGCCCCAGTGCTAGATATCACTATAAACTGCCTCACTGCAGACATCCTAGCAATATGACTGAAAAAGTATTAAAGCTACGCTAAAAATCCTAATCAAACAAACAAACAGACAAACAAACAAACAAACAAAGGTGCGCAAACCTACGACCATCGAAGTACAAACATATATAATGTACTAATGAGTAAGCAGTAGTTATTACCTGACGTAGGTATTTAAGGACACAATCTCAAGATGGAAGTTCCGACTAGATGGAATATCACTCATGACATGTTTGAAAGACTGCTTGAGCAGACACCTGATATTGTGACTTTTATTTGTGACCCAAGTAAAGCAAGTCAATAGCTACAAAATTTAAAAACTGTACATACAAATGACGAACAATCATTGGTTGGAAACCAGTGGAAGTCCTCTCAAAGTTCCTGAATCAGACTAAGCGTTTTTGAGGAGACAAATAACCAACCGTCTATACAATTATCCCATTATTTCTTGAACTTGCCAAATATATAGATACACTGTTACGTGTATTTGATTTGGGTCATTTATTTTTTGTTTTAATTGTTTGTTTGTCAGATTCAAATTTGACATTTTAAGTTTAAGATTCATTCATTGGGAGATATTTTTTTTAGAAAGTGGGATGACATGTACTCTTAAGAATAAACACCAGATGTTGACCTCATTTCTGACCTGACTTCAGAGTTGTAAACAAGCTTTTAAAATGATTGGTTGATTCCATGGACATTATTGAGCCTTGTTGTAAACATCTTTCTATTTTTAGTTGGGTCATACGGTGTGTACGAGATTTTTGAACGTAAATTTTTTCTAAAAAATTCTAGAAGATCACGTGATCTCTTTCTTGTTTACGTAAAAACAGGTATATAAATTATGTTTTGGAGCGAACTATTTAGTAGACCTTGGGCTGTTAGAATATTAAGTTGTGTCGTTTTGAGTTTTTTTTAAATTACCTTGTATTGGAAATTATTTCAATTCGTTTGGATCAAGAGGATTTATTTTGTTAATTATCTGGAAAGTAATTGTGCTCATTGAATTATATTACCAAGAACTGACTTCATCACGTGACATCGTCTTCCATCTTGGATACTTCACTAAGATTCGAACTTGAAATTATTTGGACATTTTATTACCAGGACTTTTGTAATTTCTCTAATTTTGGAATTGATTCTTAAAACCGTAAGTTTACTTTTCTTTTCTGGAAAATATTTGTGCTCACTAAATTGTTTATTAAGTTTTTACAAGCTTGTTATTTGCGCTCTTTCTATGTTACTGTTTATTCGAGCCTAGGCACGTAACACTCATGTTACTGATCTACCTCCAATGCCAAACTTAAAGATGTACTGAGATAATAACTTGACCATAATTCACGTGACAAAGATCTAGCACTGTTAGCTGTTTATTGAATGGAGCTAGGAAGGATCTTGAGCTCCCTGCATTGCACAAAATTGACTGGCATGCGAGCCCAGATATTTACGTAGTTAGGACCGTTCAAACTCCTAGTGAAAATATTACATGCCAAGTTAGCTCACTGCATACTCGGGAAAGTTTAGCGCGTGTCCTTTCTGTTTTCTCTAGACTAATTTTAAGAGTATAATAACGCTTCAGACTGATTTCTCTAAACATTGTAAGAATCTATGAACGAGTTCTGATTGCGATTGTCAAGGCCTGGTCCTGATAGCTGACCATTGTAAGAATCTATGAACGAGTTCTGATTGCGATTGTCAAGGCCTGGTCCTGATAGCTGACCATTGTAAGAATTTATGAACGAGTTCTGAGTGCGATTGTCAAAGCCTGGTCCTGATAGCTGACCATTATGACTTTACATTCTGGTAAAAAATTGATTGGAGGGAAAATACACACACGAGTAATATGGAGCAGATTATTCTGTCAAGAGATTGGCATATACATACTAAAATTTCATGTCTAGAATATATTTCTATTCTATGTTTAAGGCTAACAACAAAGGGAATTTTGAAGATGGATGTTTGGCTAAATTATGCAAATGAAGTGTATGATGTAATAGACGATGAGTAAATAATAGTCATAACTTGTTCGTCGAGCTTTTAAAAAGATAAGATTGATGTTTCCCTATCAGATATAATTTGGCTGACATAATGTGCGTAGGATAAAGTGTGAAAGACCAATTTGCTACAACTTACAAAACAATCAGCTCTGGACGATGATATAACGAAAATGTTTCAAACTACTCCATTTATCCGAAAATCTCGAAGAACTCTTAAGAACTATTCATAAATAAAAGTAATAAATATATAAAAACATTCTAGAAAAAGTAAGATATGTGATTATCAGGGGCGTATACACATGCTTAAAGTGTCCGCTTGCATTCTTGTTTAGTATTTCGTTCCGTGTCAATGTGTGAATTGAATTGATTTTGAAAGGTGTGAATTGATTTGATTTTCAAATGTGTTACAGCCATTATAACACAAACATTTCACAAAGCTAGACAAGAAAGCACACCTGACTGGATACGGTGATTCTCATACCGTAGCACAAAACGATATTATCGTCTTGTCTCGTGTACGTCGGTGTTTTAATGTGCGTCGGCAGGAAGTTTTGCAAGGAGAGGTAATCCCTTTTCTGAGTATTGAGGCAGTTACGAATCTAATGGATCATTTTATACTGTACATTGTGTTTTCTTGCAACAGTTTGTCAGCTAGAAGGCATAACGGACATAACGCCAACTTTAATCATGGATCACCCAGGACAAGATTTATGTTATGATGGTCCGAAGGCTAATAGGAGGAATGGACTTTCGTATGTATGTCATATGGGAAAACCATGGAATGGAGACTTAAATCAGGGCATACAACATACGGGGCATAAGATTATAAACTTAGGGGCCGTCGATAAATGACGTCACGCACCTCTGGGGGAGGGGGTCACACATTTGTGACGAGGTGGAGGAAGATGTTTAAAAATGTGACGTCACATCAATATGAGCAACTTTAAATAAAAGTACCACTTCATTTTTTAAAGCATGTTAATTTAAAGAAGGAAATAATGCGTTTTCTCTGGAAGGGGAGCAGAGTTTTGTGACGACATGTTTGAGGGGTCTGACGTTTTGTTGGGAGGGTTGGGTGTCAAAAATCAACCCAAATCGCGTGACGGCATTTATGGATGACCCCTTATTAACGAATGGGTTAATACAGCGTGGGGGTCACTAAGCGTTTGTAGACATAAACACCATCATATTTATATTGATATCTGTAACATTTTACGAAATTATGATACTTTGTATGAATGAATAAATATTCATATTTTTTTCAATGTGGAAAACAATAATGAATATGTAAAAATGGGGTCGGGGTTTTGTTCAACGGACGTTCTTTTCATTTTACTTTAGTTTAAACAGAATCAGATTACATGCTTGGGATCAGCATAAAAATGTCATTCGTACGATGATCGTATTTCGGTGAGGTATATGTACCCCTGTCTGAATCCAGACTTTAAAACTACATATGAATTATATTTATTAGAAACCGAATATATATATATATATATATATATATATATATATATATATATATATATATATATATATATATATATATATATATATATATATATATATATATATGTATGTATGTATGTATGTATGTATGTATGTATGTATGTATGTATGTATGTATGTATGTATGTATGTGTGTGTGTGTTATAGCGCTAAATCATGTATATTCCTTCTCTCTCTCTCTCTCTCTCTCTCTCTCTCTCTCTCTCTCTCACACACACACACACACACATACACACACACACACATACATGTGGCTAGAAATGGCGTCAAGCGCAGTTTAAAACAATCACACCGTCACCAGGAAATGATTTGGATATTACTTTACAATATTAAAAACATGTACAAAAATTAAAAAACGTTTTGGTGATGATACCCAAGTATTCTTACACCATGAAATTATGCCGTATTATTTCAGTTATATATCTAACAGTTACAAGTGAAATACAGAGTAAATAAAAATCTCTCTGCTTATTGGTTAGCACTATTGTAACACAACAGCTGTAGGACAGAAACAGTCACCGTATGATATACGTGTTTATTAATGAAAACAATACGAGCGATTATCAGTGGATACAGGATTTACTTAAAAGCGAAGAAAATTCAGTTCATCTAGATTAACCTAATGCTCACAGTATTTGAAACTATTATAACCAGGCAAGAGTATGACACGCAATCGGTTAATACTTGCATTAAGTAACGTACTAATTGGTGAATGTCTGAATAAATTCAAGTTTAGCAATTATTCAGACAATACCCCTAGGTATTATGTAATTATCTCGTCATGGACGAGCTTACGAAATGACTGTAAAAATTAATTGTAAATTACGTTAACAATGTATAACACACACACACACACACACACACGCGCGCGCGCGTTTTCTATGCATGATATTAGCCAGCGTGTGTACTAGCAGCAGAGAGGGTGAACAGACCACGTTTTCGAGCAAACATAAGGCTTCCAGATAACGTTTTCGAGCAAAATAAGGCTTATAGACTACGTTTTCAGACAAAAAATAAGGCTTCCAACAAAATCTCATTTAACCAAAAAAAAAGTCTCCATTTTTGCAAAAACGGAGATTTTACGATTTTTTAATCAATTTTGCTCGCAACGATGTGGTCATCACCCTCTCTGCTGCTACAAGTTAACAAAAAATAAGAAATGATTTTAACCGAATATTTGATCAAGTCCTTAGGACTTTACAAACAAACTAATCGCTAACACCTCTTCTTGTAAATCAATCAGATTATTTGACTGGTCGGTGAGTTTGAAATTAATTCTGGTTAATGAATTGTTATGGCATCGCATGTAGACAGGATTAATTGGGTTTTCAATAATTAGGAATCCTGGAGGAGTTGTTGGTGCAAACGAATAAAGAATATATCCCTGCTGAGCTTGATTTGATTGCTCTAGATTAATCTGATAGCTTCCTTCGATAACATCACATACTAAATTGAGCGCAATCACCGATGAAATATTCACGTTGAACGGAGCGATATGCCTACCGCCACCATCTGGATCATTATTATATTTGAGGAGGACAGTTGAATCTGATTTTTGTAGCGCTTTGATATCGGTTTTAACAATTCTTGCTCATTCATCAGCGTTGTATTTCGGAAACTTGAAATTACGCAGATTGTCTTCTGTGATATTGTAATCGGTTAGGAATCGTTGTTTATTGTCGCTGTTGTCATTAATTATTGTTTGAATAATTAGTTCATAGATATATTCCATGTCCGATATAAGTTGATTTATTATTTCAACGTGTTTTTGCGATCTTGTTTTCCGTAGTTGTTCTAGTTGTGTGTCATATAATTGTTTAATCTCATTAAAATAACCACGGACGTCAGTTAGCGTAAATGAAATAGTAACAGATGAGTCGGTTGTTCTTTTAATGATAAAATCCCATTGCAATGTGTCTTTGTTGGTGAATATAAATCTATCGGCGATTTTTCCTTTTCTTATATCAGATAAATTATCTCGATAACTGGGATTGATTTCATGATATGATTCTACGTCCGTGGTTAAGTCGGTGGTGGATTTTTCCGGTGGTTTTTCAGGCCATCCTAGTACGGTTCTAATAGAACTCTGATAGATATCTACGACGTATCCTTCTGTGCTTATCTCAATTGCGGATGATAGCGTCGGCTCATGAACTGTTATAGCGATTTTCGATTCTGTTCCAGTAATCGATTTTATTCTACGCGCGAATTCATTATTAATTTGTTCGATTTGGTATGATCCGGTTGGTATGGAAACAACTTTCCAGTCTGGGGTTCCGTCGGGTTTATTCTTATTTGCAAACACTAAAGAATTATTGGGTTGTTGACCACCAAATGATTTTGATCTGATATTAGGCCAACTGTGATACACTCGTAGTTTTGCTAGCGCTATCTCCTTCACGGGGACTGGGCTAGGGAAATTCACACTAAACTCGGGTTCCGTTGATGTTATTGATATCATGCTTGTTTGTACTGGGTTCGTGTTCTCCACTATTTGTTGAAGTAATTCCATCGGTGTCGTCATTGTTATTATACTCATGTTGTATTTCTAATTTTGACACCGCGGAATCATAAATACTGACCATCACTGAGAACTCACAATTTGGTATGGTTGAGATTATTGAGATCATTTTGGTTTTTGGGTTCGTGTTTTCCAATTCCATCGGTGTTGTCATTGTTATTAAATTCATGTTGTCGCTCTAATTTCGATATCGCGGAATCAAAAATACTGACCATCGCTGAGAATTCACTATCTGATATAATCGTATTATCGAGTGACGAAGATGACATCAGGGATAACTGCGAATATGCGGTTGATGCTATATGAAATTGAATTAAGTAATTCTGCAGTTTACTCTGGCTGCATGATGATATCTTTTTTGCTATCCCGGTTGATATACCCCCGATTGTAGCCACCGCAGAAATGCAAATTGGAACTACGACCGGGGCAATCATTGTAACCGATGCAAGTATTATTCCGGCGCCAGCGAGAACGCTTGACACCGAGTACATAGTAATATCAATTGCGGTGATTCTTCGTCGGTATTTTTTTATTTTTATTTGATACTCCTCAGTGAGGGTTTTGAGTCTAGTCTGAAATTCTCTGACCTGATCATAGCGACATTGCGTTGATGAAATCATTTTTATTTTAAAAATACTAGTGTTTTCAATTGTGTTTTCAAGTTCGCGGAAAGTAATTTTAAATTCGCGGAAAACTCTTTCACGGTGTCGAATCGATATTACGACGATGATGGAATCATTGTTGTTATTTTAAACCAACTAGTGTTTTCAATTATCCCACCAACGAAGTTGTTTTAGGATCGGATGAGGGGACACCGGATACAAATTCTATTATCCAGGGTAGTGGCTCCCTAATCACAGACTCGTCGGAATTGCTTATAGTAATCGTAAGCGGGATTGGTATATAGGGTGGTGGTTTTGGTATTTTCTCTAGTATATACATCAATGTGTTAACACCTCTGATACCTGTGCTGCTGAATTCCAAATCAAATTTACGGTGATGTATTATTGTAAGTCGGTAGCAACCTGGTGCACCAGTATGTCTGTTGCCAACACGAAGATAATTATCATTTCCCCGGATCCAATCAAAAGTCCCACTATCAACCGTGTACACGATGTTATTGACGC
This sequence comes from Unio delphinus, assembly GCA_029339505.1. NCBI lineage: Eukaryota > Metazoa > Mollusca > Bivalvia > Unionida > Unionidae > Unio > Unio delphinus. The sequence continues at coordinate 4,168,900 of JAQISU010000014.1, forward strand.
TTACACTATGTGGAGTTTTTACCTTATTGATAGCCGCGATAATTTCAACGAGAGACATACCCGCGTTGTGTGGAATTCCAAAGAACTTATCAACAATGTCATTGACTGGTTTTTGTACCCGCTCAAAATTCCCCTTTAGTTTAAGAATATCGTCAATGACGTCGGAATAGGTTTTATCGATTTCAGTATATTTCATCAACGTTTTATTGCGGCGTTTAAAAAATGAAGTCAAAAAGAAGCCAAAATCTATATCTACTCGGAGTTTATAATCACTAGCGAGGTCAAAATATGTCGTAGTGGTATCGTAACCTTCAGGTCCTCTAAAGAAATTATTAACCATTTCACTGGCGGATTTTTGTTCGTCAATAGCTTTTTTAACTTCAGCGAGGGTTGGACCTGTCAACGATGTGGTTTCAGAAACAGGTGTTCTCCCCAAAAATCTATCCACGATGGTATTAAGTGTTGTTTGTCTCACCATAAACATATTAATATCTTTGAGAGTTATTGTAGATGTAGCCGGGATACCAAAGAAATTATTAGCGATGTAGGCATTGTGAGTGTGCTTGCCGATAAACTCACTGATTTCAGCGAGAATCATGCCTGCCACAAGCGGGGTTCCAAAAAACTTAACAATGACGTCGTTAGTGGGTTTTTGATCTTCTATTAGTTTAGAAATCTCGAGATAATTTGCCTTGATTTCATTTTCATTCATCATCCTTCCCGCGTCCTTGTTAAAAAAGAATAGCGATAGATAGTTTTTAATTTCAGCGAGAGTCATGCCAACCACAAGCGGGGTTCCAAAGAATTTATGTACGACATTTTTGCGAAAAGTACTATAACCTCGTATATAATCCTCCAGATCACGTTTGTGGGCGTCAATCGCGTCGGTGATTGTAGACACAAGTGCGCCTGGTTTAAGTTGTCCACTGTTGGAATATAGCGCAATAGAGTTTTCAGCGGCGTCGCGCTGCCGTATCAAAATGTCATTCAATGACACATCACTGCTTTTCAATTTACCCTGTTTGTCCTGAAATACAACTATTTCGTTCGGGTCAACACTTGCTAAATTTAACGTCTCAGCTATTTCATCTTTGATTAGATTTTTTACATCACCGGTTGCAGTGTCGTCGGGTTTGGGTTTCAAAGATCTCCCCCAAATATCAATCATGTTATTGTAAAACTCTTTCTCTCTCTAAAATCGTTTTTGACGACTTCTTTGAAAAATCTTCGATTTTCTCCAGCGATTACTAGTGTATTCATTCACGACAACATGTGGTGGTTTTAAGCTTGGGTTACTCAAGGAGTTAGAAATAGCGTTAAGGACATTTAATACTTCCCTGCCACATATTGGTGGGTCATTCATTTGTTGTGTTGGTAGCGTAGAATACCAAGTCTTCATTGGAAGGGTTTTTATATAACGCATAAACTCTTTTGGTGGGGCTAATCCATATGAATCAAAATAGACAATCCCACGTGGATCAATAGCGTATGCAACCCAGTGAGTTCCGGGTCCGGTGCTGTTATCTAAATTAATGATTCCGGTTTCAACGCTGTTTGGTTGATGTGGTAATTGATCTTTCATAAAGACACCTCTGAAGTTTTTAATCGCGAGTTTTTTAGCAGCATCGAGTAAATCAAAATTGGACATGGGAACCATAGGTTCCTGAGTCATAGACTCTCCAATTAATAAACCGGTCCTAGTCTTAGACCCTTTCCGCTGTACCACGAATACGGGGTTCCTGGTAGTCTTAGACCCTTTCCCTTTTTTTATATCCTTTCCCAGTTGCCTTCTTTAGTGCCATTCCTGCTGCAGTACCAACGGCTCCTAACGCTGCCGCTTTAGCCACCGCTGGGGCTGCTGCTGCAATCAATGCTGGTATCGCAGCTAACAACGGGAATATACCGCCTGTTTTAATCATATTTTTGATAGCAGCAGCAGAAAGAGTAATCTGAACACCCTTTTTTGCTACTAGTGCATCATTGAAATGTTTCACCTGACGAGTTGTCAGCGATAGTTTATTTGCACCACCAGTCATTTGGTTGGGTTTCAACGTGATTGTGGTTCCACATTTTTTAGCTGATTCCGATTGTAATTTTTTTAATTGACCGGGAGTTAACGCAACACTAATATTACTATATGACATTATACATAATTGATTGATTCTAAATCGTTTACAATTTCAATTACATGTTTTCCACTGGTGCATCTACCACTCTCATTCTTCCACCAACACCTTCAAGTAGCATTGATTTGTCGCTGAGAATGACAGCAACCGCTCTATAATCAGCAATAGCACCACGAGTCACATTAGCTCTAAAATGTATATCAACAACAGATTGTCTCATCAAATCGAGATGTTCCAGTGAGAAGTAATAGATTGGATACAGATTTTTAAAATCATATTGTGATATTTGCAAACCAGTATCCACATTTTGATCACGTGCCATAAATGACAACAGACGATGATAAACTCGTGCAATATGATTTTCTGTGTAATTAAGTTGTATATCCTCGGATGGTTCCTGTTGGCCGTTTATTCTCAGTGAGACGTCTTTCACACCTAATTGATCAAATATCATATGACTGAAACGTTGATCGCCAACTCGTGCGTTATCTTGTAACGCAATAAATATATGACGTGGCGCAGCAACACCTTGTTTTGATGCTAGGTTCCAAGTGAATAACCCGTTGATATTTGATTGTTTAACATCTGTACTCACGGTTAGCCAACTTAGTAATGATTTTCCTCCTTGGTCCATAAATGATAGTAATCGTTCTTCTGCGGTGATTGCTGGAGTCAACACTGGCATCCACAATGATATTTTTGTTAAATTGACTTTACCGGCATCAGCATTTGGATTTGCATTGTCTGCTAGAATCCTCCAGATTGCGTCACTATCATCACTCTTTCGTACAAGCGATACTGTATGCTTCGCTCCATAAATAACTTTTCGGACGTTTCTCCAGAATCCAAATATATGATGCAGTGGAATCGCGCATGAAAATGATTTACGCGCTCCTTGCAACATTGAAATACGTGTTGCAGCTCCTAGATTGAAATTAGCATCGTTGTTTATAATCATATCTTCGGCATCAATATTAGCGGTGCCAGCATTATTCTTTGGTCGTCTTACAACAAATTGTTTTCCTCCAGCGGTATTTGTAGCATCTTTTGCAAACATCATAGAAGGTCCTGCTGATCTTGTATAATCATCGGAATATCTCGCTAACCCGATTATTGTTGTAGCCACATCAACATCGCGATCTATCGCCTCAATTTCTTTTCCATCAATGAGATATTTTGCACTCTCAAATAACGCCATGATACCATTATTGACAAAACCGACTTGAGTACCAGCTGGATACGGTGCTGGTACAGCAGGAGTATCAGCAGCTGTTACAATTTCTCCTTCTACTTCAATAAACGCTTCAGCGGGTAGAAAGTATTTACTGGTATCATGGACTGGAAGATCGATTCTTGCTCGACTATTTGGGTCTATTGCATGATAGGCGTAATATTGATAATCGCGTACAGAATCATCCTTGCGAACTGGGGCATCTATATCAAACGCTGGATCAGGTGACTTTTTGAACATTTTATTCTATTTATCAGAGTCTAAATCGCGATTTTCCATTTTCATCGTCGTAGTTTTTTAAAGCCACTTCCTGCTATCATATTTGCAATATTGCTTTGGTCGGGGGTTAAAACCATCGACGCTAATTTTTCATCTACTGCGTTATTTATAATTCTACTAACACTTGCAGGCATTTCCGCTGTAGACGGTAACGGTTTTGAAAATCCTTTGGATTTCATCCGTGATTTCACTAATGATGTTAATTTATTCTTCGCAGTTGAAAACGCTTTTCCAGCAAGATCTCCAACAGCACCAATACCCTTATCACGAATAACATCAATTGCTTTCATTCCTAATTGTTTAGCCAACGGCATCACTTTTGGAGCCATTCTCGCAAATAACCCTGCAATGGTATTACCTAAACCATCTCCGTAGTATGCTCTATAAACCGGAAACCGTGAATTAACTACGTAGACGGGGGCTGGTTTATCATGATTGTAGTGTATGATCATTATTTGAAATCAGAAACAATTTTTCAATTGTTATTTATCTAATCTTTTCAATTCAGTCACTATGATACCCACTTTCCACTAACTCGCCACTGAAATCTCGATATGTGCTGATATCCATGATACCACCCTGAAATAATCGTCTACAGATATCAGCTGCTTCATTAATTATTTCCGGTGAGTTATTTCCGGCTCGGAACCCTCCTACAAGAACCTCTAATCGTGATATATCACTGAGAACACTACCAGGACATGAAACGCTAGCGTTTCCAACTAGACCACTCCCCAGAAATTTCTTCTCATCGTATGGCTGTCTTATTTGGAGTTGAAATTTTCTCTTGAAGTCTCTGTATTCCTTCAGCTTTCTATCTAAACTCCCAGTATTTATTTCATACACTATATCAGCCCATTCATTATGTGACATTTTATAATCCGAATAATTGTCCGTGAAAAACTTCTCTTGTGAATCATAGCTGTTAGCAGCGAATTCACCTAAATTGTCTATATCCTCGTTGAGAATTTGTTGTTTAGCGCTCTCGGTAAATATAATTGATTTAGGTAGTCCACTAACTAGTTCTTCCTGAAATCCTTTAAATTTTCGTTTCGAAGCGGTTGATATATCCTGAGGAAGTGATTGCAAGGATTTTTTTGTTTGTTTAGTTCTTTTTGCTATTTTTTCTAACACAGGAATAAGACCCTCTTCTTTTCTTTTACCGTCAGGATCATCTCCCAGTATAGCACGCTCTATCTCCTTCGTTGCTGTGGTTACTGGTTTAAACAATTCTTCAGATCCCGCAGCAAAATCAGTCTGAAGACTCTGTCGTTGTTGTAGTTTATTCCGTACAGAGTCACGAATTGGTACAAATCTCCTGATTGCATCCAGTCGTTCACGAGCCAATCGGGTTGTTAATGCTTCATTGACCATTATTTGAAATCAGAAACAATTTTTCAATTGCAAAACAATTTTTCAATTGTGAAACAATTTTCCCGAACCCGACCTAACATCATCGTGGAAGTGTTATTTCATCCTATCAGGTTTGAGGGAAGTGTGGAAATTGTATATAAAATAATTAATACCACACTTCCCTCATTCTATTTTGATCAATCTGAACCGTCCATCAATTTTTATTCAATGTGAAATATTTTCACTGTTTTTGACATTGTCAATCAAAAAAATGCTAAAAAAAATGAAAATCTCTATGAGGGACGGTCACAATCAAATAATGATAAATGGTCGGTCAATCAAATAATGATAAATGGTCGGTCAATCAAAATTGTTCATTTTCTTGAATTAATACCCGTAGGTTTCTAATTTTAGAATTAACCTCCTTTTTCAATTCGTATTCGTACCCCAATTCTTTTCGTATTCGTTCTACGATGGTATACAACGGAGCGAACACACTTACGTCACTGGAAAATGCGAGAGAGTCCCGAATAGAATTCTGAATTCTCTTGATGAGCGCATACTTCTTTGGTAGCATATACTTGTTAGTGCTAACTCCGTATTCTATATCCTGAAAATCAGACATGATTTGATCAGGATTTAACCCATCTGATAGTTCAATATCCCAACTTTTCAATTTTGAAATCTCGGATAAAATGCTATTCATGTTTTCAGAATTCATTATTCTATAATAATGATATATTTCTAAATGAAAAATATGACGCATTAGACATAACTAAATTGAACTTTTTGTCCCGTCCTTTTTGAAATAGCCGATCGATAAATCCCCTCTGCAACAAATCGTACTGAGGGTGAACAAATATCGAAATGCCTACCGGCGCTGGTTATTGATTGAAATATTTTTTCTTCGTTAGTTATCGTATTCAAAGATTTCACAGGTCTCTTCCCAACCGTTTTGCATTTTCCAGTCTTTCCTCGTTTGAGATTCTCACTTTGAGTAACAGCCTGCAGATTTGATAAAGAATTGTTTTTCGGATTAGAATCCTTGTGATCAATGACAGAATCATCCTCGATCAATCCATAAAAACATTCAAATGCGAAACGATGATTGAGATAAGTTTTCTTCCCAACAGTAAACATCAAGTACCCTTGATTATTCACAGCACCAACTGATTTCTTCAGTCTACAGTGTCTTACAACACCATCACTGGATGCTTCATAATTTGTAATCAAGGGATGGTGTCTGAATTCTTGGTTCATTCGTATACATAATACTATTGTTTGTCTAATTCATTGTTTGGTTTAATGATAAATCTTTCGATGTAGTCTTGAGGAGTTCTTATGATTTTGTCAGGGACGTTGTCAGTGTCAGGGACTTTTTCAGGGTCATAATTTCTGATTGATTGTCCATTTTTTATTCTTTTATCATAATAACGCTTCAACTCCCTGTATCGCTTACCACGGCAATTCAGACATAACTGCGATTTCCCCCTGACCCCAACCCCACATCGAATACAGGGTAACGGACCAAGGCTTCCACGACGAAAGCTTTGCATATGATACCCACAGAACTCATTTCTGCATGATTTGTTACACGGGATTACTGATCCAATCATAAGCCATTTGCAGTGATTCATTATACATAAATCTTTCATTTAAATGCTTGTTTTAATTATAGCATGAAGGAGTTAAGGAGAACGCCTTCGAAAAATGCTAAATTCAATACTGATAGAGAGTTTAAGAGATTATTGAAAATTAATCCTAAATTTAATATCGATAAACCTAAAAAACGTCCAATAGACGGAAACATGAAGGAGTTTAAGAGATTATTGAAAATTAATCCTAGATTTAATCGCGATAGACCCAAAAAACGTCCAAGAGACGGAAACAAAATTAATCTCAAACGTCCAAGAGACGGAAACATGAAAGAGTTTAAGAGATTATTAAAAATTAATCCTAAATTTAATCTTGATAAACCCAAAAAACGTCCAAGAGACGGAAACATGAAAGAGTTTAAGAGATTATTAAAAATTAATCCTAAATTTAATCTCGATAAACCAAAAAAACGTCCAAGAGACGGAAACATGAAAGAGTTTAAGAGATTATTAAAAATTAATCCTAAATTTAATCTCGATAAACCAAAAAAACGTAACAAAATTAATCCTAAATTTAATCTCGATAAACCAAAAAAACGTTTAATAGACGGAAACATGAAAGAGTTTAAGAGATTATTAAAAATTAATCCTAAATTTAATCTCGATAAACCCAAAAAAACGTCCAAGAGATTACCCTGGAAAGATGCTCAATTCAATCTCGATATAGTTTCTAATACACCAAAGAATACAATTCTTGATAAAGCCATGATTAGTAAAATCAGAGACTGTTTTAATGAATTCAAGCGTGATGGAGCATCTTATTGTTGGTCAACATTTCGAATTGATGGTGTTGTTGATGCTACCATGACTGATGAAAAACCAGCAGTGATAATTTCACGTGTTGGGGAAAAAAGGTATTTTTTTCCGAATAAAATTCATTATTGAAGTCGATGGCAAATGGATTATTAGGGATAAATTTGAACCAATTCTCAAGAATAAAAAAGCTGTCATTGTGAGTAGAGATTCCAAACCAGGATCTCTAACCGGCATTGACAAACCATACTACGAAAGATCTTATCCCGTAACAGCAATGGTTTATGGGATATATCCGTTAAATGATAAACCCGATATCGCAAAACTAGCTCCTATGAAATATTCTAGTTCACTGAATTGCGTGGCAACACGGGTAACGGAACACTTCACAAATGCATCCCGAGGAAATAAACTAACTGATCTGCGACGTATGAAAATAACCGAATGGGAACTGACAGTGAAACATCATGGTGCAAAGATTTCTGATATAGCTAAATTAGAAGCATCATTAAAATTCCCAATATCAGTAACAACAATAACCGGAGAGGTTTTATACGAACCGAAATATCAATCGCGAGGAGCTCCAATACAAATTATTGATCATAACAAACACGCGTGGACACCTGCGGTAACAGTATTTCCACGAGAACGAACCGTGAAATATATCCCCCCGGAATTTTCCGGGGATGTTTTCTATGAAGAGAAATTATTCGATGCTATTCATGCGTTGTGTAAAGATGATCCTGTGTCAGTGTGGTTACTTAGAAGTGATGAAGATCCCGAAATAGGATTCGATCAATTTGTAAGACCAAATGGTGAATTATATCGCGTTGAAGAATTAGATAACAGAATGAGAAAAATCGCTAGTGATTTTTCACCGGAGAGTTTCCATGAAAAACTACTCACGGATAGTTTTACTATTCCATCAGTGGTAGCTCACTTCGCAAGAGAAAAAAACTCATGGCGTCCAACACGAAGTGATTTTCTCGAGGATGTTAAATTGAGTTGCGTCAAATTTGGTCATGGAGGACTGTGGAATACGAAATACTCACGTGATGGTATGATTTCAATTGATATATCCGCGTGTTATCCCGGAAGTTTTCTCAGGTATGGGGAATGTGCTGAGTACTTCAAACGATTTGGACACCCCACGCATGAAATGACTCGTGTTGCGATTAATGGTCCATTGCCTGATTTTGATTTAACCGGATCCGCTCGTGTGATATCATTTGAATTAGCGTCAGGATTACATCCGTGTAGTTATGTTTGGCTCGGTAGACACCTATCTGAAAAGGCCTGGATGCCAATAGTGCTATTGAGATATATGATTGATTGTGGTATGCTAATATCGTTGATTGTTTCCGAGGCTATTATATGCTATCGAGCTCAGAAAGAAGTTTGGCTACCACAATCCGATCTAGATAGAATAATCAGCGAACAGCGAAAAGAATTCCCTGATTTCAATAAAGAACAAATCATGAATCGGTCTAAGAAGTTATTTGAAATTAAAAAAGAACAAGCAAAAGATTTTGGACGAAGAATAATCGGTAAATTTACCCAGGGTGGACGATACGACAATGCAAAATATTCTTCGCGGTTGATCATAGACGTCGCTGAATACGATTTTATTGTAACGGATTTAATGAAACAGGGAAAACTTGTATCCCGTAAGGATGCTTTTCTATCCAATGGTGAGAAAATAGGTACGGTTGTTACCTACTGTGATGGATATAATTCCCAGTATACACATTTGAGAAGTTCAATGCTAGCCTATGCTTCTATTAATCTATTTTCGATGATAAATAGATTTCCTAATACCGCGGTTAGAGTGGCCACTGATTCGATGTATATACACAATAAGTACAAATCAGCTGTAGCGGCATTCACAGATCCCGAAGAAAATTGGGGGCGTTGGCGATTTAAAAAGGAGATGCTACATGAGTATTGTGAATCGGCAGACGTTGCCATGGATGATAAATATCTTTGTTGTAACCGTATTGAAATTCAATCAGAATTTTCTAATGCACCACCGGTATCTGATCTAGTATGTAGATACAAGACAGTTTATTTAAACGGTTGTGGTGGGTCAGGAAAGACAACTCGTGCAATTGAATTATTTCGTCGGTCAACCATGATTGTGTTAACATCGACTCACAGACTCGCCAGAGAGATGATACAGCGAGGGGTAAATGCCTGTACTTACCGTAGTTTCTTTCGATGGAAGGGTGACAAATGGACTCCTGAGCGTATGGGTGATAAATTCATTCCTGAAATCATAATCTGGGATGAAATATGCACAGTGTCATTAGATGTATTACAAACATTTCTCGAGTGGTTGTTAAACAAAAACACAAAAGTCGTCATGTGCGGTGATCAGGGCCAACCACCACCATTTGTCGGTGCATCCCCACATGAATGGCTAAGGGGTTTTGTAGACTATTATGAAGAAATTAACACTGATTATAGATCACTTGATGAACGATTACGAGAATTCAAAGCGCTAATTAGATTACAACCGGATAGAATCCAATGCGAAATAGCGCGTGAAGTGATTTCAGAAACTCCAATGAATGATTTCTGGGAAACATGGAGACCAAATGATTTGATAATTGCAAGTAGAAAAATAGTCAGGGACATACTTCAGATGAAGTTATTTGAATTGCATAAAGAAAAATTTGCAACGCTTCCAGTACCCCTTTGTTATAGGCCATCGGATACACGAAAACAGAACATTGAAGTTGATATTCCAGGACAGAGTGAAAAACAAATTCTCGTATTAAATGATATTGTGCTGGTTGATATCAGCGTCGTTGAAGATGCATTGCGTGCTAATAAATCCCCGTGGACGCTAGGATACGCAGCAACAATACATTCTTCACAGGGATTGACTATATCGGATACAATTGTTTGGATGGTGGATAATCACATCGAATGGTCGAATTTAGTCTATCTCGCAGTATCCAGAGTACGAAAAATAAATCAACTTCGAAGAATTGTTTTCGATGATAATGACACCACAATGGATGATATTGATGTTAAAATTATTGATAAAAATCTCTTTGGTTACAAACAACAGGACAAAAAAACCAACGAGAATTTGATATTGATGCTGAATTAATAATGACTTTGAAGAAACAACAGAATAATCACTGCGCGAGTTGCAATTGTATAATGCATTGGCAGTATTCGGATAAGGATCCTCGCCAATTCACCGTAGACAGAAAAAAATAACAATCTCGGTCATGTCAGAAACAATGTGATGTTGACTTGTCTTGAGTGCAATAGACGCAACGGTGCTAGTTAAGACCATGCGGTGGCAATTGAGTATCCTCGGGAATTACCTGTAGTTGTTGTCGAGTAAAACCCCGCTGAGGGGCAGTTGAATCCAGTTTATAGACTGGAGGTCTACCAGTTGATCGTGTTATACTAGATATCTTGTGTGCAGTAACACTCCAAATAGGATCAGTAGCCCTTTTTCTACCCCCTTAAAGCTCTCCTGGTTCGTATAAGTACCTCACAATGACATTACTACCAAGAATTGGTTCTTTGAAATCTTTTTGTGAAATTCTTCGAATTTCCATTTCAGGTATTGACTTCTTTTTAATCGCGTTGATAGGTTTCATGTTGATTGTTCTAGTAATCTCGTTATTCAGTGCAGTAATCACAGATGGTAACCTTTTAACCCATTCACGGGATCTTTTTTCTTGGATGAATTCTTTTGCGTATTGATATCCAAATAACCGCTCAGCAATCGTCCGATTAAATCGTTCTACAATGGCCTGATCGCGATGTAGCGCAGTATGCCCTCGTCGTATGGTGACATTATGATGTTTCATTGTAGATAACACTGCACCCTGAAATTCCTTGCCAGGATCAACCTGCAATAGATTTGGCCAGTGCAGAGGACCTCGTCGATAAATCCTTTCAAATGCAGAAGCGACTTCAGTGGCTGATTTTGTTTTTAACGGTTCTGCTTCTTTGTATCGACTTGCAATATCAACTACGGTTAAAGCGTATTTGTAACCACGATCATGTGGCAGAAATAATATATCAGCCTGATGAACTTCATTAGGAAGTGTCACATCAAAATGCGAGAATTGAATTTGTTTAGGCGGTGGTAGATAAATTTGCCATAGTGCCTGTTTGGATAACCAATTAGCCGCAGTGGTTTTTTTTCACTTTTGCAGCGCTAGCGAGTTTATGGACTGCTGATTTACCCCTCCAGTATCCTCTTGGGGAATAATAAATTGATTCCATATTATTAATTACCGGCACCTAACATCAATTTACTTTTCATAGCCGATTTTATTAAAAAGGAAGCCAATTTTTCTTTGAAGGATTTATCAGGAATAGCATTTAACGCATAAATTAATTTCACATCCGCGAGATGCCTGTGTTGCAGATTGCTGCTTTTATAAGCAACATCATGAAGGTGACAGGCCTTATCAATGGCGTTTATTGGTTCTTCACCGGGTCGGGACTGATTTTGATCATTGAGTCTGATATCAAGTCTGGTTCCCGGTCCACAGTAGCTATATCCTGGAAGGTGCTTTTCTCCGGGGTACTTTGCCCATGGGGTTCCAGGGAGCTTTGCCAATTTGGCTGCGATATCACCTCCTCGTTTTTTTAAAAACATCTCCGAATTGTAAAATCTTTGATTTTGTAGAAACAAATCTAAATTTTTTTGTACCACATGTTGCACATCTACCAGTAAGTGCTGATCTGTTATTTTTAGTTGTAACCGTCGTCACATCATTTGTGCTAGTACGCGTTTTACACTTCACACAATATAGATCCATAATTTATGTATAGAGATATGGATATAATCGATTTTTCGGCGACTAAAACAAGAGAACCAATTAAGCATCATGCAGCGCTACCAAACTCTATCCGGATGATTATAATCGGGCCATCTGGATCCGGTAAAACGCAATTGTTGCTCAATTTAATAATGAGATGGATGAAGTGGGATAAGTTGTATTTAATTGCCCCTAGCGTAGATGATCAACGATGTTATGAAGTGTTAAAGGATTTTAACGAGAATGCATCAGAAATTAAGGGTGAGAACGCCATTGATTTTATAACCGATATCGATGAAGCACCGAGTATTGATGATATTGATGGAGATATTAACAATTTAGTCGTATACGACGATATAATGTTGGATAAACAAAAAAATCCTGCTAGGATCTTTTCCAGAGGCAGGCATAAAAACACTGACGTGATATATGTCACTCAACGCTACACTCAGGTTCCAAAAGACATCAGAGATAACTGCAATATTCTTGCTGTATTCAACGGAGTTGATACTCATACTCTTAGAAATATTTGGCAGACATGGTGCTCTGATATGGACTTCAATCAATTTCGAGATTTCTTTAGTCATGCTCAGTCGACTCCGCACGGATTCGCAACAATAAATCTACATGATCCTCGGACACGATATCGTATCGGACTGGATCAAATATTCGGTTGAAATCGTAAAAGAATTATTAACCCAGAACTGAAAACTTTAGCAGCAGAGAGGGTGGATGACCACATCGTTGCGAGCAAAATTGATTAAAAAATCGTAAAATCTCCGTTTTTGCAAAAATGGAGACTTTTTTTTTGGTTAAATGAGATTTTGTTGGAAGCCTTATTTTTTGTCTGAAAACGTAGTCTATAAGCCTTATTTTGCTCGAAAACGTTATCTGGAAGCCTTATTTTTGCTCGAAAACGTGGTCTGTTCACCCTCTCTGCTGCTGTACAAAATCCCTAAAGTAAGAGTTGTTAACACTCCTATAAGAAACGTGATTATAAACTAAATGCCAATGAAAACATAAGTCAATGAACTCTCTTGAGTGTACATAACAACCTACAATAATAAAACTTTTGTCAAATGCAGTCATTGTCAACTTTGTGATAAGAGACTTGTACTTTGTTCTATCTAGCGATCGAGTCTTTAGATTAAAGTTGGGGAAGGTCTGAATCACAGGAAATTTTCAATATGTTAATGGAAGTACAGATGCTATCATATCAATGCGCATTTTAACGTAAATACGATATCCTGAGAGTAACAAAACGTAAATAAATAGGTCATATAAATGTGCAGTGTATTGTTTTTTTTTTTTTTTTAACACTGAAAAAAATATTAAGTCTAACCAAAGCAAGAGACTGAAATGATATGAGAAGTAAAAATGCAGTTGGAATAATTGAGTTTTCTGTGATCATTTGTCTGCTGAGTGATTAAAATATATGATTAACAAAGACCTTTTTCATACATTGCGTGAATCTGTAAGTTGTTCCCATAACCAGTCACGTGGTTAACAATATGATTTATAAGAGGATGCCTGTGGTTTGCATTCCATCATAAGGTCAGAGGTCAAAAAAGAACGCTAATCATATGCATATGATATGATTAGTACTAAAACAAGGGACAACATCTTGACATCTGGCAACTGGCCTCGCTCGTACATTAAAAGCATTTAAAAGTCTACCTTACCTCCTTACAAAGTACGAATATACCATTCTTATAATCTCGGCTGTTTTCTTAAAGGAATAAAAATCTAGAAATTCAATATTCCGATTACATTAATAATAATAATAATAATAATAATAATAATAATAATAATAATAATAGCAAATGCTACATCCTTATCGTATCCGCTAATGCAAAGGTGTCACATACAGATAGTGATGAACTTATCATAGACTCGAAACGTGATTTGATAATTACAAACCATAATGTAATCTGGCCAGATATTTACCTTGTGGTATGCAGTAATTTTATTAGCTGTCTGTTCCCATATATATGTTCAATTGTGTTTTTGAAGGGTTTAACGCTATTTTTCAGCACACGTTAGGCTATACATGGCGGCCAGTATTAATGATGGAGGAAGAACCCGGGAAAAACCCCGGAAGAAACCACCGACCCACGAGAAGCTACTGGCAATCTTTCTCACTTACTCACATTGGCCGAATCTGAGACTCTCGAACCGACTCAGACAGAGGTGAGATGTCAGTGATCCGTAGTGGAGAGCACTTTAGACCAATCGGGGTCCCTGTTCAATTTTGTAATGGGTAGGATGAACAAACATATTTAAGTTCAGCTGCCGATATTTGTAAGGCTTTTTAACTGAGAAATAATATTTTGTAGCCAAGCATGTAATGTGTGATGATGATTCCGATGGCGAATTCGACGATGATAAGTGTTATTATTAATGCTTTTGTTAAATGCCCAAATAGATGTTATTTATGTTACCTAAATGTTTTGTTTCCAAATTCATCTTTCTCATAACCACTCGCCCATGCAATTATGTGTATGTGTGAGAATGGTGTGGGCTGACGAGGTAGAGGGGCGGTATAGTGTCGTTGTGTCAAGAATTTCGACCAATCTTGTCACTTTCAAAAGGACGGGATGTACCATAAAGCATTATAATAATTTCATATCTCACTCACTCGCGTACACTGTTTTAAATATACCATGGAGACTCCTTCTTTTATACTATGATTTGCTATTTTTATAAATTACAATTGACCCACTATCATTTTCTAAAATATAAATGTACTTTCAGGGTCACCAGGTATTTCAAACCTACTTTTAGTTCGTCTTCCTGGAAGAAAACAAGTAACTTCAGTAATAGTCACAAGATAACGTTTGCGATGTATTTCCTAGAAGTCGTGATACTTTTAACACAGCGTCTAGTATGTCCTCATGCATAAGTCAATAATGCTAGCTTTTATTTGATTTGCAGAGTTTGGAAAGTGAGGAAGTCTAGGTTTATGGACCATGGAGCATAACAAGCACGTTAAAGTTTTCAATCTTTTTCATCTAGTTTTAATGCAACTCAATTCATTAAATTGCCATATAGGTTGTCAACTTATCAGTGCCCTTTGTTATATATATATTTCATTTGTGTTGTTTGTTATGTCTATTTAATTTGTGTTGTTTCTTACGTACATTGCATTTGTGATGTTTGTTCGGTACATTTCATTTATGTTGTTTGTTATGTATACCTAATTTGTGTTGTTTTTTATGTACATTTAATTTGTATTCTTTGTTATGCATACTTAATTTGTGTTGTTTGTTATGTACATTGATTTGTGTTGTTTGTTATGTACATTTCATTTGTGTTGTTTGTTATGTACATTTCATTTGTGTTGTTTGTTATGTATACATAATCTGTGTTGTTTGTTTGATTTTTTTTCAATGAGTATGTGTCTGTCAGAGTGTCTGTCAATTAGACCATGAGTATGTGTACTTATCAGTCTGTCAGTGCATTTGTCCATCAAGTCTGTGTGTCTGTCCATCGGTCTTTCAGGGTCTCTATTCATCAGTATGTACATTTCATACTATCAAGATATCCGTCTGACCATTAGTCTGTCTGTGTGTTTGTCCGTCATTGATCAGAGTATTTGTCCATCATTCCATCAGTGTGTTTCTCCATCACTGTTAGAGAGCTCATCCAGGCTTGTCAGAATGTCTGTCTATTAGTCTATTAATGTGGCTGTCCATCGGTCTGTCACTGGATATGTCCATCATTCGTTGTGTTTGGCTACCTGGTGCTTTTATTCTTGTGGCCTGAACTCCACTTAGTATGATTAATTTAAAGTGATGGATTTGGTATGATATTTTAGTAGTTATGAGACTTAGTAAACTATTGTTCAGTAAATAAGTATATCCTTCCAGCTTTTAAGAAAAAAATATTTCACCAAATTAAAATGACAAACATGCTAAATCCTTTTTTTCTCAGGTAAATTATTGATGGTAAATTTCCACCCATGCAGTAGAAATTCCAGTGGAAATTTGCACCGTCGTTACATGTCATTAAGTGGTTACTTTTTCTGCAGGAGATATAAGTCTGACTGGTATAAGAGTCTCATTTGCGAACAAAATAGTTCATGTACAACACTGTATCAGTTTTATGCACAATACCTTGCCCTAAAGTTACCTGTAATGAAGCATTGCAGAAACTGGCCTATTTTTACAGCAATTTTATCTTCGCTCCCATCTGTTAAAATACTTTTAACTGAAGATACTTGAGCTCCCATGTTGTCACTTGTATGTTTTTTGTTTGTGACGTGTATTAATTTTCAGAAATTTGAAGGGTATACCTATTCAGCTATGTTAAAATAATCTTAAGATGACAACAAAGGTTTCATGTCTTAGGTGTACTACCATTTGGATAAAGGAGTTATGGTTCAATTGTAACATATTTATAAGTAATGTGGACTCACGAATGTAACCTGAACTCCATCAACACTAATTAATGGAGAATGATGTTTGTGGAAGATGAGTAGATGATAACAAATGTTTCAGGGGCCCCGAGTGGCCGAGTGGTCTTAAGCGCTGTCCGTTACGGACGACCGCCATCAGCAGCAGAGAGGGCGAACCCTACAACGTTTTTAGACAAAATTTTGATTGAAATCTTAAAACGAGCCTTCCTACGATCTCATTTTAACCAAAAAAAATGTCTCAGAGGGTGAACCCTACAACGTTTTCAGACAAAAAGTTGATTGAAATCTTAACGAGCCTTCCTACGAAATCTCATTTTAACTAAAAAAATGAAAACGGAGACTTTTACGATTTTTTAATCAATTTTTGTCGCAACTTGTTGTCATCGCCCTCTCTGCTGCTACAGGTTAACAACAAATAATAAATGATTTTAACCGAATATTTGATCCAGTCCGATACGATATCGTGTCCGAGGATCATGCAAATTTATTGTTGCGAATCCGTACGGGGTTGACTGAGCATGACTAAAGAAATTTTTAAATTGATTGAAGTCCATATCAGAACACCATGTCTGCCAAATATTTCTAAGAGTATGAGTATCAACTCCGTTGAATACAGCAAGAATATTGCAGTTATCTCTGATGACTTTTGGAACCTGAGTGTAGCGTTGAGTGACATATATCACGTCAGTGTTTTTATGCCTGCCTTTGGAAAAGATCCTAGCAGGATTTTTTTGTTTATCTAACATTATATCGTCGTATACGACTAAATTGTTAATATCTCCATCAATATCATCAATGCTCGGTGCTTCATCGATATCGGTTATAAATTCAATAATACCCTCACCGGATTTTTCTACAGCGCTGTTGTTAAAATCTTTTAGCACTTCATAACATCGTTGATCATCTACGCTAGGGGCAATTAAATACAACTTATTCCACTTCATCCATCTCATTATTAAATTGAGTAACAATTGCGTTTTACCGGATCCAGATGGCCCGATTATAATCATCCGGATAGAGTTTGGTAGCGCTGCATGATGCTTAAGTGGTTCTCTTGTTTTAGTCGCTGAAAAAATCAATTATATCCATATTTCTATACATAAATTATGGATCTATATTGTATGAAGTGTAAAACGCGTACTGGCACAGATGACTTGACTACGATTACAACTAAAAATAACCGATCAGCGCTTTCTGGTAAATGCGTGCAATGTGGTACAAAGAAATTTAGATTTGTTTCTATGAGATCTGATTTAAAAATAAAAAGAGGGGGTGATATCGCAGCCAAATTGGCAAAGCTCCCTGGAACCCCATGGGCAAAATACCCCGGAGAAAAGCACCTTCCAGGATATAGCTACTGTGGACCGGTAACCAGACTTGATATCAGACTCAATGATCAAAATCAGTCCCGACCCGGTGAAGAACCAATAAACGCCGTTGATAAGGCCTGTCACCTTCATGATGTTGCTTATAAAAGCAGCAATCTGCAACACAGGCATCTAGCAGATGTGAAATTAATTCATGCGTTAAATGCTATTCCTGATAAATCCTTCAAAGAAAAATTGGCTTCCTTTTTAATAAAATCGGCTATGAAAAGTAAATTGATGTTAGGTGCCGGTAATTAAAAATATGGAATTAATTTATTATTCCCCAAGAGGATACTGGAGGGGTAAATCAGCAGTCCATAAACTCGCTAGCGCTGCAAAAGTGAAAAAAACCACTGCGGCTAATTGGTTATCCAAACAGGCACTATGGCAAATTTATCTACCACCGCCTAAACAAATTCAATTCTCGCATTTTGATGTGACCGCTCCTAATGAAGTTCATCAGGCTGATATATTATTTCTGCCACATGATCGTGGTTACAAATACGTTTTAACCGTAGTTGATATTGCAAGTCGATACAAAGAAGCAGAACCGTTAAAAACAAAATCAGCCACTGAAGTTGCTTCTGCATTTGAGAGGATTTATCGACGAGGTCCTCTGCACTGGCCAAATCTATTGAAGGTTGATCCTGGCAAGGAATTTCAGGGTGCAGTGTTATCTACAATGAAACATCATAATGTCACCATACGACGAGGGCATACTGCGCTACATCGCGATCAGGCCATTGTAGAACGATTTAATCGGACGATTGCTGAGCGGTTATTTGGATATCAATACGCAAAAGAATTCATTCAAGAAAAGCGATCCCGTGAATGGGTCAAAAGGTTACCAGCTGTGATTACCGCACTGAATAATGAGATTACTAGAACAATCAACATGAAACCTATCAACGCTATTAAAAAGAAGTCTATACCCGTACAACCACAAAAAGATTTCAAAGAACCAATTCTTGGTAGTAATGTCACTGTTAGGTATTTATATGAACCAGGAAAGCTTGAAGGTGGCAGAAAAAGGGCTACTGATCCTATTTGGAGTGTTACTGCACACAAGATATCTAGTATAACACGATCTACGGGTAGACCTCTAGTCTATAAACTGGATTCAACTGCCCCTCAACGAGGATTTACTCGACAACAACTACAGGTAATTCCCGAGGATACTCAATTGCCACCGCATGGTCTTAACTAGCGCCGTTGCGTCTATTGCACTCAAGACAAGTCAACATCACATTGTTTCTGACATGACCGAGACTGTAATTTTTTCTGTCTACGGTAAATTGGCGAGGATCTTTATCCGAATACTGCCAACGCATTATACAATTGCAACTCGCGCAGTGATTATTCTGTTGTTTCTTCAAAGTGATTATTAATTCAGCATCAATATCAAATTCTCGTTGTTTTTTTTTGTCCTGTTGTTTGTAACCGGAGAGTTTTTTATCAATAATTTTAACATCAATATCATCCATTGTTGTGTCATTATTATCGAAAACAATTCTTCGAAGTTGATTTATTTTTCGTACTCTGGATACTGCGAGATAGACTAAATTCGACCATTCGATGTGATTATCCACCATCCAAACAATTGTATCCGATATAGTCAATCCTTGTGAAGAATGTATTGTTGCTGCGTATCCTAGCGTCCACGGGGATTTATTAGCACGCAATGCATTTTCGACGACGCTGATATCAACCAGCACAATATCATTTAACACTAAATTCTGCTTTTGTTGTTGTCCAGGAATGTCAACTTCGATATTCTGTTTTCGTGTATCCGATGGCCTATAACAAAGGGGTACTGGAAGTGTTGCAAATTTTTCTTTATGCAATTCAAATAACTTCATCTGAAGTGTGTCTCTGGCTATTTTTCTACTTGCTACTATCAAATCATTTGGTTTCCACGCTTCCCAGAAGTCATTCATTGGGGTTTCTGAAATCACTTCACGCGCTATTTCGCATTGGATTCTATCCGGTTGTAGTCTAATTAGCGCTTTGAATTCTCGTAATTGTTCATCAAGTGATCTATAATCAGTGGTAATTTCTTCATAATAGTCTACAAAACCCCTTAGCCATTCATGTGGAGATGCACCGACAAATGGTGGTGGTTGGCCGTAATCACCGCACATGACGACTTTTGTGTTTTTGTTTAACAACCACTCGAGAAATGTTTGTAATACATCTAATGACACTGTGCATATTTCATCCCAGATTATGATTTCAGGAATGAATTTATCACCCATACGCTCAGGAGTCCATTTGTCACCCTTCCATCGAAAGAAACTATGGTAAGTACAGGCATTTACCCCTCGCTGTATCATCTCTCTGGCGAGTCTGTGAGTCGGTGTTAGCACAATCATGGTTGACCGACGAAATAATTCAATTGCACGAGTTGTCTTTCCTGACCCACCACAACCGTTTAAATAAACTGTCTTGTATCTACATACTGGATCAGATACCGGTGGTGCATTAGAAAATTCTGATTGAATTTCAATACGGTTATATGAAAGATATTTATCATCCATGGCAACGTCTGCCGATTCACAATACTCATGTAGCGTTTCCTTTTTAAATCGCCAACACCCCCACGCTTCCTCCGGATCTGTGAATTTAGCTACAGCTGATTTGTATTTATTGTGTATATACATCGAATCAGTGGCCACTCTAACCGCGGTATTAGGAAATCTATTTATCATCGAAAATAGATTAATAGAAGCATAGGCTAGCATAGATGATTTTAAATGTGTATACTGGGAATTATATCCATCACAGTAGGTAACAACCGTACCCATTTTCTCACCATTAGATAGAAAAGCATCCTTACGGGATACAAGTTTTCCTTGTTTCATTAAATCCGTTACAATAAAATCGTATTCAGCGACGTCTATGATCAACCGCGAAGAATATTTTGCGTTGTCGTATCTTCCACCCTGGGTAAATTTACCGATTATTCTTCGTCCAAAATCTTTTGCTTGTTCTTTTTTACTTTCAAATAACTTCTTAGACCAATTCATGATTTTTTCTTCATTGAAATCAGGGAATTGTTTTCGCTGTTCGCTGATTATACGATCTAAATCGGGTTGTGGTAGCCAAACTTCTTTCTGAGCTCGATAGCATATAATAGCCTCGGAAACAATCAACGATATTAGCATACCACAATCAATCATATATCTCAATAGCACTATTGGCATCCAGTGTTTTTCAGATAGGTGTCTACCGAGCCAAACATAACTACACGGATGTTACCCTGTAGCGAATTCGAATGATATCACACGAGCGAATCCGGTTAAATCAAAATCAGGCAATGGACCATTAATCGCAACACGAGTCATTTCATGCGTGGGGTGTCCAAATCGTTTGAAGTACTCAGCACATTCCCCATATCCGAGAAAACCTCCAGGATAACACGCGGATATATCAATTGAAATCATACCATCACGTAAGTATTTCGTATTCCACAGTCCTCCATGACCAAATTTGACGCAACTCAATTTAACATCTTCGAGAAAATCACTTCGTGTTGGACGCCATGTGTTTTTTTCTCTTGCGAAGTGAGCTACCACTGATGGAATAGTAAAACTACCCGTGAGTAGTTTTTCATGGAAACTCTCCGGTGAAAAATCGCTAGCGATTTTTCTCATTCTGTTATCTAATTCTTCAACGCGATATAATTCACCATTTGGTCTTATAAATTGATCGAATCCTATTTCGGGATCTTCATCACTTCTAAGTAACCACACTGACACAGGATCATCTTTACACAACGCATGAGTAGCATCAAATAATTTCTCTTCATAGAAAACATCCTCGACGAACTCCTTAGGGATATTTTTCACGGTTCGTTCTCGTGGAAATATTGTTACCGCAGGTGTCCACGCGTGTTTGTTATGATCAATAATCTGTATTGGCGCTCCATTTTTGTTATATTTCGGTTCGTATAAAACCTCTCCGGTTATCGTCATAACGGTTATTGGGAATCGTAATGATGTTTCTAATTTAGCTATATCAGAAATCTTTGCACCATGCTGTTTCACTGTCAGTTCCCATTCGGTTATTTTCCTACGTCGCAGATCAGTTAGTTTATTTCCTCGGGATGCATTTGTGAAGTGTTCCATTACCCGTGTTGCCACGCAATTCAGTGAACTAGAATATTTCATAGGAGCCAGTTTTGCGATATCGGGTTTATCATTTAACGGATATATCCCATAAACGATTGCTGTTACAGGATAAGATCTTTCGTACTATGGTTTGTCAATGCCGGTTAGAATTCCTGGTTTGGAATCTCTACTCACAATGACAGCTTTTTTATTCTTGAGGATTGGTTCAAATTTATCCCTAATAATCCATTTACCTTCGACTTCGATAATAAATTTTATTCGAAAAAAATACCTTTTTTCCCCAAGACGTGAAATTATCACTGCTGCTTTTTCATCATTCATGTTAGCGTCAACAACACCATCAATTCGAAATGTTGACCAACAATAAGATGCTCCATCACGCTTGAATTCATTAAAACAGTCTCTGATTTTACTAATCATGGCTTTATCAAGAATTGTATTCTTTGGTGTATTAGGAACTATATCAAGATTGAATTGAGCATCTTTCCAGGGTAATCTCTTTGAAGTTTTTTTCGGTTTATCGAGATTAAATTTAGGATTAATTTTCAATAATCTCTTAAACTCCTTGATGTTTCCGTCTATTGGACGTTTTTTGGGTTTATCGAGATTAAATTTAGGATTAATTTTCAATAATCTCTTAAACTCCTTCATGTTTCCGTCTATTGGACGTTTTATGGGTTTATCGAGATTAAATTTAGGATTAATTTTCAATAATCTCTTAAACTCCTTCATGTTTCCGTCTATTAAACGTTTTTTGGGTTTATCAAGATTAAATTTAGGATTAATTTTCAATAATCTCTTAAACTCCTTCATATTTCCGTCTATTGGACGTTTTTTTTGGTCTATCAAGATTAAATTTAGGATTAATTTTCAACAATCTCTTAAATTCCTTATCAGTATTGAATTCACCATTTTTCGAAGGCGTTCTCTTGAACTTCCTCATGCTATAATTAAAACAAGCATTTAAATGAAGGATTTATGTATAATGAATCACTGCAAATGGCTTATGATTGGATCAGTAACCCCGTGTAACAAATCATGCAGAAATGAGTTCTGTGGGTATCATATGCAAAGCTTTCGTCGTGGAAGTCTTGGTCCGTTACCCTGTATTCTATGTGGGGTTGGGTTAGGGGAAAATCTCAGTTGTGTTTGAATTGTGGTAGAAAGCGATACAGGGAGTTGAAGCGTTATTATGATAAAAGAATCAAAAATGGAAAATCAATCATAAATTATGACCCTGACACTGATATAGTCCCTGACACTGTTAAAGTCAGTATCAAGGATAAAATCATAAGAACTCCTCAAGACTACATTGAAAGATTCATTATTAAACCAAACAATGAATTAGACAAATAGTATTTAGTATACGAATGAACCAAGAATTCAGACAACACTCTGTGATCACAAATTATGAAGCATCTAGTGATGGTGTTGTAAGAAACCGCAGACTGAAGAAACCAGTTGGTTCTGATAATGGTATGGGGTATTTGAAGTTTGGCGCTGGAAAGAAATTTTATCTCAATCATCGTTTCGTATTTGAATGCTTTTATGGATTGATCGAGGATGATTCTGTCATTGATCACATTGATTCTAATCCAATGAACAATTCTTTATCAAATCTGCAGGCTGTTACTCAAAGTGAGAATACCAAACGAGGAAAGACTGGCATTTGCTCAAAAAAAGCGAGACCAGTAAAATCTTTGAATACGATAACTAACGAAGAAAAAATATTTCAATCAATAACCAGCGCCGGTAGGCATTTCGATATTTGTTCACCCTCAGTACGATATGTTGCAGAGGGGATTTATCGATCTGCGATTTCAAAAAAGACGGGACAGAAAATTCGATTTAGTTATGTCTAATGCGTCATATTTTTCATTTAGAAATATGTCATTGTTATAGAATATGAATTCTGAAAATATGAATAGCATTATATCCGAGATTTCAAAATTGAAAAGTCGGGATATTGAACTATCAGATGGGTTAAATCCTGATCAAATCATGTCTGATTTTCAGGATATAGAATACGGAGTTAGCACTAACAAGTATATGCTGCCAAAGAAATACGCGCTCATCAAAATAATTCAGAATTCTATTAAGGACTCTCTTACATTTGCCAGTGACGTAAGTGTGTTTGTTCCGTTATATACTATCGTAGAACGAATACGAAAAGAATTAGGTAACGAATACGAATTGAAAAAAGAGGTTAATTCTAAAATTAGAAACCTACGGGTATTAATTCAAGAAAATGAACAATTTTGATTGACCGACCATTTATCATTATTTGATTGACAGACCATTTATCATTATTTGATTGACCGACCATTTATCATTATTTGATTGTGACCGTCCTTCATAGAGATTTTCATTTTTTTTAGCATTTTTTGATTGACAATGTCGAAATCAGTGAATAAAAAATATTTCACACTGAATAAAAATTGATGGACGGTTCAGATTAATCAATGGAAAAGTGGCGAAAGTGTCATTATTATTATTTTATATACAATTTGGACACTTTCGCCATCGATGAACGAAGGTGTATCACGATGAAATAACACTTCCACGATGGTGTTAGGTCGGATTGAAAAATTGTTTTGCAATTGAAACATTGTTTCTGATTTCAAATAATGGTCAATGAAGCATTAACGACCCGATTGGCTCGTGAACGACTGGATGCAATCAGGAGATTTATACCAATTCGTGACTCTGTAAGGAATAAACTGCAACAACGACAGAGTCTTCAGACTGATTTTGCTGAGGGATCTGAAGAGTTGTTTAAACCGATAACTACAACAACGAAACAGATAGTGTCAACAATCTCTGAACAAGGAAAAAAACAAGAAGAGACTTTTCTCCCTGTGTTAGAAAAAATAGCAAAAAGAACTAAACAAACAAAAAAATCCTTGCAATCACTTCCTCAGGATATATCAACCGCTTCGAAACGAAAATTTAAAGGATTTCAGGAAGAACTAGTTAGTGGACTACCTAAATCAATTATATTTACCGAGAGCGCTAAACAACGAATTCTCAACGAGGATATAGACAATTTAGGTGAATTCGCTGCTAACAGCTATGATTCACAAGAGAAGTTTTTCACGGACAATTATTCGGATTATAGAATGTCACATAATGAATGGGCTGATATAGTGTATGAAATAAATACTGGGAGTTTAGATAGAAGGATGAAGGAATACAGAGACTTCAAGAGAAATTTTCAACTCCAAATAAGACAGCCATACGATGAGAAGAAATTTCTGGGGAGTGGTCTAGTTGGAAACGCTAGCGTTTCATGTCCTGGTAGTGTTCTCAGTGATATATCACGATTAGAGGTTCTTGTAGGAGGGTTCCGAGCTGGAAATAACTCTCCAGAAATAATTAATGAAGCAGCTGATATCTGTAGACGATTATTTCAGGGTGGTATCATGGATATCAGCACATATCGAGATTTCATTGGCGAGTTAGTGGAAAGTGGGTATCATAGTGGCTGAATTGAAAAGTCAATTGATTATATAAATAACAATTGAAAAATTGTTTCTGATTTCAAATAATGACCATACACTACAATCATGATAAACCAACCCCCGTCTACGTAGTTAATTCACGGTTTCCGGTTTATAGCGCATATTACGGAGATGGTTTCGGTGATACCATTTTAGGATTATTTTTAAGAATGGCTCCAAAAGTGATGCCGTTGGCTAAACAATTAGGAATGAAAGCCATTGATGTTATTCGTGATAAGGTTATTGGTGCTGTTGGAGATCTTGCCGGAAAAGCGTTTTCAGCCGCAAAGAATAAAATAACATCATTAGTGAAATCACGGATGAAATCCAAAGGATTTTCAAAACCGTTACCGTCTACAGCGGAAATGCCTGCAAGTGTTAGTAGAATTATAAATAACGCAGTAGATGAAAAATTAGCGTCGATGGTGACTCCAAGTGACCAAAATAACATGATAGCAAACATGATAGCGGGGAGTGGCTTTAAAAAAACACGACGATGAAAATCCTACGGTGAAAATCATTTACGATTTTACGATTTAGACTCTGATAAATAGAATAAAATGTTCAAAAGGTCACCTGATCCAGCATTTGATATGGATGCCCCAGTTCTCAAGAATGATTCCGTACGCGATTTTCAATTTTATTCTTATCACGCAGTACAACCAGATCTCCGATCGCGAATTGAACTTCAAGTTCATGATACCAGTAAATATTTTCTACCGTGTGAGGCATTTATTGAAGTAGAAGGAGAACTTGTAACAAATGTTGCAGCTGATACCTCATATGACAATAACGCAAATGTCCGAGTTGGTTTTGTTAATAACGGTATTATGGCGTTATTTGAAAGCGCTAGATATCTCACTGATGGAAAAGAAATTGAATCCATTGACCGTGAAGTTGATGTGGCTACAACAATCATAGGGTTAGCGAGATATTCTGATGATTATACAAGATCGGCTGGTCCGTCTATGATGTTTGCAAAGGATACCTCTGATAACGCTGACCACCTTCAATTCATTAAAGTGTTAACAGCAAGAGATAATGCAGAAGCCGATCAACAGGAAGCAGCTAATCCAGAACGTCGAACTAGACCCGGAGCTGCGTTTGATATTCTCGGAGGCGTTAATGGTAATCTCAATTTAGGATTTGCAACACGCGTAGCAACGTTGCATGGACAGCGTCGACGATTTTCATGTGCGATTCCACTGCATCATATTTTCGGATTCTGTAGAAATGTTAGAAAAGTTATTTATGGAGCTAAACACACAGTAGCGCTTGTACGAAAGGGTACTGATGATGATGCAATCTGGCGTAATGCTGGGGTTGCTCCCGGTAAAGTCATTTTAACAAAACTATCATTGTGGATGCCAGTGTTAACTCCATCAGTCACCGAAGAACAGCGACTACTAGAATTTATGGACCAAGGAGGAAAGTCGTTGTTAAGTTGGTTATCAGTAACTACGGATATTAAACAGGACAATGTTGATGGTACATTCACATGGCATCTGGCATCAAAACAAGGGGTTTCAGCTCCACGTCATATATTTATTGCATTACAGAATAATGCGCGAGTTGGTAATCAAGAACGAAGCCATATGATATTTGATCAGTTAGGTGTTAATGAAGTCTCACTGAGAATAAACGGCCAACAGGAACCATCCGAGGATATACAACTTGATTACGGTCAGAATCATATTGCACGCGTGTATCATAACCTGTTGTCATATATGTCACGTGATCAAAATGTGGATACTGGTTTGCAAATATCACAATTGGATTTTAAAAGCCTCTATCCGATTTATTACTTTTCACTGGAACATCTTGATTTAACAAGACAATCTGTCGTTGATATACACTTTAGAGCCCGTGTAACCCGTCCGACTGGTCCACCAGTTGGTGGGGTACCTCCTATCCTTATCCCGAACTATAGAGCGGTTGCTGTCATTCTCAGTGATAAATCAATGCTACTTGAAGGTGTTGGAGGAAGAATGAGAATCATTGATGCACCAGTGGAAAATATGTAAACGTTTCATTGAAATTGTAAACGATTTAGAATCAATCAATTATGTATAATGTCATATAGTAATATTAGTGTTGCGTTAACTCCTGGTCAAATCAAAAAATTGCAATCGAAATCAGCTAAAAAATGTGGAACCACAATCACGTTGAAACCCAACCAAATGACTGGTGGTGCAAATAAACTATCGCTGACAACTCGTCAGGTGAAACATTTCAATGATGCACTTGTAGCAAAAAAAGGTGTTCAGATTACTCTTTCTGCGGCTGCTATCAAAAATATGATTAAAACAGGCGGTATATTCCCGTTGTTAGCTGCGATTCCAGCATTGATTGCAGCAGCAGCCCCAGCGGTGGCTAAAGCGGCAGCGTTAGGAGCCGTTGGTACCGCGGCAGGAATGGCACTAAAAAAGGCAACTGGGAAAGGATATAAAAAAAGGGAAAGGGTCTAAGACTACCAGGAAGCCCGTATTCGTGGTACAGCGGAAAGGGTCTAAGACTACCAGGAACGATTTATTAGTTAAAAACCCAATTGTTGAGGAGTCTATGACTCCTATGTCCAATTTTGATTTACTCGATGCTGCTAAAAAACTCGCGATTAAAAACTTCAGAGGTGTCTTTATGAAAGATCAATTACCACATCAACCAAACAGCGTTGAAACCGGAATCATTAATTTAGATAACAGCACCGGACCCGGAACTCACTGGGTTGCATACGCTATTGATCCACGTGGGATTGTCTATTCTGATTCATATGGATTAGCCCCACCAAAAGAGTTTATGCGTTATATAAAAACCCTTCCAATGAAGACTTGGTATTCTACGCTACCAACACAAACAAATGAATGACCCACCAATATGTGGCAGCGAAGTATTAAATGTCCTTAACGCTATTTCTAACTCCTTGAGTAACCCAAGCGGAAAACCACCACATGTTGTCGTGAATGAATACACTAGTAATCGCTGGCAACGAAGGAGTCGTCAAAAACGATTTTAGAGAGAGGTGTATAAAATATCATGATTGATATTTGGGGGAGATCTTTGAAACCCAAACCCGATGGCACTGCACCCCCTGATTCTATCAAGGATATAAAAAAAATAATTGAAGATGAAATAGCTGAGACGTTGAACTTAACAAATGTTGATCCTAATGAAATAGTTGTATTTCAGGACAAACAGGGTAAATTGAAAAGCAGTGATGTGTCATTGGATGATATTTTGATAATGCAGCGCGACGCCGCTGAAAACTCTATTGCGCTATATTCCAACAGTGGACGACTTAAAACCAGTAATATATCCGCGGATAACATTTTAAAACGGCAGCGCGACGCCGCTGAAAACTCTATTGCGCTGTATTCCAGCGGTGGACGACTTAAACCAGGCGCACCTGTGTCTACGATCACCGACGTGATTGCTACCCATGACAATAAGATTGCCGCCCACGACAACATGATTACCACCCAAGACAACAAGATTGCCGCCCAAGACAGCATGATTACTACCCAAGACAACAAGATTACCGCCCACGGCCGTGAGCTGGATGATCATATACGAGGTTACAATTCTTTTCGCAAAAATGTTGTACATAAATTCTTTGGAACCCCGCTTCTGGTTGGCATGACTCTCGCTGAAATTAAAAACTATCTATCACTATTCTTTTTTAACAAGGAGGCGGGAAGGATGATGAATGAAAATGAAATCAAGGCAAATTATCTCGATATTTCTAAACTAATAGAAGATTTTGAGCGGGTACAAAAACCCACTAACGACATTGTTGGTAGGTTTTTTGGAACCCCGCTTGTGGCAGGCATGACTCTCGCTGAAATCAGCGAGTTTATCGGCAAGCATACTCACAATGCCTACATTGCTAATAGTTTCTTTGGTGTCCCGGCTACATCTACGATGACTCTCAAAGATATTAATATGTTTATGGTGAGACAAACAACACTTAATACCATCGTTGATAAATTTTTAGGGAGAACACCTGTGTCTGAAACCACACTAACAGGTCCCACCCTGAAATTAAAGCGGTTATCGATAAAGTAAAAACTCCACATAGTGTTAGCGTCAATAACATCGTGTACACGGTTGATAGTGGGACTTTTGATTGGATCCGAGGAAACAAAAATCATCTTAGTGTTGGCAACAGACATACTGGTGCACCAGGTTGCTACCGACAATAATACATCGCAAAAAATTTGATTTGGAATTCAGCAACACAGGTATCAGAGATGTTAACACATTGATGTATATACTAGATAAAATACCACCACCACCACCCTCTATACCAATCCCGCTTACGATTGTTATAACCAATTCCGACGAATCCGTGGTTAGGGAGTCACTACCCTGGATAATAGAATTTGTATCCGGTATCCCCTCATCCGATCCTAAAACCACTTCGTTAATAGGATAATTGAAAACACTAGTTGGTTTAAAATAATAATGACTTCGTCAATGGCTCCGCCATTAACAACGACAGCGTCAATGACAACGACAACGACAGCGTCAATGGCTTCGCCATCGACAATGATTCCATCATCGTCGCAATATCGATTCGACACCGTGAAAGAATTTTCCGCGAACTTGAAATCACTTTCTGAGCGTTATCGTGAAAAAATAAAGAAATATCGCCATCGATGAGACGAAAAACTTCATCGAAGCCATCAAAAATGATTTTTCGAGGATGATAACAATCGTTATCAGCTACTGATAAAAATTTGATTAGGGTTTCAGCAACCTGGTATGTGGAATTCGTAGCGGATTTAAGTAAATAACTAAATTGAAAGGAAAATCCTTCGGATTTCACAATTGAAAACACTAGTATTTTTAAAATAAAAATGATTTCATCAACGCAATGTCGCTATTATCAGGTTAGAGAATTTCAGACTAGACTCAAAACCCTCGCCGAGGAGTATCAAATAAAAATAAAAAAATACCGACGAAGAATCACCGCAATTGATATTACTATGTACTCGGTGTCAAGCGTTCTTGCTGGCGCCGGAATAATACTCACATCGGTTACAATGATTGCCCGGTTGTAGTTCCAATTTGCATTTCTGCGGTGGCTACAATCGCGGGTATATCAACCGGGATAACAAAAAGGATATCATCATGCAGCCAACGCAAACTGCAGGATTACTTAATTCAATTTCATATTGCATCAACCGCATATTCGCAGTTATCCCTGATGATATCGTCGTCACTCGATAATACAATTATATCAGATAGTGAATTCTCAGCGATGGTCAGTATTTTTGATTCAGCGATATCAAAATTAGAGCAACAACATGAATATAATAACAATGACAACACCGATGGAATTGGAAAACACAAACCCAAAAACCAGAATGATCTCAATAACCTCAACGATATCAGATTGTGAGTTCTCAGTGATGGTCAGTATTTACGTTTCCACGATATCAAAATTAGAGCGACAACAACAGTATAATAACAATGACAACACCGATGGAATTACTTCAACGAGTAGTGGAGAACACGAACCCAGTACAAACAAGCATGATATCAATAACATCAACGAATCCTGAATTCAGTGTGAATTTCCCTAGCCCAGTCCCCGTGAAGGAGATAGCGCTAGCAAAACTACGAGTGTATCACAGTTGGCCTAATATCAGATCAAAATCATTTGGTGGTCAACAACCGAATAATTCACTGGTGTTCTCGTATAAGAATAAAGACGACGGTACCCCAGACTGGAACGTTGTTTCCATACCAACCGGATCATACCAAATCGAACAAATCAATAATGAATTGCAACGTAGAATAAAATCCATTACTGGAACAGAATCGAAAATCGCTATAACAGTTCATGAGCCGACGCTATCATCCGCAATTGAGATAAGCACAGAAGGATACGTCGTAGATATCTATCAAAGTTCTATTAGAACCGTAATAGGATGGCCTGAATTACCACCAGGGGGGAAAACCGTTGATTTACCAGAACCACAAAAAACTGATTATATCACCGACAGAATAAAACCTGATAATCCAATAAGGAGTTATAAAGATCACAGATTTACTATAGAATTTTTTGATTTCGGATACCGATCAACTGGAAGAGAGAAGCCAGAGGATAGAATAGAGGGACATCATTTTGTTAACGAACCTGAAATCATTAAAAATTTCACAGCAATGAATAATGATTTTTCACTGTTGTTAATATCTCTTAAATCCGGCTCTCTCACCCGAGATGAATTTATCAGCGTCGTAGAAACATGCAACAAAATTATCGACGATATGGAAACATTTAACCTAAAAATTATTCAGGATATATTAGATGATGATAATCCCCTATCGAGAACAGAATTTGCATCAGAATATAAAATCCCCGTGAAGGATATTCCGACATTCAAACTACCGGGATATAACGTACCGGAACTAAAAAAACTTCTCAGTGACACCATCGATGTTGGTTTTAAAATAATTCATGATGCATGGAAAAAAACAGCATCACAGGAAATGAAAATCCTCAAACATAATAATGATCCAGATGGTGGCGGTATGCATATCGCTCCGTTCAACGTGAATATTTCATCGGTGATTGCGCTTAATTTAGTATGTGATGTTATCGAAGGAAGCTATCAAATTAATCTCGAACGATCAAATCAAGCTCAGCAAGGATATATTCTTTATTCGTTTGCACCAACAGCTCCTCCAGGATTTTTAATAATTGAGTCTCCGGTTAATCCAGTCTATATGCGGTGTCATAATGATTCATTAACAAGAATTAATTTCAAACTCACAGATCAGTCCAGTAATCTAATTGATCTACAAGATGAGGTGTTAGCGATTAGTCTGTTTGTGAGATCCTAAAGACTGGATCAAATCATTTATTATTTTTTGTTAACCTGTAGCAGCAGAGAGGGCGATGACAACAAGTTGCGACCAAAATTAATTAAAAAATCGTAAAAGTCTCCGTTTTCATTTTTTTAGTTAAAATGAGATTTCGTAGGAAGGCTCGTTAAGATTTCAATCAACTTTTTGTCTGAAAACGTTGTAGGGTTCACCCTCTGAGACATTTTTTTTGGTTAAAATGAGATCATAGGAAGGCTCGTTTTAAGATTTCAATCAAAATTTTGTCTAAAAACGTTGTAGGGTTCGCCCTCTCTGCTGCTCCATCTCACCTCTGTCTGCTTGTGTTCGAGTCTAAGGTTCGGCAAATGTAGTTATGTGAGAAAAATTGCCAGTAGCTTCTCGAGGGTCGGTGGTTCTTTCCGGGGTTAATCCGGTTTCTTCCTCCACCATTAATACTGGCCGCCATGTGTAGCCTATATTGTGCTGAAAAATGGCGTTAAACCGTAAAAACAAACAAACAAACAAATAATTGTTTCAAATACTAAATGTTACTCAGAAGGAGTGGTGGAAGCAAAATCACATAAACTGCTGATGTTTTGATGCACTAATAGTTTTTATTTTACAGTAAACAACATTTGGTGAAGGTATTTGAATTAGTAATCATTTGATTCAAGTTCATTCATGATTTTGAGTTGTCTTTATATCAGGTAGATCATAATTAAGATTACAGAGATTTAAAATTTGCTGATATCAGCGAAACAAATTATAATTGAAAAACGTTTTATTGCTAATGACAGTACTCTAGGTTGCAACTTACAGGGTAATATTTCTATTAAAATAATCAGAAATGGTGAGTAAAAATTGTGTCACCAGGTCAACCAGTATCGATCTTCAGAATCATAATGTGGCAACTCAAATATTACACTGCACTCTCTGATTACAAGTATATACCATGCTAAAATAACTCTCTGATTACAAGTATATACCATAATAACTCTCTGATTACAAGTATATACCATAATAACTCTCTGATTACAAGTATATACCATGCTAAAATAACTGGGATATACTATTTAAATTAGAACATAATTCTTGTTTCATACCAGAACTGCCAGTTACTTATGTAAATTGTCATCTTTACCTATGACTGGTCAAGCGTACTGTCTATTGGTGACAAACCTAATACATACTTTGTGTAACCAGTCTCATCTAACGATTACAAACAAATGTGAATATGGAGTCAAATATGTACATTTTTGTCCTCAGTTAAAGTACAGTCAGCCCAACTACTATAATCACAGATTAGGCAATGACTATATTGCAGAGAGCAGCAGAGAGGGTGAGCCGGACAACATTTTTAGACAAGTTTTCACTGAAATCAGGCTTAAAACAATGAAATCAGGCAAAAAAATCAAGAAAATCAGGCAAAAAAATCAATGAAAACTCAATGAAATCAGGCAAAAAATAATAATGAAAAATCAATGAAATCAATGAAATCAAAAAAATGACTAAGCCTCCATTCGTAAAAATCTTCGTTTTTCAACCGAATATTTGATCCAGTCCGATACGATATCGTGTTCGAGGGTCATGTAAATCACTACGACGAAAATCACTACGATTTCACAAATAGACTAATTTGTAAAACCTCCTCTTGTAAATCAATCAGATTATTAGACTGGTCAGTGAGTTTGAAATTAATTCTGGTTAATGAATTATTATGACATCGCATATAGACTGGATTCACCGGGGACTCAATTATTAAAAACCCTGGAGGAGCTATTGGTGCAAATGAATACAAAATATACCCCTGCTGAGCTTGATTTGATCGTTCTAAATTTATTTGATAGCTTCCTTCGATCACATCACACACTAAATTGAGCGCAATCACCGTTGAAATATTCACATTGAACGGAGCAATATGCCTGCCACCACCATCTGGGTCATTATTATGAGTCAGGATTTTTATTTCCGGTGATGTTGCTTTTTTCCATGCATCATGAATTATTTTAAAACCAACATCGATGGTGTCACTGAGAGATTTTTGTAGTTCTAAGATATTATATCCTGGTAGTTTGAATGTGGGGATATCTTCTACGCGTATATTATACTTCGTTGCAAATATTGTTTTCGATAGGGGGATATCGTCATCTAATATACCCTGAATAATTTGTGAATGAAATGTTTCCATGTCATTGATGATTTTGTTACATGTTTCTACAACGCTGATAAATTCGTCTCGGGTGAGAGTACCGGATTTAAGGGATATTAACAACAACGAAATATCGTTATTGAACGCTCTGAAATTTTCAGTGGTTTTACTCTGTAGAAGTGTGTGGTATCTTTTATTAGTGACGGTATCTATCGTTTTAAGAAAAAAATTCAATTTGTCATAATCTCTATAACTCTTTACTGGATTATCAGATTTTATCCTGTCTGTGACATAATCAGATTTTTTTGGTTCTGGTAAATCAACGGGTTTTTCCCGGGGTGGGATTTCAGGCCATCCTAGTACGGTTCTAATAGAACTTTGATAGATATCTACGACATAACCCTCTGTGCTTATTTCAATGGCAGATGATAGTGTTGGTTCATGAACTGTTATAGCTATTTTTGACTCTACTCCAGTAATCGATTTTATTCTACGCGCGAATTCATTATTGATTTGTTCGATTTGGTATGATCCGGTTGGTATGGAAACAACATTCCAGTCTGGGGTACCGTCGTCTTTATTCTTATTTGCAAATACCAGGGAATTATTGGGTTGTTGACCACCAAATGATTTTGATCTGATATTAGGCCAACTGTGGTATACTCGTAATTTTGCTAGCGCTATCTCCTTCACTGGGACCGGAGAGGGGAAATTCACACTGAATTCTGGATTCGTTGAGGTTATTGAGATCATGCTTGTTTGTACTGGGTTTGTGTTCTCCACTATTTGTTGAAGTAATTCCATCTGTGTTGTCATTGTTATTATACTCATGTTTTTGTATTTCTAATTTTGACATCGCAGAATCATATATATCTACCATCGCTGAAAACTCACTCTCTGATATAATTGTATCATCGAGCGATGACGATATCAATGAGGATAATTGCGAGTATGCAGTGGACACAACATGAAATTGAATTATGTAGTCTTGTAGTTTCCGTTGGCTGCATGATGATATTTTTTTTGTGATTATTGAAATAATTGCAGCGATTGTTGTTGCCGCAGAAATGCAAATTGGAACAGCTATCGGAGCCATCATTGTCACTGAAGACAGTATAATACCGGCTCCGGTGATTACACCACTCACTGAATACACAGTAACATCAATTGCGGTAATTCTCCTGCGATATGTTTTTAATTTTCAATTCATACTCCTCAGACAGGGTTTTGAGTCTAGTTTGATATTCTCTGACCTGATCATAGCGATATTGCGATGATGAAATCATTTTTTATTTTAACAACGCTAGCGTTTTCAATTGTGAAATCCTTTCAATTTTCAACTTAAATCCGCTACGAATTCCACATACCACGTTGTTGAGACCATAAACAAAGTTTTATCAGTAGTTGTTATAGTGAACTTTTCAGTTGTACCCTTGTCGATAATTGTTGAAATCGTATTGTTGACCCCGGATGAACTCGACGATGATATATTAAATTTAGCCGTTGTCACCAGTGTTAATCGATAAATACCCTTGACGGTTGCAGTGATATCTAATTTGTTGTTTGTAAGTGTCCACGCAAATGATCCGTGTTGGATTGTATATACTACGTTATTGGTTTTCTCATGAGGAATTTCTGTTTTTTCAATGATTGTTATCATCCTCGAAAAATCACCTTTGACGGCTTCGATGAAAGTTTTCGTCTCATCGATGGATTTTTTAATATCAGGGAGTTTTAGTTCAATTTTATCGAATGTAGTTCCAATAAATTTATCAATGATATTTCTACGAAATGCGGTAAACTGTTTTATGTGTTCTTCAATTCTAGATTCAAGTGTTGTTAGTACAACCACAGAATTGTTTAACTCATCGCTGAGAATTTTTAATCGATCTGTAATCGTCGAAACGAGTACACCCGGTTTGAGTTTACCCTGATCGGAAAATTGCGCGATAGTATTTTCCATAGCGTTTTGTTGTTTAACTAAAATATCATCCAGAGAAATATTACTGGTTTTCAATTTACCCTGATCGGAAAATAGCGCAACGGTGTTCTCGATTGCGTTTTGTTGTTTAACTAAAATATCATCCAGAGAAATATTACTGGTTTTCAATTTACCCTGATCGGAAAATAGCGCAACGGTGTTCTCTATTGCGTTTTGTTGTTTAACTAAAATATCATCCAGAGAGATATTACTGGTTTTCAATTTACCCTGATCGGAAAATAACGCAACGGTGTTCTCGATTGCGTTTTGTTGTTTAACTAAAATATCATCCAGAGAAATATTACTAGATTTCAATTTACCCTGGCGATCTTGAAATACAACTATTTCATTGGGTTCAACACTTTCTAAATTCAACGTCTCAGCGATTTCATCTTTAATTTTTTTTGTTATATCCTTGATAGAATCAGGGGTTGCAGTGCCATCGGGTTTGGGTTTCAAAGATCTCCCCCAAATATCAATCATGTTATTGTAAAACTCTTTCTCTCTCTAAAAAGCGATTGCTGGTGTAGTCATTTACGACAATATGAGGTGGTTTTCTAGATGCTGAAATAGCATCAAGGACATTTAATACTTCACTGCCGCATATTGGTGGGTCATTGATTTGTTGTGTTGGTAGCGTAGAATACCAAGTCTTTATTGGAAATTGTTTTATATACCGCATAAACTCTTTTGGTGGGGCTAATCCATATGAATCAAAATAGACAATCCCACGTGGATCAATAGCGTATGCAACCCAGTGAGTTCCAGGTCCGGTGCTGTTATCGAGATTAATAATACCTGTTTCAGTTTTGTTTGGTTGATGTGGTAATTGATCTTTCATAAAAACACCTCTGAAATTTTTAATCACTAGTTTTTTAGCCACATCCATTAAATCAAAATTGGACATGGGAACCATCGAAGATTTGGGAACCATAGGTTCCTCAATTAATAAATCGTTCCTGGTAGTCTCAGGCCTGATCCGTGAACGGATCTCCCGCTGTACCACGAATACGGGGTTCCTGGTAGTCTTAGACCCTTTCCGCTGTACCATGAATACGGGGTTCCTGGTAGTCTTAGACCCAATCCGTGAACGGATCGTCCCTTTTTTTTATACCCTCGACCTTTCTTCGGTTCATATGATTTAGCAATGCTCTGTACCGCTTTTGCCCCCAAGCCTCCAACTGCCCCCAATGCGGCCGCTTTTGCTACTGCTGGGGCTGCTGCCGCAACCAATGCTGGTATTGCAGCAAACAACGGAAATATACCACCTGTTTTTATCATATTTTTGATAGCAGCCGAAGAGAGTGTGATCTGAACTCCTTTTTTATCCTTGAAAGCATCATTGAAATGTTTTATTTGACGAGTTGTCAGCGATAATTTATTTACACCACCAGTCATTTGATTAGGTTTCAACGTGATTCTGGTTCCACATTTTTTAGCCGATTCTGATTGCAATTTTTTGATTTGACCAGGAGTTAGCGCAACACTGATAACACTATATGACATTATACATAATAGATTGATTCTAATTCAATGAAAATCGAGAAAAATCGTTCAAAGATTTTCTACTGGGGCATCTACCACTCTCATTCTTCCACCAACACCTTCGAGTAGCATTGATTTATCACTGAGAATGACAGCAACCTCTCTATAATCAGCAACACCACCACGAGTCACATTAGCTCTAAAGTGTATATCAACAACTGACTGTCTTGTCAAATCGAGATGTTCCAGTGAGAAGTAATAGATCGGATACAAATTTTTAAAATCATATTGTGATATTTGCAAACCGGTATCCACATTTTGATCACGTGCCATAAATGACAACAGACGATGATAAACTCGTGCAATATGATTTTCTGTGTAATTAAGTTGTATATCCTCGGATGGTTCCTGCTGGCCGTTTATTCTCAGTGAGACGTCTTTCACACCTAATTGATCAAATATCATATGGCTGGAGAGTTGATTACTAACTCGTGCGTTATTCTGTAACGCTACGAATATATGACGTGGCGCAGAAACGCCTTGTTTTGATGCTAGGTTCCAAGTGAATAACCCGTTGATATTTAATTGCTTCACATCTGTACTCACGGTTAGCCAACTCAACAACGACTTTCCTCCTTGATCCATAAATGATAGTAATCGTTCTTCTGCGGTGATTGCTGGAGTCAACACTGGCATCCACAATGATATTTTTGTTAAATCGACTCTACCGGCATCAGCATTGGGGGCTGCAGCATCTGCTGGAATCCTCCAAATTGCATCATTATCATCACTTTTTCGTACAAGCGATACTGTATGCTTCGCCCCGTAGATAACTTTTCTGACGTTTCTACAGAATCCAAATATGTGATGCAGTGGAATCGCGCATGAAAATGATTTACGCTCTCCTTGCAACATTGCGTTTCGTGTTGCAGCTCCTAGATTGAAATTAGCATCGTTGTTTATAATCATATTCTCGACATCAGAATCACTATTATCACGTTTTTTTGGTCGTCTTACAACAAATGGATTTCCTCCAGCGGTATTCTTACCATCTTTTGCAAACATCATAGAGGGTCCTGCTGATCTTGTATAATCATCAGAATATCTCGCTAACCCGATTATTGTTGTAGCCACATCAACATCACGATCTATGGACTCAATTTCTTTTCCATCAATGAGATATCTAGCACTCTCGAATAGCGCCATAATACCATTATTGACAAAACCGACTTGAGTATCAGCTGGATACGGTGCTGGTACAGTAGGAGTATCAGCAGCTGTTACAATTTCTCCTTCTACTTCAATAAATGCTTCACAAGGTAAAAAGTATTTACTGGTATCATGGACTTGAAGATCAATTCTTGCTCGACTATTTGAGTTTATGGCATGATAGGCGTAATATTGATAATCGCGTACAGAATCATTCTTGGGGACTGGGGCATCTATATCAAATGCTGGATCAGGTGACCTTTTGAACATTTTATTCTATTTATCAGAGTCTAAATCGTAAAATCGTAAACGATTTTCCATTTTCATCGTGAAAAACGCTAGCGTGAAAATCCATAGGATTTCATCGACCTGGTTTTTTAAAGCCACTTCCCGCTATCATGTTTGCAATATTGCT
Source organism: Unio delphinus (assembly GCA_029339505.1). Classification (NCBI taxonomy): domain Eukaryota; kingdom Metazoa; phylum Mollusca; class Bivalvia; order Unionida; family Unionidae; genus Unio; species Unio delphinus. Next base: position 4,208,580 of record JAQISU010000014.1, read on the forward strand.
TTGGTCCCCTTGATTTACCATCGACGCTAGTTTTTCATCTACTGCGTTATTTATAATTTTACTAACACTTGCAGGCATTTCTTCTGTAGACGGTAACGGTTTCTTTTTTCGCCTCACTAATGATGTTATTTTATCCTTCGCAGTTGAAAACGCTTTCCCGGCAAGATCTCCAACAGTACTAATACCCTTAACACGAATAACATCAATGGCTTTCATTGATAATTGTTTAGCTAACGGCATCACTTTTGGGGCCGTTCTTGAAAAGAATCCTAAAATGGTATTGCCGAGGCCATCTCCATAGTATGCTTTATAAACTGGAAACCGTGAATTAACTACATAGACGAGGGTTGGTTTATCATGATTGTAATGGATGATCATTATTATAAAAACAATAGTGTTTTCAATTGTTATTTAATCACTATGATACCCATTTGCTAACTCGTCAATGAAATCTCGATATGTTTTGATATCCATGATACCGCCGGCAAATAACCGTCTACAGATATCAGCTGCTTCATTAATTATTTCTGGAGAGTTATTTCCAGCTCGGAATCCTCCTACAAGAACATCTAATCGTGATATATCATTGATAACACTATCAGGACAAGTGTTTCCAATCCTTGGATTTTGCAGTCCACTTCCGCTATAACCAGTTGCTTCATCTAGTTTTTCTAAACCCGTTTCTTGTAAATAATCATCATTAGGTTCTTCTTGTTTTTTTTGTCTCCGTGTTGGTGTTTGACGTCGTTCTTCTAAATCATCATCATCATCAGGTGGTAGTTGTTGTTTTTTTTGTCTTCTTGTTTGTCTACGTGTTGGTGTTTGACGTCGTTCTTCTAATTCTCGTTGTCGCTCTTCTATTTGTTCTCTTTTATAATTACTAATTCCCCTTTGAAATTCCTTGTATCCTATCTCATCCTTATTCAAACGACCAATCCCTTTATTTAGTTTATACAAATTATCGAACCAATCATTACTTGATATTCTATCATTTTTATACTCGTCCTTTAAAAAATCTTTTTTTGAATTATAACTTTGAGCAGCAAAATTACCAAAGGCTTGATAATCCTTTGATTTCAATAAACTAGTTTTTTTATTAATATTTTAGCATGATCAGTAAATTTATTCAACAGAGAAACAGTCGTTTTTTTCGGATCAGTTTTTTCAGTTTGTTCAGTTTTCGCTGCTATTTTTTCGAGTTCACCAATAACAGATTTTCCCGTCTCGGGACCATCTCCCAGTAAAGCACGCTCTACCCCTTTCGCTGCTGTGGTTACTGGTTTAAACAACTCTTCAGACCCCAGAGCAAAATCAGTTTGTAAACTCTGTCGTTGTTGCAGTTTATTTCTTACAGAGTCACGAATTGGTACAAATCTCTTAATTGCATCCAGTCGTTCACGAGCCAATCGGGTTGTTAATGCTTCATTGACCATTATTTGAAATCAGAAACCATTTTTCAATTGTAAAACACTTGACATGTCGGATGATTTTTAACACAGTCATGGAAGTGTTATTTCATCGTGAGACACCTTCTATCACTGATGGAGAAAGTGTCATAATTGTATATAAAATAAATAATACTGACAGTTTCTCCACTTTTTTGACATGTCGGATGATTTTTGATACGGTCATAGAAGTGTTATTTTGTTATATTAACCGCTCTATCAATGATGGAGCAAGTCACATAATTGTATATAAAATAAATAATACTGTGAGCTGCTCCATTCTAGTTTTGATCAATCTGACACATCGTCCATCGATTTTTGACGTATCCTTTGAGGGTTGGCTAAAAAAAATGAAGGTCGATGATAAAATGGTCGGGCAATCAATGGTCGGGTAATCAATTTTCCTGAATTAACGCCCGTAGGTTTCTAATTTTAGAGTTGACTTCTTTTTTCAATTCGTATTCGTACCCCAATTCTTTTCGTATTCCCTCTACGATAGTATACAACGGAACGAACACACTGATGTCACTGGAAAATGAAAGAGAGTCTTTAATAGAATTCTGAATTCTTTTGATGAGTGCATACTTCTTGGGTAGCATATATTTATTGTTGTTAACCCCGTATTCTATATCCTGAAAATCAGACACAATTTGATCAGGATTTAATCCATCTGATAGTTTGATATCCTGATTTTTCAATTTTGCTATTTCAACTATGATGCTATTCATGTTTTCAGAATTCATTATTCTATAAGAATGACATATCTCTAATTGAAAAATATGACGCATCAGATATAACTAAATCGAATTTTCTGTCCCGTCTTTTTTGAAATCCCAGATCGATAAATCCCCTCTGCAACTTTTTGAACAGAAGGCGGACAAATATCGAAGTGCCTACCGGCGCTAGCTATCGATTGAAAAATTGTTTCTTCATTAGTTGTTGTATTCAAAGATTTTACTTGTCTCGCTTTTTTCGAGTATTTTCCAGTCTCCCCTCTTTTCAAATTCTCACTCTGTGTGATAGCTTGCAGATTTGATAAAGAATTGTTCCTTGGATTAGAATCCTTGTGATCAATAACAAAACCATCTTTGATCAATCCATTAAAACATTCAAATGCGAAACGATGATTGAGATAAGTTTTCTTTCCAGCGCCAAACATCAAGTACCCGTGATTATTCACAACACCAACTGATTTCTTTAGTCTACGGTTTCTGACAGTACCATCACTGGATGCTTCATGATTTGTAATCAAGGGATGCTGTCTGAATTCTTGGTTCATATATACTATTCTATTGTTTGTCTAATTCAGTGTTTGGTTCAATAATTACATCACTGGAGAATCTTTCGATGTAGTCTTGCGGGGTTCTTATGATTTTATCCTTGATGTTGTCAGGGTCAAAGACTTTTTCAGGGTCATAATTTCTGATGGATTGTCCATTTTTTATTCTTTTATCATAATAACGCTTCAATTCCCTATATCGCTTACCACCACAATCAATACATAATTGTGATCTTCCCTTGACCCCAACCCCACATCGAATACAGGGTAACGGACCAAGACTTCCACGTCGAAAACTTTGCATATGATACCTACAGTATTCATTTTTTCTGCATGATTTGTTACACGGGGTTACATTTCCCATCATGAGCCATTTGCATTGGTTCATTATACATAAATCTTTCATTTAAATGCTTGTTTTATATATAGCATGAAGGAGTTCAAGAGATTGACTTCGAAAAATGCTAAAATCAATACCGATAGAGAGTTCAAGAGATTATTGAAAATCAATCCTAGATTTAATCTCGATAGACCCAAAAAACGTCCAAGAGACGGAAACATGAAAGAGTTTAAGAGATTATTAAAAATCAATCCTAGATTTAATCTCGATAGACCCAAAAAACGTCCAATAGACGGAAACAAACGTAACAAACGTCCAAGAGACGGAAACATGAAAGAGTTTAAGAGATTATTGAAAATTAATCCTAGATTTAATCGCGATAGACCCAAAAAACGTAACAAACGTCCAAGAGACGGAAACATGAAAGAGTTTAAGAGATTATTAAAAATCAATCCTAGATTTAATCGCGATAGACCCAAAAAACGTAACAAACGTCCAAGAGACGGAAACATGAGATCACCATGGAAGGATGCTCAATTCAATCTTGATATAGTTTCTAATACACCCAAGAATAAAATTCTTGATAAACCCATCAGAGACTGTTTTAATGAATTCAAGCGTGATGGAGCATCTTATTGTTGGTCAACATTTCGAATTGATGGTGTTGTTGACGCTACCATGAATGATGAAAAAGCAGCAGTGATAATCTCAAATGTTGGAGAAAAAAGTCATTTTTTCCGAATCAAATTCATTATCCGTGAGGATGGCAAATGGATTATTAGGGATAAATTTGAACCCATTCTCAGGGGCAAAAAAACTGTCACCGTGAATCAGGATTCAAAACCGGGAATTTTGACTGGAATTGATAAACCCTACTACGAAAGATCTTATCCTGTCACAGCAGTTGTTTACGGGATCTATCCGCTCAATGAAAAACCTGATATTTCAAAACTAGCACCCATGAAATATTCGACAGGGCTCAATTGTGTAGCAGAACGAATAATAGAACACTTCACAAATGCGTCCCGGGGAAATAAACTAACTGATCTAAGACGAAAAAAAATAACCGAGTGGGAGTTCACGGTAAAAGAGCATGGGGCAACAATTCAGGATATAACCAAATTAGAAACATCATTGAGATTTCCAATATCGGTAAGGACAATCACCGGTGAAGTATTAAAAGAACCGAAATATCAATCAAAAAAAGGAAACCCCATTGAAATTATTGATCATAACGCACACGCGTGGTCATCTGCAGTAACAATATTCCCACGGGATAGAACCGTAAAATATCTATCCCAAACTCTGTTTGGAAACGAAGAGTTTTTTTCAGAGCAGAAATTATTTGATGCTATTTACCATTTGAGTAAAAACGATCCTGTGTCAGTGTGGCTATTTCATAGTACTTCAAACAAAGAATGCAAATTTGATCAGTTTGTAAGGCGTAACGGAGAATTATACCGTACTGAAGAGCTGCAGAATCAAATGAAACAACTAGCTAGTGAGTTTTCTGGGGAGGAAATCGAAGATTTCAACAACGATCAATTATTAGCAAACTGTTTCACAGTACCATCCATTGCAGCACATTTTGCTAGAAAGACAAACGCGTGGAAACCAACACGAAGTGAGTTTTTATCAGATGTCAAATTGTCCTGTCTTGAATACAGCCATGGGGGATTATGGAACACAAAATACACCGCTGATACCGTTATTTCCGTTGATATGATTGCGTGTTATCCAGGAAGTTTTCTTGGGTATGGAGAGTGTGAGAAATATTTCAAACGATTTGGACACCCCACACACGAAATGACCCGTGTTGCTATTAATGGACCACTTCCTGATTTTGATTTAACCGGATTCGCTTGTGTAGTATCATTTGAAATGGCTACAGGACTTCATCCGTGTAGTTATCTTTGGATTGGTAAACACATGTCTGAAAAACACTGGATGCCAATAGTGTTATTACGGTATATGCTTGATTGTAAGATGTTAAAATCATTAATTGTCAGTGAAGCAATTATATCCTATCGAGCACAGAAATCAGTCTGGTTACCACAACCTGATCTAGAAAAAATAATTAGCGAAGAGCGAAAACTGTTTCCAAATTTCAGTGAACAACAAATCATGGATTGGTCCCAACAGTTATTTGAAATCAGAAACAATGAAGCAAAAGACCTTGGACGAAGAATAATCGGTAAATTTACCCAAGGTGGCAAAGATGATAATACGAAATATTCTTCACGATTGATTATAGACAACGCTGAATACGATTTTGTAATCGCGGATCTAACGAATAGGGGCCTATATGTCAATCGTAAGGACGCATTTCTGTCCGATGGAACCAAATTGGGTACAATTGTTACCTACAATGATGGATACCATCCGCAGTACACACACTTAAGAGCTTCTATGCTCGGTTATGCTTCTATCAATCTGTTTTCAATGATCAATAGATTTCCTACCACCGCAGTTAGAGTTGCTACTGATTCATTTTACATAAATAGCAAAATGGCTGATTTTAAGGCTACTGGCAACGAGAAATGGGGATCATGGAGAATTAAGAAAGAAATGATTCATGATTATATTCCATCAGCAGATGTTACCATTGAAAATAATTACTTAGAAAGCAATCAGTGTTCAGAATTTTCTAGTGCACCACCGATTTCTGATCCAATCTGTAGATATAAAACAGTTTATTTAAACGGTTGTGGCGGGTCAGGAAAAACAACCCGGGTAATTGAGTTATTCCGTAGAAACGCTAGCGTTTCCAATCCAAACATGATTGTACTAACACCAACTCATAGACTTGCAAGAGAAATGATACAGAGAGGGGTAAATGCTTGCACTTATCACAGCTTTTTCCGATGGAAGGGAGATAAATGGACTCCTGAGCGCATGGGAGAGAAATTTATTCCTGAATTCATCATGTGGGATGAAATAGACACAGTGTCAGAAGATGTCTTAAAAATATTTCTTGAGTGGTTGTTATTGAAGAATACAAAAGTCGTCATGTGCGGTGATCACGGGCAACCACCACCATTTGTCGGTGCATCCCCCCATGAATGGCTAAAGGGTTTTGTAGACTATTATGAAGAAATTGATACCGATCATAGATCACTTGATGAAAAATTAAAAGAGTTTAAGAAACTAATTAGATTACAACCGGATAGAATCCAATGTGAAATAGCCCGTGAAATAATTTCGGAAACTCCCATGAATGATTTCTGGGAAATGTGGAGACCAAACGATTTGATCATTGCAAGTAGAAAAATAGTCAGGGACACACTTCAGATGAAGTTATTTGAATTGCATAAACAAAAATTTGCAACACTTCCAGTGCCCCTCTGTTATAGGCCATCGGATACACGAAAACAGAACATTGAAGTTGATATTCCAGGACAGAGTGAAAAGCAGATTCTCGTATTAAATGATATTGTGCTGGTTGATATCAATGTCGTTGAAGATGCATTGCGTGCTAATAAATCCCCGTGGACGCTAGGATACGCAGCGACGATACATTCTTCACAGGGATTGACTATATCGGATACAATTGTTTGGATGGTAGATAATCGCATAGAATGGTCGAATTTAGTCTATCTTTCAGTATCCAGAGTACGAAAAATAAATCAACTTCGAAGAATCGTCCTGACAGAGTCAGGCGATGATGAAATCATTGGCGATGATAATGACACCACAATAGATGATATTATTGATAAAAAACTCTCCGGTTACAAACAACAAGACAAAAAAAAACAACGAGAATTTGATATTGATGCTGAATTAATAATCACTTTGAAGAAACAACAGAATAATCACTGCGCGAGTTGCAATTGTATAATGCGTTGGCAGTATTCGGATAAGGATCCTCGCCAATTCACCGTAGACAGAAAAAATAACAATCTCGGTCATGTCAGAAATAATCTGATGTTGACTTGTCTTGAGTGCAATAGACGCAAGGGTGCTAGTTAAGACCATGCGGTGGTAATTGAGTATCGTCAGGAATTACTTGTAATTGTTGTCTAGTAAACCCACGCTGAGGGGCAGTTGAATCCAGTTTATAGATTGGAAGTCTACCCGTAGATCGTGTTATACTAGATATCTTATGTGCAGTAACACTCCAAATAGGATCAGTAGCCCTTTTTCTGCCTCCTTCAAGCTCTCCTGGTTCATATAAATACCTCACAATGACATTACTACCAAGAATTGGTTGGGAAACGCTAAAATCCTTTTGTGGTTTTTCAGGTATCGACTTCTTTTTAATCGCGTTGATAGGTTTCATGTTGATGGTTCTAGTAATCTCGTTATTCAGTGCGGTAACTACACCTGGTAATCTCTTAACCCATTCACGGGATCTTTTTTCTTGGATGAATTCTTTTGCGTATTGATATCCAAATAACCGTTCAGCAAGAATCCGATTAAATCGTTCTACAATGGCCTGATCACGATGCAGTGCAGTATGCCCTCGTCTGATAGCGACATTGTGATATTTCATTGTAGATAACACTGCACCCTGAAATTCCTTGCCCGGATCAACTTGTAACAGATTTGGCCAGTGCAGAGGACTCCTTCGATAAATCCTTTCAAATGCAGAAGCCACTTCAGTGGCCGATTTTGTTTTTAACGGTTCTGCTTCTTTGTATCGACTTGCAATATCAACTACGGTTAATGCGTATTTGTAACCACGATCATGTGGCAGAAATAATATATCAGCCTGATGAACTTCATTGGGTCCGGTCACATCAAAATGCGAGAAATTGATTTGTTTAGGCGGTGGTAGATAAATTTGCCATAGTGCCTGTTTGGATAACCAATGAGCCGCAGTGGTTTTTTTCACTTTTGCGGCGCTAGCGAGTTTACTGATTGCAGCGTTACCCCTCCAGTATCCTCTTGGGGAATAATAAAAAGATTCCATGTTGCTATTAATTACCAGCACCTAACATCAATTTACTTTTCATAGCCGATTTTATCAAAAATGAAGCCAATTTTTCTTTGAAGGATTTATCAGTGATAGAATTCAACGCATGAATTAATTTCACATCTGCTAGATGCCTGTGCTGCAAATTGCTACTTTTATAAGCAACATCATGAAGGTGACAGGCCTTATCAATAGCGTTTATTGGTTCCTCACCGGGTCGGGGCTGATTTTGATCATTGAGTCTGATATCAAGTCTTGTTCCCGGTCCACAATAACTATACCCTGGAAGGTGTTTTTCTCCGGGGTATTTTGCCCATGGGGTTCCAGGGAGTTTTGCTAATTTGGCTGCGATATCACCTCCTCGTTTTTTTTTAAAGGTTCCTTGGGTTCCTTGGGTTTAGAAACAAATCTAAATTTCTTTGTACTACACTGTACGCATTTACCAGAAAGCGCTGATCGGTTATTTTTAGTTGTAATCGTCGTGAAGTCATCTGTGCCAGTACGCGCCTTACACTTCACGCAATATAGATCCATAATTCATGTATAGAGATATGAATATAATTGATTTTTCAGCGACTAAAACAAGAGAACCAGTGAAGCATCATGCAGCGCTACCAAACTCTATCCGCGCAATTATAATCGGGCCATCTGGATCCGGTAAAACGCAATTGTTGCTCAATTTAATAATGAGATGGATGAAGTGGGATAAGTTGTATTTAATTGCTCCTAGCGTAGACGACCAACGATGCTATGAAGTGCTAAAAGATTTTAATGAAAACGCTTCAGAGATTGCTGGCGAGGATGTTATTGAATTTATAACCGATATTGACGAGGCGCCATCCGTGAATGACCTCGATGGAAGTATCAACAATTTAGTTGTATACGATGATGTCATGTTAGATAAACAAAAAAATCCTGCTAGAATATTTTCCCGAGGCAGGCATAAAAACACGGACGTGATCTATGTCACTCAACGCTACACTCAGATTCCAAAAGTGATTAGAGATAATTGTAATGTGTTGTGTGTATTTAACGGCGTTGATACACATACGCTACGAAATATTTGGCAGACATGGTGTTCTGATATGGACTTCAATCAATTTAGAAATTTCTTTAGTCATGCTCAGTCTGCCCCACACGGATTTTTAACAATAAATTTACATGACCCTCGAACACGATATCGTATCGGACTGGATCAAATATTCGGTTGAAAATCGAAGATTTTTACGAATGGAGGCTTAGTCATTTTTTTGATTTCATTGATTTCATTGATTTTTCATTATTAATTTTTGCCTGATTTCATTGATTTTTCATTGATTTTTTTGCCTGATTTCCTTGATTTTTTTTGCCTGATCATTGATTTTTTTGCCTGATTTCATTGTTTTAAGCCTGATTTCAGTGAAAACTTGTCTAAAAATGTTGTCCAGCTCACCCTCTCTGCTGCTCAGAGAGCTAAGGCTTTGAGCAGTACCAGATGCTCTATCTGCACGGGAAATGGTCGATCCCGCCCATACACGAGTCTCCTGCTGCCTTGCAGGTTGGCTTTGGTTAGCCAAAGGCTAAGGGAATAAACCATAAAAGAAAATCCGGATTGGAGACCATAAGACGGTTGGCCGATGTACTACATCCCCTTGTTCTGGCAACTCCTTGGTCTGGAGAGGGATGTGCTCCGCCAGACGACCTTTGCCCAAGATACACAGATAATGCTGGACAAACCTGAAGTTATCATACCCGATCGGTCGTCGCCCGGGTTAACAAGAACCGCGTCTGCTTTTGTCCACCAGGACGGAGGTGACAAGTGTGGTACTGGTACTCTGCATAAAATCAGAGCGAGAGACAGCGTTGTCATTGCCACCTGGAACATTAGAACTCTGGCGCAAACTGGAAGACTCCAAGAGCTGACACATGAGATTGAACACGACACATGGCACATACTGGGACTAAGCGAAGTAAGATGGAAAGCCCTAGGAGAACACCAAACAGAAGATGGGCATATATTATACTATATTGGATAGTTGGACAGTCCATAAATGGAGTAGGCTTCCATGTAAAGAAAGCCATTAGTGAATCTGTGCTTGAATGTCGCCCTATATCTAGCAGAATCATCTCCATTCGTCTGATAGCATCACCATTTAACATCACAATTATCCAGGTCTATGCTCCAAATACTGTTAATGATGATGAAGAAATATAGGAGTTTAACAACCAACTTCAGGGTATAATAAACATGGTATTAAGTAAAAAGACATCCTCATCATCCAAGGAGATTGGAATGCCACAATTGGCAACGATGCTCTAAAAGGCTGCGATGATCATTGTGGGCCTGCTTGCAATGAGATTACCTATTAAAGAGTTCGCAAGCTACAATAGCTCGGTAATAGCCAACACTCTGGGCTATCATAAAGCTTCACGTTGTTGGCACGCACCAAATGGAACCCATCATAACCAGATCAACTATATACTGGTTCAAAACCGGTATCGATCTGGCATCAATAGAGTAAAAACAAAAATGTCCCCAGGTGTTGATGTTAGGAGTGATCACTACCTCGACATTATGAACTTCCAAGTGAGGACGAAGAAAATTAACTAGCCAAAGTAAATCAGGCTCAAATTCAACCTTGAACAACTGAAGGATCCTAACATCTACAAGTCATTCCAAGCGACAATCGGATGAAACTTTGCTCCACTCCTTGTGATGGATGTTGATGTTGAAGTGATGACACACACTTTCAACACAGTCATGACAACAGCTGCCAATGACCTCATTGGCCTTCATAGCCCAAAGACAAAAAAAACCCGTGGGTTACAGAAGAGATTCTGAAACTGTGTGATGCCCGAAGAGACCTCAAAAAGACCAGACACACAACAGGGGCAGTGGTGTATCGAGATATAAACAAGAATATCAGACAAAAACTTGAAGAAAGCAAAAAAGAAAAAAATAGGATGGGACAAAAGTGCACAGAAATAGAAAGCAGTATGATAAAGAATAACAGCAAAAAGGCATTCCAAATTGTGAACGACTCACCAAACAGAAGCAGCGAAGAGTCAGTATCACTCAAGACGATAATGAAAAGGCCTCACAGAACCAAGTGACATTGCAGAAAGATGGACTGAGTATAGTACAGAACTCTACATCCATTCATCCACAGGAGACCCAGAGGTGCTTGAAGTTCCAAACTCCACCAATGATGATAATTTCCCCATTCTCAAGAAAGAGGTGGAGTCAGCAATAAGAGCACTGAAGAATGGAATGGCAGCTGGAGTAGACAACATCTCAGCTGAACGTATCAAGAATGGTGGGAAATGAGTGATAGAGCTACTAACAAAGATATGCAACACGATCTGGTAGACAAGCTAATGGCCAACACAGTGGACCCAGTCACTAAAAATAACAATCCCAAAACAAGGAAATCTCCGGCTGTGCCAAAATTACAGAACTACCAGCTTGATCAGCCATGCTAGTAAGGTGATGCTGAAGATCATCTTGAACGACTGAACCCACAAGCAGAATAGATAATCGTTGAATAACAGGCAGAGTTCTGAGTGGAAGAAGCACAACATTACAAACATTAAATCTTAGGCTCTGTGTGAAAGGTACTCACAACATCAAAGTACTCACATCATGTGTTTATATATTTCAAAAAGGCTTTTGACAGAGTGTGGCATGATGCATTGTGGGCCACAATGAAGAAGTACAACATGGGTCAAAAGTTGACCAACACCATCAAGCAGCTGTACGCCAAAGCTACTAGTGCAGTATCATCTCAACGTTCTGTCGGGGACTGGTTCAAGACAACAGTTGTAGTACGGCAAGGCTATCTCATGTCACCACGCTTTTAAACATCTAATTAGATCGCATCATGAGCGAAGCCCTGGAAAACCACTGTGGGACAGTCAGCATTGGAGGGCGTAACATCACCAACCTCCGCTTTGCAGACGACATTGATGTTCTGGCAGGCAGTGAAGACGAGCTTGCCACCTTACTGAAGAACCTGTATGAAACATCTTTCAGATTTTACATGGAGATAAGTGCCGAGAAGACAAAGCTGATGACAAGTAGTGACAAACAAATCTCAACGAAGATTAAAGTCAGAGAACAGGAACTGGAAACAGTGGACCAATTCAAATATCTTGGTTCCATAATCACGGAATAGGGATCAAGAACAGAAACTGGCCAGTGACATTTATTTGAAACGACATAATACTTAACTAATAGTTCTCATGATTATAGAATTACCATTCAAGTAATTATTAGTGGTAAACATGTTTTCCTTAATCTGAATCTTTGACAAAGAAGTTTTTCACCTGGAAATTCTTAAATGTTTGGGCAACTTTATATATATATATATATATATATATATATATATATATATATATATATATATATATATATATATATATATATATATATATATATATATATATATATATATAATTTGAAACATTATTCACTCTTATCTTAACACCTGAATCAGACTTTTTTTACCACTATTTTCCGGTTTTAAGTTTGGTGGATTTATTTATTCAAAATATTGTTCACTAGAATTGCAAGACTGGCATGCACATCCGAACCCGTGTGGATAACATAGGTACGAGTATTGTTTAAATTTAGACGTATCGCATTTGTATTGTCGGACAAAACACTAAACATCGAGAGGGCCCGTAGATCAATAAATGTCGTGGAAGCTCTGCCAAAAAACAAGTAGTGGAGTTCTGGCATTCTAATGGATAATACACAATTCACTAAAATGCCATACTTCCACGTGAATGATGTTATGGGAATTCTAATGATCCATCTTAATTTATGCATTATTAATTACTTATAATATTTGTTAACAGACACTCTAAAGATTGCATACGATATATTCAAGCAGATAATTTGAGTTTAACTTTGTACAACTGGTCTTAACATACTTCCATATCCCACATGAACAAATATCTTCATATTTTAGAATGTTTGGGATCCAAAGTTCACATTTACATGGAGTTATACATATACTTTATTTATTTGAATCTATTGACATTGTTATACGTAATGTCTTTGATTTTATTTGCTTCATTTATAGGAATGCTCTTAGCCAGCCAGTGACACACCTGCATAACTTGGTCCAGTCCTAACACCAGTCCTAACACGAACCGCTTAATGCTGAGCGCCAAGCGAGGCAGCTGTTAGTACCATTTGTGTAAGTCTTTGGTATGACTCAGCCGGGGATCGAATCCACGACTTCCCGCTTCCGCGGCGGGAGGTCTAACCACTGAGCCACCGGAGCGGTTGACAACTTAAATACGAACAATCCCAAGCGCAGAGCCGGATGAGCTTAAGTGTTGCGAGGGGTTTCCAAACTTTATAAAGGGTCCCGACTATCCTAGTGAGGCAACAAAAGCAAAAGTCATCTTGTCGGTTACTCACTGTGCATAATATCCAGTTAAAGTGCGCTAGAATAAAGATAGTCCACTTTCAAGTAACAAATGACTGTACGTTCGAGTGTGTCCAGTTTGTTTTAAAACAGGTTAGGAAAACCCTTACCCCTCAAAAGATCACCCCTCCCATCTCCACCTACCAGCCCTAAAGTGCGCATGTAATTTAAAGTGTAAGTACAATAAACTGTACCTTTAATTATAAACTAAATCAAAGCTACTGATCCAGACATAATTTTTTTTACAAATATTGATGTTTATCTCAACTGCCAGTTCTCATTCATAATTCAATTATACAGAGATATGTTCTCATATACACGGACTTATACATATACCTTATTTATTTGAATCTATTTACATTGTTATACGTAATGTCACTGATTTTATTTGCTTCATTTATAGGAATGCTCTTAGCCAGCCAGTGACACACCTGCATAACTTGGTTCCAAATGTATATGAATCGTCCGCAATATTACTATCAGGAATAAAAACACAAGTCGGTCAAGGACTTGTCGCGGATAATAAACAGACAAGAAACGGAGGTTTCAGAGTGATTGAGAAATATAACTTCCGTCTAACCTGAGATCAGAGTAAAGCCAAAAAAAAAAAAAAAAAAAAAAAAGGATCTGGCTGATTCGTGCTACCAGTATATAAATATTGAAAGTTGCTGATTTCATAAGACAATATTGCGGCAGTATATTGTATCTGGCTAAACGTTCAGATGGGATTAGGTAAGTATATACATACTGATAACGTACAACATTTTGTAATCCATGCCGTTAATATAGATATCAAATAACAGCTACATACGTGTAGGCAACACTAGATTGTCTTGACGATGTCTATCTCTCTGTTATTATTTAGAGCTGATGATCTAAACTTTAATCAACTCGATTAAGAGAGAATTTGAGAGAAGACTTAAAGTTATCTTCGAACTCTGCGGCTTGTCAAAAATTAGGCAGATTTAGCCGACTCGATAATTGCCCCAACTTTAAAACTGTTTTATTACTTGTATACTTCGGACAACGAGTGGCCGAGTGGTCTAAAGGGCTCACCGTTATGGATCACCGACATGTCATGATGGTATGCGAGAATGCATGCCAGTAGCTTCTCGTAGGTCGGTGGTGTTTCCTGGGGTGTTCCCGGGTTCTTCCTGCACCATTTATACTGGCCACTATTTATAGCCTATCTTGTGCTGAAAAAAGGTGTTAACCACTACAGCAACAATAACTTATATACTTTTAATTTGTTTCATAACTTACCTTAAAGGAGACTGTAGTTTCGAAAGCGGATGTTGTACTACTCACAGCTAAGAGAATGTTCGGGAAATGTTTTATCCAATAATATCTCTCCAATCATTTTCTCCGGTCTGTGATACTAAACCAAACGTCTTGCATTTTCATTACAGGATATCAGGAAACAGAAAACAAGCACTAATTCATAATTAATTTCGCTGATTACACACATCAGTGAGATGTCAGGTGAGAAACTAACTCTGTGTGTGTGTGTGTTTGTGTGTGGGTTATACTCTATGAGGCAGAACATATGAAGCTAGTGGATAGTTTGTATTGTTACAAAGTTATATATTATACAGATATAAAAGATATTTTTATTGCAGAGATTTTTTACCATCACACTTCATGGAACGAGTTCAAAACAATAATGAAACAGGGGAGAATCAGACAGTCTGCAGTTGAAGGTAGTGATGCAGAATCCCGACGAGGCGTTTATTTCACATCCCTTAATCCTGAACATGTGATTTATAATAATTGGGAAGATGCGGAAGGGTCAATGGACAGAGTCAAAGTCATCATCCAAGTCAGAGTAAATCAGAATGAAGTAGCAAGGGTGCATTCCAAGAGGAACATTTACATTCACATGGGTGAAATACCAATGAATGCCATCACAGACACGTACAAAAGAGATGGAACGGGAAAAGCATATAGTTTCGAAATTATTAATAGTTATGTTAGTAATGTATTTTTACTGGACAGTTTGGAATTAAGTTAAAATCTTGCTGTTGTAGAAGAAACACAAGTTTCATTATATTATTACAATCTTCTTCCAATAAATGTACATGTATAAAAACATTCTTGACTGGATGTCTCTACAGAATGTATGTCAAATCAAAACTGTTCTCTACTGATGGCATATATATGTATATATATATATATATATATATATATAAATATATATATATATATATATATATATATATATATATATATATATATATATGCTGTCCAGTAATAAAGAAAAACATTTTTAAGAGAATAGTCTTGTTTTCTCTACGCTTGGTCTTCATGATGTCTTACTGTAAGGAATATTTAATTTATGTTTATCTTTCTTCTTTGTTTTCTTCATCATTTCCTCTCTCTCTCTCTCTCTCTCTCTCATATTATATTGACTTTGATTCGTACTTGGAACTAATTAAATCTCTTTCACGTCATTTGGTATATATGTCTTGTCTCGTTTACTATCAGAGTACGATGACATTAGTCACATTTAATACTTAGGACTTTTGGCATCGGGGCTGTCCAGTTTACCATATTAACGTCTACAGGAACAAAATGCAATGAAGACCAAATTACCGTACTACTGTGGAAAAAAATAAAATAAAACAAACCTATCACATTGTCCTAGACCTTTCTACTGCGCCATTTTAATTACTACTCGGTCGAAACAAAATATACCGCCATGCCCTTTACCCTTATAATGGGGCACTTGCCTTACTACTACATTACAACATAAAATACCACCATGACTTTTACCCTTATAATGGGACAGTTTCGTTACTACATTACAACAAAACACCATCATGTCATAAGCATGTATACTGGACAACTTTCCTTACTACTTGACAATAGGGGACAAAAACCCGGACCTGCATTATTTCGTTGTAAATAGTTAGTAGTTTGTGTATATAATCTATGCCGATTTTTTAAAAAAAAATATCTATAGCATTTGTACTTACATTTCATACAAAATACTGTCCTGCATGCTAAGATGGACAAAATGAACGAGGGAACGAATTCCGAGGTTATGTGAAGAAAACCTACTCGGATGTTTGTCACTGAATTGTGTATGACTGGTATCAATATGTATATGTGGTCAAAAATGTACTCGGGTTTCGCTGCCGCGTACAGCGTCACCGAGGGTGGTTTATTAATTATCGGCTCTAGTTATTTCGAAATAGTGAGTTCAGCTCAGATCATGCTGCATGTGCAAATTGCCTGCCGTTTAAAGGTCTAAATACCTAGCTGCGCATATCGGTCACAGCTAGGGTATATTATAGAGCTAATTCTTCGTAAACATCCCATTACATTCAGTCTTGTCAGAAAAGCTTCCATCTTTAAAGGAGCAAACTTTCAGTTAAAGAGGTAAATTAGATTTAAGAATCATATACTTATCACTATTTGTTTTATATGACAAAATTGTTCCATATATCAGATATTTCAGTATTTATTCTAAATTCTACAGAGTAAATACCAAGGTTATGCAGCGCTATGATATTAGTAATACTAAAGTCTGCTTCGATATACCTTTTGTTGTAACTGAACAGACAAATTGAGTTTAATTATACGCTGCAGTCATTGAACGTTTAATGTACATGGATAACTAATTCATGTGCGCGCATGCGCAACTTATGAATGTAGAAGTACTTAACCGTGTTATATGTATTAGACGGTTTATATATAATTGGGTGATGTGAAGTCGCAGAACTGTGTGGTTTCTTGTGACGTATACGCTGTATCTGGTGACGTTGGTTGGGAAGAGTATACTGGTGTTTTCGAAACGAGGGACCAAGGCTTCCCGACCGACGGGTCTGTGTTGAATGTAAGGGCTCTCGAGGGATCCTTCAAACAGACAGGGAGGAGTGGACTATACCTGGCGACTCAGTGACCATTGACTAGAGCAGGTGGAACCGGAGATAATCTTGGACGTCAAATGGAGGCCACGATAATTATAAAATACGTTTTCCATATTATTGCTATTACCATCTGAGCAGAGTTTTCACATTTATGTATCAACTTCGTTATTTGAACGATAAATTCATAAATTCATAATTCCATATTTACATCGCAGTTTCGTTATTTCAGCTGTACATTGCTAAATCGTTACATGAACGATACAATCATAACATACATGCCTTTACTTTGGTAAGTCGTTATGTTAACGATATAACCAAAATTATTCAGTTGCATCTCGGTATCATTATTTGAACGATAAAGTCATAAATTCATAATTTCACCTTTACATTGCAACATCGTTATATGAACGATAAAATAATTACATACATGCCTTTACTTTGGTAAGTCGTTATATGAATGATATAACCAAAATTACAGGCATTTCCATCTGTCTTGTTATAAGAGCTATATATATTTGTAAATTCATACATACAATTTGTCGATTGGGTGATAAGACGTTATTCACGTCAGTTTTAAACCCCTTTCGTTGAAATCATCCTTTGAAGATT
Source organism: Unio delphinus (assembly GCA_029339505.1). Taxonomy (NCBI): domain Eukaryota; kingdom Metazoa; phylum Mollusca; class Bivalvia; order Unionida; family Unionidae; genus Unio; species Unio delphinus. Next base: position 4,226,457 of record JAQISU010000014.1, read on the forward strand.
TTTTCATTGAGTTACTTGATGTTGATAGTTCAATGTTAGGAACATTATAATTTTTCCTTATCTTTTATTTATAATGGTGTCAGATTCGTTTATATTTAAATTGCGTTTATAAATAAACATCTTATTAAAGCAGTTTCTTTCGGTGTCATCACTAATCCAGTCCCAACCCGGCTTCATCCTGTGACAATGTTCAACCTTATAGCCCCATGAAAGTTTAACTAAATAAACGAAAAGTTTAAAAAAAGGGGTGAAAAAATATAAAATAACCCATTAAACTACATATCGGTGGGAACATACCAACAAATGAAACTTTGTTACTTTTTCTCGAAAGTGGGATGGTATCTGTCTTGTGTCTCCCCCCCCCCAACCCCCAACAAAACAGTGTGTATAATAGAAGTTCCGGACAGAAGATTAGGATTTTTTTGACATTTGCAAAGGACTCTAAAACCTTTTATCTTGCCTTGGAGTGATGCTGATCTCAGCAAATGAAAAATGTACACATGTAACGTTTATCGCCCCTATTAAAATAAAGAGGATGAGTAGTTAGAGAAGGATCCAAACAAAGAGTGAAAGTGATTTCATTAAAACCCTGACCAATTCAAGTTTCAGAGAAAAGAATATTTTTCTTTCCAGCATCATTCTATATAGCTTTCTTTGCCATAGCTCTGGTAATTGCACCAGCAGAGAGTACATCAGGGAATTCTTTTTCAGTTGGATCAACTTTCTGATCCTATCAATGTCAGTTACAAGTTGATAAACCACAACATTGTCTCCAGGTAGGCCGTTGTCTAGTAATAAATGAATGCCTCACATACGGGTAAAACAGAGACTGTTCGGAATGTCATGGGTCGTGAGACTAAGTCTGATGACAAACCTACACTATGGACAGGAACATTAACAAAACTGCATTCTACTCCCTGAATAAGATGACTCTCATTAGATGAAGACTTCTCGTAAAAAGGCAAATGACCTGAATATAAAAGACTCGGAGAAGCTTATGTGCTTAAAGGTTTAATTGGGGTGGGATCAGAAATAACGTGTCCTTTTTTCTTGCAATAAGTACATGTAGGAAGAGACAGGGATTTAGAATCAAGCTATGTGAAGCTTGATTTTGCAAATTGTGCCACCTTGAGTTTGAGAAAGGCTTGTATTAGGCTGAAATACTTTTTTTGCCAGAAGTTTGTTGAGTCGAAGTCTTATTTACAAAATGAACGTTGTGAGATTAAAATTTCTCACCATCGGCATGAGCAGCATTTTTCCAAGGTCTCGATATTGTGCTCGTAATGATCCGTCTTAATGTCAGTATGGACACAGATGTTGAACTCTTCAACTAACGGTTTGAGACTTTCACACTCGTTTGCAACTTTCTTGTCTAAGCACCATCTATAAAATAGCTGCTCCTTTTCTCTAAAATTCGACATGAGTTTGTACAGCTTTTATTAAATGTAGTTTCTGAATTGTGCCGATAAGCTTCAGAGACTAACCCCTTAAAATGTATTTTTAACTGATTCATAGTCCTCACTTTGGTGAACTGATAGTGAATGGTAAATATTATTAGCCTTACCAGTGAGTCCAATGCTCCCTTGGCCGTTTCAAATTTTTTCAGCAACGTTTACAAAACGAGTGAAATATTTGTCCACTTCTCTTTCTTTGAAAGGGGGCACAAACCTACTGTTTTTTTTGTTGTTGTTGCAAGATCAAAACTTTATTTAATGTATGAATGTGCTTTTAACTTGCCAGTTCTATTTCTTTCATTCTACAGTGGTATTACATCTCTTCATTCTCACTTTGCATCCGCATCTGCACCTGTCTCGGTCCTCCTTCTTAAAATGCATTTGTTTTTCATTCTCCCTTTGCTCTCTCTCTCTCTCTCTCTCTCTCTCTCTCTCTCTCTCTCTCTCTCTCTCTCTCTCAAATTGTAATTGTATTTGTTTTTCTTTGAAGTGAAATACTTTCTTTATTTCCTTTGCTTTTTTTGTAACTGCATTTGCATTGTTTTCTTCCTTTTTCTCCTGAAGTTCGATCTTTCTTAACAATTCGATTTTGTATTTTAATTTAATTTTTATACTTTTAGATCAGAGCCTGACACCGTATGGATCGTGACCAAAGCACTTTAATCCAAAACATTATTTATTCTAAATATTTAGGACAAAATTATTTATTTTTTCTTGTTTCATTAAGGAAGCTTTTGCTTCGGAAAGATCGTAGTTTCTGGCAATTCGAATTAATTCATCTTTTCTGAAAACGTTTAATTGTTCCTGGGTAGGATTTGAATGAACAATTTCCACTTAAGATGGTATTTTAGGGAAAAGTTTATTGGTCTCACTAGAGAAAATGTTTAAAATCATGGGGATTTCAAATTAAAAAAAGTTTTCTGAAATATTTTAGCCAAATTTAATTGTTTGCAAACGAGAGCCCAATTATGTTACGTGTCGATGCTCTAATAAACAGTACACAGAAAATTGAAAACAACAAGCTTTTATAAAATGTAACAAATAATTTATTTCCTTGAAGAAAGATTGTAAAAATCAAGAAAAAGAGAACATACAGTATTTAGTTCAATTCCAAAAATATCCAAGAATAATCCATGAATTAAACTACAAAAGTCCTAATAATGAAATGTTCTAATTAATTTAACTTTGAGTCCTGATTGAAAATCCAAGATGGAATACTATGACGTATACTAAATTCTATAATGTGCTTATCTGCAGTTCCTTGTAGAAACACAATATTTAACACTCCGTTGTTGGAAACCCGAATAAAAGTTTGATAAACATTCCTTGTTCAAGAATTTTAAATTTCCAGAGATACCAACTAATCTTCCAAAACCAAAAATGAACTGAAGAAAAGTTAACATTAATTCAAAACTGGCTGCAACAAAAGAAAATGACTTAACGTCAGGTGTAAAAGCCCCAGAACGAAGAATATTTCAATAAACCAACGAGTGTATTGTGTTCTAAAACACATTTTCGAGAAAATCCCCAAATTGCGAAATCGACGACAAAAAGAAAAAAAGGGAGGGGGGGGGGGGGCTCACGTGATAGTAAGAACCAATAAATTTACTTTAAGAATAAAAAGTAAAAACGCTGTTTACTTCTTTATTCACTAGTCCCATCTTGACATTGACAACAATCAAGCATTTTAAAATAAAAGTAAACCCTGTCTACGTGGCTTCCACTAACCTTGAATTAAGGTCTTGATCTAGGTCAACATTACTTGTTTACCAAAGATAAATTATGGTCAACCGATGTTCTGAAGAAGAAAATAACATCATCTCCAGTGATTACCTTTTCATTACAATAATATGTAATAAGATAAGTTATTTAAAACACAAACAAGCAAACTAAATTAAAATAAATATATATTAAATTAGTTATACGTAACAATATATACGTTTCTTCAGTATATTATTCAAAATTACCTATTTATTAACTGATATTAAGACGTGTTGCAGTTTATTTTGAGAATCACCACAAATAGATTCAAACATTTTCAAACTAAACACATGTCTGCAGACACGTACACACATACAATAAACTTAGTTCTAATGTAAAGATACTAACGATTTAATGATGCCCTGTATTATTTACACAGACACAAATACTTTCGTTCAATTTTTAAAAAAATTACAAATACTTAATTTATTCAAGGTAAAAACGAAACAGAATGTGTGAAGAAAACGGCTTGTAGAAATGTGCATGCTTTTTCTATTCAAATAATACATATGCAGTTTAAATGGTAATTATTTTGTCACAGAATTAAAATAAAAATCATATAAAAATGTACACTTGATTTTTAAAGACAAATATCTGAAAATCAGAATAGTTATATATTTTATTCTACTTTTACTGTAAGAATGGGAGTCATTGAAAATACCCAATACTACTCCTAAACAAAGTATACCCTGGAAGATCCTTTGAACGAGCAATTGTTTTTCACTTCCTGGAACTGTTTTCTTACTGTTTACGGTATCCCTTGACGCGTTTTGTAAACCTGTTGATATAGATTTGATGTTGTAATGCATTTAACATGTACGAATAAACATGTATTGATTAAAACCATACAAAATGTCCGTTGCAAGGTATTTAGTGCATTGTCGCGTGCATGCTATGTATTACGTCTCATACAAGATTTACTCGTAATAGCATTTAAAACGTACTCTTGAATATGCAAAATTGAAAACGTCTAGTCGTGAAAGAAAGTAAGGAAACATTGGAAATCAAGATAAGCACCCTATTCTGGGGAAGACCTAGACATGACAATATCCCGTTGTTTATTTTGTTAAAAAGGTATCCGCCACCCCATCTCGTCCCCTATCAGACTTCTAGTAGGCAGTCACTTGGTTTTGATGTCATTGAAGCACAGCTACTCAAAAATAGAATTCACTGAAACAATGTTAAACACTTTTACTACGATTGCATGCAATGGTTTTCAAAGGGTATGTGTCTCTCAAAAAGTGTCCAAACTGAACTAAGATGGATATGTATACTAATGAAATTGGCGAATAAGAAGTGAAGACATTGATAGGGGAGATAAAAAAGATACATTGCGCTAATGACAAACTGAACAAAAAAATTCAGGGTCTAGAATCCGAGCAAATTGAAACGAACTCATTACTGAATTAAAACCTCGTAATAATATTTCTAAGAATAATAATAATAAACAATGAATCGTAATAATGTTTCCTAGAGTTTGATGATCAGGAACAAAATTCGAGGAGGAACAACCTAATTATTTTAAGCTAAGGATATAAAGGATCTGACCGAAAGAGGTGGAACTATTAAAATGCAAGCTTAGAAACAAAGATGTATGTTGAGCATCACATATGCCTTTTCTCTTACTTAGCAGACGGACACATTACTTGTCATTTTATCCCCTGAAGTTGCTGAACTTTCTGTGGAACACGTTAGTTAAATTTACTAGATGCAACGCAACATTACAAATTTACGCTGATTTAACATTTATAGTCCTAACAAAGACGCTACAATCCTTTTACACTGAAAGTTGATGTTTGTACCGAATAGATTTACTAATCCCTATATAATCCAAAGGCAAGAACTGATATTTGTACCAATTATAATCAATTACTATTCCCTATATAAGTCAATAGCAGGAACTGATATTTGTACCAATTATAATAAATTACTATTCCCTGTATAACTCAATGGCAGGAATATTTGTACCAATTATAATCAATTTCTATTCCCTATATAACTCAAAGGCAGGAGCGGCAGTAATTGATATCTAAATGATATCTGGCGCAAAAGTAATACGCATGCAAAACAGTACACGTCCATTAAATGTGATAAATTGTTTTTTCAATGACATGTGATGCATGTATAGAAACCAGGTTAAAGAAATGATGATTCTTCACACATACGATTTTCGAAACGTAATAATTTTCTACTCTGCGATTTAGAGCACATACCTCTTGCCACAATTCAAGAGTACAAAATTAAATATGTCGTCCTCACTAATTTCAGTGTTGGAACCAATTCTAGCTTCGATTCGATTCCATATAAATGATCAATTATTTTTATCTGAAATTAATTGATCTGCATCACATAAAGAAGACAGCAAACTGAACTGGAAGAGCAAAGGAGAACACGTGTATAAGATAAACAAAAAATGTATCAAATGCATCACATAAGATATACTGGTACCACTTGTACAACCCAGAGTTCAGAAATAAACAAGAACACTAGCATTGTGTAAGAGTTGTACTTTCTGATAGGCTTAAAAAAAAGTTAAGCTTCTTGGCCACATGTAACATTATGTTTACTCATATCTAGATCATATTTTGCATTTTTATAATTTAAAAAAAAAATAAAATGTGGTACATATGCCTGTAAATGTGTTGTGACGAGATAAGTCTAACCTCATTTTTGTTCCAGCAGAGTAACCTCTCTTAAATGCAATAGAGTACCTGCGTTTGTCCTTATCAAATTGACAGTCTAACATTGTTCTCTAAGACAGCGTGTGTCGTGCATGCTGAAGTAGTGTGTAAAGTACATGTATTTCATAAAACATCAGCATTGAGGTCTATGGAAAAAACAAATGCTATCGTGATGCCTATAGGAAAGAACATATTCACATTGTATCCATAGAAACGCATACATGTGGGCGGCATTATGAACTCTAATAGTTTGATGTAGGAAAGAAAATGGATACTGAACATTTTTGGTCAAATATTGACAAGTTTTTTTTAAGAATAACATGTCTGAAATCTTCAGAAAAAAACACAAGCTGGCTTTCGAAGTTTTTTTTTTTAACTATAGAGATAACATATATTGACTGATGGCTTTACGTCTGTGTAGTCAGCTCCGAGATTAGCATACATGCAACAAAATAAGTATGTAAAGATAATATAGTTGATATTTGGCCAAATATTAAATATTTTACCCGCAAAGGATGAAAAATCTTGTAGAAAAAAAAATATCTTGTTCTTTTAAAGAACTGCATAGACCAGGGCAGAGAACACTCTAATTGTAGAAAGATCATTTGTATCATATATAATAATTTGGTATGAATAATTTTAGGTATCTTATTAAAGATTTGGTAATCCTTCCCACTTTGATTTTAATTGTCCTGCTTTATTTGTCCATTTTTGTACATTTTCCTGCCTTGAAATTGTTTATGCGGATTATTTAGTTCAATTCCCTTGCATTCCCTTTTGTCAGTTTCTTCAAGTCCGCATTCCCATTGACACTTGTATAAGCTCAATTATTATTTACTATTGACTTTCACTTAAATCTATTCATGTCTGTCCAGCTGTTTCCTTATTATGTCCAAGATTACTGAGTGATAACCAATTTAGTCATATTGCTCACTCATTCCATTGAAGTTCACACTGTTCTTCAAGCTTTGCATCCCATCGCAAGAATCCAACATGGTATGGGAATATTTATGATAGGCTGCAATCCACATGCGGGCATTGTAGAGAACATTAACTAAATTATATAATACCTCCGACATATGTCGCAAGACAAAATTACATCACTCTCGAGGTCTCCACTATATATATAGACCCTTAAATATTAGGTTCTCACTTTATTAGTAATGTATTTTTGGATACTTTAATTGCATTGAGTTAATGCACGTGTTCATGAACTCATCTATAATACATGGAGGAAATAAAAATACCACACATTATGTATATCATTTAGGTATCTTCTTTACTCAAGACATAACATTTCAAGAAATAAAAACTCACATTTTCAGTGATTGGTTATGAAAATAAAGAGAAGATGGGAAACGTATTACATATATATTAGCACTCGCTGTTGATGAAAATGTATGTAGAAGTAATATAATCATTTCTCTTACAAATTTAAAAACTGATAAAGTACGCTTTGTTTGGTTTAGGTATTTTTCTTCCAAGCTGAGGCCCATTATAGTTAATTTCTTATGCAAAAGAAATATAAATTATATGCATCTTCATTATCTACATTATTCACCCCTTTATATTAGATGGGAATGAACACCACTTTAAGTGAAAGTGTGGTGCCTGTAAGGGATGTTATAGCGCAGGTGCCTTCGAACTGTCCTTCGACCTATGGGGCACTGCCTCCCTATATTGTCCAAAGTAAGATCATCAAACTTTGGCTTCTCTTTTTCTCATTGCTGTTTTTGTCTCCTTCATTTCCCTTAACATAAGCTACAGCTCCCTTGTAGATATATATGTAAAAAAGGAAACACACACACACACACACACACACAAAGAGAGCCATCATCAGGGAGTGTAGTGTTAGTGAGTTTCCATGATGTAACGACATTGTTTACTTTTGGTTAATTCAGGTCAGAGCAGCACGAGTGTCCTTGTCGCTCAGTAGTTCATTATGAAATCAAATTGTGTAAATTAATCGTGAGACTCCAGTTGCTGTAATTTTGATTGGAAACTGGTAAATTTCACAATGGGATAACAAGAAAGGACTGTTCCGTCGTAGACGGGCGCCGTTTATAATTGCCATGGTGGCGAATGGGATACAAAGTTACTGGCAATATGTGACTTAAAACCAGTGATGTTCAGAGTATCGATTATATTTGCTAATTAGTTAGTTGGTGAACCAATTGGTTAATCAATTGTGAAACTCCGTAATCAATTGCCATGGATGAAAATGATCCCAAAAACAATTTATCCATATCCAGGAGGAAAAGCTCATTCTCGTATTTGGACATACTTCGGAGTTTACAAAGCACAGGAGGGTCCACCGACAAATATTTATGTTGATAAGACGAAGGTCATATGCGAACTCCGCAGAAAGTAATATGCTAACACAGGTAAGTCCAATTATTTTTTATTGAAATCAACAAGGGGATACATTTGGTTCTTTATATATTTTTCTAATACTGTAGAAAAATAGACAGTATTCCAAATTTTTTAATACAACAAAACAAAATTATCATGTGATACCTCTTGCATCATAGGACTATGTAAACAATATGATGTAAACCTTCCGATCCACTGAAGTAGAGCGGAATTATGTAGTCCTATTATAACTTCCAAATATGAAACTATACTCCATGGCTAAAAACGTTAATTATAATTTGGAAACAATATAGTCGTCAACGACGAATGCAATTATTAGGACACTGAACACCCTAATATAAAGTAAAAGAGCTCCAATTGTGAAGTTACCACATGTATTATATATGCTGTCTACATAATGGACCATGCATCTAGTGACTGTCATTTCTGAGAACGTTTATGGGATTCCAATGTCTCAAATTTTAAATCCAGAGTTTAATTTTCAATACATCTTTTGTATACTTTGAGCTATCATGTGTTGTTGTCATTATCATACTTCGTGCTATAATCTTATATATCATGCGTTATTGTCATTATCATACTTCGTGCTATAATCTTAGATATCATGCGTTGTTGTCATTATCATACTTCAGATTTCGTTTCATAATTAAGTCCTGTATCATGTGTTGTTGTCATTATCATACTTTGTGCTATAATCTTATATATCTTGCGTTGTTGTCATTATCATGCTTTGTGCTATGATCTTATATATCATGCGTTGTTGTCATTATCATACTTCAGATTTCGTTTCATAATAAAGCCCGATTTCATGTATTGTTGTCATTATCATACTTTGTGCTATAATCTTATATATCATGCGTTGTTGTCATTATCATACTTCAGATTTCGTTTCATAATTAAGCCCGGTATCATGTGTTGTTGTCATTAAAATAATTCAGATATCTTTTCATAATAAAGCCCGGTATGATGTGTTGTTGTCATTAAAGCAATTTAGATTTCTTTTCATAATAAAGCCCGGTATCATGTGTTGTTGTCATTATCATACTTCAGATTTATGTTCATAATAAAGCCCGGTATCATGTGTTGTTGTCATTATCATACTTCAGATTTATGTTCATAATAAAGCCCGGTATCATGTGTTGTTGTCATTAAAATAATTCAGATTTCTTTTCATAATAAAGCTCCATATCATGTGAATATCATGTTTGAAATACAAAAATGATCAGAATTTCATCCCTCTATTAGGCATTATAATGGAAAAGTGATATTTTTGTTTACCGATGTTCCCTGAAAAATCTGACTTTTGAAAGCATAAAACGAACAGATTTTAAACTGTTGACGATTAAATGTAAAATATATGTGCAAATATAATAATAATTTTCTTGTTTCATTTTTATAGTTGATTTAATTTAATTGATTTAATATACATGTGCATACAGTATTTGTCGTTGCTTTGATTTCAATATAAAATCATTAATTTCAAATACATTCCAGGCAATACTACCTCTAGATCACGACCACAAGGAAACTGGATCAACAAAAGGTGCTGATGCTCCCTCCCCAGCCAAACAGACTATTATTGATTAACAGAGAGGATGTCAGCTACAAAGCAGAAATAAATCGATGACCCACTCTTGAAACTCAATGTTGCCAAAGTTCTTTCACTCAGCCTTGTTGACCAGAACTATTTTAGACACTTTTTGATGCTTCTTAACCCAACGTAACTTTTGAATGATACCAGTATAAGATCAACACTGTTGGGTGTTGAATTTTGAATTTTTATACCTGAATTAAGCAATGTTTCATTAAATAAAATTCTGCCCTGGCTTGTCACAGAATAAGGAAATACGCAACTTAGTTTCGCCTTAGAACGAGTTGACCAGTTTTCGCTGTATTGTTGTTCAATGTTACCTAGGGTGAATAATTATTTTTCTAGTAAAGCAACTGAACTAGTATGTATCTCGTCGTAGATTGCTTGCGCCGAGAGACAGTAAATGCACGGTATACACGGGTATTTCATCCTTACTAAAAATCACTTTTCTGTGGATTTAAGGCAGGTCTCTTTTTTTTAAAATGGTCTTTGCATCTTGTCAAGGAGTGAACTTTCTCCGTTGTTATTATCCAGATATAGGGGTAAGCGCTACTTTTGTATTTTATTTGATATGTAAAGCAATTTTATTTTTAATGTCTTATTGTAAAATAACACCTTTACTACTACATAGACTTGAAACGCTGTGAACTTTTGAAATGTTACAAGTCGCTATTAAGAGTTTAATTTAGTAGAATGTATCTCTAGGTTTTAAATCCGTACCAGTTATTATGACCAGCTTGGTTTCATTGCAGCGTAAACCTGTGACCTTTTACCATCGAAGTACAAACATAAATAATTTGCTAATGAGTAAGCAGCATTTATTACCTGACGTAGGTACGAGAGAACACAATCTCAAGATGGAATATCACTCATGATTTCTTTAAAAGACTGCTTGAGCAGACACCTGATATTGTGGCTTTTATCCGTGACCCCAGCATAAGCAAGTCAATAGCTACAACATTGAAAACGTTTACATACATGTGACGAACAATCAATGGTTGAAAAACAGGGGAAGTCCTCTCAGAGTTCCCGAATGAAACTACGCGTGTTTGCGGAAACAAATAACAAACCCTCCATACAAGTATCCCATTACTTCTTGAACTTGCCAAATGTGTAGACACATGCTACTGATCTACCTCCAATGCCAAACTTAAAGATGTAATGAGAAAATGACTTGACCATACTTCACGTGACAAAGATCTAGCTCCGTTGGACTGTTTATTGAATCGTGATAGGAAGGATCTTGAGCTCTCTGCGTTGCACAAAATTTACTGGCATGCAAGCCCAGATATTTACGTAGTGAGGACCATTGACAATCCTAATGAAAATATTATATGCAAAGTTAGTTCACTGCATACTCGGGGATGTTTAGCGCGTGTCCTTTCTGTTTTATCTAGACTAATTTTAAGATTATAATAACGCTTCAGACTGATTTCTCTAAACATTGTAAGAATCTATGAACGAGTTCTGATTGCGATTGTCAAGGCCTGGTCCTTATAGCTAACCATTGTGGCTTAACATTGTGGTAAAAATTGATTGGAAGGAAAATATATCTGTGAGTAATATGGAGCAGATTATTCTGTCAAGAGATTGGCATATAAATACTAAAATTTCATGTCTAGAATATATTTTCTATTCTATGTTTAAGGCTAACAACAAATGGAATTTTGAAGATGGATGTTTGGCTAAATTATGCAAATGAAGTGTATGATGTAATAGATGATGAGTTTAAATAATAGTCATTACATGTTCGTCGTGCTGATCTAATGTGCGTAGGATAAAGTGGTAAGCTTTCTCACATACCCACATTGGCCGAATTAGAGACTCGAACCCATTAGGCCACTCTGGGACCCTTGCAAGGCAAGGTAATCCTTTTTCCGGGTATTGAGGCTTTGTTTGTTTGTTTCATTAGGAGTTTTAATGTAGCTTTAACAATTTTTCAGTCATATCGCTACGATGTCTGCAGTGGCGCAGTATATTGTGATGTCTTGCACTGGGGCATCATGCCGCAGACATGATGCATGATGTCCCACCCAGTCACATTTATCCTGACTCCAGGCAGACCAGTCCTAACACTAACTTCTTAATGCTGTGCACAGCGAGGCAGCTGTTAGTACCATTTTTGTAAGTCTTTGATATGACTCGGCTGGGAATCGAACCCACGACCTTTCGCTTCCGCGGCGGACGCTCTAACATCCAGGCCAACGGAGCGGTTAGGGTATTTAGGCAATTAAAAATCTAATGGATCATTTTATACTGTACATTGTGCTTTCTTGGAACAGTTTGTCAGCTAGAAGGCATGAATAGCAGAACAGTGTACAATATAATTTTGTTACAGGTTGTATTTAGTTTTATTGACGCAAAGAAAGCTTGCATACTGGATTGCCTTTTTACGAGTGATGGTAAGGTCAACCTGTGTTGTATTGTGAAATTTAAAAAAAAAATGTCCTTGACATTTTGATTTTAGTGTAATTAAATCTAGCAGATCGGAGTCGGGCGCAATTTGATAATAACTATAATGGCCAGTCATATGCATGTAGAACTTGAGACTTGTCGAGGCGAATGTGTTTTTTGATAAAAATAACCAATCTAATTGCAGGACTCGTATTGAATTAAATATGTAATTGTATAAATATATATTTTAAAAAATAATAACAAAATGAAGTTGCTAAACATTTTATTTGTCAATACTGAAGTCAGACAAAAGAGTCTTCGCAAACTGTTTATATTGCTCGGCAACTCAACCTAACGGTCAAAACGTCAACTTTAAGCATGGGTCACCCAGGACAAGATTTAAGTTTTGATCGTCCTAAGACTAAATGGAGGAATAGGCTTATGTATGCATTTCATATGGAAAAACCATGGCATTTATACCAAAATCAGGGCATACAATATACGGAGCATAAAATTATAACCTTATTAGCCAATGGGTTAATCCAGAGTTGGGATCACACCGCGTTTACCATCATATTTATCGTATCTGTAACATTTTACGAAATTATGATCCTTTGTGTGAATGAAACAAAATAAAAAATGGACACACTTGATGCATTATATATATATATATATATACATATATATATATATATATATATATATATATATATATATATATATATATATATATATATATATATATATATATATATGCCTTAGTTGGGTGTATTTTTCTTCTTAATGTGGAAAGCAATAATGAATGTGTAAAAGTGGGGTCGGTGTTTTGTTCAACAGACGTTCTCTTTTCATTTTACTTTAAGTTAAACAGAATCAGAACACATGCTTTGGCTCAGGATTTTACGGTACAAATTGTCATTGGTAAGATGATCGTAATTCGGTGAGGTATATGTAGCCCTGTCTGAATCCAGACTTTAAAACTACAGACGAATTATATGCATTAGAAACCGAATAGCAATTATATATATTTGTTATGGGGCTAAATCATATCTCTTTCTCTCTCTGTGTGTCTCTCTTTCTCTGTCTCTGTCTCTCTGTTGCTCTATCTCTCTGTCTCTCTCTCTCTCTCTCTCTCTCTCTCTCTCTCTCTCACACACACACACACACACAAAATGCTTGTCATTGATTTCTTGTATCTGAAGAAAATTAGGTCGTGTCACAGTGTAATAAGGGACATAACTTTTTCAGGTTTGGTACTTATCAAAACATAAAATAGTGACAGATACCGACACCCAACCAGCTGTGAAAAGAGCTAGCATGCACAATAATAAATCAATTTCAATGTTACAAGATTTGCAACACAAATCAGAGAAACTTCAACATGTATGTATGTATGTATGTATGTATGTATGTATGTATGTATGTATGTATGTATGTATGTATGTATGTATGTATGTATGTAGGTAGGTATGTAGGTATGTAGGTATGTATGTAGGTATGTAGGTATGTATGTAGGTATGTAGGTATGTATGTAGGTATGTAGGTATGTATGTAGGTATGTATGTAGGTATGTATGTAGGTATGTATGTAGGTATGTATGTAGGTATGTATGTAGGTATGTATGTAGGTATGTATGTAGGTATGTATGTAGGTATGTATGTAGGTGTATGTAGGTATGTATGTAGGTATGTATGTGTGTGTGCGTGTGTGTGTGTGTGTATATATATATGTGTTTTTATATATATATATATATATATATATATATATAACGGGACACCATCTTGAGATCTACCTGCTGTAAGCTACCAAGCCGACACATTTAGGTAACATTCGACTATATTTTGTGTTATCTTTCTTAAAAGGAAAATCCCTACAATCCTTAAACTCGATTTGCGGTCTTTTTACATCTAGAACAATATTGATTTCATGATTTTCTTGATATTTTAAATCGGAAAACAATTTTTTAAATAAACATTTATGGACAATTGAAGAATCTGTACTCTGCCATGCGTCTTAGCTAATTTTATCCAACATGATCTATATTGAGCAGAAGTTATAAAGTTCCAGAGGTATTTGCGCATACACTACAAGATCGATATCAGATTAAAGGATTATTGAATAGATAAGATGAATCAATCTTTAGCAATGTATTGTTAATTTTGCACGCACTTTGCAGCAAGCCTTGGCATTCTACGCTTCCACAGATCATCACACGTTCCCCACTTTACATGGAGGGGAAGCGATCAAGGAATATTTCATGAACAAAATTTGATTTTGTATACATTGCTTTGAAATACCGGAGAGACTAGAACACTTGTGCAATTAAAGCATAATTTTGTCATGCGTCCTGGTGGGAATATCAGTAGACTATTATAGGGTATATATTTTATTTTCATCGCACGTGACTGGTAAAAAGGTGATGTCAAAAACATTTGGGCAGACATTACTCCCACTTTAAAGCGAGTTATGGAAGTGAAATCCTTACAACAAAGAATTTCCAAATTACTTCATTGCCCAATGTTCGGACAGTAAGCTCTCACCAGCATCACACAAACTGAACCAGAGCTGTTGCTTTCCTATTGATTTATATGAACATGGTAATGTCCAGCATATCGAAAACTGTATATTTTACAATGACTTCTGAACTACTGTTCAGTTTTATGGCTTAAAGGTGGCGCGTTACTTCCAGTTCGAAGGCGAACATTCCTTACAAATTTGTTTTTCAGCATCTGGCTAAAAATGGCGTCAAGTGCGGTTTGAAACTATCATCATACCGTCACCCAGAAATGATTTGGATATTACTTTACAATATTAAAAGTAAGTACACAAATTAAGGAACGTTTTGGCGATGATATCCAAGCGTTCTTGCACCATAAAACTATGTCGTATTATTTCAGTTATGTATCCAAGAGTTACGAGTAAACTACAGAGTAAATGACAATCTCTCTGCTTATTGGTTAGCACTCTTGTAACACAACAGCTGTAGGATAGAAACACTCGCCGCATGATACGCATGTTTATTAATGAAAACGATAAAGTGGTTATCAGTGGACACAGGAGTTATTTAAAAGTAAAGAAAATTCAGTTCATCTAGATTAACCTAATGCTCACAGTATTTGAAACTATTATAACCAGGCAATAGTATGACACGTAATCGGTTAATACTTGCATTAAATAACGTACTAATCGGTGAATGTTTGAATCAATTCAAGTTCAGACAATACCCCTAGATATTATGTAATTGCCTCGTCATGGACGAAATGACTGAAAATGTTTGTTACATTTACGTTAAAAAAGGAAAACACACCCACACACGTTTTGTATGTATGATATTAGCCAGCGTGTGTACAAAATCCCTGAAGTAAGAGTTGTTAACACTCCACTAAGTAACGTGATTATAAACTAAATGCCAATTAAAACATAAGTTAATGAACTCTCTTGAGTGTACATCACAGCCTACAACAATAAAACTTTTGTCAAATGCAGTCATTATCAACTTTGTGAAAAGATACTTGTACTTTGTTCTGTCTAGCGATCGAGTCTTTAGATAAAAGCTGGGGAAGGTCTGAATCACAGGAAATTTTCAATATAGTTAATGGAAGTACAGATGCTACCATATCAATGCGCATTGTAACGTAAATACGATATCCTGAGAGTAACAAAACGTAAATAAATAGGTCATATAAATGTGCAGTATATTGTTTTTTTTTTGTTTTAACACTGAAAAAAAAATATTCAGTCTAACCAAAGCAAGAGACGGAAATGATATGAGAAGTGAAAATGCAGTTGGAATAATTGAGTTTTCTGAGATCATTTGTCTGCTGAGTGATTAAAATATATGATTAACAAAGACCTTTTTCATACATTGCGTGAATCTGTAAGTTGTTCCCATAACCAGTCACGTGGTTAACAGTATGATTTATAAGAGGATGCCTGTGGTTTGCATTCCATCATAAGGTCAGAGGTCAAAATAGAACGCTAATCATATGCATATGATATGATTAGTACTCTAAATCAAGATAAGCACCCTATTCTGGGGAAGACCTAGACATGACAATATCCCGTTGTTTATTTTGTTAAAAAGGTATCCGCCACCCCATCTCGTCCCCTATCAGACTTCTAGTAGGCAGTCACTTGGTTTTGATGTCATTGAAGCACAGCTACTCAAAAATAGAATTCACTGAAACAATGTTAAACACTTTTACTACGATTGCATGCAATGGTTTTCAAAGGGTATGTGTCTCTCAAAAAGTGTCCAAACTGAACTAAGATGGATATGTATACTAATGAAATTGGCGAATAAGAAGTGAAGATATTGATAGGGGAGATAAAAAAGATACATTGCGCTAATGACAAACTGAACAAAAAAATTCAGGGTCTAGAATCCGAGCAAATTGAAACGAACTCATTACTGAATTAAAACCTCGTAATAATATTTCTAAGAATAATAATAATAAACAATGAATCGTAATAATGTTTCCTAGAGTTTGATGATCAGGAACAAAATTCGAGGAGGAACAACCTAATTATTTTAAGCTAAGGATATAAAGGATCTGACCGAAAGAGGTGGAACTATTAAAATGCAAGCTTAGAAACAAAGATGTATGTTGAGCATCACATATGCCTTTTCTCTTACTTAGCAGACGGACACATTACTTGTCATTTTATCCCCTGAAGTTGCTGAACTTTCTGTGGAACACGTTAGTTAAATTTACTAGATGCAACGCAACATTACAAATTTACGCTGATTTAACATTTATAGTCCTAACAAAGACGCTACAATCCTTTTACACTGAAAGTTGATGTTTGTACCGAATAGATTTACTAATCCCTATATAATCCAAAGGCAAGAACTGATATTTGTACCAATTATAATCAATTACTATTCCCTATATAAGTCAATAGCAGGAACTGATATTTGTACCAATTATAATAAATTACTATTCCCTGTATAACTCAATGGCAGGAATATTTGTACCAATTATAATCAATTTCTATTCCCTATATAACTCAAAGGCAGGAGCGGCAGTAATTGATATCTAAATGATATCTGGCGCAAAAGTAATACGCATGCAAAACAGTACACGTCCATTAAATGTGATAAATTGTTTTTTCAATGACATGTGATGCATGTATAGAAACCAGGTTAAAGAAATGATGATTCTTCACACATACGATTTTCGAAACGTAATAATTTTCTACTCTGCGATTTAGAGCACATACCTCTTGCCACAATTCAAGAGTACAAAATTAAATATGTCGTCCTCACTAATTTCAGTGTTGGAACCAATTCTAGCTTCGATTCGATTCCATATAAATGATCAATTATTTTTATCTGAAATTAATTGATCTGCATCACATAAAGAAGACAGCAAACTGAACTGGAAGAGCAAAGGAGAACACGTGTATAAGATAAACAAAAAATGTATCAAATGCATCACATAAGATATACTGGTACCACTTGTACAACCCAGAGTTCAGAAATAAACAAGAACACTAGCATTGTGTAAGAGTTGTACTTTCTGATAGGCTTAAAAAAAAGTTAAGCTTCTTGGCCACATGTAACATTATGTTTACTCATATCTAGATCATATTTTGCGTTTTTATAATTTAAAAAAAAAATAAAATGTGGTACATATGCCTGTAAATGTGTTGTGACGAGATAAGTCTAACCTCATTTTTGTTCCAGCAGAGTAACCTCTCTTAAAGGCAATAGAGTACCTGCTTTTGTCCTTATCAAATTGACAGTCTAACATTGTTCTCTAAGACAGCGTGTGTCGTGCATGCTGAAGTAGTGTGTAAAGTACATGTATTTCATAAAACATCAGCATTGAGGTCTATGGAAAAAACAAATGCTATCGTGATGCCTATAGGAAAGAACATATTCACATTGTATCCATAGAAACGCATACATGTGGGCGGCATTATGAACTCTAATAGTTTGATGTAGGAAAGAAAATGGATACTGAACATTTTTGGTCAAATATTGACAGTTTTTTTTAAGAATAACATGTCTGAAATCTTCAGAAAAAAAACACAAGCTGGCTTTCGAAGTTTTTTTTTTAACTATAGAGATAACATATATTGACTGATGGCTTTACGTCTGTGTAGTCAGCTCCGAGATTAGCATACATGCAACAAAATAAGTATGTAAAGATAATATAGTTGATATTTGGCCAAATATTAAATATTTTACCCGCAAAGGATGAAAAATCTTGTAGAAAAAAAAATATCTTGTTCTTTTAAAGAACTGCATAGACCAGGGCAGAGAACACTCTAATTGTAGAAAGATCATTTGTATCATATATAATAATTTGGTATGAATAATTTTAGGTATCTTATTAAAGATTTGGTAATCCTTCCCACTTTGATTTTAATTGTCCTGCTTTATTTGTCCATTTTTGTACATTTTCCTGCCTTGAAATTGTTTATGCGGATTATTTAGTTCAATTCCCTTGCATTCCCTTTTGTCAGTTTCTTCAAGTCCGCATTCCCATTGACACTTGTATAAGCTCAATTATTATTTACTATTGACTTTCACTTAAATCTATTCATGTCTGTCCAGCTGTTTCCTTATTATGTCCAAGATTACTGAGTGATAACCAATTTAGTCATATTGCTCACTCATTCCATTGAAGTCCACGCTGTTCTTCAAGCTTTGCATCCCATCGCAAGAATCCAACATGGTATGGGAATATTTATGATAGGCTGCAATCCACATGCGGGCATTGTAGAGAACATTAACTAAATTATATAATACCTCCGACATATGTCGCAAGACAAAATTACATCACTCTCGAGGTCTCCACTATATATATAGACCCTTAAATATTAGGTTCTCACTTTATTAGTAATGTATTTTTGGATACTTTAATTGCATTGAGTTAATGCACGTGTTCATGAACTCATCTATAATACATGGAGGAAATAAAAATACCACACATTATGTATATCATTTAGGTATCTTCTTTACTCAAGACATAACATTTCAAGAAATAAAAACTCACATTTTCAGTGATTGGTTATGAAAATAAAGAGAAGATGGGAAACGTATTACATATATATTAGCACTCGCTGTTGATGAAAATGTATGTAGAAGTAATATAATCATTTCTCTTACAAATTTAAAAACTGATAAAGTACGCTTTGTTTGGCTTAGGTATTTTTCTTCCAAGCTGAGGCCCATTATAGTTAATTTCTTATGCAAAAGAAATATAAATTATATGCATCTTCATTATCTACATTATTCACCCCTTTATATTAGATGGGAATGAACACCACTTTAAGTGAAAGTGTGGTGCCTGTAAGGGATGTTATAGCGCAGGTGCCTTCGAACTGTCCTTCGACCTATGGGGCACTGCCTCCCTATATTGTCCAAAGTAAGATCATCAAACTTTGGCTTCTCTTTTTCTCATTGCTGTTTTTGTCTCCTTCATTTCCCTTAACATAAGCTACAGCTCCCTTGTAGATATATATGTAAAAAAGGAAACACACACACACACACACACAAAGAGAGCCATCATCAGGGAGTGTAGTGTTAGTGAGTTTCCATGATGTAACGACATTGTTTACTTTTGGTTAATTCAGGTCAGAGCAGCACGAGTGTCCTTGTCGCTCAGTAGTTCATTATGAAATCAAATTGTGTAAATTAATCGTGAGACTCCAGTTGCTGTAATTTTGATTGGAAACTGGTAAATTTCACAATGGGATAACAAGAAAGGACTGTTCCGTCGTAGACGGGCGCCGTTTATAATTGCCATGGTGGCGAATGGGATACAAAGTTACTGGCAATATGTGACTTAAAACCAGTGATGTTCAGAGTATCGATTATATTTGCTAATTAGTTAGTTGGTGAACCAATTGGTTAATCAATTGTGAAACTCCGTAATCAATTGCCATGGATGAAAATGATCCCAAAAACAATTTATCCATATCCAGGAGGAAAAGCTCATTCTCGTATTTGGACATACTTCGGAGTTTACAAAGCACAGGAGGGTCCACCGACAAATATTTATGTTGATAAGACGAAGGTCATATGCGAACTCCGCAGAAAGTAATATGCTAACACAGGTAAGTCCAATTATTTTTTATTGAAATCAACAAGGGGATACATTTGGTTCTTTATATATTTTTCTAATACTGTAGAAAAATAGACAGTATTCCAAATTTTTTAATACAACAAAACAAAATTATCATGTGATACCTCTTGCATCATAGGACTATGTAAACAATATGATGTAAACCTTCCGATCCACTGAAGTAGAGCGGAATTATGTAGTCCTATTATAACTTCCAAATATGAAACTATACTCCATGGCTAAAAACGTTAATTATAATTTGGAAACAATATAGTCGTCAACGACGAATGCAATTATTAGGACACTGAACACCCTAATATAAAGTAAAAGAGCTCCAATTGTGAAGTTACCACATGTATTATATATGCTGTCTACATAATGGACCATGCATCTAGTGACTGTCATTTCTGAGAACGTTTATGGGATTCCAATGTCTCAAATTTTAAATCCAGAGTTTAATTTTCAATACATCTTTTGTATACTTTGAGCTATCATGTGTTGTTGTCATTATCATACTTCGTGCAATAATCTTATATATCATGCGTTATTGTCATTATCATACTTCGTGCTATAATCTTAAATATCATGCGTTGTTGTCATTATCATACTTCAGATTTCGTTTCATAATTAAGTCCTGTATCATGTGTTGTTGTCATTATCATACTTTGTGCTATAATCTTATATATCTTGCGTTGTTGTCATTATCATGCTTTGTGCTATGATCTTATATATCATGCGTTGTTGTCATTATCATACTTCAGATTTCGTTTCATAATAAAGCCCGATTTCATGTATTGTTGTCATTATCATACTTTGTGCTATAATCTTATATATCATGCGTTGTTGTCATTATCATACTTCAGATTTCGTTTCATAATAAAGCCCGGTATCATGTGTTGTTGTCATTAAAATAATTCAGATATCTTTTCATAATAAAGCCCGGTATGATGTGTTGTTGTCATTAAAGTAATTTAGATTTCTTTTCATAATAAAGCCCGGTATCATGTGTTGTTGTCATTATCATACTTCAGATTTATGTTCATAATAAAGCCCGGTATCATGTGTTGTTGTCATTATCATACTTCAGATTTATGTTCATAATAAAGCCCGGTATCATGTGTTGTTGTCATTAAAATAATTCAGATTTCTTTTCATAATAAAGCTCCATATCATGTGAATATCATGTTTGAAATACAAAAATGATCAGAATTTCATCCCTCTATTAGGCATTATAATGGAAAAGTGATATTTTTGTTTACCGATGTTCCCTGAAAAATCTGACTTTTGAAAGCATAAAACGAACAGATTTTAAACTGTTGAAGATTAAATGTAAAATATATGTGCAAATATAATAATAATTTTCTTGTTTCATTTTTATAGTTGATTTAATTTAATTGATTTAATATACATGTGCATACAGTATTTGTCGTTGCTTTGATTTCAATATAAAATCATTAATTTCAAATACATTCCAGGCAATACTACCTCTAGATCACGACCACAAGGAAACTGGATCAACAAAAGGTGCTGATGCTCCCTCCCCAGCCAAACAGACTATTATTGATTAACAGAGAGGATGTCAGCTACAAAGCAGAAATAAATCGATGACCCACTCTTGAAACTCAATGTTGCCAAAGTTCTTTCACTCAGCCTTGTTGACCAGAACTATTTTAGACACTTTTTGATGCTTCTTAACCCAACGTAACTTTTGAATGATACCAGTATAAGATCAACACTGTTGGGTGTTGAATTTTGAATTTTTATACCTGAATTAAGCAATGTTTCATTAAATAAAATTCTGCCCTGGCTTGTCACAGAATAAGGAAATACGCAACTAAGTTTCGCCTTAGAACGAGTTGACCAGTTTTCGCTGTATTGTTGTTCAATGTTACCTAGGGTGAATAATTATTTTTCTAGTAAAGCAACTGAACTAGTATGTATCTCGTCGTAGATTGCTTGCGCCGAGAGACAGTAAATGCACGGTATACACGGGTATTTCATCCTTACTAAAACTCACTTTTCTGTGGATTTAAGGCAGGTCTCTTTTTTTTAAAATGGTCTTTGCATCTTGTCAAGGAGTGAACTTTCTCCGTTGTTATTATCCAGATATAGGGGTAAGCGCTACTTTTGTATTTTATTTGATATGTAAAGCAATTTTATTTTTAATGTCTTATTGTAAAATAACACCTTTACTACTACATAGACTTGAAACGCTGTGAACTTTTGAAATGTTACAAGTCGCTATTAAGAGTTTAATTTAGTAGAATGTATCTCTAGGTTTTAAATCCGTACCAGTTATTATGACCAGCTTGGTTTCATTGCAGCGTAAACCTGTGACCTTTTACCATCGAAGTACAAACATAAATAATTTGCTAATGAGTAAGCAGCATTTATTACCTGACGTAGGTACGAGAGAACACAATCTCAAGATGGAATATCACTCATGATTTCTTTAAAAGACTGCTTGAGCAGACACCTGATATTGTGGCTTTTATCCGTGACCCCAGCATAAGCAAGTCAATAGCTACAACATTGAAAACGTTTACATACATGTGACGAACAATCAATGGTTGAAAAACAGGGGAAGTCCTCTCAGAGTTCCCGAATGAAACTACGCGTGTTTGCGGAAACAAATAACAAACCCTCCATACAAGTATCCCATTACTTCTTGAACTTGCCAAATGTGTAGACACATGCTACTGATCTACCTCCAATGCCAAACTTAAAGATGTAATGAGAAAATGACTTGACCATACTTCACGTGACAAAGATCTAGCTCCGTTGGACTGTTTATTGAATCGTGATAGGAAGGATCTTGAGCTCTCTGCGTTGCACAAAATTTACTGGCATGCAAGCCCAGATATTTACGTAGTGAGGACCATTGACAATCCTAATGAAAATATTATATGCAAAGTTAGTTCACTGCATACTCGGGGATGTTTAGCGCGTGTCCTTTCTGTTTTATCTAGACTAATTTTAAGATTATAATAACGCTTCAGACTGATTTCTCTAAACATTGTAAGAATCTATGAACGAGTTCTGATTGCGATTGTCAAGGCCTGGTCCTTATAGCTAACCATTGTGGCTTAACATTGTGGTAAAAATTGATTGGAAGGAAAATATATCTGTGAGTAATATGGAGCAGATTATTCTGTCAAGAGATTGGCATATAAATACTAAAATTTCATGTCTAGAATATATTTTCTATTCTATGTTTAAGGCTAACAACAAATGGAATTTTGAAGATGGATGTTTGGCTAAATTATGCAAATGAAGTGTATGATGTAATAGATGATGAGTTTAAATAATAGTCATTACATGTTCGTCGTGCTGATCTAATGTGCGTAGGATAAAGTGGTAAGCTTTCTCACATACCCACATTGGCCGAATTAGAGACTCGAACCCATTAGGCCACTCTGGGACCCTTGCAAGGCAAGGTAATCCTTTTTCCGGGTATTGAGGCTTTGTTTGTTTGTTTCATTAGGAGTTTTAATGTAGCTTTAACAATTTTTCAGTCATATCGCTACGATGTCTGCAGTGGCGCAGTATATTGTGATGTCTTGCACTGGGGCATCATGCCGCAGACATGATGCATGATGCATGATGTCCCACCCAGTCACATTTATCCTGACTCCAGGCAGACCAGTCCTAACACTAACTTCTTAATGCTGTGCACAGCGAGGCAGCTGTTAGTACCATTTTTGTAAGTCTTTGATATGACTCGGCTGGGAATCGAACCCACGACCTTTCGCTTCCGCGGCGGACGCTCTAACATCCAGGCCAACGGAGCGGTTAGGGTATTTAGGCAATTAAAAATCTAATGGATCATTTTATACTGTACATTGTGCTTTCTTGGAACAGTTTGTCAGCTAGAAGGCATGAATAGCAGAACAGTGTACAATATAATTTTGTTACAGGTTGTATTTAGTTTTATTGACGCAAAGAAAGCTTGCATACTGGATTGCCTTTTTACGAGTGATGGTAAGGTCAACCTGTGTTGTATTGTGAAATTTAAAAAAAAAATGTCCTTGACATTTTGATTTTAGTGTAATTAAATCTAGCAGATCGGAGTCGGGCGAAATTTGATAATAACTATAATGGCCAGTCATATGCATGTAGAACTTGAGACTTGTCGAGGCGAATGTGTTTTTTGATAAAAATAACCAATCTAATTGCAGGACTCGTATTGAATTAAATATGTAATTGTATAAATATATATTTTAAAAAATAATAACAAAATGAAGTTGCTAAACATTTTATTTGTCAATACTGAAGTCAGACAAAAGAGTCTTCGCAAACTGTTTATATTGCTCGGCAACTCAACCTAACGGTCAAAACGTCAACTTTAAGCATGGGTCACCCAGGACAAGATTTAAGTTTTGATCGTCCTAAGACTAAATGGAGGAATAGGCTTACGTATGCATTTCATATGGAAAAACCATGGCATTTATACCAAAATCAGGGCATACAATATACGGAGCATAAAATTATAACCTTATTAGCCAATGGGTTAATCCAGAGTTGGGATCACACCGCGTTTACCATCATATTTATCGTATCTGTAACATTTTACGAAATTATGATCCTTTGTGTGAATGAAACAAAATAAAAAATGGACACACTTAATGCATTATATATATATATATATATATATATATATATATATATATATATATATATATATATATATATATATATATATATATATATATATATATATATATATATATATATATATATATATTATATATACCATAGTTGGGTGTATTTTTCTTCTTAATGTGGAAAGCAATAATGAATGTGTAAAAGTGGGGTCGGTGTTTTGTTCAACAGACGTTCTCTTTTCATTTTACTTTAAGTTAAACAGAATCAGAACACATGCTTTGGCTCAGGATTTTACGGTACAAATTGTCATTGGTAAGATGATCGTAATTCGGTGAGGTATATGTAGCCCTGTCTGAATCCAGACTTTAAAACTACAGACGAATTATATGCATTAGAAACCGAATAGCAATTATATATATTTGTTATGGGGCTAAATCATATCTCTTTCTCTCTCTGTGTGTCTCTCTTTCTCTGTCTCTGTCTCTCTGTTGCTCTATCTCTCTGTCTCTCTCTCTCTCTCTCTCTCTCTCTCACACACACACACAAAATGCTTGTCATTGATTTCTTGTATCTGAAGAAAATTAGGTCGTGTCACAGTGTAATAAGGGACATAACTTTTTCAGGTTTAGTACTTATCAAAACATAAAATAGTGACAGATACCGACACCCAACCAGCTGTGAAAAGAGCTAGCATGCACAATAATAAATCAATTTCAATGTTACAAGATTTGCAACACAAATCAGAGAAACTTCAACATGTATGTATGTATGTATGTATGTATGTATGTATGTATGTATGTATGTATGTATGTATGTAGGTATGTATGTAGGTATGTATGTAGGTATGTATGTAGGTATGTAGGTATGTATGTAGGTATGTAGGTATGTATGTAGGTATGTATGTAGGTATGTAGGTATGTATGTAGGTATGTATGTGTGTGTGTGTGTGTGTGTGTGTGTGTGTATATATGTGTTTTTATATATATGTATATGTATATATATATATATATATATATATATATATATATATATATATATATATATATATATGTATATATATGTATATATATATATATATATATATATATATATATATATATATATATATATATATATATATATATATAACGGGACACCATCTTGAGATCTACCTGCTGTAAGCTACCAAGCCGACACATTTAGGTAACATTCGACTATATTTTTTGTTATCTTTCTTAAAAGGAAAATCCCTACAATCCTTAAACTCGATTTGCGGTCTTTTTACATCTAGAACAATATTGATTTCATGATTTTCTTGATATTTTAAATCGGAAAACAATTTTTTAAATAAACATTTATGGACAATTGAAGAATCTGTACTCTGCCATGCGTCTTAGCTAATTTTATCCAACATGATCTATATTGAGCAGAAGTTATAAAGTTCCAGAGGTATTTGCGCATACACTACAAGATCGATATCAGATTAAAGGATTATTGAATAGATAAGATGAATCAATCTTTAGCAATGTATTGTTAATTTTGCACGCACTTTGCAGCAAGCCTTGGCATTCTACGCTTCCACAGATCATCACACGCTCCCCACTTTACATGGAGGGGAAGCGATCAAGGAATATTTCATGAACAAAATTTGATTTTGTATACATTGCTTTGAAATACCGGAGAGACTAGAACACTTGTGCAATTAAAGCATAATTTTGTCATGCGTCCTTGTGGGAATATCAGTAGACTATTATAGGGTATATATTTTATTTTCATCGCACGTGACTGGTAAAAAGGTGATGTCAAAAACATTTGGGCAGACATTACTCCCACTTTAAAGCGAGTTATGGAAGTGAAATCCTTACAACAAAGAATTTCCAAATTACTTCATTGCCCAATGTTCGGACAGTAAGCTCTCACCAGCATCACACAAACTGAACCAGAGCTGTTGCTTTCCTATTGATTTATATGAACATGGTAATGTCCAGCATATCGAAAACTGTATATTTTACAATGACTCCTGAACTACTGTTCAGTTTTATGGCTTAAAGGTGGCGCGTTACTTCCAGTTCGAAGGCGAACATTCCTTACAAATTTGTTTTTCAGCATCTGGCTAAAAATGGCGTCAAGTGCGGTTTGAAACTATCATCATACCGTCACCCAGAAATGATTTGGATATTACTTTACAATATTAAAAGTAAGTACACACATTAAGGAACGTTTTGGCGATGATATCCAAGCGTTCTTGCACCATAAAACTATGTCGTATTATTTCAGTTATGTATCCAAGAGTTACGAGTAAACTACAGAGTAAATGACAATCTCTCTGCTTATTGGTTAGCACTCTTGTAACACAACAGCTGTAGGATAGAAACACTCGCCGCATGATACGCATGTCTATTAATGAAAACGATAAAGTGGTTATCAGTGGACACAGGAGTTATTTAAAAGTAAAGAAAATTCAGTTCATCTAGATTAACCTAATGCTCACAGTATTTGAAACTATTATAACCAGGCAATAGTATGACACGTAATCGGTTAATACTTGCATTAAATAACGTACTAATCGGTGAATGTTTGAATCAATTCAAGTTCAGACAATACCCCTAGATATTATGTAATTGCCTCGTCATGGACGAAATGACTGAAAATGTTTGTTACATTTACGTTAAAAAAGGAAAACACACCCACACACGTTTTGTATGTATGATATTAGCCAGCGTGTGTACAAAATCCCTGAAGTAAGAGTTGTTAACACTCCACTAAGTAACGTGATTATAAACTAAATGCCAATTAAAACATAAGTCAATGAACTCTCTTGAGTGTACATCACAGCCTACAACAATAAAACTTTTGTCAAATGCAGTCATTATCAACTTTGTGAAAAGATACTTGTACTTTGTTCTGTCTAGCGATCGAGTCTTTAGATAAAAGCTGGGGAAGGTCTGAATCACAGGAAATTTTCAATATAGTTAATGGAAGTACAGATGCTACCATATCAATGCGCATTGTAACGTAAATACGATATCCTGAGAGTAACAAAACGTAAATAAATAGGTCATATAAATGTGCAGTATATTGTTTTTTTTTTGTTTTAACACTGAAAAAAAAATATTCAGTCTAACCAAAGCAAGAGACGGAAATGATATGAGAAGTGAAAATGTAGTTGGAATAATTGAGTTTTCTGAGATCATTTGTCTGCTGAGTGATTAAAATATATGATTAACAAAGACCTTTTTCATACATTGCGTGAATCTGTAAGTTGTTCCCATAACCAGTCACGTGGTTAACAGTATGATTTATAAGAGGATGCCTGTGGTTTGCATTCCATCATAAGGTCAGAGGTCAAAATAGAACGCTAATCATATGCATATGATATGATTAGTACTAAAACAAGGGACAACATCTTGACATCTGGCAACTGGCCTCGCTCGTACATTAAAAGCATTTAAAAGTCTACCTTACCTCCTTACAAAGTACGAATATACCATTCTTATAATCTCAGCTGTTTTCTTAAAGGATTAAAAATCTAGAAATCCAATATTCCGA
Organism: Unio delphinus; assembly: GCA_029339505.1. Lineage (NCBI taxonomy): Eukaryota > Metazoa > Mollusca > Bivalvia > Unionida > Unionidae > Unio > Unio delphinus. The sequence continues at coordinate 4,254,922 of JAQISU010000014.1, forward strand.
TTACATTAATAATAATAATAATAATAATAATAATAATAATAATAATAATTAATAATAATAATAATTAATAATAATAATTATAATAATAGCAAATGCTACATCCTTATCGTATCCGCCAATGCAAAGGTGTCACATACAGATAGTGATGAACTTATCTCAGACTTGAAACGTGATTTGATAATTTCAAACCGTAATGTAATCTGGCCAGATATTTACCTTGTGGTATGCAGTAATTGTATTAACTGTCTGTTCCCATATATATGTTCAATTGTGTTGTTGAAGGGTTTGACGCTATTTTTCAGCACACGATAGGCTATACATGGCGGCCAGTATTAATGTTAGAGGAAGAACCCGGGAAGAAACCCGGAAAGAACCACCGACCCACGAGAAGCTACTGGCAATCTTTCTCACTTACTCACATTGGCCGAATCTGAGACTCGAACCGACTCAGACAGAGGTGAGATGTCAGTGATCCGTAGTGGAGATCGCTTTAGTCCACTCGGGGTCCCTGTTCAATTTTGTAATTGGTAAGATGAACAGACATATTTAAGTCCAGCTGCTGATATTTGTAAGGCTTTTTAACTGAAAAATAATATTTTATAGCCAAGCATGTAATGTGTGATGATGATTCCGATGGCGAAGTCGACGATGATAAGTGTTATTATTAATGCTTTTGTTAAATGCCCAAATAGGTGTTATTTATGGTTACCTAAATGTTTTGTTTCCAAATTCATCTTTTACATAACCCCTCGCCCACGCAATTATGTGTATGTGTGAGAAATGGTGTGGGCTGACAGGGTAGAAGGGCGGTATAGTGTCATTGTGTCAAGAATTTTGACCAATCCTGTCACTTTCAAAAGGACGGGATGTACCATAAAGTCCTATAATAATTTCATGTCTCACTCACTCGGTACACTGTTTTACATATACCATGGAGACTCCTTCTTTTATACTATGATTTGCTATTTTTATAACATACAATTGACCCACTATCATTTTCTAAAATAAACATGTACATTCAGGGTCACCAGGTATGTAATACCTACTTTTAGTTCGTCTTCTTGGAAGAAAACAAGTAACTTCAATAATAGTAATAAGATAACGTAAGCGAAGTCTTTCCTAGTAGTCGTGAGATTTCAACAAAGCATCTAGTATGTCCTCATGTATCAATCAATAAAGCTAGCTTTATGGACCATGGAGCATAACAAGCACGTTAAAGTTTTCAATCTTTTTCCTCTAGTTTTGATTCAACTATTTTCATCAAATTCCCATATAGGTTGTCAACTTATCTCTGCCCTTTGCTATTTATATTTAATTTATGTTTGTTATGTACATTTAATTTGTGTTGTTTGTTATGTACATTTAATTTGAGTTGTTTGTCATGTACAATTAATTTGTGTTGTTTGTTATGTACATTTAATTTGTTTTGTTTGCTGTGTATATTTAATTTGTGTTGTTTGTTATGTACATTTAATTTGAGTTGTTTGTTATGTACATTTAATTTGTGTTGTTTGTTATGTATATTTAATTTGTGTTGTTTGTTATGTACCTTTAATTTGTGTTGTTTGTTATGTACATTTAATTTGTGTTGTTTGTTATGAATATTTAATTTGTGTTGTTTGTTATGTACCTTTAATTTGTGTTGTTTGTTATGTACATTTAATTTGAGTTGTTTGTTATGTACATTAAATTTGTGTTGTTTGTTATGTACCTTTAATTTGTGTTGTTTGTTATGTACATTTAATTTGTGTTGTTTGTTATGTACATTTAATTTGTGTTGTTTGTTATGAGTATTTAATTTGTGTTGTTTGTTATGTACCTTTAATTTGAGCAGCAGAGAGGGTGAACCTCACAATTTTCCGAGCGTCGATTCGGAAATCTGAGGCTTCCACCAAATAGTAAAAAAAATGGCGTCTATTCGATAAAATAAGATTTCCTTATATACGCCAACGTCGTTGTCATTCACCCTCTCTGCTGCTGGAACTTTCAGTTCTGGGTTAATAATTCTTTTACGAGTTTAACCAAATATTTGATCGAGTCCGATACGATATCGTGTCCGAGGATCATGTAAATTTATTGTTATAAATCCGTGCGGAGTCGACTGAGCGTTACTAAAGAAATTTTTAAATTGATTGAAGTCCATATCAGAGCACCATGTCTGCCAAATATTTCGAAGCGTATGAGTATCAACGCCGTTAAATACACACAGTAAGTTACAGTTGTCTCTAATCACTTTTGGAATCTGAGTGTATCGTTGAGTGACATATATCACGTCAGTGTTTTTATGCCTGCCTCTGGAAAAGATCCTAGCTGGGTTTTTTTGATTGTCTAGCATCATATCGTCGTATACGACTAAATTGTTAATGTACCCATCAAGGTCATCCATGGATGGCGCCTCGTCAATATCAGTTATAAAATCAATGGCGTTTTCACCCTTAATTTCTGATGCATTCTCGTTAAAATCCTTTAACACTTCATAGCATCGTTGATCATCTACACTGGGAGCAACTAAATACAACTTATCCCATTTCATCCATCTCATTATTAAATTGAGCAACAATTGCGTTTTACCGGATCCAGATGGCCCGATTATAATTGCGCGGATAGAGTTTGGTAGTGCTACATGATGCTTAACTGGTTCTTTTGTTTTAGTCGCTGAAAAATCAATTATATCCATATTTCTATACATAAATTATGAATCTATATTGTGTGAAGTGTAAAACGCGTACTGGCACAGATGACTTGACGACGATTACAGCTAGAAATAACCGATCAGCGCTTTCTGGTAAATGCGTGCAATGTGGTACAAAGAAATTTAGATTTGTGTCTATGAGATCTGCAGGAAATGATGATTTAAAAAAAAACGAGGAGGTGATATCGCAGCCAAATTGGCAAAGCTCCCTGGAACCCCATGGGCAAAGTACCCGGGAGAAAAGCACCTTCCAGGATATAGCTACTGTGGCCTCGGAACACGATTAGATATCAGACTTGATGATCAAAATCAACCCCGATCCGGCGAGTATCCGATAAACGCTATTGATAAGGCGTGTCATGCTCATGATGTTGCATATAAAAGCAGCAATCTGCAAAACAGGCATCTCGCGGATGTGAAATTAATTCATGCGTTAAATGCTATTCCTGATAAATCTTTTAAAGAAAAGTTGGCTTCGTGGTTGGTAAAATCAGCTATGAAAGGCAAATTGATGATGGGTGCTGGTAATTAATACTATGGAATCTATTTATTATTCTCCAAAAGGATACTGGAGGGGTAACGCTGCAATCAATAAACTCGCCAACGCCGCAAAAGTGAAAAAGGCCACTGCGGCTAATTGGTTATCCAAAAAGGCTATATGGCAAATTTATCTACCACCGCCTAAACAAATCAATTTCTCGCATTTTGATGTTACCGGACCCAATGAAGTTCATCAAGCTGATTTATTGTTTTTACCACATGACAACGGTTACAAATACGCGCTAACAGTAGTTGACGTTGCGAGTCGATACAAACAAGCAGAACCGCTAAAAACAAAGTCAGCTACTTCAGTAGCTTCTGCATTTGAAAAGATTTATCGAAAGGGTCCTCTGCGTTGGCCAAATCTGTTACAAGTTGATCCTGGCAAGGAATTTCAGGGTGCAGTGTTATCAGCGATGAAACATCATAATGTCACCATCAGACAAGGACATACTGCACTACATTGCGATCAGGCAATTGTTGAAGGATTTAATCGGACTCTTGCTGAACGGTTATTTGGATATCAATACGCGAAGGAGTTTATTCAGGAGAAAAGATCCCGTGAATGGGTTAAGAGATTACCAGCTGTGATTACCGCGCTCAATACTGAGATTACTCGAACAATTAACATGAAACCTGTCAACGCGATTAAGAAAGCGTCTATACCAAAAATGGAAATCCAAGGAATTTCACCCAAAAAAATTTCTAGAAACGCTAGCGTTTCCCAACCAATTCTTGGTAGTAATGTCACTATTAGGTATTTATACGAACCAGGAGAGCTTGAGGGTGGTAAAAAAAAGAGCTACCGATCCTATTTGGAGCGTCACTACGCATAATATATCCGGTATAACACGATCTACTGGTAGACCTCCAATCTATAAACTGGATTCAACTGCTCCTCAGCGAGGATTTACTCGACAACAACTACAGGTAATTCCCGAGGATACTCAATTACCACCGCGTGGTCTTAACTAGCACCCCTTCGTCTGTTGCACTCAAGACAAGTCAACATCACATTGTTTCTGATATGACCAATGCTGCTATTCTTTCTGTCTACGGTAAATTGGCGAGGATCTTTATCCGAATACTGCCAACGCATTATACAATTGCAACTCGCGCAGTGATTATTCTTTTGTTGCTTCAGCGTAATTATTAATTCAGCATCAATGTCAAATTCTCGTTGTTTGTTTTTGTCTTGTTGTTTGTAACCGGAGAGTTTTTTTATCAATAACTTTAACATCAACGATGCTAGCATCATCCATTGTAGTGTCATTATCACCCAGGACAACTCTTCGAAGTTGATTTATTTTTCGTACTCTGGATACTGCAAGATAGACTAAATTCGACCATTCGATGTGATTTTCCACCATCCAAACAATTGTATCCGATATAGTCAATCCCTGTGAAGACTGTATCGTCGCTGCGTATCCTAGCGTCCATGGGGATTTATTAGCACGCAATGCATCTTCAACGACGCTGATATCAACCAGCACAATATCATTTAATACGAGAATCTGCTTTTCACTCTTCCGTGGAATATCAACTTCTATATTCTGTTTTCGTGTATCCGATGGCCTATAACACAACGGTACTGGAAGTGTTGCAAATTTTTCTTTATGCAATTCAAATAACTTCATCTGAAGTATGTCTCTGACTATTTTTCTACTTGCTACTATCAAATCGTTTGGTCTCCACGTTTCCCAAAAATCATTTATGGGAGTTTCTGAAATTATTTCACGCGCTATTTCACATTGGATTTTATCCGGTTGTAATCTAATTAGCGCTTTGAACTCGCGTAATTGTTCATCAAGTGATCTATAATCAGTAGTAATTTCTTCATAGTAGTCTACAAAACCCTTTAGCCATTCATGTGGAGATGCACCGACAAATAGTGGTGGTTGGCCGTGATCCCCGCACATGACGACTTTTGTGTTTTTGTTTAACAACCATTCGAGAAATGTTTGTAATACTCTCAACGATACCGTGCATATTTCATCCCAAATTATGATTTCAGGAATGAATTTATCGCCCATTCGATCAGGAGTCCATTCATCGCCTTTCCATCGAAAGAAACTGTGATAAGTACATGCATTTACCCCTCGCTGAATCATCTCTCTGGCGAGTCTGTGAGTCGGTGTTAACACAATCATGTTTGACCGACGATATAATTCAATTGCACGAGTTGTCTTTCCTGACCCACCACAACCGTTTAAATAAACTGTCTTGTATCTACATATTGGATCAGATACCGGTGGTGCATTAGAAAATTCTGATTGAATCTTATCACACTTTAAGTACTTTTCATCCATGGTAACATCTGCCGATTCACAATACTCATGTAGTTTTTCCTTTTTAAATCGCCAACGTCCCCAATTTTCCTCGGGATCTGTGAATTTAGCTACATCTGATTTGTATTTCTCGTGGATATAAATAGAATCAGTGGCTACTCTAACCGCGGTATCTGGAAATCTATTTATCATCGAAAATAGATTAATACAAGCATAGGCTAGCATAGAACTTCTCAAATGCGTATATTGTTTAATATATCCATCACAATAGGTAACAACCGTACCTAATTTCTCACCATCGGATAGGAAAGCGTCTTTACGATTTACAAGTTTTCCCTGTTTCGTTAAATCTGTTACAATAAAATCGTATTCAGCGATGTCTATGATCAACCGCGAGGAATATTTTGCATTGTCGTATCTTCCACCCTGGGTAAATTTACCGATTATTCTTCGTCCAAAATCTTTTGCTTGTTCTTTTTTAATTTCAAATAACTTCTTAGACCAATTCATGACTTCTTCCTCGCTTAAATTCGTCGAATTTCCATCTGGAAACTGTTTTCGCTGTTAGCTAATTATACGATCTAGATCGGGTTGTGGTACCCAAACTTCTTTCTGAGCTCGATAGCATATAATAGCTTCGGAAACAATCAACGATTGTAACATCTCACAATCAATCATATATCGTAGTAACACTATTGGCATCCAGGCCTTTTCAGATATATGTCTACCAAGCCAAACATAACTACACGGATGTAACCCTGTAGCGAGTTCAAATGATATCACACGAGCGAATCCGGTTAAATCAAAATCAGGTAATGGTCCATTAATCGCAACACGAGAGATTTCATGCGTGGGGTGTCCAAATCGTTTAAAGTACTCTGCGGCTTCTCCATATCCTAGAAAACTCCCTGGATAACACGCAGCTATATCAATTGAAATCATACCATCACGATGGTATTTGGTATTCCACAGTCCTCCATGACTAAATTCGACGCAACTCAATTTAACATCTTCGAGAAAATCACTTCGTGTTGGACGCCATGAGTTTTTTTTCTTGCGAAGTGAGCTACCACTGATGGAATAGTAAAACTATCCGTGAGTAGTTTTTCATGGAAACTCTCCGGTGAAAAATCACTAGCGATTTTTCTCATTCTGTTATCTAATTCTTCAACGCGATATAATTCACCATTTGGTCTTACAAATTGATCAAATCCTATTTCGGGATCTTCATCACTTCTAAGTAGCCACACTGACACAGGATCATCTTTACACAACGCATGAATAGCATCGAATAATTTCTCATTATAAAAAACATCTCCGACGAATTCCCCGGAAAATTCCGGGGGGATATATCTCACGGTTCTATCTCGTGGAAATATTGTTACTGCAGGTGTCCACGCGTGTTCGTTATGATCAATAATTTGTATTGGCGCTCCTTGTAATTTATATTTCGGTTCGTGTAATACTTCTCCGGTTATCGTCATAACGGTTATTGGGAATTTTAATGATGTTTCTAATTTAGCTATATCAGAAATCTTTGCACCGTGCTGTTTCACTGTTAGTTCCCATTCGGTTATTTTCCTACGTCGCAGATCAGTTAGTTTATTTCCTCGGGATGCATTTGTGAAGTGTTCCATTACCCGTGTTGCTACACAATTGAGCCTTGACGAAGTCAACGATGAATATTTCATAGGAGCTAGTTTTGCGATATCGGGTTTATTATTTAACGGATATATCCCATAAACAATTGCTGTTACGGGATAAGATCTCTCGTAGTATGGCTTGTCAATTCCAGTTAGAATTCCTGGTTTGGAATCTCTACTTACAATGACAGTCTTTTTATCCTTGAGGATTGGTTCAAATTTATCCCTAATAATCCATTTGCCTTCGACTTCGATAATGAATTTTATTCTGAAAAAATACTTTTGTTGGGAATTGCTTTGTTTGGGAATTGCTTTGCAATTTACCTTTGGATTTCCATCTTTGATTTTCCTTGTTTGGGAATTGCCTTGCAATTTACCTTTGGATTTCCATCTTCGAATTTCCCCTTTGGATTTTTCCCCCGTTGGCTCGCCAAGGTGTGAAATTATCTCAGCTGCTCTTTAATCGTTCATAGTAGCATCGATGATGGTTACATTGACATCATCATTGATAATTCGAAATGTCGACCAACAGTATGCTGCACCGTCTCGGTAGAATTCATTAAAACACTCCCTGATTTTACCCAGTATAGTTCTATCACCGATTAGACGTTTTGGTGTATCAGAGACTCTATCGAGATTGAATTTAACATTTTTCCAGGGCTTAATTTTCGATAATCTTTTGAACTCATTATCGAGATTGAATTTAACATTTTTCCAGGGCTTAATTTTCGATAATCTCTTGAACTCATTATCGAGATTGAATTTAACATTTTTCCAGGGCTTAATTTTCGATAATCTCTTGAACTCATTATCGAGATTGAATTTAACATTTTTCCAGGGCTTAATTTTCGATAATCTTTGGAACTCATTATCGAGATTGAATTTAACATTTTTCCATGGCTTAATTTTCGATAATCTTTGGAACTCCTTACCAAGATTGAATTTAGCATTTTTCCAAGGCTTGATTTTCGATAATCTTTGGAACTCCTTACCAAGATTGAATTTAGCATTTTTCCAAGGCTTGATTTTCGATAATCTTTGGAACTCCTTACCAAGATTGAATTTAGCATTTTTCCAAGGCTTGATTTTCGATAATCTCTTGAACTCCTCCATGTTATAATTAAAACAAGTATTTAAATAGAAAAATATAGTATAATGAATCACTGCAAGTGGCTTATGATTGGATCAACAACCCCGTGTAACAAATCATGCAGGAGCGAATTCTGTGGGTATCATATGCAAAGCGTGAGAAACGGTTCAAAAGGTCCTCTCCCATGCCTCCAATGTGGGGTGGGCGTCAGGGGAAAATCGCAGTTGTGTCTTGCTTGTGGGGGTAAACGATACAGAGAACTAAAACGCTATTATGACAAACGAATTATTGACCCTAGCGTCCTTGATAAAATCAAGGACAAAATCATAAAAACCCCTCAAGATTATATCCAGAGATTTATAATAAATTAGACAAGTAATATTATTATATAATTGAGCCAAGATTTCAGACCTCACCCAGTGCTTGTTAATTACGAAGCCTCCAGTGATGGTGTTGTCAGGCACCGCAGACTAAGAGAACCGATTGGATATCTGAATAATATGGGGTATTTGTTGTTTAGTGCTAGAAATAAAACATATCTCTGTCACAGAATTATTTTTGAATGTCATAACGGATTAATCGAAGACGGATTTGTGATTGATCACATAAATGGCGTGAAGACTGATAATTGTCTTGAGAATCTTCAAGCTGTCTCACAAAGTCTGAATTCAAAATTAGGTGGAACCGGCAACTACGCAAAACGCCCTAGGGGAGTTAAATCGTTTGATTTAGAAAATAATGAAAAGAGAAGCTTTCAGTCGATAAATGAAGCCAGTAGATACTTTGACATTTGTGGGACTTCAATTCGGTTTGTTGCAGAACATTTAATTAAAACATCTCTGTCTAAAAAAAATGGTCATAAAATAAAATTCGTATACACCTGAAACTATTTAAGGGAGATAAATCCTTTATGGATAAATCCGCCGTCACTCATAACACTACCAACTAAGTTCCCTTGTATTATGACGTCAAAGGAAGTGAGTCGTCTGCTATTTACCTGTATACCTTGACTAGGCGCCGCACACGTGACTGTAATGGGGAAAATAGAATATAGTTGTAGTTTTTTAGAAAAAGGTTTTATAGAAATCCTTTTATATATATTGTCGCTTGGGCTAAAACTGCATTATTTCAACAGTTGTATTTATTTAGACCATTTAGTACAGACGTTCTTCATGATCCAGCGCAATACCTATGTTCATTGACGTAGGTGGGCGTGTGGTTAAAATTCCTGTTATCAGCTCTTTGTGATTTAATCGATAAATGTACTCGCGTCTAGAGAATTATAGAACAGGGAATTTAACAACTGTATTATTTTGTTTAGTGCTTCATTTAAAATATCTGCTGTTTTAAATGTTGTGAAACAGGATTAATAAGTAATTCAAGGAAATAAAATAAAACACTCGTGAAAGACGCGGCTGTATCAGTCTCCTTATATACATTACGGCTCGTAATAAGCTTGGGCTTTCGAAGGCCAGTTCCGACCGATCAAAAACTAACCAAACGCCATTAACACGGGCGTGTGGTTGTTTTGTCAATCATGCAACCGGGTTAATTTAGTTTGGTTGCTTTTGATTGGTTGGACTGGCCGTAGAAAATCTGCCCGTCGTTTCATGTTTGTGCTGTCTTGTGCCGTCCCACATCATTACCATCCAATCGTTTCATTGAATATATCCATCCTTAATTAAGTTAATATAAGTATATGTCACGCCTACAATCTGTCACAACACTCGAGTGAAGATATATATGGCATTGTGCCGTCCCACATCAATCGTTTCATTGAATAAATACCATCCTTAATTAAGTATATGTATGCCTAAAATCTGCCGCAACACTCGAGCGGAGACATATATGGCATTGTGCCGTCCATTAATTAAGGTAATTAAGTACATGTATGACGCCCCCAAGCATATCTTCTGGGCGGTCTAAGATGGTGTTTGCCACGTTAGGCCTCCCGCCGGAGATGTATGTTTCGGGTCCCCTTGGGCTTACATGGATGCGAAGGCACCCAAGGAGTTCCAAAGATACGTGTTGTCACATACCTCTGGGTCTCTTTCACGTTATTTGACGCGAAAGGGGTTTCCAAATGGGGTTTTCAGTACAGCATATACATGGACCTAATTAAGTTAATTAAGTATATGTATGCCTAAAATCTGTCACAACACTCGAGTGAAGATATACGGCATTGTACTGTCCATATATTTTTTAATAATTAGAGGTACTATATTATTATATTTTTATAAAAATATGAATATCAAAGATGTAAATGCTATAATTGCTGAAATTTCAATTTTAAAAAATAAAGGGGTATTATTATCTAAAGATCTCGACGCTGACAAGATTACCTCGGAATATGAAGACATTGAGTATCAGTCTAGTAAGGGTCGTTATGTTTTACCTAAGATGTACAGACTCGTGAAAGGAATTCAAAAGTCCATCAATGCTTGTTTGTACGGTAACGACATTAATGTATTTATAACGCTATTTAGCACCGTTGAAGCAATACGTCAAAAGCTCGGCCAAGAGTATCAAAAACGAGCTGAAATTAGTTCTAAGGTTCGTGATCTTAGGAAGGTATTAAACGAGGAGCGACCAGTATCCTAACCACGTGAGCGTTACTATAAAAAATAGGCTTTCAGTAAATAATTTAAAAATTTATTTTTTTTTAGCGTTTTTTGTAACTACATAGGATTTTCTCCTGAAATGATACTCAGCAGTTTGGGTTTACTCATGCAGCTATGTGCGTACTGGATTACCTGGTCGTGGTAGCAAGTAATCACCGCGACGCCTCCATTTTCACGTAGTTGTTGTTGTTGCCGCGTCGTTAATAAAAATCGTTCATTTCCGTTCTCAGATATTACAATTTTGAAACCCTCAGCGATGTTATTTCTGAAACATTCGCGGATAGCGTCGTACAGTTTAACCTTGTCGGAGATGGATACGTTAGCTTGATGGTACATTATTTAATAACTCAGTATTTAATTGTGATAGTTTCACATTTGAAAACTCAGTTCACAAACACTATATGGTAGGTGAATCGCTTACAACTAGATTAGCCCGAGAGCGGCTAGAAGCAATTAAAAAATTTATACCGGTTCGAGACAGAGTTCGCGAGAAACTTCAACAACGACAACAAGCGCAGACTGACTTTTCTGTGTCAAGTGAACAACTGTTTACTCCGATAACAAGTGCGACCAAAGATGTGAAAACAGCAACTGAACGAGCAATATTTGGGGATATTCCTGAACGAGAACGAGCGAAGAAGGAGCCGCTGCTTAATACGCTTGAAAAAATTGCAGCAGAGACCGAACAAACACGCGCAGGGATACAAAAGTTATCCAGTGATATAAAAACTCAGCGTGAATATGAACGATTAGCTGATATTGATGATTCTGCGCCTGAAACTCAAAGAGTTTCCACACCTGAACCACAACCTGTTGATGTCGTCACCCCAAGAGGTGTTCCTTTTATAGATAAATTCACCGAAAACGCTATAGCAGAAATCAGACGACATCAATTAATAAAAAATAAAGATTATGCGGACTTTGGCGTTTTCGCTATCCAAAAATATTATTCAAGGGGAGAGTTTTTAAAAGACGAGTATAAAAAAAAACATAATTAAACGAGATGACTGGGTAGATTGGTTATATAAAATAAACAAGGATATTTCTGGTAATTTGAGAAGGGATACAATTGAGTATAGATCTTTTAAAATAGGAGTTGATGGTTATGGTATACAAAAACAACAAGAACGAGAAAAACAAAGTCGAAGCCGACAAAGGCAATTATTTGATGACAGTCAGGGCGCAACTGGTACAACTGAGGAAACAAGCGGAAAGGGATATTCGATTAAAAACCCTTTGGATTTCAACGCTGAAGTCTTTGACGTTAGCGTGACATGCCCTGGTAATATTCTCAGTGATATATCACGGTTAGAGGTTCTCATCGGAGGGAAACGAGCCGGAAATAACTCCATTGAAATAATTAATGAAGCAGCTGATATCTGTAGACGATTATTTGCCGGCGGTATCATGGACATAAATGTATATCGAGAACTCATTGCTGAATTAGTTGAAAATCACAAAGACGCTCATGGTTATGATGAAAATCCTATAGACGCTAGCGATTAATCACTAATTGAAAAACTACTAGTTTTATAACAAGATGATTATACACTACAACCATGATAAACCCGTAAACGTCTACGTGGTGAACTCACGATTGCCTGTTTATAGAGCGTATTACGGAGATGGTTTCGGCAATACCATTGCGGGGTTATTTACAAGAATGGCTCCAAAGGTGGCGCCGTTAGCTAAACAATTATCAATGAAAGCCATTGATGCTATCCGTGATAAGGGAATCAATTTCGTTGGAAATCTTGCCGGAAAGGCATTTTCTGCTGCGAAAGATAAAATAGCATCATTGGTGCGAAAGAAACCAGCGGTGCTTCCATCTACAACAATGATGCCCGCAAAAATCAGCAAAGCAATAAATAGCGCAGTAGAAAAAAAAACTAGCGCAATTGACTTCGTCAATAGTGGCTGCTTCGGTGACTCCGGCTTCACCGGTAACAGATAGCGCTATCATGAACGCGATAGCAGGAAGTGGTTTGAAACAAAAAAGAAATTCGAAGAATTTTCAACGACGATGATTACAAAGATGAAATTGCTTTGCAATTCACCAATTGAAAACACTAGTATTTTAATAAAATGTTTAAACGAACAGCTGATCCCGCTCTTGATATGGAAGTCCCAGTGCGCAAAGACGATTCCGTCCGTGATTATCAATACAATTCCTATCATGCAATACAACCCGACCTACGATCGCGAATTGAACTACAAGTTCAAGATACCAGCAAATACTTTTTGCCATGTGAAGCGTTTATTGAAGTAGAGGGAAAACTTGCAACAAACGATGCTGCTCATAATGATCCACCATATGCAAATGATTCAAATATCCGAGTTGGTTTTGTCAATAATGGCATCATGGCGTTATTTGAAAGTGCAAGATATCTCATTGATGGAAAAGAAATTGAATCAATAGACCGTGAAATTGATGTTGCAACAACAATAATCGGGCTAGCAAGATACTCCGATGATTATACAAGGTCGGCTGGTCCATCTATGATGTTTGCAAAAGATGCTACTGATAACGCTGACCACCTTCCATACATTAAAGTGTTAACAGCAAGAGATAATGCAGAAGCCGATCAACAAGAAGCAGCTAATCCAGAACGTCGAGCTAGACCCGGAGCTGCGTTTGAAATTATAAAAAAAGTTAATGGTAATTTCAATCTAGGGTTTGCAACACGAAAATTAGCATTGGAAGGACAAGAGAAAAAGTTTTCGTGTGCAATTCTACTCCATCACATATTTGGATTCTGCAGAAATGTCAGAAAAGTCATCTATGGAGCCAAACACACAATCGCGTTAGTGCGAAAAGGCAATGACAATGATGCAATTTGGCGTACTGGTGCCGTAGATGGTAAAGTTGTTTTAACTAAATTAGCATTGTGGATGCCAGTAATGACCCCATCAATTACCACAGAAGAGCGACTACTCTCATTTATGGACACAGGCGGCAAATCATTGCTAAGTTGGCTAACAACAACAACTGATACCAAAGAGGATGATGTTGATGGTACATTTACATGGCATTTGGCATCAAAACATGGCGTTTCAGCTCCACGTCATATATTTATAGCGCTGCAGAATCGGAATCGATTACGCTCCCAAGAACGCAGTCATATGATATTTGATCGATTAGGGGTAAGTGAGGTTTCACTGAGAATAAACGGACAACAAGAACCATCTGAGGATATACAGCTTAATTACGGAAACAACCAAATAGCACGTGTGTATCATCGGATGCTGTCATATATGGGTCGTGATCAAAACGTTGATACCGGTTTGCAAATATCGCAACTCGATTTTAAGAACTTGTATCCGATTTATTACTTTTCGCTGGAACATCTTGATTTAATGAGACAATCCGTCGTCGACATACATTTTAGAGCTCGTATAGCCCCTGGTGGTGTTAATTATAGAGCGGTTGCTGTCATTCTCAGCGACAAATCAATGTTGTTAGAAGGTATTGGTGGACGAATGAGAATCGTTGATGCACCAGTGGAAAATATGTAAATGAAACTTGAAGAGTTTCCAATTAGATCAATTGAAAGCATAAATGTGTTTTACAATAAAATGACATATAGTGTTATTAGTGTCAAGCTGACTGATGGTCAGGTCAAGAAATTGCGATCAAAATCCGCTAAGGAATGTGGAACCACAATAACGTTGAAACCAGCGCAGATGTCCCGCGGTACACATAAAATATCACTGACGGATCGTCAAATAAAACATTTCAATGATGCGCTGAAGAAACGGCGAGGGGTTCAAATAGAATTTTCAAAGGCTGCAGTCACCAACATGATAAAATCAGGTGGTATATTTCCATTGTTTGATGCGATTCCAGGATTAATTGCAGCGGCCGCACCAGCAGTTGCAAAAGCGGTCGCATTGGGGGCAGCTGGAGCCTTGGGAACAAAAGCGATAGAAGGCATTGCTCAATCATATGAACCGAAGAAGGGACGAGGATATAAAAAAAGGGAAAGGGGTTGTACCTACCAGGAACCCCGTATTCGTGGTACAGCGGAAATGGTCTCAGAAGAATACCAGGAACGGTTTGTCACAAGATAGACCGAGTCGGGACTGGATTAGTGAAGACACGGAAAGCAACTGCGTTAATAAGATGTTTATTTTATAAACGCAATTTAAAAAATCAACTCTGACACCAATATTTTACAAAATATAAGAAAAAATCTATTTAAATAAATGTTCCTAACATGGAACTATGAATTTTAGTAACGTAATGACAAAAAAGTATATGAATGAATTTACAAATATGAATATATATAAAAGGCTCGTATAACGAGATAGATGCAAATATGCAAAGAATGCGTCGTCAATATGACGAGACTAGAATGAAGATATTAAATAATTAATACGTCGTCCATATGACGAGATATATGCAATCGTGAACCCTAAATTCTGAAGTTCTCGTTCATGGGACGAGATTTGAGTAGAATGGAATTATGCAGGTGTCGTTCATATAACGAGACTGCAAAGAAGATATTAAATAAATAATACGTCGTCCATATGACGAGATATATGCAATCGTGAACCCTAAATTCTGAAGTTCTCGTTCATGGGACGAGATTTGAGTAGAATGGAATTATGCAGGTGTCGTTCATATAACGAGACTGCAAAGAAGATATTTAAATAAATATTACGTCGTCCATATGACGAGATATATGCAGCATACGTAAGCACCATACACAGGCACCACACACGGGCATTACACGGTCAGCATAGACAAGCCCACACACGTAGTCACCACAACATGGCAACACTTCAGCACAACACGTCACCACACACGCAGTTACCACAACACTGCACCACTTCAGCGCAACACGTCACCACACTAAGTCACAACACTTCAGCACAATACGGCACCACACCACTTCAGCACAAAACGGCACCACACCACTTCATCATACTTCTTCAGCACCACATCACTTCAGTTACCACACCACGTCAGCTAAAATTAAAACAACCGAACCGTGTAATACATATGACACGGTCAAGTATTCTCACATATGTAGCGCATGCACGCACATGAAATAATTATCCATGTACATTTAACGTTAAGCATGCAGCGTATAATTGAACTCAATTATGTTCAGATACAAAAGAACTAATGAAACAAAATATAGTACTTCTGATAAAATGGCGCTGCCTAACCTACGTATTTATTCTATAGATTTTATAATAAATACTAAACATCTAATATGTAAAACAATGAATTATATCATAATACAAATAGCAATGAGAACAAAGTTAAATATATTGTTACCTCTTTTAGCTGATAGATTGCTCCGTTTAGGATGGAAGCTTTTCCGACAAGACTGGATCGTTATGTGATTTCTGTCTTATAATTTCGTCCTTATATACCCCTAGCTGTGACAGATATGCGCAGCTAGGTACTTTAAACTGCAGGCAATTTCGCACATGCAGCATGAGCTGAGCGTTCACTCATTATGCCGAAATAACTAAAAAGCCCATAAAATAATAAACTACCCTCGGTAAGGCTGTACGCAGTAACGAAATCGAGACTAGATTTTTGACCACATATACATATTGAACATAGTCGTATACAATTTCGTGACATACCTCACCCCTTCCAAAAAAAGTGTTAACACTTTTAGAAAAACCCACGAAATTGGCAGAAACAAAAATGCGATATGAGACGTTATTTGCATTACAGTAATAACGTGATATTATGAAGGAATAAAATTTTTAAAAAAAACTGCAAATCACAGTCTGCTTAAGTAATCAGCCCCTACATTTTCCGACCCTCTGATTGCTTCAATCCGAAAACGATATGGCTGTAGAGTCAGTGCCCAACGCATCAATCTTGCGTTGGCAACTTTTGCCTTGTTCAAATATATGAGAGGCTGATGGTCCGTTTCAAGGACGAATTCCCTTCCGAAAAGGTACGTGTGGAATTTAACTATACCCCACACCAGTGCCAAGCACTCCTTTTCGATCACAGAGTAATTTTGCTCCCTAGGCAGCAATTTTCTACTAGCATAGGCTATGGGTAATTTTACCCCCTCTTGCTCTTGTAGCAAAACTGCACCTAACCCGGTCTCTGACGCATCAGACCTCAAAATGAACGACTTATTTAATTCCGGCAACTTTAAGATTGGTGCACTGATCAAATTTTCCTTAAGAGCGTTAAAAGCTCTTTTTTGGCAAGGACCCCAAGAAATCTTATTTGGCTGCCCCTTCCTAGTTAAATCCGTCAATGGACTAGCTATGGCGGCGAAATTCGGAACAAATTTCCTATAAAAACCTATCAACCCAAGAAACGATCGTATTTGTTTCTTGGTCTCGGGTCTAGGAGCATCTTTGATAGCCCCAACTTTGTCGGGGTGAGGTTTTAACTGCCCTGACCCACTTACTAAATGTCCCAAGCATTCCAAGTTAGAATACGCTATACTACACTTGGAGGGTCTCGCGGTGAGATTTGCCTTACGGAGCCTTTCGAACAGAACAACTAATATCCTAACATGTTCTTCCCAGGTATGTGTATACACAAGAATATCATCGACAAAACTATCTACGTTATTCATGCCTTTCAACAATTTCCGCATAAGACGCACGCACGACGCACCAGCATTTACTAGACCAAAAGGCATCACCTTAAACTGGTAAAGACCTTTAGGGGTCGCGAATGCAGTTAATACACGGGATTTTTCAGCGATGGGCACCTGCCAATATCCTTTTGTTAAATCTATTTTAGAAATGTACTGGTGCCCTGCTAATTTCGAAAACAAGCCCTCCATGTCTGGCATCGGTTCAGCATCAAACAGTGACTTTATTTAGTTGTCGAAAATCTATACAGAATCTAGTTGTTCCATCTTTTTTACTAACCAATACCACGGGGGAAGAATAAGGGGAGTTTGAGGGTTCAATTACTCCCAGGTCTAACATTTTACCCACTTCCTCATCGATTTTATCCCGTGTATTAAAGGGTATCGGATATCCCTTAATTCTTATCGGCTCCCTTGTGTTCAAACTTATCTCGTGAGTTATTAATCCAGTATTTCCTGGTCTATCTGTAAATACGTCGGGGTATTTATTCAAAATTTCTACTATCTGGCGACGCTTACAGTTAGGTAAATCCGGACATACGGTGACCATATCTATTCCCTCTTTCCCTACAACCATAGGGTACTCAAGAGGAATGTCTGTGTTAAAATCCAATTGCGGTTCGTCGCTTGATTCGTCTTCAACGACCGCAATGCACACAACGTTCAAAACACCCTTTTCAGTAATTTTACTAGGTCTCTCCACATAACTCTTTAACATATTGGCATGAAATATTCTCATGCTACCTCCAATGTCAATTCGGTAATCCATTTCACCCATGACCTGTTTAACCTCATACGGCCCTTTCCATTGGACCAATAATTTGTTTCTACTAGTAGGGAGTAGCACCAACACACGATCACCCACGTCGAATTTCCTACTTCGCGTTCCCCGGTTGTAATATTTCGCGTACTTGCGACCAGATTTCACAAGCTCGTCATGTGCCATTCGACACGTGCTTTCCAATCTCTCGCGCAAGTCTACGACGTACTGGTAGGTGGTTTTAACCTCTCCGTCTGCGACATCACCTGACCATAGTTCGCGCAGAATCCGCATAGGACCCCGAATTGCCCTACCGTATAGCAATTCAAACGGCGAGAATCCCAAACTCTCGTGCGGTACCTCGCGATACGCGAACAAAATCGCGTTTAAATATCTGTCCCAATCTCGCGGTTTCTCCGCGCACATTCGACGGAGCATTTGTTTTAATGTGCCGTTAAATCTCTCTACCAATCCATTACACATGGGGTGATACGGTGTAGTGCGCAACTGTTTAATTGACAACAACCTACTAATTTCTGACATTAGTTCGGAGGTAAATTGGGCTCCGCAATCTGTTAGGATTTCCTCAGGTACCCCTACCCTACTGAACATGTCGACAAGTGCCTCAGCCACGCGTTCAGTTTCAATTGATGGTAATGCTATCGCTTCTGGGTATCTAGTAGCATAATCCACTAGAGTGAGGATATATCGGTTTTTCCTATCTGTAATAGGAAATATGGGTCCCACAATATCAACGGCTACCCTTTTAAATGGGGTATCTATAAGAGGCATTTTACCTAAAGGTACTCTGGTATTTCTTCCCTTTGACACAGTCTTTTGGCAAACGTCGCACGACCGACAAAATCGTGCTACGTCACCGTTTACTCCAGGCCAATAAAACTCTCTTAAAACTCTGTCTGTTGTTTTTCTCATGCCTAAATGACCTGCCATACTAGACTCATGCGCTACTCTCAATACATGTGACCTGAATTTCTGAGGGACAACTAATTGAAGATACTTTCCCCCCTCTCGCGTGCTAAATTCTCTGTACATTAAACCCTTGGTACGTACGAATTTAGAGCTCCCACCGCCCTTACAACATTTCGCGGTACCCGACAAGATTCTCTCTGCGAGTGCGCATAAAGACTCGTCCTGACTTTGCTCACGTGTAAACTCATCACGTGAGATATCGGTTACGGCTTCCGGAACTTTCAATTTAAGTAGCGGCTTTTTATCCGCCTGCGCTCTAGTTTCGACGGCTTGCACGATGGGAAACCGGAAATCAGAGAGGGTTGGGAGTCTGGATCCCTCGACATTTCCTATGGTTAAATCATATATAGGGTTTTCCATGCACAGTGCTTCCACAGTCCCATTCAGAAAGGGCGTCTCTATTTCTATTCTGGCAACGGGGACGTGATCGATTGTTCTATTTAACAACATACAATGGGATTTCCAACCAAGCATTTGGTCTTCCCTAACGAGACTTCGCTTTACCACAACACCTGTGCACCCGGTGTCGCGTAAGACAGTGACTGTTTGTCCGTTAGCGGTACCTGTAGCAGTCGGCACCCTCGCCTCTGGGAAAAAGCACGTGCCGATGGACTGGATAACGTCATGACCGACCTGCACACGCGATCTGGAATTGTAGACCTTACTCGCGTTATTAGATTCAGACCTTTCGCGAGAATGACCATCGCGCTTGCCGCCTCCTGACCACGCTCTGCTTTCAATAGCAACCGCAACTTTCGGGACGAAACTCTTCCTCTTCGGACAATCGGGGGTGATGTGGCCGAATTCCTTACAAGTGAAACATTGTTTATCACTACGATAGGAACCCTTCCCAGATTGAAAATTTCCACCTTTATAGATTCCAAGTTTCTCGGGTTCTCTGAGTCTCTGATCTTGATAACCTCCCTTGTTATCCCTTAAAATTACACTCTGGGTTCCTCCTCGGGCTTCAGCAAAATAGTCTGCTTGGGTAGCCATATCGGATACATTACTTAAAGACTTTTCCCTCAGGAATAAATACAATTCCCTACCACAAATGTCTAACAACTGGTCCCTAAGTAAAAAATCGGTAAGACCCTCGAATGTTTTTTGTACCTTGCCACATTCAATCCACCGTTGGAAATAATTTCCGGTCCTACATATAAACTGGGCGAATGTCTCACCTTTTTCGGGCTTACTTGATTTAAACTTTTTACGGAACCCTTGTTCCGTCAGCTCATATCTTTTAAGGAGTGCCTCTTTTAATGTGTCGTAGTTCAGTGCGTCATTTACGGGTAGACGCGAATACACATCTAGCGCTTTACCTTTAAGCAATGCGCTGAGATGGAGCGCCCAATTTTCCCTTTGCCATTTCTGGATGGTGGCATATCGCTCGAACCTATGCAGATAACTATCTAAATTGTCCTTGTCATCATCAAAAGGGGGTAATTTAGGGCCTTTTAACTTAGAATCGTGTTGCCCATCCTTCTTAGCCTCTAATAATTCAAATTTCCTTTTGTGTTCCTTTTCCATATTCCTGTCTTCTAACTCAATAGCTTCTAACCTTGCTCGTTTCTCCCCCTCTGACTTTCTTTCCTCAAGTTCTCGTACTTGTTCTATTCTTTCCCTTTCTGCATCCCTTTCCCATCCTATCCTTTCCTTCTCTGCCTGTTTTTCTAACTCTATCTTTTTTTCCTTAAATACCATCTTCTCTCTTTCTAATACTAGCTTTTCCCTTTCAAAGGCAATTTGTATTTCGGCCTTTTCCCTCTCTATATCCCTTTCCTTTACCCTTTGATCCCTTTCCCGGGCCTGCTCCTCCTGAACAAAATTTCTAAGGGTCTCCCCCCCATACCCAAACTGTTTGCCCAACTCAACTAGATCTTTGAGTGACGACATGGTGAATGCTATTGATAAGATAACCAATCCTAAATGCACTATCATATAACACATACAATTCTTGGGATTACGTGAACGAACCGTATATTACTCCTCCCAATGTATTCAATATGTATATATGTATATATATAAAACAGAATATGAGTGAGGTATTAACTCACCAGCCTGATTTGTCTTGTCAGGAAGCTTCTGATCTGAAACATATCTTTAAAACAAAACTTACCACAATCAGGACCTATGCAATTTAAAATCTGTGCTTCGCCTAATCCAATTATGATCCCACTTCTGACACCATTTGTCACAAGATAGACCGAGTCGGGACTGGATTAGTGAAGACACGGAAAGCAACTGCGTTAATAAGATGTTTATTTTATAAACGCAATTTAAAAAATCAACTCTGACACCAATATTTTACAAAATATAAGAAAAAATCTATTTAAATAAATGTT
Organism: Unio delphinus; assembly: GCA_029339505.1. Taxonomy (NCBI): domain Eukaryota; kingdom Metazoa; phylum Mollusca; class Bivalvia; order Unionida; family Unionidae; genus Unio; species Unio delphinus. Next base: position 4,276,481 of record JAQISU010000014.1, read on the forward strand.
CCTAACATGGAACTATGAATTTTAGTAACGTAATGACAAAAAAGTATATGAATGAATTTACAAATATGAATATATATAAAAGGCTCGTATAACGAGATAGATGCAAATATGCAAAGAATGCGTCGTCAATATGACGAGACTAGAATGAAGATATTAAATAATTAATACGTCGTCCATATGACGAGATATATGCAATCGTGAACCCTAAATTCTGAAGTTCTCGTTCATGGGACGAGATTTGAGTAGAATGGAATTATGCAGGTGTCGTTCATATAACGAGACTGCAAAGAAGATATTAAATAAATAATACGTCGTCCATATGACGAGATATATGCAATCGTGAACCCTAAATTCTGAAGTTCTCGTTCATGGGACGAGATTTGAGTAGAATGGAATTATGCAGGTGTCGTTCATATAACGAGACTGCAAAGAAGATATTTAAATAAATATTACGTCGTCCATATGACGAGATATATGCAGCATACGTAAGCACCATACACAGGCACCACACACGGGCATTACACGGTCAGCATAGACAAGCCCACACACGTAGTCACCACAACATGGCACCACTTCAGCACAACACGTCACCACACACGCAGTTACCACAACACTGCACCACTTCAGCGCAACACGTCACCACACTAAGTCACAACACTTCAGCACAATACGGCACCACACCACTTCAGCACAAAACGGCACCACACCACTTCATCATACTTCTTCAGCACCACACCACTTCAGTTACCACACCACGTCAGCTAAAATTAAAACAACCGAACCGTGTAATACATATGACACGGTCAAGTATTCTCACATATGTAGCGCATGCACGCACATGAAATAATTATCCATGTACATTTAACGTTAAGCATGCAGCGTATAATTGAACTCAATTATGTTCAGATACAAAAGAACTAATGAAACAAAATATAGTACTTCTGATAAAATGGCGCTGCCTAACCTACGTATTTATTCTATAGATTTTATAATAAATACTAAACATCTAATATGTAAAACAATGAATTATATCATAATACAAATAGCAATGAGAACAAAGTTAAATATATTGTTACCTCTTTTAGCTGATAGATTGCTCCGTTTAGGATGGAAGCTTTTCCGACAAGACTGGATCGTTATGTGATTTCTGTCTTATAATTTCGTCCTTATATACCCCTAGCTGTGACAGATATGCGCAGCTAGGTACCTTAAACTGCAGGCAATTTCGCACATGCAGCATGAGCTGAGCGTTCACTCATTATGCCGAAATAACTAAAAAGCCCATAAAATAATAAACTACCCTCGGTAAGGCTGTACGCAGTAACGAAATCGAGACTAGATTTTTGACCACATATACATATTGAACATAGTCGTATACAATTTCGTGACACGGTTTATTAGTTGAAAGCCCAATTCTCCCTATGTCCAATTTTGATTTAATTGATGCTGCTAAAAAACTAGCGATAAAAAACTTCAGAGGGGTTTTTATGAGAGATCAATTACCGAGAAAACCAAATAACATTGAAACCGGTATCATCAATCTTGATAACAGCAGCGGATCGGGAACTCACTGGGTTGCATACGCGATTGATCCGCGTGGGATTGTCTATTTCGATTCATATGGGTTAGCTCCACCAAGCGAGTTTATGCGGTATATAAATTCTTCGATGAAACTCAAAAAGTTTCCGATTTTTTATTCCACGCTGCCAACACAACAATTAAATGATCCACCGATATGCGGCCGTGAAGTATTAAATGTCCTCGCGGAGATTTCATCGTCACAGAAACCACCTCATCTGGTTGTAAATAAATACACGAGTGGGAAATTACAAGGTAATTTTAGAGAATCAATAAATTAAAAATACTAGAGTATTTACAATAATGATTAACATTTGGGGACAATCTCTGTCAATGTTGGAACCCACCGAGGAAACATCTGCGGGTTCTATCGAGGATGTAAAAAAAATAATTGAAGATGAAATCGCTGAGATGTTAAATTTAGCAAGTGTTGACCCGAACGAAATAGTTGTATTTCAAGATCGCCAGGGTAAATTGAAAAGCAGTAATATATCCGCGGATGACATTTTGATACGGCAGCGCGACGCCGCTGAAAACTCTGTTGCGCTTTATTCCAGCGGTGGACGACTTAAACCAGGCGCACTTGTGTCTACGATCACCGACGCGATTGACGCCCACGACAGCATGATTGCCACCCGCGGCCGTGAGCTGGATGATCATATACGAGGTTATAATAGTTTTCGCAAAAATGTCGTACATAAATTCTTTGGAACCCCGCTTGTGGTTGGCATGCCTCTCGCGGAAATTAAAAACTTTCTATCGCTATTCTTTTTTAACAAGAATGCGGGGAGGATGATGAATGAAAATGAAATCAAGGCAAATTATCTCGATATTTACACAGATATTTCTAAACTAATAGAAAATCTTGAAAAGGTACAAAAACCCACTAATGACGTCATTGTTAAGTTTTTTGGAAACCCGCTTGTGGCTGGCATGACTCTCGGTGAAATTAGCGAGTTTATCAGCAAGCATACTCACAATGCCTACATCGCTAATAGTTTCTTTGGTGTCCCAGCTACATCTACAATGACTCTCAGAGATATTAATATGTTTATGGTGAGACAAACAACACTTAATACCATCGTGGATAAATTTCTTGGGAGAACACCTGTGTCTGAAACCACATCGTTGACAGGCATGACTCTCGCGGAAATTAAAAGCGCTATTGACGAACAAAAACCCATCAGCGAAATGGCTAAAAATTTCTTTAAGGGCTCTGAAAGTTACAATATCCCGACGACATATGATCAACTCAACTTTAATTATCTAAACCGAAAAAGTTTGGAACTTGACGTCCTGCTGGTTTCATTTTTCACACGCCGCGATACAACGTTGATGAAATATACCGAAATCAGAAAAAAATATCTCGACGTCATCGACGATATTGCTAAACTACAAGCAGATTTTAAAAATGTTCCCACCAATGGCTTCGTCGTCGATAATTTTTTTGATGTCCTGGCTACATATACGATGAATCTCAAAGATATCAGCGACGATATTCGTGTACTAAAAGGAAATTTTGAAAAGATGAAGATTCCGCATTCACACATGAGAATTAAAAATGTCGTATGTACAGTCGATCATGGAACCATGGATTGGCTAAGAGACATTTATACTACATTGTCCACCGGTCTCTGGACGAAGGGTGCGGGGGGAGATGATATATATAGTACAACGGGAATCGAAGGTATCTATAGGCTAACGTGGATCTCTATCGATAAATTTAATATGATCGCGAATGGTAAAACTTACTCTGGCGGCACCGCGATGTTAATTATCAGGAGTAACGGTCAACACTTTGACATCGTCGCGGTTGATAGCTCCACCATTAGATCAAAAATAACTTGGTGTTTAGAACTTGTAGATGATTTTTCAGGCTGAAGCGTTATACTAAAGGTCCGCAATTCCACTTAACGATGGTGAATAATTGAAAACACTAGCGGGTTTAGCATAACAATGTCAGTGATGGAATCATCAATGACGCTGTCATCGCGTTATCGATATGATACCGTAAAAGAGTTTTCCGCGAACTTGAAATAACTTTCTGAGCGTTATCGCGAAAAAATGAAAAAATACCGCAGAAGAATTACAATCATCGATGTAACTATGTACTCGGTGTCCGGTGTGATGGCATCCGCGGGAGTTATTTAGTCGACGGTGACCATGATGGCTCCGATTGCAGTTCCAATCGCTATCTCCGCGGCAACAACAATTGCAGCAGTCGCCACCGCGATAATTAAAAAATTATCATCGTGTTCTCAGAAAAAACTCAGCGATTATACAGCTCGGTGCAGGGTGGTATTTGACGCGTACTCGAAATTATCCGAGTTGATCTCGCTGTCGATAGATAATTCGTTCATATCCGATGTTGAATTTTCCACGATGACCCAGTTGTTTAACTCAGCGATGTTGAAATTGGAAATTGAAGACAGCGTTAACAATAATGTCACTCGAATTATTTCAACGAATTGCGGAGAATACCACTCCGATACGAACAAGCATGATATCAATAACATCAACAAACCCCGAATTTAGTGTGAACTTCCCTTCTCCGATTCCAGTTCGTGAGATCGCGCTGGCAAAATTACGAGTATATCATAGCTGGCCTAATATCAGATCGGTTGCATTTGGTGGTCAGCAACCCAATAACACACTAGTGTTCTCGTATAAGAATAAACCCGATGATACTCCAGAGTGGGAAACTGTTTCGTTACCAACTGGGTCGTACCAAATTAAGCAAATCAATGCTGAAATTCAGCGTAGAATAAAATCAATCACTGGAAAAGAATCAAAAATAGCTATTAATCTTCATCAACCGACGCTCTCGTCGTCGATTGAAATAAGCACAGAGGGATACGCTGTAGATATCTATAACAGCTCGTTAAGAACAGTGTTAGGATGGCCTGAAAAACCACCGGAAAAATCCACCGCCGACTTAACCACTGACGTACAATCATATCATGAAATCAATCCCAGTTATCGAGATAATTTATCTGATATAAGAAAAGGAAGAATCGCCGATAGATTTATATTTACCAACAAAGACACATTGCAATGGGATTTTATCATTGAAAGAACAGCCGACTCATCTGTTACAATTTCATTTACGCTAACTGACGTCCGTGGTTATTTTAATGAAATTAAACAATTATATGAAACACAACTAGAACAACTACGGAAAACAAAATCGCAAAAACACGTTGAAATAATAAATCAACTTATATCTGATATGAAATATATCTATGAACTAATTATTCAAACAATAATTAATGACAACAGCGACAATAAACAACGATTCCTAACCGATTACAATATCACAGAAGACAATCTACGTAATTTCAAGTTTCCTAAATACAACGCTGATGAACTAGCAAGAATTGTTAGAACCGATATCAAGGCGCTACAAAAACCAGATTCAACTACACTCCTTAAATATAATAATGATCCAGATGGTGGCGGTAGACATATTGCCCCGTACAATGTGAATATTTCAACGGTGATTGCGCTCAATTTAACATGTGATGTAATTGAAGGAAGCTATCAAATTAATTTAGAGCAATCAAATCAAGCTCAGCAGGTATATATTCTTTATTCGTTTGCACCAATAGCTCCTCCAGGATTCCTAATTATTGAAAACCCAATTAATCCTGTCTACATGCGATGCCATAATAATTCGTTAACGAGAATTAATTTCCGACTCACCGACCAGTCAAATAATTTAATTGATCTACAAGAGGAGGTGTTAGCGATTAGTTTGTTTGTAAAGTCCTAAGACTCGATCAAATATTTGGTTAAGCTCGTAAAAGAATTATTAACCCAGAACTGAAAGTTCCAGCAGCAGAGAGGGTGAATGACAACGACGTTGGCGTATATAAGGAAATCTTATTTTATCGAATAGACGCCATTTTTTTACTATTTGGTGGAAGCCTCAGATTTCCGAATCGACGCTCGAAAAATTGTGAGGTTCACCCTCTCTGCTGCTATTTGTGTTGTTTGTTATGTATATTTAATTGTATTGTTTGTTATATACATTTAATTTGTGTTGTTTGTTATGTAAATTTAATTTGAGTTGTGTGTTATGTACATTTAATTTGTGTTGTTGTTGGCTTTTTTAATGAATATGTGTTATTTATATGTCTGTTCTGTTCTTTGCCTGTGTCCAATATCAAGTTAATTGTGTACGTGACCAGTGACATTTATTCTGAAACGATATAATACTTAACTAATAGTTCTCTATGTTAATAGAATTAATATTCAAATAATTATTAATGATAACCATGTTTTCCTAAATATGAGTCTATGACATAAAGTTCTTTACCTGAAAATTCCTAAACGTTTGGGCATCTTTGAAAGTTCTTGAGCGGAGAATATCATGACTATCTTGTGGCTTAATCTTTTTGATATAACATTTTTATTTGAAACATTATTAACTTTTGTCTTAACACCTGAAGCAGCATTTTCTTATTACTATTTTCCGGTTTTATGTTAGGTGGATTTATTTATTCAAAATATTATTCACTGGAATTACAACACGCATTCTCACCTCTGTCTACGTGGGTTCGAGTCTAAGATTCGGCTAATGTAGTTATGTGAAAAAGCTTGCCAGTAGCTTCTCGTGGGTCTGTGGTTCCTTCCGGGGGTTTTCCCGGATTCGTGCTCCACCAATAATACTGGCCGCCATGTATAGCCTGTCGTGTGCTGAAAATGGCGTTAAACCCTACAACAACAACAACAAGACTGGCATGCACTTCCGGGGCCCGTGTGGATAACATAGGTACGAGTATTGTTTGAGTTTAGACATATCACATTTGTGTTCTCGGACAAAACACTAAACATAGAGGGGGTCCGTGGACGAATAAATGTGGACGCACTTGTGAAAAACAGTTAGTGGAGTTCTGGCTTTCCAATGAGAAAGGCCACAGGTGGAGAGAAGCTCATAGCCGCTGTCAGGTTGCTGGCCATGGACAAAAAATAAGCACGGTACTGCTGTGTCGAATCTTGAATTATTGTATTTAATATGGTGCGAAGAAAAACTATTTTAGGGATGTTTCATGAGCGATCTATTACCAGAATCGCCACTGCTGTGTAAAACGGGAATATTCAATTCAGATTACAGTGATATCGCTGGAACTCAATGGGTCATATACGGAACTGATCCACGCGCAGTAATTTATTTTGATTCAAATGGACTGGTGTTTATTGAGTTTTATTACATGGTGAGACGAAAGTAATCGTTAGTTTCTAATCCCCCCCCCCCCCAACACACATACGCGTTTAATAGACCACCCCTGAGTCCACTGGAAGGTTAATCAAACTGGAAAGGACTTCTGGATATATTCTGAGAGGGGGGCGGGAGGGGAATAGTCTAATTAAATACTGTTTTTAATTTAGTCCAGATCACAATAATTAAGCACAAGCAGACCATCTATTGACCTTTCACACATAATTAAGTAATTAAGCACGGAGTGGGCTATTTATTGACCTTTCACATAATTAGATAATTAAGCACTGAGTGGGCTATGAATTGACCACTTAGATAATTTGGTAATTAAGCACGGAGTGAACTATGTACTGACTTTTCACATATAATTAGGTAATTAAGCACAGAGGTGCTATATATACACCTTTCACATAATTAGGTAATTAAGCACTGAGTGGGCACATGTGAGTCAGTAATTTTACGCATTATACTATAATGGATCCTCAATAGTATCGACATAATAAAATTAACGAGGCATAGGCACACGTGCATACCGAGATCATTAAACGCCAATGTATACTCTACTGCATCGATACAAACGTGTAAGTGGAATCATTGACGTCGCATGTGCTAATGCCAGCGCGGCCACTGTGGGACTAGGTGTATCTGAAATAGCTCCCTCATTGACAGTCGGAAAAGCCAAGTTTGAATATCTATCAATGATATATCACTCTCGGCCGGTGAATTTAATGCTGGTGGAAAAATATTATCCACAAGACTTCGACGAAAATGAGTCGCCATACTGAAATGAAGACAACCGTGGAAAGTAGTTTGTGAATGATTACTAAACTATGTTCGGAGGCCACCGTAACAGCAGATGAATGTAGCGCCGTGTTGACCAAGCTTGATAGATTCAACGTTAAAAAACAAACAAACGACTGTGTCCGGCGGCGACAAATCACAACAATGCCATTAATGAAGTAAACGAAATATCACGCAAGCTGCCCATAGAACAAAATACAGATTGAAATTGCTTGTTTATTAAACAAATGAAGACTGCAAGTAATTTCTTCCGCTAGTACTTGTAGTTGAGAAGTCTAGGTAGTCGTTTTTTGTCTACCTAGACAGAAAATCCACTGACCACTGAAATGGAAACTCAAATAGCGAGACTACAACAACTATGAATCAAGAAATAAATAAATAAATACAAATAAGGTGATAAAAAGAATACAAAAGGAAACACAAAGTTCATATTTGGAAAAGCACGAGAAACACGAGAAAAAATGGCGTACGCAAGAAAGGAGATTACGGACCTTCAGAAATTTTTTTAAAATACGCGGTATCGAAACAGAAGAAGGAGCGTACATGGAATGCAGGTATAAGGAAGGGATACAAATGATAGCGTTTCAGGGAACTCAAAAGACAAATTACCAGGAATAACAGCAACATTGGTATCTACAAAAATAATGGACGAAGAAATTATCCCAAAATATACTCAATCAACTACGCAGATAGAGGATATGAGATAAGACCTAGAGGAAACGAATTGGTACTACAATATGGGGAAATCACAATTTGCGGGGAGATAGCAATAGTAAACAAACCGAAACCACTTATGAGGATAATCAAAAAGCAAAGAGGCAAACTTCACCTGTCGTGTATCCCCATGGAGATAACATTAGAGGCCATAGTAATCTGGTTTGAGGAAAAATTCGGCATCAAGGTTGAAAATGCAAAACTCGGAGTAGCTCCAGGAATCTCCATCTATAATGGAATCAGAATTTTGGAGCTAGAGAAAACAAAACTTCATGCAATGAAAAAAGTATTTTTTCTAAGAGGCTTTCTAACCAGGACGTGGTACTAAGGGTTGCATATACCACAGAAAATGCTATCGGTGTGGGAAAACTGGACGCACATCTCACAAATGCCCGACAAACGAAAACGCTACGATTGATATCACAAGTAACGAACATGAAGATGTAAATGCTCTTAAATAGCAAGCAATAAGAGGAGCACAAAGTGTCACGCAAGACAACAACAAAGGAGAAACTAAGAAGCAAAAAAGCAATCTAACAAAACCAAAGGGAAACCAAATGGAAAATAATAATACTAACAGCTTAGTATACCAGGAGTCACTTAATATAACTGGAAAGAAAAAAGGGAAAAAGGGGAAAAAAGGGCAAACCTATAATGAAAACAACAAAACGTCAGAAAAACAACAAACTAATGCAATGGGAAATAAGCAAACAGGTCAGACCCAGAATTGAAACAATAAAACATCAGAAAAACAACATAATAATGTAACGGGAACCAAGCAAATAGAAAGAAAAAAAGGCCAGACCCAAAATGGAAACAACAATACGACAGAAAAAAAAATAATGTGACAGGAACCAAGCAAACGGTAGACTATATAACTGTTGAACAACAATTCCCACAAGAAAGGATAAAAGGGCAAACACAAAATGGAAACAACATAACTTCAGAGAAACAACAAACCACTGTAATGGGAACTGAACAAGAGGTAGAATATATGACAGCTAGCAGCAGAGGGGGCGAATCGGACAACTTTGTAGAGGCGTCGATTCGGCAAACCAAGGTTTGTTCGAAAAGCGTCCATTTGGCAAAAAAAAAAAAAAGACGCCATGGTCGTTGTCGCACCCCCCTCTGCTGCTATGGGTTAAAAATCTTATTTCACGATGAAAGTCCTTTAGGACTTTACAAACAGACTAATTTGTAAAAACCCACCTCGTAAATCAATCAGATTATTGGACTGATCATTAAGTTTGAAATTAATTCTCGTTAACGAATTATTATGACATCGCATATAGACTGGATTAGTTGGATCCTCAATTATTAGAAACCCTGGAGGAGCTGTTGGTGCAAATGAATATAAAATATATCCTTGTTGGGCTTGATTTGATCGCTCGAGATTTATTTGGTAACTCCCTTCGATGACATCACATACTAAATTCAATGCAATCACCAATGATATATTCACATTTTGAGGAGCGATATGTCTACCACCGCCGTCTGGGTCATTATTATGTTGAGGATTGTGGTTTGTGGTTTCCATTTGGCGAGTATCAGAGAAAAGATTTCTTGATTAAGATCATTGACATATTTTTTTAGTTCATTTACATTATATCCAGGAAACTTGAAATCGGGTAAATCGGCCTCTGTTATATTGTAACCAGTTAGGAATTTTTGTTTATCTCCGTTCTTATCATTAATTATTACCTGAATTAATCGTTTGTTGATATATTCCATGTCAGATGCAAGCTGATTTAATATCATAACACATTTTATGATCTCATCATGTGGTTTTCTTATATCAGAGAGATGTTCTTGGAAGCTCCGTCGTAGTCGTTCTAGTTGTGTTCTATGTAATTGATTAATCTCTTTAAAATAATCAATTATGTTATTTAAAATAAATACAAAGGTAATGGACAAATCAGGAGTTTTTTCAACAGAAAAATCCCATTACATGTTATTGTTATCAATAAATATGAATCTATCAATTAATCGTGCATTTTTTATATCAGATAAATCATTTCGATATGATGGAGTAATTTCGTGGTATGATTTTTCGTCTGTGACATAATTGGATTTTTTTGGTTCTGGTATTTGATAAGATGCCTGAGGTGGATATTCAGGCCATCCTAATATTGTTCTTATAGAACTCTGATAGATGTCTACGGAATACCCGGGTGAGTTTATCTCAATGGCAGATGATAACCATCGGCTCGTGAACTGTTATAGCAATTTTCGATTCTTTTCCAGTAATGGATTTTATTCTGCGTTGTAATTCGTTATTGATTTATTCGATTTGGTAGGACCCAGATAGTAACGAAACAACGTTCCAGTCTGGAGTCCCGTCTTGTTTATTCTTACTCGCAAACACCAAGTAATTATTCGGTTGTTGACCACCAAATTCTACCGACTTAATGTTAGGCCAACTGTGATACACTCGTAATTTTGCTAATGCTATCTCTGTAACTGGAATCGGAGTAGGGAAATTCACACTGAATTCAGGATTCGTTGAGGTTATTGATATCATGCTAGTTTTCACCGGGTTTTTGTTCTCCGCTATTCGTTGAAGTAGTTCTTGCGGTGTTGTCATTGCTATTATTATTATCCTGCTCTAATTTCGACATCGTGGAATCATACAATTGAACCATTTTCGAAAACTCGCTATCGGATATTAATGTGTCATCGAGTGACGATGATATCAACGAGGACAATTGCGAGTACGCGGTTGATACAACATGGCACTTAACTAAGTAATCTTGCAGTTTGCGCTGGCTGCATGATGATATTTTTTTGTTATTATCGAAATTATTCCCGCGATTGTTGTCGCCGCGGATATGCAAATTGGGACAGCTATCGGGGCAATCATTGTCACCGAGGAGAGTATAATACCGGCTCCGGTGATTACACCACTCACCGAGTACACGGTAATATTAGCTGCGGTGATTCTTCGTCGGTATTTTTTTATTTTTGTTTGGTACTCCTCAGTGAGGGTTTTGAGTTTAATTTGAAATTCTCTGACCATCATAGCGGTATTGAGATACCGAAGGTATCGTCGGTGATGAAATCATCGGTGACGTCATTTTATTTTCAAATCGTTTAGGATTTCAATTGAAACCGTTAGTGGTTGAATCGTTTACTTAAAATTCGCTACCAATTCCACATACCATGTTACTGAAACCCTAGCCGAATTATTATCAGTGGATATTATCGTGAACTGTTCAGTTGTATCCTTGTCGATGATTGTTGATATTGTATTGTTGGCCCCAAATGAACTCGTTGATGAAATATTAAATTGAGTTGGTGTCACTAGTGTTAATCGATAAATACCCTTGACGGCTGCAGTGATATTTAATATGTTGTTTTGTAGGTGTCCACGCAAATGATCCGTGTTGGATCGTGTACACCTTATTTATGATATTTTTATTTTCTTGAGGGATTTTTTTTTCTTCAAGTTTTTCTATCATCCTCGGTAGATCATCATTGATGATATCTCCTATTCGCTGATTAATAGCAGTTATTTCATCAAGTTTCGTGATAATATCATAAAGATTTAATTTAATTTCTTCGGGTTTAACATTTTTACCAAAAAATTTATCTACGGCATCATCGTTTTTTTTTAAAGTTTCTACGTAACATAGTAAATTGTTCGATATGAGTGTCATACTCGGATCGTAATTTTGCTAAATTATCGATAGCGGTTTTTACATGTATGATATGCAACTCGGGTTGCGAACGTGGAATACCGAAGAAATTATTTATCGGGGCTTCGATGTTATCAATTATACTCTCTTGTAATCTACCAAAATTAATTATATGATCGCTCTAATCTGATTGTAGTTTTTGTTGGGCATCCACAATAGTTGAAACGAGGACGCCTGGTTTGAGTTTACCCTGATCGGAAAATATCATCTTCTGTTGCGTCACGTCGTTTAACTAAAATATCATCCAGATAAATATTACTCGTTTTCAATCTTCCCTGACGATCTTGAAATACAACTAATTCATTGGGATCAACACTTGCGAGGTTCAACATCTCAGCTATTTCATCTTTGATTATTTTTTATATCACCATTTGCAGATATTCCCGCAGTGCCATCGGCATCGGGTTTCTTCAGCGTTGATAAAGATCTCCCCCAAATATCAATCATGTTATTGTAAAAATCTTTAATTTTCTAATTACTTCTCTCTAAAATCTTCGATTTCCAGCGATTACTAGTATATTCATTTACGACCCGATGAGATGGTTTTCCCGATGATGAAATAGCGTCAAGGACATTCAATATTTCGTTGCCGCATATTGGTCGGTCATTCATTGTTGTGTTGGTAGCGTAGAATACCAACGGAGAGTTTTAAGTAGGTTATATAACGCATAAATTCCCTCGGCGGCGCTAACACATATAAATCGAAATAAATGATTACACGCGGATCAATCGCGTATGCAACCCAGTGGGTTCCGAGTCCGGTGCTGTTATCACGATTAATGATACCTGTTTCAACGCTGTTTGGTTGTGCCGGCAACTGATCTTTCATGAAGACACCTCTGAAGTTTTTTTTATCGCTATTGCGCTATCAGCATCGAGTAAATCAAAATTTGACATGGGAACTAATAAACCGTTCCTGGTATTCTCAGGCCCTTTCCGCTCTACCATGAATGCGGGGTTCCTGGTAGTCTTAGACCCTTTCCCTTTTTTATACCCCCGCCCGGTAGCTTTCTTTAGTGCCATCCCTGCCGCGGTACCAACGGCTCCTTAAGCTGCCGCTTTAGCTACCGCTGGGGCCGCTGCCGCATTCAACGCTTAATCGCAGCTAACAACGGGAATATATCACCTGATTTTATCATGTTTTTTTATCGCAACTGCAGAGAGAGAGAGAGAGAGAGTAATCTGAACACCTTTTTTATCTTTTAAAGCATCATTGACATGTTTTATCTGACGAGCTGTCAGCGACAATTTATTCTGACCACCAGACATCTGATTGTGTTTCAGCGTGATCGTGGTTCCACATTTTTTAGTTGATTTCGATTGCAATTTTTTAATCTGACCTGGAGTCAATGTGACATTAACAACACTATATGACATGTTATTAATAACATATTGATCTAATTGTTACATATTTTTCACTGGTGCATCAATTACTCTCATTCGTCCACCAACACCTTCGAGTAGCATTGATTACTCGCTGAGAATGACAGCAACCGCTCTATAACCACCAGCAGGAGGATCGGTTACACGAGCTCTAAAGTGTATATCAACGACAGATTGTCTTGTTAAATCAAGATGTTCCAACGAAAAGTAATAGATCGGATATAGATTTTTAAAATCCAATTATGATATTTGCAGACCAGTGTCGACATTTTGATCGCGTCCCATATATGACAACAGACGATGATATGCACGTGCTATTTGGTTGGTATTATAATCAAGTAGTATATCCTCAGACGGTTCCTGTTGTCCGTTTATTCTCAGCGAGACTTCATTAACACCTAATTGATCAAATATCATGTGACTGTGTGTTTGAGAGTTAAGTCGATTCCTATTCTGTAGTGCAACAAATATGTGGCGTGGCGCTGACACACCTTGTTTTGATGCCAGGTGCCATGTAAATATACCGTTAATATTAGAATCCATGGTATCTGTGGTCACTGATAGCCAACTCAGCAATGATATTCCTCCGTGATCCATAAATGATAGTAATTGGCCTTCTGTTGTGTTTGATGGAGTCATTACTGGCATGCACAATGACAATTTTGTTAAAATAACTTTACCGACATCAGCAACGCCAGCCCCACGCCAGATTGCATTATTATCATCACTCCTTCTCACGAGTACTACTGTATGTTTCGCTCCATAAATAACTTTTCGGACATTTCTACAGAATCCGAAAATATGATGCAGTGGAATCGCGCATAAAAATTGTCGACGCGGTCGTTTCAACATTGATACACGTGTTACAAATCCTAGGTTGTAATTGGGGTTACCGCTTTTTATAATAATAAACTCAGCAGCTGGTCTTTCTTCGCATTCAGGAGTATCCGGTTGTGGATCATCCGTAATTTAATATACTGCATGTGATCATCATGATCAGTAATATCCTTACCGAAATTCATAGATGGACCTGCCGATCTTGTATAATCATCAGAATATCTTGCTAACCCACTATGGTGGGTTAGTAAGTTCGATTCTTGATCGAAGATCCGGTTGTACTGCATGATACGAATAATATTGATAATTGCGTACAGAATCATGTTTACGCACTGGGGCGTCCATATCAAAGGCTGGATCAAGTGACCGTTTGATTATTTTATTATATATTCCTCGATCTAAATCATGATTTTATCGCGGTCTAAATCGCGATTTCGGTCGTGGTTTCAAGCCACTTCCCGCTATCATATTTGCGGTAATATTATCTTGGTCACATGCTGTCAATGATGAAGTCGCCAATTTCTGATCTACTGCTTTATTTATTATTTAATTAACACTTGCAGAAATTACTTCCGTAGATAGTAACGGCAGTGATTAAGTCGAAAATCCAAGGGATTTTTGCGGTGGTTTTCTTCGCCGCCTAACTAGCGACATCAGTTTATCCTTCGAGGCGGAAAACGCTTTCCCGGCAACATCTCTAACAGCGCTAATACCCTCATCACGAATAACATCAATGGCTTTCATTGATAATTGTTTTGCGATTGGTGCTACTTTTGGAGCCATTCTTGAAAATAACCCTGCAATGGTATCGCCGAGACCATCACCATAGTACGCGTTATAAACAGGCAATCGTGAGTTTACTACGTAGACACTGGTTGGTTTATCGTGGTTGTAGTGTATGATCATCTTATTGAATTACTAGTTATTCAAATGATATTTATCTAATCGTGAAATTGCTAGCAAGTTCCAATCCTTTGGATGCTCAGTTACTGTAATAACCATGATGCTCGGCTAACTCATCAATGAAATCTCGATATGTTTCAATGTCCATGATGCCACCTTGAAATAACCGCCTACAGTTATCAGCTGCTTCATTCATTATTTCCGGTGAATTATTTACAGCTCGTTTTTCCTCCGATGAGAACGTCTAATCGTGCTATATCGCTGAGAATATTACCAGGACAACTAACTAGACCACTACCTGATACCCCACTCCGGTTGATTTCTTAGTGATACCAGTTGCACCCTGTGAAGAGGGTTGTGTTATATCAAAAAGTTTTGATTGTTCTGGTAATCTAAAAAATCCAGGATCTGATTGCGTTGTTGTAGATGATTCAGCTTTTTCTACTGCTTCTATAAACTCCTCATGTATTTTATCATCATGCGATATCTGACCTATATTTGCAAACACACGATATAATCCATTCTTCCATGTTTTCTTATCTGGGAGTCTATCATTTCCGTGGAAATAATTTTTTCTGTAAGGAAAACTACTAACGAATTTAGCCATTTCATCAATACTATCAAATCGTTTATTTTTTATTTCATCTAATTTACACGGAATAAATTTATCATTGAATGCTACTCGTTTACCCTCTTTTTCTTGTGGTTGGTCTTTTTCTCTTCTTCAAAATCGCCCTCTTCTTCTACATTAGGTGGTTCATGCGATGGTAAGGAAATATCAATATCACCTAACCGCTCGAATTCTTTTTGAGTTTGTTGAGCGGTTACTATATCACCAGGGAGTGTTTTTAAAGATTTTTTTTGTTTGTTTAGATTTTTCTGCTATTTTTTCAAGCACAGGATGAAAAGACACTTCTTTCCTTTCCCCTTCCTCGGAGATTGCTGATATTACCCCTTTGGTTGCTGTGGTTATTGGTTTAAACAATTCTTCAGTTCCTGCAGCAAAATCAGTCTGAAGACTCTGTCTAGTTTGTAGTTTTTCTCGTACAGAGTCGCGGACAGGGATGAACTTCTTAATAGCATATAGTCGCTCACGAGCTAGTCTAGTCGTTAATGATTCGTTTACCATTATTGAAACAGTAAAGCAATTTCCAATTAATGTACGATCTAAATGTAATGACAAAGTCACTGTGACATAAATCACCATAAATAATTCCAAGTGGAAAATCTCTAATTGATTCATTTAGAATAAATCGACTACTTAACCCGACTGATACCAGCAACAATCACTGAAAAATCACTGAAAATCGCACAAAAATGACCAAAAAATGATCAGCAATGACCAAAAAATGACCAAAAATCAAGAAAAAAAATTTATTAAAATATTTCAGTAATTAACAAATAATGAAATCCGTGAAAAGTGTTCACTATTATTTCCTTATAGTAACGCGTTCATTGATAAACACCAGTATAGGATTGATTAAAACCGCCTTTACAAATTTTGTTCTAGTTGAGCGCACATAGCTGTTGAGTAAGAACTTTACCTGTTCATTGTATTGTAAACAAACATTAAAATACATTGAAGTATTGTAGTGAGAATTTTACCTAACACAGACAGGCATAGAAGTATTTTGGATTTGAAATTTGTAGATCGTATGTACATGTCAAATCGTTGGTTACAGCTTACTCGGCCGAGGTATCCAAAAGGGAATTTTCGTTTTGTTGGATCAACATTTTAATATTCCTGATGTTTGAATTAACTGCGCGTTTCATCTCATATTCATTTCCTAATTCTTTTCTTATTCTTTCCACGATAGTAAATAATGGGACAAACTTACTGACGTCGTTACAGAATACAAGGGAGTCATGAATAGAATTCTGGATTTTTTTTATAAACGCGTATTTTTTTGGTAAGACATATTTGTTATTCATAGCACTGTATTCAATGTCCTGGAAATCTGAAATAATTTGATCACAGTTTTATCGATCTCACAATTGAAATCCTTGAGTTTTCAAATTTGAAATCTCAGTTATGATCTCATTGATATTTTCAGAATTCATATTATATAATAATATACATTTCTAATACAAAAATACATTTATATATTTTTCAAAAATGAACTCTGTCCGTGTTAAGGTGTTTGACATCTTAGCATGCCTAGAGATATTACGCGATTACGCGATTATATACGATAATGAACTCTGTTCGTGTTAAGGTGTTTAACATCTTAGCACGCCTAGATATATTATGCGATTATGCGATTATATACGATGATGAACGCTGTTCGTGGTAAAGTGTTAATCATCTTAGCACGCCTAGAGATATTATGCGATTATATATGATGATGAACTCTGTTCGTGGTAAGGTGTTTATCATCTTAGCACGCCTAGAGATATTATGTGATGATGAACCCCATTTGAAACCCCTCCGGTGTATTATTTACATCTGACGGGGCCCAGAGGTAAATGGACGGCACAATACAATACAACATATAACAATGGATTATAGAGGACGGCACAGGACAATACAACATATAACAATGGATTATAGAATGATAATAATGGTATATACAATGAATGATGTCAATGTACAATGACAATGGTACGGTATTTACAATGAATGATGTTATATAGGAAAGCACAAGACAATACAACATATAACAATGGATTATAGAATGATAGGATGACAATGGATGACAATGACAATCTACATTCAAACTGAAACCACCATATCCCCCCCCCCACAAAATCACCCCGAGTTGAATGTAAAATCATTCACACCGTGTGACGCGGAGTGTGATATGGTGGTTTCACGATTTGAATTTCGGGTACTTACCCCCCACCCATTATATAAAACCATCTATCGGTGCCGTCGACAATATGCCTGTTACGGGATTAGAACCATGGACCCCAGGACGAGATTCCAACGCGTTACGAATACGCTAACTCTTCTTATCTACAGGTATATGCTTTGTTATTTCGACGAATCAGTTATTGTGGTTTTATTATTTGTACTTAAAATGATTATCGACAACTGGATACTTAAAAAAACACAAAAAATACAATTGTTTGTAATACTACGTTTCCTCACAAAATAGATAATTGATTATCCTGTTGAAAATTGTGATAATGAAAACCATTGAGATCAGATGACGTAGCGTTTCAAAAAAAACCATTGAGGGCAACTCTTTCATAGGCCGACATATCCGTACGAGTTATTCCCCGTTGGTTTTATATAGAATAGTACCAAATACATATAGCCAGACATATGAAAATTGAATTCTTTGTCCATTTTTTCTGGAAATCGCATATCGATAAATTCCCTCTGCTACACTTCGTACTGAGGGCATACAAATATCAAAATATTTTCCAGCTCCATTCATTGATTGGAATACAATTTCTTCATTAGTTGCTGTATTAAATGATTTTACAGGTCTCTTCCCAATTGATTTACAAGTACCAGTTTTCCCTCGTTTGATGTTTTCACTCTGAGAAATAGCTTGAAGATTATCCAATCTGTTATTTTGAGGACATCCATCAATATGATCAACTACAAAACCATTCCTGATCAATCTATGGAAACACTCGTATGCGAATCTATTATTAAGACGCATTTCCCTCCGACTCTAAACATCAAATACCCCATATTATTCACAGCACTAACTGGTTTCTTCAGCTTGCAGTGTCTGACAATACCATCATAAGATGCCTCATAATTGCTGATCACGGGATGCGGTTGAAATTCTTGGTTCATTTATATGCTATAATATTATTTGTCTAATTCATTATTTGGTTGAATCATTACATTATTTGGGAATCTATCAATATAGTCTTGAGGCGTTCTTATGGCCTTGTCGCTGACACAGTCATGACGGAATCTTTGATGGAGTTTTAAACTCTCTTATCATAATAACGCTTCAGCTCTCTGTATCTCTTACCACTACAACCTAGACACAACTGCGATTTTCCTCGCACCCCTGCCCCACATCGTATGCAAGGGGCCGGGCCATAACTCCCCCTACAAAAACTTTGCATATGATATCCACAGAATTCACTTCTGCATGATTTTTTTTACAAGCGGTTACTGATCCTATCATCTATCATTTGCAATGATTCATTATATATAAATTCTCTATTTAAATACTTGTTTTAATTATAATATGAAAGAGTTCGAGAGATTATCGAAAATTAAGCCCTGGAGAAATGCTAAATTCAATCTCGATAGAGTCTCCGTAGCACCAAAGGGTCTAATAAGTGACCGAAGCATGATAGGTAGAATCCGCGATTGTTTTAATGAACTTAAACACGATGGAGCATCTCACTGTTGGTCAAAATTTCGAATTGATGGTAACGTTAATGCTACCATGAACAACGAAAACGCAGCGGTGATAATCTCACATCTTGACAAGAAAAAGTATTTTTTTAGAATGAAATTCATTATCCGTTCAGAAACAGGAGATTGGATTATCAGAGATAAATTTGAATCCATCTTGAAAGATAAAAAAACTGTCACTGGGAGTCGAGATTCCAAACCAGGAATTTTAACTGGAATAGACAAACCATACTACGAGAGATCTTATCCTGTAACAGCAGTTGTTTAAGGGCTATATCCGTTAAATGATAAACCAAGTATTGAAAACTTAAAACCCATGAAAATGTCATCGTTGAATTGTGTAGCAGAACGAATAATAGAACACTTCACAAATGCGTGGCGTGGAAACAAATTGACTGATCTAAGACGCAAAAAAATAAATGAATGGGGACTAACAGTAAGGGAGCGCGGAGCAACAATTCAAGATATAATTAAATTAGAAACATAATTAAGATTCCCAATAACCATAATGACGATAACAGGGGAAATATTACACGAATCAAAATATAAATCAAAAGGAGCTCCAATCAAAATTATTGATTATAACGAACAAGCATTGAAACCTGCGATAACAGCATTTCCGCGAGATAGAACAATAAAATATATACCCGCGGAGTTCTCCCCGGAATTCTCCCCGGAGGAGAAATTATTTGATTTGATATACCCGTTAAGTAAAAATGATCCTGTGTAGTGTGGTTACTTCACAGTTTTGAGAACGAAGAGGGTAAATTCGATCAATTTGTAAGACCAAACGGCGAATTATACAGCACTGAAGACCTCCACAACGAGATGAAAAAACTAGCTAGTGGTTTTTCAACGGACAACGACGAACAATTATTAACAAATTGTTTTACAATTCCGTCGGTTGCAGTTCATTTTGCGAGAAAGATAAACATGTGGAAACCAACAAGAGCTGAATTCCTATCAGATATCAAATCAAGCTGTATCGAATATGGTCATGCTGGACTATGGAATACAAAATTTGACAACGAAAATATTATTTCGGTTGATATGGTTGCGTTTTATCCCGGGAGTTTTCTCGGGTACGGAGAATGTGCTGAATACTTCAACCGATTGGGACATTCCACACATGAAATACTCGTGTTGCGATTAATGGACCACTACCTGATTTTGATTTAACCGGATTCGCTCGTGTGGTATCATTTGAATTGGCTACAAGACTTCATCCGTGCTGTTATGTTTGGATTGGTAGACATATATCTGAAAAACACTGGATGCTAATAATGTTATTACGGTATATGATTGATTCTAAAATGCTGATATCGCTAATTGTCAGTGAAGCAATTATATCATATCACGCGCAGACTGAAGTCTGGTTACCACAACCTAGTCTAGATAGTATAATCAGCGGAAATAGAAAACAAGTCCCGTCCCTCGACGAAGAAGATATCTTGAAATGGTCCAAACGGCTATTTAAAGCTAGAAATAGACAAGCAAAAGAACTCGGTAGAAGAATAATCGGTAAATTCACTCACACATACTGATGTGATATATGTCACTCAACGATACACGCAAATACCTAAAGTGATCAGAGATAACTGCAATTTGTTATGTATGTTTAACGGAGTTGACATTCATACACAACGAAATATTTGGCAAACCTGGTGCAGTGATATGGATTTAATCTTTTTAAAAATTTCTTTAGTCACGCTCAGTCAATCCCACATGGATTTGTAACGATATATCTAATAGATCATAAAACAAGATATCGAATCGGAGTAGGTCAAATATTCGGTTGAAATCCTAAAAAAGATTTTTAACCCATAGCAGCAGAGGGGGGCGCGACAACGACCATGGCGTCTCTTTTTTGCCAAATGGACGCTTTTCGAACAAGCCTTGTCCGATTCGCCCCCTCTGCTGCTCAGGTGAACAACAATACATACAGGAAAGGCTAGAAAGGAGAAGAATAAAAAGACAAAAAGAGAGAGAAGAGGAACAACGAATGGCAGAAGAATATCTATAATGATGAGTGTCTAGAATATGATATCAGGGAATTTATATGATGTAAAATATATATTAATAAAAAAAAATAATAAATAAAAAAAGTAAACAAACCAAAATATAACCATATATATATATATATATATATATATATATATATATATATATATATATATATATATATATATATATATATATATATATAGTATATATACAAATATACAACATACAACTCAATCTATAACTTGCAAACCAAAAAATAAAGGAGGGACTCCCCATTAATGGTCTGTGAAGATCAGCGGGGAGGGCACCCTCTAAGAAAGAAAAAAGTAATTTCTTCCTATTCGATAGCAAATAGCTGTCGCTCAACATGTTGCGTCTTCCATGCAGTTTAACAGGATTGGTTTTTGTCAGAAACGTTATTGTCATATATGGTGGAGTTGATGCTTGTCAAGATATCATAAAATATTTTGCTGACATAGCTTTTAATATTTTAAAAGTAAAGATATAAAAAATATGAGTCGATAGCTGAATGGGTCATATTCTTTAATTCCCTTTTGAATCGATAATTTCTCGGGCTCTGGAAATGTACAGGAGGTGATACTACAGTACTACAGTTAACAACAATATTCAAGGGCTCATATATATATATATATATATATATATATATATATATATATATATATATATATATATATATATGTATGTATGTATGTATGTATGTGTGTATGTGTGTATGTGTGTGTGTGTGTGTGTGTGTGTGTGTGTGTGTGTGTGTGTATGCCTGTGTGTATGCCTGTGTGTATGTGTGTATGCCTGTGTGTATGCCTGTGTGTATGCCTGTGTGTATGTGTGTGTATGTGTGTATGTATGTGTGTATGTATGTATGTATGTATGTATGTATGTATGTATGTATGTATGTGTGTGTGTGTGTGTGTATGTACGTATGTGTGTATGTACGTATGTGTGTATGTACGTATGTGTGTATGTACGTATGTGTGTATGTGTGTATGTGTGTCTGTGTGTATGTATGTCTATGTATATGTATGTATGTATGTGTATGTATATGTATATATGTATGTGTATGTATATGTATGTATGTATGTGTATGTATATGTATGTATGTATGTGTATGTATATGTATGTATGTGTGTGTGTGTGTTTATTAGATAGTTTTTAAAAGATTTTTTATTTCATTAAATGCTATTTTAGTGTCACATGTTCGACTAATCCATGTCCAAAATCAAGTTTATTTTCTACTTGACGCGAATTATTGATTCTGTTTTTAATACATAGTTAAATAGTCTCTTTATATATGGGTTTAATATCAGGATCATTCTCAATAACAGTACACATGTTTATTCAGGTCTGGGTCTAGGTTATTGGATTTCAAATTCAATTTTGTCCAGGTTATACATTATAATTTCAGTAACATACGTTCTAATTATAACTAACATTTTAATTTGTAAACATTGAGATGTTTATAAAAGGATATTTTCCGTTAGGTGATATTTTGTTTGAAAATGCTAATTGTGTCCTGAGGTCAAGTAGAATACAATAACTTTTTGTCACTGGAAAGATTATTAATTCCTACCTTTACATCAGAACAGAATGAAGCTATTGTTTTGCACATTTTTTGATTTGGAATTACTCAAATTATTTATATTGAAAAAAGGATTTCTTCTTAAACATTTTTTTTGTCGAACAAAAGACAGTTGGACCATTAACATTTTATGAGCCATCATAGGCCCATCAACAATTTCAGCACTGTAATTAATTGGGACTTCCATTATCATTTATTCAGAAAATGTATAATAACGACCGGTGCCTTTAATTCCATGATTATTTTGGGATTTAATTCACAATACTCTAAGTCTGATTTCGTTTTCTCTTTGTATTGTAGTACGATACATTATTTATTGCTTATTTTAAGAACATAGACTCGTAACATAATCAATGCTATCGGTTTTGTAATTAAGAGTGTCACGTGCCTCTTGCGGTACTGTTTATAACACTGGAGAAGGTGGATAATTAGAATCTAAATAGCTCGGAGCCACCGGTCAGCATTTAATAAAATATATCAAACATATTCAACAATTACATCGACAAATTTCTCAGTATGGAGTTTCTTTCGAACAAACGCAAACAATGATATATTTACATTAACCAATGTATTATCAAGTTATGAAATAAAAGTCTTAAGTAAAAGTGTTTACCTTCGGTGTTGATTCTACTACTCATCTCTCCGCCTATTATTTCTCTTTTGATACTTCCTGTATCCTTGACCACGTGATTTCCTGTCACTGCAGGATCCGTCCTTCCGAGATTTTAGCTACTCTCTTCCACGTGTCCCTTTCGGCACTGCGACTCTCCACAAAGTGCTTACGTCACAATAGACCTCACACGTGCTTTCCACGTGTCTTCCCTCTCGAGTGTCAACTCTACAACCACTCGTAAAGCTTCCTCAAGAAGCTTTGTTCGCAATCCAAACTTAAGATTTTACCAGAATACCTTCCCTCCTTCTAACAAGAGTACAATTTCGGCATTCGGAGTACAGCAGTGCTTTTCAACCGGGGTTCCACGGAACCTTTCCGTGAGCGCCAACCTGGGGTTCCGCCAGTGGCCAGTAAAAATATAAAAATAACGGCCGAAATCGCCATGGACAAAGTCTGGCAGTACCGGAACCGTGCGGTAATTAGTCGTTGTTTATCCACTTAATTACTGTTTCCGTTGTTGTTCTAATGAGCATTGAGCATTTGAATTAATTTTCATAACACTTGTTTTTGCGCGACCATGGACCGATTTATTAAGAAGAGAAAATTAGACGATGCCACAGATGACGACCAAACTAAAACTCAGGAGCAGTCGACTGAAGCTAAAGCTACTACTGCGTCATGTGAGCCGAACGTTCCAAAAATTGACGTTGTCGATCAGGATCTGAAAGTTCGTCAGTACAGTGACAATTACTTAGCTATGGGATTCACTTGGGCAGGAGACCCGGACCGCCCTTTACCGCTCTGTGTTGTCCGCGGGGAAAAGCTTGCCAATAGTGCCATGGCACTAGTTAAATTGAAGCGACACTTAACAACTAAACATCCTGATGTAGCGCACAAGAATATGGCGTACTTCAAGAGGGCACTAAGCTTGAATAAAAAGCAAACGGCTACATTCGAGAAAAAGTTCAAGATAAGTGACAAAGCTCAAGAAGCAAGTTGTCGCGAAGATCGTTGCAAAGAAAATGAAATCGCATACCCTCTCCGATACCGTAATCTTACCGGCGTGCCGAGACATTGTGAGAATTATGTTTGAAGCAGACGTATTTCAGACATGTTCAGCAACATTGAAAGTCACGTTTTAGCGAAGTTAAAGACACGTGGATTCTTTGCATCGCAGGTGGATGAAAGCATCGATGTCAGCGATAAATCACAGCTTATGGGTTTGTACGTTTTATTGACAATGGAGCTATTGTTGAAGATTTTTTTGCTGTAAGGAGTTACCAGAAACAACAAAAGGACAATACATATTGACGTTGTCAATTCATATTTGCAGTCATGTGACTTGAACTGGAAAACCTGCGTTGATATTTGTACGGATGGCGCCCCTGCCATGACGGGAAATGTTAAAGCTACGTCAAAAATCCTAATCACACATATAAACACAATACATGTATCCCCAAAAGTGAGCCATATTTCTTTGCCAAATATGGCATGTTTGACATAGGTTAAAAGGTAGTCATGTCACGTGATTTGGTAGGCGGTGAGATCAACGATCTTTCTTTCTTAAGGTCAAATCCCTTTGAATTTAACCATGAGTATATCGTTACATAATGATTATACAACATACAGCAGGTGTCTTTTTCCAGTATTGTTCTCAAGTCGTAATCTAACAAAATACGTATTGACATTATTCCGATTGCTCTTGCTACAAATTAACTATAAGAAAATATATGTATACATGAATAATGAATCATCAGCAGATTATCCACATCACGTGACAAGGAGATATTGAAACTAACATAACGATCGACTACCCAGTAAAGACTAGCTGAACTACTTTTCGTTACCTTTACATCTGATACGATTTATGGATGTACTGGACAAAACATTATCTCGGTATGGCAAAGGGAAAATTCATTCGAGAGTATCATGGTGGCCACCATTTCTCATACCGATCAATGTTAGTTTATTTAGTTCATTCTTGAATGTGTACCTGTTGTAAAAAAAAATAACTAGATCCTACTGGACGAAACTTTTCTTCTTCTCGGTCTCTACTCGCAATATTCTTTTTCAGTATCCTTCTCGTGTGTCCTGATTGTTAAATGGACTGGTACGTATGGAAAGATACGTTATACACTTTCCATTGTTCATATTGTTTGGAATATATAATAATAATGTTATCCTGAAATAGGAATAAAGATAGTAATACGAACACGTTGGTCATTTTTAAACCAGAAATTGCATGTCTATATGAGAGCAGGTCACTCATGAAAGACATAGTTCTACATTCCATTGCCGTACCGAATAATGTAGAATATAATACAATCAATCCCGCATAATTATTTATACTGCCCCTACACAACATTAAAGAAATAAGACACTGCAAAATGAAAACAATATGAATCCAAGAAATAGAACTAGTGAAACCATTGTTTAGAACTGTTTACTTTTCCAAACTCTCTTGTACTTTGAGTAGTGTCCGGAAAAAAACCCACGGAGAACCTACCTTTAGTGGTAAATCAGTTCGTTAAAATTAGGTTATCGAAAGTAGAAATGGTTGTTTTAAATTATCGTTTTGACCACAGTGCTGAATGTTAAATTGGTAATTTGTGAATTGTTGCCATTGGTTGCTCCACATTGAACCATGCTTTTCACAATTTGGCATTAGCTGCGAGTAAAGTGCTGTGTAAAAACATGCTCTATCGGTTATATTGTTCGATGAGTCAAACCATATCATGACAACTTAAACAAGAACAATCCAAAGTGCATGGCCTAATCAGATAAAGTGTTGGGATGGGTTTCCAAAATTTCAGAACGGTCCTGACTTTCCTAGCATGGGCACCAAAGCAAAAGTCAATTTGTCTGTTTACTCACTGTGCACAGTATTCAATATAAGTTAGTCCAATTTCAAGTAACCGGTAGAGAGGGTCCGGAAAACCATGACCGCTCATAAGCCATCCCCCCCCCCACCCCTTCAACTTCCGGGCCTAAAGTGCGCATGTAATTTTAATTGTATGTACAATACACTTTACCTTTAGTTACAATCAACACTACTGATCCTGAAGTGTTTAAAATAAACATATTGATGTTTTGCACAATTACCAGTTTTCATTCATGATTCGTTTATACGGAGATATTTTCTCATATATGTGGAGTTATGCATATACTTTATTTATTTGAATCTATTTACATTGTTATACGTAATGTCATTGATTTTATTTGCTTCGTTTATAGTAATGCTCTTAGCCAGCCAGTGATACACCCGCATAACTTGGTTCCAAATTTAAATTAATCGTCCGCAATATTACTATTAAGAGTGATTGTTAAGGGCTGAATATAAACATATAAAGACAAATATAACAAGAATCATTGGTTTCAGAGAGACTGAGAAATATAACTTCCGTCTAACTTGAGGATAAAGAATAAATGAGCCCCAACAAATCTGGCTGATGCAACATTTCACAGTAATACAATGCAGACAGTTTCAGTTTCGTTACATTACGTGCAGCTTTGAAAACGCTGATTGGTCGCAACACCTGTCAGTTATTAGATTCGTGCTACCAGTATATAAATATTGAAAGTTGCTGATTTCATGCCACAATATTGCAGCAGTATATTGTATCTGGCTAAACGTTCAGAGAGGATTTGGGAAGTATAGAAATACAGACAACATTTTGTAATCCATGCCGTTAATATAGATATAAAAAACAGCTACATACTTGTAGGCAACACTAGATCGTCTTGACGATGTCTATCTCTCTGTTAATATTCAGAGCTGATGATCAAAACTTTTATCAACTCGATTAAGAGAAGATTTGAAAGAAGATTTAAAGTTATCATCTAACTCTGCGGCTTGTTAAAAATAAGATTGATTTAGCCGACTAAATAATTGCTTCAACTTTGTTTTATAAGTTTTATTACTTGTATACTTGGGATCCCGAATGGCCGAGTGGTCTAAAGCACTCACCGTTATGGATCACTGACATTTCATGCTGGTATGTGGGAAATCTTGCCAGTAGCTTATCGTGGGTCGGTGTTTTTTTTTTAATGGGGTTTTCTTTGGTTTTTCCTCCACCATTTATAATGGCTCATGTATATGTGCTGAAAAAAAAGCGATGAACAACGACAACTTCTATACTTTTCATTTATTTCATAACTTACCTTAAAGGAGACTGTACTTTCGAAAGCCGATGTTACACTACAGCAAAGAAAATGTTCGGGAAATCTTTTATCCAATTATATCTCTGCAATCATTTTCGCTGGTCTGTGATACTAAACCAAACGTCTTGCATTTTCATTTCAGGATATCAGGAAACAGAAAACAAGCACTAATTCATAATTAATTTCGCTGTCTACATACACCAGTGAGATGTCAGGTGAGAAACTAACTCTGTGTTTTTGTGTGTGTGGGTTATAATCAGCGCCGGTGCAAGGCATTTTGGTGCCCTAGGCGAGATCAGATATCTGGCGCCCCCCTTTCACTCACGCCCTCTCCGACCCGCCTATCATGAAATAAACCCTTAGCCCAGCGCCGTAGACGATTGCCTAGTTCGCCTAGCGGACGCGCCGGCCCTGGTTAAAAATATGAGGCAGAACTAGCGAATAGTTTGTGTTATGTAAAAAAAAAAGTCGTTGTTGGTAATCACAAGGGAGAGAGAGAAGAAGAAAGAGAAGAACTCTCTTAAAAGAGTGTCGCCGCGATGATAGACAGCTACATCTGTAATTGAAGAGTCAACGTCAGTTTTCTGCTAATGCGTTATAACTTTATTTAAATAATCAACACACATATATATTACTACATTCTAGAAACACTTCTAAAACTTTATAATAAAATTCATAAAATACATATTACATTTTTCATCTTTAAGCTTTCCAACTTCATTAACTTCTGCACCTTAGAATATTATTTACTAGTTAATTCTCAATCAATTTCAAGATAGCAAAAGCCTTAAATGTAATAACAGTTAATGCATTTTACTCATTTTAAAACAGAATATTAAGAATATTGATTTAGAATATATTGCTAGAAATTACTCTTTCTTACTTAAGAAATACTTATTTCTTACAAGAAATTATAACTTGTACAGATGCCTACCTGTAATTGAAGAGTCAACGTCAGTTTTCTGCTAATGCGTTATAACTGATCTGACCTGATTCGCGCATTTCTATTTATACGTTCGCGGCCAGATACAGGGTTAGACAAGGTCATACCCTTCTACGCATCAGTCAGAAAACTACGAACTCCACAACCCGGTCGAGACCAGTTCTAACAGGTAAAAACTACCTTACTTACGTCATAAGACTCAATTTTGTAATCATCTACACCGGCCTTAACGACGTCAGACCAAATATGGATATCCGTTAGTTGGAAGCCATCTTGTTTCAGAAGCCTCTTAGAGTGGAAAGTTACTCGATTTACATTAACCGATTTGAACCTTTGCCAATCACTAGGTCAGAGACATATTCTTACTAATGTAGCTTAGAACTATAGCTGAGCAGGCAAAATTCATGTATAATGTTTTTCGTATACAATCTCACACAACATTGTATATTGGCAATGTTCTTAGCTACTTTTACTTGAGTTATAGTGTGGTTATATACATTGCCGTTTTTTTACCTGCTCAACAACCATTTCTATTCTATATAGTTGTGTTACAAAAACAGCAGCAGAGGGGGCGAATCAGACAACTTTTTTTTGTTTTTATTTTTGATTATACCCCCTCCAAAATAACACTAGACCCTTCTCGCGAAAAAATAAGTCTCCGACCCTTGTCTGAAAACATTCGCGTCGCAACGTCGTTGTCACTCACCCCCTCTGCTGCTAGAACTTTCAGTTCTAGGTTTACGGTGATTTTAACCGAATATTTGATCCAGTCCTTAGGACGAAAATCATTTATGATTTCACAAATAGACTAATTTGTAAAACCTCCTCTTGTAAATCAATCAGATTATTAGACTGATCTGTGAGTTTGAAATTAATTCTGGTTAATGAATTATTATGACATCGCATATAGACTGGATTCACCGGGGACTCAATTATTAAAAATCCTGGAGGAGCTGTTGGTGCAAATGAATACAAAATATATCCTTGCTGAGCTTGATTTGATCGTTCTAGATTAATTTGATAGCTTCCTTCGATCACATCGCATACTAAATTGAGCGCAATCACCGATGAAATATTCACGTTGAACGGAGCAATATGCCTGCCACCACCATCTGGGTCATTATTGTGTTTGAGGGTTTTTATTTCCGGTGATGTTGTTTTTTTCCACGCATCATGAATTATTTTAAAACCAACATCGATGGCATCACTGAGAAGTCTTTTTAGTTCTGGTACGTTATATCCTGGTAGTTTGAATGTGGGGATATCTTCAACGCGGATTTTATAATCTGATGCAAATCCGTCTCTCGATATGGGATTATCTTCATCTAATATATCCTGAATAATTTTTAAATTAAATGTTTCCATATCGTCGATAATTTTGTTGCATGTTTCTACAACGCTGATAAATTCATCTCGGGTGAGAAAGCCGGATTTAAGAGATATTAACAACAGCGAAAAATCATTATTCATTGCCTTGAAATTGTCATTGATTTTAAGATCGTGAGCAGTAAGAAATCTCTCTCCCTTATTTATTATATTGTGAAGGACATTAAAAAAATCTGTAGTGATTTGGTGATTTTTATAACTTTTTACTGGATTATTGGGTTTTATTCTGTCGGTGATATAATCAGTTTTTTGTGGTTCTGGTAATTTAACGGTTTTTCCACCGGGTGGGATTTCAGGCCATCCTAGTACGGTTCTAATAGAACTTTGATAGATATCTACGACGTAACCCTCTGTGCTTATTTCAATGGCAGATGATAGTGTTGGCTCATGAACTGTTATAGCTATTTTTGATTCTTTTCCAGTAATCGATTTTATTCTACGTTGCAATTCGTTATTGATTTGTTCAATTTGGTATGATCCGGTTGGTATGGAAACAACGTTCCAGTCTGGGGTACCGTCGTCTTTATTCTTATTTGCAAATACCAGGGAATTATTCGGTTGTTGACCACCAAATGATTTTGATCTGATATTTGGCCAACTATGGTATACTCGTAATTTTGTTAGCGCGATTTCCTTCACTGGGACCGGAGAGGGGAAATTCACACTGAATTCTGGATTCGTTGAGGTTATTGAGATCATGCTGGTTTGTACTGGGTTTGTGTTCTCCACTATTTGTTGAAGTAATTCCATCTGTGTTGTCATTGTTATTATACTCATGTTGTATTTCTAATTTTGACATCGCAGAATCATATATATCTACTATCGCTGAAAACTCACTCTCTGATATAATTGTATCATCGAGCGATGACGATATCAATGAGGATAATTGCGAGTATGCAGTAGACACAACATGAAATTGAATTATGTAGTCTTGTAGTTTCCGTTGGCTGCATGAGGATATTTTTTTTGTGATTATTGAAATTATTCCAGCGATTGTTGTTGCCGCAGAAATGCAAATTGGAACAGCTATCGGAGCCATCATTGTCACTGAAGACAGTATAATACCAGCTCCGGTGATTACACCACTCACAGCGTACACAGTAACATCAATTGCGGTAATTCTCCTGCGATACTTTTTAATTTTCAATTCATACTCCTCAGACAAGGTTTTGAGTTTAGTTTGATATTCTCTGACCTGATCATAGCGATATTGCGATGATGAAATCATTTTTTATTTTAAATGTTCATCATTGAATTGCAGAATTATTTATCGCCAGGTACTTCTGCTACATATTCTATCACCCACGGCATCGTTAATCTAACTGATCTACCTCTAACCACATTTATTTTAAAAAGTACTTCAACTGGATTAGATTTAAACATTACCGTG
Organism: Unio delphinus; assembly: GCA_029339505.1. Classification (NCBI taxonomy): domain Eukaryota; kingdom Metazoa; phylum Mollusca; class Bivalvia; order Unionida; family Unionidae; genus Unio; species Unio delphinus. The sequence continues at coordinate 4,308,043 of JAQISU010000014.1, forward strand.
TTAACACCTGTTCCTAAAATGTTATCGGTTAAATCGACACATGTTATATTAAAATGTTCGTTAGCTATGATTGTAAATCGATAAATTCCCTCAATGTAATTCAAACCACCAAATATGTAACTGAGCAATGGTCCGTCTTTAACCCAATCGAAGATACCACTGGCTATCGTGTTTACAACATTTTTAACTTCATCGTTATGATTCGGCATTTTTACTCTGCGGACATCTCGAAGTTCTACAAACGATTGTTCGATAGTTTTTAATGTGTATATCATTTCAGGGAGGGTAATTAGTTTTAAATTTTCATCGCTGAAAAATCTTAAATTAAGCAGGTACAAATCATTATTGCGGTCATTGATGACTTTTTGATCATCTATAAACGTTTTAATTTCAGCGATAGATGGTGTAACTACAATTGGGGATCCAAAGAACTTATGAATGACATTTCTACGGAAACTATTGTAGTTTCTTAAATGATCTTCAAATTCTTTATCGTGGTTTGTAAATCGATCTGTAATCGTCGAAAAAAGTACACCCGGTTTGAGTTTACCCTGATCGGAAAATAACGCAACGGTGTTCTCGATTGCGTTTTGTTGTTTAACTAAAATATCATCCAGAGAAATATTACTAGATTTCAATTTACCCTGATCGGAAAATAACGCGATAGTATCCTCGATTGCGTTTTGTTGTTTAACCAAAATATCATCCAGAGAAATATTACTGGATTTCAATTTACCCTGTTTGTCTTGAAATACAACTATTTCATTCGGGTCAACACTTGTTAAGCTCAACGTCTCAGCGATTTCATCTTTAATTTTTTTTTTTATATCCTTGATAGAATCAGGAGTTGCAGTGTCATCGGGTTTGGGTTTCAGAGGTCTCCCCCAAATATCAATCATGATATTTTATATATCTCTCTCTAAAAAGCGATTACTAGTGTAGTCATTTACGACAATGTGTGGTGATTTTCTAGATGCTGAAATAGCGTCAAGGACATTTAATACTTCACTGCCGCATATTGGTGGGTCATTGATTTGTTGTGTTGGTAGCGTAGAATACCAAGTCTTCATTGGAAGGGTTTTTATATAACGCATAAACTCTTTTGGTGGGGCTAATCCATATGAATCAAAATAGACAATCCCACGTGGATCAATAGCGTATGCAACCCAGTGAGTTCCAGGTCCGGTGCTGTTATCGAGATTAATAATACCGGTTTCAGTTTTGTTTGGTTGATGTGGTAATTGATCTTTCATAAAAACACCTCTGAAATTTTTAATCACTAATTTTTTAGCAGCATCCATTAAATCAAAATTGGACATTGGAACCATAGATTTCTGAATTAATAAACCGTTCCTGGTAGTCTCAGGCCTGATCCGTGAACGGATCTTCCGCTGTACCATGAATACGGGGTTCCTGGTAGTCTTAGACCCTTTCCGCTGTACCATGAATACGGGGTTCCTGGTAGTCTTAGACCCTTTCCGCTGTACCATGAATACGGGGTTCCTGGTAGTCTTAGACCCTTTCCCTTTTTTTTATACCCTTGACCTTTCTTCGGTTCATATGATTCAGCAATGCTCTGTACCGCTTTTGTTCCCAAGCCTCCAACTACCCCCAATGCGGCCGCTTTTGCTACTGCTGGGGCTGCTGCCGCAACCAATGCTGGTATTGCAGCAAACAACGGAAATATACCACCTGTTTTTATCATATTTTTGATAGCAGCCGAAGAGAGTGTGATCTGAACTCCTTTTTTATCCTTGAAAGCATCATTGAAATGTTTCACTTGACGAGTTGTCAGCGATAATTTATTTGCACCACCAGTCATTTGATTAGGTTTCAACGTGATTGTGGTTCCACATTTTTTAGCCGATTCTGATTGCAATTTTTTGATTTGACCAGGAGTTAACGCAACACTAATAACACTATATGACATGTTATACAAAATTGATTGATTCTAAATCGTAAAACCATTCAATGGAAATATCCTTCGGATTTTCAATTACATATTTTCCACTGGTGCATCTACCACTCTCATTCTTCCACCAACACCTTCAAGTAGCATTGATTTATCACTGAGAATGACAGCAACCGCTCTATAATTAATAATACCACCAGGACGGGTTACACGGGCTCTGAAGTGTATATCAACGACAGATTGTCTCACCAAGTCGAGATGTTCCAGCGAAAAGTAATAAATCGGATAGAGGCTTTTGAAATCATATTGTGATATTTGCAAACCGGTATCCACATTTTGATCACGTGCCATAAATGACAACAGGTTATGATAGACACGTGCAATATGATTTTGACCGTAATCAAGTTGCACATCTTCAGATGGTTCCTGTTGTCCGTTTATTCTCAGCGAGACTTCATTAACACCTAACTGATCAAATATCATATGACTTCGTTGTTGATTACCAACTCGCTCATTATTCTGTAATGCAATAAATATATGACGTGGAGCTGAAACCCCTTGTTTTGATGCCAGGTGCCATGTGAATGTACCATTAACATTGTCTTGTTTAGTATCCGTAGTCACTGATAACCAACTCAATAACGACTTTCCTCCTTGGTCCATAAATGATAACAATTTTCCTTCTGCTGTGATTGATGGAGTTAACACTGGCATCCACAATGATAGTTTTGTTAAAACGACTTTACCATCAGGAACAGCAGCATCACGCCATATTGCATCATTATCAGTACCCTTTCGTACAAGCGCGATTGTGTGTTTGGCTCCATAAATAACTTTTCGGACGTTTCTACAGAATCCGAATATATGATGCAGTGGAATTGCACATGAAAATTGTCGACGCTGTCCTTGTAATGTTGATACACGTGTTGCAAATCCTAGATTGTAAGTAGTAATAGTATTTATGACATCAAAATCACCAGGTGGTCTTGTATATCCGGCTGGTGCTGGATTAACTGCAGTGACTTGTGTTGCCTTGACTCTAGAATACTGGTTGTGTTCAGCGTTATCAGTAATATCCTTTGCAAACATCATAGATGGACCCGCTGATGTTGAATAATCATCAGAATATCTTGCTAACCCTATGATTGTTGTAGCCACATCAACTTCACGGTCAATGGATTCAATTTCTTTTCCATCAATGAGATATCTAGCGCTTTCAAATAACGCCATGATACCGTTATTAACAAAACCAACTCGGGTAGTTGGGCTAATGTCATATGGAGGATCATTATTAGCAGCATCATTTGTTACAAGTTCTCCTTCTACTTCAATAAACGCTTCACAAGTCAAAAAGTATTTACTGGTATCATGAACTTGAAGTTCAATTCGTGATCGGAGATCTGGTTGTACTGCGTGATAAGAATAAAATTGAAAATCGCGTACAGAATCATCTTTACGCACTGGGGCATCCATATCAAATGCTGGATCAGATGACCTTTTGAACATTTTATTCTATTTATCAGAGTCTAAATAGGATTTTCCATTTCATCGTGAAAAACGCTAGCGTTTTCGTCGTGGTTTTTTAAGCCACTTCCTGCTATCATGTTTGCTGTCATGTTATTTTGGTCCTCTTGATTTACCATCGACGCTAGTTTTTCATCTACTGCGTTATTTATAATTTTACTGACACTCGCAGGCATCTCTGCTGTAGATGGCAATGGTACCTGTTTCTCTTTTCGTCTCACTAATGATGTTATTTTATCCTTCGCAGTTGAAAACGCTTTCCCGGCAAGATCTCCAACAGTACTAATACCCTTATCACGAATAACATCAATGGCTTTCATTCCTAGTTGTTTAGCTAACGGCATCACTTTTGGGGCCGTTCTTGAAAAGAATCCTAAAATTGTCTTGCCGAGGCCATCTCCGTAGTATGCTCTATAAACTGGAAACCGTGAATTAACTACATAGACGAGGGTTGGTTTATCATGATTGTAGTGTATAATCATCTTGTTATAAAACTATTAGTTTTTTAATTAGTGATCAATCGCTGTAATAACCATGGGCATCTTTGTGATTTTCAACTAACTCAGCAATGAGTTCTCGATATACATTAATGTCCATGATACCACCGGCAAATAATCGTCTACAGATATCAGCTGCCTCATTAATTATTTCTGGAGAGTTATTTCCGGCTCGTTTCCCTCCGATGAGGACTTCTAACCGTGATATATCACTGAGAATGTTACCAGGACAAGTAACGCTAGTGTTTTCAACTATTCCGCTACCTAAATACTTATCTTCAGTTGACTCCTCTTCATCCTCTTTAACTACTATATTCATTTGATTTATTTTACTCAATACTTTGTCTTTAAAACTCTCAAAATCATTGCGGTTACCTTCTGTGATTCTAGATCTACCACGGTTTGCCAAGTATATTTTTTTTATCCAATTCTTGTCGTTTTTTATATACTCTTTATACTCTTTGTTTACAGTTATTTCTCTTTGATCGGGTGAAAAATTCCGCGCGGTAAAGTTAATTAAATCATTGTCATCTTTAAAACTTTTAATTATGTTGTATGCAAAGTTTTTAAATATACTTTGCGGTGAATACATTTTTGCTATAGTAATGTCTTCTTCCTCTTCTTGTTTTCTTGCAATAGCACCTAGTTCTTCTAGTACTTGCTCTTTTTTTTGTTGTTGCCGTGAAGTAGCTACTATATCCACTGGAAGTGTTTTTAATGATTTTTTTGTTTGTTTAGTTCTTTTTGCTATTTTTTCTAACACAGGGAGAAAAGTCTCTTCTTGTTTTTTTCCTTGCTCAGAGATTGTTGACACTATCTGTTTCGTTGTTGTAGTTATTGGTTTAAACAACTCTTCAGATCCTGCAGCAAAATCAGTCTGAAGACTCTGTCGTTCTTGCAGTTTTTTCCTGACAGAGTCGCGAATTGGTATAAATTTCTTAATTGCATCTAGTCGCTCACGAGCCAATCGGGTCGTTAATGCTTCATTGACCATTATTTGAAATCAAAAACCATTTTTCAATTGCGAAACAATTTTCCCCATCGATGATTCCATCCTTAACGGTCCAATTTTTTATTGCTGTGAAATATTTTTTATTTTTTATCCATTGATTTTGCCTGTTTTTGACAGTTTTGGTGGTTTTCAGTTGAAAATCTCAAAGAGATTTTACAGTCAAGTAGTCGATTTTACATGGGATTTTCCATAAGGAAAAGCTGTTAAAACTCATTTTTGATGATTTTTAGCCATTTTTCATCAATTTTTGCCTGTTTTCAGTGATGTTTGGTCATTTTTCATCGATTTTCATCAAAAAACCTCGTAGGGTCAAGTAGTCGATTTCCATAGAGAAAAGCTGTTAGGATTCTATTTTATTTTCGCAGTGTGAAATATTTTCACTGATTCAATCAAAAAATGACAAAAAAAAAATGAAAATCTCAAGGAGATTTTACTGTCTGACAAAATCTTTTGAGGGTTGGTCAATCAAAATAGTTCATTTTCTTGAATTAACGCTCGTAAGTTTCTAATTTTAGAATTAACTTCCTTTTTCAATTCATATTCGTTACCCAATTCTTTTCGTATTCCTTCCACGATAGTATATAACGGAACAAACACATCTACTTCACTGGAAAATGCAAGAGAGTCTCGAATAGAATTTTGAATTTTTTTGATGAGTGCATATTTCTTTGGTAACATATACTTGTTAGTGCTAACTCCGTATTCTATATCCTGAAAATCCGACTTGATTTGATCAGGATTTAACCCATCTGACAATTTAATATTCTGATTTTTCAATTTTGCAATTTCAACTATGATGCTATTCATAATTTCAGAATTCATATATGATAATACATATTTCTAATTCATTTTTCAAAAATAAATGAGCCGTTAATATTTTTAAAATTAATTCTGTATATATAAATATCTTTTTTAAAAATTCAGTCTGTATATATAAATATCTTTTTTAAAAATTCAGTCTGTATATATAAATATCTTTTTTAAAAATTCAGTCTGTATATATGAATATAAATGCAGACAAAAATAAATAACAACCATGATGAGCGGTTATCAGTCATTTGGCCCCCTTGATATAGGGGCTTTCATAGGGTTCTTTCTATGAGTATTTCCATTTTTTTTTCTGAGATTTCTTCGATCTCGATTTGACACTATTTGGCCGGTAATTCATTTTTGAACACCATACGGGGCTACCCAAATGTGACGGAGAGCTAATTACATCCATGGATGTTATTTATTTTAGGTCATTTATATTTACATTCACCGGAAACATATTCCCCTAAGAGTGAATCTAACTCGTCAAATAACGGGTTAGAATCACAAGAGGGTATGTTTACGTGAAATGACCTAGAGGTTACATATATACGACAACACATCTTTGGAACTCCTTGGTTGCCTTCACATCCAAGTAAGCCCAAGGGAAACCCGAAACATACATCTCCGGAAGGGAGGCCTAACGTGGCAAACGCCATCTTAGACCGCCCAGAAGATATGCTTGGGGTGACGTCACAACATATACTTAATTAAGGACAGCACAAATACCGTATATATTTCCACTCGAGTGTTGTGGCAAATTGTAGGTATACATATACTTAATTAACTTACTTAAGGACAGCACAAATACCGTATATATCTCCATTCAGATTGTAGGTATACATATACTTAATTAACTTAATTAAGGATGGATTATAATTCAATGATGATGTAATGATGATGGGACGGCACACACATCACAAACATGAAACGACGGGGCTGATTTTCAAAGGCCAATTCGACCAATCAAAGCAACCCATGAAATTAAACCCGGTTGCATGATTGAGTAAAAGTCAACCACGCACACGTGTCAATGGCGTGGGTTATTTTTTGACTGGTCGGATTGGCCTTTGAAAGCCCCAGCTTTAAACCTTTCATTTAGTATATAAGGTGACTAATACAGCAGCGTCAATCCACAGAGTGTGTTATTTTATTTTCTTGAATTACTTGTTAATGGTGCTTCACAGTATTTAAATGAGACAGAATATTTGCATAAAGCACTAAAAAAAAAGAATATAATCGTTTGAAAACATTTTATATTTGATTTCTTTTCTAATTAATTATAGCCCAAGCCGCTGAATCACAATTTAAGGGGAAATAACCCACGCCATACTGTAATGTAATTTTTATAGATGTAGCATTTGTACATCTTTTATAGGTGCCATGTCGGCATCCTCTTTTTTTTAAATCTTTATTCAATATTTACATATTAAATTATACAAATGATAGTCAAACCCCCCCCCAGCACCCGTCACTCATACACACATTTTCACCACACTCACTACATACAGACATTTAAAAACACTTATATTTACACATAATAGTAGAAACATATATGAGTAGGTGGGAGGGGTTGTTATTCAATCCCTTATCATCTCGACACCATCTAAGGGAGAGAGTATATAAAGGGAATTAATACATCAATCCGCAAGGTATGCTATTTTATTTTCTTGAATTACTTATTAATGGTGTTTCACAGTATTTAAACGAGACAGCATATTTGACTTAAACACTAAAACAAAGAATATAATTGTTTGAAAACATTTCTTTTCTTACAATACAATCCCACCGCTGAATCACAATAACCCATAAAACAAGTTAACACAATCTAAGGGAGAAAGTATACACGTGTGTTATCCTGTAACGCCTGCATCTCCGGATCACATCCTATGTTTATGAAATACGCATTAATCGCACGTGAGACAGAATATTTGACTTAAACACTAAAAAAAAAGAAAATATTTCTTTTCCTATAAAACAATACTCAGAAGCTAAATCACAATGATAACTCCCTTGGTTATATCATTTAAGAGTTGTCTCCCTTGGTGTTATAGACACAAACGAAAATCGAATTTTCTGATAATACCATTACGGAATGCTTCATAATTAACAAGCACGGAGGGGTGAGGTCTGAATTCTTGGTTCATTTGTATAATAACACTATTTTTCTAATTCATTGTTTGGTTTAATTATAAGTCTCTGTATATAATCTTGAGCAGTCTTTATTATTTTGTCATCGTTGGGGTCAATGACAGTATTTTTTATTCTTTTATCATAATAGCGTTTTAGTTCCCTGTATCGTTTGCCGCCACACATAACGCATAATTGCGACTTCCCCCTGACCCCAACCCCACATCGAATACAGGGTAACGGACCAAGGCTTCCACGACGAAAGCTTTGCATATGATACCAACAGAATTCATTTCTGCATGATTTGTTACACGGTGTCACTGATCCAATCATAAGCCATTTGCAATGATTCATTATACTTAAATCTTTCATTTAAATGCTTGTTTTAATTATAGTATGGAGGAGTTCGAGAGATTATCGAAAATTAAGCCCTGGAAAAGTGTTCAATTCAATCTTGATAGAGCTTCTGATACACCAAAGAATAAAATTCTTGATAGAACCTTGATTAGTAAAATCAGAGACTGTTTTAATGAATTCAAGCGTGATGGGGCAGCTCATTGTTGGTCAACATTTCGAATTGATGGTGTTGTTGACGCTACCATGAATGATGAAAAAGCAGCAGTGATAATCTCACGTCTTGGGGAAGAAAGAAATTTTTTTCGAATAAAATTCCTTATCCGTGATAATGGAAAATGGATCATTAGGGACAAATACGAGCCTATTCTTAAGGACAAAAAAACTGTCACTGTGACTCAGGATTCAAAACCAGGAATTTTGACTGGACTTGATAAACCCTACTACGAAAGATCTTATCCTGTCACAGTAGTTGTTTACGGGATATATCCGCTCAATGAAAAACCTGATATTTCAAAACTAGCACCCATGAAATATTCGACAGGGCTCAATTGTGTAGCAACACGAATAATAGAACACTTCACAAATGCGTCCCGGGGAAATAAACTAACTGATCTAAGACGAAAAAAAAATAACCGAATGGGAACTGACAGTGAAACAGCATGGGGCAACAATTCAAGATATAGCCAAATTAGAAACATCATTGAGATTTCCAATATCGGTAAGGACAATCACCGGAGAAGTATTATACGAATCGAAATATAAATCACAGGGAGCTCCCATTGAAATTATTGATCATAACGCACACGCGTGGTCATCTGCAGTAACAATATTCCCACGGGATAGAACCGTAAAATATCTGTTTGGAACCGAAGAGTTTTTTTCAGAGCAGAAATTATTTGATGCTATTTACCATTTGAGTAAAAACGATTCTGTGTCAGTGTGGCTATTTCATAGTACTTCAGACGAAGAATGTAGATTTGATCAGTTTGTAAGGCCCAACGGAGAATTGTACCGTACTGAAGAGCTGCATAATCAAATGAAACAACTAGCTAGTGAATTTTCTCCCCAGAGTTCTCTGGGGGAAGACAACGATCAATTATTAGCAAACTGTTTTACACTTCCATCAGTTGTAGCACATTTTGCTAGGAAGAAAAACGCGTGGAAACCAACCCGAAGTGAGTTCTTATCAGATGTAAAATTGTCCTGTCTTGAATACAGCCATGGAGGATTATGGAACACAAAATACACCGCTGATACCGTTATTTCAGTTGATATGATTGCATGTTATCCAGGAAGTTTTCTTGGGTATGGAGAGTGTGAGAAATATTTCAAACGATTTGGACACCCTACACACGAAATGACCCGTGTTGCTATTAATGGACCACTGCCACATTTCGATTTAACCGGATTCGCTTGTGTAGTATCATTTGAAATGGCTGAAGGACTTCATCCGTGTAGTTATCTTTGGATTGGTAAACACATGTCTGAAAAACACTGGATGCCAATAGTGTTATTACGGTATATGCTTGATTGTAAGATGTTAAAATCATTAATTGTCAGTGAAGCAATTATATCCTATCGAGCACAGAAATCAGTCTGGTTACCACAACCTGATCTAGAAAAAATAATTAGCGAAGAGCGAAAACTGTTTCCTGATTTTAATGAACAACAAATCATGGATTGGTCCAGACAGTTATTTGAAATCAGAAACAATGAAGCAAAAGATCTTGGACGAAGAATAATCGGTAAATTTACCCAAGGTGGCAAAGATGATAATACGAGATATTCTTCACGATTGATTATAGACAATGCTGAATACGATTTTGTAATCAAAGATTTAACGAATAGGGGCTTATATGTCAATCGTAAGGACGCATTTATGTCCGATGGAACCAAATTGGGTACAATTGTTACTTACACTGATGGATACCATCCGCAGTACACATATTTGAGAGCTTCTATGCTTGGTTATGCTTCTATTAATTTATTTTCAATGATCAATAGATTTCCTACCACCGCAGTTAGAGTTGCTACTGACTCATTTTACATAAATAGCAAAATGGCTGATTTTAAGGCTACTGGCAACGAGAATTGGGGGTCATGGAGAATTAAGAAGGAAATGCTTCATGATTATATTCCATCAGCAGATGTTACCATTGAAAATAATTACTTAGAAAGCAATCAGTGTTCAGAATTTTCTAGTGCACCACCGATTTCTGATCCAATCTGTAGATATAAAACAGTTTATTTAAACGGTTGTGGCGGGTCAGGAAAAACAACCCGGGCAATTGAGTTATTCCGTCGTGGAAACGCTAGCGTTTCTAACATGATTGTGCTAACACCGACTCACAGACTCGCCAGAGAGATGAAACAACGAGGGGTAAATGCCTGCACTTATCATAGTTTCTTTAGATGGAAGGGAGATAAATGGACTCCTGAGCGCATGGGAGAGAAATTTATTCCTGAAATTATCATTTGGGATGAAATAGACACAGTGTCCGAAGATGTCTTAAAAATATTTCTTGAGTGGTTGTTATTGAAGAATACAAAAGTCGTCATGTGCGGTGATCACGGCCAACCACCACCATTTGTCGGTGCATCTCCCCATGAATGGCTAAAGGGTTTTGTAGACTATTATGAAGAAATTGATACTGATCATAGATCACTTGATAATGAATTAAAAGAGTTTAAGCAATTAATTAGATTACAACCGGATAGAATCCAGTGTGAAATAGCCCGTGAAATAATTTCGGAAACTCCCATGAATGAGTTTTGGGAAGCGTGGAGACCAAATGATTTAATCATTGCAAGTAGAAAAATAGTCAGGGACACACTTCAGATGAAGTTATTTGAATTGCATAAACAAAAATTTGCAACACTTCCAGTACCGTTATGTTATAGGCCATCGGATACACGAAAACAAAACATCGAAGTTGATATTCCAGGACCAAAATCCGAAGGATTTCAAAGACAGATTCTCGTATTAAATGATATTGTGCTGGTTGATATCAATGTCGTTGAAGATGCATTGCGTGCTAATAAATCCCCATGGACGCTAGGTTATGCAGCAACAATACACTCTTCACAGGGATTGACTATATCGGATACAATTGTTTGGATAGTAGATAATCGCATAGAATGGTCGAATTTAGTCTATCTCGCAGTGTCTAGAGTACGAAAAATAAATCAACTTCGAAGAATTGTCTTCGATGATGAAATCATTGGCGATGATAATGACACCACAATAGATGATATTATTGATAAAAAACTCTCCGGTTACAAACAACAAGACAAAAAAAACCAACGAGAATTTGATATTGATGCTGAATTAATAATTACTCTGAAGCAACAACAGAATAATCACTGCGCGAGTTGCAATTGTATAATGCGTTGGCAGTATTCGGATAAGGATCCTCGCCAATTCACCGTGGACAGAAAAAATAACAATCTCGGTCATGTCAGAAATAATGTGATGTTGACTTGTCTTGAGTGCAATAGACGCAAGGGTGCTAGTTAAGCCCATGCGGTGGTAATTGAGTATCCTCAGGTATCACTTGTAATTGTTGTCTAGTAAAACCCCGTTGAGGGGCAGTTGAATCCAGTTTATAGATTGGAAGTCTACCCGTAGATCGTGTTATACTAGATATCTTATGTGCAGTAACACTCCAAATAGGATCAGTAGCCCTTTTTGTGCCACCCTCAAGCTCTCCTGGTTCGTATAAGTACCTCACAATGACATTACTACCAAGAATTGGTTGGGAAACGCTAAAATCTTTTTGAATTTCCATTTCAGGTATTGACTTCTTTTTAATCGCATTGATAGGTTTCATGTTGATGGTTCTAGTAATCTCGTTATTCAGTGCAGTAATCACAGCTGGTAACCTTTTAACCCATTCACGGGATCTTTTTTCTTGGATGAATTCTTTTGCGTATTGATATCCAAATAACCGCTCAGCAAGGGTTTTATTAAATCGTTCTACAATGGCCTGATCACGATGCAGTGCAGTATGCCCTCATCTGATAGCGACATTTTGATATTTCATTGTAGATAACACTGCACCTTGAAATTCCTTGCCAGGATCAACTTGTAATAGATTTGGCCAGTGCAGAGGACTCCTTCGATAAATCCTTTCAAATGCAGGAGCCACTTCAGTGGCTGATTTTGTTTTTAACGGTTCTGCTTCTTTGTATCGACTTGCAATATCAACTACGGTTAATGCGTATTTGTAACCACGATCATGTGGCAGAAATAATAGATCAGCCTGATGAACTTCATTGGGTCCGGTCACATCAAAATGCGAGAAATTGATTTGTTTAGGCGGTGGTAGATAAATTTGCCATAGTGCCTGTTTGGATAACCAATGAGCCGCAGTGGTTTTTTTCACTTTTGCAGCACTAGCGAGTTTATGGATTGCTGATTTACCCCTCCAGTATCCTCTTGGGGAATAATAAATAGATTCCATGTTGTTATTAATTACCAGCACCTAACATCAATTTACTTTTCATAGCCGATTTTATCAAAAAGGAAGCCAATTTTTCTTTGAAAGATTTATCAGTGATAGAATTCAACGCATGAATTAATTTCACATCTGCTAGATGCCTGTGTTGCAAATTGCTGCTTTTATAAGCAACATCATGAAGGTGACAGGCCTTATCAATAGCGTTTATTGGTTTCTCACCGGGTCGGGGCTGATTTTGATCATTGAGTCTGATATCAAGTCTTGTTCCCGGTCCACAATAACTATACCCTGGAAGGTGTTTTTCTCCTGGATACTTTGCCCATGGGGTTCCAGGGAGTTTTGCTAATTTGGCTGCGATATCACCTCCTCGTTTTTTTTTAAGGTTCCTTGAGTTCCTTGGGTTTAGAAACAAATCTAAATTTCTTTGTACTACATTGTACGCATTTACCAGAAAGCGCTGATCGGTTATTTTTAGTTGTAATCGTCGTCAAGTCATCTGTGCCAGTACGTTTTTTACACTTCACACAATATAGATCCATAATTTATATATAACGGCATGAATATAATTGATTATTCAGCGACCCGACGACGGGAACCTATTAAACATCATGAAATGTTGCCGAATTCAATTAGAATGATTATAATCGGACCATCTGGAAGCGGAAAGACACAACTGCTACTTAATTTGATAACGAGATGGATGAAATGGAACAAATTGTATTTAATAGCCCCGAGTGTAGACGATCAGCGATGCTATGAAGTGCTAAAGGATTTTAACGAGAAAGCAAAAGAATTTCAAATCGATGAAGATTTTATTGAGTTTATTACTGATATAGAGGAAGCCCCTTCCGTGGAAGACATCGATGGAAGTATTAAAAATTTAGTGGTATACGATGATATCATGTTAGATAATCAAAAAAATCCTGCTAGAATATTTTCCCGAGGCAGGCATAAAAACACTGATGTGATATATGTCACTCAACGATACACTCAGATACCAAAAGTGATCAGAGATAATTGCAATGTGTTGTGTGTATTTAACGGCGTTGATACTCATACGCTACGAAATATTCATCAAACCTGGTGCAGCGGTGATATGAATCATAATCAATTTAGAAATTTCTTTAGTCACGCTCAGTCAAAACCACACGGATTTGTGACAATAAATTTAGCAGACCCTAGGACACGATATCGTATCGGACTTGATCAAATATTCGGTTAAAATCACCGTAAACCTAGAACTGAAAGTTCTAGCAGCAGAGGGGGTGAGTGACAACGACGTTGCGACATCAACAAAAACGCGAATGTTTTCAGACAAGGGTCGGAGACTTATTTTTTCGCGAGAAGGGTCTAGTGTTATTTTGGAGGGGGTATAATCAAAAATAAAAACAAAAAAAAGTTGTCTGATTCGCCCCCTCTGCTGCTAAAACAAATGAAATTACCTTTAATATTTTTTATAATATAAACAAATAAAACATTACTTTAATTCAATTCAAAAGAAAATATCAATCTTATTAATTTTTCTACAAATTCAATCCTAACAATACCCTCTAGTTAATTTGAGCCGAGTCCTCGAGGCTCGAAAAGAAAAATCAATCTTATTCATCAAACAAGATGAAAGGTCAAAAAAATACAATGATAAAAAAAACACTGCGAGACATTTACGCAAAGTTTAAAAATACAAAGTTTAAAAATACAATGTAAACACTGCAAATATATTGCAAAATACCAAGTAAAATCCAAAAAATACAATGAGAAGGTACATTGCGAAATACTCAATTCAAATTCAAAAAGTACAATGAGGAGTACAATGCAAAATATTTGATAAAATTCCCAAAACACAATGGGAAGTGCATTGCACAATAGTCAGTCAAATTCCCAAAAATACAATAAAAAGACAATGCAAAACTCGTGATAAAATTCCCCCCAAAAATACAATGGAAGAACTTAGCAACACTGGATACCTTCATAAAGTAGAGTGAAATAGCGTGGTAAGACATTAAATAAAAATTTAAAAATTTACGTAACTTAAACAGCTTTACAATATAAAATTCTACAAAACCTACATAGAAACTAGTCTTATCAGACGATTGTAACACAAAATAGTAGCATGCAGTTCTTGGTATCTTTATTTTTCTTTTTCTATTTTAGTTTACTCTTTTTATTTTATTTTTTTTTTCTTTTCTTTTTTTTTTCTATTGTCTCTTCTTCTCTTTTATATTTATTTGCATAATATCAGCAGAACATATGTATGGGTGACTACGTTATTTGCTTCAGCCAAGTGTAATGAAAGAATTGTTGTTCTTATGAATAATGCTAGTGAGCCGATATTGAGCTGATCTTCCTAGTTCAACAAAGAATTAACAGTAGCTTTGAAGTAAGAATGGATGCAATGAAGATGGCATACACATTTAGTATTAATCAAGAGTTAGGAAACTGACAATATAATGTTGTTCTAGCCCTAATAACCATGACGTATGTTCACTTACAATCAACTTTGACCTGTGCGTGTGTGAAATATGTAACGCCTTTGAATTAACATATGAACAATAAGTGAATATTATTTAATTGTTTGGTACCTATGCTCTAGTGCAGCTTTGAAATGTACGTGTTTTAACGTTATCTGTGACGATGAAAAGAGAATGTATTGCCTTATCGTTTTGAACTAATTTGACTCAGAAGCTGGCCGTATATAGACCAATAGCTTCTCATATCGTGAGAGCTATGCATTACGTTAACTCGGATTCGAGTAATCGCTAGGACACTTTGACTATTTTATATCATTTCAATTGTGAGAGAAAAACCTCTAAAACATTGTCGAACCATTTGGCTGACAAACAAAAAACATCTGAAGTCAATAAGTTTGAGACGGCTAGGCGAATTACAATTCTCGCTCAGATAGGTAAATACGGTAATACTATGTTAGATGTGCTGTCAGCGTAACATGTATACGATAGTTTCAGATTTCAGTACGAACAGATTTTGTATAGCTTATGCGAAGTATCGTCAGCTGGCTCTCATTAAGGCTCTATAGGCAGAAAATTACACTGTGATGAATATTTCTGAAGTAGATATAGATAATAAGAATGTTACTACATAAGAAATACAGCAAAAAAAATTAGATCATTTGTTTAACGCATTAACCTTATAATATTTATATTATAAGAAACAAAATAAGATAGAGCAAAAAACATACCTGTGTGTGTGTGTGAATTACTACAGTCCAGAAATATTATTCCTATGAATGAATGGTATATTAAGGAATAGTAAACAATGCACGTATTGTCTGTAATAATGAAATAGTTCAAATTGTAAAAAGTTCAAGTCACTGTCAATGCGGCTGTCGTTGAGTCTGGGTCTGGCGGAGATGTTTCTGTTATTTCAATGGAAATCCTGGTCTATGGTATAGGTACAACTCAGTCTGGGTTGCGGTAGCTTGATTTCAGCACTGGACTAGGTATATATGTTCGACATGTGGGATGTTTCAAACGATACTACAGGAAGAATTCTCATCGGCGATGTAATGCATGTTATGCTGGTAGCCTATCAGTTTGTACTTTTTCTTTTATTCCCATGGTGTGAAGATATTGTAGCTGGTGTCTTAGAACTGACCCTTCGTGTGGGCGAAAAAATATACGAAAATCACAGAAGAGTTCTCTCATTCCTGAGTTCACGTAGTGTAGCTGACGGCGTAATATCTGATGATAGCAAAGATGTTGGTGCGAGTCTCTCCCATGATGTTAGACCACTCATGTCGTTTTTTCAAAGAATCTTCTCCTATAATTTTATGAAAACACTGTCTCAAAAGAAATAGTCACTCATAACGGTGTAGATAGGCTACATCTTGGGGACATTGGCTCTGCGAGAGGTTCCAGAGATCTGTAACATTCTCCATCACTAATAACAGTTAATGCATTTTACTCATTTTAAAACAGAATATTAAGAATATTGATTTAGAATATATTGCTAGAAATTACTCTTTCTTACTTAAGAAATACTTATTTCTTACAAGAAATTATAAATTGTACAGATGCCTACCTGTAATTGAAGAGTCAACGTCAGTTTTCTGCTAATGCGTTATAACTGATCTGACCTGATTCGCGCATTTCTATTTATACGTTCGCGGCCAGATACAGGGTTAGACAAGGTCATACCCTTCTACGCATCAGTCAGAAAACTACGAACTCCACAACCCGGTCGAGACCAGTTCTAACAGGTAAAAACTACCTTACTTACGTCATAAGACTCAATTCTGTAATCATCTACACCGGCCTTAACGACGTCAGACCAAATATGGATATCCGTTAGTTGGAAGCCATCTTGTTTCAGAAGCCTCTTAGAGTGGAAAGTTACCCGATCTACATTAACCGATTTGAACCTTTGCCAATCACTAGGTCAGAGACATATTCTTACTAATGTAGCTTAGAACTATAGCTGAGCAGGCAAAATTCATGTTTAATGTTTTTCGTATACAATCTCACACAACATTGTATATTGGCAATGTTCTTAGCTACTTTTACTTGAGTTATAGTGTGGTTATATACATTGCCCTTTTTTTTACCTGCTCAACAACCATTTCTATTCTATATAGTTGTGTTACAAAAACAAATGAAATTACCTTTAATATTTTTTATAATATAAACAAATAAAACATTACTTTAATTCAATTTAAAAGAAAATATCAATCTTATTAATTTTTCTACAAATTCAATCCTAACAGTTTGTATTGTTACAAAGTTATATAATATACAGATATGACAGCTAGCTCTCTCTCTCTCTCTCTCTCTCTCTCTCTCTCTCTCTCTCTCTCTCTCTCTCTCTCTCTCTCTCTCTCTCTCTCTCTCTTTCTCTCTCTCTCTATTACAGTGACTTTGTACCATCACACTACATGTGTGTGTGTGGGGGGTGGTGGGAGGGTTTATAATCAATTAGGCAGAACATATGAAAATTTAGTATTATTACAAAGTTATTTAATAGACAAATATGACAGATCTCTCTCTATTGCAGTGACTTTGTACCATTACACTACATTTGTGTGGGTGGTGGGTGTGGGGATTATAATAAATGAGGCAGAACATATGAAGCTAGTGAACATTTAGTATTATTACAACGTTATATAATATAAACATATGACAGATCTCTCTCTATTGCAGTGACTTTGTACCATCACACTTCATGGCAAGGGTTCAGAGGAATATGGAAAGAGGGGAAAATAAGAGAGTCTACATTTGAAGGTAGTGACGCAAAGTTCGGACGAGGCGTGTATTTAACATCACTTGGTCCTGGAACGTCAGAAGAAGAAGTGATCTATAATAATTGGGATGATGCGGAAGGGGCAATATTAGATAAAATGGACAGAGTCGAAGTCATCATCCAAGTCAGAGTACAGAAGCAGAATGTAGCAGAGGCTCCTTCCAAGAGGGACATTTACATTCACAAGGGTGAAATAGCAAAGAGTGCCATCACAGGCATTTACAAAAGAGATGGAGCGGGAAAGGCTCCTAGATTCACAATCAGGAGATAATATAAAAAAAATAGTAACAAATCTGAGGACTGTTTTTGTAGAACTTGATATAACGTTATGTTAGTATGTATTGTAACTGGATAATTTGCAATTTAAGTTAACATCCTGCTGTTGTATTATTATAATCTTCCAATACATGTACATGTATAAAAAGGTCAAATCAAAACTGTTCTCTACTGACAGCATATTTACACATGTTGTCCAGTAATAAAGGAAAACATTTTTAAGAGAATATACTTGTTTTCTCTACGCTTGGTCTTTATTATGTCTTACCGTAAGGAATATTTCAGTTATGTTTCTCTTTTTCTTCTGCATAACTCTCTCTCTCTCTCTCTCTCTCTCTCTCTCTCTCTCTCTCTCTCTCTCTCTCTCTCTCTCTCTCTCTCTCTCTCTCTCTCTCAGCAGCAGAGGGTGTGTGTGTGGCGAATCGGACAACTTTTTTCGACAAAATTGATTGAGCCCTCAAAACGGAAAATAGAGCCTTCATTCAAAATCTCATATTTTAACCACAAAAAAAAAATAAAGTCTCCGCTTGGCAAACGGAGACTTAGCGATTTTTCAATCATCAAGGGTCGCAACGATGTTGTCATCGCCCCCCCCACCTGCTGCTACAGGTTAACCAAATATTTGATTAAGTCCGATACGATATCGTGTTCGAGGATCATGTAAATTTATTGTTATAAATCCGTGTGGGGTCGACTGAGCATGACTATAGAAATTTCGAAATTGATTGAAGTCCATATCAGAGCACCATGTCTGCCAAATATTTCGTAGCGTATGTGCATCAACGCCGTTGAATACAGCACGAATATTACAGTTATATCTGATCACTTTTGGAATCTGAGTGTAGCGTTCAGTGACATATATCACGTCGGTGTTTTTATGCCTGCCTCGGGAAAATATTCTAGCTGAGTTTTTTTGATTGTCTAACATCACATCGTCGTATATGACTAAATTGTTAATGCCCCCATCAAGGTCATCCACGGATGGTGCCTCGTCAATATCAGTTATAAAATCAATGACGTTCTCACCTTTAATTTCTGATGCATTCTCGTTAAAATCCTTTAACACTTCATAGCATCGTTGATCATCTACGCTAGGAGCAACTAAATACAACTTATCCCACTTCATCCATCTCATTATTAAATTGAGCAACAATTGCGTCTTGCCGGATCCAGATGGTCCGATTATAATTGCGCGAATAGAGTTTGGTAGCGCTGCATGATGCTTAACTGGTTCTCTTGTTTTAGTCGCTGAAAAATCATTTATATTCATATCTCTATACATAAATTATGGATCTATATTGTGTGAAGTGTAAAACGCGTACTGGCACAAATGATGTGACGACGATTACAACTAGCAATAACAGATCTGCACTTACTGGTAGATGTGCAACATGTGGTATTAAAAAGTTTAGATTTGTTTCTATGAAATCCGGAGATGTTTTAAAAAAAAACGAGGAGGTGATATCGCAGCCAAGTTAGTAAAACTCCCTGGAACGCCGTGGGCAAAGTATCCAGGAGAAAAGCATCTTCCAGGATATAGCTACTGTGGCCCAGGAACACGATTAGATATCAGACTTGATGATCAAAATCAGCCCCGACCCGGCGAGTATCCGATAAACGCCATTGATAAGGCGTGTCATGCTCATGATGTTGCATATAAAAGCAGCAATTTGCAACACAGGCATCTCGCGGATGTGAAATTAATTCATGCGTTAAATGCTATTCCTGATAAATCTTTCAAAGAAAAATTGGCTTCGTGGTTGGTAAAATCAGCTATGAAAGGCAAATTGATGATGGGCGCTGGTAATTAATAATATGGAATCTATTTATTATTCTCCGAGGGGATACTGGAGGGGTAGCGCTGCAATCATTAAACTCGCCAGCGCCGCAAAAGTGAAAAAGGCTACTGCGGCTAATTGGTTATCCAAACAGGCTATATGGCAAATCTATTTACCGCGTCCAAGCCAAGTTAACTTTTCGCATTTTGATGTTACCGGACTCAATGAAGTTCATCAAGCTGATTTATTGTTTTTACCACATGACAACGGTTACAAATACGCGCTAACCGTAGTTGATGTTGCGAGTCGATACAAACAAGCCGAACCGCTAAAAACAAAGTCGGCCACTGAAGTTGCTTCTGCATTTGAAAGGATTTATCGACGAGGCCCTCTACGCTGGCCAAATCTATTGCAAGTTGATCCAGGAAAGGAATTTCATGGCGCTGTTTTATCAGAGATGAAACATCACAATGTCACCATCAGACGGGGGCATACTGCACTACATCGCGATCAGGCGATTGTAGAACGATTTAATCGGACTCTTGCTGAGCGGTTATTTTGATATCAATACGCAAAAGAATTCATCCAAGAAAAGCGATCCCGTGAATGGGTCAAAAGGTTACCAGGGGTAGTTGCAGCGCTAAATAACGAGATTACCTGAGCAATCAATATGAAACCTAACAACGCAATAAAAAAGTATATACTACAACCACAAAAAGATAACGTTTCTCAGCCAATTCTCAGCAATGTCACCGTGAGATATTTATATGAACCAGGAGAGCTTGAGGGTGGTAAAAAAAGGGCTACTGATCCTATTTGGAGTGTCACTACTCATAGTATATCTACTATAACACGATCAACAGGCATACCTCCAATCTATAAATTGGATTCAACTGCCCCTCAGCGGGGGTTTACACGCGAACAACTACAAGTTATTCCTGACAATACGCAATTGCCACCGCATGGTCCTAACTAGCGCCGTTGCGTCTATTGCACTCAAGACAAGTCAACATCACGTTGTCGTTGACATGACCGAGACTGTTATTTTTTCTGTCTACGGTAAATTGGCGATGATCTTTATCCGAATACTGCCAACGCATTATGCAATTGCAACTCGCGCAGTGATTATTCTGTTGTTGTCGTAACGCGATTATTAATTCGGCATCAATATCAAATTGTCGTTGTTTTTTTTTGTCTTGTTGTTTGTAACCGGAGAGTCTTTTATCAATGATTTTAATATCAATATCATCCATTGTTGTGTCGTCGTCACTGGCTTTGCCAACAACAATTCTTCGAAGCTGATTTATTTGCCGTACTCTGGATACTGCAAGATAGACTAAATTCGACCACTCGATGCGATTATCAACTGTCCAAACAATTGTATCCGCGATGGTTAATCCCTGTGAGGAATGTATTGTTGTTACATAACCCAGTGTCCATAGCAATTTATCAGCACGTAATGCATTTTCGACAACACTGATATCAACCAGCACAATATCATTTAACACTAGTGTTTGTCTTTCGTTTTGTCCTGTAATTTCAACTTCAATATTCTGCCGCCGTGTATCATAGGGTCTATAACACAGCGGCGTTGGAAGCGTTGGTGATTTTTCTTTGTGAAGCTCAAATAACTTTCTCTGAAGTGTGTCTCTGACTATCTTTCTACTTGCCACTACAAAATCGTTTGGTATCCATGCTTCCCAAAATTCCTCCATGGGAGTTTCAGGAATTATTTCTCTGATTATTTCACATTGGATTTTATCCGGTTGTAATCTAATTAATTTCTTGACTTCACGTAATTGTCCATCAAGTGCTCTGTAGTCAGTATCGATTTCTTCATAATAGTCAACAAACCCTTTTAACCAATCATGTGGACCCGCGACGACAAATGGTGGTGGTTGGCCATGATCTCCACACATTATCACCGCTGTATTCTTTTGCAGCAACCAATCAAGAAACATTTTTAATACATCTAACGAAACCGTACATATCTCATCCCAAATATTAACCGCAGGAATGAATTTTTCACCCATTCGTTTAGGGGTCCATTTGTCGCCGTTGTATCGAAAAAAACTGTGATAAGTGCAAGCTTCAACGTTTCGTTGTTTTATTTCTCGCGCTAATCTATGGGTCGGTGTCAGCACAATCATGTTTGTGAAATCAGTAGGATTTTTCCCACGATATAATTCAATCGCACAAGTCGTCTTTCCTGACCCGCCACAACCGTTTAAATAAACTGTTTTAAATCTACAAATCGGATCTGATATCGGTGGTGCATTAGAACGTTCTGATAAATTATCACCACGTACGTAATTATTTTTAATTTCAACATCTGCTGATTCAGAATAATCACGCAGCATTTCGTTTCTAATTCTCCATGATCCCCAAGTTTCATCCGGATTAGTGAATTCAGCAACTGCTCCACTGTACTTGCTGTCAATGTAAAATGAATCAACGGCAACCCTAACCGCAGTGTCATGAAATCTATTTATCATTGAAAATAAATTGATACTAACATAACCCAGCATCGACTACCTCAAATGTGTATACGGGGATCTGTAACCGTCGCTGTAAGTAACAACTGTACCTAATTTTGTTCCATCGGACAAAAAAGCATCTTTACGATCCACTTATATGTTTTGGATACTGCATCCGCGATTACAAAGTCGTATTCGGTGTTATCCATAATCAGCCGTGAAGAATATCTTTTATACTCGCATTCTTTTCCTCCCTGAGTGAATTTTCCGATTATTCTTCTGCCGAGATCTTTTGCTTCGATGTTTCGTTGATTAAATACCCGTTTGGACCACTCAATGATATATTCTTCGTCGGCATCAATATGTTTTCTGGATTCGTCAATTATACTATCAAGACGTTCCAGTGTTGGTAGCCAGACATTGGTTTGTTTCCGATATGATATAATTGCTTCACTGACCGTCAGCGAAATTAACATTTTTGTATCAATCATGAATCGTAATAGCGCTATTGGCATCCACTTCTTTTCAGACATGTGTCTACCAATCCAAATATAACAAGCGCGATGAAGTCCTGCTGCGAATTCAACTGATACTACACGAGCGAATCCAGTTAAATCAAAATCAGGCAGCGGCCCATTAATTGCAACACGAGTCATTTCATGTAAGGGGTGTCCAAATCGTTTAAAATACTCAGTAAACTCTCCATAACCAAGAAAGCTCGCTGGATAAAAAGCAACCATATCAACTGAAATTATATTATCACGGTCGTATTTGTTATTGTATAAACCGCCATGATTGAATTCTAAACTACTAGCCTCAATGTCTGGCAAGAATTCTACGCGTGTTGGTTTCCATGCGTTTTTGATTCTCGCAAAATTAGCTGCAACCGACGAGATTGTAAAACAGTTTATCAATAATTGTTCATCGTTGATGATTTCATCATTGGTGGCTTCGCCACTGGCGACTCCGTCGCCCACCGTTAAAAATCCACTAGCTGTTTTTTTCATTTTGTTGTGAAATGCTTCAGTGCGGTATAATTCACCGTTTGGTCTTACAAACTCATCAAACGTATCCGTGTCGTTTTCAGTGCTGCGAAGTAACCACACCGACGCGGGGTCGTTTTTACTCAAATGTGCAATAGCATCGAATAGTTTCTCTTCAACGAGGAAATTATCTTCTCCGAGGAATTCGTCAGGTATATACTTTATTGTTCTGTCCCGTGGAAATATTATGACTGCGGACGTCCATGCGTGTTCGTTATGATCAATAATTTTGATTGGAGCTCCCTTTGATTTATATTTTGATTCATATAATACCTCACCGGTTATCGTTGTAACGGTTATTGGAAATCTCAGTGATGTTTCTAATTTAGCTATATCGCTAATAGTTGCCCCGCGCTCTTTCACCGTTAACTCCCATTGAGCTATTTTGCTACGCCGTAGATCGGTAAGTTTATTCCCTCGGGATGCCTTTGTAAAATGTTCTGTTATTCGTGCTGCTACACAATTCAGCGACGAAGTCGCCGGCGACGATTGTTTCATCTGCGCTAGTTTTCTTATATCTGGTTTTTCATTTAACGGATATATCCCATACACAACTGCTGTTTCAGGATATGCTCGTTCATAGTATGGTTTGTCAATTCCAGTTAACAGACCCGGCTTAGAATCACGGCTAACAGTTACTGTTTTCTTGTCTTTGAGAATTGGTTCAAATTTGTCTCGTATAATCCAATCACCTGATTCTAATTTTACAACGAATTTCACTCTAAAAAAATACTTTTTGTTGCCAAGTTGTGATAACATCATGGCTGCGTTTTCGTCGTTCATGGTGGCATCAACAACGCCATCAATTCGAAATGTTGACCAGCTATGAGATGCACCGTCGTGCTTGAATTCAACAGCGCATTCGCGAATTTTATTTATCAGGGCTCTATCCGCTATTGCCTTTTTTGATACATTTTCGAGGGTTCTATCGAGATTGAATTTAACATTTTTGAAAGACTTAATTGCTGATAATCTCTCGAATTCCTCAGTTATATAATTAAAACAAGTATTTAAATAGAAAAATATAGTATAATGAATCACTACAAGTGGCTTATGATTGGATCAGCGACCTCATGTAATAAATCATATAGAGGCGAATTCTGCGGGTATCACTTACAGAGCGTTCGGCGGAAGAGTGTCGGCCCTCTCCCCTGCCTCCGATGTGGGGTGGGCATTAGGGGAAAATCACAATTATGTCTCAGTTGTGGCGGCAAACGATACAAGGAGTTAAAACGCTACTATGACAAACGAATTAAAAATGCAGTCATTGATGTTACCGATGACTCTGTCAAGAAAAAAATCATAAAAAACCCTCAAGATTATATCCAGAGGTTTATAATAAATTAGACAAGTATTATTATTATATAAATGAGCCATGACTTCAGACCCCATCCAGTACTTGTTGATTATGAAGCATCCCGTGATGGTGTTGTCAGGAACCGCAGACTAAAGAAGCCGGTTGGATTTCTGAATAACATGGGTTATTTGCTGTTCAGTGTTAGAAATAAAACATATCTCTGTCATAGAATTATTTTTGAATGTCATAACGGATTGATCAAGGATGGATTTGTGATCGATCTCGTGGATGGATGTCCTCAGAATAACAACTTGGATAATTTACGAGTTGTTACTCAAAGTCAGAATACAAAAATAGGTGGAACCGGCAAACACGCAAAAAAGGCAAAACATGTTAAATCATTTGATACAGAAACCAACGAAGAAAAAATATTTCACTCAATAAATGAAGCCCGTAGATATTTCGATATTTGTAGGCCTTCAATACGATATGTAGCGGAAGGAATTTATCAAACATCTCTCTCAAATAATACAGGTCACAGGATAAAATTTTCATATATCAAGGGAGATAAATCATCCAGTGATAAAGTTGCATGACAGAGTTATGTCACATAATTGAAATGTAATCCATGACGCGGACACGTGACTGTGGAGATTTATATTTAGAATCGACTTGTGTGTTATATTAAAACCCGATAGATAGACTGATAGATACTTTATAATTATATCAGTGCAACACATCATATATGTAGACTGCTAATCAATCGTATTTCATTGAAGCGGGTACGTGACTGTACAATTACTATCTGCTACGTGCGAGTTGCAAATGTGACTTTATTCTTAACTTAATGTAAAACCCAGTCATTCCAATTATCTCTTTCACACCTGGTTAATATAGGAACAATATAACTGTAAAAGTATTTTTTTAAATTCCACCCAGTGATGTAACAGGGTATTATAATGGACACTGAGATTTAGTGCCTACTAATAGACAGACATACATAGTGTATCACAACTATCTAATAATTTTCTGTGTGTAAAAGTATTTACGCAGGCATGCGTGACTTTCAGTACATACCTACCTTTGCTCCACTCCTGTATTGATCGGTATTTCACTCACGCAGGTATGCGTGACTGAAAAACCCCAGAATACTATTTACATGATTAACGTTTCTTTTTATTCAGTAGAATCTTTACCTAGCTTTTTTATTCGTCTACACATTTTAAACAAACAGTTATATTATTTTATTTCCTAAATACTATGAAATTTCTGTGGATACAATAAAATTACTTATTTTAAAAATCTCTTATTGTTAAGTATAATCAGATGATATATATATATTAAAAAATCTCTATTTATTATGACAGTTCCGTAGTCAAAACGGTAGCGTGTTTGTCTTGTAAACACAGGTCTATCAACTACGTGTTCGGTCCCCATAGCAAATACATTATTTGATGGTGAACGAAAGATGTTTTTTCTATTAATTTGGGGGGTGGGGTGGACCCCCTCAACCAAACCAACATTGCAACTCATGCTATCACATTTCCGGTAGCATGGGTTGGTTTTTTTTTTCCAATCCATGCAACCATGAATAATTTGATTTCATGGGTTGCTGTTGGTTTGGTTTGACCACGTCCACGTCACAACCAACACCCATTCAAACATATGCCTTCTGAGAGATTATGTGTTTGGTCAAAGTAAAATGGGTGTAAAATAAATGGTATAAATTGATGCAAAAAAGCTCTGCATTCACATGAGGAACCCCAGAGGGTAGCACAGAATGGGCTACCGGCCAATAGAAACGGTGTTAGGGTCACAAAATGCGTCCAGAATGGATAGCCAAGTGAAAAGAAAAAAGACACAAAAGTCGTCCAGAAAATGGATAGCCAAGTGAAAAAAAAGAAGACACAAAAAGGCGTCCAGAATGGATAGCTAAGTGAAAAGAAAAGACCCTAACAAAGACACAAGGCCTGAATAAGGGACTCCTGAATGAAATAATTGCTCATAGTTTATACTATTTATTTTTGCATTTTTTTTAAAAATTAGAGATACAATATACTATAAAAATATGGATATCAAAGATGTAAATGCTATAATAGCTGAAATTTCAAATTTAAAAAATCGCGGAATAGTATTATCTGAAGATCTCGACTGCGACAGGATTACCTCGGAATATGAAAACATTGAGTATCAGTCTAGTAAGGGTCGTTATGTTTTACCTAAGATGTACACGCTCGTGAAAAGAATTCAAAGATCCATCAATGTCTGTTTGTACGTCAACGACATTAATGCATTTATAACGCTTATTAACACCGTTGAAGCAATACGTCAAAAGCTCGACCAAGAGTATCAAAAACAAGCTGAAATTAGTTCTAAAGTTCGTGATCTTAGAAAAATATTAAACGAGGAAAAACCCATATCCTAACCACGTGAGCTACTATTAAAAATAGGCTTTATTAATTTTTTTAGCGTGTCATCACATTGGATTTTCTCCTGAAAGAATTCTCATCAGTTT
Organism: Unio delphinus; assembly: GCA_029339505.1. NCBI lineage: Eukaryota > Metazoa > Mollusca > Bivalvia > Unionida > Unionidae > Unio > Unio delphinus. Next base: position 4,335,384 of record JAQISU010000014.1, read on the forward strand.
GGGTTGGCTTATGCAGTTATGTGCGTACTGGATGATCTGGTCGTGGTAGCAAGTAATCACTGCGATGCCTCCATTTTCACGTAGTTGTTGTTGTTGCCGCGGAGTTAACAAAATTTGTTTATCGCCGCGCTCAGATATTACAATTTTGAAACCCCCAGCGATGTTATTTCTAAAACACTCGCGGATAGCGTCGTACAGTTTAACCTTGTCGGAGATGAATACTCTAGCTTGATGGTACATTATTTGATAACTCGGCATTTAATTGTAATATAGTCTTCACATTTGAAAACTTAGTTCACAAACAATATATGGTAGGTGAATCGCTTACAACTTAATTAGCCCGGGAGCGGCTAGCAGCAATTAAAACGTTTATACCGGTTCGAGACAGACTTCGCGAGAAACTTCAACAACGACAACAAGCGCAGACTGACTTTTCTGTGTCAAGTGAACAACTGTTTACTCCGATAACAAGTGCGAGCAAAGATGTGAAAACGTTAACTGAAGCAGCGATATACGGAGATATTCCTGAACGAGAACGAGCAAAGAAGGCGCCGCTGCTTGATACGCTTGAAAAGATAGCAGCAGAGACCGGACAAACACGCGCAGGGATACAACAGCTATGCAGTGATATAAAAACCCAACGAGAATATGAACAATTAGCTGATTTTAAAGAACGCGAAGAAGAACAACAAGGTGCAGCTGCTAGAAAAGACTATTACCCTGAAAATATATTTACATCCGCAACATTAAATAGAATTAAAAGACTCGGTACGGATTACGAATTAGCTGATTTTACTAGAGAAAATTTTCCAAAGGGTAAAAGAGAGAATTTATTAAATGACGGGTTTGAAAGTTTTATAAAAACCAAAAACACTTGGGCATCAAAATATATTTAGCGGAGATAAAATCTCAGCGTTACAGCACCCTGGTTATAAAAACTTTCTAGCTGCGAATAAAGGTGGTCCACAACCACCACGTTATACGGAGGATCCAATCCCGGATCAAATAGACATAAGAGCAGAAGCCGGTTCTAAGAAAACAAGCGGAAAAGGATATGTACGACGCAGCTGTGTTGGTTTCACCAACGCCGTTGACTCCAGCGTGACATGCCCTGGTAATATTCTCTCGGATATATCACGGCTGGAAGTACTTATCGGGTGAAAACGAGCCGGAAACAACTCCGTTGAAATAATTAATGAAGCAGCTGATATCTGTAGACGATTATTTGCCGGCGGTATCATGGACATTGATGTATATCGAGAACTCATTGCTGAATTAGTTGAAAATCACAGAGATGCCCATGGTTATTACAGCGATTGAAATTTCGGGAAACGCTAGCGTTTTATAATTGGAAAGACTAGTGTTTTTATAACAAGATGAATATACATTGCAATCATGATAAACCCGTAAGCGTCTACGTGGTGAACTCACGATTGCCTGTTTATAGAGCATAATACGGAGATGGTTTTGGCAAAACCATCGCGGGGTTATTTACAAGAATGGACCCAAAAGTGGCGCCGTTAGCTAAACAATTATCAATGAAAGACATTGATGTTATTCGTTATAAGGGAATCAGCGATGTTAGAAATTTTGCCGGAAAGGCATTTTCTGCCGCGAAAGATAAAATAATATCATTGGTGCGAAAGAAACCAACAGCGACGAAGTCGGTGGTGAAACCACCAGTGCTGCCGTCTACGGCAGTGATGCCTGCAAGTGTTAGCAAAGCAATAAATAGTGCAGTGGAACGGAAACTGGCGTCGTTGGCTGCTTCGGTGACTCCGTCGCCATTGACGGCTTCGCCGGTGACAGATAGCGATATCATGAACGGGATAGCAGGAAGTGGGTTGAAACGAAAACGTAAACGACGATGATTACAAAGAGTTTCACAACTGAAAACACTAGTATGTTAATAAAATGTTTAAAAGACAAGCTGATCCGGTCTTCGATATGGAAGCCCCATAGCCCAAGAACGATTCAGTTCGGGATTATCAATACTATTCCTATCATGCAATACAACCCGACCTACGATCGCGAGTTGAACTTGAAGTCCATGATACCAGTAAATACTTTTGCCGTGTGAAGTACTTATTGAAGTAAAAGGAGAACTTGTACAACTTACTGAAACTCCTGCTATACCAGCACCGTATCCAAATGGTGCCAAAGTCGGCTTAGTCAATAATGGTATCATGGCGCTATTTGAGAGTGCAAGATATCTCATTGACGGAAGAGAAATTGAATCAATAGAACGTGAGGTTGATGTTGCAACAGCAATAATTGGGTTAGCAAAATATTCTGACGATTATACAAGATCAGTAGGTCCGTCTATGATGTTTGCAAAAGATAATAAAAACACTGCTGGACCCGCTCAATTTATTGTACGACGACCAAATAATAATGCTGGTGCTGCTGCTGTTGATGTCGAGAATATGATTATAAATACTCATCCCCAGTACAATATAGGAGCTGCAACACGAATATTAATGTTGGCAGGACAACGTTGATCGTTTTCATGTGCGATTCCGTTGCATCATATATTTGGATTCTGCAGAAATGTACGAAAAGTTATTTATGGAGCGAAGCATACAGTAGTACTCGTGCGAAAGGGTAGTGACGATGATGCAATCTGGAGAATTCAAGCGAATCTTGCAAATCCTGATGCTGACGCTGGTAAAGTCATTTTAACAACACTGACATTGTGGATGCCAGTAATGACCCCATCAATTACCACAGAACAGCGATTACTATCATTTATGGATGCGGGTGGCAAATCATTGCTAAGTTGGCTAACAACAACAACAGATGTTAAGCAATCAAATATCAATGGTACATTTACATGGAACTTGGCATCACAACAAGGCGTTTCAGCTCCGCGTCATATATTTATTGCGTTGCAGGATATGACAAGATTGAATTCCCAATTGCACAGTCATATGATATTTGATCAATTAGGAGTTACTGACGTCTCGTTGAGAATAAATGGCAAGCAGGAACCATCCGAAGACATACAACTTAATTACGGTCAAAACCATATTGCGCGCGTGTACCATCGTATGCTGTCATTTATGGGTCGTGATCAAAACCTTGATACCTGTTTGCAAATATCGCAACTTGATTTTAAGAACTTGTATCCGATCTACTACTTTTCGCTGGAATATCTTGATTTAACGAGGCAATCCGTCGTTGATATACACTTCAGAGCTAATGTCCTTCATGGCGTTATTGCTAATTATAGAGCGGTTGCTGTCATTCTTAGTGATAAATCAATGTTGTTAGAAGGGGCTGGCGGACGAATGAGACTTATTGATGCACCAGTGGGAAATATGTAAACGATTCACAATTAGATCAATGAAAGCATAAATAGTTTTACAATAAAATCCCATATACTGTTGTTAGTGTCAAACTGACTGATGGTCAGGTCAAGAAATTGCGATCAAAATCCGCTAAAGAATGTTGAACAACAATAACGTTAAAACCAGCGCTAATGTCCGGCGGTACACATAAAATATCATTGACGGATCGTCAAATAAAACATTTCAATGATGCGCTAAAGAAACAGCAAGGGGTTCAAATTGTATTTTCAAAGGCTGCAGTCGCCAACATGATAAAATCAGGCGGTATATTTCCATTGTTAGCTGCAATACCAGCATTGATAGCAGTGGCTGCCCCAGCGGTGGCGAAGGCTGCGGCGTTGGGAGCCGTTGGTACCGCGGCAGGGATGCAGTTGAAAAAGGCAACTGGGAAAGGATATAAAAAAAGGAAAGGGTCTAAGACTGCCAGGGACTCCATATTCATGGTACAGCGGAAAGGGTCTGAGAATACCAGGAACGGTTTATTAGTTGAAAGCCCAATTCTTCCCATGTCCAATTTTGATTTAATTGATGCTGCTAAAAAACTAGCGATAAAAATACTTCAGAGGGTTTTTTATGAGAGATCAATTACCGAAACAACCTAAACGCGTTGAAACCAGTATCATCAATCTTGATAACAGTAACGGATCGGGAATTCACTGGGTTTCATACGCGATCGATCCGCGTGGGATTGTCTATTTTGATTCATATGGGCTAGAACCACCGAGCGAGTTTATGAGGTATATAAATTCTTCGATGAAACTCAAAGAGTTTGCGATTTTTTATTCCACGCTGCCAACACAACAATTAAATGATCCACCGATATGCGGCCGTGAAGTATTAAATGTCTTCGCGGAGATTTCATCGTCACAGAAACCACCTTATCTGGTTGTAAATGAATACACGAGTGGGAAATTACAAGGTAATTTTAGAGAATCAATAAATTGAAAATACTAGAGTTTTACAATAATGATTGATATTTGGGAAAGACCTCTGTCAATGTCGAAACCCACCGCGAAAACATCTGCGGGTTCTATCGAGGATGTAAAAGAAATAATTGAAGATGAAATCGCTGAGACGTTAAATTTAGCAAGTGTTGACCCGAACGAAATAGTTGTATTTCAAGATTGCCAGAGTAAATTAAAATCCAGTAATATATCCGCGGATGACATTTTGATACGGCGGAGCGACGCCGCTGAAAACTCTATTGCCCTGTATTCCAGCGACGGACGACTTAAACCAGGCGCACTTGTGTCTACGATCACCGACATGATTGCCCCCCACGGCCATGATCTGGATGATTATATACGAGGTTATAATACTTGCGCAAAAATGTCGTAAATAAATTCTTTGGAAACCCGCTTATGGTTGGCATGACTCTCGCTGAAATTAAAAACTTTCTATCTTTATTCTTTTTTAACAAGGAGGCTGGGAGGAGGATGGATGAAAATGAAATCAAGGCAAATTATCTCGATATTTACACGGATATTTCTAAACTAATAGAAAATTTTGAAAAGGTACAAAAACCCACTAACGATGTCGTTAGTAAGTTTTTTGGATCCCCACTTGTGGCAGACTCGACTCTCGCTGAAATTAGCGAGTTTATTATCAGACATACTCACAATGCCTACGTCGCTAATAATTTCTTCGGCGCCCCGGCTACATCTACGATGAATCTCAACGATATTAATATGTTTATGGTGAGACAAGCAACACTTAATACCATCGTGGATAATTTTTTAGGGAGAACACGTGAATCTGAAACCACATCTCTGACAGGCCCGACCCTCGTTGAAATTAGCGAATTTATTGGCAAGCATACTCACAATGCCTACGTCGCTAATAATCTCTTCGGTACCCCAACTACATCTACGATGACTACTCTCAAAGATATTAATATGTTTATGGTGAGACAAGCAACACTTAATACCATCGTGAATAATTTCTTGGAGAGAACACCTATGTCTGAAACCACATCTCTGACAGGCCCGACCCTCGCTGAAGTTAGAAAAGCTATTGACGAACAAAAGCTCACGAGCGAAATAGTTAATAAGTTCTTTGAGGGTAATAGACCCCAAGATATCACGACGAAATTTTCTAACATCGACCAGTATATTAAAAACCAAGATTGGCTTAGAATCAGAAGGGCTCTGATTCCATTCTTTTCTAACAAGGAGGAGAGGAAGATAATGAGTTCTGCCGAAATCAAGGCAAATTATCTCGATATTTACACGGATATTTTTACACTAAAAGAAAATTTTGAATAGGTACAAAAACCCACCAACTACGTTGTTGGTAAGGTTTTTGGAACCTCACTTGTGGCAGACATGACTCTCGCTGAAATTAAAAAAGCTATTGACGAACAAAAGCCCACCAGAGAAATTGTTAATAAGTTTTATGGAACCTCACTTGTGGCAGGCATGACTCTCGCTGAAATTAAAAAAGCTATTGACGAACAAAAGCCCATCAGAGAAATTGTTAATAAGTTCTTTGAGGGCAGTAATAGCCCCCAAGATATCACGACAAATTTTTCTGACATCGACGGGTATATTAAAGAGCAAGCACGGCTTGGAATCAAAGACCTTCTGATTCCATTCTTTTTTAGCAAGAGTGATGGGAGGATGATGAGTCCTACCAAAATCAAGGTAAATTATCTCGATATTTACAATGATATTCTTCATCTAAAAACTTTCGATGAAGTTAAATACCTTCTATTTTCATTCTTTTTTAACAAAGAGGCGAGGAGGATAATGAGTTCTGCCGAAATCAAGGCAAATTATCTCGATATTTACACGGATATTTTTACATTAAAAGAAAATGTTAAAAAGGTAAAGATTCCGTATCCACACACAGGCATTAAAAATATCGTGTATACGGCCAGATATGGAATCATGGATTGGACAAAAGACACTTATACTAGAACTACCGTCAATCTCTGGGAGGGGGTCGAAGCGGCGATCAATGGTATCTATAGGCTAACGTGGATCTCTATCCATCAATTTAATATGATCGCGGACGGTAAAACTTACTCTGGTGGCACCGCGACGTTAATTATCGAGAATAGCAGACAAAGCTTTAACTTTGTCGCGGTTGATAGCTCCACCATTAGATCAAAAATAACCTGGTGTTTAGAACTTGTAGATAATTTTCCGACTGAAACTCTTGTATAAGCCAGCTATTCCCCTTCCACCTAGCCAGCCCCTGGCCCCTTAACGATGGCGAACAATTGAAAACACTAGCGGGTTTAAAATAGTAATGACATCGATGAAATCAATATCCCCAGAGGTATCACAATCGCATCGATATCGATATGATACTGTGAAAGAATTTTCCGCGAACTTGAAATCACTTTCTGAGCGTTATCGTGAAAAAATAAAAAAGTATCACCGCAACGTAACAATCATCGACATCACCGTGTACTCGGTGTCTGGTGTGATGGCCAGCGCCGGGGTTATTTTGTCGACGGTGACCATGATGGCTCCGATTGCAGTTCCAATTGCTATCTCCGCGGCAACAACAATTGCGGCAGTCGCCACCGCGATAACTAAAATGTTATCATCGTGTTCTCAGAAAAAACTCAGCGATTATACAGCTCGGTACCGGGTGACATCAGACGCATACTCGAAATTATCCGAGTTGATCTTGCTGTCGATAGATAGTTCGTTCATATCAGATGTTGAATTTTCCGCGATGGTCTAGTTGTATAACTCCGCGATGCTGAAATTGGAAATTACAGAAAACGTTAACAATAATGTCACTTGAACTGCTTCAACGAATCGCGGAGAATACCACTCCGATACGAACAATCATGATGTCAATAACATCAACAAACCCACAATTTAGTGTGAACTTCGCCTCTCCGATTCCAGTGCGCGAGATCGCGCTGGCAAAGTTACGAGTATATCATAGCTGGCCCAAAATCAGATCGGTTGCATTGGGCGGTCAGCAACCGAATAACTCGTTAAGGTTTTTGTGGAATAAACCCCATGGTACTCCAGCGTGGGAAACTGTTTCGTTACCAACTGGGTCGTACCAAATTGATCAAATCGATGCTGAAATTCAGCGTAGAATAAAATCAATTACGGGAAAAGAATCAAAAATAGCTATTAAAGTTCATGAACCGAATCTCTCGTCGTCAATCGAAATAAGCACAGAGGGATACGTCGTGGATATCTATAACAGCTCGTTAAGAACAGTGTTAGGATGGCCTGAAAAACCACCCAGAGCCGCCGACTTAACCACAGACGTACACTCATATCATGAAATCAATCCCATGTATCGAGATGATTTATCTGTTATAAGAAAAGTAAAACTCACCGATAGATTCATATTTACCAACAAAAACACGTTGCAATGGGATTTTATTATTAAAAGAACAGCTGACTTATCTGTTACTATTTCATTTACGCTAACTGACATCACTGGTTATTTTAATGAAATTAATCAATTACATAAAACACAACTAGAACAACTACGGCAAACAAAATCGCGAAAACACGTTGAAATATTAAATCAGCTTGTATCTGACATGGAATATATCAATGAACGAATTATTCAAACAATAACCAATGACAACAGCGACAATAAACAACGATTTCTAACCGGTTACAATATCACAGAAGCCGTTCTGCGTAATTTCAAGTTTCCCGGATACAACGCTGAGGAACTAAAAAAAATTGTTAGAAACAGCAGCAGAGAGGGTGAATCCTACAACGTTTTTAGACAAAATTTGATTGAAATCCTAAAACGAGCCGTCTTATAATCTTATTTTAACCAAAAAAAAGGCGAACCCTACAACGTTTTCAGACAAAAAAATTGATTGAAATCTACATACGAAATCATTTTAACTAAAAAAATGAAAACGATTTTTTAATTAATTTTGGTCGCAACTTGTTGTCATACACCCTCTCTGCTGCTATGGGTTAATAAAAATAATAAAATGATTTTAACCGAATATTTGATCCAGTCCGATACGATATCGTGTCCGAGGATCATGTAGATTTATTGTTGCGAATCCGTGCGGAGTCGACTGAGCATAACTAAAGAAATCTCGAAATTGATTGAAGTCCATATCAGAACACCATGTCTGCCAAATATTTCGTAGCGTATGAGTATCAACTCCGTTGAATACAGACAATAAATTACAGTTATCTCTGATGACTTTTGGAACCTGAGTGTAGCGTTGAGTGACATATATCACGTCAGTGTTTTTATGCCTGCCTCTGGAAAAGATCCTAGCAGGATTTTTTTGTTTATCTAACATTATATCGTCGTATACGACTAAATTGTTAATATCTCCATCAATATCATCAATGCTCGGTGCTTCATCGATATCGGTTATAAACTCAATAATACCCTCTCCGGATTTTTCTACCGCGCTGTCGTTAAAATCTTTTAGCACTTCATAACATCGTTGATCATCTACGCTAGGGGCAATTAAATACAACTTATCCCACTTCATCCATCTCATTATTAAATTGAGCAACAATTGCGTTTTACCGGATCCAGATGGCCCGATTATAATCATCCGGATAGAGTTTGGTAGTGCTGCATGATGCTTAATTGGTTCTCTTGTTTTCGTCGCTGAAAAATCAATTATATCCATATTTCTATACATAAATTATGGATCTATATTGTGTGAAGTGTAAAACGCGTACTGGCACAGATGATGTGACGACGATTACAACTAAAAATAACCGATCAGCGCTTTCTGGTAAATGCGTGCAATGTGGTACAAAGAAATTTAGATTTGTGTCTATGAAATCTGATTTAAAAAAAAACGAGGAGGTGATATCGCAGCCAAATTAGCAAAACTCCCTGGAACCCCATGGGCAAAGTACCCGGGAGAAAAGCACCTCCCAGGATATAGCTACTGTGGACCGGGAACCAGACTTGATATCAGACTCAATAATCAAAATCAACCCAACCCCGGTGAAGAACCAATAAACGCCATTGATAAGGCCTGTCACCTTCATGATGTTGCTTATAAAAGCAGCAATCTGCAACACAGGCATCTAGCAGATGTGAAATTAATTCATGCGTTAAATGCTATTCCTGATAAATCCTTCAAAGAAAAATTGTGTTCATTTTTGATAAAATCGGCTATGAAAAGTAAATTGATGTTAGGTGCTGGTAATTAATAATATGGAATCAATTTATTATTCTCCGAGGGGATACTGGAGGGGTAACGCTGCAATCAATAAACTCGCTAGTGCTGCAAAAGTGAAAAAAACCACTGCGGCTAATTGGTTATCCAAACAGGCACTATGGCAAATTTATCTACCACCGCCTAAACAAATTCAATTCTCGCATTTTGATGTGACCGTTCCTAATGAAGTTCATCAAGCTGATATACTATTTCTGCCGCATGATCGCGGTTACAAATACGCGTTAACCGTAGTTGATGTTGCGAGTCGATACAAAGAAGCAGAACCGCTAAGGACAAAATCATCTACTGAAGTTGCTTCTGCATTTGAAAGGATTTATCGACGAGGTCCTCTGCGTTGGCCAAATCTGTTACAAGTTGATCCTGGCAAGGAATTTCAGGGTGCAGTGTTATCTACAATGAAACATCATAATGTCACCATACGACGAGGGCATACTGCGCTACATCGCGATCAGGCCATTGTAGAACGATTTAATCGGACGATTGCTGAGCGGTTATTTGGATATCAATACGCAAAAGAATTCATTCAAGAAAAGCGATCCAGTGAATGGGTTAAAAGATTACCATCTGTGATTACTGCACTGAATAACGAGATTACTAGAACAATCAACATGAAACCTATCAACGCGATTAAAAAGAAGTCAATACCCGTACAACCACAAAAAGATTTCCCTAGAAACGCTAGCGTTTCCCAACCAATTCTTGGTAGTAATGTCATTGTGAGGTACTTATACGAACCAGGAGAGCTTGAAGGGGGTAGAAAAAGAGCTACTGATCCTATTTGGAGCGTCACTACGCATAAGATATCTAGTATAACACGATCAACTGGTAGACCAGCAATCTATAAACTGGATTCAACTGCTCCTCAGCGAGGATTTACTCGACAACAACTGCAAGTGATTCCCGAGGATACTCAATTGCCACCGCATGGTCTTAACTAGCGCCGTTGCGTCTATTGCACTCAAGACAAGTCAACATCACATTATTTCTGACATGACCGAGATTGTTATTTTTTCTGTCTACGGTGAATTGGCGAGGATCCTTATCCGAATACTGCCAACGCATTATACAATTGCAACTCGCGCAGTGATTATTCTGTTGTTTCTTCAAAGTGATTATTAATTTAGCATCAATATCAAATTCTCGTTGTTTTTTTTTGTCCTGTTGTTTGTAACCGGAGAGTTTTTTATTAATGATGCTAACATCAATATCACTTATTGTTGTGTCATTATCATCACCAATGATTTCATCATCGCCTGACTCTGTCAGGACAACTCTTCGAAGTTGATTTATGTTTCGTACTCTAGACACTGCGAGATAGACTAAATTCGACCATTCTATGCGATTATCTACCATCCAAAGAGTTGTATCCGATATAGTCAATCCCTGTGAAGAGTGTATTGTTGCTGCGTATCCTAGCGTCCACGGGGATTTATTAGCACGCAATGCATCTTCAACGACATTGATATCAACCAGCACAATATCATTTAATACCAGAATTTGTTTTTCATTCTGTCCTGGAATATCAACTTCAATATTTTGTTTTCGTGTATCCGATGGCCGATAACAAAGGGGTACTGGAAGCGCTGCAAATTTTTCTTTATGCAATTCAAATAACTTCATCTGAAGTGTGTCCCTGACTATTTTTCTACTTGCAATTATCAAATCATTTGGTCTCCATGTTTCCCAGAAATCATTCATTGGAGTTTCTGAAATCACTTCACGCGCTATTTCGCATTGGATTCTATCCGGTTGTAATCTAATTAGCGCTTTGAACTCGCGTAATCGTTCATCAAGTGATCTATAATCAGTGGTGATTTCTTCATAGTAGTCTACAAAACCCTTTAGCCATTCATGTGGAGATGCACCGACAAATGGTGGTGGTTGGCCTTGATCCCCGCACATGACGACTTTTGTGTTTTTGGTTAACAACCACTCAAGAAATGTTTTTAATACATCTAATGACACTGTGCATATTTCATCCCAAATTATGATTTCAGGAATGAATTTATCACCCATTCGATCAGGAGTCCATTTGTCACCCTTCCATCGAAAAAAACTGTGATAAGTGCAAGCATTTACCCCTCGTTGTATCATCTCTCTGGCGAGTCTGTGAGTCGGTGTTAGCACAATCATGTTAGTAGAAATACAAGTATTTCCACCACCACGAAATAATTCAATTGCACGAGTTGTCTTTCCTGACCCACCACAGCCGTTTAAATAAACTGTCTTGTATCTACAGATTGGATCAGATACCGGTGGTGCATTAGAAAATTCTGATTGAATTTCAATACGGTTACAACAAATATATTTATCATCCATGGCAACGTCTGCGGATTCACAATACTCATGTAGCATCTCCTTTTTAAATCGCCAACGCCCCCACGCTTCCTCGGGATCTGTGAATTTAGCTACAGCTGATTTGTACTTATTGTGTATATACATCGAATCAGTGGCCACTCTAACCGCGGTATTAGGAAATCTATTTATCATCGAAAATAGATTAATAGAAGCATAGGCTAACATTGAACTTCTCAAATGTGTGTACTGGGAATTATATCCATCACAGTAGGTAACAACCGTACCTAATTTCTCACCATTGGATAGAAAAGCATCCTTACGGGATACAAGTTTTCCCTGTTTCATTAAATCCGCTACAATAAAATCGTATTCAGCGACATCTATGATCAACCGCGAAGAATATTTTACGTTATCGTATCGTCCACCCTGGGTAAATTTACCGATTATTCTTCTTCCGAGATCTTTTGCTTGTTCTTTTTTAATTTCAAATAACTTCTTAGACCAATTTATGATTTCTTCTTCACTGAAATCTGGAAACTGTTTTCGTAGTTCGTTGATTATTCTATCTAGATTGGGTTGTGGTAGCCAAACTTCTTTCTGAGCTCGATAGCATATAATAGCCTCGGAAACAATCAACGATATTAGCATACCACAATCAATCATATATCTCAATAGCACTATTGGCATCCAGTGTTTTTCAGATAGGTGTCTACCGAGCCAAACATAACTACACGGATGTAACCCTGTAGCTAATTCAAATGATATCACACGAGCGAATCCGGTTATATCAAAATCAGGCAATGGTCCATTAATCGCAACACGAGTCATTTCATGCGTGGGGTGTCCAAATCGTTTGAAGTACTCAGCGCATTCCCCATACCCGAGAAAACTTCCGGGATAACACGCGGATATATCAATTGAAATCATACCATCACGATGGTATTTCGTATTCCACAGTCCTCCATGACCAAATTCGACGCAACTCAATTTAACATCCTCGAGAAAATCATTTCGTGTTGGACGCCATGAGTTTTTTTCTCTTGCGAAGTGAGCTACCACTGATGGAATAGTAAAACTATCCGTGAGTAGTTTTTCATGGGAATTCTGCGGTGAAAAATCACTAGCGATTTTTCTCATTCTGTTATCTAATTCTTCAATGCGATATAATTCACCATTTGGTTTTACAAATTGATCGAATTCTTCATCACTTCTAAGTAACCACACTGACACAGGATTATCCTTACACAACGCATGAATAGCATCAAATAATTTCTCTTCATAGAAAACATCCCCGACGAACTGCTTAGGGATATATTTCACGGTTCGTTCTCGTGGAAATATTGTTACCGCAGGTGTCCACGCGTGTTTGTTATGATCAATAATCTGTATTGGTGCTCCATTTTTGTTATATTTCGGTTCGTATAAAACCTCTCCGGTTATCGTCATAACAGTTATTGGGAATCGTAATGATGTTTCTAATTTAGCTATATCAGAAATCTTTGCACCATGCTGTTTCACTGTCAGTTCCCACTCGGTTATTTTCCTACGTCGCAGATCAGTTAGTTTATTTCCTCGGGATGCATTTGTGAAGTGTTCTATTATTCGTTCTGCTACACAATTAAGCCCTGACGAATATTTCATAGGAGCTAGTTTTGCGATATCGGGTTTATTATTTAACGGATATATCCCATAAACCATTGCTGTTACGGGATAAGATCTTTCGTAGTATGGTTTATCAATGCCGGTTAGAATCCCTGGTTTGGAATCTCTACTCACAATGACAGCTTTTTTATTCTTGAGGATTGGTTCAAATTTATCCTTAATAATCCATTTGCCATCGACTTCGATAATGAATTTGATTCGGAAAAAATACTTTTTTTCCCCAACACGTGAAATTATCACTGCTGCTTTTTCATCAGTCATGGTAGCATCAACAACACCATCAATTCGAAATGTTGACCAACAATAAGATGCTCCATCACGCTTGAATTCATTAAAACAATCTCTGATTTTACTAATCATGGCTTTATCAAGAATTGTATTCTTTGGTGTATTAGAAGCTATATCGAGATTGAATTGAGCATCTTTCCAGGGGTAATCTCTCTTGGATGTTTTTGAAATCCGAAGGATTTTGGGTTTATCGAGATTAAATCTAGGATTGATTTTCAATAATCTCTTAAACTCTTTCATGTTTCCGTCTATTGGACGTTTTTTTGGTTTATCGAGATTAAATCTAGGATTGATTTTGTTACGTTTTTTGGGTCTATCGAGATTAAATCTAGGATTGATTTTTAATAATCTCTTAAACTCTTTCATGTTTCCGTCTATTGGACGTTTTTTGGTTTTTTTTGGTCTATCGAGATTAAATCTAGGATTGATTTTTAATAATCTCTTAAACTCTTTCATGTTTCCGTCTATTGGACGTTTGTTACGTTTTTTGGGTTTATCGAGATTAAATCTAGGATTGATTTTTAATAATCTCTTAAACTCTTTCATGTTTCCGTCTATTGGACGTTTGTTACGTTTTTTGGGTTTATCGAGATTAAATCTAGGATTGATTTTTAATAATCTCTTAAACTCCTTATCAGCATTTTTCGAAGGCGTTCTCCCTAATTCCTTCATGCTATAATTAAAACAAGCATTTAAATGAAAGATTTTTATATAATGAATCACTGCAAGTGGCTTATGATTGGATCAGTAATCCCGTGTAACAAATCATGCAGAAATGAGTTCTGTGGGTATCATATGCAAAGCTTTCGTCGTGGAAGCCTTGGTCCGTTACCGTGCATACGATGTGGAGTTGGGGTTAGGGGGAAATCACGGTTGTGTTTGAATTGCGGTGGTAAGCGATACAGGGAATTGAAGCGTTATTATGATAAAAGAATAAAAAATGGACAATCAATCAGAAATTTTGACCCTGAAAAAGTCCCTGACACTGACACTGTCACTGACAAAATCATAAGAACCCCTCAAGACTACATCGAAAGATTCATCATTAAACCAAACAATGAATTAGACAAACAATAGTATTATGTATACGAATGAACCAAGAATTCAGACAGCATCCCTTGATTTTAAATTATGAAGCATCCAGTGATGGTACTGTCAGACACTGCATTTTGAAGAAAACGGTCGGTTTTGTGACTAATCAAGGGTATTTGATGTTTAGCGCTGGAAAGAAGAAATATCACAATCATCGTTTCATATTTGAATGTTTTAATGGATTGATCGAGGATGGTCTTGTTATCGATCACAAGGATTCTAATCGAAAGAACAATTCTTTATCAAATCTGCAAGCTATCACACAGAGTGAGAATTCCAAACGAGGAAGGACTGGCACTTGTTCAAAAAAAGCGAAACCCGTAAAATCTTTGAATACAATAACTAACGAAGAAAAAATATTTCAATCAATATATGAAGCCGGCAAGTATTTCAATATTTGTGGATCCTCAGTACGAAAAGTTGCAGAGGGGATTTATCGATCGGCGATTTCAAAAAAGACAGGACAGAAAGTTAAATTTAGTTACGTCTAATGCGTCATATTTTTCATTTAGAAATATATCATTATTATAGAATAATGAATTCTGAAAACATGAATAGCATCATATCCGAGATTTCAAAATTGAAAGGTTGGGATATTGAACTATCAGATGGGTTAAATCCTGATCAAATCATGTCTGATTTTCAGGATATAGAATACGGAGTTAACAACAATAAATATATGCTACCAAAGAAGTATGCGCTCATCAAAAGAATTCAGAATTCTATTAAGGACTCTCTCGCATTTTCCAGTGACGTAAGTGTGTTCGCTCCGTTGTATACCATCGTAGAACGAATACGAAAAGAATTGGGGTACGAATACGAATTGAAAAAGGAGGTTAATTCTAAAGTTAGAAACCTACGGGCGTTAATTCAAGAAAATGAACAATTTTGATTGACCAACCATTTATCATTATTTGATTGACCAACCATTTATCATTATTTGATTGTGACCGTCCCTCATAGAGATTTTAATTTTTTTTTAGCATTTTTTGATCAAAACTGTTGAAATCAGTGAATAAAAAATTGATGGCTGGTTCGGATTGATCACTTCCACGATGGTGTTAGGTTGGATTGAAAAATTGTTTTGCAATTGAAAAATTGTTTGCGATTTCAAATAATGGTCAATGAAGCATTAACAACCCGATTGGCTCGTGAACGACTGGATGCAATCAGGAGATTTGTACCAATTCGTGACTCTGTACGGAATAAACTACAACAACGACAGAGTCTTCAGACTGATTTTGCTATGGGATCCGAAGAATTGTTTAAACCAGTAACCACAGCAACGAAAGGGATAGAGCGTGCTATACTGGGAGATGTTCCCGAGACGGGAAAATCTGTTATTGGTGAACTTGAAAAAATAGCAGCGAAAACTGAACAAACTGAACAAACAAAACAAATGGAATCAAAAGAAATAGTAGATGATTTACGCGTGATATTTAACGAGGCGGGTTTAGCAGCAATCATTGAGACTAAACTAGCAAAAATTCCTGCGCTTGTTGTTACGACTTATGAAAACAGGAAAAATTTGTTGAAACCAGAACATCATAACTTTGTTAGAGATATAACTCACTGGGCTGATATATTCTACAAAATCAAAACTGAAAAAACAGGTAGAATTAAGAAGAAGGGTAACGCATCATACATTGGATATATCAATGAGGTGGGCGAAGTGTATAATCAATACGAAGAGTTTAAACAACAACAAAAACCGCAAAAATTGCGAGGAAAGCGACAGCAACCTGCAAAGAAAGTAGTCTACTCTCCTAAAAAACAACAACTACCACCTGATGATAATCTTCTTGATTATTTATTACAAGAAGCCGATTTAGAAAAACAGGATGAAGCAACTGGTTATAGCGGAAGTGGATTGCAAGATTCCAGTGGAAACTCTTCGAGGGAAAATCCAAGGATTGGAAACTCAAAGAGTGGAAATCTAAAGATTTCATGTCCTGGTAGTGTTATCAATGATATATCACGATTAGAAGTTCTTGTAGGAGGTTTCCGAGCTGGAAATAACTCACCGGAAATAATTAATGAAGCAGCTGATATCTGTAGACGGTTATTTGCCGGCGGTATCATGGATATCAAAACATATCGAGATTTCATTGACGAGTTAGCGGAAAGTGGGTATCACAGTGATTAAATAAAAACGCTAGCGTTTCCAATTGAAAAATGGTTTCTGATTTCAAATAATGATCATACACTACAATCATGATAAACCAACCCCCGTCTACGTAGTTAATTCACGGTTTCCAGTTTATAGAGCATACTACGGAGATGGTTTAGGCAATACCATTGCAGGGTTATTTGCGAGAATGGCTCCAAAAGTGATGCCGTTGGCTAAACAACTAGGAATGAAAGCAATTGAAGTTATTCGTGATAAGGGTATTGGTGCTGTTGGAGATCTTGCTGGAAAAGCGTTTTCAACTGCGAGGAATAAATTAACATCATTAGTGAAATCACGAAAAAAGAAACCGTTACCATCTACAGCGGAAATGCCTGCAAGTGTTAGTAGAATTATAAATAACGCAGTAGACGAAAAATTAGCGTCGATGGCTTTAACTCCCTTGATAAATCAAGGGGACCAAAGCAATATTGCAAATATGATAGCAGGAAGCGGCTTTAAAAAACTACGTCGATGAAAATCGTTTACGATGAAAATCCTACGGATTTTTACGATTTAGACTCTGATAAATAGAATAAAATGTTCAAAAAATCACATGATCCGGCGTTTGATATAGACGCCCCAGTTGGCAAGGATGATTCTGTACGCGATTATCAATATTACGCCTATCATGCCATAGACTCAAATAGTCGAGCAAGAATTGAACTTCAAGTCCATGATACCAGTAAATACTTTTTGCCCTGTGAAGCGTTTATTGAAGTAGAAGGAGAACTTGTAACAGCTGATGATACTCCTGCTGTACCAGCACCGTATCCAGATGGTACTCAAGTCGGTTTTGTCAATAATGGTATTATGGCGTTATTTGAGAGTGCTAGATATCTCATTGATGGAAAAGAAATTGAGTCCATAGATCGCGATGTTGATATGGCTACAACAATAATCGGGTTAGCGAGATATTCTGATGATTATACAAGATCAGCAGGACCCTCTATGATGTTTGCAAAAGATGGTAAGAATACCGCTGGAGGAAATCCATTTGTTGTAAGACGACCAAAAAAACGTGATAATAGTGATGCTGATGTCGAGAATATGATTATAAACAACGACGTTAATTTCAATCTAGGAGCTGCAACACGAAACGCAATGTTGCAAGGAGCGCGTAAATCATTTTCATGCGCGATTCCACTGCATCACATATTTGGATTCTGTAGAAACGTCAGAAAAGTTATCTACGGGGCGAAGCATACAGTATCGCTTGTACGAAAGAGTGATGATAATGACGCAATCTGGAGGATTCCAGCAGATGCTGCAAATCCCAATGCTGATGCCGGTAAAGTCAATTTAACAAAAATATCATTGTGGATGCCAGTGTTGACTCCAGCAATCACCGCAGAAGAACGATTACTATCATTTATGGACCAAGGAGGAAAGTCGTTGTTGAGTTGGCTAACCGTGAGTACAGATGTGAAGCAATCAAATATCAACGGGTTATTCACGTGGAATCTAGCATCAAAACAAGGTGTTGCTGCGCCACGTCATATATTCGTAGCGTTACAGGATAACACACGAGTTGGCGATCAACGTTTCAGTCATATGATATTTGATCAGTTAGGTGTGAAAGACATCTCACTGAGAATAAACGGCCAACAGGAACCATCCGAGGATATACAACTTAATTACACAGAAAATCATATTGCACGCGTGTATCATCGTCTGTTGTCATTTATGGCACGTGATCAAAATGTCGATACTGGTTTGCAAATATCACAATATGATTTTAAAAATCTGTATCCGATCTATTACTTCTCACTGGAACATCTCGATTTAACAAGACAGTCCGTCGTTGATATACACTTTAGAGCTAATGTGACTCGTGGTGCTATTGCTAATTATAGAGCGGTTGCTGTCATTCTCAGTGATAAATCAATGCTACTCGAAGGTGTTGGTGGAAGAATGAGAGTGGTAGATGCACCAGTAGAAAACATGTAATTGAAATTGTAAACGATTTAGAATCAATCTATTATGTATAATGTCATATAGTGTTATTAGTGTTACGTTAACTCCCGGTCAATTAAAAAAATTGCAATCGGAATCAGCTAAAAAATGTGGAACCACAATCACGTTGAAACCTAATCAAATGACTGGTGGTGCAAATAAACTATCGCTGACAACTCGTCAAATAAAACATTTCAATGATGCACTTGCAGCCAAAAAAGGTGTTCAGATTACTCTCTCTGCAGCTGCTATCAAAAATATGATTAAAACAGGCGGTATATTTCCGTTGTTAGCTGCGATTCCAGCATTGATTGCAGCAGCAGCCCCAGCGGTGGCTAAAGCGGCAGCGTTAGGAGCCGTTGGTACTGCAGCAGGAATGGCACTAAAGAAAGCAACTGGGAAAGGATATAAAAAAAAGGGAAAGGGTCTAAGACTACCAGGAACCCCGTATTCGTGGTACAGCGGAAAGGGTCTAAGACTACCAGGAACGATTTATTAATTCAGGAATCGAAGATTCCCATGTCCAATTTTGATTTAATGGATGCGGCTAAAAAACTCGCGATTAAAAACTTCAGAGGTGTCTTTATGAAAGATCAATTACCACATCAACCAAACAGCGTTGAAACCGGAATCATTAATTTAGATAACAGCACCGGACCTGGAACTCACTGGGTTGCATACGCTATTGATCCACGTGGGATTGTCTATTTTGATTCATATGGATTAGCCCCGCCAAAAGAGTTTATGCGGTATATAAAAACCCTTCCAATGAAGACTTGGTATTCTACGCTACCAACACAACAAATGAATGACCCACCAATATGTGGCAGCGAAGTATTAAATGTCCTTGACGCTATTTCTAACTCCTTGAGTAACCCAAGCGGAAAACCACCACATGTTGTCGTGAATGAATACACTAGCAATCGCTGGAAATCGAAACGATTTTAGAGAGAGAAAGAGTTTTACAATAACATGATTGATATTTGGGGGAGATCTTTGAAACCCAAACCCGATGACACTGCACCACCTGATTCTGTCAAGGATATAAAAAAAATAATTGAAGATGAAATCGCTGAGACGTTGAACTTAACAAATGTTGATCCTAATGAAATAGTTGTATTTCAAGACAAACAGGGTAAATTGAAATCCAGTGATGTGTCATTGAATGACATTTTGATACGGCAGCGCGACGCCGCTGAAAACTCTATTGCGCTGTATTCCAACGACGGACGACTTAAACCAGGCGCACTTGTGTCTACGATCACCGACGCGATTGCTACCAACGAACGTGAGCTGAATGATTTTATACGAGGTTATAATGCTTTTCGCAAAAATGTCGTACATAAATTTTTTGGAACCCCGCTTGTGGTTGGCATGACTCTCGCTGAAATTAAAGACTTGTTGAATTCATTCTTCGCTAACAAGGAAGCTGGAAGGATGATGACTGCTTCAGAAATCAAGGCAAATTATCTCGAGATTTTTAAAGTAAGCGAAGATCAAAAACTCACAAACGACATTGTTGGTAGGTTCTTTGGAACCCCGCTTGTGGCTGGCATGACTCTCGCTGAAATCAGTGAGTTTATCGGCAAGCACACTCACAATGCCTACATCGCTAATAATTTCTTTGGTGTCCCGGCTACATCTACAATGACTCTCAAAGATATTAATATGTTTATGGTGAGACAAACAACACTTAATACCATCGTGGATAAATTTTTAGGGAGAACACCTGTGTCTGAAACCACATCGTTGACAGGCATGACTCTCGCGGAAATTAAAAGCGCTATTGACAAACAAAAGCACACCAGCGATATTGTTAATAAGTTCTTTGAGGGCAGTAGCCTCCAAGATATCACGACGAAATTTTCTAACATCGACAACCATATTAAAACCCAAGCAGAGCTTAAAGTTGAAGACCTTCTGGTTTCATTATTCTTCTCTAACAGGGAGGAGAGTGGAAAAACAATAGATCCTACCAAAATCAGGGTAAATTATCTCGATATTTTCGACGATCTTTTTAACCTGAAAAGAATATCTGAAAAGGTAAAGATTCCACATCACTACACGGGCGTTAAAAATATCGTGTATACGGTTAATCATGGAACCATGGATTGGATAAGAGACGGTTATACTACATTATCCATCGGTATCTTGGGTCTCCCCGGCATAGTGGGCCCTGACTACAAGCCAACATGGGTCGATGGTATCTACAGGCTAACGTGGATCTCTATCGATCAATTTAATATGATCGCGGACGGTAAAACCTACTCTGGTGGCACCGCGACGTTAATTATGGATGGTCGCAAAAAAAACTTTAATGTCATCGCGGTTGATAGCTCCACCATTAGATCAAAAATAGCCTGGTGTTTAGAACTCGTAGCTCATTTTTCCGACTGAAGTACTAGCAATTCCCGCTAACGATGACAAATAATTGAAAACACTAGCGGATTTAAAATAACAACAATGACTTTGTCATCGACGCAATGTCGCTATGATCAGGTCAGAGAATTTCAGAATGGACTCAAAACCCTCACTGAGGAGTATCAAATAAAAATAAAAAAATACCGACGAAGAATCACCGCAATTGATGTTACTATCTACTCGGTGTCAAGCGTTCTCACTGGTGCCGGAATAATACTTGCATCGGTTACAATGATTGCCCCGGTCGTAGTTCCAATTTGCATTTCTGCGGTGGCTACAATCGGGGGTATATTAACCGGGATAGCAAAAAATATATCATCATGCAGCCAGAGTAAACTGCAGAATTACTTACTTCAATTTCATATTGCATCAACCGCATACTCGCAATTATCATTGATGATATCGTCGTCACTCGATAATACGATTATATCAGATAGTGAATTCTCAGCGATGGTCAGTATTTTTGATTCCGCGATATCGAAATTAGAGCGACAACATGAGTATAATAACAATGACAACACCGATGGAATCAGAAAACACGAACCCAAAAAACAAAATGATCTCAATAATATCAACATTACCAGATTGTGAATTCTCAGTGATGGTCAGTATTTATGATTCCTCGATACCAAAATTAGAAATAAATCATGAGTATAATGACGACACAGCAGGAATTACTTCAACAAATAGTGGAGAACACGAAACCAGTACAAACGAGTATGATATCAATTACATCAACGGAACCCGAGTTTAGTGTGAATTTCCCCTCTCCGGTTCCTGTGAGTGAAATCGCGCTTGCAAAACTACGAGTATATCACAGTTGGCCTAATATCAGATCAAAACCATTTGGTGGTCAACAACCGAATAACTCTTTAGTGTTTGCAAATAAGAATAAACCCGACGGAACTCCAGACTGGAACGTCGTTTCGATACCAACAGGGTCATACCAAATCGAACAAATCAATAATGAATTCGCGCGTAGAATAAAATCGATTACTGGAAAAGAATCAAAAATCGCTATAACAGTTCATGAGCCGACACTATCATCCGCAATTGAGATAAGCACAGAAGGATACGTCGTAGATATCTATCAAAGTTCTATTAGAACCGTACTAGGATGGCCTGAAAAACCACCTGAAAAATCCACCACCGACTTAACCACGGATGTACAATCATATCATGAAATCAATCCCAGTTATCAAGATAATTTATCTGATATAAGAAAAGGAAGAATCGCCGATAGATTTATATTCACCAACAAAGACACATTGCAATGGGATTTTATCATTAAAAGAACAACCGACTCATCTGTTACTATTTCATTTACGCTAACTGACGTCCGTGGTTATTTTAATGAGATTAAACAATTATATGACACACAACTAGAACAACTACGGAAAACAAGATCGCAAAAACACGTTGAAATAATAAATCAGCTTATATCGGACATGAAATATATCTATGAACTAATTATTCAAACAATAATTAATGACAACAGCGACAATAAACAACGATTCCTAACCGATTACAATATCACAGAAGACAATCTGCGTAATTTCAAGTTTCCGAAATACAACGCTGATGAATTAGCAAAAATTGTTAAAACCGATATCAAAGCACTACAAAAATCAGACTCAACTGTCCTCCTCAAACATAATAATGATCCAGATGATGGTGGTAGGCATATCGCTCCGTTCAACGTGAATATTTCAACGGTGATTGCACTTAATTTAGTGTGTGATGTTATCGAAGGAAGCTATCAAATTAATCTCGAACGATCAAATCAAGCGCAGCAAGGATATATTCTTTATTCATTTGCACCAACAGCTCCTCCAGGATTCCTAATTATTGAAAACCCAATTAATCCTGTCTATATGCGATGCCATAATAATTCATTAACCAGAATTAATTTCAAACTCACCGACGAGTCAAATAATCTGATTGATTTACAAGAAGAGGTGTTAGCGATTAGTCTGTTTGTGAAATCATAAATGATTTTCGTCCTAAAGACTTGATCAAATATTCGGTTAAAATCATTTTATTATTTTTATTAACCCATAGCAGCAGAGAGGGTGTATGACAACAAGTTGCGACCAAAATTAATTAAAAAATCGTTTTCATTTTTTTAGTTAAAATGATTTCGTATGTAGATTTCAATCAATTTTTTTGTCTGAAAACGTTGTAGGGTTCGCCTTTTTTTTGGTTAAAATAAGATTATAAGACGGCTCGTTTTAGGATTTCAATCAAATTTTGTCTAAAAACGTTGTAGGATTCACCCTCTCTGCTGCTGAAACAATATCAAGGTGCTACAAACACTAGATTCAACTGTCCTCCTCAAATTTAATAATGACTCAGATGGCACCCGTAGGCATATTGCCTCGCACAATGTAAATATTTCAGCGGTGATTGCGCTCAATTTAGTATGTGATGCAATTGAAGGAAGCTATCAAATTAATCTAGAGCAATCAAACCAAGCCCAGCAAGGATATATTCTTTATTCGTTTGCACCAACAGCTCCTCCAGGATTCCTAATTATTGAAAACCCAATTAATCCTGTCTACATGCGATGCATAATAATTCGCTAACGAGAATTAATTTTAGACTCACTGACCAATCAAATAATTTGATTGATCTACAAGACGAGGTGTTAGCAATTAGTCTGTTTGTAAAGTCCTGAAAGGATTTTCCTCGTAAGGACTTCTATCATAAATGATTTTCGTCCTCGAACACGATATCGTATCGGACTTGATCAAATATTTGGTTAACCTGTAGCAGCAGCAGGGGGAGGGGGGCGATGACAACATCGTTGCGACCCTTGATGATTGAAAAATCGCTAAGTCTCCGTTTGCCAAGCGGAGACTTTAATTTTTTGTGGTTAAAATATGAGATTTCGAAGGAAGGCTCTATTTTCCGTTTTGAGGGCTCAATCAATTTTGTCGAAAAAAGTTGTCCGATTCGCCTCCCCCTCCCCTGCTGCTCTCTCTCTCTCTCTCTCTCTCTCTCTCTCTCTCTCTCTCTCTCTCTCTCTCTCTCTCTCTCTACACACACACACACACACACACACACACACACGTTTTATTTATTAATGCATGTGAACAAAACCCATGCCAAGTGTTTTGGCAACTAACACGTTTCGTCCACCAGCATGGACGATATTATATATTGACTTTGACTTTATATTGACTTTGATTCGTACTTGGATCTAATTAAACCTCTTTCACGTCTTTTAGTGTATATGTCTTGTCTCGTTTAGTATCAGAGTATGATGGCATTAGTCACATTTGTAATATTTAGGACTTGTGGTCTTCGGGTTTGTCCAATTTACCATATTACTGTCTACCGGAACAAAACACAATGAAGTCCAAATTACCGTACTACCATGGGCAACAAAAACACAAAAGAAAACGAACCTATCACCTTGTCCTTGACCTTTCTACTACGCCATTTAAATTACTACTCCATCAAAACAAAACATACCACCATGCTCTTTACCTTGAGACTGGGACACTTACCTTACTAATATGTTACAACAAAACACCACCATATCATAGACATTGATACTGAACAACTTTCCTTTCTACTACTTTACAACAAAACATATCACCATGCTCTTTACCATTATAATGGAATAATTTCATTACTACTACGTTAGAACATAACATACCACCTTGTCTTTTACCCTTATAATGGGACACTTTCCTAACTACTACGTTACAACATAACATAACACCTTGCCTCTTACCCTTATAATGGGACACTTTCCTTACTACTACGTTACAACAAAAACATACCACCATGCTCTTTTCCCATATAATGGGACACTTTCCTTAGTACTACGTTACAACATATCATACCACCTTGACTTTTACCCTTATAATTGGACATCTTTCCTTTCTACTACGTTACAACAAAACATATCACCATGCTCTTTACTATTATAATGGGACACTTTCCTTAGTAATACGTTACAACAAAACACTACCATGTTATAGACATTGATACTGGACAGTAGAAGGAGAAACTTATACCAACAGATGATACAGCATATCCAAATGACACTCAAGTCGGATTTGTCAATAATGGGATCATGGTGTTATTCGAGAGTGCAAAATATTTCATCGATGGAAAATAGATTGAGTCGATAGATCGCGATGTTGATGTGGCCACAACAATAATCGGGTTAGCGAGATATTCCGACGATTATACAAGATCTGCAGGTCCTTCTATGATGTTTGCAACGGATAATAGGAATACGGCTGGAAAAATTCAATTTGTTTTCAGACAACCAAAGAATCGTGCTGCTCCCAACTCTGCTCCTGTTCATAATACCGAGGATATGCTTATAAGAGAGGATCCCGATTACAACCTAGGACCTGCAACACGTATGTCAATGTTGGGAGGAGCGCGTAGATCATTCTCATGCGCGATTCCATTGCTCATATATTTGGATTCTGCAGAAATGTTCGAAAAGTTATTTATGGAGCAAAGCACACAGTGACACTCGTACGAAAAGGGTGACGACAATGATGCAATTTGTAGGATTCCAGCAGATGATGCACATCCAGATGCTGATGCTGGTAAAGTCGTTTTAACAAAACTATCATTGTGGATGCCAGTGTTGACTCCATCAATCATCGCAGAAGAACGATTACTATCATTTATGGATCGAGGAGGAAAATCATTAATGAGTTGGTTAACAACGACTACAGATGTTAAGCAATCAGATATTAATGGGTTATGTACGTGGAACCTAGCATCAAAACAAGGCGTTTCAGCTCCACGTAATATATTTATTGCGTTACAGAATACCGCACAAACTGGTAATCAACGACGCAGCCATATGATATTTGATCAACTTGGTATTAGAAACGTCTCACTGAAAATAAACGGCCAGCAAGAACCATCCGAGGATATACAACTTAATTACTTTTTTGTTGTCATATATGGCGAGCGATCAAAATGTCGATACTGGTTTGCAGATATCACAGCACGATTTTAAGAATTTATATCCCATTTATTACTTTTCGCTGGAACATCTTGATTTAACAAGACGGTCAGTCGTTGATATACACTTTAGAGCCAGTGTAAACCGCGTTGTTATTAGTGAGCATGCTATTCCCCACTACAGATCGATTGCTGTTATTCTCAGTAATAAATCAATGCTACTCGAAGGTGTTGGCGGAAGAATGAGAGTGATAGATGCGCCAGTAGAAAACATGTAGTATTTTCCAAAAACATGTAACAATTAGATCAATCTGTTATTGTATAATGTCATATAGTCATATTAGAGTTACGTTTAATCCCTGTCAACTCAAGAAATTGCAATCGGAATCAGGTAAAAAATGCGGAACCACAATAACGTTGTAATCCAATAAGATGTCTGTCGGGGCGAATAAATTGTCGCTGACAACTCGTCAGGTAAAACACTTCAATGACGCGCTCAAAAAAAAGGTGTTCAGGTTACTCTCTCTGCGGCTGCTATCAAAAATATGATAAAATCTGGCGGTATATTTCAGTTGTTAGCTGCGATTCCGGCTTTGATTTCAGCAGCGGCCCCAGCGATGGCTAAAGTGGCAGCGTATGGGGCCGTTGGTACTGCGGCAGGGATGGCACTTAAGAAAGCAACTTGAAAAGGATATACAAAAAGGGAAAGTGTCTAAGACTACCAGGAACCCCGTATTCATGGTACAGCGGAAAAGGCCTGAGAATCCCAGGAACAGTTTACTAACTCCGGAATCTTCGATTCCTATGTCAAATTTTGATTTACTCGATGCTGCTTAAAAACTTGCGATTAAAAACTTCAGAGGTGTCTTTATGAAAGATCAGTTACCGGCACAACCCAACAGCGTTGAAACCGCTATTATTAATCTCGATAAGAGCACCGGACCTGGTACTCACTGGGTTGCATACGCGATTGATCCGCGCGTGGTTGTTTATTTCGATTCATATGGATTAGCGCCGCCGAAGGAATTTATGCGTTATATAAACCGCTTAAACACCTCTCGTTGGTATTCTACGCTACCAACACAACAAATGAATGACCCACCAATATGTGGCAACGAAGTATTGAATGTCCCTGACGCTATTTCAACATCTGGAAAACCACCAAATGTTGTCGTAAATGAATACACAAGTAGTCGCTGGAAATCGAAGAGATTTTAGAGACAGAAAGAGTTTTACAATAATATGATTGATATTTGGGGACGACCTCTATCATCACTGAAGAAACCCTCCTCCGATGGCACTGCAACCGGTGATATAAAAAAAATAATCGAAGATGAAATAGCTGAAACGTTGAACTTTGCAAAGTGTTGATCCTAATGAAATAGTTGTATTTCAAGATAGTCAGGGTAAATTGAAAACTAGTAATGTTTCCCTTAATGATATTTTAGTTAAACAACGAGACGCAGTAGAAGACACTATCGCGCTATTTTTCGATCAGGATAAACTTAAACAAGGCGTACTTATGTCAACAATCACAGATAAAATATTAACACTCGATAACACGGCAAATTCATTAAAACCGCTCAATGATAAGAATGATGATCATGAAACTAAATTTACTGATTTACAAAAATACATCAAGGACAATATTGATAAACCCCTGTTATAATTCTTTGGCAATCCTCCAGTGACCACACCGAAGCTCACATAGATAAAAACTTCTATGTTGGAATTAGCAATACTTCAATCTAAAATTGAAGATTACGGAAAACAGTTTTCAAATTTTCGTAAAAATATTATAGATAAATTTTTTGGAGCCACATTCGATAAACTCGATATAAAACTCCCGGATATTAAAAGATTCATCGATGAGACGAAAAAATTCATCGAGACAATCAAAATTGATTTTCCGAAGATGATAACAATCATTGAAAAAACAAAAATTCCTCATGAGAAAACCAACAACGTAGTATACACGATCCAACACGGATCATTTGCGTTGACTCCTACAGACAATATATTAAGTATCACTGCAACCGTCAAAGGCATTTATCGATTAACACTAGTAACACCGACTGAATTTAATATATCATCGTCGAGTTCATCTGGGGTCAATAATACGATATCAACGATCATCGACAAGGATACAACTTAAAAGTTCACGAAAGCATCCACTGATAAGAATTTGGCTAGGGTTTCAGTATCATGGTAAATGGAATTTGTAGCGGATTTGAGTAAATAATTAAACCGCTAACGGCTTCAATTGAAATCGTAAACGATTTGAAAATAAAATGGCATCATCAACGATTCCTTCAGTATCTCAATACCGCTATGATCAGGTCAGAGAGTTTCAAACTAAACTCAAAACACTCACTGAGGAGTATCAAACAAAAATAAAAAAATACCAGCCAAGAATCACCGCAGTTGATATTACTGTGTATTCGGTGAGTAATGTAATCGCCGGAGCTGGTATTATACTATCCTCGGTGACAATGATTTCTCCGATAGCTGTTCCAATTTGCATATCCGCAGCGACAACAATCGCGGGAATTATTTCGATTATAACAAAAAAAATATCATCATGCAGCCAGCAAAAACTATAAGACTACGTAGTTAAATTCCATATTGTGTCAACCGCGTACTCACAATTATCCTCGTTGATATCGTCGTCACTCGATGAATGATACATTTATATCAGATAGTGAGTTCTCAGCGATAGTAAGTATTTATGATGCCGCGATGTCAAAATTAAAAATACAACATGAGTATAATAACAATGACAACACCGTAGGAACTACTTCAACGAATAGTAAAATATACCTAACCCATTCAACAAATAACGGAAAATACCACACCGGTGAAGACCAGCATGATATCAATAACCTCAACCAATCCTGAATTCAGTGTGAATTTCCCTACTTCGATTCCCGTGAAGGAGATCGCGTTAGCGAAGCTACGAATGAAACACAGTTAGCCTAATATCAGATCGGTAGCATTTGGTGGTCAACAACCGAATAATTCCTTGGTATTTGCGAATAAGAATAAACCCGATGGAACTCCAGACTGGAACGTTGTTTCGATACCATCTGGGTCGTACCAAATCGAACAAATCAATGCTGAATTCCAGCGTAGAATAAAATCCATTACTGGAGCAGAATCGAAAATCGCTATAACAGTCCACGAGCCGACACTATCATCTGCGAACGAAATAAACTCGCCTAGTTATGTCGTAGATATTTATCAGAGTTCTATAAGAACAATACTGGGGTGGCCTGAAATCCCACCTCGGACAGCTTATCAAATACCCGAACCACAAAAATCTGATTACGTTCACCGACACAATAAAATCTGATAATCCAATAAAAAGTTATAACGAATACAATAGGTCAAAATTTTTCACTGAAATAGACGATCGCGTTGATAGATACTATCAAACTGGACAAGATGAAATCGTTAAAAATTTCACAGCGATGACTAATGATTTTGCGTTGCTGTTAGTATCTCTTGAGTCTGGTACTCTCACTCGAGATGAATTTATCAGCGTTGTAGAAACATGTGATAAAATCATCGATGACATGGAAACATATAATTTACGAATTATTCAAGAGGTATTAGGTGACAGTAATCCTAAAACAAGAACAGAATTTGCAACGAAGTATCATATAGATATAAGATATATTCCTTATTTCAAGATTCCAGGACATAATGTCCCAGTGATAAAATAATCTCTTATACACGCCATCGATGACGATTTAAAAAAAATCCATGACGCATGGAAGAAATCGCCACAATCACAAAAAACAATAATCCTTAAATATAATAATGACCCAGTCGGCGGTGGTAGGCATATCGCTCCTCAAAATGTGAATATATCCTCGGTGATAGCATTGAATTTAGCATGTGATGTTATCGAAGGCAGCTATCAAATAAATCTCGAGCGATCAAATCAAGCTCAGCAGGGATATATTTTATACTCGTTTGCACCAACAGCTCCACCCGGATTTCTAATAATTGAGGACCCAACTAATCCAGTTTATATGCGATGTCATAATAATTCGCTAACGAGAATTAATTTGAAACTCGTTGACCAGTCCAATAATCTGATTGATCTACAAAGTGAGGTTCTACAAATTAGTCTGTGTATGAAATCGTAGCGATTTTCATCATAAAATAATTGTTAACCCATAGCAGCAACGACAATGGCTCTTTGAGGAAGCCTCAATTTACCGAATCGACGCTTTTTTTCAAACAATTTTCGAGGAAGCCTTAGATTACCGAATCGACGCCTCTACAAGGTTGTCTGATTCACCCTCTCTGCTGCTAATGATATTGTTCTAGTTCCTATCAGCGCTGTGAAGGATGCTTTACGCGCTGACAAATCTCCATGGACGTTA
Organism: Unio delphinus; assembly: GCA_029339505.1. Taxonomy (NCBI): domain Eukaryota; kingdom Metazoa; phylum Mollusca; class Bivalvia; order Unionida; family Unionidae; genus Unio; species Unio delphinus. The sequence continues at coordinate 4,366,122 of JAQISU010000014.1, forward strand.
AGATACGCATTGACAATCCACCCATCTCAGGAGGTAACTATTTTTGATACAATTGTTTGGATTATTGATGATCATAATGAGTGGTCCAACTTTGTCTATCTCTCGGTATCACGAGTTAGAATATCTCAGCTGCGGAGGGTTATTGTAAATTTTACTGACACCAGCAATACAATTGTTAATGATGATATAGCAAGAAATAATTTAGCTAGTTATAAACTAAGCGACAAAAAAGTAACAATCGCGACTTGGATATTGTGCTAAATTTATAATGATGCTTAAACAGCAACAATGATCATTGTGCGAGCTGTAACCCAGTAACGCTATGGCAGTATTCGGATAAATGACAATTTACTGTAAATAGAAAAGATAGTAGTCGTGGTCATACACGTGAAAACTACGCTAGACATTTTGTATGATGTGATTCTCCAGATAGGATCAGTCGATCTTTTTTTACCCAGTTCAGGTTCATATACGTGTCTGACAGTAACATTACCTCATATTGGTTGTGTCGAAACATCATGAAGTTGTACAGGTATAATTTGTTGTGATCGCATTAAAAGGTTCATGCTGGTTGTTCGAATAATTTCAGGATTTAATGTATTTATCGCACTTGGTAATCTATCAAGCCATTCTCGAGATTTCGTATCCTGAATTATTTCGTTGCATACTGATACCCAAATAACCGCTTAGCAAGAGTTCGATTATTTCTCTTACCAATTGTCTGATCAAGGTGTATTGCAGTTGTCCTCGTCGTATTTTGACATTATGTCGCTTCATCAGCTGTGATACTACACCCTGAAATTCTTTGCCCGGATAAACCTGTATTAGTTGTGGCCATTGTAGACCAGCGCGTTCATAAATTTGTTCAAACTTTTGCTGCTGTCTTTGTTGTTATTGTATGTACAATAAATTTACCTTTAGTTACACACTAAATCAACGCTACTGAAATGTTTAAAATAAATATATTGAGTTTTGCACGATTACCAGTTTTCATTCATATTTCATTTATATAGATATTTTCTCAAATAGCTATAAATATATTTTATTTATTTGCATCTATTTACATTGTCATACGTAACGTCATTTTTTTTTTTTGTATTGCTTTATTTATATTGATACTCTTGGCCAGCCAGTGACACATCTTCATACCTTGTTTCCAAATGTAAATGAATCGTCCACAGTATTACTATTAAGAGTGATTGTTAAGGGCTGAATATAAACATATAAAGACAAAAATGACAAGAATAGATGGTTTCAGAGAGACTGAGAAATATAACTTCCGTCTAACGTGAGGATAAAGTATAAGAGATCCCCAGCAAATCTGGCTGAGGCAAGCTTTCACACAAATACCATGCAGACAGTTTCAGTTTCGTTACATCTTAAATCACCTGCAGCTTTGAAAACGGTGATTGGTCTCAACACCTATCAGTTATTAGATTCGTGCTACAAGTATATAAATATTGAAAGTTGCTGATTTCATAACACACTATTGCAGCAGTATATTGTATCTGACTAAACATTCAGAGAGGATTTGGTAAGCATACAAATACTCATAATGGACAACATTTTGTAATCCATGCCGTTATTACAGATATCAAATAACAGCTACATACTTGTAGGCAACCCTAGATTGTCTTGACGTTGTCTTTCTCTCTGTTAATATTAAAGAGCTGATGACCTGAATTTGAATTAACCCGATTAAGGGAGAATTTTAGAGAAGACAAAGTTATCTTCGAACTCTGCGCCTTGTGAGAAATCGGGTAGATTTAGCCGACTCAATAATTGGTTCAACTTTGTTCTAGAAATTTTATTACTTGTATACTTGGGATAACCGAGTGGCCGAGTGGTCTAAAGCGCTCACCGTTATCGATCACTGACATTTCATGATGGTATGTGAGAAAGCTTGGCAGTAGCTTCTAGTGGATAGGTGGTTATTTTTGGTGTTTTTCCGGGTTCTTCCACCACCATTAATACTTGCCGCGATTCATAGCCTATCTTGTGCTGAAAAATGGTGTTAACCACTACAAAAACAATAACTTATATACTTTTAATTTATTTCATAACTTACTTTAAAGGAGACTTAAGTTTTGAAAGCGGATGTTGTACTACTCACAGCTAAGAGAATGTTCGGGAAATCTTTTATCCAATAATATCTCTCTAATCATTTTCTCCAGTCTGTGATACTAAACCAAACTTGTTGCATTTCATTTCAGGATATCAGGAAACAGAAAACAAGCACTAATTTATAATCAATTTCGCCGCCAACAAATATCAGTGAGATGTCAGGTGAGAAACTAATTCTGGGTGTGGGTTTGTGCGTGTGTGTGCGGGGGGTGGGGTTGTTATAATCAATGAGGTAGAAAATATGTAACTAGTGAATAGTTTGTATTATTACAACGTTATATAATATAAAGATATGACAGATCTCTCTCTATTGCAGTGACTTTGTACCATTACACTTCATGGCAAGGGTTCAGAGGAATAATGAATGAGGGGATAATCAGAGAGTCCACAGATGAAAATAGGGATGCAATATACGTCACCAGAAGATGTGATTTATAATAATTGGGGTGATGCGGAAGCGGCAGTTTCACAATTCATGGGCAAAATCGAAGTCATCATTGAAGTCAGAGTGCTGAAATGTAATGTAAAAAAAGCTCCTTGCGATAAGGACATTTACATTCACAGGGGTGCAATACCAACGAATGCCATCACCCGTACGTACAAAAGAGCTAGAATGGGAAAGGCTTGTAGTTTCCAAATTATGAATAGTTATTGAACGTTATGTTAGTATTGTATTGTAGCTGGATAATTGCAATTTAAGTGAACATCATGCTGTTGTAGAAGACAACAGTGTTTTATTATATTATTATTTTTCTTCTTTCAATAAATGTACAACTTACTTGATTCAATTTCTCTACAGATTGTATGTCAAATCAAAACAGTTCTTGACTGATAGCATATATACATGTTGTCCAGGAATAAAGGAAAACATTTTTAAGAGAATAGTCTTGTTTTTTCTAGGCTTGGTCTTCATTATCTCTCTCTCTCTCTCTCTCTCTCTCTCTCTCTCTCTCTCTCTCTCTCTCTCTCTCTCTCTGAAACCCGTTTTCTTAAAGGACAAAATTATCACTAACTCTCTTTATGGAATCGGCATTACAATTAGTAATTCCTGTCCAGTATTAATGTAGTTCTAGTCTATTTTTAGAAAAAGTTTCCTCTCTCATTTTCGTGGTGATAAAAGAGTTATATTGATGTATTGTTTGGTAGGAATTTAAAGGCAATTATTTCTTCTTGAGAATATGAGCTATTGAGTAGTTGTCTTTATGTATTTCGGCGACAGTGCTGATTGAGTAATAAGGCTTTGGTGGAAGTGAAAAATGTGTTCTCTTTATATGCTGTTCTGTTTACAAGAAGTCTTGTACCTTTAAATTTTTAACACTGACATGAGAACAGACGAAGAAGAAAGGTCAAACTGACCCTTCATAAAGACTTCTTTTGTTTAAATGTGATGCAATCGTCATGTTCAATGGTAAGATTCATTTAAGATTCATTGCCTTTTCGAAATTCTACACTTCACACTAGACACTGATGTTTTTATTCCCAACACACACACACACGCACACACACACACACACACACACACATATATATATATATATTGTTACGTGCTTAGGCTCGAATAAAGAGCGACATAGAAAGAGTGAAAATAACAAGCTTGTAAAACCTTAATAAACAATTTATTAAGTACAAATATTTTCCAGAAAAGAAATATAAACATACGGTTTTAAGAATCAATTCAAAAATTAATCCAAAAATAATTCAAAATATAATCCACTAGTGAAATTGCAAAAGTCCTGGCAATACAATGTCCCAATAATTCCTAGTTGGAATCTTAGTGAAGCATCCAAGATGGAAGATAATGTCATGTGAAGAAATCAGTTCTGGTCTCAATTATTTTCCAGAGAAATAACAAAATAAATCCTCTTGATCCAAACGAATTGAAATAATTTCCAGTACAAAGTAATTTAAAATAACTTAAAATAACTCAAAACAATACAACTTAATATTCTAACAGCCCAACGTCTACTAAATATTTTGCTCCAAAACATAATTTATATACCTGTTTTTACGTAAACAAGGAAGGGGTCACATGATCTTCTAGAATCTTTAGAACAAATTTACGTTAAAAACATCTCGTGTACACCGTATGACCCAGATGAGAATCAGTTATTTTTACTCTCAAGAACTAAAAATAGAAAGATGTTTATAACAAAGCTCTATAATGTCCTTGGAATCAACCAATCATTTTGAAAGCTTGTTTAAAACGCTGAAGCTAGGTCAGAAATGAGGTCAACATCTGGTGTTTATTTGACGAGTACAAGTCATCACACTTTTTTAAAAAAAAAAATATCTCCCAATGAATGAATCTTAAACTTAAAATGTCAAATTTGAATCTGAAAAACAAACAATTAAAACAAAAAAAATGACTGAAATCAAATATACGTAACAATATATACGCCATTTAGATGCACGTCAAATTCCAACATGAACAACATTATGGATTTAAATTTGTGGGATAAGACCTAAAACAAAATAAATATTGAGCAGAAAATCTATTAATTTGTGGTTTAAGGAAACCCTTACACTGATTATAAAAAGGACGGGATGTAGGATAAAGTGCGATAATAATATCATATCTGAATCTGTACACGGTCTTACATGTACCATAAAGTGCTATAATAATATCATATCTCACTCACTCGAGTATACGGTTTTACATGTGCCATAATAATTTCATATCTCATTCGAGTACACGGTTTTACATGAACCATAAACTGCTATAATAAATTCATATCTCATTACCTCGATTTCACGGTTTTACATGTACCATAAAGTGCTATAATAATTTCATATCTCACTCGAGTACACGGTTTTACAAGTACTTTGGTGACTCTTCTATACTATGATTTGCTATTTTTATAAAATACAATTGACCCACTTTTATTTTCTAAAATAAACATGTACATTCAGGGTCACCAGGTATTTAAAACCTACTTTTAGTACGTCTTCCTGGAAGAAAACAAGTAACTTCAGTAATATTATTAAGATAACGTAAGCGAAGTATTTACTAGAAGTCGTTAGATTTTCAACAAAGCATCTAGTATGTCCTCGTGCATCAATCAATTATGCTAGGTTCTATTTGATTTGCAGAGTTTGGAAAGTGAGGAAAGCTATCTTTATGTACCATGGATCATAACAAGCACGTTCAAATTTTCAATCTTTTTCATCTAGTTTTAATGCAACTAAATTCATCAAATTGCCATATAGGTTGTCAACTTATCAGTGCCCTTTGTTATGTATATTTCATTTGTGTTATTTGTTATTTATATTTAATTTGTGTTGTTTGTTATTTACATTTCATTTGTGTTATTTTTTATGTATATTAAATTTGTGTTGTTTGTTATGTACATTTCATTTGTGTTCTTTGTTATGCATACTTAATTTGTGTTGTTTGTTATTTACATTTCATTTGTGTTGTTTGTTATGTACATTTCATTTGTGTTGTTTGTTATGTACATTTCATTTGTGTTGTTTGTTATGTACATTTAATCTGTGTTGTTTGTTATGTACATTTAATCTGTGTTGTTTGTTTGATTTTTTTTCAATGAGTATGTGTCTGTCAATTAGACCATGAGTATGTGTACTTATCAGTCTGTCAGTGCATTTGTCCATCAAGTCTGTGTGTCTGTCCATCGGTCTTTCAGGGTCTCTATTCATCAGTATGTACATTTCTTACTATCAAGATATCCTTTTGACCATTAGTCTGTCTGTGTGTTTGTCCGTCATTGATCAGAGTATTTGTCCATCATTCCATCAGTGTGCTTCTCCATCACTGTTAGAGAGCTCATCCAGGCTTGTCAGAATGTCTGTCTATGAGTCTATTAATGTGGCTGTCCATCGGTCTGTCACTGGATATGTCCAGCATTCGTTGTGTTTGGCTACCTGGTGCTTTTATTCTTGTGGCCTGAACTCCACATACAGTGATTACTTTAAAGTGATTGGATTTGGTATGATATTTTAGTAGTTATGAGACGTAGTAAACTATTGTTCAGTAAATAAGTATATCCTTCCAGCTTTTCAGAAAAAATATTTCACCAAATTAAAATGACAAACATGTTAGATCAATTTTTTTCTTCAGGTAAATTATTGATTGTAAATTTCCACCCATGCAGTAGAAATTCCAGTGGAAATTTGCATCGTCCTTACAAGTGATTAAGTGGGTACTTTTTCTGCAAGAGATATAAGTCTGACTGGTATAAAAGTCTCATTTGCGAAAAAATTAGTTCATGTACAACACTGTACCAGTTTTATGCACAATACCTTGCCCTAAAGTTACACTTAATGAAGCATTGCAGAAACTGGCCTATTTTTACAGCAATTTCGTCTTCGCTCCTATCTGTTAAAAAAATATACTTTTAACTGAAAATGCTTGAGCTCTCATGATGTCACTTGTATGTTTTTTGTTGGTGAAGTGTATTAATTTTCAGAAATTTGGAAGGGTATACCCTTTCAGCTATGTTAAAATAATCTTTAGATGACAACAAAGGTTTCATGTCTTAGGTAAACTTCCATTTGGATAAAAGGGTTAAGGTTCAATTGTAACATATTTATAAGTAATGTGGACTCATGCATGGAACCTGAACTCCATCAACACTAATTAATGGAGAATGATGTTTGTGGAAGATGAGTAGATGATAACAAATGTTTCAGGGGCCCCGAGTGGCCGAGTGGTTTAACGTGCTGTCCGTTACGGACCACTGCCATCTCACCTCTGTCTGCGTGTGTTCGAGTGTAGGATTCGGCAAATGTAATTATGCGAGAAAGCTTGCCAGTAGCTTCTCGTTAGTTGGTGGTTTTTTCTGGGGTTTGTCCGGTTTCTTGCTCCACCATTAATACTGGCCGTCATGTAAAGCCTATATTGTGCTGAAAAATGGCTTTAAACCGTAAAAACAAACACACAAACAAACAAAAAAATGTTTCAAATACTAAATATTACTCAGAAGGAGTGGTGGAAGCAAAATAACATTAATTTTTGATATTTTGATGCACTAATAGTTTTTATTTTACAGTAAACAACATCTGGTGAAGGTCTTTGAATTAGTAATAATTTGATTCAAGTTCATTCATGATTTTGAGTTGTCTTTATGTCAGGTAGATCATAACTAAGATTACAGAGATTTTTTAAAAAAATTATATCAGCGAAACAAATTTTAATAAAAAAAAAACTTTTTACTACTAATGACAGTGCTCTAGGTTGCAACTTACAGGGTAATATGTCTATTAAAACATTCAGAAATGGTGGCAACAATTGTGTCACCAGGTCACCCAGTATCGATCTTCAGAATCATAATGTGGAAACTCAAAAATACATAAGTACACTGCACTCTCTGATTACAAGTATATACCATGCTAAAATATTTGGGAGATACTATTTAAATTAGAACATAATTCTTGTTTTATACCAGAACTGCCAGTTATGTATGTAAATTGTCATCTTTACATATGACTGGTCAAACGTACTGTCTGTTGGTGACAAACCTAATACATACTGTGTGTAACCAGTCTCATCTAACGATTACAAACAAATGTGAATATGGAGTCAAATATGTACATTTTTGTCCTCAGTTAAAGTACAGTCAGCCCAGCTACTATAATCACAGATTAGGCAATGGCTATATTGCAGAGAGCTAAGGCTTTGGGCAGTACCAGATGCCCTATCTGCACGGGAAATGGTCGAACCAGTCCATACACAAGTCTCCTGCTGCCTTGCAGGTTGGCTTTGGTTAGCCAAAGGCTAAGGGAATAAACCCTAAAAGAAAATCCGGATTGGAGACCATAAGGCGGTTGGACGATGTACTACATCCCCTTTAACTGGCAACTCCTTGGTCTGGAGAGGGATGTGCTCCGCCAGACGACCTTTACACAAGATACACAGATAATGCTGGACAAACCTGAAGTTATTATACCGGATCGGCCGTCGCCCAGGTCAACAAGAACCGCATCTGCTTTTATCCACCAGGACGGAGATGACAAGTGTGGTACTGGTACTCTGAATACAATCAGAGCGAGAGACAGTGTTGTCATTGCCACCTGGAACATTAAAAATCTGGCGCAGACTGGAACACTCCAAAAGCTGACACATGAGATTGAACACGACACATGGCACATACTGGTACTCAGCGAAATAAGATGGAAAGCCCTAGGAGAACACCAAACAGAAGATGGGCATATAGTATACTTTATTAGATAGTTGGACAAGTCCATAAATGGAGTAGGCTTCCTTGTAAACAAAGCCATTAGTGAATCTGTGTTTGAATGTCGCCCTATATCTAGCAGAATCATCTCCATTCGTCTGATAGCATCACCGTTTAACATCACAATTATCCAGGTCTATGCTCCAAATATTGTTAATGATGATGAAGAAATATAGGAGTTTTACAACCAGCTTCAGGGTATAATAAACATGGTATTAAGTAAAATAGGCATCCTCATCATCCAAGGAGACTGGAATGCCACATTTTGTAAAGATGCTATAAAAGACTGTTATGATCATTGTGGGCCTGCTTGCAATGAGATTAGCTATTAAAGAGGGAGAGGGCTGCTCGAGTTCGCAAGCTACAATAGCTTGGTACTAGCCAACACCCTTGGCTATCATAAAGCTTCACGTTGTTGGCACGCATCAAATGGAACCCATCATAACCAGATCAACTATATACTGGTTCAAAACCAGTATCGATCTGACATCAATAGAGTAGAAACAAAAACCTCCCCAGGTGTTGATGTTGGGAGTGATCACGACCTCGACATTATGAACTTCCAAGTGAGGCTGAAGAAAATTAACTAGCCAAAGTAAATTAGGCTCAAATTCAACCTTGAACAACTGAAGGATCCTAACATCTACAAGTCATTCCAAGCTATAATCGGAGGAAAATTTGCTCCACTGCTTGTGATGTTGATATTGATGTTGAAGTGATGACACACACTTTCAACACAGTCATGACAACAGCTGCCAATGACCTCATTGGCCTCCATAGCCCAAAGAAAAAAAAACCGTGGGTTACATAAGAGATTCTGAAACTGTGTGATGCCCAAAGAGACCTCAAAGAGACCAGTCACACAACAGGGGCAGTGGCGTATTGAGATATAAACAAGAATATCAGACAAAACCTTTAAGAAAGCAAAAAAAAAAAAAAAAAAAAAAAAAAAAAAAAAAAAAAAAAAAAAAAAAAAAAATTAGGTTTGAACAAGAGTGCACAGAAATAGAAAGCAGTCTAATAAAGAATAACAGCAAAAAGGCATTCCAAGTTGTGAACGACTCACTAAACAGAAAAAGCGAAGAGTCAGTATCATTCAAGACGATAATGGAAAAGGCCTCACAGAAGCAAGTGACATTGCAGAAAGATGGACTGAGTATAGTACAGAAGTCTACATCCATCCATCCACAGGAGACCCAGAGATGCTTGAAGTTCCAAACTCTACCAATGATGATGATTTTCCCATTCTCAATAAAGAGGTGGAGTCCGCAATAAGAGCACTGAAGAATGGAATGGCAGCTGGAGTAGACAACATCTCAGCTGAACGTATCAAGAATGGTGGGAAATGAGTTATATAGATACTAACAAAGATATGCAACACGATCTGGCAGACAGGCTAATGGCCAATACAGTGGACCCAGTCACTAAAAATAACAATCCTCAAACAAGGAAATCTCCAGCTGTGCCAAAATTACAGAACTACCAGCTTGATCAGCCATGCTAGTAAGGCGATGAGGAAGATCATCTTGAACGACTGAACCAACAAGCAGAAAAGATAATCGTTGAAGAACAGGCAGGGTTCCGGAGTGGAAGAACCACAACATTACAAACATTAAATCTTAGGCTCTGTGTGAATTATACTCACAGCATCAAAGTACTCACATCATGTGTTTATATATTTCAGAAAGGCTTTTGACAAAGTGTGGCATGATGCATTGTGGCCCACAATGAAGAAGTACAACATGGGTCAAAAGTTGACCAACACCATCAAGCAGCTGTGTCTCACCAATTGTACTCTGATGACACCCAAATATACAAGTCTAGCCGCCCAACTGATGTTGATGCTACCATCCATGGAGTAGATATGTGCATTTCTGATGTGAAATCATGGATGACATGTAACAAGCTGCAGATGAATGATGATAAAACTGAGACTATTCTGATCAGAACATAACGACTTTTGCATTCACATCCTTTACATCAGACAATAAATATCAGCAACACCAACATTAAATTATCACTGTCAGTACGAGACCTAGGTGTTACTCTAGACAGTAATCTCACATTGCACCAACATGTTATGAACATATGCAAGGCTGCATATCTTGATCTAAGACGCATCAGCTCCATTCGCAAATATCTTTCACTTGATGCAACTAAAACACCTGTGTGTTCATTAGTACTTTCAAGACTGGACTATTTTAACTCAATTCTGTCTGGTTCGTCACAATATCTACTCCAGAAACTTCAAAAAGTTAAAAACACAGCTGCTCGTATCATTTTTAGAGTATCACGATCAAAGCACACATCACCACTGCTCTGAACCCTACACTGGCTATCCATTCGATACAAAATCATACACAAAATGTCATCTATGTGCTATGTTTCAACAACATACTCCAGTCCAACATACCTATCCGGCCTCACCCATGTGTATACACCAGCAAGATACTTACGCTCCTCTTCTGACAACCGCTCCGGTGGCCTAGTGGTTAGAGCGTCCGCCCGGAAGCGGGAGGTCGTCGGTTCGATCCTCGGCCGAGTCATACCAAAGACTTACAAAAATGGTACTAACAGCTGCCTCGCTTGACGCTCAGCATTAAGATGTTAGTGTTAGGACTGGTCGGCCTGGTGTCAGGATAATGTGACTGGGTGAGACATCATGCTACATGTCTGCGGCATGATGTCTCAGTGCTAGACATCACTATAAACTGCCTCACTGCAGACATCGTAGCGATATGACTGAAAAATTGTTAAAGATACGTTAAAAGTCCTAAACAAACAAACAAACAAAATCCTCTTCTGACAATCGTATACTGATTGATCCCACTATGAAAACAAAGTCATATGGCACAACGTTCTTTTGCATACCAGGGCCCGGCGATGTGTAACGAATTGCCCATTGAATTAGACACAACGACACAGTGGTCCAATTTAAGAGTGCTCTTAAAACTCACCTTTTTCGACTGCAGGAACAAACTTCAAGACATAATTATGTTTTGTATCTTATATGTTTTCAGCATATTTTTATGTTTTCCAATTTCGTGGTTATTGCTATTTGTTTTTATAAAGTGTCGTCATATTATCATAGATGTTGCAAAGCGCTTAGAACCTCTTCAGCTTAGGAGTTGTACAAGTTCCTCATTATTATTATTATTATTATCATTTGTTAGGCGAAGCGATCAACCATCTTTCGTAAGATCAGTTACATTTTAATTTAACCAGGCGTGGGTCGTTTCATAATGGGTAAACATCAGACAGGGAGTTTCTATTTCCAGAATTGGCGTAAAGTAATAATCTTACAAAATTCGTATTGACATTATTCCAATTGCTCTTGCTACAAATTAATTATAAGAAAATATGTGTATACATGAAGAATGAATCATCAGCAGATGGTGTGCACCACGTGACAAGGGGATATTGAAACTACCATAACGATCGACTACCTAGTAAAGACTAGTTGAACTACTTTCGTTACCTTTACATCTGATACGATGTTTGGATGTACTGGACAAAACATTATCATCTTTTGCCACAAGTAAAATTCAATTCGGGAATATCATGGTGGCCGCCATTTCTCAACTTTTCATACCCATCGATGTTAGTTTATTTATTTAATTCTTTAATGCGTACCGTTTGTAAAACTAACTAGACCCTACTGGACGAAACGTTTCTTCTCGGTCTCTTTTCCTAATATTCTTTTTCAGTATCCTTCTCGTGTGTCCTGATTGTTAAATGGACTGGTACTTATGGAAAGATACATTATACACATTTCATTGTTTGTATTGTTTGGAATGTATAATAATAATGTTATCCTGAAATAGGAAAGTAAGATAGTAATACGATCACGTTGGTCATTTTTCAAGTAACCAGTTGAGAGGGTCCGGAAAACCCTGACCGCTCATAAGCCCCCCCGCCCCCCCCCCCCCCCTTCAACTTCCGGCCCTAAAGTGCGCATGTAATTTTAATTGTATATACAATACACTTTACCTTTAGTTACAAACTAAATCAACGCTAATGATACTGAATTTTTTAAAATAAATATATTGATCTTTTGCATAATTACCAGTTTTCATTCATGATTCTACAGCTACATAATTATAGGCAACCATAGATCGTCTTGATGATGTCTGTCTCTCTGTTAATATTCAGAGCTGATGATCTAAGCTTTAATCAACTCGATTATGAGAGAAGACTTAAAGTTATCTTCGAACTCTGCGGTTTGTCAAAAATCAGGCAGATTTAGCCGACTCAATAATTGCTTCAACTTTAAAACTGTTTTATTACTTGTTCACTTAGGACCCCGAGTGGTCTAAAGTGCTTACCGTTATGGATCACCGACATCTCATGATGGTATGCGAGAAAGCATGCCAGTAGCTTCTCGTGGGTCGGTGGTGTTTTCTGGGTTGTTCCCGGGTTCTTCCTCCACCATTTATACTGGCCACCATTTATAGCCTGTCTTGTGCTGAAAAAAGGCGTTAAACACTACAACAACAATAATTTCTATACTTTTAATTTATTTCATAACTTACCTTAAAGGAGACTTAAGTTTCGAAAGCGGATGTTGTAGTACTCACAGCTAAGAGAATGTTCGGGAAATCTTTTATCCAATAATATCTCTCCAATCATTTTCTCCGGTCTGTGATACTAAAACCAATCGTCTTGCATTTTCATTTCAGGATATCAGGAAACATAAAACAAGCACTAATTCATAATTAATTTCGCTGATTACACACATCAGTGAGATGTCAGGTGTGAAACTAACTGTGTGTTTGTATGTGGGTTATAATATATGAGGCAGAACATATGAAGCTAGTGAATAGTTTGTATTGTTACAAAGTTAAAAGTTATATAATATACAGATATAAAAGATATTTTGTATTGCAGCGATTTTTTACCATCACACTTCATGGAACGAGTTCAAAACAATAATGAAACAAGGAGAATCAGAGAGTCAGCAGTTGAAGGATCCCGACGAGGCGTTTATTTGACATCACTTGGTCCTGAACATGTGATTTATAATAATTGGGAAGATGCGGAAGGGGCAATGGACAGAGTCAAAGTCATCATCCGAGTCAGTGTAAATCAGAATACTGCAAGTGTGGTGCGTTGCAAGGGGAACATTTACATTCACACGGGTGATATAACAATGAATGCCATCACAGCCACGTACAGAAGAGATGGAACAAGAAAGGCATATAGTTTCGAAATTATTAATAGTGATTGAATGTTATGTTAGTAATGTATTTTTACTGGATAATTTGCAATTAAGTTAAAATCCTGCTGTTATAGAAGAAAACACAAGTTTCATTATATTATTATAATCTTCTTCCAATAAATGTACATGTATGAAAACTTTCTTGACTGGATGTCTCTGCAGAATGTATGTCAAATCAAACCTGTTCTCTACTGATAGCATATATATATATATATATATATATATATATATATATATATATATATATATATATATATATATATATATATATGCTGTCCAGTAATAAAGGAAAACATTTTTAAGATAACAGTCTTGTTTTCTCTACGCTTGGTCTTCATTATGTCTTACTGTAAGGAATATTTCATTTATGTTTCTCTTTTTTCTTTGTTTTCTTCATCATTCTCCCTCCCTCCTTCTCTCTCTCTCTCTCTCTCTCTCTCTCTCTCTCTCTCTCTCTCTCTCTCATATTATATTGACTTTGATTTGTACTTGGAACTAATTAAATCTCTTTGACGTCTTTTGGTATATAGGTCTTTTCTCGTTTAGTATCAGAGTACGATGACATTAGTCACATTTAATATTTAGGACTTTTGGCACCGGGGCCGTCCAGTTTACCATATTACTGTCTACAGGAACAAAATGCAATGAAGACCAAATTACCGTACTACTGTGGGAAAAAAATAAAATTAAAACAAACCTATCACATTGTCCTAGACCTTTCTACTGCGCCATTTTAATTAATACTCCGTCGAAACAAAACATACCGCCATGCCCTTTACCCTTATAGTGGGACACTTGCCTTACTACTACATTACAACATAAAATACCACCATGACTTTTACCCTTATAATGGGACAGTTTCGTTACTACATTACAACAAAACACCATCATGTCATAAGCACGTATACTAGACAACTTTCCTTACTACTTGACAACAAGGGACAAAAACCCGGACCTGCATTATTTCGTTGTAAATAGTTAGTAGTTTGTGTATATAATCAATCCCGAATTTTTTAAACATTTTATCTATTGCATTTGCACTTACATTTCATACAAAATACTGTCCTGCATGCTAAGATGGACAAAATGAACTAGGGAAGGAATTTCGAGGTTATGTGAAGAATACCTACTCGGATGTTTGTCACCGAATTGTGTATGACTGGTATCAATATGTATATGTGGTAAAAAATGTACTCGAGTTTCGCTGCCGCGTACAGCGTCACCGAGGGTGTTTTTTTAATTATCGGCTCTAGTTATTTCGAAATAGTGAGCGAAACTCAGATCATGCTGCATGTGCAAATTGCCTGCAGTTTAAAAGTCTAAGTACCTAGCTGCGCATATCGGTCACAGCTAGGGTATATTATAGAGCTAATTCTTCGTAAACATCCCATTACATCCAGTCTTGTCAGAAAGCTTCTCGCTTTAAGGAAGTAAACCTTCAGCTAAAGGAATAGATTTAATATTGTATTCTTATTGTTGTTCGTTTTATATGACATAATTGTTTCATATATCAGATGTTTCAGTATTTATTCTAAATTCTACAGAGTAAATACCTTGGTTATGCAGCGCCATTATATTAGTAATATTACAGTCTGCTTCGAGATAGCTTTTTGTTGTAACTGAACAGACAAATTGAATTTAATTATACGCAGTAGGCATTGTACGTTTAATGTACATGGATAACTAATTCATGTGCGCGCATGCGCAACTTATGAATGTAGAAGTACTTAACCGTGTTATATGCATTAGACGGTTTGGTTGTTTTAATTTTAGCTGCCCGTGTGTGGTGTCGTGTGTGGTGCGTGTGTTTGGTGCCTTGTGTATGCTGCCTTTGTGTATGCTGCGTTATATATATGTGTTATATATAATTGGGTGATGTGAAGTCGCAGAACCTGTGTGATTTCTTGTGACGTATACCCTGTGTTTTGGTGACGTTGGTTGGGAAGAGTATACTGGTGTTTTCGAAAACGAGGGACCAAGGCTTCGCGACCGACGGGTCTGTCTTGAATGTAAGGGCTCTCGAGGGATCCTTCAAACAGACAGGGAGGAGTGGACCATGCGTGGCGACTCCGTGACCATTGACTAGAGCGGTTGGAACCGGATATAATCTTGGACGTCAAATGGACGCCTCGATAATTATAAAATACGTGTTCCATATTATTGCTATTACCATCTGAGAAAAAATTTTCACATGTATGTATCAGCTTCGTTATTTGAACGATAAATTCATAAATTCATAATTCCATATTTGTATCGCAGTTTCGTTATTTCAGCTTTACATTGCTAAATCGTTTCATGAACGATAAAATCATAACATACATGCCTTTACTTTGGTAAGTCGTTATGTTAACGATATTACCAAAATTAGCCATTTGCATCTCGGTATCGTTATTTGAACGATAAGTTCATAAATTCATAATTTCACCATTTCATTGCTAAATCATTACATGAACGATAAAATAATTACATACATGCCTTTACTTTGGTAAGTCGTTATATGAATGATATAACCCAAATTACAGACATTTACATCTGTCTCGTCATACCAGTTATATATATTTGTAAATTCATTCATACAATTTGTTGATTGGGTGATAAGACGTTATTCACGTCAGTTTAAAATCCCTTTCGTTGAAATCATCCTTTGAGGTTTTTTATGAGTTAATTGTTGATAGTCCCATGTTAGGAACATTATAATTTTTCCTTATCTTTTATTTATAAAGGTGTCGGGTTTGTTTTACATTTAAATTGCGTTTATAAATAAACATCTTATTAAAGAAGCTGCTTTCGGTGTCTTCACTAATCCAGTCCCAACCCGACTTCATCCTGTTACAATGTTCAACCTCATAGCCCCCTGAAAGTTTAACTAAATAAACGAAAATTTTAAAAAAGGAGTGAAAAAATATAAATAACCCATTAAACTACATATCGGTGGGAACATACCAACACATGAAAATTTTGCTCCTTTTTTCGAAAGTGGGGTGGTATCTGACTTGTGCCCTCCCCCCCCCCAAAAAAAAACCCCAACAAAACAGTGTGAATAATAGAAGTTCCGGACAGAAGATTAGGATTTTGTTCACATTTGCAAAGGACCCTAAAACGTTTATCTTGCCTTGGGGTGATGCTGATCTCCACGACTGTGTCAGCAAATGAAAAATAAGGTCAATAATAGATGTATAAATGTAACGTTTATCGCCCCTATTAAAATAAAGAGGACGAGTAGTTAGAGAAGGATCCAAACAAAGAGTGAAAGTGACTTCATTAAAACCCTGACCAATTCAAGTTTCAGAAAAAAAGAATATTTTTCTTTCCAGCATCTTTCTATATAGCTTTCTGTGCCATAGCTCTGGTAATTGCACCAGCAGAGAATACATCAGGGAATTCGTTTTCAATTGGATCGACTTTCTGATCCAATCAATGTCAGTTACAGATTGATAAACCACAACATTGTCTCCAGCTAGGCCGTTGCCTAGTAATAAATGAATGCCTCCCATACGGGTAAAACAGAGACTATTCCGACTGTCACGGGTAGTGAGAATAAGTCTGATGACAAACCTACACTATGGACAGGAACATTAACAAAACTGCACTCTTACTCCCTGAATAAGATCACTCTCATTAGACGAAGACTTCTAATAAAAAGGCAAATGACCTTAATATAAAAGACTCTGAGTAGCTTATGTGCCTTAAAGTTTTAATAGGGGTGGGATCAGAAATAACGTGTCCTTTTTTCTTGCAATAGGTACGCGTAGGAAGAGACAGGGATTTAGAATCAAGATATGTGAAGCTTGATTTTAGAAGTTGTGCCACTTTGAGTTTGAGAAGGGCTTGTATTAGGCTGAAATACTTTTCTACCAGAAGTTTGTTGAGTCGAAGTCTTATTTACAAAATGAACGTTGTGAGATTAAAATTTCTCACCATCGGCATGAGCAGCATTTTTCCAAGGTCTCGATATTGTGCTCGTAATGATCCGTCTTAATGTTAGTATAGACACAGATGTTGAACTCTTCAACTAATGGCTTGAGACTTTCACATTCGTTTGCAACTTTCTTGTCTAAGCACCATCTATAAAATAGCTGCTCCTTTTCTCTAAAATTCGACAGGAGTTTGTACAGCTTTTATTAAATATAGTTTCTGAATTGTGCCGATAAGCTTCAGAGACTAACCCCTTAAAATGTATTTTTAACTGATTCATAGTCATCACTTTGGTGAACTGATAGTGAATGGTAATAAATATTATTAGCTATACCAGTGAGTCCAATGCTCCCTTGGCCGTTTCCAATTTTGTCAGCAACGTTACAAAACGAGTGAAATATTTGTCCACTTCTCTTTATTTGAAAGGGGACACAAACCTAATGTTTTTTTTGTTGTTGTTGCAAGATCAAAACTTTATTTAATGTATGAATGTGCCTTTAACTTGTCAGTTCTATTTCTTTCATTCTACAGTGATATTCCGTCTCTTCATTCTCACTTTGCATCCGCATCCGCATCCGCACCTGTCTCTGTCCTCCTTCTTAAAATGCATTTGTTTTTCTTTCTCCGCTCTCTCTCTCTCTCTCTATCTCTCTCTCTCTCTGTCTCTCTCTCTCTCTCTCTCTCTCTCTCTCTCTCTCTCTCTCTCTCTCTCTCTCAAAAATTGTAATTGCATTTGTTTTTCTTTGACGTGAAATTCTTTCTTCATTTCCTCTGCTTTTTTGTAACTGCATTTGCATTGTTTTCTTCCTTTTTTCCTGAAGTAATCCTAAACATTCTTTATTCCAAATATTGAGGACAAAATTATTTCTTTTTTCTTGTTTCATTAAGGAAGCTTTTGCTTCGGAAAGATCGTATTTTCTGGCAATTCAAATTAATTCATCTTTTCTGAAAACGTTTAATAGTTCCTGGGTACGATTTCCACTTAAGATGGTATTTTAGAGAAAAGCTTATTGATCTCATTAGAGAAAATGTTTTAAAACATGGGTATTTCAAATTAAAAAAAAACGTTTTCTGAAATATTTTAGCCAAATTTAAATTTTTGCAAACGAGCACCCAATTATATGTTACGTGTCTAGGCTCTAATAAACAGTGCACAGAAAATTGAAAACAAGCTTTTATAAAAGGGAACAAAAATTTATTTCCTTGAAGAAAGATTGTAAAAATGAAGATAAAAAGAACATACAGTGTTTAGTTCAATTCCAAATATATCCAAGAATAATCCATGAATTAAACTACAAAAGTCCTAATAATGAAATGTTCTAATTAATTTAACTTTGAGTCCTGATTGAAAATCCAGGATGGAAGACTATGACGTATACTGAATTCTATAATGTGCTTATCTGCAGTTCCTTGTAGAAACACAATATTTAACAATCCGGTGTTGGAAATCCGAATAAAATTTTGATAAACATTCCTTGTTCAAGAATTCTATATTTCCAGAGATACTAACTAATCTATTAAAACCCAAGACGAATTGAAGAAAAGCAAACATTAATTCAAAACTGGCTACAACAAAAGAAAATGACTTAACGTCAGGCGTAAAAGCCCCAGAACTAAGAATATTTCCCTAAACCAACGAGTATATCGTGTTCTAAAACACATTTTCGAGAAAATCCCCAAATTGAGAAATCGATCAAAAAAAGGGGGGGGGGAAGGCTCACGTGATAGTGTTTATATCACATACTCATAACATGACCCTGTCAAGAACCAATAATTTTACTTTAAGAATAAAAAGTAAAAACGCTGTTTACTTCTTAATTCACTAGTCCCATCTTGACATTGATAACAATCAAGCATTTTAAAATAAAAGTAAACCCTGTCTACGTGGCTTACACTAACCCTGAATTAAGGTCTGGATCTAGGTCAACATTACTTGTTTACCAAAGATAAATTATGGTCAACCGATGTTCTGAAGAAGAAAAAAAACCATCATCTCCAGTGATTATATTTTCATTACAATAATATGTAATCAGAAAAAGTTATTTAAAACACAAACAAGCAAACTAAGTTAAAATAAATATATATTAAATTAGTTATACGTAACAATATATACGTTTCTTCAGTATATTATTCAAAATTACCTATTTATTAACTGATATTAAGACGTTGCAGTTTATTTTGAAAATCACCACAAATAGATTCAAACATTTTCAAACGAAACACATGTCTGCAGACACGTACACACATACAATAAACTTAGTTCTAATGTAAAGATACTAACGATTTAATGATGCCCTGTATTATTTACACAGACACAAATACTTTCGTTCAATTTTTAAAAAAATTACAAATACTTAATTTATTCAAGGTAAAAACGAAACAGAATGTGTGAAGAAAAGGGCTTGTAGAAATGTGTATGCTTTTTCTATTCAAATAATGCATATGCAGTTTAAATGGTAATTACTTTGTCACAGAATTAAAATAAAAATCATATAAAAAATCTACATTTTATTTTTTAAGATCTATATCTGAAAATCAAAATAGTTATATATTTTATTCTACTTTTACTGTAAGAATGGGAGTCATTGGAAATACATAATATTACTCCTAAACAAAGTATACCCTGGAAGGTCTTTTGAACGAGCAATTGTTTTTCACTTCCTGGAACTGTTTTCTTACTGTTTACGGTATCCCCTGACGAGTTTTGTAAACCTGTTGATATAGATTTGATGTTGTAATGCATTTAACATGTACGAATAATCATGTATTGATTAAAAACCATACAAAATGTCCTTTGCAAGGTATTTCGTGCATTGTCGCGTGCATCCTATGTACTACGTCTCACACAAGATTTACTCGTAATAGGATTGAACATGTTCTCTTGAATATACAAAATTGAAAACGTCTAGTCGTGAAAGAAAAGTAAGCAAACATTGAAAATCAAGATAAGCACCCTATTATGGGGAAGACCTAGATATGACATTATCCCGTTGTTTATTTTGTTAAGAAGGTATCCACCACCCCATCTCGGCTCCTATCAGACTTCTATTAGGCAGTCAGTTGGTGGCGATGTAATTGAAGCACAGATACACAAAAATAGAATTCATTGAAACAATGTTAAACAGTTTTACTACGATTGCATGCAATGATTTTCAAAGGGTATGTGTCTCTCAAAAAGTGTCCAAACTCAACTAAAATGGATATGTATACAAATGAAATTTGCGAATAAGAAGTGAAGAAATTGATAGGGGAGATAAAAAAGATACATTGCGCGAATAACAAACTGAAACATAAAATTCAGGGTCTAGAATCCGAGCAAATTGAAACGAACTCATTACTGAGTTAAAACCTCGTAATAATATTTCTAAGAATAATAATAATAAAAAATGAATCGTAATAATGTTTCCTAGAGTTCGATGATCAGGAACAAATTTCGAGGAGGAACAACCTAATTATTTTAAGCTAAGGATATAAAGGATCTGACCGAAACTTACGCGGAGAAAGAGGTGGAACTATTGAAATGCAAACTTAGAAACAAAGATGTATGTTGAGCATCACATATGTCTTTTCTCTTACTTAGCAGACGGACACATTACTTGTCATTTTATCTCCTGAAGTTGCTGAACTTTCTGTGGAACACGTTAGTTAAATTTACTAGATGCAACGCAACATTACAAATTTACGCTGATTTAACATTTATAGTCCTAACAAAGACACTAGAATCCCTTTACACTGAAATTTCATGTTTGTACCGAATATATTTATTATTCCTCTATAATCCAAAGGCAAGAGCTGATATTTGTACCAATTATAATCAATTACTATTCCCTATATAACTCAATGGCAGGAACTGATATTTCTACCAATTATAATCGATTACTATTCCCTATATAACTCAGAGACAGGAGCTGATATTTGTACCAGTTATAATCAATTACTATTCCTAATATAACTCAATGGCAGGAATATTTGTACCAATTGTAATCAATTACTATTCCCTATATAACTCAATGGCAGGAATATTTGTACCAATTGTAATCAATTACTATTCCCTATATAACTCAATGGCAGGAACTGATATTTCTACCAATTATAATCAATTACTATTCCCTATATAATTCAGAGACAGGAGCTGATATTCGTACCGGTAATAATCAATTACTATTCCCAATATAACTCAATGGCAGCAATATTTGTACCAATTGTAATCAATTACTATTCCCTATATAACTCAATGGCAGGAATATTTGTACCAATTATAATCAATTACTATTCCCTATATAACTCAATGGCAGGAATATTTGTACCAATTATAATCAATTACTATTCCCTATATAACTCAATTACAGGAACTCATATTTGTACCAATTATAATCAATGAATATTCCCTATATAACTCAATGGCAGGAATATTTGTGCAAATTGTAATCAATTACTATTCCCTATACTATTCAAAGGCAGGAGCGGCAGTAATTGATATCTAAATGATATCTGGCGCAAACGTAATACGGATGCAAAACAGTACACGTCCACTAAATGTGATAAATTGTTTCTACAATGCCATGTAATACATGTATAGAAACCAGGTTAAAGAAATGATGATTCTATACACATACGATGTTCCAAACGTAATAATTCTCTACTCAGCGATTTAGAGCACATACCTCTTGTCACAATTCAAGAGTACAAAATTAAATATGTCGTGCTCACTAATTTCAGTGTTGGAACCAATTCTAGCTTCGATTCGATTCCATATAAATGCTCAATTAGTTTTATCTGAAATTAATTGATCTGCATCACATAAAGAAGACAGCAAACTGAACTGGAAGAGCAAAGGAGAACACGTGTATAAGATAAACAAAAAATGTATCAAATGAGTCACATATGGTATAATGGTACCACTTGTACAACCCAGAGTTCAGAAATAAACAAGAACACTAGCATTGTGTAAGAGTTGTACTTTCTGATAGGCTTAAAAAAAAGTTAAGCTTCTTGGCCACATGTAACATTATGTTTACTCATATCTAGATCATATTTTGCATTTTTATAATTTAAAAAAAAAATAAAATGTGGTACATATGCCTGTAAATGTGTTGTGACGAGATAAGTCTAACCTTATTTTTGTTCCAGCAGAGTAACCTCTCTTAAATGCAATAGAGTACCTGCTTTTGTCCTTGTCAAATTGACAGTCTAACATTGTTCTCGAAGACAGTGTGTGTCGTGCATGCTGCAGTAGTATATAAAGTATATGTATTTCATAAAACATCAGCATTGAGGTCTATGGAAAAAACAAATGGTGTCGTGATGCCTATAGGAAAGAACATATTCACATTGTATCCATAGAAACGCATACATGTGGGCGGCATTATGAACTCTAATAGTTTGATGTAGAAAAAAAATGGATGCTGAACATTTTTGGTCAAATATTAACAGTCTTTTAAGAATAACATGTCTGAAATCTTCAGAAAAAAAACACAAGCTGGCTTTGGAAGGGGGCTTTTGTAACTATAGAGATAACATATATTGACTGATGGATTTAAGTCTGTGTAGTCAGCTCCAAGATTAGCATACATGCAAAAAATTAGTTATGTAAAGATAATATAGTTGATTTTTGGCCAAATATTAAATATTTTACCCGCAAAGAATGAAAAATCGTGTAGAAAAAAACAAATATCTGGTTCTTTCAAAGAACTGCATAGATCAGGGTAGAGAACACTCTAATTGTAGAAAGATCATTTGTATCATATAGAATAATTTGGTAATTTTAGGTATCTTATTAAAGATTCCCACTTTGATTTTAATTATCCTGCTTTAATTGTCCATTTCTGTACACTTTTCCGCCTTGAAATTGTTTATGCGGATTATTTAGTTCAATTCCCTTGCATTCCCTTTGTCAGTTCCTTTAAGTCCGCATTCAAATTGACA
The DNA here is from genome assembly GCA_029339505.1 of Unio delphinus. Lineage (NCBI taxonomy): Eukaryota > Metazoa > Mollusca > Bivalvia > Unionida > Unionidae > Unio > Unio delphinus. The sequence continues at coordinate 4,389,498 of JAQISU010000014.1, forward strand.
CTTGTATAAGCTCAATTATTATTTACTATTGACTTTTACTTAAATCTATTCATGTGTGTCCAGCTGTTTCCATATTATGTCCAAGATTATTGAGTGATAACAAATTTAGTCATATTGCCCACTCATTCCATTGAAGTCCACGCTGTTCTTCAAGCTTTGCATCCCATCGCAAGAATCCAATATTTAGGATAGGCTGCAATCCACATGAGGGCATTGTAGAGAACATTAACTAAGTTATATATAATACCTCCGCCCTGTGTCGCAAGACAAAGTTACATCACTCTCGAGGTCTCCACTATTTATAGACCCCTAAATGTTAGGTTCACACTTTATTAGTAATGTATTTTTGGATACTTTAATTGAATTAAGTTAATGCACGTGTTCATTAACTCATCTATAATACATGGAGGAAATAAAAATACGACACATTATGTATATCATTTAGGTATCTTCTTTACTCAAGACATAACATTTAAAGAAATAAAAACTCACATTTTCAGTGATTGGTTATGAAAATAAAGAGAAGATGTGAAAAGTATTACATATATATATTAGCACTTGCTGTTGATGCAAATTTATGTAGAAGTAATATAATCATTTCTGTTACAAATTTAAAAACTGATAAAGTATGCTTTGTTTGGTTTAGGTATTTTTCTTCCTAGCTAAGGCCCATTATAGTTAATTTCTTCTGCAAAAGAAATGTAAATTATATGCATCTTCATTATCTAAATTATTTTTTTCTATTAGATGAGAATGAACACCACTTTAAGGGATGTTATAGCGCAGGTGCCTTCGAACTGTCCTTGACCTATGGGGCACTGCCTCCCTATATTGTCCAAAGTAAGATCATCAAACTTTGGCTTCTCTTTTTCTCATTGCTGTTTTTGTCTCCTTCATTTCCTTTAACATAAGCTATAGCTCCCTTGTAGATAATTATGTAAAAAGGACACACACACACACACACACACACACACACACACACACACACATACATACATACATACATACATACATACATACATACATACATACATACATACATACATACATATACATACATATATTTATATCCTTTTTTCAGACATTCAGAAATAAAAAGAAATACAGAGAGTTCATAATGACTGTGGAATTCTCGTGCTCGCAGTAATTATTGCCAACGTTCTTAATATTGTTTAATAAACTGAATTGCTTCATATTCATGTGATCAAAGAAAAGCTATATGCAGAGCGAAATAACTGGTGCGCAATGCTTTTAGAGAAAATCCATGGTTATAAGTAGAATAAACTTTGAGAGAGTATAAAACTCGGAAAGATGATTTCATTTTCCTATTTTAGAGTAAACTTAGAGATATTGAAATATGGACATTGAATCATATCATCATCTACATCTTCTCAGTCACACAATTCACGTATTTTTCATATTTATAAATAAATCTCCACTATCAGGTTAAAATTCGAAACATATTATTCCTTGTTCGGAATTCGATAGAATTTTCTTCATTTGTGTTAAAATAGCTTAAAATTTTATTTTAATAACATTAGATGAATTATGTATCCACACACACACACACACACACACACACACAGACAAATAGATAGATAGATACATCAATATATCGACACATAGATAGATAGATCGATACATAGGTAGATACCTCGATACATCTATATATAGATCGCTACATAGATAGATAGACAGATCGATGCATATATAGATAGATCGATGCATAGATAGATAGATAGAGAGAGAGAGAGAGAGAGAGAGAGAGAGAGAGAGAGAGAGAGAGATAGATAGATAGATAGATAGATAGATAGATAGATACAAAAAATAGAGATAGTGTGTGTGTGGGGGGTGGGGAATTATTGGAGCTTTAGAAATACATTTTTTCTCTAATAAATATACTTTGAAATTAGGCAATATATTTTTAAATAACAAATTGCAAATGTGATTCGACAAATTCAGTTATTATCGTTCTACTCAAATAAGGGGTAATGCATAAATAGCAAGTAAAGATTTCATTCTCCTATGACCAACTTGCAATTGATTATTTATTTTTGTTATACTATTTTTATTTTTACTTTATCTTCCAGTGAAAAATCGTTATCGGGAAATCCAAATTCAACCACCAATCTACTAGTCAGTTTCGGTATATCATCTAGATGTACGGTAGGTATACATGTATATCTTCTATCTGAACTTTTGTTATCCTTCATACCATGAATTGATTAGGACTAAAGAGGTCACTAGTCTTAAAGGTAAACTTAAACCAAGTTAACAATTTATAAACAGTGTAATGTCTAAGTACCTTGCGCATCTTTAAAATTATTGGCAATACGTTTTGACGACAGTCCAGATTGGCATCCATTAATTTGATTAAATTATAAAGTACAATTGTATTATTTGCTTCAGGGGTAATTCCCAGTGAAGCGTTATTGTTCAGTTGGGTAATTGGAATAATATTGGCTTTTGGTGTGAAATCTAGATTGATGTCAGGTAGTTGATGATAATGGTCATTATTGTATTATACTAATGTGCATAATCTAGCTACCATTAGGGAACGGTACAAATAGGACTAATTATTGTTGCTATACATGACAACCAGTATTAATGGTGGACGAAGAAGACGGTAAAACTCCCGTAAAGAACCACCGACCAAGAGTAGCTACTGGCAAGCTTTCTCACATAGCCACAATTGCTGAACCCACGCATAGGTGAGATGGTATTTATCCGTAACTGAAAGCGCTTTAGACTACTCGGCCACTCGGGGCCAATATCTGACTAAATAAGTCATTGATTAAACAAAAGTCTTGCAATAATAGATTGGTGAACGATGAGTCAATAAATAATTTTGTGTTACAGTAAAACTTTGCCATCACACATCATGGCAAGGGTATAAAGGAATAATGACGAGTGGTGTACAGAAAAACATCTTGACAGCCTGTTCGGAGAAGCTGTTTATCTGACAAATCTCGGTCCTAACAGCACCGACAATGTGATTTATAATAACTAAGGAGATGCAAAAAAAGTACTTTCAGCGTGCAAGGACCAGGATGAGATCGATCTTGAAGTTACATTTCATGTAGACCAGAATGTGGATGAAAATGACGATATCTTCATTGATAAGGGAAACATACAAAAGAATGTAATCGCTGCTGAATATGGGAGGGATGACGTCGGAAAAACCTATCCATTAACAATGGTGAATGAATAAATGATGAGATAACAATATGATAATTTATACAATTAATAAAGAGACAAGCTGGTAAATCTAGACTTGGATTAGATTACAAAGACAGGTAATACTGAAACGGTTTGGAATATCTAGAAATGAAAAATGAAAGTGCGCTAGAATAAAAATGACCTTTAATTATACAAAGAGTTTTCCATCTATCTATCTGACGTGAACAGTTTTATTCTAAAACAAAAATCCTCAATAATAATAATAATAATAATAATACTGAGGATATATATATATATATATATATATATATATATATATATATATATATATATATATATATATATATATATATATATATAAAATGTATACACCATCACAAATATAACACTATGTGCATACATGGATGCCTGTAATCGTACAACTTACCTAACAACCTTCATACCAGCATGCATGCAAATATTAGCGTCCTATGTAACTTTAAAGCTTCTATTAAGGGTGTGTGCGTTGTAACTTTAAAACTTCTATTAAGGGTGCGTGCGTGTATAAAAAGAATGTTACGACAAAGTTCATTTGAATATGATAGATAATGGAAAAACTATAAATTAGTGCGTAGTTTATTTCCCCTTTCCTTTCCGTCTTTGTCCTAATTTGTAAAACTGAAAATAAAAGCATTACAAAATTTAAGCTGTTATTATCTTTTTCTATGATTTCTCCTGTCTTTGATTTTCTTTCAGTATATCACTTTCGATAGATTCAGTCAGAAATGTATTTCAAAGCATTAAATATGCGTTAATTTGGAAATAATACCACAGATTATTTTCAGCATGTCTCACTCTTATGAAGTAGTATGTAATGTTAAAGTGGTATATGTCCTTCGACATGTACAGCATGTCTCAACTCTTATGAAGTAGTATGTAATGTTAAAGTGGTACATGTCCTTCGACGAGTACAGCATGTCTCAACTCTTATGAAGTAGTATGTAATGTTAAAGTGGTACATGTCCTTCGACGAGTACAGCATGTCTCAACTCTTATGAAGTAGTATGTAATGTTAAAGTGGTACATGTCCTTCGACGAGTACAGCATGTCTCAACTCTTATGAAGTAGTATGTAATGTTAAAGTGGTACATGTCCTTCGACGAGTACAGCATGTCTCAACTCTTATGAAGTAGTATGTAATGTTAAAGTGGTACATGTCCTTCGACGAGTACAGCATGTCTCACTCTTATGAAGTAGTATGTAATGTTAAAGTGGTCCTTCGACAAGTACAGCATGACTCAATAGGTATGTTTTAGTTCTGTAGTACCTGCATGAAAGATTCATATTGTAGATAACGGGGGTATGCTTGGTCCAAGGGGCATGCGGGTGGTGTGCGTAAACAATGCATTGGTTTCCATTTTCTATCATATATTATTTTATTATTCTTTCTCCATTTTAACAAACTAATCATTAATAATATCCAGAGATAGTAATTTCCGCTCTGTATGGTATATATTTGGAGGTGAGGACGAATCTAACATGATCGAGACCATCCAACATAACTAGCAATTATTAGCATGGTTCTTTTACAATGTAATTGATGTGAGGTACTTTCTGCTCTCTATTTTTGTCGTACACGTCAATATCTCCGGAGCAGATAAATCGAACGTTTTCCATGCAATGGAGTATCAATTAACGTAAATTTCTGTTTGCAAACGCAACACCAATCGTCTTTGCTTTACAGATGGGTACAATGTCTCAAATTGGAAACAGTCCTGATAATGTAGTTAGACTAACATATTTCAATCCATCAGTAGTAAGGGGAGACAAATTGGGATGGAAACTAAATTTACCGTTTAAAAAGTGAATATTGAATCTAGGAACAAGCACATTACTAGGGTGAATATTGAATCGAGGGACAATGCAAGTTTAACATGATGGGACACTCTAGTGATATGGGAATGAAACATGAGTGACGACAAGGCACTGGACACTAGTGAAATAGCATCAGTGTTGCAAGTGCAAGATCTCAATCGGACGGGCACATGGTAACAATGTTCGAGTTGACCTCAATACGCATTGCTGCAGGTAGGTATAGAAAAAGCCATTTGAAATCGATTATAGGAAGAAAGTGGTTTATATGACAAGTGAAACACATAAACAAACAAATACAACATAAACAAATACAGCATAGACAAACAAATACAACATAAACAAACAAATACTTATATAACACAAAGTCAAAATCTTTAAAGAGTAATAGTGAAAGAGAATATATTTTCTAAGCAACGGAATGACCCTGAAAGGATTTGTTTGCCATTCCTTTTTTGAAAGTAAATACTTGGTACATATTTATAACCTCATACTGAGAATAATGTCTATGGAAAAACCCCACCTGGCATATATTTATAGATATAACTTGTATGAAATCATTTGGAAAAAAACACTAGTATATGTTTATTTCGACATCTTGTAGGATATTCTATGGAAAAACTGAATTATTTATTGTTACGTGCTTAGGCTCGAATAAACAGTAACATAGAAAGAGTGAAAATAACAAGCTTGTAAAAACTTAATAAACAATTTATTAAGCACAAATATTTTCCAGAAAAGAAAAAAAAAACTTACGGTTTTAAGAATCAATTCCAAAATTAATCCAAAAATAATTCAAAATATACCACTAGTGAAATTGCAAAGGTCCTGGTAATAAAATGTCCTAATAATTCCTAGTTCGAATCTTGGTGAAGCATCCAAGATGGAAGACGATGTCACGTGATGAAGTCAGTTCTGGTCTTATGAAATTCAATGAACACAATTTATTTCCAGATAAATAACAAAATAAATCCTCTTGATCCAAACGAATTGAAATAATTTCCAATACAATGTACTTTAAAATAACTCAAAACGACACACAACTTAGCATTCTAACAGCCCAACTTCTACTAAATAGTTCGCTCCCAAAACATAATTTGTATACCTATTTTTACGTAAACAAGAAGGGGGTCACATGATCTTCTAGAATCTTTTAGAACAAATTTACGTTCAAAAAATCTCGTACACACCGTATGACCCAACTAAAAATAGAAAGATGTTTATAACAAAGCTCCATAATGTCATTGGAATCAACCAATCATTTTAAAAGCTTGTTTACCACTCTGAAGCCAGGTCAGAAATGAGGTCAACACCTGGTGTTTATTTGTAAAGTACAGGTCATATCCCAATGAATGAATCTTAAACTTCAACTGTCAAATTTGAATTTGACAAACAAACAATGAAAAAAAAAAAATAAATGACCCAAATCAAATACACATAACAATATGTATAACATCACTACATAGCAGTGTTACAAGTAGCTGGCCTCAACTGGGTGTTGACTTAGTAACAGTGTTCGACATCACCTAAATAATTATGCATGCAAAATCCTATGTTAAAAGGATTCTAGAGTTAACTTGAGGTGGGTTCTGTGGTCTCGGAACGAGTTTTAGGGACAAATGGTTTATAAAGTGGTTTTATAGAGACAAACAAAAACATAGACATACATACATAAAACAAACTTGACACACACAATCCAAAACATAATATGTGATCAATTAGAATGTAATAGCAGATGAAAATGGACAAATTACTACATAGAACAATACAAAAATATCATCCATCACAACAACTATATCATTCGACACTCATTACTCCTATCACAATCGCCTTGTGGTCGCTTGGATTGTAAGAGGAAGAGATGAAATCTCACAAACATTACCTCACACACCAACTATACCATCCAACGCCTCTTAAAGTAACTATCCATTACACCATCTGTACCATCAATTAAAAACACACGTTATCCCAAAATGCCTTATGTTAGTTTAGACGGCAAGAGAAAGAGACGAAAGCCAACAAAATGTACTATCCATCACACCATAAAATACTATCTATCACACGATCAGTTTCATTGTCAACTTTTCAGGTTCTTTGCTGCACCTTTTGACTTAAAATGGAGACACGACCTCCTTGTTATCAAACCTGTATGGGTCTTTGGCTCCACCGGGAATGGATGGTGTGACAATATCCAGCACAAAGGTCATACGTAAATAGAGACAACAACAAGTTACACGTGTACATACATGATGATATAATATTCACAAACAACATTTCTAATCCATACTTTAGTTAACTGAGTGTTTTATTCAGATTTTAATAAGTTAAAATAATACAGGGGGAAAAACAGGTTATACAAATATGTTATATCGAACAAAGTCAATTATTCTAGCGGCAAAATGAAATTACAGAAGTGAATAATTGATAATAATAGGTCCGTCTGGAAGTGGACACACAATTATTACTTATTTTGATAATGAGATAGCTCATTTGGGCTAATAATATTTAGTGGCACCATCTGTAGATAATCGGAGATGGTACTAGGCAATTCAAGATTTTAATGAGAACGCAACATTTTTAAATAAAGAATGTGACGATATCATTAATTTTATCACTTATATCGATGACGTGCCGAGTGTTGATGAACATGCTGGACTTATTAATTATTTAGTTGTCTACGACAATATCATACTGGATAGACATCAAATCCGGCAGTAATCTTTTCTCGAGGCAGGTATACAAGTACTGATACAATTTCTAAATCTCAGCGAGACACGCAGACACCTAATGTGATCAAAGATAACTGACATATTTTAGCTGTATTTAATGGAATTAATACACATACACTTAGAAATGTTCGTCAGACTTGGTGTTCAGGATATATGGAAACAATTATTTTTAAAACCTTCTTTTCACGTGCGCATGGCACCCCACACAAATTTATAACGATAAATTTACAATACGCTCAGTCGCAATATCGTATGGGTCTTGATAAAAATTTGGTTAAGACATTGATCTAATAACAGTAGCAGAGAGGGCGCGATCTCAATGAAATGTCCGGTGGGCTAACAAAACATAACTCATAAAATTTTGAATAAACTCTAACGACGAAAGATAAAAGGTAACAAAATGAACTAACCCAGTTAGAGAAACTATCGTTCAGTTAGAGGCTTCGGTTTGGCATTATTGACCTTATTTTTTTCCATTTTCGTATCAAAAAGCTTTATTTTTCAAAAATGACGTTTCAGCAAAAAGGTCTGTTCTCGTTCTCTATTGCTTATACAGTAAATAAAATAAAATACACCTTTTCTTTAAACTAAAAATAAGTCCAACTCAACTAAAGTGATACATCAGATAATATTTAGACTTTTTTTGAAATTGTTGATGCCTATTTATTATTCACCTAAAACGGTAAAAGATATTATGTCCGGTCGATAGTTTGGCAGCAATAACGTCGTTTCCTGTAATCAGCAGATACGGTCTACATTATTCTCATAAGTGTTACTTTTTATACAATAGGCAGACAAATCTCAAAATAGAATGGTTCGCGCAGTTAATCTATATTTATCCCATTGTAATAACGTCTTAAAATAAATTTTAAAAAAATAAGCTTTTGTTTCAGAAAAAAATCGGAGGTATACCGCCTCATTTTGAACTAAAACCATATAATAATCTAAACAGTGCAAGCCAATCTATCCTGTGCTAACATTTTTAATTTTAAAAGAGATCATAAATAATTGGCTTATTATGCATTTTCTACACTTATTATCTCCATAGTACTTAAATCAAATTAGTATTTGCAAGACAATTTAATTTATTTAGTGGAATTATCATACAACACTGTTGTTCAAACTTTAAAAATGAATTTGCCCGGACAGCTGCTTGTCATTATTAATGAATTTGACAACTTTATCATTTCGCGACAGGCAGATGATCAGTTTGAACTTGTTTAAGTCTTGAACCTTGAGACTACGTATTCAAAATTTATCAAACAATTGAATCGATATAACGCCATGTGTCTTACTTTACAGACCTCGATAAGATAACATCACTTGTATAACTGTGACAACTTTTGCAGGTGTCTTGAGTGCTCATTTAGAACCTAATTGTTATAGTTTGCAAAAGAAACTCAAAAAGGAAAGAGTACCATGTCGCATTTACAGGGAAGATGGGCTGTTGCCAAGGAAGAGAATCTGGATGAAGTGTTTGCAGCGTCTAGTAAGTAATATCTTTTGCATCCACTTTTTGAAAAGAAAATTAAGTAAAATTTTAATTTTGGAAACAAAGCCATCAAAATTTCTAGTCAATGAAGTCTCCCCTTAGGTCAGCACACAGCCACATCACGAATAATTTTTTTTTAAAAAAAACGATTCATCTAGCCTTAAATGTTTTTGTAATTATATTTTTACAAGGACGGATGCATTTACAAATATCTTTTTTAAAAAACTCTACTTATGACATGCTAATTATTTTTTGAGTGACATTGTGAGAAAATGTATTCACTGTTTATCAGTTTATCAGCGAAAAAGTACTAACAACATGGTATCAAGACGCGTGTATCCTCGTTCGATGTGTTTTATTTTAAATACGAGAGAGAGAGAGAGAGAGAGAGAGAGAGAGAGAGAGAGGAGAGAGAGAGAGATTTAAACGCAATAAAATATTGTGATGACGTCAGTCATTATATTATTGAGTTTTCAAAATAGAATAAATATTTTTACAAACCGCTCGGCCCCTTAGAATACCAGTTTTCTGAATATGTTTATAGCGTTATGTTTGGGATCATCACAAAGCCTTTTTCTTGCAGAGGTTGACCCTGCATTAAGAGAAAAATCAAAGGAGGGATTAATAAAGCCAGAGCAAGAAATTGTTGTCAATGGTGACGACTATGCTCTGACTACACATGTTGGTCACATTTCCACTACAATTCGCTTCAAGCTTAATGTGGCGTTTCCAGCTTCCTCTCTGGACGGCAGAAAAAATATGGCAAGTAGAGCGATTGGTCCATTCTGTTTTCTTTTGCATTAGGTCGTTTTAGAGTTTTCTTGGAAAGCGAATTGCGACCTTCTGAAACGGTATATTTCAGTAAATAAGCAAAAGCAATTCGTTTGAATCTTAACCCCTCGCCAGCTGAGGGACAGGCATAATCAATTCATTTGCATCAAAACAACAAAGTTCATGTAATCGAAGTTGCTAATGTTCTGTTACTGACACTGTACACAGTCAATAATGAACATTAACAGCAAAACGAATCATTAATAAAAACATTTGCTGGCGAGATTGGGTTTTGTAAACCAAAACGTTTTCCAAGCGAACAGAAGCGACACTTTATATTGATTAATAATAGTTTCGTTGGTCGACTGTTTTTTTTTTTCGTAACAAAATCGAAGTTGAGGCTGGTGGAATGTATAGTGATTAAGAATCTCAAAGTGCTATGCGCGTTTTTTTTAAATGGGCAGAATTTTAAGAAAATGTACGCACAGGTATTTCCTTATCATTCTTTTTACTTTCTTTCCTTGTTGTTCACTTTCATGTGGTTTTTCCTCATTTTTTTTCTTTTTGTTTCCAAATCTCTTTCAAACGTACACACGTGTGAACACATTTTCGATGCTTTGAGAACGATATGTCAATAATACTATTGTGACCCAAACGTGATGTGCTTTATGTATATCTATGGGGACGGGTATATGCTTAGTAACCATACAAATCTGAAAAGTTTGCATAGCATATTTTTCTCCAAGATACATTTTTATTGCAACTGTTCACGTATAACATATTATAATCTGTAAAATATATTAATGATATAATCAATCTGTGTTCATGCGATTATTAAACAATGTACATTTTATTAAATATATTGAGCAGAAATTAATAATTAAATTAATTCAATTAATATAAATAGCACATATCAGCAACTGAAAATACATACTGCCGCTGTTTTATTGTAAATGAGTTGTACTGTGCAATTAGTCCTTTGATAACAGTATGACTATGACGTCTAGGTCTTTCTAAAAGTCCGACTTCTATATGACGTGCTAACAAAAGCAGCTGTAACAATAAAGTATAGTAATTATCTAAATGTTAATCATAAAACTTGAAATACAATTTTCAGATTTTCAACATACCTCGTTGTATAACGGTTGTTAGGATATATCAAGCACACCTTTATATCCTTTTCAGTCGCATCTTGCCTTGGGTAAAATATATAGCTTATTTCTTCCCTTTCGAGAAAGATGAAGACTAAATAACGTATGTTGAAATAGAATACATACCTGTAATTGCCATAACGTATGTTGAAATAGAATACATACCTGTAATTGCCATAATGTATGTTGAAATAGAATACATACCTGTAATTGCCATAACGTATGTTGAAATAGAATACATATCTGTAATTGCCATAACGTATGTTGAAATAGAATACATACCTGTAATTACCATAACGTATGTTGAAATAGAATACATACCTGTAATTGCCATAACGTATGTCGAAATAAACTACATACCTGTAATTGCCATAACGTATGTTGAAATAGAATACATACCTGTAATTGCCATAACGTATGTTGAAATAGAATACATACCTGTAATTACCATAACGTATGTTGAAATAGAATACATACCTGTAATTGCCATAACGTATGTTGAAATAGAATACATACCTGTAATTGCCATAACGTATGTTGAAATAGAATACATACCTGTAATTGCCATAACTGGGTTGCATAATACAATCATATTCTGTTGTGCGAATAACATTATATCGTCGGAGGTGCGGGGGGGGGGGGGAGGGAGGAGGCGCGAGACAGATGCCACCACCCTACTTTCCCAGAAAAATAAAGGTGCTTTATGTGAGATTGTATCCCCCGACGATATTATGTTAGCATTTTGTTTAATAAAAGAATTTTCCACAAAATATATTTTTAAATTGTTTCTCTCTCATCCAATCTATGAATCACACGATTAATCATTTACAAAGATATCATGGTCTGTCTCTTATATACTATGATATCTATTAAAATGGATGTTATTATGTTAACGAAAGCAGACTGTCCTGGTGCGTAGGGCAAGAATTGGAGTGTGTGCACGGATTTGGTTTTAATTATGGCTACGATGTCTGCAGAGTTGAAGTTTATAGTAATGTCTGCGACTGGGCCACGTCACATTATCCTTACATCGGGCCGACTAGACCTATCACCATCATAATCCTGAGCACCAAGCGAAAACATCAGCAAACTTAACTGCTTAAAAGGTTTTCCTCTGGGCTGTTGGAAATCTGATTTTTGACCCCCAACATAGCTACAACTCTTTTATATATATATGATATAAATACTGTACTCTAAAAGTATGATTTAGAAGACTATTTCAACGACTTTATTTTCACTGGAAAATTTCCAAACAAAATAACATGGAATAACTTAATTGGGACAAGAATACAGATATTTGAGGAGAGAAAACATGAAATGAGTATCAGAAATCCATCAGAGGGATTAGGTAGATTTTTAAAAATTAATCCAGCACTAAAAATGCATCATTTATGGAAAATAGCTTACACTGACTCAAGCAGAAAAATGGAATATGGGACTTTATGTCGTATTGGAGAAATGCAAGCAAGACCTGGACTGTGTCCCCTATGTCGCAAAATGAGTCATGACCGTATTTTGCACATTTCGATGAATTGTTCCTTTACCTCAAACGACAGAAACCACTTGATGGAAAGTCCATTTTCGTATGTGCCTCCAGTGATTTACCGTGATTTCTGTGATCAGATCGATGATGTTATACTGATTATACTACTTGGTGGTTTAAATGATATATCAGAACGTTTAGAATTTGAGGCATGGATAAATATGATCAGACTATCTACCAAGTATTTCATTAAGATAAAGGATATTATATATTCGATTCAATAGAGAACTCACTCGTGATTATAAGGAAAGAAATAATTGTACTGGATTAGGAATCTAACTATTTTTGTTGTGAGGATACATTTTCAAATATTCTATCGTATATCTATATCTATCTAGTTTAGTAATGATTTTAATTTATTTATTCGTTTGTTATTTGAAATAATTCAATAAGTAACGAAACCGCTATTTTTTGTGATTCTATGTATATAAATACATTTCTTTTTTGTCATAAAATCTTCAGAAATTGGAGGAATAAAAGAATATCATCATCATCATCATCATCATCATCATCATCATCATCATCATCTCTCTCATATCCAATCTAGGAATCACATGATTAATCATTTACAAATATACAATGGTCTGTCTCTCATATACTATGATATCTATTAAAATGGATGTTATTATGTTAACGAAAGCAGACTGTCCTGGTGCGTAGGGGAAGACTTGGAGTGTGTGCACGTATTTGGTTTTAATTATGGCTACGATGTCTGCAGAGTTGAAGTTTATAGTAATGTCTGCGACTGGGCCACTTCACATTATCCTTACACCGGGCCGACTAGACCTATCACCGTCATAATTATGAGCGCCAAGCGAGAGTGCTGCTAGTACCAGATTTGTAAGCCTTTGGTACGATTTGGACTTGGACGGGTTTCACATCAACGACCTCATGCATTCGAGGCGGCAGCTATAACAACTTAGGCCACTGGAACGGTCTGCATGGTTTTGAAATTTTTTTATTTTACCGCGTATATCGCGCGATATTTAGATTGATGGGATGTACATACCGCATATATTTAGCAATTAATATATTTTAAGTCATGCGAGCGTAACGCCTATTACTGATAGCTGTATACAAAAGTAATGAAGAGATTGCGAGAGGAGGGGTTGGGGATAACCGAGCATGTGCTCATAGATCATCTGAGGGTATCTTGATTTCAAGTAAGATTTATCTGTTGGTAATGCATTATATTGGTGCCCGAAATATTTACTTTGTTTTCATAATATTCGTGGTGTATTCTAACGAATTATATTTCATAAATAATATTAATTGGATATTATAGCAAATGTGTCGTGATGGAGAGAGAGAGAGAGAGAGAGAGAGAGAGAGAGAGAGAGAGAGAGAGAGAGAGAGAGAACATCAAATATGGACTGCAGCGAACATTATTTCATTATTACTTGTTAGAATAATTCCTAATGAAAAGAAATGTAAAAAAAATATCGTCGCTTTTTGTATTTTAATCACACTCTCTCTCTCTCTCTCTCTCTCTCTCTCTCTCTCTCTCTCTCTCTCTCAAATCAAGATTTTGGATCATATGACTTTTTATTCTTTGTACACCTAGTATTATCAATGTAGCAAATATCATCTCATAGTTTTGTCGAAGTTGTTGAAGTGTTATCTGTCTTCTAGGCTACATCGCCTTAAACCACTTCAAATGACCGCTTACCGCGTGAGATATATGTAACATAGTTATTTGCTGATAAACGTTATGATCTAAAGTCACTCCGGATCTGGAAGAATGTACAAGAAATTTGCGATAGTTCATATACCAAATTAAGCTTGTCCTGTATGATAAATGAGTGCTTTTCAGAAAGTATTGACTTACTGGCCTAATTATTTGTTTTATTATAATATAATATAATATAATATAATATAATATAATATAATATAATGTAATGTAATGTAATGTAATGTAATGTAATATAATATAATATAATATAATATAATATAATATAATATAATATAATATAATATAATATAATATAATATAATATAATATAAGTTATTCAATCCTCCCTGGTATACTTGCCGATGTAATTTACGTAAATGGATATGTAATAGTATAGACAGGTCTTTGGTAAGTATCGAAATAAGTTAAGAGTTGCTGAAATCCTTAAAGATCGACATCTCCTTTTCTGTTGAGCGATGGGAAAAATTGATTTCATGCATTTAAGAAATCTGACGAAGAATAAAAGTTGAAGATTTAGTTCGCCATATTTATTCACTAATTCACTTATTCCTGAAATTATTTAAAAGATTGTATCAAGCGTTAGAAACTTGGCTGAATTCAATATACCATACCATTATTTTCCAATTTACATTTTTTTATCGCAACTTTAGTTAGTGTGTTTTCCAATCAAAAATAACTAGGATACACTTTTGGGGGGAGATCTTAGAATCTGGGATCTAGTGACAGGCGCTTTCAGGCCTTCCTGATCTGTTCATTAAGAAAAATAAATATTTCACAGTACGCTTATCTTTTTTCTTGTGTAGGCACAACTATTTCATATTACACGTTAAAACAATCGCAGATTTTCACTGTTCTGCCGAAGAAACAGTCAAACCATAAACACAATTTTTTTTACATGTTTAAAGTTACAAAAACTTGCTGTAGTTTTGTTTTAATTAAATTCGTACCGTCAAGAGAATCTTTACAACATTTCCATAACATAATATTGAATATTATTAATAGATGACCCTCTAGCTAATGTTTTAATGGACTTGTGAGAAAGAAGTATTTGATCAGAAACTACAATTTGTTGTGATCATGGATTTCAAAACATGGCTTTTGTCGACTCAGATAAACGGTGCAGGATACTCATTTTAAACGGTTAAAAATGTATATAATGCTTTTGCAACATAATTAAAACACACAATGTCTCAAAATAGATTTCCTTTCTATTGACAATCTTGTAACGTATACTTATTAATTAACATTAACAAGCAAGTAAACTTTATTGATTGTGTGCTAAGGCATTGGTAGCTAAGTTCAATGGTATTCGGCTTTGAAGATAGGAAACGGTTACGGAATGAGAAAAATAACTTACTCCGAAGGTGTTAAAATTCTAATTTATTTATAAGTTTTTTATTAAAAAAAAGGGTCAGAAGAGGTTATAGGTCATTTAAGTTCTTTCATTGTTTGGATTACATCAGGTACCCTAATCAAGTTTCAGAAAAGAACGGTATCTTGCTTTTATTTGTTTTAAAAGGTATCCGACTTTTTGATATTTCGGGACAAATTGTCCTATATGTTGGAGGTTGGTGAAGGAATGCTATATATACAGTCCCGGTTATATCGCCCTGAACCACTTTAAAATAATAATTAACTCATATATTTTTAATTCTTTTAGTCACTTTTGTTAATGTTTGCATGAAGTGTCTCGACACAGCAACATTTATTTGCAACGACGCAACGCGTGGGACGATATGTATACTGGTTTAAAAAATGTTATAGTCACCAGAACAAATGTAAACTTTTTAACACCCGAATTAAAGTGGATTTAACTAAAGAAAACTTCAACATTAAAAGGGTGTTTCACAAAGCCTGTACCATGAACATAATTGCGTATTTCTCAAAGCCTGTAACTTGAAAATATTAACTGGGTATTTCACAAAACCTGTAACTTTAAAACATTAATAGGATATTTCACAAAGCATGTAACTTCAAAACATTAATAGGATATTTCACAAAGCATGTAACTTCAAAACATTAATTAACATTAATTTCACAAAGCCTGCAACATGAACATAATTAATAGGGTATTTCACAAAGCCTGTATCATGAACATATTAATGGGATATTTCACAAATCCCGTAACTTGAAAACATTAATAGGTTATGTCACAAAACCTGTAACTTGAAAACGATAATAAGGCGTGTCACAAAACCTGTAACTTGAAAACGATAATAAGGTGTCTGCAAAGCTACTAATTTGAAACTATTGTAGGGTATGCATCTAGCTTGAAAATCATAATAATGCACTCCACAAGGAGTTAGTGGATTTTGAATAGGCTGGATGGCACGTTTTCTATGTTGCAAGAGACGACTAAATGTAGGCAAATTGTTTGCAGTGGGTTGCGTCGCTGACGTTCCGACTGATCAAGACCGATATGGTCTTGAAAGTCTCAACGAGTACGGTGTATAAGGAAAACTTAACTGTTAAAATATGGATTTTATCTTATTTTGCTATAGATGTGTTTCGTATGACTATGTATGTTCTTTTGATGTTCATGTTTGCCTTTGGTTTGGTTTTTAATTGGGGGGATGATTGGTGTTTGGGTGGAAAGGCATCTCTTTACGATGTTGGTTCGGTGAGAGGGGTTTACATATGACTCTAGTGAAACAGCGGTGTCCTTAAACTGAAATTACATATTGATACGGCATTGTTTCTGTTTTATTGCATGCAGCTGTACATGACTAATATTATAACATATATGACTAATATTATAACATATATGACTAATATTATAACATATATGACTAATATTATAACATATATGACTATCAGCTATTTGATAATTTTAAGGTCGTAACATCATAACAGTTGGCCCAGCACTAGACAGACATGTTTATCATTTTCCACAAGATAAAGAACCGTTTGATGTTATACAAGCTATCTTATCAACTGTTTGCATAAGAGTCGATGGCGACATGTGAGTTTAAATTTATATATTGATACAAAAACATTGATTTTAGTTATAAATATTAGAATAAAAAATAAATGAAAGATCTGAAAAATTTCTGTTACAAACAAAATAAGATCAAAATTGAAATTCAACTATTCAAGTTATAAACCAAACTGAAAGAGATAGACTGCGCGTTGTGTCGTGAATGGTTGCTCAAGTCCCGCGGCAGGTCACGTGATGAGTAAATAATAATCGATGATAGTATCAGATTATTGTTTTAATATCTGCATTGAATAAAGAGGAGAAACTCTTTTTTAAATACTTAAATTAATGTTAACTAACATAACATTCGGAAGATGAAAGATTATATGAAATACTGTGTTAAACGGCATTATATAAAGGTCAATTTGTTTCCTTATATAGGTCTATACCGTTTACCGAAGAGTTCGTGCCATTGGAATAAAGGACGCACTATTACTTAAATGTTGACTCAGTTCAAATATAAATAATATTCATGCACCTGATAGTATTCGGTGTCACCATGAATACGTTTCTCAGCATAGTTTATTATTTGACTCAATAAGGGAAATTACAGGTGTTTTTGATTGAAACAGATGCTATCGCAATCAAATAATCGGAAATAACGGTGGGTATTTGATTGAAACAGATGCTATCGCAATCAATTATTCGAAAATTACAAGTGGGTATTTGATTGAAATTAAGGCTATCTCAATCAATTATTCGAAAATTACAGGTGGGTATTTGATTGAAACAGATGCTATCGCAATCAATTATTCGAAAATTACAAGTGGGTATTTGATTGAAATTAAGACTATCTCAATCAATTATTCGAAAATTACAAGTGGGTATTTGATTGAAATTAAGGCTATCTCAATCAATTATTCGAAAATTACAAGTGGGTATTTGATTGAAATTAAGGCTATCTCAATCAATTATTCGAAAATTACAGGTGGGTATTTGATTGAAACAGATGCTATCGCAATCAATTATTCGAAAATTACAAGTGAGTATTTGATTGAAATTAAGGCTATCTCAATCAATTATTCGAAAATTACAAGTGGGTATTTGATTGAAATTAAGGCTATCTCAATCAATTATTCGAAAATTACAAGTGGGTATTTGATTGAAATTAAGGCTATCTCAATCAATTATTCGAAAATTACAGGTGGGTATTTGATTGAAACAAATGCTATCGCAATCAATTATTCGAAAATTACAAGTGGGTATTTGATTGAAACAGATGCTATCGCAATCAATTATTCGAAAATTACAAGTGGGTATTTGATTGAAATTAAGGCTATCTCAATCAATTATTCGAAAATTACAAGTGGGTATTTGATTGAAACAGATGCTATCGCAATCAAATAATCGGAAATAACGGTGGGTATTTGATTGAAACAGATGCTATCGCAATCAATTATTCGAAAATTACAAGTGGGTATTTGATTGAAATTAAGGCTATCTCAATCAATTATTCGAAAATTACAAGTGGGTATTTGATTGAAATTAAGGCTATCTCAATCAATTATTCGAAAATTACAAGTGGGTATTTGATTGAAATTAAGGCTATCTCAATCAATTATTCGAAAATTACAGGTGGGTATTTGATTGAAACAGATGCTATCGCAATCAATTATTCGAAAATTACAAGTGGGTATTTGATTGAAATTAAGGCTAACTCAATCAATTATTCGAAAATTACAAGTGGGTATTTGATTGAAATTAAGGCTATCTCAATCAATTATTCGAAAATGACAAGTGGGTATTTGATTGAAATTAAGGCTATCTCAATCAATTATTCGAAAATTACAGGTGGGTATTTGATTGAAACAGATGCTATCGCAATCAATTATTCGAAAATTACAAGTGGGTATTTGATTGAAACAGATGCTATCGCAATCAATTATTCGAAAATTACAAGTGGGTATTTGATTGAAATTAAGGCTATCTCAATCAATTATTCGAAAATTACAGGTGGGTATTTGATTGAAACAGATGCTATCGCAATCAAATAATCGGAAATAACGGTGGGTATTTGATTGAAACAGATGCTATCGCAATCAATTATTCGAAAATTACAAGCGGGTATTTGATTGAAACAGATGCTATCTCAATCAATTATTCAAAAATTACAGGTGGGTATTTGATTGAAACAGATGCTATCTCAATCAATTATTCGAAAATTACAGGTGGGTATTTGATTGAAACAGATGCTATCGCAATCAATTATTCGAAAATTACAAGTGGGTATTTGATTGAAACAGATGCTATCTCAATCAATTATTCGAAAATTACAGGTGGGTATTTGATTGAAATTAAGGCTATCTCAATCAATTATTCGAAAATTACAAGTGGGTATTTGATTGAAACAGATGCTATCGCAATCAATTATTCGAAAATTACAGGTGGGTATTTGATTGAAACAGATGCTATCTCAATCAATTATTCGAAAATTACAGGTGGGTATTTGATTGAAACAGATGCTATCGCAATCAATTATTCGAAAATTACAAGTGGGTATTTGATTGAAACAGATGCTATCTCAATCAATTATTCGAAAATTACAGGTGGGTATTTGATTGAAATTAAGGCTATCTCAATCAATTATTCGAAAATTACAGGTGGGTATTTGATTGAAACAGATGCTATCGCAATCAATTATTCGAAAATTACAAATGGGTATTTGATTGAAACAGATGCTATCTCAATCAATTATTCGAAAATTACAGGTGGGTATTTGATTGAAACAGATGCTATCGCAATCAATTATTCGAAAATTACAAGTGGGTATTTGATTGAAATTAAGGCTATCTCAATCAATTATTCGAAAATTACAAGTGGGTATTTGATTGAAACAGATGCTATCGCAATCAATTATTCGAAAATTACAAGTGGGTATTTGATTGAAATTAAGGCTATCTCAATCAATTATTCGAAAATTACAGGTGTGTATTTGATTGAAACAGATGCTATCGCAATCAAATAATCGGAAATAACGGTGGGTATTTGATTGAAACAGATGCTATCGCAATCAATTATTCGAAAATTACAAGTGGGTATTTGATTGAAACAGATGCTATCTCAATCAATTATTCGAAAATTACAGGTGGGTATTTGATTGAAACAGATGCTATCGCAATCAATTATTCGAAAATTACAAGTGGGTATTTGATTGAAACAGATGCTATCTCAATCAATTATTCGAAAATTACAGGTGGGTATTTGATTGAAATTAAGGCTATCTCAATCAATTATTCGAAAATTACAGGTGGGTATTTGATTGAAACATATGCTATCGCAATCAATTATTCGAAAATTACAAGTGGGTATTTGATTGAAATTAAGGCTATCTCAATCAATTATTCGAAAATTACAGGTGGGTATTTGATTGAAACAGATGCTATCGCAATCAATTATTCGAAAATTACAAGTGGGTATTTGATTGAAACAGATGCTATCGCAATCAATTATTCGAAAATTACAAGTGGGTATTTGATTGAAATTAAGGCTATCTCAATCAATTATTCGAAAATTACAGGTGGGTATTTGATTGAAACAGATGCTATCGCAATCAAATAATCGGAAATAACGGTGGGTATTTGATTGAAACAGATGCTATCGCAATCAATTATTCGAAAATTACAAGTGGGTATTTGATTGAAACAGATGCTATCGCAATCAATTATTCGAAAATTACAAGTGGGTATTTGATTGAAACAGATGCTATCTCAATCAATTATTCGAAAATTACAGGTGGGTATTTGATTGAAATTAAGGCTATCTCAATCAATTATTCGAAAATTACAAGTGGGTATTTGATTGAAACAGATGCTATCGCAATCAATTATTCGAAAATTACAAGTGGGTATTTGATTGAAACAGATGCTATCTCAATCAATTATTCGAAAATTACAGGTGGGTATTTGATTGAAACAGATGCTATCGCAATCAATTATTCGAAAATTACAAGTGGGTATTTGATTGAAATTAAGGCTATCTCAATCAATTATTCGAAAATTACAGGTGGGTATTTGATTGAAACAGATGCTATCGCAATCAATTATTCGAAAATTACAAGTGGGTATTTGATTGAAACAGATGCTATCGCAATCAATTATTCGAAAATTACAAGTGGGCATTTGATTGAAATTAAGGCTATCTCAATCAATTATTCGAAAATTACAGGTGGGTATTTGATTGAAACAGATGCTATCGCAATCAATTATTCGAAAATTACAAGTGGGTATTTGATTGAAACAGATGCTATCGCAATCAATTATTCGAAAATTACAAGTGGGTATTTGATTGAAACAGATGCTATCTCAATCAATTATTCGAAAATTACAGGTGGGTATTTGATTGAAATTAAGGCTATCTCAATCAATTATTCGAAAATTACAGGTGGGTATTTGATTGAAACATATGCTATCGCAATCAATTATTCGAAAATTACAAGTGGGTATTTGATTGAAATTAAGGCTATCTCAATCAATTATTCGAAAATTACAGGTGGGTATTTGATTGAAACAGATGCTATCGCAATCAATTATTCGAAAATTACAAGTGGGTATTTGATTGAAACAGATGCTATCGCAATCAATTATTCGAAAATTACAAGTGGGTATTTGATTGAAATTAAGGCTATCTCAATCAATTATTCGAAAATTACAGGTGGGTATTTGATTGAAACAGATGCTATCGCAATCAAATAATCGGAAATAACGGTGGGTATTTGATTGAAACAGATGCTATCGCAATCAATTATTCGAAAATTACAAGTGGGTATTTGATTGAAACAGATGCTATCGCAATCAATTATTCGAAAATTAGAAGTGGGTATTTGATTGAAACAGATGCTATCTCAATCAATTATTCGAAAATTACAGGTGGGTATTTGATTGAAATTAAGGCTATCTCAATCAATTATTCGAAAATTACAAGTGGGTATTTGATTGAAACAGATGCTATCGCAATCAATTATTCGAAAATTACAAGTGGGTATTTGATTGAAACAGATGCTATCTCAATCAATTATTCGAAAATTACAGGTGGGTATTTGATTGAAACAGATGCTATCGCAATCAATTATTCGAAAATTACAAGTGGGTATTTGATTGAAATTAAGGCTATCTCAATCAATTATTCGAAAATTACAGGTGGGTATTTGATTGAAACAGATGCTATCGCAATCAATTATTCGAAAATTACAAGTGGGTATTTGATTGAAACAGATGCTATCGCAATCAATTATTCGAAAATTACAAGTGGGCATTTGATTGAAATTAAGGCTATCTCAATCAATTATTCGAAAATTACAGGTGGGTATTTGATTGAAACAGATGCTATCGCAATCAATTATTCGAAAATTACAAGTGGGTATTTGATTGAAACAGATGCTATCGCAATCAATTATTCGAAAATTACAAGTGGGTATTTGATTGAAACAGATGCTATCTCAATCAATTATTCGAAAATTACAGGTGGGTATTTGATTGAAACAGATGCTATCGCAATCAATTATTCGAAAATTACAAGTGGGTATTTGATTGAAATATATGCTATCGCAATCAATTATTCGAAAATTACAGGTGGGTATTTGATTGAAACAGATGCTATCGCAATCAATCATTCGTAAATTACAGGTGGGTATTTGATTGAAACATATGTTATCGCAATCAATTAATCAGCCTTCGGTTTCTTTCAAGAAGGAAACTAGTAAGCTACAAGTGCTCTGATTAAGAAATTATTTTGATGAAACAATTAGATTGATCGCAACCTCATAACCAGTATAAAATAATTCACCTGCTTTAAACTGACTCATTTGTCACCTTCAATGATACCATTGATGGGGCTGAAAAGTACTAAACTATGTCTGTATGTGAATAACCATTCTGTAATTGGATCATTCTTTAGAAATTTTATATCACAATTAATCAGGTAGATTGACATAAATACAAGCACTGTTTTGCTGCCATTGCAGTTGCAAGTCAGACTTTTTTAAAGACCCGAACGCATGAGTCATACTGTATAAAAGCATAGATGCACAAAACAACTTATTTACAGTAAAGCAGTGAACTTTGACATTTGGCATCAGCTAATGAAGTCAATATCGTTGGCATTAATTATATCACTGTTTGCTCAAATTGGTTAGTAAAAAAATTACATCCATCCGTCCATCCACACACACACACACACACACACACACACACATCCGCAAATATCCATGCATGATATACATACATCCGCATACATCCATGCATACAGGCATGCATACATACGTACATACATACATACATACATACATACATACATACATACATACATACATACATACATACATACATACATACATACATACATACAGACAGACAGACAGACGTACATACATACATACATACATACATACATACATACATACATACATACATACATACATACATACATACATACATACATACATATACTTACATACAGACAGACATACAGACAGACACACATACATACACTATCTCGACCATTCTTAAAACCAGTTTAATGTTTATTAACGTTGCTATTAGTTTTTCTTATGAAAGTTGATTTTTAAGTCAATGAATTAATCTTAATACCAAAATAAAAATCACAAAAGCCTGATCTGTGAAGGGATTAATGTTGGAAAGGCATAAGTCCAAGCATATTTTTTAACGAAATGGACACAACCATTGTATTCAAGTATTTATTAATTAATTCTTCTGTCTGGAAGATCTTAAACATCAGTCAGTTAATAATGTTTAGATGTCGCTCAAAAACGCTTTCACTATAGACGTATGTCCGTCACCTTTTAGGTAGTAACTGTAGAGGTCTTAATTAGAGTTAGTATTGCTGTGTTTGACCAGTAAAGCTACGTTACCTGCTCGATGCTGTTTCTTGAATTCGAGGAGTGTGGGATTCAATGTGGATGTTTAATTCAGTATTACATGGCGGTACATTCCTGGTGCATATTTGTAGCATTCACTTTTGGGTAAATATTTGTTTAAAGGCTTCAGTTTAATTGGAATGCTTATATGAACCTACCTTTTCTTTGCAGACGACGTTTTCGCTCGAAGGAGACAAGCTAATAGAGAGACAGAAGTACGATGATTTTGAGGCTGTCGTTACCCGAGAGCTTCAAGGGACACAGCTTATAGCAGTAAATTTTCCCTAATTAGTAGCCATTAAATAAGTGGTCGTGAATTTTTTCTCTTCAAACAATATTCTTTCTGTTACAAGAAGTTTCAATTTGTTGTTTTTATATAACGTGAAATACTAAATTTGAAATTATTTACAAGTTACAAGGAGTTTCATTTTTTAAAAATATATACAGTGAATACGAAATTTGAAATTGTTTTATATGGAAATATATTTTATTCACTTATTCCATATTTAACTCGGGTCAGTTTTCTGTATTCAATTTTAGGAACATTAATTTAATGCTCGGGCGCCATATTGTTCAAAATGGTTTTTAAAGATGGTAAACATATTGAAGTTTTCAAACAC
Organism: Unio delphinus; assembly: GCA_029339505.1. NCBI lineage: Eukaryota > Metazoa > Mollusca > Bivalvia > Unionida > Unionidae > Unio > Unio delphinus. The sequence continues at coordinate 4,414,376 of JAQISU010000014.1, forward strand.
ACACACACACACACACACACACACACACACACACACACATATATATATATATATATATATATATATATATATATATATATCTGAAAAAATATTAGTTCGTTAAGTGGCCTAGAAGAAATAAAATTGTAGTGCATTCAATATATATATATATATATATATATATATATATATATATATATATATATATTATTTCTTCTAGGTCACTTAACGAACTAATGTTTTTTTTTCCTCAGATTATTGAATTAACCGATGTAATTTCTGGACTATTGAAGGAACATTTATTTAATTTTTCCAAATTATGGAATGAACTTGTATTTAATTTTTCCAAATTATTGAATGAACTATTTTTTTTTGCAGACTATTGAATCGAGTGGAGTTGTGGCCAAAGTTACCTACAACAAAGTCTAATGCAGGAGAGGACATCATTTGTTTGGTATTAAACCATGAGCAGACATATTTTCTAAATGCATGGTACTATCAAACAAATAATCATTCATAAGAATTTATACTCGTTTCCCGATGCAATTAAGCGGATAAAACAAGGCACATTGTATAAACACTCACAAGAATATAAATATACATCCAGTATTTTTACTGGACAAGCTTCATCTTATTACAATCCGATAGTAATCTTATGACAATCCTATATTCATCTTAGTACAATCTTATTGTCATCTTATTACAATCATATAGTCATTATTCGGATGTGAATGATCAATATGTACAGAGGTCGCACTATGGTGTGTAGAACTGTTAAGTGTTTTGGTTAATCTGAAATTTGGATCTGTACAAACATAACATGAATGATATCTTACGTATATGTGATTGTCATGCATTATGTGCGCACATAATGGTCCTATGCATATTTAATCGTTGTACGTAGATGCATAGTTACATCTATGGGTTATCACCAGCTGAAATTGTTGCTATATGAATGAAATCCAAGTGTGTAACTTACCTCGACTAAATACGAGTTAAAGACATCCATCCGCATGAGATTGAATGCGCCTCTGAAAATAAATATTTTCCAGAAAATTAGATGGACAGAATAATATAGTAATATTGAGAAACGAAAACTGTTTTCCGGTTAATAGTGCATTTATACAAAGGTAATTAAAAGTATTATATGTTGTTTTTGTTGTCATTCTTTAAATTATCTACATTCTATACCAGCCAAGGCCGGCATAACTATTATAACACAATAGCTAATATTTTTATTTGCGAGTGAAATAATTTTTAGAAATAATTCGTGGTCAACAAAACATATACCTTCATTTTTATATTCTATGAAATACCATTTATTTAGTTACCAGTCTACCAGTATGTATGAATGTATGCATAATTATCTATGGAACATTTTAGTAGGTGTCCATGACTCCATACCAGTCTTCCATTAGTTATTCCAATCAGCACGATTATCCATGAATCAATCTAACTACCAGTCCACAAATATATATATAATAGGATTGTCGATTAAGTAACCAATTCCCAATAATTAATTGAATGAGTGATCAAATGAATTTAACAATAAATTATCAAAAAAGCTATTAAAAAAACATTGTTTACGAAACATGACAAAACATGCATGCAATCATCATATTTATATAGAGACATCAAACATTCATAAAACACATATGCATGTATACAGACAGACAGACCAACATAAAGATAAATAGTTGAAAGACAAATACAAACAGATGCTGCAGCGATACTAAGCTGAGGAGGGACCCCCCCCCCCAAAAAAAAAAAAAAAAAAAAATGATAAATATACGAATGAATGAAAGTTGGATTAAAGTGATACCGGCCATAAAGGTCATTTGATCACTATTCTGACCATCAATGTTTATGATGGTTGGGTTCCCGTGGGGAAGGAATGGTGCAACATCCCCACGGGCATTTGACGCACAAAATGCGCTTGTTAATTTTGCTGCGCAGCATCGTAGAGTTGGTGCAGAGGCCGTTCCTCAAAGATCTCAGAGTAGAAGCTCATCAGAATCTTGAGTGCATAGTTCCATTGGGCCATTCTGGGCGGCGATGTTTGTAATGACCTGAATCCAACTTAAGTAATGGCGTTGAGGAAATGCCCTGCTTTCTTTTTATCCTCCAGTAATGTAGAAAGCCCTAGGTCCTTGCATAATTTCCCCATGATTTGGTCCTTTGCAGATTTTTTCATTCTGACGGCCATTACCGGCGACCTGTGCCTCTTCTTCCAGTGGTGAGGCAGCCTCCATCTTTTAATCCAAATTTACTGCCAAAGATGGTGACTGCGTAGGGATAGGTGTAGTAGGAGTACTTGTCTTAATTACCGTCCCTTTTGTAGCCTTCCCCTTTTTGGTAGTGGTGGGTGGAGGGAGGTGGTGCTGGTGTGGGTTGAAGCTAAAAAACCGATGACGTGACCACGTCCACCATCCCCGTCATGAAATGAGCGTCAAGTTGTGATGATAGCAATGCTATCTGATCTCGTAGAAGTTGTACTGCGTCCTCCTGTACATGCGCCTCCATTTCTGGTGCTTGAAGGGCAGTTTCCACGTTGACCGTAGGTGGTGGGGGTGGGGTGCTGCTGGCTGGTCTCCGCTGCTTTCTCCCTCTATTTCTCCTGTACTTTGAAGTCCCCAAATATTCCTGTTTATCTTCGTTATCCCATACAAGAAGAAGCGTTGTAATCTTGTCGGCCGCTCGGAGACTCCAATTTGTGGCCTCCTTAAGCCGGACGCCACAAATGGCGCGAAGGGCTTGTGGGGGTACAACTTCCACTGCTAGCGTACTCAATAGCTCCATGTTGATACTTGCTCGTTCGCTGCAAACTAAGTAGACGAGGGCAAAGAAAAACGCAAGTATGCATGTACCGAGAAAATCAAACAGCATATAAGTAAACGTGTCTTGAATTCCATAGCTGCCTTATTTCCGAAGACTTTTAGATTACACTTGTCAACTGCAGGTTCTTTAACACGCTAATTGTACAGTACCTTTCCTCTTATCGTCTAGTGAACACACAGCATGAAACTAATTTTTTACCAGTATGGTGTATTTTGTTTCGCCTTTGTATGGCTCATTAATACGCATTTCCTAGCTAAAGATCGCTGTGCAATCAATACCTAACATTCGGAAATGAAACAAAATGAATCTAATACCGTTGGCATATCAACAAATCCCTTCCAATCATTTCACAGTTTGAAACCTTAAAATAAGTATCCAGTTCTATCCCGAATTATCCATACCAAGATTTGAATCAAAATATTACATTACTGATGTGCACATATTTAGACCGTCACCACTACCACAATAGTATTCCAGGGTTTAAAGTTTCTATTTTGACTTGTAGATCAAATCTTGTGCTACACAGCAAACGCAAACCACAAACAACCAGCTAAAAATGTTAAAGCCAGTATCATTAAGCTCAACAAAAGTCCTGGTTCAGGTTTGGGCTGTATACGCAATTGATGCACGTGGAATTGTCTTTTTAATTTGTATGGACTAGAACCATCAAAAGAAGTTTTAAAATATGCGAGCAAGATGCAAAATATTTCGATCTGGTATTCAACATTACCAACACAGACAACAACCAATTCGCCAATATGTGGCCGTGAAGTAATTACTGTACTTAACGCTGTATCAAAATCAACCAAACCACCCCCATAAAGTTCTACATGAATAAACATTAAACACGTATTTAAAAAAATTATAGTTTTTTAAGATCTTTGTCTAAACAAAAACACACAAATGACGGAATCTGCACGAAAATATAATTAAATTAGTGATGAAATATCCGAATTTGTAAATCTTGCTAAGTTGCTGTCTTTCGCAATAAGCAAGGAAACTTCTAAACGAGTTCATTGCAGGATATTATAGTTAAAATTAATGCAGTAACCGAAGAGAACATAACTGTGCTTGAGAGTAATGGAAACATTAGGTCTGGTGTTGTTATATCATATTCGCAATCGTGTAGAAAAATTCAATGATGTAATGTCCGGTATCATTAAATTGACTTATAATACAATTAACGGTTTTGGAGAACCAGAATCAAACGATGACGCTGCGAATAAGAAATACGTCAATGATAAAACCCTTCCAACGATGAACTAATTAACAACAATCCGTTGTGAAGTAATCCTGATCTGATCATACTTGTCACGTAAACAAGTTCTTAAGTTTTCATAGAAACATGTATAGATCCGTTAATACATATTTTTGGTAATTCAGAAGTCGTTGATACTAAACTTTCTGACAATGTAGTATATACATTAGCGTCTGAATAATCATTATGGTCACCACCTAATAAATCTATAAAACATCGCTTTGAGGTTACCGGTATATACAGATTCTCAGTACCCAGCGTTAAGCATTTATGATATTTACTACAGTGTCATGACGTTATCAACATGCAGGATCTTCTTGATCTACGTTGAGATGTTGGAGCAAAACGACGAAGGAACATTTAACTTAAAATTGAAGAAAAAACCTCGCCCTGATTTATTATTGGTCTCTTGAATCAGTCGCTAAATTACCATTTACTTACATATGAGCTGCCCACTTAACGTGCAACATTACAGATACAATCATACCATTTACTTAAATTTCAGCTGTTCACTCAACGTTCAACATCACAGATACAATCATGCCTTTTACTTAAATATGAGCTGCCCACTCAACGTACAACATCACAGATACAATCATACCATTTACTTAAATATGAGCGCCCACTCAACGTACAACATCACAGATACAATCATACCATTTACTTAAATATGAGCTGCCCACTCAACGTACAACATTACATATACAATCATGCAATTTACTTAAATATGAGCTGCCCACTCAACGTGCAAAATTACAGACACAATCAAGTACGTGAATGAGAATCTAAACTAAATATAGTTAATGATTATGCAGCTAAAGTAAAGAAAATATCGGAGACGTGTAGTTCACATAATAGTATGTTCGGCGTCCACTTCTGTCAACATTAACAATGGCATCACCAGCAGTTATAACAATTTTTGCGTCTGCTTCAAGAACAATAGCTGATGTTCTTTATATCATCGCAAAACATAAATGTGCACAAAAACAAAATTGCATGAATATATAATAAAGGTTCATTAAGCGACGTTAGCATACCCCAAATTATCTTCGTTGATAACACCAAGCCTTACTGATGGAATGATATCAGTTCAAATAAATGATTAAGATTTACAATATTGAAATGACTATATCAGAATCTGCTTCTGATTTAGGAAATAATAATAATAATAATAATAATAATAATAATAATAATAATAATAATATTGGAATCATCGCAAGATCTACTGTAAAAGATCGCATTTAATACAACTTCACCTAAAACAAAGATGATATCAGCAAGCTTGATAAATCCGGAATTAAAGTCAACGTTCCAACTGAAATATTAGTAAAAGAAACTGCGCTTGCACAATTACGAGTATATCATTGTTGGCCAAAGATTAGATCAAAATGATTCGGTCGGTTGCAGGCAAATAATTTACCCGACTTTGCAAATAAAAAGAAACCAGATGGAACTCTCGACTGGCTAGTTGTCAGAATTTTAACGACTTAAATCGAAAAACAGCTTAGAATTAAATCTAACACAGGAAAAGAATCAAAAATATTGATTACAGTTTATGAACCAACATCAGCTGCGACTGAAATAAATTCACTGGATTACTAAGTTGATATTGATTCTTCGTCATTGCTATCCGTTTTAGGAAGACCATAACCGAAACGAAATGATTTTATTACAGATAAACGATGATATTGGGGAAAATAATTAAAACAATATGGAGAGGAATAGCTAACGGGACTTATAATAAAATTACCGGTGATGGTGGATAATTACTACCTCACTTTAATGATATACATGTATAGAGTTGTATGGAACGCCCCCACCCCCCTCGATATATTCAACGATATTAAACTTCCATTAAATGATATTAATTATGATCACAAAAATATCTAAGCAAATTGCATCAATTATGTACCGAGTATCTTTTTGATGTAGTTTGAAGAAACAAAGGAAGAAATTATAAAACAAATTTAACTCTTGAACTGGTTATATTCGATCTTGGAATTCTTAATCAGAGTATGATGCAATCAAAAGGTACGTATAACAGTATCATCATCATCATCATCATCATCATCATCAGTCTCTTGACCTAGTGCGGTCGTCGAGGCACTGTACTGCTGAACATCTGATCAGTTCCCTCCACCTGTCTGGATCATGTGCCAATGCCCGTGTCTCTGCAAGAATTTTCCTGGTCCATTCTGTGATGTTATCTGTTCACGTTTGTCTCTATCCATTTTTCATTATGCCGCCCTGGACGCAGCCTGTTGGGTATTTGTGATGTTAAAGAGAGATGCTTTCAGACGTATGGAGATGATTCTGATAGATATGGGACGACATTTAAACACAGCTTTCTAGATTATGGCTTTGTTTACAAGGAAACCTACTCCATTTACGAACATGTCCAACACTCTACTATAGTAGATTAAATGCCAATCTTCGGTTTGGTGTTTTCCTCATACTTTCCATCGGACTTCACAGTCCCAGAATGTGCCATGTGTAGTGTTCCATCTCATGTGTCAACTATTGGAGTCTTCCGATTTGCGCCCAAGTTATAATGTTCCAGGTGGCGATGATGTCTCTCGTTCTAATTTTATGCAAAGTATCAGTAGCACACGTGTCACCTCCGTCTTGGTAGACAACGGCTGGCGCGGTACTTGTTGGCCCGGGCGACGACTGATCCGGTATGGTAATTTCAAATTTGTTCAACATTATCAGTGTGTCTTGCACAAACGTTGTCTGACCGAACCCATACCTCTCCAGACCAAGGAGCTGCCTGAAAGGGATGTAGTACATCGTCCAACTGCCTTTGGGTCTCCTCTCCGGATTTCCATTTAGGGTTTACTCTCTTGGCCTTTGGCGAACCAACGCCGACCTGCAAATCAGCAGGAGACTCATGTATGGCTGGGTGAGTCCATTTCCCGAGAAGATAGAACATGTGCAACTGCAAAACTAACAGTATCGCACATCAACAAATGTTTTCTAACACATATGCAACTGCAGTAGCAGATTTAACAACATTTCAATTGTCTGGATTCAATGCTGACGAACTAATGGAATCAGTCAGCAATCTTATCGATGAATAGTTTCCTAAACTACTTGAAAGATGGAAAAATAAAAACCCTCCAGCAACTATTATCAGACATAGCAATGATGCAAACTGTTATGGTCGCCATATGTCACCAGGAAGTGTTACTATAAAATAAGCTATTGCAGTCAATCTTGTATGTGACGTAATTATGGCAGCTATCAACCAAATCTTGAAGAATTAAAGTGCCATCCCAGTGTAGATAACGTAAATCAAATTTAGTATTATTTGAATAGAAAATAATGTCTGGAAGTGGTATAAACAAACTCGATGGAAAAATTCTCCATAATAAGTGAGAAATACGCTCAGGTGTGTTTTCGAAAATATTACACATCGGACCGATTTTATCGCTCGGTAATTTCCGGAGTGTATAAATCGTCTGACGTCACAATATGAACACACGCCTTACTTCCGTTTCTATCGAAACATAAACAAAGCACGTTTTCCGTTCCATATTAGTTATTTTATCATCCCAATCATGCCAAAAGCACATCGTGTAGGTACAAGCAAGGGCAGCGGGGCAGGTGTCTTGCAGGAAATTGTGGGAATACAAATGCTGATGGGTTTTCCATGCATTCCTTCCCGAAGGACCAATCACTTCGTCGTAGGTGGACAGACTTTGTAAAAATCAAAAGAGCTAACTGGGATAGTCCGACTGAGTTTTCTGCCCTCTGCTCCTTTCATCTCACACCCGAATGCTTCCCTTTTACGTATAGATTTGAGGTTGAGCACCAAAGAAAGTCAAACTCAGTGATGATGATGTCCCGTCTATCCACTGTGTGGAGGAAACTGACAACCAAACCAAGGTAAACAAAGGTATCAAAACCTTCAAAACCAAAGCATCAGCTGTGTAGACTTCAAATGTTGTCACCATCAGAAGAAGTTACTGTCAAGTGTCACCGCCAAAGAAAATAAGAAGGGGCTATTCAAAGAGAGAAGCAGAATGGTGATTTTTTAATGACAAGTACCTTATTATTATATCTATGATATTCAACAAATCAGTCACCACATCTATTTCATGTGTACCCTAAATCAGTCACCACAACATTTCCATGTGTACCCTGTAGAACGTTTTCATAATTTCCAAAAATAATGCAGTAAACATCAAATCAATCAAGAACTGAGACATAAACATTTGATAAATATAATATAAAAATTTGATAAATATTGTCACAATTTTTAATGATGCCTTCAATTTTGACCATTTGAATAGAGAAATCTTTCTGCAATTTGATTTAGAAGGCCTACATATATATTTCATTGTCAGACTAATGTGTGCATCAGATTAAATATAGATATTTACAAACATGATGAGGTTTATTCCCATCCCCAATTAATAAAAATCTACAAAACAAAATGGAATGTCGGTGGTTCTTCCCATGGTTCTTCCTCCAACAGTTATACTGGCTGCCATGTATCGCCTATATTGTGCTGAAAAATGGCGTTAAACATTAGAACAACAACAACAACCAAATGGAGTAGAAATTTTACAATATTGTATACCTCAAAATTATCTTTGTAATGGAAACACAATATTTAAACTCCCAATGTAGATGACAGTACATTTTTAAAAATACATGATATTTAGTATGCAAAAACACATTGGGGTCTTATGGTGTACATGTCATAAAGGCATGTGACTCACTAACTGTGTTGGTCTAGTAATTTATGGAATTTAGATATATTGTTGTTAGTACACATTTTAATTTTCATGTAAGATAGCATAAAACCAAGCTAAGATGAATATAATTTATAACTTATAGGATCTCAAGTATTTTAAAAGCTTGAAGAGATTGTGACCAGCAGGCAAATGAGAAAAGTTGTGCCAATTCTGTCATCTGGACAACAAACTTCAGCACTGGAGGGATACCACTCTGTAATCAATCATTTTGCACCAAAGATGATTTTTTTATATCCTGCAATGTAACACTGTATAACTTTTTAGTGTTTTGGAATGTTTGCAAATAAAGTATTTGGTTTTTGATAGAATTATATATTGTATTTTGCATATTTATTTACTTTGAAATAGGGTTTGGCTAGCTGCATTGCATTTTAATGAAAATAGCCAAAGAGAGCTAGCGAGCACTAAGAATAGGAGGGCCAGATATAAAATAGTGTATCCAAAGTACAAAAATGGAGAATACACTGTCAGGAAAATCCTAGTTGACTCAACATATAGTAAAATATGCATTAGTAATTAATGAACAGAAAGGAATATATCACATAGAGATTTAAATACTGTTGTACCAAGTGTAAGTACCTATATTATTTTTTTATATATTAAATTCAAACAGTAAAGGCAAAATATTTGTTAAAGTTGACACTCCTTTAATTTTAAAGGTCACGATTTCGCCCTATGGTAAAATAATAAAAATATGCAAAGAATTGTAAAGACAAATACATTTAATTCATGTATTAACTTCAACACAAAGTTGTACAATACAATGCATATTAAATTTTCTTTAATTTACAGATTATGTTGAAAGTCTGATGAAAACAGCATTCAGAATTGGACAGGTAAATGATGAAGGAGTCAAACTTTGGGTAGATGTAGCACCACCTATGTGTAGTCTGTATGAGAAGCCTGATAAGGATATTGCTACTCAAAATCTTCTTAGAAGGTTTAATCGCTGTCAACCTCATGAAAGCATGTGTAGTTCAGGTTTTGATCAGGAAAGGCAGTGCTGATCCTCTGAACAGCACATGATGGAATGATAACCCTCACTTCCTTGCCCAAGAAGTGCCAACATCACCAAACAAATTGTCTATATGCTGTATACAGATGTCTTCTGAAATAATAATTTGAAAACTAAGTTGAGAGAAATAATGCTTTGTGTATTATATCAAATTAGGAAATCAAAAGTTTTAGTAGATATTGTTATTGGTCCAGTGTGATTTACCGTTATTTTTTATACCAATGAAATTATATGATTCGAAAATAATCTGTGCATATATATATATATATATATATATATATATATATATATATATATATATATATATATATATATAACCATTTTTTTTCTGACACAAAAACGGAAATAAAACAATAATATATGTGTTTCTTTTTTTTTTGGCATGACTTATCAGTATCACTGTCGTATAAAGGTTAGACGGTGTAGGCCTCAAAAAGAGGGGTTCAATCAATGAAGGTGGCATAAATAAAATGACTGGAAAATGTGGTTTATTTATTGTATTTATAATCCCAATACTATGCTGTCATGCATAAATCATGAAAACAAAAGAACATGAAAAATTACTCAGACATTTTACTTACTCATTTCCTTGTTCTAGACGTTCTCCGAATTGTTGGCTATACTGGTAGTATACTACTATTAAAGCATGGATGTCGAGACAAACTGGACTGAACAATGGATAGTGTGTTATACATTGTATGCCTGGTATTCATTGCAGACACTTTTGACCTTCTCAATGTCACAACAATATATACATTCCCTTGCTGTGGGCATTACCACCCAATGTCCACAATTACACCTTAAAAAAGGGTTTTCTTTAATGTATTGTGCTGTGCTTATCAAATTTATTCCTATATTTATGAACACATCAACATCACAGTACAATGACGCAAACTGACTATGTCAGGAACAGGTAAAACATTTAGTATAGCCCTGTAAAATTAAATTAGAGATGAAAGAAAATAGAAGTTGCAAGTAGATGACTATCACATAAAAAAGGGTTTATTTCATCGTTTATAACATAAACTATTTGAATACATAAAATCAATTTCGCTATCATGTATCAGTAAATATCATGCCTATTTCAACAGTTGTGCAAAAGATGACGTCCTCTTCTAGGAATCTTAAGTACTTCTAAATCTTATAAATTTTTTTACAGGTTTTCGAAGCTTACAACTGTTATCCAATGTACCTTTTACTTATCAACGTATAAATACGTCTCTACCCATGAAATGCAATACATTTTTACATCCTTTATTACAGGTGAGAAACATTCATTTGTAAACGAATATGATACTGTGGAACACTACTGCAAATATCGTCGGATGCATATATTTATCGTAACTTAGGCCGTAGACATTTTCAGAAAACAATTTCCATGAACTGTCCATCAATCTATCTCTTCTTTCTTCTTCGTAATCTTCATCTGCAGCTTCGGATTCGTCCGTATTGGAAACATTGGGTTCAAACTGGTTCGAATTAATTTGAGTGCCGGCAGCCGCTTGTACACCATTATCATAGTATTCTGAGCTTATTAAATCACCATCTTCGAATGGCTAAGACCCGCAGGACAGTGACAATTCACTTCTTTCAAAATCGCAACTTTCGTGTTGAGTTTCTACCGACTCGGCCATTGTTTACAACAAGTGCTCATAATGTGACGTAACGCTTTGTTGTCACTAAATACCGGAAGTGGTCGGCAGTTGCGCTCGGTTATTATCGTAAACAGGTGCAAATGCGATATTAGATCGTCTCCCATGCAGTTATTACTTAAAATGTTTCAATCGGATTTTTTACATTCGTATTTTGAATATATATTCTCATTAACCAATAAATAAACTGAATAAGTGTAGATACACTGTTATGGCACTTTAAATAAACTGAATAAGTGTAGATACACTGTTATGGCACTTTAAATTAACTGAATAAGTGTAGATACACTGTTATGGCACTTTAAATTAACTGAATAAGTGTAGATACACTGTTATGGCACTTTAAATTAACTGAATAAGTGTAGATACACTGTTATGGCACTTTAAATTAACTGAATAAGTGTAGATACACTGTTATGGCACTTTAAATTAACTGAATAAGTGTAGATACACTGTTATGGCACTTTAAATTAACTGAATAAGTGTAGATACACTGTTATGGCACTTTAAATTAACTGAATAAGTGTAGATACACTGTTATGGCACTTTAAATTAACTGAATAAGTGTAGATACACTGTTATGGCACTTTAAATTAACTGAATAAGTGTAGATACACTGTTATGGCACTTTAAATAAACTGAATAAGTGTAGATACACTGTTATGGCACTTTAAATCAAGCTCAGCAAGCAGTAAGCATATAGTTTTTATAAGTTTACACTTCAAGTACGTTGTAACGAACGGAATACATAAGTTTGCAGAATCACAGCATGTGGGCCGGATGTCGTGGTAGAAGTTACATTCTCAGAACTGTCTTCTATATTAATTAATCATTGTGCAAGTGGGGTTATTGCCGAAAGGCATATTCGGGTCGGATAACTATTGCGCGCCAATTACACGGGAAATTGCTTCATTCTTATTTATAAACGCGTGCAGACCCGTCATTGAGCTGATAATTCTCGGTCTAGTAAAGCAGGAAGCTTATGTTGAAGAGGAAAGTTAGATAAAAGACATTCAGACATAACTCGTAAAAAGACGGGAATTGAAATTGGGTAAACAGACTTTTCAGAGGAAGCTCACAGAGTGGCGTGAGAGTCGGTGCTGAGATTTTCCAGGGTGTACGAAGTGATGGCACCGAGAGAATAAGAAGGAAGCCGTGGAGACTTCCAGTGTGTACACAACACACACATTGTATAGAAGGAGGAAGACGAAGAAAGGAGGACAAAAGTGGACTTAGATGAATAATTGGGAAAATTCACTGAACATAGGCTCTATATCAATTGGACATTAATTTCTATATAATGAAGTAAAGATTCAAGGTCATTTGGTCAACCCGGTCATTATTTTATTATGACATATTAAGCTAAATATTTATTTCCATGAAAATCTTGCATTCTTATACCTGATAAAATTGTTATTTATTCACCCTTGTGTTGTTATAGGTATTAAGAGAGCCAGAATTGCAAACTATGGGCTCGTGATTCATTACATTTCAATAAGAACCCATTAATCAGGTTTATCTACGTTGCCATACTCCGTTATTATTAAAAAATACATTTCAATCTTACTGACCAGAGTGGACAATTGCTTGATTTTCAATATAATTTATTGTCAATAAATCTCTCAATGAGGCACTTTGAAATGCTGTCAGAACACTATTTACAATGCACCCAGTCAAGGCAGACCAATTTAGTGTTGATATAATTACTGATAAATACGGCAACGAAATATGTTTGTTGACACATGAACAGATAAATGAACTGCAACGATAACATATTATTATGATTACGTGTGATATCTGATTCTAAATAATGCCCATTCCTGTATTGAATTTGATCGGCTTAAAAATATTATATAATGTTTCAGAGTGATAGGTAAATGATCTAAATTAAATCAGTTTGTCAAACAATTTTTTTCAGATTCATGGATTTATTTACCATACTTTTTTAGATTAGTAAACAATTGCATAATTGATGGGATAAATAGTATTAACAATAAAACAAACTCATCGAAATAAAAAAATGCATGACAAGAAATAAATATATTGTAACAGATCTTTCAAGTTAATAGAACAAATTGTACTAAAATTAATTAAAATCCTGCTGTAAAAGAAAAAGTATTATCCTTGACAAAGTCAAGAAAAATATCGTTCGTCTCTACTCTCACTTTCCCTATCACTGGTATCAGTAACAGCCAGTTTGTTTCTACGATTTGATATAATCTTTTTCAGTTCTCTCACACGTGTATTGATAATCCTTCCTGTTTCGTATTTGTGACATAATTTGGATTTAATTTTTCTATCGCATATTTGTATCTACCAATTTTAATAGTAACATGTATTAAAAATTAAATATCCGCCTGAACGAACCTCAGTAGGAGCGCTGACATTATAATATGGGTACGGAATTTGTTAAGGTGGTGAATGGTGATAGATAAATTTGCATATTGTTAGCCAGTTTACAGCTACAGAACGTGTAACATTGGGAAGCATCAGCGAATTTACAAATCTCTTACTCATCCGCCAATATCTTCATGGGCTATAATAAATTGATTCCATTATAATAATACCCGGTTGATTAATACTAGCCCCTAGCACTAGTTTACCTTTCTTGCAGATCGTATCACCCGATTAGTTAATGATTCTTAGAAAGATTTATCTTTATGGAATTTAAGGAATGAATCAACTTTACATCTGCAATATTTTGTTGTTTCAATTCTTTATTTGTATATGCTATATTATGAACGTGACATGCTTGATCAAAATCATTTATTGATACAATCCAGGCATTGATTGTATAGCTTGCCAAGCCGAATATCAAGTAAGGATTTCAGGACCAGAATATATCCAATCAGGTGTACTTCTCCTGGGTATTAAGCCTATGGAATTCCTATTAAATTTTCCTAAGTTAGCAGCGATATCGCTACTGATTTGTCAAAAGAGATAAATATATATATTTTTGTACCACATTTTGCATACTTGCCTGTAAGTGTGCCCTTTTGTCTGTTATTGTTATTATTATTGATAATCCATTGGTTAGGGTGGATGCTCTGCATGAAACACAGTATAAATTCATTTTATTTATTATCTATCTGCAAAATAAATGTCATTGATTTCACAGCGGCACGAAAACAATAACCAGTAAAACATCATGCAGCGTTACCGACTTTTATCAGAGCATTTAGCATAGGCCCATGTAGGTCAGGTAAGGCGCAATTATTACCTAATCTTATAATATGAGGGCTTGAATGGGATACATTATGACTAGTTGCACCATCTACAGATGATCAACGATGATACGATGTGCTTAAAGATTTTTTTGAAAATAAAAATATTTAGAATGAAGATTATTATGAAGTTATTATTGATTTTATCACCGATAACAAATCCAGACAATAAAGTTGTGTACTTTGTCATTAAAGATAAGCTTTCTTTTATGTATTTTGGCAGAGTCAATACTATGTTATTCCGCATCATTTCTTTATTTCTTCTCATTGCTTAAGTGATTATTTCTTGAAAGCCGACTACACCATTTGACGAGTGTATTATATTGGTAAAGAAAAATGTCTTTATTTACAGTATGTAATCTTATTACCTGAACATCTTCCTTACAGTGGTGAAACGATGCTATCAGTGTAAAGGTAACATAGTGGTGGGCCGATATTTCGTATGGACTGGCAAGAACGATGCTATCAATTGAACGATAAAAGTGGTGAGCCGCTATTTAGTATGAACTGGCGTGAACGATTTTATCAGTGTAACGATACCATAGTGGTTGGCCGCTATTTCGTACGGACTGGCGTTAATGATGCTATCAGTGCAACGATAACAGCGGTGGGCCGCTATTTCGTATGGACTGGCGTGAACGATGTTATTAGTGTAAATATAACATAGTGGTGGGCCGCTATTTCGTATTATCAGTGTAGCGATAACAGTGGTGGCCGCTATTTCGTATGGACTGGCGTTTATAGTTTAGCCCCGAACCTCAGTTAAATAGCGTTTAAGCTGTTTTCATAGTTAACTGCAATATTTTAGCCGTAATTTTGTGAACCGCTATACAAAATTGATGAGCTTGTACCTGTACTTTTTACCCTTTTCATGTGCAAATTCCAGGTGGAACATATGACACACGACTATTTGCTTGTCCATTCAGAATCCATACAGATCTGAGTTAGCTCAGTTGGGTATAACGTCAAACGCATGACTGAAGGATTTCGGGGTCGATAACCGGCATGATCAGCTCAGAGTCAAGCTTGCTGCTTGGGTGTGACTTTGAGAACAACACTTAGTTCCCACCACAACGGCATAATATAGCACAAATTTTGCCAATGTGTTTATGAAACGAACATAAACATTCTACCCTAACATAATTTGTCTTTATAGCAACATTTTGTTTGCAGGATATCTGTGGTTAGTGATTAATATAAATTATTCCGGAAAAATCAAAACCTCTTATTGAAATAGTTCACGCCGATTCGCGTAATAGTAAGCCGAATATTTACCTTTAATTGATTTACATTAATACATTTACTCAGCTCGTCTAATGCAAAATACTTTTGTAAACATTTTAAAAATATTTTTCTTTTAATTAGAAAGACATATTCTGATGAGGTAGACTTTATACAATTCGCATATATATATATATATATATATATATATATATATATATATATATATATATATATATATATATATATATATATATATATATATATATATATATCATGCTAGAAAGTGATCTTTGAATATTTAAGACACGTATAAAAACAAGAATTATCTGTGTTTTATTCTTCATTAACTAGAACTTTATCTGTTCTAAATATCACCTCCTTACATCATATCACACTTACCACAACTCCATAACAGCATTCACTCCTCAACATTAATAAGACTTAAAACATCTCCCACAAGACACTGAAAATATTATATTTCACAACTACGTGATTAATAAGAACGTTTAAGACTGTTTTAAAGTTGTCAACATGGACTAACGTGCTGTTTTAAAGTTGTCAACGTGGACTAATGTTACTAATAAAGAGACGACTAAAAAAGATTTAAATAAACTCAAAATGAATTCTAAAACATTGGTTCATATTTTTATATCAAACTTAATTCATCAGATTTCAGTAGATAATTTTGTATCACTTGATTTTACTCAGACATTCTTGGAGATAAACGCGTAATAAAAAATAGGTCAGTGTCCTTCTATCAGAGTCATATGATAAATTGCCAGCTCTTGAACTTCAATGAGTGTAATTAGTAATAATGTGTGTAGGATACAAATTACATAGATCCTGTCCTGTAGTGACGTCCGTGACGAATCCTTGACCGTAAAGAAAACAACTTTTTTCTTCGCGGCGAAATCGCAGCCTAATAAAAAAGCAATTTGTGTCGATTCAACTCAACCTGCATATACAGTATGTAACAGTCCAAATATCAACCGTTGGTCTTCTTTAAAAGGAGAGACACCTCGTAGCAGTACTAAGGGAGACAAATCTATCACGGCATCCCGGTGACTCACTTGTACTTAATTCAACCTCCCACAATAAACACATGTAAACATCATGCTATTCAAAATTAAAACAACTTTTAATTTCTTAGTGCTACTGATTACACCTATATTTATTAGTGGAGACGCACCCTTCGGAGTGGAGAGAATTATATGAGCTGCGACATTCTTCTTCTTCATGTGTAAGAAACACGTTTTTAATTAGAGTCAGGAATGAATTGTATTAACCCGCGGCTGTAAAAGTTCTGAAATTGCATTAGTAAAATATTGTTTCTCTCTGTTTTGTTTAGTTACAACTAGGATAAACTATCGAAAGATTCTTGTCACTAAAATATTGCTTTCCCGATCAGTCAATCGTAACTAACCACACCCATATTTGCTTGGATTGCAGTCACACAACATAGTAATGTCCCTTGTTTTTATGGAGTTTAATAACATTATCCCTGTTTAATAATACACTTGTATTGGTGGGTAGTGTAAGAATGGTGGTATTGAGCCGAGGTGACTGATCTAGGTCACATCCACTTTCCCGGATGACCTGTGCCCATGTTGGAAGAAAGCCACATAGTGGTATGCACAAACTGCAGATTATATTCAATTAAAATGAAAGTGATCAGTATACAATCATAAGTGAGGCTTCGATCATGGTGGATAGACCTACAAAAACGACTCTAACACACTACTATGGTATATATGTCTTTGAAACTGGGACTTGTCTTCGTATTGATATAACTTTTACTTTTAAGGAAATTACTCGACTTTTGTTTTCTGTAAATCTACTATCACATGGTTTTTTTGTGTGCTGGCATTTCCTTGTGGATTTTCCATTTTCAACACGAACTCGGTAGTGCAATTTATTTTAGCCTCAATATCCACCGAGTAGAATTTGCTAATCGTATTCAGACTCCTTTGTGTTGCTGCGAGAAGTCTTAACAATTATACTCGTATCAAAATTATTTTGCACGCACCACCAAACACCGGTTACTATCGATATAGTCTCGACAATAATTCCGACTGGTGACAATATGATGGTTGCAGTTGCCGCGATTCAAGCCACACCAAAAATTAAAAACAATTTTTGCAGCGGAGGCAAACATAAATCGCATCCGTGACCACACGTAATTGTGCTTTTTATAATCAACATGGTTATATTGGTAATTTCAGTTGTTTAATTGTTTCACGTCGATGACATTGAGCGTTCATCATAGCTCATCTATTTACAATGTAATTCTTTCGAAGAATTGCATATATCTACTTCTAACTAGTCATTTATATTAATGGCGCTACTGCATTACATACAAAATATGTGTCTGAGAAATATCTCAGTTTTCAATAATTCATCGTTTCTTGTAGCCTATCATTTGCTGAATAACATTCGAAGTCTTTCTTTACTCAACTGTTTCAAAGTTGCTTTAATGTGTCATAAGTCTTTTTTCTTTGTATTTCACTTACTCTAGTATAATTCGTATTCTCTCTCTCTCTCTCTCTCTCTCTCTCTCTCTCTCTCTCTCTCTCTCTCTCTCTCTCTCATTAATGTACACCTAATTTTAAAAAGTAAATTAGTTATTTATTTGATGCATGCATTAAAGCATAGCGTGTGTGTGCATGTTGTGTGCCTCGAATTATTTTTAAATGTTCTATGCATTTGTTCGATTTCGGGGGAGATGTCAGAAATGTTTTATCCTGATCCAATTTGTATTTGTTGGAAAGAATGGCATTCTATATGTAATTACGTAATATGCAAAAACAAAGAATAAACTGTTAATGTGCATTCTCAATGTTTGTCCCGTAAACATCATTTGAATAATAAATGAAGACAACGTAACTCAAAATAATAAGCACTTTTTCTATTAGTCTTCAAAATCATGAACTTGTTAAAAATGCAGGATGTGAAGTAATTATTAATTTGCGAATTTTCCAGTGCTAGCAAGATCAAAGTATACTGTGACCATATCTGCTTCTACAAAACACAGGTATGCATCTAGCGTTATTAATTAAAACCTATCGCCAGGGGAAATTACCCAATTGCCAGTGAATCTGAAGCCAACTAATGCATTATAATAAATGGTGTAAGATTAAAGTAGATGGTTATTGTTGATCATTTACGTAGCCACATGCAGGCCCTTCAGAGTTTGAGAGCGGCCTTGGCTACTTCGACAGAATTAGGCAGATATGCCTTGGTTATATTGAAAGTTGGAAAATAAATCGAATACCACAAACAAGTCCATGTAGTTTACTATATAAAGATATGAAAGACAACTAAGTACACACACATTTTATTTACGAAATATAAATATAACTAGTAAACACCGTGGCCCCATTGGGGGTTGATGCCTGGGCCGCGTAAATTACCTCCCACCCACACCAATTAGGCCTGGCCACATGGATGTCTACTTCCTGAAAGAATCACGTTAGAAAGAATGTACCTAATATACTGTTGACAAAAAAAATCACATCAGTTCATAGGTATGCATCCGTGTTATATGGTATAACGGTACCAATTGCGCATGACCAGGTGGGCGGTGCATAAGGTGTAGTGTCCATACCGTTCAGAGATAAACAACAACACAAGCTTTGATTGGTGGATTATGTAAGAGTTGTACTTTCTGTTAGGCTTAAAAAAAAAGTTTAGCCTCTTGGCAACATGTGAATTTATGCTAATTCCTAAATAGATCATATTTTGTATTTTTTATGATTTTTTGAAAATGTCATAGACATGACTGAAAATAGGTATGTTGTGACTAGATAACTCATACCCTTGTCTAGTTCCAGCAGAGTTATCTCTCTTAAATGCAATGGAGTACCTGGTTTTGTCATCGTCAAATTGACAATCTAACATTGTTCTCTATAACAGTGTGTGAGATGCACGCTAAATTAGGATAGAAAATATATTTATCTCTCTAAATATTAGCATTGAGGTCTATGGAAAAACAATTGGTACCGTGATACCTAAAAGATAATACCAGTGTAGCGTTCAGCAAAGGTTGGGGTACTTCCAAAATATTAATTAAAATATTATAGAAGTTCCACCTGGCTCGTGAATTTAAATTTAGATTAAAGACCAAATAGGGATACGGCTCTGAGCCCCAGTTATATATATATAACACGAAGATGAAATTCAACAATAACAATTTAATGAAACCTATAAAGTTAAATGTCACATAATCACTTGTCCTCTAAGTGATAGCCTATTTCATCTTATGATTTTCAGTGTGAGTTTGATTTTCCACCAGGCCTTTGGTTGTACTCATCTATTATCCTATCCTTCCGCTCTTCTTGAATTTCACCTCTCCCGATTTCTCTCCTCCCTTCACTTTCCTTCCTTTCTTTATCACAACAACTGGGGACACTTTTCCTAGTCTGTCCCCCGGAAACTTCCTCTCCAGATTTCCCTCTTTCCTTCTCTTCCTTCCGTCTATAACGGAGACACTGGGACCACTCACTAGTCTGTCCCCCGAAGCTTCCTGTGAAAATCACAAGGCGTTAACATATGGTTTATCAAATCTCACCTCACACTAAATCATCCATTAACCATCAGATAAGGCTATTACGTTTTAGGACACGCATACATACACATCGAAATTCCCACACACTCTTACAGGGAACCAATGGGGTAATAGCACGATATCATATATCCATACATCATATCACATAAGTATATCTAATATATATATATTTATATATATAATCTCGTTGTACTTATAATACTACGACAACCAGATGTATGTCTGTACACTACACTCCCACAAGCGTACACAAATATTCGAATATTCATATTATTAATTTCTCACAGTGAAATCATTTCAAAGATAACATTCAATTTCTATAATTACATGGATAATGTGCTATTGTACTATAAAATAACCACATAGCAAATTATAATAATATTAATTCTTACGACGGCTAGCAAGCAATACGATTCTTTACAACTAGGAACTCATTCTTCAAATATACAAACATATCAACATCACAAATAATTATTCCTACTACGATTTTAGTAATAATACGTATATATAACGATCTACAATTAAATGCAGTAGCAGAAAGCAAAGATCAAACAAATAGCTCACTGACCTTTTTAGAAGCTATACTTAAAGTTCTGTTCTAAGCGTTTCTCGCCAATTAACGTATGGCTACGGAGTTCCAATTCTTTACAGACAATCCTCCTTAACGGATAATCGGAAACTAAAGCTAGCCGGCCGGTTAAAGATATTATATTTTAAAATAAATCAGGGTCCCACCCCTTCCTCGATTCTGATTGGGTAGCGCTGGGGCCCTATCCACTCGACGTATTCAATCTGGCGGTCAGTCAGCGTATCCAGAAGATAAGGCACGCCCACTCCTTCTGGCAGATTCTTTGATGTACAAAACATCCTTCCAGTCCAAGGGTGCTAATTAAACTTCTGACGGGCTTTTGGTCAGCTTCCTCTCTTAACTATGGCAACTTACGTAAGGGATGGTGTTAGCCGGCGGTCATGTGCAACAATAAACAGTGGCTTGTCCGACTTACTTGATAACACATGGTTCTAATTTAATTTTGGGTCGGGCAACGCCACAACCAGCTTCACAGTGTATCCATAGTAACGAGTATACATATCCACCACTTCTATACTGTCTTAGTGTCATTTGGTTAAACAATGGATATTGAGATGTTTTGGTCTAATATTGACAGACTTTTACATAGAAAATAACACACATTAGCTTTGGAATGGGGCTTTTGTAACAATATCTATAGCATATATAGACTGATTGCTTTGTGACTGTGTAGTTAGCTCCAATATTAGCATACAGGCAAAAAAAAAAGGTTATATAAAGTTAATATAGTTAATTTTAGCCGAAGTATTGACTATTTTTGCGTAAAAGATGAAAAATCATGAATAAAATACAAGTTTTTTGTTCTTGTAAAGCATGTTATAGACCAAGATAGAGGACATTCCTGGTCCATGTGTAGATAGTTCACTTGTACGATAAAGAATATTTCTGGCATAAGTATTTTAGGTAGTTTGCTAAAGATATGGTATTCCTTCCTATTTTGATTTTAATTGTCCTTCTCTAATTGTTTTTTTTTTTGGTAAACTTTTGTGTCTTTAAATTATAAATGCGATTCTCTAGTTAGTTACATAATCATTCTTGAGGTCTCCACTACATATATAATCCTGGATTTTAGGTTCTCGCTTTATCGGTAATAGATTTTTGGATAATTTAATTGCATTGAAGTTAATACATGTGTTTCTAAACTCATCTGTATAACATGGAAAATATATAGGAGAGGAAATAAAAAGTACAAACCTTATGTATACAATTCAGTTATCTCCCTTACACCAGACCAAAAATTCCAATAGATAAAAACCCACAATTTAAGTGAGTTTGTATGAAAATCAAAAGTAGTTTTTTGAATTATCATATTAGCCCTTGGTCTTGATGCAAATTGAACTAAAAGTACTTTAATAATTTCTCCCAGTAATGTTTACAAGTTTGAAAACTGATCAAACATGCTTTGTTTGGTTTATATTTTTTTCTGCCTAACTGAAGCCCATTATTATTAATTTCTTATTTAGAAGAAATATGAATTACATGCATCTATATTATCTACATTATTCACCCTTTTATATTAGCTGGGAATGAACACCATATCACCTGATATTTGGTGCCTGTAAGGGATGTTATAGCACAGGTGCCTTTTTTATTGTCCCTGTACCTATGGTCCACTGCCTCCAAATATTGTCCAAGTTAACATCATCAAGCTCTCGCTTCTCATTTTTCTCATTGCTGCTTGTGTCTCCTTTAATTTCAGTATCATTAGCTACATCTCCCATTTAAATACACACTTTTCTCCTGTTTTTAAATCCATTGAACTACCTATACTCATTGTTAAACTTTAGCCTTTTTCTGTATATTAGTCAACAATTTCACCCACAAATCCATGATAACCACTTAGAAAAGCTGTTATCTACTTTATTTGGTGTCGGATTGGCTTATTGCATCAATTGTATGCACTACAGAAAGGAGGGAAGCTTTCTGTTTGTATGACAAAGAGGCTGGGTAGCTTGACCTTTGTGTGAGGACTAGAGGTCAGTGACCTCTTGCATATGCAGACAGTGTAAAGTGTTCAAAGCTAATACTTTATAATTAGATTGGGCCATGTCCACCAGTCCTTGTTGTTACTTTCTGTGTTAATGAAACAATTATAAGTGCTTTATTTTAGATCAAAATGTCTCTTTAAGAGTAGAACTGGTACATGCTAACTAGTGTGTTGACCTTTGACCTTACTATTAAACAATATGACATAATGTGATTTATCCCATATCACCTACGTGAAGTTTGATCAGTGCTAATATGAATAAAACACAACTCATAGTTAAAAGAATTCATTTTATTTCAAAACATGAGTTTGATAGTGAAGCAAAAGTATGAAAACAAGAGTTCCAACAGCTCAATAACATTTCTATACACAATCATATAGAACATAGCTTAGTACTTCATAAAATTGTTTTTGACAAGCGAGACTAAGTACACTTGTTAGTTATATAGTCCCGAGATATTTCACAGATTATTGGAAAAATCAAGGTTTGCTATAGGTATAACGGTACCAATTGCGCATGACCAGGTGGGCGGTGCATAAGGTGTAGTGTCCATACCGTTCAGAGATAAACAACAACACAAGCTTTGATTGGTGGATTATGTAAGAGTTGTACTTTCTGTTAGGCTTAAAAAAAAAGTTTAGCCTCTTGGCAACATGTGAATTTATGCTAATTTCTAAATAGATCAAATTTTGTATTTTTTATGATTTTTTGAAAATGTCATAGACATGACTAAAAATAGGTATGTTGTGACTAGATAACTCATACCCCTGTCTAGTTCCAGCAGAGTTTTCTCTCTTGTATGCAATGGAGTACCTGGTTTTGTCATCGTCAAATTGACAATCTAACATTGTTCTCTATAACAGTGTGTGAGATGCACGCTAAATTAGGATAGAAAATATATGTATCTCTCCAAATATTAGCATTGAGGTCTATGGAAAAACAATTGGTACCGTGATACCATATCGCACAGCCAGCGACCAATGGGGCTTAATGTGATCATTCATTTCTAGGCGCAATGCAAGCATTATATTATATGTCAAGTGCAATGGACCACGCTGTTATATCCTCATAGAAAAGAGAATTCCAAGTTCATAAGTTCAGCCTAATGTATTTGCCATAAAATAGGCAATTTGAGTTCATACAGAATATCGGACAAACGTTGAATATAAAACACTGTGCAGTATACATATATATATATATATATATATATATATATATATATATATATATATATATATATATATATATATATATATATATATATATATATATATATATATATATATATATATATAACAATATATATGTATGCATGTATGCATGTATGTATGTATGTATGTATGATGTTGATGTTGATGTTTCCTCTCCCTTACCCTTTGTCCCTTCGTCTGTGTGGGTGACGCTGTCAGGGTCTCTGTCTCCGTCTCTTTTTCTCTGTCTCCGTCTCACTCTCTCTCTCTCTCTCTCTCTCTCTCTCTCTCTCTCTCTCTCTCTCTCTGCCTTTGTATCTCTGTCTCTGTCTCCGTCTCTGTCTATTTCTCTCTGTCTTTCACTCTCTCTGTCTCTGTCTCACTTTGTCCCTCTGTATGTTTATCTGCGTCTCTCTGTCTAACTGTCTCTCTTTATGTCTCTGTCCCTGTCTCTGCTTGTCTCTGTCTGCCCCTGTCTCTTTTTCTGTCTCTCTGTCTCTGTCTCTCTTTCTCTCTATCTCACACTGTATCTCTCTATGTCGCTCTCTGTCCCTCCTCCGCTCTCTTCTCATGCACTCTGTCTCTCTTTCTCTTTGTATATCTGTGTGTCTCTCTCTCGTTCTCTTCCTCACTCTGTGTGTCTTCATTTATCTTTCTGTCTGCCTCTTTCTCTGGCTGTGTCTTTGTCTCTCTCTCCCTCTGGCTCTCTGCCTGTCTCTTTGTTTATGTCTGTCTCTCTGTCGGTCTGTGACTCTCCGTCTCAATATGTCTGTCTGTGTGTCTTCCTCTCTCTCTCTCTCTCTCTCTCTCTCTCTCTCTCTCTCTCTCTCTCTCTCTCTCTCTCTCTCTCTCTCTCTCTCTCTCTCTCTCTCTCTCTCTGGACCATAGTCACATAACTCGCGTGGTAAAACACCCACAAATCCGACAAAAAGAGAGAGGATAACAACAATGTAATGGCAATAACAGCAATGTTATGGCCCGTAGCATTGGAAACTAAAGCATATTAGTGACTTAAATCACCTATGAATACTCATATATGTTGTAGGTTCTATTTTGGGTCTCAAATATGTAACTCGCCCTTGATGGAATGGTCTCGCCTTCACTCTTCCGCACGGTAGCAATGTCTGTTATGCTCCATGTTCTTCATTCAAATTGCTGTTTATTGAAGTCCTAAGCGTCTTCTGGTTTATTTTCTCTATATGAATTAAAACTGAATTTACGAAAATAAGCAATAAATATTCCTGTTTCTTCCAAAATGGGTTGTGAATAGCTAAAATAGTTGTAGAACTACAATTCGGTGCGGGACATTACCACAGTCAAAACGTCAAAACAGTTAGTGATTGTCATTCTGTTATTAAAAAAGTATATTTGTTCGTAATGATTATATATATATATATATATATATATATATATATATGCATACAAGTTTCTGTCAAAGTAAACAAGGAAACTCTTGTCCTCTTTAAATGACAACAACGATATTCATTATTTGCAAGTGTATCAATGTTACAGCAAGTACACTACATGTATGCCTTCTATCTTTATTACTCTCCGTCTGTGTGTCGGTCTGTGTCTGTATTCTGTTTC
This sequence comes from Unio delphinus, assembly GCA_029339505.1. Taxonomy (NCBI): domain Eukaryota; kingdom Metazoa; phylum Mollusca; class Bivalvia; order Unionida; family Unionidae; genus Unio; species Unio delphinus. Next base: position 4,440,247 of record JAQISU010000014.1, read on the forward strand.
TGTCTCTCTCTCTCTCTCTCTCTCTCTCTCTCTCTCTCTCTGCCTCTGGATAGATAGATAGATATATAGATAGATAGATAGATAGATAGATAGATAGATAGATAGATAGATAGATAGATAGATAGATAGAGAGATAGAGAGACAGAGAGACAGATAGATAGATAGATAGATAGATAGATAGATAGATAGATAGATAGATAGATATGGAACAGTTGAATGGAACAGTTAATGGTTATCTTTGTGTAAAAATCATAATAAAAAATCAAACGATGGTAATCCATAATAATAAGTTTTACAACTGCTGGCTATTATCTTCCTTTCATTTTGGTGCATTATTAACTTGTTTTAGTGAGAACACGCTCCGCATAAAACCATTATTCTACATGGTGCAGTTGTTCACCCAGTGAAACACTTGCGACCTTTTATTCAACTGCAAAGTCGACTTTAAAATGTGAGTTTGGATACAGTAGCCGACCGTATGTCGAGACATTACGTTATATTAATTGGAATATATTTCATCAACAACTATTGTGATGTAAATGATTTCATACAGATAATGATTTCAATATTGACATATGATGTCTATTACGTAACTAACTAGCTAGTATTCTAAATTTTTGTCATAAAATAAATTATGTATGATTTTACATATGACATGCTCAGAGATGAAATATTACAATAATAGTATCTGTTTTCTATTTAAGTTTTGTTTTATTTGTAAAAAAAAACACATAACTGTAGCATCTTCCCTATTGCATTGTTTATCAAAGATAAAAGTGTAACATTTTATCAGCGACTTGTTTTCTGTGATGTTTTCTTCGTTAGCATGCAGAAGCTCTGACCTGCTGTTTTGCAAAATCAGTTTTTAATACGATATGACAGCGTTGCAATTTCAGGAAGATTAAGCTATTTGAAATATGTAACAATCATTACATTATTATCAAAGCAAGAGAGAGAGAGAGAGAGAGAGAGAGAGAGAGAGAGAGAGAGAGAGAGAGAGAGAGAGAGAGAGAGAAAGAGATTTTACATTTAGTTGTGAACGTACACTTCTTTTTTCTGTTTCTTTGAAGCATGGAAAGATACACGCATACGTGCGCACGTGCGTGTATGTGTCCGTAATTAGATGAACAAGATTGATTGTAGGATGTTAAACTTTTCATTTAAATGTCTCAAATTGTTAAGTTGAGTAGTCTTTAATTCCCGAGAATTGTTATTTAGGTGAATGTAGAACATGTATCTTGCTTAACATATCGTGAAACACAACGGGAATGATGTTCTCACGTATAAAAACTTGAAAATTCCGCTTATAACGCTGGACCGATGGTTTTCTGTAGTTTTGCCAGTTAACCGCAGTATTTTAAAATGCACTATTGGTATATAAAATAAGTCACAATATATCTGACGTCTGAGCCTTTTCATGCTTCACATGTATTTGTACGTTTCCTTAGTAAAATTGACACCAGACTTTTTCATATATCTGGGTCTGATGTCTATTTATTCTAGGGAACCTAGAGATCTTTTGGATAGAGTGTCCGACATGTAAATCAAGTATCGCGCAGTCCAGAATGATTTTGTTTGAAAATAGTTAACTCCCATTTTCCCAGTATGGTACAACCAATAAAGAGTTAAAAGTGCCGTTAACAAATTACACACACGCACGCACACACACACACACACACACACACACACACACACACACACATATAGGCCAACCATCAATGCAGCATTTTGCTTTGAGGATATTTATAGTTAAATTATTTGGAATAAATTTTCATGTGTATATCCAATTTTCTTTACAAAAATGACTGCAATGGTTGAGTTTGTTACTTCAAGAATTTATGTTTGGTACCTTTAATAATAATGTAATATTGTAAGCCTGTTAAATTCAGGACATTGTTCTTTGCGTAATATGAATGGGGGTTTGTTTACATTTTAAAGAATATTTGTTAAAAAGAGTTGCCTCTTATAACATATTCTGATATAGGAGATTTGACCGTTCCAAGATATTTAGTTGTGATTCCGTGTTAGAATGCAGTTGGAACAATACATTATGCAATAATTTTACAAACAATTATTTATAAAATTGTTACTACTTAAATTGTAACTGTTTGCGGACAATACTCTACCATCCTAACCTCCATTCCTCACATAATTCGACAGAAGGCACATTTTTATTAAAATGGTTTAATTACTAAGAATAATATTACTAAGGAAATTATAGAGACTTTTCAACTTTGTTATACAGCCTGGACTATGGTGTGTGTAATAATCTGAATTAAAAGTTATAAATATCAAATTAAACATAAAAACCATAAGACAGAGGTACATATTTGGTTTGATGTTCGTATATGTAGACGCATTTATATCACTTGATTTTACCCAGTTATTGACGGACATACCTTTACAGGAAATAAAACGGCAAGTATCCTTCCACATCATTTAAAAGTGAGTGACACCAATAGTGATGTGTAGATGTTTTACATTAACCAGATCATGTCCTTGTTTGACGTCCATGACGAATACATGGTCAAAAATAAAAAGCAATGCTCTTTGTTGCTAGCAAACCGCATTCTTGATAAAAAAAATAAACACAGTAAGGTTTCCGGGTTGCCGTGCATTTATAGCATTGTGTCGCAAAGGATCGAGACATCCTCTTTCGCCTACCATATCGAGAACATACCAAAATGTCGAAGACGTTCATCTTCTTTCTCTTGATCACCTTCATGGTTATTGGACAAACTACTGCTCAGCCTGCCGACCAGCCGGGTAAGTACCATCACTCTAAATCACTTTTCAGATCGCTACTCTTCAATTTTAAGGAGAAAATAATATGATCTGATCAGATACTGAGCAATAAGACGTTCTCATTTATTGCACGTAGATCTAGGTATCGATTTAACTGTCACTAATTAGAGGTGTTCTTTTTAAAATTTAGATAAGACATTTTTGTTTCACAATAGATTCAAAAAAATGCTCCTAATTTTATCAGGCACCATAATAAATCTCGTCTGTCAATATTTCCTAAACCACAAGCATTCAATAATATTTAAATAAATATACAAATTAAAAAATAAATAAATAAAATAAATTAATACCAAGTTGAGCGTGAAATGATCAAGTTTGTCTACAGCGTACACAATTTAAAAATTTAAATTTTTGACACACAACAGTAAATACCAGTCAACATCAAACATTTGTTCAAAGTATTACCTTATTCTTTGCCACCCAGTGAAACAATAAAATGAAATAAATATTTCAGTTGGTTACATATTAACAGAGAAGAACCTGGTCATTGCTTGTTAAATGATAGCATCGACAAAATTAAATAGTTCAACATGCAAATATTAAGATATTTCTTGACGAGTATTGGAAGATTTGTGGCATTTAATCACTACAAGATGAAAATCGATTCATTTCATTTCTGAACAATGCTAAAATTACTATGACCTTTTTCCATAATACATTAGAATTCAAAAGCGTTCTGAAGATTTCTTAGCTAAATGTTCTCTAATAATACATTAGAATTCATAATCGTTCTGAAGATTTCTTAGCTAAATGTTCTCTAATAATACATTAGAATTCATAAGCGTTCTGAAGATTTCTTAGCTAATATTCTCTAATATTATTGACCATGGTTATAGACAAAACCATGATCGTTTTCTTGCTATTTAAATCTATTATATCGCATGTTGCTTTATCTAGAATGTAACCTGATTCCGCTGTTTGGATTTCGAGCATGTTGCATACGATGGCAGCAGTTTATTTACTCAATTTTGATCACTAAGAAATGTTAAAAATATAGTTAAAATAATTTGACACCAGCCAAATAAATATCGACATGAATTTTCAACCCTGATAAAAATAACCATCTTAGACTATATATAATTGTAACCAAATAAATATCGACATGAATTTTCAACCCTGATAAAAATAATCATTTTAGACTAAACATTATTGTAACCAAATATTCATGTAGCGGTACTATTATTCTTATTTTAATTTCTAACAACTTAATTTTTTCTTATGATGTTTTTTTCTCACGATTTTAGTGTTTAGTGTTTGCAGCCAAATATGTCGATAGGTCCTACAAATCTGTTTTGAGTTGTAATGTTAATTTGTAACTGATCTCTGTGAAATAAAACATATGCCATTGAATGTACCTCGTGTGAACTGTCTATTCATATATTTGATTATTTCATGATATTTAACAGTGGTTGTGTTTTTGTCAGCCAATCAGAAAATACCACATATCTTCATCATGAATCAATTGTTTTGCTCGTCATTTCCATACTATAATAACTTTGACAAATACAATGGTCATTAGAAGATTTTCCGTCTGAAATTTTTACTGAAGCATTTTTATGATATAATAAGAATATTTTGTGATTACTATTTAAAGCTGACTAATCAATGTAAGAAACAGTGCTGCTGCCAAGTTGCCTTCACTTATGCTTACTTATCGTTTACCTACCTTATCATCATTTCTAATTATTGTTGTTGTTGTTATTGCTCTTCTTCTTCTTCTTCTTCTTCTTCTTCTTCTTCTTCTAATTATTATTATTATTATTATTATTATTATTATTATTATTATTATTATTATTATTATTATTATTATTTTCTAGCTGAACTTTTCGGATTTGGTAACCGACGATTAAGATGCCTGTGTCGGTTAAGAAACTGTTTTCGCAATGAGATATCATACGGCCATAGGAGCTGCAGGAACCGAGGCAGATCTTGGATCTATTGCTGTCGATATTGATTCTTAACGACGTGATTTCCAGGTAAACCTTTTCAGCTTTCTCTTTGCTTTATCTCTACAGGATGCTTGTCTCTTTTTGTTTCATACTTGATTGCAGTAATGTCTGTCATGGATATCCTTGAAATGTGTGCTTTTTGATGCTATCAATTAATTGTGCTTGAATCTAAGTATTATTCATTTAATTACCTTTGTAAAAAAAAAAATTTATAATTCGTTACTAATACAAAAGAACAATTAATTAGTTGTTTGTTCTAGGGGTGGGTTGAACTGTAAACGTGCATACTATTCCTTTGCTCGACAATGCCAATCATCTTCGTTAAAATTGTGCGTGCGTTGTGGTGACATTCTCATTGCATCTACTGAACGAATATAATCGCTTTTACGCTGCGAGTCTGTATGTAGCTATATGCATCTATCGTTCCATCTATGTCTGCCAGCTTCTCAGAAATTGATGGCGAAAACCATTGTAACTTATTTCTTAATTTTCTTCGTTATTTTTTATAATTGGAAGAAAGTAATCTATAAGCGGCTTAAAACCAATGAGACGACAGCTTTGTTTTTATTTAATTTGTATTTTATTATTTTTGCAGGTGACACAAAATAGTACGGGTACAATTATTTCAGTTCTATGTTTGAAATGGGGAACAGCAAATAAAGTCTTTGATTCTAATGGCTTTTTGTTTCCTTATTAAATTTATTAAGAAGATGAAACGTTAAAACAAGAAATCATACATATTTTATATTGCTTTAATAAAGATATATAACAATGCATTTCTCTACTTAATTTCATATAACTTAGTAAGATGATTGCGTAGGGTATATATCGAAATGTTGTCATGCGGGATGGAATGCTTGTTTCAACATGTAAAATTAAATTTGTCTGTAATAAACAGTATTATAGTTAGAGATTTAAGACACTGTTTTTATAAGATAATTTAAGAAACTGTTTTCATCCGATAATCTTAAATCGAAGTTCTGTATATATCTAATAATTTTAAATGGAATTACTGTTTTCATCCCATCATCTTTAGTCAAAGCATTGCTTGCATTCGTTAATTTAAAAGCGTAATATTAAGTGGGATGTACTGTTTTCATTACATAATATTACGTTGATGGACTATTTTTATTGGATAATCTTAAATGTGATGTACTGTAGATAATATTACGTTGAAGCAAAACTCCTTATATTAACGCTTGGTTGATATCACTCTATCCACCTGATGATCCAGAGTTGTTGAGCTTTTAATCTCGATTTTTTTGCAAAGAGTGAACACATGACAGAAATGTTTCTTAATATCTATTTCTTGTCACGTAGAATAAGTTTTTGATTTCTGATTATTATTTCCCTTGCGATAATAACAATACTGCCATTATATTCCATGCGATCCTAATCGAACTAAAGATGAAAATGAAGATCACAGTCGCCATCATCTTCGCTCTGTATAACAAACCGATGTGTTGAAGTCGCAAGGATTTGGCCGACTTGTTTTGTTTACAAGCAGGCAAACAAATCTTGCAGTTGCAATAATTATGATACCCCTTTCGTCGGAAAATGGATATATTAGTTCACGTATCTTGTAAACACTCAGCTTCTTAGCTTTTTAGCAGTTTATTGTTTTTGTTTTTGATTATGATTTTTAACAACTTTTCAGTCATATTGCTACAACGTCTGCAGTGAGGCAGTTTATAGTGATGTCTAGCACTGGGGCATCATGCTGCAGACATTTTGCATAATGTCCCACCCAGTCACATTATCCTGACACCAGGCCGACCAGCCCTAACACTAACCTCTTAATGCTAAACGTCAAGCGAGGCAGTTGTTAGTACCATTTTTATAAGTTTTTGGTATGACTCGGCCAAGGATCGAACGCACGACCTCCCGCTTCCGCGGCGGACACTCTAACCACTAGGCCACCGGATCGGTTTTTTGCAGTTTATGATAGAGCGGTCAAACGTGGCCAGTGACATCCGTTTATGAGTTAAATTTGCAGTGATGTAACTTTTAAGCTCTTTTCTTGTTTTCTGGTATTTGTTTTATATTGGACAGTTCAAATGTATTCAAGATAATACAGCTGTAGCTTATTCACGGTCGGAACCAATGTTCCTGGGCCTGTGAAACGTGCCAAAAAGGATCAATGGGTTCAAACTATTAGAGTAATACGAGGACATGTTCATGGGTGAAATATCTAAGGCCACTGAGAATATGTCCACATGAAATATTAATTGTATCAATGACCCCTAGGGACTAGTGGCAGAGATCAAATGTAACAATGAACGTACCTTAAACATTTTTGTGAAAATTAATTTGGGCAGCATTTAAGATCTGTGTAATACCCTTGATATACAATAAATCTGATGTGTCTTGACTATGGCATATTGTTTGAAAAGGACAAGTTCGGAATTACAGTGAGACTCCGAAACCTCGGTGACAGAAAAGTATCAAAACACCTTTTTACAATCATCAAAACATGTTGTCATGGGTGTGAAGGTAATGCAGTTTTAAAAATATTTTATCACAAACTAGATTTTAACTCCTAGATGTAATGGGTATGGATAAAAGGAATAACAATAGTTTGTCATGAAACCAGTTATTTTCCTTTTGAATCCTGAAGTAATGTTAAATTCCAATATACAGATTTAATAGTTGCCTTACTACCAGAGTTCTTAAATTATATAAAAGAAAGAAAGTGAAAACCAGCAATTCAAGAGACGTATAGTATTGTGAATTAAATTCCAAATAATCCTACAGGTTTAATCACAAATCCAAATTTTAAATACTCATAATTGACCTATTTATAACCTACACACATTGACTATGTTAGTCATGTGAAGGTCCTTTTAATACATGACTTTTATCTTAAAGTAAAAAATGCAATCATTCACAAAACGCTTTGTATCTAATAAAATGTAAATAACACTTTATTTGTATTATCAGCATAGGATTCAGTTATACATGAAAGTTCCAGACTTCTAGTGCGAAACACGGGCCTGGGTAGATTAATGTACATCATGTCTTCATGGCATTTGAGAGTATTTTGTAATAAGATAGATCGTGTTTATTTGTATTTCAAATCATTAGCAAGCGCTCCTGATAGATATCTGAATGCGCTTGACAGTGATCAAATGAAATAAGATCTTCAAGTACCAACCCATTCTCTAATTACTAATGTATTTCAAATTGATTTTTTTTTTAAAAAACACGTTCAAGTAAAGATTCAGTTATCGAGTTATATCATGCTATCTTAATTGCTGTAGTTGTCGTTATTGTTTTGGGGTTATTGTTTTGGGGTTATTGTTGAAACTTGTTTTTTTTTGTAGAAGTAGTAATAATAATTTTTGTTGTTCTTGCAGTGCTTCTAGTCACAGCATTGGTAGCTGAGCAAAATACTTGTCCAATCTTCACAATCTAATTTGATCATTATTCTGAGAGCGTACTGTTTCAATAATTTTCGTGGAAGGTACTGCTGTAAAAATGAGTGCCACCTAGAAAGGAGCGTATACTTCTGTTTCCTTTTTCATTCAGTGGGTCATACAATAAACTTTCATCGAAGCAAACGACTGGACATGATCGTCCCCGCTCCTCAATTAACCTTTACAGAATAAAAAATATGTAATTATAATTCGGTCATTCAAACTACACAAAAGGCATATCTACAATCGTGCAGTGTGCTATTGTAAATTACTTACGCTTGGCTAGCAGTCTCCAGACCTATTTATTTATTAGATTAGTCTGTGGACGAATTAAGCAAGCTGTTACAGGCTTTGGAATGTAACGATAATACAAATAGTGATGAGTTAGCATACTAATAAAATAATTTCTGATACAAATGAACGAGTGAATGTGATATCCACAGTCTGATACAAATGAACAAATGAATGTGAAATATACAGTCTGATTCAAATGAACGCGTGAATGTGATATCCATAGTCCCAGTCTGATACAAATGAACGAGTGAATGTGATATCCATAGTCCCAGTCTGATACAAATGAACGAGTGAATGTGATATCCATAGTCCCGGTCTGATATAAATGAACGAGTGAATGTGATATCCATAGTCCCAGTCTGATACAAATGAACGAGTGAATGTGATATCAACAGTCTGATATAAATAAACAAGTGAATGTGCTATCCACAGTCTGATACAAATGAACGAGTGAATGTGATATCCACAGTGTCAGTCAATGCTTTATGATACCAAACATGAGACATGTATTGAAATATCCTTCAGCATATTCAGATACCTATTTAGCAGAAACGTTTATAATGATTGCCGTATGATTCAGAGCAGTGCTCTTTAGAGTCGATACAAATAGTACAGAAAAAGATATCAAGGCCAAGGCTATCGCATATAGTCCACCATTTTAAACATCAGTCCAAAATAACATTTGAATCAAAAGTACAACTGACGAAGGTGGAGTTTTCGAAAAAGGAATAACATCAGAACCAATTAGCCAAGATGACGAGGAATATTTCTATTCCGCTAGCAAAGTGGGCTCTCGCACCCCAACTGCTTTTCAATTTTCTCGGTTTTCCTGTATGGAGGAAAGGTTTGGATTATTAATGCTAGTTCATACAAGTCATACAGCTGGGATTCCTCGAAAAAAATAACATACCCTTGATATGTCAAACAAATATGTCGTCTTTGGGTTGTGATAACAATGACAATACATGTACTCCCCGTTGCTCTGTACCTCACACTGGCTATCCATTCAATCCAGAATCAAACACAACATTTGTTCGTTGTGCTACGTTTCACTGACGGACTCCAGTCACACATACTTATCTGGTCTCACCCACGTGTGTACACCATCAAGATACTTACGCTGCTTTTCTGACAATCGTATTCTCATTATTACCAACGAAGTCATATCGACAACGTTATTTTGCATACCAGGACCCAGCAACGTGGAATGAATTGCCCATTGAAATTAGACAAAAGTAAAATACAGCTCTTAAAACTCACCTTTTGTGTCTGCAAGAACAAACTTAAAGACCTAACAGTGTTTCTGCCTTAAATATTGTCAGCATTTCTTATGTGTTTTAATTTCATGGTGGTTTTTGTGCAGTCATATCATTATATATGTTGTAAAGCGCTTAGAGCTTATGAAGATTAGGCGCTATACAAAGTCTCATTATTATTATCATTATTATTACTAAGATGTCTTCATCATCGATTTCCCCAAAATATATTTTCTTATTTATGTCTGCTTTTCATAGCTGCATGATTTCGTCTTGATCTTTCTCGCTGAATAGTTCTACTTTCACAATATCCTCCCATTCCACTTTCATAGTCTGTCAAAGTTTTTCATAGTGTAGAATGACTTCTCTCAAACTGTTCATGTCTATAGTGTTGTCGAATTCCGCATACAAGATGACGTTTACCGTCTCGGTCTCAGCTTCTGGAAACTGAAGTTACACACGCAGCTGACTTAGTCTTTTATGGTGGAATGTTCATCGCCGCTGCCTTGGTCTGAAGAAAAATTAAAGGCCCCAAAACGTGTAGCATGCTGCAAAGTTTTCGTATTAAAAATTTTGGCTGCTGTTGGTCCCTAACTGTCCCTTGGGTTTGTACAGGGACAAGCACGATCTCATGTACTTCTCGGCAAATTTAGGTTTGAAGGGTCTGTTACTCAAGGTGTGGCTGACTTCGATTTTTGACATTATGTAATGCTTAATGAACGAATTTTCAGATGGACAGACAGTGCCTGAAGAAACAAAATTATCTCACTAGTCCAGGACCATTCCATACTGACCAGGTCCGCGTGTGGGATTGACCATTTCATTTTCCGCGAAGCAAAGTTTTATGTTTAATATAAAACAAATGTGATGCCGCTCTAATATCCAGTAAGACCACCATGTCAACCATCTTGTAGATCTTATTATACTATTCCCGATTATTAGACGTTCATATCAACATGGAGGGATCACGATGATACTTGTTTTGTAATCTAGTTGTCCCTAATTGACAATAGTGTCAGTCTTGCGTCCAATATAATTGGCCGTGACGGCTCTGTTGATGACTTTGTTGCTGACGATACCAATGCTAAACGTTTGGGTAACTGTCCTTTGAACAGATGATCTTCGATCTTGGATCGGGGTTCAGCAGCAATGGTGAAGGTTTCCACTTCGACGCTTCGTATCATATACTTGGATGTCGTTCTGCTTAAAGCGTGACTGATGTCGTTTCCCACTTTAGGTAACACTTCATTATGCCGCACGTTGTGTTCGGTTTCTTGGATAATGGTTTTGTACTCACTGACATTAGCTACCAAATGGAAAATGGTACTGATATGATTCAGTCTCGGGCGGATATACTTTTCCTGCTACCACATGTCCAAATGCAAACGATCTATCAGTATAAACTACGGCCTTTGCACGATTTTCTTTCGACGGTCTCTAAGGCCCACGTCGTGTGGATCTTCACTTGTTGTCATAGCTGTGCCGTTAAACTTATCATCGCCCGTTATATAAGGTTTCCATACGACTCAATGATCCACATGAGTGTTCGTGGCATCTTTTCCGTACGTATAGAGATTTGCCATGTATGCTAGGTACTATTAAATATCCATACTGCTGCTATTTACTTTGTTATTCAAGTATACGTCTACTTCACTGAACAAGGAATGCATGAAATTGTTGACGTGAGCTATTGTAGTAGCGGCTACCAGAACGGTGTCGTCTGTTTTGATCACTGACGTTCACGTACAAGTAACTGCTGTACCGATCTATGTAATCTTCGGGCTGTCCTTTGGTTTCAAATTCGATGGGGGATGGTGTAATAATAGAGGATAGGGAGTGAAATCCTACCCATTAGGATTCATGTATGATCATCATTGTCGGTGGCATGGCAAACAGCTCCAGGTCTGACTTGGAACAATCTCAAGACTTTCAGTGCAACATATTTCTCGCTTTAATTTAATACACAATTCGCTGACTGTTATTTTTGTCTTGGTCTTCCTATGGAGTCTCAACGTAATCTTCTCTTTGGAGAATGGAAGATTTTGTTCCAGATCATCAGGTTCATGCTTTAATGAAATTTCACAAATTATTTGTTCATGTTTAGCATGTTTGTGGAAACGTCCAAAGTCTAAAATGGTTTTTACATAGTTGTATTAGTGACCCAGTGTGTGGTAAAAATTTACAACGTTTGCTCACCTACTTTTAAGAGTCAAGATGTTCCCTAGTTTGTTGTACCTTTTCTTTTTGTTTTTCTTTATAAATCTTCTTTTTGAAAAGTATTTGCTTCGCTCGTCCAAAAACTGTTTTGTTAAATTTAACCAGTTTCAGCGTTTGATTGGAAAACAACTCTTTGAAGCCAAGCAGAAGACAACAGTAGTTGCGTCCCTTGACAAAGCGTCTCCTGCTTGTGGACAACATGCCAAGAGTCGACTGGTCTGATATAATCAGAGTGAGATAGGAAAGGTAAGGTTAGAAAAATATATGGAGATGTATTGTCGTATGGTGAGAACAATATATTCTATATCACATTTAATTTATTACCTCTTTACTTTTTCTTTATAATTACATTTTGTTTATAAATTACTAATGCTGCTAAACCAGTCCAATCGACCTGCTGACTTACCGTAATTTTCTTGCATATGTTTGACAGAATTTCATTAACATAGATGAGTTAATGTCCTGCTTGGTTAAAGATTTCAGTTAATGAAGCAAAGTAAAATTGATTACTGTTTACATATTTTGTTTTGGCTTAAGGAGAACATTTGTCCCAAAGTGGATTTATTAGAGAAGGATACACTAAATGGTAATTACTGGAATGTGACGGTGCGTCTCAAAATTACCCATCTTTCCCTCTCTCTGTAATTTACGCTTGCAGTATACTTATGTAAAACTCGCTTCTTACGGCTTCCAGGTATTTGCCATAACTGTTACCTAAATTGTAAGGGGAACGTAGGAGGAAATCTTACGTAATGCCCTTTAGCAAAGCATTGTAATTACGTATGAATGTCATACATAAACATTGAAAAAATATTGGGCGTATACCGATATTTGGAAAATATAATTCTGGACTACAACACTGGACTAATGTGTTTTATAAATTTCAAACTAAGACAATTCAAATTGACACAAAAAGTGAATCATATATAGAATAACCCAATGCGGTAGACAAAGTGTTTGGTCAATATGAAGAACAAAAAACAGCAAAAATAGGAAGAAAAAAAAAACAGCGAAAAAAGAACAAAAACAGCAGAAACCACAAGAGAAGGGAATTATTCCATCTGTTCAAAAATTAGTTGATTAACTTAGACCTAGAACTTATTAAAAAATTAAAGATATAAATGATAATCAATTATCTAAATATAATGCACATAATTCGAACTATTCTATTCGTCTGATGTGTTTTTAGAACATGTATGATGATGATTATTGCAAGAAGATCTTTAGAATTCGTCATAATAGAGGTAGAGTTTAAAAATTTGTGAAAAAGTAGAACCAAAAACAAATGATGAGACTGACACTGTTGCTATTGGTAGTGGTTTTTCTACAATAAGTGGTCATATTGCCTGCCCTAATATTTCCGACATAGCACTATTAGAAAATGTCATAGGAGTAAAAGGAGCTGGGAAAAACTCCCTAGAAATAATTAATGAAGCCGTTGAAATCTGTTTATTTAAAGGTGATATCATAAATATCGGCGTATACTGGGAATTTAACTCGTTGACGATTATCACAGCGATTAGATATAAAGATAGCAAATAAGATGATCATAAATCAACGGTACCATGGACCTGTACATTCACGATTACCAGTTTATAAAGCAACTTATGGTTACGGTCTTAGTAATGTTATTCAAGGGTTATTTGCAAGAGTTAGCTCCAATTGCAAAACAATTATCGTTGAAAGCTGTTAATGTTATGGTTAAAAAAAGCTTCTGGTGTTATTGGTAATATTACCGGTAAGGCCTTTACTGCAGCCACGGAAAGACTAATACGATTAATGCGAAGAAAACCATCGCCTGTGAAACAGGCAAGTACTGAAATTATGGCCACGAATGTCTGTCAAATAATAAACCAAACAGCAGATAAAATATTTTAGCACAGTTAATGAATCAAGGATCTGGTGAAGTACAAAGATAGATTACTGCAAATGTAATAGTTGTAATTGGTCTGACAGGGTCAGCGAGATCATGGTTTAGCTCGATAAATATATAATACATTGTTCATGCTTATATCTGATACAACATTCGATAAGGACTCATCGGTTATCATAGATGAATCTGTACGTGATTATCAATTTTATTCTTATAACGCATCACAACCAAATAAGCGTAAAAGAATTGAAATTCAAGTTCGGGACACAAGTAGATATATTTTACCCGCTGAAGCATTTATTGAAGTAGAAGGAGAACTTGTAACAAATGTTGCAGCTTCTTTGCCATATGCAGAGAATTTGCGAGTTGATTTTGTTAACAACTGGATTATGGCGTTGTTTAATAGCGCTATAAATAAGATTGATGGAATAGAGGATGGAGGCCGTATAAGCTTTTCATGTGCAACGCCACAGTCTCAAATACTTGGTGTTTGCAGAAATATTAGAAAGGTCATCTTTGGAGCAAACAGTAGTGCTTGTAAGAAAATGTGATGACAATGATGCAATTTAACGACGCTGATTCTGGTAAAGTAGTATTATCAAAACTCTCATTGTGGATGATAGTAATCACTCCATCAATCATCAAAGGAGATAAATTATTGTCATTTATGGAGACAGGTAGTAACTCATTACTATCATGCCTAACAACAACAACATATAGTATTCAGAGTAATACAACTGTCAAATTTACATGGCATCACAACAATTTGTTACTGAGCACCGACATATTTTTGTGCGCTGCAAAATATGAACCGATTAAACTCGCAAACACAACCCTATGATATATCGACATCGCGCTAAGAATAAACGGCCAACAACAAGAAGAAACTAATGATATATTGTTAAATTATAACAAAAACCACGTTACTCGAACTTATGAACGTTTGATGACACTTTTGGCGCATGATCAGATACCGATACCAATGCCGGTCTGCAAATATCACAGTTAGATTTAAAAACATATTATCCAATTTATTACTTTTCACTGTAGCATCTTTATTTGACCAGACAAACGGTTGTTGACATACACTTCAGATCTCGCGTAGGTGAAGCACCAGCTGATGGTTACCGAGCAATCGCTGATGTACTTAAAGACAAGTCAATGCTACTTAAAGACAAGTCAATGCTACTTAAAGACAAGTCAATGCTACTTAAAGACAAGTCAATGCTACTTAAAGACAAGTCAATGCTACTTAAAGACAAGTCATTGCTACTTAAAGACAAGTCAATGCTACTTAAAGACAAGTCGATGCTACTTAAAGACAAGTCAATGCTACTTATAGACAAGTCATTGCTACTTAAAGACAAGTCAATGCTACTTAAAGACAAGTCATTGCTACTTAAAGACAAGTCATTGCTACTTAAAGACAATTCAATGCTACTTAAAGACAAGTCAATGCTACTTAAAGACAAGTCAATGCTACTTAAAGACAAGTCATTGCTACTTAAAGACAAGTCAATGCTACTTAAAGACAAGTCATTGCTACTTAAAGACAAGTCAATGCAACTTAAAGACAAGTCAATGCTACTTAAAGACAAGTCAATGCTACTTAAAGATAAGTCAATGCTACTTAAAGGTGCTGGTGGACGAATGAGAGTCATTAATGCACCAGCAGAAAATTTGTAATACAGTTAAATTATCCGTAATATGAATATAATATCATCATGAAAATGTTACTCTGACAAGATTAAAAAAATCCGGAACAAGAATGACACTAAAACACAGTCAGATAACAGGTGCTCAGAATAAGCTGTCACTGACAGAACAATAGCGAAAAATTAAATGATACTAAACATGACAAGACTGGAATCCGACATACTCTATCAATGGATGCTATTTCAGATATAACTAAATCATTCGGTATAAGTTCACTTCTTGCGTCTATACCAGCATTAATAGCAGCTTCTGCCCCTACTGTTGCAAACGCTTTTTCTTTTGGAGCTGTCGGTACATCGGCGGGAACGGCACTAAATAAAGCAACGGGGCAACGATACAAAAAAGGGAAATGGTCTGATACTTCCTGGGAGTCGTTATTCGTACGGAAAAAGTCCCTCAGTCAAATTTTGATTTAATCGATGCTGATAAAAATCTAAAATAAACAACGTTAGGGGTGTCTTCTGTGAGATCATATACCTTCCAGACCAAAAAGCGCTGAAACCGGGATCATTAATCTCGATAATTCCACTGGACCTGGAACTCGCTGTACCGCTATATAACTCTACAGCATTTCACGATTTCCCTTACAAGATTATAAGTATTCCTAATTATGTTCGCTCCCTGAAATAATGCTGATAGATATATATTGATACACGACGTCATAATTTTGAAGTTGATATACCAGGAGAGTCAAGAAGGAAACATAATCTTGTGTTAAATGATATTGCTCTAGTTTCTGTCAGCGTTGTTGAGGATGCATTACGCGCTGCCAAATCTCCATTGTCGTTAGGATATGCAATGACAATCCAGTCATCTCAGGGATTACCTTTTTCCAGGACCAGAGCTTCCGCTATGCGAACTAGGCAATCGCCTAGGGCGCTGGGCTAAGGGTTTATTTCATGAATGGCTTGTGGGGGAGGGCGTGAGTGGAAGGGGGATATCTGATCTCGCCTAGGGCGCCAAATGCCTTGCACCTGCGCTGCCTTTTTTAATACAATTGTTTGGATTATTGATGATCGATTCGAGTGGTCAAACTTAGTGTTCTTGCAATATCACGAGTTACAAAAATAACTCAGCTGCGGCAAGTTATTGATCATTTTACTGACACCAACCATGAAATTGTTAACGATGTTGTTGTAAGAAAGCTCGCTAGTTATAAACAACGTGACAAAATAAAAATAATTACGACTTTGATATTGATGCTGAATTTATAATGATGCCGAAACAACAACATAATAATCATTGTATGAGATGTAACACATTAATGGTATGTCAGTTTTAGGATAAATATCTAAGACAAGTTACCGTTGATAGAAAAGATAGTAGTCGCTGTCATACAAGTGAAAACACGATGCTGACCTGTCTTGAATGTAATCGAAGTAATGGTGCTAGTTAAGTGATCGCGGCGGTAATTGTGTATTCTTTCAATTACTTTCAATTATTCACGTGTAAATCCACGCCGAGGAGCGGTTGAATCTAATCTGTATATTGCAGGTCTACCCGTGGATGTAACTACTCTAGAAATTGTATGTGATGTGACACTCCAGATAGGATCAGTCGCTATTTTTATTTACCCGTTTCAAGTTCACCCGGTTCATAAAAGTACCTTACGGTAACATTACCTAATCGAAAATTCATGTCGTTGTACAGGAATATATTTTGTTTGTGAGTGCATTAATAGGCTTCATATTTGCTTGTTTGCTTGAATTTTAACGGCGCACCAGCACTTTTAGGCTATTTAGCGCCATACAATAGGTTAGATGTTCAAAAATAAGAAAGGTTTAACATCGACCAGAGATATAAAAAACCATAATAGTTAAATATAAAATGGTAAGATGTTGGTGACAGGAAAATATGAAGCTTCCCAATCAAAAGGAGATGTAAATGGTGTATGTTGATGACAAGATGGAGTAAATAAGAGGTGTTATTTGCATTAGATAAAAAATATTCTAGGTGATGGCATCAGCGATGATACTACACCCTGAAAGTTTTTGCCACAATCAACCTGTATTAGCTGTGGCCATCGCAGACCACCGCGTTGATACATTCGTTCACACGCCGAAGCGACTTCAGCAGCTGTCTTTGTTGATAACGGCTTTGCTTCATTGTTCCTACTTAAAACATGAACTACAGTTAGCGCGTATTTGTACGTATAATGGCATTTTCGTATTTTGATATTATCATGTGATAAAAAATTAAAAATCAGTTTGATGAACTTCATTAGGAACACTGACAACAAAATGTGCACATACGATTCTTTTTGGCGGTGGTACATTAATTTGCCATATTGCCATATTTTCAACAGCAGCACAGGTAACATTTGCTGCATCTGCGAATTTACTAATCGCTGCTTTACTTTCTCCAGTATACTCTTTTACTATAATAAGTGGATTCCAGAAAATGTATGACTAGCCCCTATTCCTAGTTTATCTTTCATCCCAGATCGTTCTAACCAGTTAGCCAATGATTCTTTGAAAGATATATGTTGTAAGAAATTTAACGCGTGAATTAATTTTTCACCTGCACTATGTCTATGCTGCGGATTATTGCTTTTATAAGACACATCATGAGCGTGAAAACCTCAATCAATTTCATGTATCGGATATTCACCTGGTCTTGGGTGGTCTTGATTGTAAAGTTTGATTTCAAATTTGCTCCCACGAAAACAATAATTGTATCCTAGAAGGTGTTTTCACTTGGGTATTTGGCCCACGGAGTCCCCGGTAATTTTGTTAATTTTGCTGCAATAACACCTCCTCGTATTTTTAAAAAATTGATTTGCGAGTGAATATAAATTTAAATATTTTTGTACCACATTGTTCACACCTACCAGTAAGTTCTGGTCTACTATTTTCCATTCTGATAGTCATTTATTCACCTGCAGAAGTATGCCCCTTGCATTTATCACAAATAAAATCCATATTATTTATTATATATCATGGATGGAATTGATTTTTCGGCGGCAAGAGCGTGAGATCTGGTCAAGCATCATGTAGCACTACTAAATATTATTAGAATGATTATCATAGTTCCAACTGGAAGTGGAAAGACAGTTGTTACTTAATGTGATTAATGACGTGGTTAAAATGAATGGGATAAATTGTATTTATTTGCACCATCTGTAGACGATCAAAGATGCTACGATGTACTTAAGGAGTTTAATAAAAACGCAGCGACGATAAATGAAGATGGTAATGATGTCATTGAATTTTTTACTGATTAAAATAAAGCGCCATCTTTAGATACTATTGATCGATCAATATTTAATTTAGTTGTGAACGACGATGTGATGCTTGATAAACAATCAAATCCAGCTAAAATATTTTCTCAAGGTTGACATGAAAACACTGATGTGATTTATATAATCAAGCGGTACACACAAATACCAAAAGTGATCAGAGACAACTGTAATATTATTGCCGCGTTTAATGAAGTTAATACTCACACGTTACGTAATATTCATCAGGCGTGGTGTAGCGGTTATATGGCCTAAACTAAGTTTAGAAATTTATTTAGTCAGACTCAGTCAACCCCGTATGGATTTATAACAATAAATTTACATGATCATAGATCAAGATACAGAATCGGTCTTGATAACATCTTTGGATAATAAGACCTTGAATAAATGTTCTCGCGCGGATACTTTAAGAAAAATAACTATATCCCAAGAAAGACTCATGGAGAGAAACTCTCGGTAACTTAGAGGCTTTGGTTTGGCGAACATTTTGTTGTTGTTGTTGTTGTTGTTGTTGTTGTTGTAAGAAGACTTAGGTTAACAAATTAAGGCCCAGTTGGCTCTTACGAACATTTGCGTGGATAATGCGTTTGGGTAAGACTTTTTAGATTAACAAATCGGATCATCTTTAAAAAGGTCATCTTTTCACCCTCACTGCTGCTAGAGCATTTGGATAAACGTAACTTTACTCAGATACCTGAACGATTTTATTGTAGTGACTCAAATGACCCGAATAGTGAAGAGCAATAGCCAACATGTTACAGGAATTCAGTTAAAAAATTAAGATATGGAAATCGTTAACGATCACCAGGTAACAATAGTTACGTATTGAAAGGAAGTTTTGAACATCTTTAAGGACAACAAGGTCACAATAACTAAGGTAAGAACGGATGATATTAAAATCGTGTTATAATGTGTGTGAGAGGATAGGCAGACGTGCATATCCAATGTAAAACTATATGTGTGAGAGGATAAGCATATGTGCATATTCAGTGTAATAATATGTGTGTTAGAGGATAAGCAGACGTGCATATCCAGTGTAAAACTATATGTGTGAGGATAAGCAGACGTGCATATCCAGTGTAAAACTACATGTGTGAGGATAGGCAGACGTGCATATTCAGTGTAAAACTATATGTGTGAGGATAAGCAGACGTGCATATTCAGTGTAAAACTATATGTGTGAGAGGATAGGCAGACGTGCATATCCAATGTAAAACTATATGTGTGAGGATAAGCATATGTGCATATTCAGTGTAATAGTATGTGTGAGAGGATAAGCAGACGTGCATATTCAGTGTAAAACTATGTGTGTGAGAGCATAAGCAGAGATCATATTCGGTGTAATAATATATGTGTGAGAGGATAAGCAGACGTGCATATCCAATGTAAATATGTGTGAAAGGATAAGCAGACGTGCATATCCAGTGTAAAAATATATGTGTGAGAGAATAAACAGAGGTCATATCCAGTGTAATAATATATGTGTGAGAGGATAAGCAGAGGTGCATATCCAATGTAACAAGATATGTGTGAGAGGATAAGCAGAGGTACATATAAAGTGTAAACGTATGTGTGAAAAGACAATATTTACGATGATCGAAATCAATTAAAAGAGCTTTCGGCTGTTTTTATTTATTCAAAAGATTTAAAAGTATATGTACATTAAGATAGATCAACATGAACAGATCAGTTAATTTCATTTAACTTGACATATGTAACTCAAAACTCCTTAGGTTCCTTAAGGTTTACTCCCATTCTGGAATACTTTATAAAGAAATTTTTATGAGATTTAATTTCAAGAAATCATATCGGAAAGGCTGTACAAAATGATTAGTTTAGTATAAAAGTCCTTTCCATTTTAGATACAGGGGAAAATTTGCGCTTATCTTCCAGGACACAAACTCATAAATAATCTTTTGATAAAATGTTTGGATAATTGAATGACGCCAGTTTTATTCCCTCTAATACACAACGAAATAGGTCCAGAGTTTGAGATCCTTACTTTTCAAGTAGAAGTCAGATTGTTTTAATCAAAGACAATTCTTGTAAAATTTGGAAGATAAACTGTTACTGCAGGTTTGGGCGAAGGGACCAGGATGGTATCATTATTGGATTATTTTAACAATTTTATAAGTGGTCTGTGCTAAGATAAATAGAGTTATCCAAAACACATTTAAACGTTTCAAGAATGTATAAATGTTTTATGCATTGGATATTAATTATTTTAATCATACAAATTCATTTCCCCATCATACTAACAATTCACAGAGTTTGACCATTTATTTAAGAAAGATTTAAAGTACCACATCTGCCAATAATAGACAGGTTGAATGCTAAAAGTATTGCATGGTTATTCTTTACAACATCTAATAAATGAAGACTGTGACATTCTAATATTTTAAGATACAATAAGCACCGAGTGTATCATGACACATTGTCTAGCTGTGACACATTGTCTAGCTGTGACACATTGTCTAGCTGCACAAAAGTCAATATTATCAAGCGCCTGCCACACCCATCTTCAGAATACAGACATAATTGTGAATAGATTCAGTTGAATATTAGCTTGACAGGAATATTGTTTTGGTCCTTATAATAGAGTACACATTCATTCTTATATGAAACAATCCCTATAACTAATATTTTGACAACAATAAATATTTTTTGTAGATGATACATATAGTGAATATTATCCCGAATATAATGGTTATCGGATTTTCTTTAAGTCGTAAGGATTTTACACAGTTTATGAATCGCAGTAGTACGTGCGGTATTTAAGTATTTGTATGATGGAATATGTACAATATAGTCATCCATAGCAACCGAATTAAATCGCTGCGATACCACAGGATCAACATCACCGATTGTGATCACAAAGGTATCAGCGTCTCTCAAACGCTTAATTTCGTCTGCAGCTTCCCTCATGTTGCTGAGATCATCATCAAGGAAAATCACGGCAATCTTTTTAGAGTCTGTTCTAGCTCCATTCCGACGCTGAAAACCTGATGATACAAGTTTGCGCATTAGCTCCCGAAATTCAGGAAACTGTACTCTTTCATGGGACAATGTTCGTTGATCGTGTGTCAGCCGCACATCCGCTCTAGATAGGCAATTTTCCGTTAGACGACCTGCTCTTAAATATCCAGTATTCATATCTAGTGCTTTGGTGACATAGTCAACAAACTCTGTAATTAATTTAGTCTTTTTGGTCCCGAGTTCGGAGGAGTCGTAAACAAACATGACATCAGTCGGTCTTTTAATTGAACAACCTGAAATCAGAATCAAATTATGTTTAAGGAGACTTTTTCAGAGCCAACTGGTGTAATATTTAGGTTACATGTTGAATATTTACTAGTGACCTGTGTGTCCACCATTAATTCAGATGTCTATGGTGCAAATGTTCTGAAAATACCTGGTTCACAATGAATTGGAAGCAAGTTCACTGAGGGTTGTTTCTCTTTCAGAATACATTTTGTACATCTGTCTAGGTTGACCATTTCTATCAAATTAATTAAGAATGGTGATATTGTAATCTTCCCAATAAATTAATAATCGGTTCACAGATGCTTTTAGAAATTTGTGGGGTACACTTGAATAATGAAATTGGTTTGTCTTCATAATTTTGGAAATATGCGTGTGACGGTTTACACATGTTTATCCTTTTCACTGACATTTTGTATACAACATTTTCCTTATTTGTCACGTAACTTACACTTGTATAGCAGATTTCCAAATTCTATTTAAAACTAGCACTTCAAATTCTATTTAAAACTACTTAAGATATTTTGTCTTTGCAATTCTATAAACTACATTAACCACACAAATATTGTAATATATTATAAACCACACAAATATTGTAATATATTATGAACCACACAAATATTGTAATATATTATGAACCGCACAAATATTGTAATATATTATGAACCACACAAAAGTTGTAATATATTATGAACCACACAAATATTGTAATATATCATGAACCACACAAATATTGTAATATATTATGAACCACACAAATATTGTAATATATTATGAACCACACAAATATTGTGATATATTATGAACCACACAAATATTGTAATATATTATGAACCACACAAATATTGTAATATAGTATGTATTCAAATATTCGAATATAGGTTTTCTTATAACATACCTCCCCTTTCTCCAGGGTAAACTAATAACTGCACGTAAGCAAAATAACGCCTTATATATAGTACTACGTTTTGCACAATGACACTATTCAATCTCCGACTATATGACAGCACCAGAATATCATGAACAAAACATATTAGTTTATTGGTTCCAATATTATACATTATTCTTAAGCCTCGCGCTTTTCAGATTCATGTTAATTAATATGTATTAACCAATAACTCTCATATAAACCTCATATCTAATCTCCGGGAGATATTATAATTGAATCGCTATTTATCTCGAAGATAGCGTATTCTCTACGCATCTCGTGCTTCATCAAAGATAATGTTATTTAATTTGTAATACCTTTCACGTGTTCCATCGCAGCATCAGCCTGGATAGCACATGTTTTGATGGCCAGGATATTCTTGATCGTATTCAATGCACCAAAGTCACTGACCTGAAACACAAAGTCATCGTCTGGATCGCTGGCAATATCCCGCAGCTCCTCTCTTTCTACGCTCTCTCCAATTCCGATAGCAAAAAGGTAAATCCCAGCCTTTCTCGCCAAAGCTGCCTCATTAGCTGTAAGTCTTGGGTTTTTGGACAAACCGTCGGTAAACACTAACATGACATGGGCTACCTCTCTTCTGGCAACGTCTGGTGAAAAACCCTGTATTGAGGAATGAGAAACGTTTAGTTAATAATTCAAAGAGTCTTAAATGGATAGGGTCAATTTCACGTCTTGATAATATAGAAATGTGTAGATCATATCTTGATCACAAATACAGGGATATAGATTAATTCGCACCTGAATGAATTGCTTAAATTACTTTATGTAAGGTCCCCAAATTTGGTTCGACGTGAAAGAGCTGCTTCTGTTTACAGTTTTAAATGAAAAATACATTGTTTCTTTGTTTTTAGTTGTATTTTTTGTTTATTGTTCTCTTTTCGTATGTTATGCCGAGTGGGATTGGGGTGTCTATATAGCTGCTAAACGATGAAGGGGCATTTCGACAAAACATGTTAAGGTTTTTGAGTTAAGTTTGTTATGCATACAATTACACGCACAAAAAAGGCATACACTGAACAATTTCTAGCTATTATGAAATTTGTTTTCTTCAGATCTTAAATAATGCAACAGAATCATCGCATATTTAATTAAACAGTTTTCATAAACCTGTATCTTAAGAGTTTTGCCTGAAAGTAATAATGTTCGCATCTAGAGATAATGCATGTTTGTGTACATGTTTGCAAGGGATACATGTTTGCAAGGGATACATGTTTGAGGATACATGTTTGCAAGGGATACATGTTTGCAAGGGATACATGTTTGCAAGGGATACATGTTTGAGGATACATGTTTGTAAGGGATACATGTTTGCAAGGGATACATGTTTGCAAGGGATACATGTTTGAAAGGGATACATGTTTGCAAGGGATACATGTTTGTAAGGGATACATGTTTGAAAAGGAGACATGTTTGCAAGGGATACATGTTTGAAAGGGATACATGTTTGCAAGGGATACATGTTTGCAAGGGATACATGTTTGAGGATACATGTTTGCAAGGGATACATGTTTGCAAGGGATACATGTTTGTAAGGGATACATGTTTGAAAGGGATACATGTTTGCAAGGGATACATGTTTGTAAGGGATACATGTTTGAAAGGGATACATGTTTGCAAGGGATACATGTTTGCAAGGGATACATGTTTGTAAGGGATACATGTTTGCAAGGGATACATGTTTGAAAGGGATACATGTTTGAAAGGGATACATGTTAGCAAGGGATACATGTTTGAGGATACATGTTTGCAAGGGATACATGTTTGTAAGGGATACATGTTTAAAAGGGATACATGTTTGCAAGGGATACATGTTTGTAAGGGATACATGTTTGCAAGGGATACATGTTTGCAAGGGATACATGTTTGCAAGAGATACATGTTTGCAAGAGATACATGTTTGAATGGGATACATGTTTGAAAGGGATACATGTTTGAAAAGGAGACATGTTTGGCCAGACATAGTGGTTTTTTTTTACATCTCATATATCAAAAGATATTTTCTAGTGCTTTACAAAAGCTTCAGATGACATTAAATATGATAGATTCATCTGCATTTTCCATAAACATAATGATGCGGATGGAGTAGATTATCTACCTTATCTAAAACTTAATTTGAAGGATCTTGAAGATCACATCAATGCTTATCAAAATGATATACTTGTAAAGTAGAAATATTGGATGATTCTTTAGCAGCCGCTTGAAAACCAAAATGTTTTCAAACAGGTGGCATCTCTGTTGGACTCAGTTGAAGATGATAGCACAAATACCAATCATTAAAGGCCATCACAGCTGCTGAATGATAATGTGATAGGCGTATAACAACAGTGTAATAAAGGGCTTAAAACAGGCAGCATCTTAATTTGATGTAATAAAATTAATATACATGTATAGGGAACAAAATGTCAGACTAGAAAGAGCAGCACCAGTAAATAATCAACTGCTATATAACTCACCCTAAACAAACATAGTAAATGGATTTAGCGACATAGGATTGCGCTTTACGGAGATAGTTTTTAAAACAAAATACAAGCCATCAAACATTTTTTTGAGAACTACACATGCACAGGAAGAAGTTAAACATATATTACACATCATGTTTTGACAGCGTAATTCTCTCTTATAAAGTTCATGAATCTTAAACATTTTAAAGCAGCATGGTTACAACTTAGATGAAGACATTCGTACCAAATTATAGGACTAAAATTAGAATATGCAGCTAAGTGTGACCATGTAGTTTTCTTCTAAAGTGACATGGTTGTGAATATGCGTAATATCGTTTTCTACAGCAATATTTGTAACGAATCCAAAGACTCGCTGAAATTAGACTTAATCACTAACATTCATAGAAACATAAACAAGGTTAGAAAGCAAGTTGTGGCAATGCCAGAAGACATATTGAGGAAAAACTGAAATACAAATGTAGTTATAGGAATAGCGAAGACTATGCTTATAGCGCTGATTTTCTAACTGACACATTTCCTAATGCTATCCAGCTCTTTGACTTGTAATAAGCACGTGACTGTCAATGAAGTCTACAAAAGTTAAATTTAATAAATGCAACAATATTTACCTTGATATAAATAAACATTAATGTGTATTGTTACAAACGACTGCACAAGGTGCTATTGTTTACCGTTTAAGTTTGCAAACATGTCATTATGTTAGATTCTATGATTAGGCCTTTCATAACAAATCCAAGCAAGAAACAATCCAAAAGCAAGTACAATCATACACAAAGCAGCACTTCTAAAGAATCTTCTAATTACACTACCAACACTTCCAGGGAAAGCATAAGCTTAATATGTTGTCGTTCTCCAAGAAATAATGTCATTGTTCAATTAAGCATTGATTTAATAGTTATTATGACGGATAAGTGCCTAATCCACTGACCTCCCATCACAACAACCTCTTGCAAAATTTGATATAAACAGACAGACTCATACAATGTTGATATTGCCATGCCTATTTCAGATACTGTAACTCTTATTTCATGTATCAGTTATTTCAGACGCGAAAGCTACTAAAACTATAATGTTTGATTGTTTCTTACTATCTTCTCTGACAGGTCGAACATGTGGATTTTATTGCTGTCAATACTTCCAAACTGATTTACGATTAAAGTGTTCAATCTAAAGGGCATTTTCCTCTACTAACCCTGTTTGTTAAATCTTCAATCCATTTCTCAAACATTTCAGAGCAGGACTTTATAAACTCTACATTTTAATTGATACTTTTGCCACATGTACGTAACTCCATAAATATATTTTCTCATATCTAGGAAATAAATGCTGTGTATTTCACTTCTCCACAATAAGGATATAACTTTATATTCATTATTATTCCTACCAAATGAACTTGGTAGCATTGGTGGTCAAAGAATTATTATGAATGATTAAATTTGATATATTTTACCCTGGCTTAAAAACGTTCAGCTAAACATTTTAACATCATAATTCAAGTAAATTTAACGTGTTAATGTCGTCTCATAATCGTGAAATATAAAGAATCTAATAATCAAAACGAAACCAAGATTAGCAAAGAATCATAAATGGGAAATTTGTGAGAAATAAATAATTATTGAGAATTAAATCCCGCAGAAGCCTTGCAAATTACTATTTTTAAAACTCAAACTAAACGTCAAAAAAAAAAAAAAAAGGAACATGACATGATGCGCCTACAGAAAGCAAAAAGATTCAGAAACTACGCTGTGTAAAGGTGCTGGTATAGCTGTCCTTGGCATCACATTTGCAAACAAATTTGGTTACCCGATTCTATTAAAATAAGTAGAATTTTTAACACGGCACAAGGAATGATAAATTGAGAATGTTGATGTCAGGAACTGATAAAGAACGAAACTGTGATACAATGGCTATACAATTACCGGTGTATTGTAATAAGTTTATACTATCATTATATTTAGGATACTAACAGATAAGATGCCATTGTTTTGTTCTCTATCACGTGATTTAGGACTTACCGCCATTCTTGGTAAACACTCAGAAGTAATAGAAAATGGTAGCCAAGACTAGAAAGTGGGAAACATTAACATGTATTTGTAGTACTGAACTATTGATTCTCAATAAAATGTACAAGCAGGTGATGAGAGAAACATACACTGATTTGCATTTCTTTTATGATTTCATAACAAGATAGAGGAAGAGTTTCAATGATACTTTTGTACTGTTAAAACAAGTAGAGAAAGTAACCGTTAAAACGTTTTACTTAGCAATTTAAAAAAAACATATCTGATTGAATGTCACTGATTGAAAAATCCCTTTATGTATTAACTACATGTACTCGGGTTTCTGTATGTTGTGTACAACGGTAACCAAGAGTTGTTTATGTATATTGTACAATATTTTGAAAGAGTGAGTTTGGTTCATCCTACGCCGCACGTTCTAAGTGCTTTTGATGGGAATATCCTAATACTTTTCATCGCACAAACGATGTATGGCTAATCGTCTGTGTATAAATGCCTCGACGCAGATTAAATATTCATAATAAGGAACGTCTGCTTACAGGACTTGCACATTTTCAGCTGTAGAGGTATGTGACTTAATTTCATGTGTATACGTTATGCGTATTTTACCACCACGTTACGTTTTGTATATTTTATATGTAACTTCTCTTTACGTAGTATAATCCATATATTTTATATTTTTGTTTATGACTTAACAAGAGATTTTGTGTTAGTAGCCAAAACATTGAATTTGATTAGAAAACATTTAGTACCATATGATTCTTTTCTGACACTGATAGGTTCACTTCTGAACCTGTTTATCTCTTTGTAATGTCGTGCAGATTATGTAATTTGTATAGTTTACCGTATATAACGTCATTACGTGTTATTCCCTATGCCCGTATCATGCTTATACTGTACTATAGTGGTAGGTGTATTTTCAGGTGATCGGAGTTGACGATATACCAGCAAAGTTGATCAAATAATGTGTAATGTTAAACCATAGGATCCGTAGAGCTGAGTTAACAGTGTTGCGGGTCAAACCGCAGGTGATTGGCCGTTGTTGACCAATTGGTGGGTGCTTATTGCTTGACTGACCACATAATTGAATGGTGGTCGGTGACTACCTGGAATATTGACTGCTGGTTAGACTGGTAACCATGGGTTCTGATGACGGAGTGTGGAACTCCATATATGTAATCTTTTAGCCGTGGGATAATTTTTGGTTTGTAATACTCATTGTTTTGAGATTGAAAACATATTACGTATGATATGTGCTCCTTTGTTTTCATCATTTTACTGTTTGAGTAAAATACGTCATTTTTCACCATTTGAGTGAATTCATATTTTACTTTTTGTGTAATACACATCATTCTTTTCATCAAGTGAAGTTACTGTGAATCATTCACCTTTGTCCTTGTACTATGTAAGGTCTTTTATTTGTATTTACATTTTTTTGCATTATTATGTTGCTGCGGATTATATTAATTTTTTCATCGTATTTCTTTTCTCATTCAAGTCATTCATCATTAAACACTGCATTTGTAACACCATCAAAGCTTTTTCTGCTGTAAATCCAAAATCCAAACAGTCCATCTCGTGACAGTGACGATATGTATGCTAAATATTGGTCTTACTAATGTTTTCAATCGGCGTAACAGTTTACAAAAGCCATACAAAATAAAACCACATACATACAGAACATGTACGTGATTAACTTTGATCAAAATGTATTGCACCGAAGACGCCACTGATTGGTACTGGTCCTGCATTAGTTTTTATTCAAGAAAGCATGAATTTGTAAATGCATATAACAATGTATAGTTAGTTTGTGTCTGACGCTCATGTAAACATATTAAAGATTTGGCTTAAACAAAATAGGTTTAATAACAAATAAATTTCATCGCTACAGGTAAATTGCCTAAAGGAGGGACAAACTGTGATTAGCGTATGTTTGCATCAAATATAGACTGAATATGAACACATTTTAGATTACATTTTTTTCTGTCCAACAGTTTCACAAGAGGGATTGCATTAAGTTGTTGTTACTCAAAGGGAGACAGTTTTTGTTATTCTTCCTGAGTATTAATTAGAATACAGTTAAATCTATCCATACAAGATTTGTTTTGGTCTCTTTGGTAGGGTCCCTTTGTGAAATATCTTGAAATGCTCTATGAGTTGTCAAATAAGGGTAAAATTCTGTAATCGAATATTTCAGAGAGATTCCACGTTATTAGCAATGTTTGTAAACAAGGCCGCACGTAATTGGCAGTATTTTTAGTAAAACTAATCTCATAATAGACGATATTGAAAAAGAAATCGTATATACTTTGAAACAGAATAAAAAATGTAGTTCTGTTATAGATTCCCATTCACTTTGTAGAACCTACAAAGGTACGTGTGTTCTCAACCTAGAAGCGGTTGACTTCAAAGGCAAAAAATGTTACGTTATTAAATGTGACTACTTATAACTGATGACTGAATACGGAAGTCTGAGTAAATTCGTCTCCTACGGCTTCTTATTGTTAGTAAATAAGCAATATTTATACATCCTGAATTCTAAATTTGATTAATTCCACAAGCGTTTGTTGTTTCCTTAAAAGCTTTACGTCTTTGTTTGTGAACTGTTCGACAGTAATGCAAAATGCACTATATGGGAACATACTTGTACTAATTTTCACAATTGTCGTGGGAAAATCTTATTCGTTTGTGTAATATTGTCATAAATTTGGAGTAAGTGTTAGTGAATTTGAACCATGCTTGGGTCGTTAGTAGTGATTTTGGGTACAAGCCGAATGACTGTCCCTTTCGATAACATAGTCCATATTAAAATTCAGTGGTGTATACAAGTAGTGTGATGGAAAAGGCAGCATTTATGGTTGGAAATCAGTAAATTATAGAATGGAATCAATAAGTTGGAACTTGGTAGGTACCGTTTATGTGGCCATAGTGGAAAATTGGCGTATGTATATGAGTGTGATACGCCGGAAATTCTGTGGATGGACTGGCCTAGGGTCGCGCAGTTAAATATTTCCCAGTTAGTAAGGGAATACTGGTGTAATTTCTATGGCATGACAAGCTATCGGTACGGAAAACGGATAATAATGAAGAAAAACCATGTAAAGGTGCAGTTAATGGACGTTTGGGCAAGTTGTCTCCTCTGGGTCGCCCATTGATTACAGCAAAGATTAATAATTATAGCAGACACGTCTTTCTTTCCATTTTACAACTTAAGTTGTATGGAAGTCTTTGGAAATTTGGGGAAAACATATGACTTCCAGCGTGACTCGCGCCAGGGTTTTGACACCGCTCGGTCAAGTGAATACCCCTGTGCGTGTAACAAGAAAAAATTTCTGGTGACAGCGTTTTGGGATATGTGTGAATAGTTCTGTCATGGTTTGCAATTTATTCAGAGTTATTATGTGTCAAACTGACTATTGCTTCGCATTTGGAAAGAAAGAGGAAATAAATATTATGGCTAGTGCGACTTTAACTTCGTTTATTGAGATTTCGCGACATTTGGTCTGCGAGAGTAGATATATGCATTTGCTGCTGAGAAGGATTTTTAAGAGGAGTACAATGTTCAAGCAGGATGGAGTGTTTTATCCGGGATATAGAACAGCGATGACAAAAGTATTGTATTTGGTAGGTCGCGCAGAAAGCGAAAAGTTGAGCAGACATTTTTATGATAGTCGGCTGTGTTAGTATTTTTACTTATGTTAGAGTAAAGGCATTAGCTGGTTATTATTTTTAAAGTTAGTAGTTTACAAGAACAATTAATAAAAGCAAAAGAACGTGTGTTTCACAACACTTTCTCCCCGCTGTATTTGGTAAATTCATAAACCTTATGCTGTATTTATTGAAATTCAATAAGGGATTAGGGGGCTTATAATAATAATAATAATAGCAATAACAACCGCATACGGTTTCATTGGTCTTAAATAGCAATTGGTAGTGTGCTACCAAGTACATCGACACAGGCAAATTGTGAGTATTGCAAGAGTATTATAAATTATTAGGATGGCTACAGGCAGAGGTACACCTACCTCATTATTGAATACGCCTTTACCACAGTCTGTGCATTGGCGACTCTTGTCGCCATTGTCGCCTATTGATAGGAGGCCAAGAAAGTTAATAGACGTAGACAGTGGTGTTCAATGCTATGCGACTTCAACTCCGTGCGAGGCCGATAGTGGCAATGTACGTGCACGTGATGGATGGGCTGAAGATCTGAGGTTCAGAACCATTAAAGAGAGTGTGCCTGAGAACGTGAAGGCAGACATTTATGATCGAACCACGTACTCAGTATCCAAGGGAGCGAGTAGTTCGCCTACTGATAGTCTGCTTCAGACCATTGACACACTCATTACGGACAAGTTTGACAGGTTAAGTACCACCATGGGTCATTTGTTGACAAAATGTTCGAATGGGAGCCGCAGTGAGGTTAAGGAAGTAAGGGAGACGCCAGACTTTCAGTTGAGCAAGAAGGTCGAAACTGCAAAAACAGAACTCTGTGCTTCTGCGCCTCCAACTAGAAATAAGGCAACAGTTAAAGCAGACATTTATGATGGTTCTCAACCTTTTCTCGACTATATGACACATTTCGAACACTGCGCTATGATTAATGAATGGAGCGAAACTGAAAAGGGATTGCGTTTGGCAGCGTGTTTAAGGAGAGACGCTCTCCAAGTCTTAACCGATCTCCAAGTCCAGCCCGGTCAAGTCGAATTTGAGAACTTGAAAACTTCATTGGAAGCTCGCTTTGCGCCTCGTAACCAAGATGAGTACTACAAGGCACAGCTTCGAAGCTGTTTCAGAAAAAAAGGAGAAACGCTCCCTGAATTAGGTCAAACGATACAGAGACTGGTTTCTTTGGCATATCCTGGTTGCCCGCCTGATATCCGCGATAGGCTTGCAAAGGACCATTTCTTAGGGGCAGTACAAGATGAAAACCTAAAACTTGAAATTTGGCGGCATCACCCTAGTAGTTTGCAAGAATCCATCAGAGTAGGGGTTGAATGGGAGGCTTTCCTGCGTGCTGGCGTAAGACAGAAGCCAGTAAGTTCTGCATGTAGAGGCTATGAAGAGTCAGAAGACAAGGACGACGATAGTACAAATATAACTGAAATAGCAAGGTTAGAAGCAAAAGTAGAAGAATTAATAAAACAAAATAAGAAATTGACTGAAAAACATCAAGATGCATTAGGTCGTTGGCACGAGTCGGGGGATAAGCAACGCCATTCAAGGCGAACAGGGGTCCAGTGTTGGAATTGTAATGGTCGGGGTCATTACCAAAGCGAATGCACCAAGCCTTCAAACAGATACAATGAACGATGGAGAACAAGAGGCCAAAGAGAGGGAGATTCTAGGAGGACAAGAACAGAAAACGCCAAACCTGTACGTTATGTAAACCAGGAGCCGGGACTATACACGCAATGTTGTGTTAATGGAGTGGAGCTCGCTTTACTAGCAGACACAGGCGCTGCTGTTTCGATCATCAGCAAGAGGCGGTATGAAACACTTGGTCATATAAAGCCAAAACTCAATGCCGTGGATACTCAACTAATCAGTGCATCCAGTAACAAAATTGAAACATATGGTCAGGCTGAATTTTGCATTGCTTGGACAGGTGTCAGAAGGCGACATGTTTTCGTTGTAGCTGACATTAGGCCCGATGGAATACTTGGGTTAGATTTTTTTCGGCTGCATAAGTGCGATATTAGTATTACGCAGTGTACACTGCAGATGCAGGGACTAAAACTCCCATGCCACTTTGCGGGGTCTATGGGCTGTCATCGTATCACCTTGGCTGAAAACATCATTGTCCCGGCAGAGACGGAAGTTGTCACGCGAGGTTGGATGGCGAATGTTGGTTGTGGGAAGCTAGCTACAGAGTCAGTGCTAGAGCCTCTATCGATGTTTAGGCATGAAACTAAAATCCTTGTCGCGCGAGCCGTCATTAAGACGATGGACGGAACAGTGCCAATACGGTTGCTAAACCCGACTAAAGAGGTGGTAAACTTGCAGGCTGGTGTTTGTTGTGCCGAAGCCAGTGCGGCCCTATCGACACAAATTGTCGAAAGTCAGAAACCGGATTCGAACAGCAGTCTGCCTTCACATTTAACTGAATTGTTTGAGAGGTCAAGCGTCCATTTGACTCCGGATGAAGCACGAGGCCTAAGCAAACAATTAAGTGAATTTTGCACAGTGTTTGCTAAAGATGATGACGACTTGGGCAGAACAAACTTGATCAAGCACACTGTCAAAACAGGCAATACCGCGCCAATTAGAGTCCCACCTAGAAGATTACCGTTCCAGCTCCGTCAGGAGATTGACATACAAGTTGACGACATGCTTAGAAAAGGGGTTATAGAACCGTCTGTAAGCCCTTGGGCTGCCCCAGTGGTCTTAGTAGCTAAAAAGGATGGGAAGAAGAGGTTTTGCGTAGATTATAGGGCGCTAAATGCAGTTACAGAGAAGGATGCGTACCCTCTTCCTAGAATTGATGATAGTCTCGATTCACTGTCAGGTATGAGCTGGTTCTCCACATTAGATTTGATGTCAGGGTACTGGCAAGTAGAAATTGAGCAAGCAGATCGGCCTAAGACAGCGTTTGCAACGCGAAGGGGTCTCTATCAGTTTAAAGTCATGTCGTTCGGTTTATGCAACGCGCCTGGGACCTTTGAACGACTTATGGAAGCCGTCCTAGCCGGGTTGCAATATGAAGTTTGTCTAATTTACCTCGACGACGTTATAGTTTTCGGGAGCACGTTCAATCAGTTGCTTGAAAGACAAGCGCGCGTCTTTACCCGTCTTCTAGGGGCTGGCCTAAAGTTGAAACCCAGCAAATGTACACTATGTGCGAGAGAAGTTAGGTATCTTGGTCACGCTATTTCCGCAGCTGGAGTTGCAACTGATCCTGAGAAAGTGGCAGCTGTTTTGAAATGGCCTACTCCAAAATCAATTACCGCAGTGCGGAGGTTCCTAGGTTTTTGCAGTTATTATAGGCGGTACGTAAGAAACTTTGCCGATATTGCAGCTCCCTTACATCAGCTAACGACAAAGAATTCAGTTTTCCACTGGACAGAATTACATCAGGCGGCATTCGAAAAATTGCGTAAAGCGCTTTCCTCTGCACCAGTGTTGGCTGTACCGGACTTCAATAGCCCCTTTATACTCGACACAGATGCGAGTGGTGAAGCCATAGGTGCTGTCCTGTCCCAGAACATAGATGGCAAAGAAAGAGTGGTAGCTTACGCTAGTCGGTGTTTGGACAGGACAGAACGTCAGTACTGTGTCACTCGTCGTGAGCTGTTGGCTGTCGTACATTTCATTCGTCACTTTAAGACATACCTTTATGGGAGAAATTTCAAGGTACGCACTGACCACAGTAGCCTGCGATGGCTCATGAGCTTCAAAGAGCCAGAGGGACAGTTGGCCCGTTGGTTGGAGCAGTTATCAGAATATGATTTTGTGATAGAACATCGCCCTGGAACTAAACATGCCAATGCTGATGGCTTGAGTCGCTTACCTTGCAGCGGGTGCAGATACTGTAGCAAATGTAGCGTGGGATTATCTGCTATACGGCTAGACAGTGGGATACATTTTGGAGGGATACAGAGACAAGATGCTACTTTGTCACGAGTAATTAGTTGGGTTGAGAGGCAGCAACGCCCTGCATGGGAAGAGGTATCTGGGAATAGCGCAGAAGTTAAGGCGTTATGGGGGACATATAAATTATTAGAGATGTCAGACGGGATACTTGTGCGAGTTTGGCTAGATCGTTCTGGAAAGCCAGTTAAAAGGTTCATCGTCGTACCATACAGTTGGCGGCGTGAAGTGCTAAAACAATGCCATGATGGAGCCGCCGGGGGACATTTAGGTGTCGACAAAACCCTCAGTAAAGTGCGTCAACGTTACTATTGGCCCGGTATGCGGGATGATATACGTGACTACTGTGCGACATGCTCCGTTTGCGCTCAGCATAAAAGTCCCAAGCAGAAGCGCCGGGCGAAACTTCAGGGCATATCGGCTGGTGAAGCAGGAGAGCTAGTAGCCTTGGATATTTTGGGACCCCTTACGAAGACAGACGAAGGCAATGCATATATCCTGGTAATTGGAGATCATTTCACTAAGTGGATAGAGGCGGTGCCTCTACCTAATATTGAAGCCATCACGGTTGCAAGAGCGTTGTTGGATAATTTTATTTGTAGATTTGGTGTACCTCGTGTACTATTATCTGACCAAGGCCGACAGTTCGAAAGTGCCGTATTCAAAGAGCTCTGTGTAATGTTAGGGATTAAGAAAACGCGAACGTCTCCCTATCATCCGCAATGTAATGGGATGGTGGAACGGTATAACAGAACGTTATGCCAGATGCTTGCAGCATATGTAGATGATAAACCAGAAAACTGGGACCAGTACCTTTCTCTTACGAGCATGGCCTATCGTGCATCTGAGCACACTTCCTCTGGATTCACCCCAAACAAGCTGATGCTGGGTAGAGAAGTGATTCTCCCTACAGATCTTCTAGTTGGCAAAACACCAGACGAGGCCCCAAAGAATCTGTCTCAATTTGTGGCAAATTATAGAAATGCAATGTGGGAGGCAAACGAAGAAGCACGAAAACAATTAGGCACAGCTATTCGGCATCAGAAAGTCGCCTATGATCTCAAGGTTCACGGCCAGTCTTTTAGTGATGGTGACATGGTGTGGTTGCACCAGACACTAAGAAAGAAAGGTAAATCACCTAAACTTATGGTCAAATGGACTGGACCGTGGCAAATTGCAAAGAAGATAACGGATGTTACATACCTGATTGCACGGACCGATCATAAGGCGACTCAGATTGTTCACTTCAACCGACTAAAACCATGCTTGGTGCGACCTGAGAGTGAACACCAAGACACCGATGGCCAGGAAAATATGCACGATAGCGGTGATGAAACCGATAGGGAAGAAGAGGAATCACCATATCCAATTACAGCCCAAAGGGCCAAGTTAATGGAACAAAGAAGGGCGCGACGAAGAAACGATGCTGTGTTGTACTAAGGTGCACACATACATTGTAAATGAGTTCAGATATGTCATGTGCTAGTAGCACTGACAATGAGTAAAACTCCAAAATTTGAATAAGCGTCATACACCAGTAGAAACGGCAAATAAAAGTTATAAATGGGTGGGTAATAATTTTTCCCCGTAATTATTACATGGATGGGTTGAGACATATTGTCTACGGGTGACAATTAAAAGCCGCGCAGTTACAATTAAATCAGAATGCGCCCAAAGGCTATGTAAATAATTTGATTATTGGTGTGATTATTTGTTTTATATTTTTTAAATTCTGTAACGACAGATGTCGGTCTTGATTGGGGTTTTATTATTGTATGTATTAGTTTTATAATTTGCAATCATGTGGTGTTAGAGCAGAAAAGTTCTAGAAGTTGTTGCTGCATGAGACCAGGTGGTAAATTAAGTCTAGTTGTTTGAATTGTGCTTGGAGTTAAACATGGCTGAATTGAAAGAAAATAAGGGTATTATGTATGGGTGTTTGGAGGCTGGTGGACTATTTGTTTCTTTTTATTTTTGTGTTGCTGTAGGGTACGGTTAAGTGGTGAAAAGATGATTGAAAAGGCAGTGTCAAGTCTAGCGTTCTGTTGGTGACAATAGGGTCGCGCCAGGTGGGCGTTGAAGTCATGGTTGACTTATTTTTGAGGTTCTTAAGAGGTCGTGTTTCATTTGAAGAACGCATTCTCTAACCTCGTGGGGTAGTACAGGACGGAACCTGTATTTTGTTTGTCATTGAACTGTTAGCGACTTGCCAGTTGAGAATTGATTTATACAGAGCACATTAAGAAGGAAGAAAGAAATCGTCTACACGCATCTTCATGATCATATATGGTTCAGCGAGGTTTTCATCATGCATAGTTTGACTTGTCTGCATGAATGGAATGGTGTCAATTTGGAAAACTGAAGGACAATTCAAAGCACGTGTTAGTTATTTAGCAGCATGAAGAAATTGTAGTGCACACCACAATTATAGTTGAATCGTGATGTAATGGTGTTCCAAACTTTAGCGTTTGGGGATAGGTTTTCTTAGGGATTTAGGTAACAACTGGTGTGGAATTTGTAGTGAATTAACAGTGAAAGAAACAAATAGGATCGTCTGGCACAGACTGAGTTGAAAAATATTTGCGCATTGAAGTCATGGTTGACTTGTTGGAGGTTAGTAAGAGAAGGTGTCTCTGAAGAACGCTGACCTCGTGATATGTACAGGTGTACCAAGGTCTATTAGGAGAACGTGTGTCCTGGTGGAAACGCAATCTCCAGACCAGAGTTTTAATGTAAGGAGGAATGGTTCTGGTTGCATTTGATGTCTGTTGTTAGAGACCTATGCTTAGACAAGTCAATTTCGAGGAAGTCGTGAGGGAGTTTGAACCCGACTAAGTGGTTGAAACATTATTTCATCTTGGATTCAACTTGTTTAGATTTGGATAGTTTATGTTGTTGTATATAATCATATTGGTAATCGTTTATCGGGTGTGGGGTTAAATTTAGAAAAAAAAAAAAAAAAAAAAAAAAAAATACTTCAAATTGTGATTTAGATCACAGAAATGTGACGTTTGTGTCACTCGGGACGAGTGATCTTTTAAAGGCGGGGGTAATGTCATAAATTTGGAGTAAGTGTTAGTGAATTTGAACCATGCTTGGGTCGTTAGTAGTGATTTTGGGTACAAGCCGAATGACTGTCCCTTTCGATAACATAGTCCATATTAAAATTCAGTAGTGTATACAAGTAGTGTGATTGAAAAGGCAGCATTTATGGTTGGAAATCAGTAAATTATAGAATGGAATCAATAAGTTGGAACTTGGTAGGTACCGTTTATGTGGCCATAGTGGAAAATTGGCGTATGTATATGAGTGTGATACGCCGGAAATTCTGTGGATGGACTGGCCTAGGGTCGCGCAGTTAAATATTTCCCAGTTAGTAAGGGAATACTGGTGTAATTTCTATGGCATGACAAGCTATCGGTACGGAAAACGGATAATAATGAAGAAAAACCATGTAAAGGTGCAGTTAATGGACGTTTGGGCAAGTTGTCTCCTCTGGGTCGCCCATTGATTACAGCAAAGATTAATAATTATAGCAGACACGTCTTTCTTTCCATTTTACAACTTAAGTTGTATGGAAGTCTTTGGAAATTTGGGGAAAACATATGACTTCCAGCGTGACTCGCGCCAGGGTTTTGACACCGCTCGGTCAAGTGAATACCCCTGTGCGTGTAACAATATTAAATAAAATTTGTATATTCCATAACACTCTACAGTTTAGTTGTAACGGTCTCATTATATTATTGACTACCTTTCCGAACTTGTTGGACTAGAATGTATGAATTATTTACTTTGGTCTACAGCCGAATGCTTCCGAAACAAATGTAGTCCAGCTTTACTAATTCTTGGTGACTGAGAACGAAAATGATGCTTACAATTGTTACTTGGCTCTAGTTTTACAACTATTATACTGGGTCATTATATACTACCCTCGACTTGGAAATAGGGGAGAATATGTGAGTTATAAAGGGAAGAGATCTCAATTTTAACCAGAAATGACTAAAAAATATCTTTGGATTTATGAATACATATATGACTGTGCTGGTACAGTACCTACTTTTTAGGCAAAACAATGAATGATGTAATCTGCATCTGGTATTGCATTATGCATGATATTAATTGCATCATGTTATTCCTAGACGTCATGGATGATGCAATAATAACTAAGCTTTACATCACTCTGCCCAACGAAATGCCCTATATCAACTTAAGAAATCAGTGTCGTGCACTCGTACTTGATTTTGCAAAGGAAGCCACAGTGACCAGGGCCCCCGAGTGGCCGAATGGTCTAAAAAGCGCTGTCCGTTACGGATCACTAACATCTCACCTCTGTCTGCGTGGGTTCGAGTCTCGGATTCGGCCAATGTGGGTATGTGAGAAAGTTTCCCAGTAGCTTCTCGTGGGTCGGTGGTTCTTTCCAGGGATTTTCGGGCTCTTCCTCTACCATTAATACTGGCCGCCATGTATAGCCTATCTTGTGCTGAAAAATGGCTTTAAACCATAGAAAATAAAAACAAACCAAAGTTACCAGATATGCCTCGTCCTTGTTTAAGCAATGTCGATAACTTATGCCATGTTTG
Source organism: Unio delphinus (assembly GCA_029339505.1). Lineage (NCBI taxonomy): Eukaryota > Metazoa > Mollusca > Bivalvia > Unionida > Unionidae > Unio > Unio delphinus. The sequence continues at coordinate 4,479,874 of JAQISU010000014.1, forward strand.
TGATGAAGTGGCTTTGGCATCACAAAAGCGCAGTATAACCAATATGGTTAAAAATGCTTATCAGCTTGAGTTTGGCTGCAAACCTCGAGATCAGTACAAGAGTTGGGACCCACACTTATGCCGCAATGTGTTAAACAAATCTTCACCAGTGGTTGAACATTATAAGGAAATATATGACTTTGTAATGCCAATGATTTGAAGAGAGCCAACCGATCATATCAGCAATTGTTACTTCTTCATGGGATATCCGGTTGAGATAGGTCTGTCAAAGCAGATGATGTGGACTATGTATTATTAAAATAGTCCAACGCCCTGTACCCCTAGGAAAAGGAATGCAAGTTCCATATGCATCTGAACTATCGAAGAGTAAAGCAGAGATCATGGGTTCCAGACTACAGCGGGGGAATACCTTGCAGGCTTCCATGTTCAATTACCGTAATAAAGATCATGTCCATTCTTTCTCATCGAAGGTAATGTTGTAACCTGCAACAACACCGATAATGTGATAAAATCACTCAAGATCGTTCATGATCTAGGTGAGTGGAGACTGTTCCTTGATTCATCAAAGACGAGTCTTAATTTACTTTGCTGCATAATGGCAATGTGTTTCGCTATCAAGTTTAGATAGTGACGCAGTCCATAGGAAGAACATTTATGCAAATATGAAACAACTTTTGAGGAGCGTAAATTATGATCAATGTCAGTGACAGCTTTGCAGCGATTTGAAGGTTGTAGCTCACTTGCTTTGTCTGCTGACATGATACACAAATTATTATTGATTTGTCTGCTAATGAAATATTCGTGCGAGAGATTCCCATTATATCAAGAAAAAATTCCCACTCCGTCAATTACTGGAACGTGGGAGAAAACGTGTTCAGCATCCACCACTTGTTGAATCAAGGAATATTTAATTAACACCCAAAGCTAGGACTGATGAAGAAATTTGTTAAGGCCATGGACAAAACAAATAAAGATTACAGGTATCTCCGTGACACATTTCGATGGATAGGTGAACAACTATGTTACAGTGTAATGTCTTTGTTGGTCCTCAGATTTACGAACTTTACGATGATTCATTTGACCGTGAACTACGTGGCAAGGAAAGCCTCCAATTAGTGGCAACAACTTGTGTCAGAAGTAACAAGGCAAACAACCTGAGGTGGTAGTGGAAAGCGTACAAAAGCCTTGGATGCAACTTGTCAATAAAGATACATTTCTTGGACTCTCATATATACGTTTTCCAGCCAAACTGCAGACAAGTACGGCGACAGTTCAAATTAAACTGCATGCTTTAGCGAAGCGGTCCATCAGGTGTTGTTACCTAGCTTCTGCGTGAGTGTCTAGGGCAGCATGGTTTGCTAAGAGCATATCCCTGATGGATGCTTCACAAATCATCCTCTTTGCCTTTAGCAGTGTCAGGTTAAACGGTTTGCCGTCTGATCATGTGAGCAGGTAGATCCCTTCAGTGGACTTACAAAGGCATTCCTGAGTAGAACGCAGCCCAGTTTCTCTCAAATGCGGATGTTGAAGGGGTCGGATGTAGAGACATCGTACTGCACTGTTCCTTTCAATTCATCATGGAAGGACTGGATCATGCTTAGCATTTTTGGAGGCACTGAATCTTCGCCAAGATTATGAAGAGGTCTTCTCTGCTGACCAGATCGAACGCCTTGATGAGGTCTGTAAAAGCCAGGAAGAGGGATTTCTGTTGTTCTCTGCATTTCTGCTGAAGTTGCCTGACGAAAGTAGATCATGTTAATTGTGGACCTCCCTTCATGGAACCAGAGCTGTGACTCTGGACACTCTGCAGCTAGCGTCTGCAGTCTGTTCAGGATGACGCGTGAGAAGACTTTACCCATGAAGGGATTCGCCCCTGTAGTTGTCGAAGTAACATCTGTCGCCTTTGTTGGCGTCCCCTAATCCTGAGACACTGCACTCTCATACCAGCACCGGCAGAGGTCTGTGAAGCAAGTATTCATAGGCGCACTGCTGTGCTAACCTCTTCACTCGGCTTCTGGTAGACCTGTATGCCTGTAGGGTCCTCTGGGATGCGATCGTTTGTAAGCCAGGTTAACACTGCGACACGTTTCTATGGCTGGCGTGAGAGTCGTGGAGTTAGCCTCATACGAGTGGGTGTTGTTTGACTGCCTATTACTGCTTATTATCACAATTCCGTGTGGATGTGCTGTACACAGTCTTTCTGATGTGATCCCATCTCCCGACACTTTGGCGTTCCGTTGGAATGTTCTCAATCAAACGTCTTGGAGAAGGCATTAGTGAATTCTATAGCATTGTCTGGCCACATCGATCCTGCCTAAAGAGGTGTAATGTCTTTGGCTGAAGCATTATTTTCCACCACACCATCGAGTGGTTAGTGTCGGTGTCAGCACTGTGGAAGGTGCAAGAAATAAGCACACCCTTCACGGCAAACCGACTCGTAATGATCAAGTCAAGTTGGTGCCAGTGTTTGGACCTGGATGCCTTCAAGATACTTTATGTTGTGGCATTGTCTGAAAAAATGAATTGGCGATGTTGAGGTCGTTTTATGGGCACATCTCTAGGAGTCGCTGTCCATTTTCGTTCATCTAGCCAATACCAACCTTGCCAAGACAGGAAGACCAAGAGTTAATGTCAGCATCTACCCAATCGTTGAAGTCACCCGATAATTTCAAGTTTTCTTTCCATGGAATGTTTTGATGAGCGAGTTTAATACGTCGTAGAGCGCACCTAGCTCTCTACGGTGACGCTTAGTGTAAGAGCAAAAACGCTGATCACGTTGACATACCCGGCTTTAGTGTGGAGGCAGAGGGATAACAGTCTTCCGTTTCTTTGATGGCAGGGTTCTGTCATCCCCAGCTGAGAGTTTCTGACGGCGAATCCAACGCCAAAACTCTCTTTTATGTTCTGTACTTTTTCCTTGCCAGACGAAGGTGTAGTTCACCTCTCAGATGGGCCCGGAATCTAGTAGCCGTGTCTCCTTTAGTGCGGAGATATCGACATGGTGTCTTTCAAACGTCTTGGTGACTTGGTTTTTTCGAACATCGCTGATTGCCTGGAGATAATTTGAAAGTCCAGTCAATATGGTCAGGATCTTCCTGGTACATAGCTTGAGGATAGGAGATTTCCTTGTTGGTTTTCTTTTTTTGTTTCTTGGTGCATTAGTTGCAGTCAGCTTGGTCAGATACGTACATTAAACCCTGCACACCCAGTAAGCAAGAAAGCTGTGGCATGACGGAACCTTGTTGCATGGTGGCTGCCCAGCTTAAGGATGGTGTTAGCTGTCCAGTAAGACTGGTTGGTCTCTCCCGCCATCGGAAGCAAACCCTGTCCTCTGTTTATTCGCCAATCGAGATATGACTTATAACTGGTCAACTGCTGATGTCCGTTGACGCTGTGAAGCGAAGCTGAAGTGTCTTCTCCAGGGCGCAAGCCTGGGAAAGGTGATATGGGGAATCCGTTGTGCCCATGCACAATTCCCCGCTCTGCACGCAGCTGTTGGATTCAAGGGAAAGGACAAGCCGATACGTCATGGCACTAGCGGCGTCCAGGCGTTACCTTGATGACACTGAAAACATTGCGAAGTTTCAGGGAATCCGTCTCTGGAGTTTTTGGTAGCCTTTCCCCATGAAAGGGTATAGTCGCAAGACAGCGAAGGTCTGAAGTCAGAGTTTATCTTTTCCTAGATGGACGATCACCCAAGGTTATCGAGCACCAACGCCCGAAGCGATATCGTTGTACTAAAGCAATATTTCACGAACTTATTTAGCAAGGGAGATACTCATTTTCATCTGGAATGAATTTCTTTAGCACTAAGGCCTGTTTGTTAATAATAGAAGCGTAGGTGTAATAGAATTTCCGATTCGGCGTCTACCATGCTACTAGTATAATACTCCTCTGATTTCCCCAAAAGATCGGGACCATCATTCCTAACACTTTGTCCGACATAATTTCTCGATAAGTTGCTCTTTACCATGAATCAATGTATGATCCTTGGTAACAATTGCTGGCATCTCTGCACATAGTGAATACAGTTGACCTTGAACGTTCATTCTCACGAAATATTTCTTATCGTACACTATTTGCTGCTAAGGTAAAATTGATGATTTTGCATCGTGCTAAATTCACTTTATAATCCGCTTTCACTTATCAGCAGAACATTACAATTATTCGATATAATTTTGTGACAGACATCTTTAAATTTGCATAATTCGAACAGAGACTAGCTTTCCTTAAAGGTTTATGAGCAGGCATTACCAAATTTCAATGAAATGTGTATACTATAAACATATATCTCATCTTACAGTACTCAGGAACGCAACGTTCGGTCTTTATGCTACATATTCCATGACATTCTGAAGACACAGCAAAGCATTAACATCATTTCAATTTGTGTCCAGATGTAATAACAAATATCGTATTAGGGGCCCTTAGTGGCCGAGAGGTATAAAGCGCTATCTCTTACGGATCACTGTCATCTCACCTGTCTGCATGGGTTCGAGTCTAAGATTCGGCTTATGTAGTTATGTAAGAAAACTTGATAGTAGCTTCTCGTGGGTCGGTGGTTCTTTCCGTGGATTTTCATATGTTCTTCCTCTACCAATAATTCTGGTCATCATGTATAGCCTATCATGTGCTAAAAAAATGGCGTGAAACACTACATCATCAACAACAACAACAAATATCGTATGAATCTAGAGTTATCTACCTAACTAATTATTCTTTTAATTTGTCGTTATTTTTTGATCTATCAACCTTAAAATCGTTCGTGAATAAATGCATTTCTAGTTTATGTTTGGTATACTTTTCTTCTGATCAATTTTAAGCAAAACGTTACCGAACTGATTCTTGTCATTATGTGACCAGATCTTAATGAATAACAATACAAATATATTGTGTATTTTTGTCAATTTAAATTGCCTGTGTCAACTCTGTATCTTGTATTTGTTTGTTAAATTGCTATCGTCTTATAATATACCTATAATTAATGCGCTTGTCGTACAAGTTGTCCTTGAGGCGATATCTTTTTCACATGTATGACATATATAAATGATTTACAGACCACGTGTGCATACAAACATCAAATATTGCATATTGTTGACAAATCTTATACTCTGTTTTCAATGTTACCCAACACCATGTAACACTTGGACAAATTATGTTCCGCTGTAAACTACTGGATTTATTTCACATACAAATGAGTCATGATGTTTGATAGTTTTGATTGTCCTAAGTTTTGTCACCATTTGTGAAAATCGTTATTTTCTTATGATTACAAGTATGTGCCTCTGATAAGTCGCAACTTCCGAATTTATAGAAATTAATACACAAAACGTTTATGGACAGTTTGTAATTCTATAACTCGGCGAATTAACTGAATCATGTATAACGAGGTAACCCTTTAACGAGGTTCCCACGCCATGATATAGTCTTTTCTGTTCTTACATATTTGATATGGTGTATTGTAATGAAACACAGAAATAACATTCAGACATTGTGTTGCAGGGTGATCTATTTTTTGATGTCTGCATATCTACGATAATACCAACCTGCAAGAATGCTTTATTCCATGCTAAAGTCACCGACCGTCGTTTGAGGCATTGGGAACAACATATTAAAAATAATTAATATATTAATATGTCATAAGTCATTTTCTTTGTATTTCACTTACTCTAGTATATTTCATATTCTCTCTCTCTCTCTCTCTCTCTCTCTCTCTCTCTCTCTCTCTCTCTCTGTCTGTCTGTCTGTCTCTCTGTCTGTCTGTCTCTCTCTCTCTCTCTCTCTCTCTGCACTTTTATTAAATCACTGGCTGTTTCGATCAATATTGTATTTTGATCGTCCATCTAAATCAACACTTGATGTGTTTTTAGTTTCTTCAGCATGGTATAAGCATATTACGTCTTTGTTTTCTTCACCTGTGTACGCAGCTTTGCTATTCCTAATCAGCTCTAGCAGATCCATGTATGAGCTTCATATGTTTTGTTGGAATCCATGTATGTGCAATTTGAATTAATAAATCCATTTGTATGTTTACTTGTCGTGGGTTCAAAGTTGATATTTAACTGTATGTAAAATACACATTCAATGACATTATTTTTTTATCTAAGTTCATATTTACTAGGTTTGGTTCTTTAGCAAGAAGGTGCATACAGTATTCGTTAACCATACTGATTGAGCCTGTTCAATTGCATGATGGTTAGATCCAGTTAAGATATTAGGGAACCACCTGACTGATTTGTTCTAACGATTATTTGATTCAAATATGGGTAATGGAGATCATTTTCAAATAATAACCATATTTGATGATTTGCCACTGCCATTATTGTATTATTTCATCGTCGCTATGTCATTTTCAAATATCATAATGGTAGGTCTGTGAAAGCAGGTATTAATTGTGTACCATAATATTACCCAAATCTTACTGTATTCTGATTTTGTATTCAGCTGGTTTGTTGCACTGGTACAATATAATAGTAGATAAGTTGAGAATACAAGAATTTGAAGTTCCCTAAAAATTCACCCTTTATTTACTTAGTGAACGGAAAGTGAAAAAAAAATCGAGCTATTTAAATCGTACTCATACAACTTTAACTATTTACTAGGAATGTCCATTTACGTATTACTAGTGATACACCAAAGGCTACTAGCGTATGTATTCAAGATACTGAAAGTTACCTTCCATAGGGTATTTTCAACTGGAACCATAAGTTCGTGACCTGGAGAGTTAATTTACGTTGCGAGAAACCTTTACATTTCCTTATCCATCTTAATCTATGCTCAGAGTCAGTGCAGAATACAAAACAGGCAGGTATGGACATGCCGTTGGGCACCACGCCTTTTAAGGGCCCCGCGACAACGGATCAATATAATATTTATAAGAGATAATTTGCGAGTGGGCCACAATATTTCGTCTGCCTAGTGACCTCAACATGGTTTAAACCCGCACTGCTCAAAGTTATGCTACAAACGCACCATCAAGAGAAAGAAAAGAAGTGAAAAGTGTTTAAGTTCCAATTTATGAAGTGTCCTTTACCTGCTCGCGGACAAATCGAAGCGCCATGGCCGTGTCGGTTCTCCCCATCAGGAACGTAATGTTGGAGACACGGTCTACAAGCACTGCTTTGTCTTGCCTAGATTCCAAGGTAATCTCGGGGTTGACGTAGTCACTGAATGTAATAACGCCGACTCTTGTCTTGTCTTCTGAGATGTCAAAGATATATATCAAGTCGCGGACGAAGGATAGTTGCTTTTTAAAGTCCTCAGGCCAGATACTGTTGGATGCATCAAGTACGAAATATATATCTGCTGGCTTCCCACCACAGTCTAGAAGAAAACCGAAGAAATCTTGAATGTGTCTGTGATGACTTTGTTTCAATAAGCATTAAACGTTTATGACTTTATATTGGTATTCATAATATTGCTCTGAAGTAAAGTGATAATCTGGAAAGATGTGTTTCTTGTAAATAATGCGAAATCTCAAAATGTCAATTACATGCTTGAAGGGTTAGTGTTATCGACGTTTTCAGTTAGCAGTAGCACTGTGTTAGACATTGTCTAATGTTTCTGTAGGGACGACAAGAGACATGATATGAGATTAAAAATCATTTCAAGTCACCTGTGTTGTATCAAGGAGAAAATCTAGAATTTATTTTCTTTACCTCTAGGCCATGTGATTTGTCATTTTAACTTTGAAATGTTTGGGGGAGGGCTAAAATGTTTGTAACAATACTGAGAATTTGGAATTAAGTCAAACCTTTTTTCCTTTACTCGTACTGACGATGCTCATGCATAAATGATTTAATGCTTCGTTATCCTTATTTGATAATCGAGATGGGGTTAAACAATTTGTAAATGTCGATGTTACACGGTATATGACCACTTCGCTTGCTTGAAAACAAGACATGAATAACATTTCCTCTACTAAAAAAATTTTAATAGTGACTGTTAAGTAAATTTTGTAGAATGTTAGTAAATGCGTCTCATGCAGATGCCATCTAAGCACGCGAGTTTTAAAGAGGCCACTTCCGTATTAATGGCGCCTATATCAGTAACATAGTACAATCTTCTTATGTCAAGTGCAGGTGGAGATATTTCTCAGATTTGCTAGTAGATAGGGCTGCAAATTAACCAGCCTCTTACTGTATATGTGTTTTTTTTTTCTTTTAATGATTTGGATAATGAAAGAATTTAATATGTGAATAGTATAAAAAGTATTTTTTAAAAATACCCTTAAAAAATTCCTATCTACTCTTCTAAACCAGTCGACGTGAAGTGGCAAGAAAAGCAGTTTTCATTGTCATGGTTATAACAACGGCATTGCTTCGGTACGTTCATACGTTACGGCTGATCTATGAATGTTCATGTTTTTACTTTTGACGTAGTTTGGTTTTAAATATCGCTGTCATATGAACGTGTTTATGAAATACGTAATATTCCATTAAAGTCATTGTAGCATATCAGATTATACTGAACAGAAACTGTGATCATTACTTGAATATTCTTTGTCACAAGACGCTTCCAGTACGATCCACATTTTCTACTCCCCTTACTTTAAGAGTATTTAATACTGAATGAGCTTAAAAGGTTAAATTGTTCGTGTGTATTTATTAAATAAAACTGATTTCTTATTATGCTACGTGTGCTTTGCATTATCAGTTTAGTGTAAAGTGAACACTGGACTTACTGCTGACGATAAGGCTTGGGTCGATGTCACTAGCTACTCTGCTTTGATTAAGCAATCCAGGTACCGGCCAATCAACTCCAACTGTCCCAGACGGAGACTTGGTTGCGGTATTGCCATATTTGAATGGCTGGTAGGCACCTCCTTCAGAAGCTCCCATTGATATTGTTCTAAGATTTTCAGTTCTTGAATCTTTTCCAGGTTCTATAGAGACATGTCCACCTTGCAACGGGCCTGAGAGGATGACGTCTGGAATAGTTATATCGCGGTCCCTCCCAACAGAAGGGGCCTGTTCCTGTCTGTGAGTATGTGCGTCCAGAGGGATGCGACTGGAACTATCAATAATTGGGGTCTCTACTGCCACTTCCTGGTCCCCTGTAACCCTACTGTTGGCCTGTTCTTGTCGGCTGCTTTGATATCCCAGTGGAAACCCGGTAGATAGATCAACAATAGGGGTCCCAACTGACAATATCCGATCTCCGTTGCCCTCTTTGCTACCGGCTTTACCTGACTCTCCTATTTTTATCACGCCATCCTGTCGACTACCTTCTGTAGTTCTTTCCACGATTAGTCCTTGTCCTCCTCCTGTGGGCAGACTCGCTACTCGAACTTAAAAAAATCAGTTATATTTTTATGACAAAAATACGTTGTGAGTCGACACAAAGGTGTTATAAGAACGCGTTAAAACATGAATCAGGTGTGTTAGCATTTACAATCATATATTTGATTCACTCATGACGGGTTTTACATATTACAGAGTAACTGAAAAGTTAGATATTTTAGAACAACGTATGTTTTTTTATATACCAATTAATTATTTTGCCCCCGTTAGCTTTCTTCTCAATGCTCCTTTTATGAATAAATAAATGAATTTAATTTATTCCACTTTGCTAAAATGTAGAAATTGTTCCTAAAATACTTATGAAACTTAAAGTCAGTAAAAGCACTTAATTTACTGATTTTGTATCTATTCTATGACCAAAAACAGTATTGTGTTCTATTAATGTAAGCAGCAGAAACCGATTCCGATACTTTAAAATAAAGACGAGGTTCACTGAGAAACACATTCATTCATACACATCCATTAAAATATTATACAGGCTTTATTTTGCTAAACGTATACAAGTACTGGTATTTAATGTAAGCTATATTCGAGGTAACTGTATGGGGAAATTGAAAATGGCCATAAATAATACCATGGTATGCCTACCTGACCCTTGTTCTTTACGAATCATCTGGTCATCCCACGTTGTTCCCTCTCTTTCTTCACTACCACTTAGGATGATTGTATTCGATGCATCTATGGCGCCATCAACATGGGAACCAACTGCAACATCTTTGCCGTCTCTTGTAGTAATAACAACGCTGCTTCCACTTAATTTCTCAACCTTTGGCTTTTGAAGTTCCCTCAGTGGGACAGACGTTGTGGAAGAAGAGATAGTCATCGTTGGCGCTGTAGTTGTTAATGTTGCTGAAAGAGACAAACAATAAACAATGATGAATATCCCCATTTTTAAAATTTGCTCGCCCACACCCGCCCAATACCGCCACGCTTGCGAACTTACACTTCACTCCTTGGGATTTCAATCAGGACTAGATCGTCTCTTTCTGCTGAAACATCATTCCATATCTTTTCACACTCCTTCAGTCGGTGTTATTGGAGTAGGGTACAATGAAGATTCCATATTACTTTGTTAAAAATGATAATTGTCCCGTTGTCCCTATTCTACCGGATGATGTATTTATAACCAGAATTATTTATTCTCCTTTATGTATCATACTGAAACATCCGTCAAAATATGATAACTCTCCTCCAGTAGATGCAGATGGAGCTTTGGTTAAAAGGATAACAATTACGATGGACATACAGATGGATGCAAGGGCGGATGTACAGGATTTATCACAATATCTCCGCAAACGTGTGTTTATAAAGATCGAGAAGAAAATTAGTATGCAGTTATTGTCTATATGCTATGTGCGTTGTTGTGGCTAATTAAGTCTTACAGTATACTAGTGAGTGTAAAGTATGTAGTTGACATGTAAATGAGGACTGTAATGGATTTCTGCAGCCGTCCTCTTCCTGTATATGTATGTCATCAACGGTGTAGGAAACAGAAATGTTAGAAATAATAAATCATATTGAATACCTGATATTCACCTTTTCAGTTCAGCTCATGCCAAGGAAAATACATATACATTATCAATCAAAACGACGATGCAGAAAGTCATATAACGAGGATGTCTCTATGAACTACAACGGCTGACTGTGTATCTATGACTAACTGATATATTGTTTTGTTTTAACGTAGCTTTCAGTATGCCCTTCCTATATATTCTACGACAGTAATCAGTTTGTAGTGCTAGAAAAGTACATGTTTATTTACCTCTAGACAGAAAAATTGGAAACACGTTTACGGAAGCAGAATGAAGCCGAACAAATTTGGTCCTTAAACAGCGACTGTACAGCACAAAGAAGACGGAATCAAGAAGAAGAAGAAGAAGCAGCATCAGAGAAATTACAAGGTCTAGGAGAGAGTGAGGAAAGTGAAAGTCAAACGTTGAAGGTACCCTTAGACAATTTGGCAGAGTAAAGGAATCTGAAACAAATGTATCAGAATTCTTTATTATGACCCAAAACAGGACCTTTTTGAGCTAAACAGCCCAAACCTGTTTCTACACCTGAAATACCAGCCCTGTCGATTTCTACCAAACCATCATCGACAGGAACAAGTCCAGTAGTAGGTCTTGGCCGTGGCAAAAGAGTAAGGCAGTTAAATCTGATTACTTCCCGTTCTTGAGTTGTTTTGTTGAAAAAGAACAACCAAAGGTCCTTTTCAGGGTCACTAACTTCTGTTGAAAGGAGATAGTATTTCAATTCTCAAAATCACTAAAAACTCAATATCTGGTTTGCCCTATGATATAAAGGTGTGTGAGTGCATGCCGTCTAGGTGTTTTCTCCAAACACTCAGATCCAAGAGACACTTACGTTTACTGTCTAATCAATTCTGGTATATATTTAACAATCCAATTCACATCTCAACACTTTAAAAGGAAAATGAAAACGTAAAGATAGTCCTATCATCTGAAATAGCGCTTAGACAAGCATCGACGTCACCCCTGAAAAGATCGACGTCCAAAGGAAAAGCGGAGCTAGCAAAGTATTCTTTGCTATTTTGGAAAACATATTCGAACCGTTTTGTCTCCACGATAGTCCAGAAAATAAGATTAAACGGTTTGTGTCAAGTCATCGACGTCAGTATAATGTTGTGTGTCTGGGAACCAGAAAACAAAGATGTCATCCCTCAGAAAACATTATTCTTTACTCCCCGAAGAAAAGAAATGGCACGGATTGCCTGCTAGTTTAGCCAAACATGGGGACGTGTCTTGTTCGTCATGTCCAAATTTGTATTACCCATGCGAAAACGAACCTCATTTAAACAGCCTCCACAGATGTGATCGATATCGTGCGCGAATGCTGTCTGAATGATACTTTTGTATCTACATAAAACAATGCTTAGCAAATATTGACAACGTTTCTTGCCAAATAGTCCAAAAGAAAATACCCATTGTCATAAAAAAGACGTTGCTCCAACACAGAGTAATTTTACCTATATATTTAGCATCTATTGTCTAAGTAATACGAAGTCGTGCCGAAAGGACTAACGGACGGTGTTTTACCTATAGAGCCAAAAAAGAGGACCAAGACGATAAAAGAAAGGACGAAACCTGATTTAGTACCTTTCAAAAGACGGATGGAACACCACTGTAAGCAAGAACAACGGATCCCGCATTTTCCCACCCAATCCTCATTTGACCAAGATGTATATGTCTGATTTGGATTTTTAATTTTTTTAGTAATAACAATTTTTCAGCCATATCGCTACAATGCTTAAAGTGTGGAAGTTTAAGGTGATGTTATGTATTGGGGCATCATGCCGCCGACATGCAGAATGATGTCCCACACAGTCGCATTATCATGACACCAAGCTGACCAGTCAAAACACTGACCTCTTAATGCTAAGCCCCACGCGAGGCAGCCGTTACTGTCATTTTTGTAAGTCTTTGGTGTGACTCGGCTGGGGATCGAACCCCATATCTCCGGCATACAAAGCGGACGTTCTTACCACTAAAGCACCAGAGCTATTTGACAGAGATGTCCTAGTTACACCACGAATTTCAATCCTTGATTAATCGCAATTATATGTCCCAAACAGACAAATCGCAAAGGTATGGTCAACTATTGCAACAACAGCAACTCTTTCACCAGAAATTTTTATACAAAACAGCTCTGCCAACTCGGAAAGATGTTAAGACCTTTATCAAAGGTCCATCACTACCACCACTACCAACAACAGTGGTCAAGACAGACGCACTACCACGAATGCCTGAGGAAGATTAAGCACGAGAAGTCTTTCAAACAACGTCAGAAGCTCCCAGCCCTAGTACGATTTCAGCATTCATGTTGTCCCCTTCTCATACCCCTCAACGAGAAGAACTGAAAGCTTGGGTTAAAAGGATGATGTCCGCTACTCCTTCGACATAAGTCAATAAGAAATAAGGGAACCAGAAGTGATAAATGAAAAGAAGACCAAAGCCATCCCATTTCCGACACCGACACCACTACCCTCGACTTCTACTCGCGCGGCCTTCGGGACAAGTACAGCCGTTTCCATTCCACCATTGAAACCCATTCAAAGTAGCATCAGCGACTAGTGGGTGACTTATTAACAAAAACAGAGATGTTAGCCACAATTTACTACTATCCAGCCCATCCTGCAGGTAATGGAGGAGTGTAGAAATTTCTAAATTTGCCTGGTTGGTGTGGCTGAGGTGAACATAATTTGTACTGTATTGTCCTGCCAATGCCAGGATGAGTTTACAACAAGAAGACAAACAATTATGGACAAATTATATGAGCAGGTGCATCGGGTACCTTTTACCCAATTCTTTCCTGAAATACTCCTCTATCGGAATAAAACGGGAGTCTTGTACGCTACGTCAGTCACCACTGCAACAATAACAACAACAATCATCGTGTAAACATTCCTCTGATTTCGAGTGACTGCTTTGACATGGGCAGAACTCTGGAATTATGAACAACATTAACCTGTTTTACTTAAACGTTATCTAATAACAGTTACATGGAGATGTTTCCCAAGGATGTTACACGGCCATAATACCACAGGCCAGTCTATTGTGAAGTGGCTGTGGTAGAAATCAATCACCCTACACAAATCCTAAGCATCATCGAAAATCGAAACTTTGTATGGTTTAAGTTTATGACTAACAGGTGCAAACTTACTTGAACGCTCACGATTCTTTTGAAACTGCAGCTGACACTAAAACAAAATAAACAGAATACCATATTTAAATGGCACACCAATATGTTGATTTTTCCTGCAATAATTATCTTGGTGAGTACGACTACTATTACATTCAATATCATGTTTAGAAGAGCCTTGGACAAAAAACATGCTACCATTAAGCACTATAAAGTAGCGAGTCACTGGCTGAAGAACATTTAGAAGACCAAAGTGGTGATTATTATATTTTGTCATGAATTGTATGACATTATCGGTGGAGATGTCAATATGATTAAGCCATGTGGACCCATACCAACCATTACCAGCAACCTGCATTTTGCAAACAAATTAGATCAGCTGTTGAATTGAATCAAGGACTAAATATGCTGTTTATATCATCTGATCTTGTGGAGTACAACGTGATGGGACACACCTCATTACCGTTACTGCGTGTCATTCTGTTCAAAGTGGATTATGCCACGAATACTGACGATGAATGTGGAAACACCTTATCAATTTCACCGCGAATTCGTACATCCTCACTATTTACCTCTGAGTACGTCGTATTTTGAGATCGTCAACATTGTTATGAAACGAGATCAAGGAACAAATATTACATTCACCATAGGGAAAGCCACAGTGAAACTCCATTTTCGGAATTGAATCTTTAACGACTCAAAAGTCATGTATCCTGTGCATCGAGGCGTCGCTCGACAGCGAGGACATGGTCTTGGCGATATGATGAAATCTGCCTTTTGTTATGTGGTCCCTGTTTTCAAGCAGATGGTGACGCGAGATTTGCACACTTTACTGATGCCACATAAACGCAAGGCAAATATTTTCTCCAAAATGCCACCAAACAAAACCCAAATAACCTTTCTTGCGAGCAGGCAAAGATGTCGTGCTTCAAATGGGAAATACATTTTGTGTCCACGAAAAACTCCAACAAACCCCCTGGACGGTGCTGAGCGCCATAGCAAGGACAAGGCAGAAAAAGACGATGACGAATATGCCCCTCCAGAAGTCCTCACTCATAAAGCTAGCGTCGTTGAAAAACATGATTTAGCAGGCACGAACACATTTAATATACAGAACTGTCAGCAGAAGACGCTGATCTTCACACCGTGTGTTTTAATAAACATCGAATAAACATCAAAGAAGGACGAAGTTTAGAACTGGACATTTGGTCTTGTCGTTACAGGAAAAGTATTATCTGAACGAAGTAGATGTCCGCCTAAGCAGTACCGTTTTAAATTTGATGGCTAATTCTGTCTAATGTAAAACCATCGTACAAGAAGCCCTACCCTTACTTATATCGGACGTGTGGAAGTGTTACCAAAAAGTGGGAAACGATGCCATCATTCACTCTTTGAGCAGAACGAAGGCCAATTATCCGATACTACCTGGTGAAGTGAAAACTTTCCCCATTAATGGTGCACATCAATCGATAGTCAATAAAGTATCGGTTCCAAAGCCAGTTACCCAAACATCTAATCATTGGCATCGTCAATAATTCAGCCATCAACCGTGTGCTATCCCCCACTGATTGCTCTAGACGTCTCTTGGCTCAGAGTGCCGAGACGAAGTGACGAAGTTACTTGTCAGAGATTTGTAAGCAAAAAGCCAGGATTGAATTGATGACTTGTCATTTCCTGTATAAAAACAAGAATTACAACAACACAAAAATGGATACCTAGGACCTTTATTGCCTTTGGGACCTTCATTGCCTTTTGAATGACAGTTCGTACACTTAAATCCTGTCGTGTGTGCTAAAGATGAACTTCCTCATCGCGAACCTCAAGTCCATCAATTTTATGTCATCAACACGGAAGACAGCCATCTTAGTAACTGGGTAGGCGTCTACTTTCCTAAAGATGATGCGTGAAATAATTTTTTTAATGGATTGTCACTTTGGAAGACGATATCATTGACTTTATGAGAGGAAATTTGCAGACGACACGAATAAAAAAAGTGAAATAAAATATTCCAATGGTGTGTGGACACTATGTGGTGTATTGTCTTCAGCAAGGCAGTCTTGGATATTCTTTAGAATATTTAGTGGCTTATTTTGATCGTCACTCTTCTAGAAACGATGACGAAGTAGATCGATGGTTTTGTGACCATTATGGCTATATTTTCTCTTTAGCTACAATTGATAATGTACATCAATTGCTCAATGACTTCCATCAGTGGAAGTCTCACTTCATTTCAACACGTTGTCAAAAATAATTGGCCTGTTTGCAAAATGATTGTTTATTGTTAATAATTGGTTGTTAGCTGCTTGAATAAAATGTTGTTCGGATTTAAATTGGCTGTTGTTTGTTTGCAATGTTTATCATTAGACATGCTTATCGTCTTCTCTCTATCTCTCCCTCTAAAATCAACTAAATCGCGAACCTAAGAATATACCTTCTAATTTAGCTATACCAAACAAAGCCTACGTGCATTTGCATCGTTTCAGTCATATCCGGATACCGATGTCTGAAGAGATAGAGAACATTAAAATTCTGAGTGGTCAAAGACCTGATATGAGAGGTCTTCAGAGAAGACGACAAGAGCAGTGGATGGAGAAATACAGACTTCAGAAGCAGAGAGAGCAGCAGTAGCAACAGCAACAGAAGCCAGACAGGATTTATGGACTGCTGTGTAGACACGAAATAGTTCTCCTCTTTCCGAACAAGAATGTCATATCCTGTGGGAAAGCCTGCAGTCAGATGGGGACGCAATCTTACAAAATAAAATATTGCCATAACGTCCCATCCACAAAAATGGCTATATTCAGGGCAACCTCAATGCTCTAGAAAAGAGATATTAATTCGATTGTCAAAATAAGTGGTTTCTTTGTTTCTCTGTATGTTGAAAAATAGTGCGTGTCTATAAGCATTTCGTTTCATTGTTTTATATCCAAAACAAGAAATGTGTTAATCAACACTTCATTTCCGTAGCTTATCAACTGTGTATTTTAGTTTTTGGGGTGATAGTATGGCCAATATTCGTTTTAGTGTCAAGTGATGTTTTCCTTCACCTCCATGCTTCACACATATAAAGGGAAGCGCTCTTCAGTCTTGTTTCAGTCTTGAAATATATAACGGGAAGCGTTCATCATTCTTGTTTCAGTCTTGAAATATATAACGGGAAGCGCTCTTCAGTCTTGTTTCAGTCTTCAAATATACAACGGGAAGCGTTCATCAGTCTTGTTTCAGTCTTGAAATATATAACGGGAAGCGTTCATCATTCTTGTTTCAGTCTTGAAATATATAACGGGAAGCGTTCATCATTCTTGTTTCAGTCTTGAAATATATAACGGGAAGCGTTCATCATTCTTGTTTCAGTCTTGAAATATATAACGGGAAGCGTTCATCATTCTTGTTTCAGTCTTGAAATATACAACGGGAAGCGTTCATCATTCTTGTTTCAGTCTTGAAATATACAACGGGAAGCGTTCATCATTCTTGTTTCAGTCTTGAAATATACAACGGGAAGCGTTCATCATTCTTGTTTCAGTCTTGAAATATACAACGGGAAGCGTTCATCATTCTTGTTTCAGTCTTGAAATATATAACGGGAAGCGCTCATCATTCTTGTTTCAGTCTTGAAATATATAACGGGAAGCGTTCATCATTCTTGTTTCAGTCTTGAAATATATAACGGGAAGCGTTCATCATTCTTGTTTCAGTCTTGAAATATATAACGGGAAGCGTTCATCATTCTTGTTTCAGTCTTGAAATATATAACGGGAAGCGTTCATCATTCTTGTTTCAGTCTTGAAATATATAACGGGAAGCGTTCATCATTCTTGTTTCAGTCTTGAAATATATAACGGGAAGCGTTCATCATTCTTGTTTCAGTCTTGAAATATATAACGGGAAGCGTTCATCATTCTTGTTTCAGTCTTGAAATATATAACGGGAAGCGTTCATCATTCTTGTTTCAGTCTTGAAATATATAACGGGAAGCGTTCATCATTCTTGTTTCAGTCTTGAAATATATAACGGGAAGCGTTCATCATTCTTGTTTCAGTCTTGAAATATATAACGGGAAGCGTTCATCATTCTTGTTTCAGTCTTGAAATTTATAACGGGAAGCGTTCATCATTCTTGTTTCAGTCTTGAAATATATAACGGGAAGCGTTCATCATTCTTGTTTCAGTCTTGAAATATATAACGGGAAGCGTTCATCATTCGTGCCATTGAACAAGAGAGTAACTAAGTAATAAGATGGCAAGCAAAATCAACAAAAGCATGACCTGTTGAAATTACAAGACGTGATGGATACAATAGGCAAGGTGGAATTGCTAATAGTGAGAAGCAAAAATGGGGGCTACAGTACGCATATTTTAAAAGTGGAATTGAGCAATATACAAAAGGTAGGAACAACTGGGACAATTGATTAAAGAAGAAATGCATATGAAAGAGGATAAAGTGAACATACAAAGGATGAAATAAAAAAGGAGAAGGCGAAAGAAAACCTGGAGGAAGAAACAAAGCAAAACGAAGAAGACAACAGCAGTTACAAAACTAAAATGTGGAGGAAAAAAAGAAGCTAAACGAAAAAGACAAAATTCCAAGTAATATATTTAGGGCCACTCCTATGTTTCCAAATCAGAAATTATTTTTGCCTAAAACATTTTTAGTCGATTTTATTGTTTATGTCTGATATACTGATGTTCATCACTCTATCTGTAAGTGTTTCATATGTTATATACCGGTATGTTTATGTTTATATCTCTACTCTATTCTTTCCCTAGAGTAGCGCATAGTTAAGTTAAACCCTTTCTACATTGTTACTAGTATCAAGTATTGCGACGTCACCTCACCTGTTCCATTCCTATTGTTCCTTTACAACAACCCAACGTTTTCTTATCGCTATACAGACCCAAATATTCCCTATGATCAATTACCCCTGACGCTAAACGTTCCCAGTGGGTCTTGCAAAGTCGTGGCGCTAAACAATCCCACTACCTTTTCGACTGGATTTCCATTGACGCTAAAGTATCCCCATACACTACTCACATACCTTCCGTTTCATCTCAAAAACAATTATTTGCAACGACATACGAATGACTATTAAAATTACACAGACTCTAGCAAATGCATGTTTGTTGTGTACAGGTTTTTATTATGGCACTCTGGCGTCGTTCCTACTAAGTTTGGCTGTGCGTGCGCGCGCCTCTGTGTACATTTGGGTGTTTATACTTTTGCAATTAAATTAGATTTACATTCTATGTGCCTGTAAAATATCTTCATGGACACGTCATGACACGCGTATTTGAACACACGAGCTTATAATGCGATTTACATGATGGAGCGTAACATGTCCTACTTGATTTCAAATCCATGTAAGTGCAGGCTCCATAATACTTTTATATAAAAGCAGCAAACGAATGTATCTCCCATCTCCACCCTTCTGAAGTCAAGTGGTTGATTTAATAGAGCAGCATTTCGGCTTTTTAAAGGATGTCCTCCTTAGTTTATAATAAACTTTTAATTTGCTGGTTTCTGAAATTCCATTTTAAACTAATAGGCGCATTTCATTGACATAATGACGCTCGATACAGGCATTTAGTCCAACATGTCTATAGACAATGCGAAGGACAGCTAGTCCGCCGTTGCTTTTACTGCAAACGCGTTCAATAGTATCAGTATAGATTTTGGGATTATATTTACTGATATAAGCCAAATCCTTCTGTACCACATGACAGACACACAACCAAAGCTGCCCTTCTCCCCCCCAAAAAAATACAAACACCGACGTTACTATCAAGTATCCCAATATGTTGATGTACCGACTACTATGTTTATTGATATAGGCCAAATCCTTCTATACCACATGACAGACACTCACACACGCTTAGCTGACTCCCCCAAACGACGTTATTATAAAGTATCCCAATACGCTGATGATCCGACCACTATGATTACTGATAGAGACCAAATCCTTCTATACCACATGACAAGACACTCACACACCCTTAGCTGACTCCCCCAAACGACGTTATTATAAAGTATCCCAATACGCTGATGATCCGACCACTATGATTACTGATAGAGACCAAATCCTTCTATACCATATGTGTCACAAGATAGACCGAGTCGGGACTGGATTAGTGAAGACACGGAACACAACTGCGTTAATAAGATGTTTATTTTATAAACGCAATTTTAAAAAAATCAACTCTGACACCAATATTTTACAAAATATAAGAAAAAATCTATTTATATAAATGTTCCTAACATGGAACTATGAATTTCAGTAACGTAATGACAAAAAAGAAGTATAAGAATTAATTTACAAATATGAATATATATAAAAGGCTCGTATAACGAGATAGATGCAAAGAAGATATTAAATAAATAATACGTCGTCCATATGACGAGACTGGAATGAAATTATGCAGGTGTCGTTCATATAACGAGACTGCAAAGAAGATATTAAATAAATAATACGTCGTCCATATGACGAGACTGGAATGAAATTATGCAGGTGTCGTTCATATAACGAGACTGCAAAGAAGTGTTTAAATAATATGTCGTCCATATGACGAGATATATGCAATGGTGAACCCTAAATTCTGAAGTTCTCGTTCATGGAACGAGATTTGTGTAGAATGAAATTATGCAGGTGTCGTTCATATAACGAGACTGCAAAAAAGTTACTAAATAAATAATAAAATTATTTACATCGTCACCAAAACACAGCGCAACACTTCAGCACACCACGGGCAGCATAGACAAGCCCCCATGGTCGTCCATGGTCACCCCAACATGCACCACACACTGGCACCACTGGCCCCCACGGTCAGCCCACGGACACCACAACATGGCACCGCACCCGGGCACCAACGGCCCCCACTCAGCTCTTTTAGCTGATAGATTGCTCCTTTAAGGATGGAAGCTTTTTCCGACAAGACTGGATCGTGATGTGATTTCTGTCTTATAATTTCGTCCTTATATACCCCTAGCTGTGACATATGCGCAGCTAGGTACTTTAAACTGCAGGCAATTTCGCACGTGCAGCATGAGCTGAGTGTTCGCTCATTATGTCGAAATAACTAAAAATACCCCAAAAATAATAAACTACTCTCGGTAAGGCTGTACGCAGTAACGAAATAGAGACTAGATTTTTGACCACATATACATATTGAACATAGTCGTATACAATTCCGTGACAATATGACATACACTAACACCTTTAGCTTACCCCCAAACGACGTTATTATAAAGTATCCCAATAAGCTGATGATCCGACCATTATGATTACTGATCACAACTATACTGCATCACATATTATGCGGAGATTGTTTCCTTTAACGTGACAATCTATTTTAACATAGAATTAGCATAGCTTTAAACGTTTCCTCTTGAACATATCATTAACAAGATATCAACGTGATTGGCCCATCTTACCAAACAAGTAAATTAAGTTGGCTAAATACTAACGTCACGCTTTATTAGATTCGAATTAGCTGTTTATGCGCAGTATCAAATGACACACCTAGTAGAAACTGATTATTTTTTATCAATAACCTGTGATTTATTTACGTTTAAAATGTTTTAGATTATATCTGAAATTCTTAGTCAAACGGAAGTTTCAACGCAGATATCTGAGGAATGCTTACAAAAATGCAATGTTTTTTTGTTTTTTCTTCTTAGTGGCACAAAACGGTCTATCATAACGTCGGGTACATACATGCATGACTGACTAACGATAAATAAGATGGTTTTATATAAATATTACTGCATATATCAATATTTTGTCACACCAGGTGTTTCTACACGGGCAATAGCATATATGCATACTCACGATGTGTCGTATCTTCTTACTATAACTTGGCAGTTTTTGAATGATAATTATTTCTTTTATTGTTATTTTTTTTGATCCATTACCTCAGTATGTTCGGCTGATTTTACTACAAGTGGACCTCTGTCTATCTGTTTCTGGTTCGATGACTCAAATGGACCTGGACACATTTTCGATTGACATCCATTATATTATGTTACTTGGGATTTTATTAACACCGTAAGGCACTTGGTGTCTCAAACGTGGTGAGAATTAATGTCTGCAAAGGACAAGGAGTGGGTTCAGAGATTTACACCCTATTATATGACATTCAGTCGTGCACGCAAACCTTGCATAAAAAAGCATTTGTCAGTCATCGCCCACAAAATGAGAAAGAAAAATTACCCCGATTTCATTTGAGCAAAATGGTTTTACTTATGACTTCGGAATAAATCATCTACTTCTTATTCAGCTGAATCATTTTGATCTAACTATGATTATGATACGCATAACTAAATATGAATATTATATGCATAACTAAATATTAATATTGTATACATAACTAAATATTAATGACTTGCATGACTAAATATGAATATGATATGCCTAACTAAATATAAATATTATATGCATAACTAAATATTAATATTATATGCATAACTAAACATTAATATGACATGCATGACTAAATATGAATATGATATGCATAACTAAATATTAATATGACATGCATGACTAAATATTAATATGATATACATGACTAAATATTAATATGATATGCATAACTAAATATGAATATGATATGCATAACTAAATATTAATATTATATGCATAACTAAATATTAATATGATATGCATAACTAAATATTAATATGATATACATGACTAAATATTAATATGATATGCCTAACTAAATATTAATATTATATGCATAACTAAATATTAATATGACATGCATGACTAAATATGAATATGATATACATAATTAAATATGAATATTATATGCATAACTAAATATTAATATGATATGCATAGCTAAATATTAATAAGATATACATGACTAAATATTAATATGATATACATAACTAAATATGAATATGATATGCATAACTAAATAGGAATATTATATGCATAACTAAATATTAATATGATATGCATAACTAAATATTAATATGATATACATGACTAAATATTAATATGATATGCATAACTAAATATTAATATGATATGCATAACTAAATATTAATATGATATGCATAACTAAATACTAATATGATATACATAACTAAATACTAATATGATATGCATAACTAAATATTAATATGATATACATAACTAAATATTAATATGATATGCATAACTAAATACTAATATGATATGCATAACTAAATATTAATATGATATACATAACTAAATACTAATATGATATGCATAACTAAATACTAATATGATATGCATAACTAAATACTAATATGATATACATAACTAAATACTAATATGACATGCATAACTAAATACTAATATGATATACATAACTAAATACTAATATGATATGCATAACTAAATACTAATATGATATACATAACTAAATACTAATATGATATGCATAACTAAATACTAATATGACATGCATAACTAAATACTAATATGATATGCATAACTAAATACTAATATGATATGCATAACTAAATAATAATATGATATACATAACTAAATACTAATATGATATACATAACTAAATACTAATATGATATACATAACTAAATACTAATATGATATGCATAACTAAATACTAATATGATATGCATAACTAAATACTAATATGATATACATAACTAAATACTAATATGATATGCATAACTAAATACTAATATGATATACGTAACTAAATACTAATATGATATACATAACTAAATACTAATATGATATGCATAACTAAATACTAATATGATATACATAACTAAATATTAATATGATATACATGACTAAATATTAATATGATATGCATAACTAAATATTAATATGATATACATGACTAAATATTAATATGATATGCATAACTAAATACTAATATGATATGCATAACTAAATATTAATATGATATGCATAACTAAATATTAATATGATATGCATAACTAAATATTAATATGATTTACATGACTAAATATTAATATGATTTACATGACTAAATATTAATATGATATGCATAACTAAATATGAATATGATATGCATAACTAAATATTAATATTATATGCATAACTAAATATTGAGATGATATGCATAACTAAATATTAATATGATATACATGACTCAATATTAATATGATATGCTATAAACTATCAACGTGTAACATGGTTGAATTCGTTATATTACCTTGTTGCTGTAATAGTTTAATACTTCTCTCCAAAACTGATAAGTCATGAACGTGGCCACATTTTAATAGTATTTTGTTTTCTTCTTGTATAAAAATACTCTCGTTATCAAATCAAACTCGGAGAAGCTGATTGCCAGTAATTCATTTAGTGTTTGAACATTTGATTTACATTGTTTATAATTAATTAATTATTATTAAACCCTGCTGACTAATTTACATTCCTGTAGCCTATCTTGTCTCACAGATCTCCTATGAACAGATGCAGTTTCACTTTTTTGTTAGGCTGCTTGAAATATTTATATATAATATTATATATATATATATATATATATATATATATATATATATAATATATATATGTATGTATGTATGTATGTATGTATGTATGTATGTATGTATGTATGTATGTATGTATGTATGTATGGATGTATGTATGTATGGATGGATGGATGGATGGATGGATGGATGGATGGATGTGGATGGATGGATGGATGGATGGATGGATGGATGGATGGATGTATGTATGTATGTATGTATGTATGTATGTATGTATGTATGTATGTATGTATGTATGTATGTATGTACGTATGTGTGTATGTATTATGTTCATTCTATCACATACAATGATGCTACAAATATGATTCAATTCAGCGGCCTTATATTAATTGTTTTTAATATATACAAATGTGTACTCCTATCCTATCGCATTTTCGTTTCAAGCGTTTGACACCCAACATTTTGTTTTGTATTTGAGTTGATTGCAGTATGTTATATGTGCATGGTCGCCAGTAAAAGTAATAAAAACAGAAATTAATTATCGCGTAATAAAATAGTCGGATGTCGGTACATAATTGCGTTCCTTTATGTCAAAACAAGATCTTAAAATTTATATATAATAAGGATGTTCGCACTGTCAGTGTGTGCATACAGGTTCGTACTACTGGCGTATGCATTAATAAAAAAAATGCTAGTACTGAATATTGGCATGAGGAAAACGGGAAGTCCGATGTATTATGGGTCCTATTGTTGTCAATAAAGAACTCCATTTATGTACTTAATTCATCCCGTTGCATAAGACGAATGCACGCTCTGCTGGCAAGCGACATTATTTTGTTCCAGGCGCGTGAACCTCTTAAGAAAAGTCTTCCTCGCTAATGATCCACTTGAAATATTCGTTTACTATCTGCTTGATACTGCCAGAACCCCGTTTTCTACTGACGTCATACAAATCTCATTAGTCAATCACTTTGCACAGAATGCGCAGTTGTAAAATATAGTTGCTGCAAATACAGAGATAGGTAAGAAGGAAATATATACATAGGTTGGAAAAAAATTGCCAGCATTACTTGCGACTTCAAACGTTGGCGTAGCTCTAGTTGTGGATTCATGTAGGTGACAGAGCTGTATCTCTGACACGTGACCTGCGCCCGTCGAATCCATTCTGGCTATAAACAATTCACTCCTGAGTTGAAATTTTGTCTCAGATTCTTGCATTGTATTTTAGAAAGACTCATTACGACTCATTACAGAAGAATGGATGGGACAGCGAGTAATGTTTCCGGCAAGAAATGAATGTAGAAAATAGCTTTTCTTGCTCAGCAACGTAGATGTGAACAAGGTAGGACAACTATGAAAAAAAATCCGGGGTCCCTATGCCGAAACGAATAAAGTGTATCTAATTCATAGGGAACTCCTGGGGAATGTTTCCAAGGGCCCGCACATATGTCCGTAGCCATGCTTATCATTCACAGTTTGAAAGTGTATTCAGACATATATTACACGTGTTGTGCATGATTTCACCAGTGGGTTATCTTAGGTTTATTATTTGACGGCCTTTATGTCATATATTTAAATAGTTCGATGCTAAAGAAACATCAATCAGGAAACATGAACGGAAACTTTGTCAAGACTTGCTTAGCAGATGGGAAAGGCATATGTAACATGACAGAAAAAGAATCCTTTTTATACATTCACGCCTGTATACAGGACTTAAGGCAATAAATAATTGCATCGATACAATTTAATACGAATGTAACAGTGGTGGACTCATAATTCTTCAGATGAGACTGCACACACAGGTTGCATCTTATGGTTTTTTTAACCATCAATATTTGACAACCTTATACAGTTTGTTGTCAGAGGAGTTACCTGCAAACTTTGCAATCTGCTGGCGTATTACGGTCTGTTCAGATTATAAGGAGTAAGTAGTAGCAGAAGCCATGATCTTAGCAATATGCTAAGGCAGATCAAGATCTTCTTGTTTGAATCGTTTTATTAGTAAATACAGACGGTGTATTTACATATGAACACGTCTCCACTTACTTTTAACTAGAAACGATTATCATCTAAAGTTTAATATCCCAAGAACTTTCCCATATTACTCTAATCTAGTGGCCACTCGAAATATCAGGTTATAGTGGTTTTATATCATCGAGCACACATTTAGGGAAATAGTGCAGCTCTTCTCATCATTCGAACTAAAACATTTATATTTGAAAATAAATTTGGACTGTGAATAATTACACATATTGTTCTTATATATGCCAGAAGGCTTCAAGTCATGAGATCACTGTCAAGACAACGCTTTTGAAGTTCTACTATCTACATGTCTTACGTAACAGTGCTTTGGTACATTTTAAATGAAGATATAGATATAAATATTATGAATCAGTTTGAGAGGATACAGTAATGCGTAGATGAAACGATATAAACTCATTCTATTCTATCCACATAGTGTATGGGCAAGCTCATTTGTGTTCAGAAAAAACACACATACGGACGCACGCACGCACGTGCTATTGCATTTTGTGACAGTTAGTCTGCAGACTAGGGTCTTAAGCGATGGGCAGACAGAATTAGCATTATATTCGAGAGAGATATAAGAAATGGTAAGGATATAAAACAAATGATGCACACCATTTTTAATCGTTAATGTTTTGCGGTATTATAAGACAAAGATATTTAAAAAAACAAAAAAGCATGTATTATATGTGAAATATTTTCATTGTTTTCATTCATTCATTGACTTCATAAAAAGGTAGTGTGATATTGTTTGTCAATTGGCTGCTTAACATTTTGCTGTTGATCCCAAATGTAAGAGAAATCCTGTGTTTCGCAACACATGCTACCAACAATATTGCAACGTTTTCACAAACCTAAGGACCGGAAACAAGTATTACAAAGTCAGCAACAAAAGACACATTGTTCTATTGACAGCCTAAACTGAGAGAAAAAAAATCTGTCAAACATTGTTACATTTTTGTGTGTTTTGGTTTTCGAATAACCATAAGCATGGTTATACAATGCAACGACATTCGCGTTTTATTTGAAAAAGTCATGCGTCTCTTTCCTTTCTGAAAAAACAGTAAATATAATGCTAGAAAGATTTTCCGTGACACATTGCAGTAACAAAATAATGATAAAACTACGAGACCCGAATTATACAAGCTTAACTAGCTAAACGTATTCGCCACCCACTACTCGCTGAACTAGGTGGACTAAACTCGCCATACGCCACTCGGGGAACAAGCTGAACTTATCCGCCACCGTCAACCTGCCACTCGGGGAACTAGCTAGTACCGTGACGTCACCTCACTTGTTCCATTCCTATTGTCCCTATATTAACGATAATTCCCATCCCATATATTAATGATCAGCACAATTGTCCATATAAATATTGTCACTATAATGTCCCAGGACCATTTGACTGGGATTTCCATTACCCCTATACATATTGTTCCTAAAGCGACCCAGGACCTTTTTGACTGTGATTTTCATTGTCGCAATGTATCCCCATATACTACTGGTGACGTAGTATTCGGTTCAACTTTGATACAGAATTTATTGTCCTTACAAATACAGTAGAAGCGATGATTTTTAAAAAAAAAATGTTATTGATTAGAATAACGGCATTTTAGGCATATTCTCTGTTATTGTTCAACACTGGAATTATTTTACAGACGTTAAAATACGACAACAGTTGAAGGAAGTTTTCAGCGTTGAACCGAACTGTACAACACTTCCTCACTTAAAACAATGTCACAGCGCAAGTCATTCTTGTCATCCACCCATCCCTGTAGAGACAAGCAAGCGACGAAGCGGCAGGTTTGGGTAAACTGGCAGCTGTAGTCGCAGACTTGCACACAGGCGGTTAAAGCCATTAGGGTCGTTTACCACTGACATGGAGTGACTAAGCAGCCCTGTTGAGGAATGCACTGCTCACCTGCATGACATGAGGAAGGGGCTAGAAAAGGTACCCTAAATATTACCTGCTCTAAACTTTCCTAGCCGCCGTGGCGCGGCTGGTAGGGACCCTACTTCAGTAATCAAGATGCAAAAAAGAAAAGGAGCATTGTTCCTCTCACACTTGGCACATAGAATGCGAACACCTTACTGGACAGAGACAATGTAGAAAGACCCCAGATGTAAACCGCCCTTATGGGAAAGGAAATCGCCAGATACAAGGTGGATATTGCTGCCTGGACCCCATTTGCAGGAGAAGGTGAATTCTGTGAAAGGGTCTCCGGTTACACTTTTGTTTGGAGCAGCTGATGAAGCGAAGAACGTCTTAAGGTTGGTGTTGGCTTTGCTGTGAAGACAGCACTGATTGACAAATTGGCTGGACCTCACAAAGGATTAAACGACAGACTCACGATCACGAACTCCTCCTCTTGTATGGACCATATTTATTAATTTTCAAATGTCAAAGAGAGAAATATGTGTTTAAAACATAAACAGAAATAACAAACTGAAGAAAAGTAATCATTAAAAACTACTCTGGAAGTACAGTAGAAAAGGATCAATTTATATTACAAAACAAAGTCTAATTGAACACTAATTTCTTGTCATGAAATAACGAACTTCAGAAATATAAAGAAAACAAAAACTAACAATTACATCATCTGGCATATCCTGTAGTTTTGGACGTATGATATAACTTTTAGAATTATTATTTATTTAATTCACAATACCGTAACTTCCTTTTGATGTTTTCACTTTTATGCTAGTGAGTTAAACTCTCTGATAAATCTTAGAACACTTGCTGGTGTGACTTATTTATATTAGGACCTATTAGGTGTAAGAAATAATCATTGTATGTTTAATAATGCTAATCATTGTATGTTTAATAATGCTAACAAAATAATCATTGTATGTTTAATAATGCTAACAAATAATCATTGTATGTTTAATAATGCTAATCATTGTATGTTTAATAATGCTAACAAAATAATCATTGCATGTTTAATAATGCTAACAATTAGTCATTGTATGTTTAATAATGCTAATCAGTGTATGTTTAATAATGCTAATCATTGTATGTTTAATAATGCTAACAAATAATCATTGTATGTTTAATAATGCTAACAATTAGTCATTGTATGTTTAATAATGCTAACAAAATAATCATTGTATGTTTAATAATGCTAACAAATAATCATTGTATGTTTAATAATGCTAATTATTGTATGTTTAATAATGCTAACATATAATCATTGTATGTTTAATAATGATAATCATTGTATGTTTAATAATGCTAATCATTGTATGTTTAATAATGCTAACATATAATCATTGTATGTTAAATAATGCTAACAAATAATCATTGTATGTTTAATAATGCTAACAAATAATCATTGTATGTTTAATAATGCTAATCATTGTATGTTTAATAATGCTAACAAATAATCATTGTATGTTTAATAATGCTAATCATTGTATGTTTAATAATGCTAACAAATAATCATTGTATGTTTAATAATGCTAATCATTCTTTGATATTTGGATTTGTTTTCATTGTAGGAAAGTACCTTCACGTAATAGTGTGCGATCTTGAAGTCTAACTCCTGTTCCTCTTGTAGACAAATACATTCTATTTAAACTTTATTCCATTTTACTAACGTTCCTGTATTGCTTGAGACACGTAAAGGGGCAGAAATTGTTTCAGATCCGCGTTTTTTTTTATATGAAACAACTTGTGTTAAAAGTATACCAGACTGAATTAAATTTGAATTTCAGGACCTTACTTTGTGTCACATCTTTAGGTTCATCTGTCAGGAAACAATATTCAAAACGGAATGAAAATATATTCACCTGGTGAAATGCAACCAAAGTTGTTTTATATTTTGTAGTTATTTCCCCACGTTTTTTTCATAAATTAAAGAAGCTGAGAGGATATATATATTGAAAAATATCATTAAGAATGCTCTCTTGTCATCATGTTAAAGCTTTCCTACAAAATCTTCCAAGTAAAGTTTCTGATGCAGAATAGATCAAAGAAAAATAAAGGGGAATTTGCGTTTATTCTAGAAAATGCCTGTTAGATTTATTAATCTGACGTTTTTCTGTGTGTATGTGTGTTTGTGTGATTTTAATGGTCTGATTTTCGTATTTTTCTCTCGACATTTCAACATTTTCACTAGCATTTATATTTGACCGACATACGAATCCGTATGAACCAGATCCACAACATGAGACTAATAGAACTGTAGCCCTGTACGTATGACTACTGTGTATAGAATTGTAGTATTGTGTACGTATGACTAATGTGTATAGAATTGTAGCATTGTGTACGTATGACTACTGTGTATAGAATTGTAGTATTGTGTACGTATGACTAATGTGTATAGAATTGTAGCATTGTGTACGTATGACTACTGTGTATGGAATTGTAGTATTGTGTACGTATGACTACTGTGTATAGAATTGTAGTATTGTGTACGTATGACTAATGTGTATAGAATTGTAGTATTGTGTACGTATGACTACTGTGTATAGAACTGTAGCCCTGTTTTGAGACGTATTGTGTATAGAACTGTAGCCAAATGTACGGACGAGTACTGTGTACAAACTGTATCCCTGTGTACTGAGTAATGTATAAGGAAATGTAGCACTGTACGGTTGAGTAATGTATATAGAAATGTAACCCTGTACTGATGAGTAATGTGTATAGAATCTGTAGCTCTGTATACAAAACTGTAACCATGTAATGATGACTAACGTGTACAAACTGTAGTCTTGTGTAATGATGACTAATGTGTAAAAACGGTTGTCTTATGTTATTTTGACTAATGTGTATAGAACTATAGCCCAGTAATAATGAGTAATGTGTAAAAACTATATCGCTGTACTGATACATAATGTGTAGTCAACTGTACCCTGTACTTTTGACTAATATTTATACAACTGTCGCCATGTCCTGATGAGGACGCTGACCATCTACAGTGATATTAATTGTGTTTAACAATAAGCTGTTATTAATGATGTAAGATAGAATGTTATTTTAAAGGCAAAGATTACAAAAATAAAAATAATTAGTCTCACACTCAAGGCTTCTAAGAATAATAATACTGGATTGATGCATATGTCACCAAATAATCTGATATATAGGTTTTGAATATGGACTGTTCAAATTTGTACTTTTTAGTTTATGAAAACAAGATTATGGAATATTTAGCTTTTAACAATAAGAAGTTATATGAGGATTATTTGGTTTGGTTTGTTCGATTTAGCACACAGCAACACAAAGGGGTCATTAAAGTCCCAAGGCAATTGGAGTAAATGTCTATTCAATGATACAGCATGGTAGATGACACAGGTTGGTCCATTGATGGTTTTAATGGCAAGTGAAAAGGTGGCAGAGAAACATCAATGATGGAGATGTGGAAAGCAATAAAAGAAAATAACGATAAGTTGGTAAATAAAAGATGCAAATGGATGTGTGAAGTTATGTTACATTTACTACGAATGAGATCAGTTCCAACACTGTTCTGCTGACAATTTAGGTATGTTAGACCAATATTTTCAAATATCATTTTCTTCCAAGTATAAGTGTTAGAAACAGTTATAAAGAAATTTTGATACAGTAGATGTCAATTATAACAATGATACAATATGGCTAATGACAGTTATAGTGACAAAGTAATATCGTTGATAACATTTATAACCATAAAGTGATATAACCGATGACAGTAATAACAAAGAAGTAAATTAGTTGATGACAGTTATAACGATGAAGTAATATCGCCATGCAACTAATATTGCAATGCTGTGTTATGGAAACTTCTAGCAACGAGATTTTCCGAGAATATCGCTTATGTTTACATGCATACTGCTATGTGATCTGACACAAAACTAAGGAAACAATCAATTGAATACAAATATGTGATATCAAGATGAAAACAGAATAGAAAAAACAAGCAAAATATTAATTTGATTGTATCTCCTGAAAAATCGGAAGACAACAGCAACTACATTTTTGGTCACCTAGCGAACAGATTTCACATGAAAACAAGCGATCTAACCTAAGAGCGCATCAAATTGTTTTGCGTTTCATGATTGCTTATAGCTGCCAATTAGGTGGCATGTAAGATGCATGCATTTGTTTTCTGAGCTGCGTTAGAAAAGATAATTTATACAAAATATGGTTGGAATGATCCTTGCCAGAGCTTGTCCTTGTAATGATTGCGCTGCCAAGTACACATTCTTAAGAGGGCGCGCAGGCTGATTAACATACACAAAAAAAGAAACGCGTTAAAAAAGTTACTGATTTCAACCTTCAGTAAACAGTAAACTAATAAATTTGATTAAAAAAAATCCGGTCCTCTAATAATACGCAAAACAACTTTGTACAATACCAAATATTGGCCACTTCGTTTGCTGTAAATCAAAATACCCCTTAAATATCACACTCCTTGTACTTGCGAGTGCAAATACGTAATAGTTCAGACGAAGAACTGCGCAAAAGGGGGGGGGGGGGGGGGATAGTGTCTATTCCATAACGTGCATTTTTCATATCTGCTACCTTGATTAGATTACATAACCGAAACTGTCATTATAAGAATATCATGCGATTATTCTATCGTCTAGCTATGTCCTGCAATCAATCCATCTAGTTCCAGAGTCTGACGTCTAGCTATATCCTGCAATTAATCAATCGAGTTTCATAAATAAAACACAAGTGCAACAGGAGCAAAAATCGTATTAACGTTAGCAAAGATTGGTTTAGCTGAACACTACGATACATTTGTATTGCGGTACACCGCAATATTTTTCTCAACTTACCTCGATACCTACAACGGTGTGCCTCAGTTAAATAAAAAACCAATAATTTAATGGTCTGGATCAGGAGCCTGGCACATGTTTTGTTTTATTTTCGTCTGTCAATGGTGAAAACAAATATCTTGCTCTGATTTTTTGGGTAAAAACACCATTGTATACCAATTAACGTATTTGAAAAATATCTTGAGATGAAATAAAATGGCAAAATTTCAGTTTAAAAGAATAAGCCAGTCCCCTCATCCCGGTCAGTACCTACTACTAGATGACATTGCTAAGTTAATGTTAATTGTTGTATAAGTTGTAATATACTATTGTAACAAGGATAAAATATAAAAGCTTACATTATAGCTGACAGCCAGTGAAAGAGATTATGCACGTTTGTTAATACGAATAGTAAATCTTGATAATGATAGCCTACACTTTACTAGTATAACATTAAGTAGCATGATAATAGACATGGAAACTTGAAGTGGGATGATAATAGACATGGAAACTTGAAGTAGGATGATAATAATCAGGGAAACTTGAAGTGGGATGATAATAATTAGGTTTATAGAAGTGGGATGATAATAGTCAGGGAAACTAGAAGTGAGATGAAGCTAGTCAGGGAAACTTGAAGTGGGATGATAATAGTCAGTTAAACTTGAAGTGTGATGATAATAGTTAGGGAAACTAAAAATGGGATGATCATAATTGGTTTTATAGAAGTAGGATGGTAATAGTCAGTTAAACTTGAAGTGGGATGGTAATAGTCAGGGAAACTCAAAATGGGATGGTAATAGCAAGGGAAACTTGAACTGGGATGATCAGAATTAGGTTTATAGAAGTGAGATGATAATAGTCAGGGAAACTTATAGTGAGATGATAATAATAAGTTAAACTAGAAGTAGTATGATACTATTCAGGGAAACTAGAAGTGGGATGGTAATAGTCAGATGAATAGAAGTGGGATGATAATAATTAGGATTAGTAGAAGTGAGATGAAAATAATTAGGTTTAGTAGAAGTGAGATGATAATAATTAGGTTTAGTAGAAGTGAGATGATAATGGTCAGGAAAACTTGAGGTAGGATGATAATAGGAACACTTTTAGTGAGTGTTATGAGACATGCGCGTGACACATGAATAGAAAGACAGACAAAATGCAATAAACATGATGGCAATTACATACACATTGAAGTATATCAAATAATCAACAGCAATTAGACAATAGCGCGATGTGTGAGAACATTAAAAATAATTATTACCAGTGACTACAAAAATACTGGATCTATCTATCTATCTATCTATCTATCTATCTATCTATCTATCTATCTATCTATCTATCTATCTATCTGTCTGTCTGTCTGTCTGTCTGTCTGTCTGTCTGTTTGTCTGTCCGTCCGTCCGTCCGTCTGTCTGTCTGTCTATATATATACATATTTTTATTTTTATACATATATTTATTCATTTATTTTTATACATATATTTATTTATTTATTTATTCTGGTTCCTAACTGCCCTATACATCTCGTTCAT
Source organism: Unio delphinus (assembly GCA_029339505.1). Lineage (NCBI taxonomy): Eukaryota > Metazoa > Mollusca > Bivalvia > Unionida > Unionidae > Unio > Unio delphinus. Next base: position 4,514,585 of record JAQISU010000014.1, read on the forward strand.
TAAAAGTTATATATTATTTTAGTACCGCTCAAAATTAGGGTATAGACAATGGAAGTTGTCAAAAGAATACGACCTATTAGAGTATCAGCCAATACCATTACGCTTAACGCACCTTGCTACATCAATGCTGCAAATTTGTTTATCTAAACTTACTTCATCCATAGCTATAACATCTCGAAATCAGTAACTGTAAATTATGAGTTTCTCACTTAGAAATAAAACTCAAATAGTAACAATAAATTAAACACCATGACATTCAGGTGTTTTCGGATTAAGTTCACATTTAACATCACAATATTACACGTATCCTACATCTTTTTCTACAATATGCACAATAGATAGTGATTTTTTATGTGATAATAGTGTAACAGATTCAAGTCGTCGGTAATGATGCATAACACTGTATTGATCTGATAGAAAAGGGAGATAAATCAAGACCACAATACAACTATTATACTGTCTGGTGACGAAATTTGTAATGCAAGGACATTCATTAAATTGACCATTTCCTATTAATACTTTGAGGTCAATTGGCCAGACATAATGTTAAGGCCATGCACATGGTTAAATAAATAATGAAACCATTTCATATTAATACCTTGAGGTCAATTGGCCAGATATAATGTAAATACCATGCATATGGTCAAAAGAGAATGAAACCTCTCTTGAAGAATATATGTTGACACAAATGGATTTATTTTGTCTTAAAGAAATCTAGTTAGGTTCTTGATTGACCTTAGGTATGTAAATGTCGTTATGGTGAATGACAAAAAGTTTCAATCGCACATACAGTTCTGGCAACAAGAACCGTAAGATCTTTCAAGTTTTTAACTACGTTAGAGAACTCAGAAGTTATGGAAATAAGACAAATACAAAAAACATTTCGGCAATAGTGCCTAAAACGATAAATGACAATATAAAATGTTAGTCCAGTCCGATGCTGTGCAAAGTTATCGGCTTATTCTAAAATGAGACGATTTATTTTGCTAAAAGATATAAAAGACAAAAATAGTTTCGTGATGATAAGCGCATGGTGTAGGTGTTAATCAGCCCACATATTTATCTGCAAATATGTTTGAGCTGTTCCTGTTGGTGTGTTAGGTATTTCTTATGATTATTTGTTATAAGACAAGCAAAGCAAATGACCTTTGCCTCAAGACTTGTGCGATCAATACCTTATGCTGGCAAATTATCCAATGTGCACGTTCCTCGCATACCTTTCATAACAGGTAAACTGTACTGCTGCACATATTGATGCAACAGTGGCTTAAAAGAGGAAGTCAAATTAACATTCAAGACATGTTTGTTAATTACACACAATGTACATTTGTTTTTTTTATATTTGCCTCAGATAATTAGCTATATTTGAAGAACCCATTTGAAACACAGACGAAAGAGTAAAACTCATATAATCACTTCCAAGAGTTAAAAAAGGACACATCCTTAACAGCCTGGCAAATGTAACTGTGTCGTCAGAATCACCTATATTTGTGGTTTCATGGTCCAAATCTTATTGGATCGTATAGAAAGTACAATTCATTAAATAGCTCTTAACCTACGGGAGACGACAATCTTCAAAATTCTTTAGCTCAAGCAATCATAATAAAATAATTATGCTCATAATACAGAGTTATATGAATAGTATTATATACATGTTTCCTAGCTTCACTCTCTAGGACGGTGTTTCTCATTGGTTTATACTGTGGTACGTAAAAGGGTTTCAGGGGTTACATGATAAAAACGATCGCTAAAATTTGCACTTAAAGAAGTAGGGAACTAGGATAATCGTTAATAAAAAACCGATGTCGCAAAAGTGGTGCGCGAATGTCATACCTTTTGAGAAACACTGCCCTTGGCACAAAAAAAAAAATAAGTACGGAAATGACATTTTCCCAAGAAACAAAACCACATAAAATATAAAAATGTATTAAAAAACACATAAAAAGAAAACAAAAGGCTTAAATCGTAAAAACAGCATATCAAGTTGTGATTTATGTTTCCCTTCTTTTTGTTTGTCTGATTCATTCCTTCATTATAATTTTTCGTTTGTTTCACAATGACTGGAAAAGAGCGATACAATAATGGATATAGCGTGTCTGAAAATTGTATTTCCTTTGATATACCAGGCAAGACGTCAAACCAATAAAATTTTAGTCAACCGAAATTACAACAAGATAACCATACTATTTTCGTGTGAAAAAGTGCGTGGAAATTTCCTTGTTTACGTTGTGACCATCCAGAAAAAGAAAAAAAAAGAAAGAAACCAGTCTACATTTATTAGAGCTTATTAAACTTTGGCACCTTTGGAATTAGTCACTTCTTATTTTGATTTGGCAGTGTGCTTTGCCTGGGAGTTCTAGATCAGATGGTAAGCGAAATCTGTACACGTTGTTCTTACAACATTGGACGTGATGGTTCATAATGTTATGTCCATTTAATTGTGCAAGAATGTAACTGCAAACGTGTTCTTGTCGGCTTATTATCGGGCAAGATTTTATTCTGCACAATAGTGAAATTTAAGATACAATATCGGCTCTGTGTTTGCACACAATAATGCACTGTACTGAGACAGCATGTAATCATGATTATAGTTCAACATAGATTAACGTCTGTGATATAACAGATGTTTGGTTACTAAAATTGAAATTATTTGTTTTACAGCTATATCGATGCGTTGATGGGCAAACGTATGAGGCAGTTACCTGAAACATATAACTTGTTCTTTAAGTTGTGCTTCCGTCTCTTGTCCATTTTATCGTGGGCTGTTGTATTGCACCTTCGTTTTGGTAACCAATGTTGCCGACGCATTCCAAACGTGAACTGATGCATATGCAAACTGAAGAGGATAACGTCATGGGTGAGGCAAACATTTTGTGTGCCTCCAGAAATAGTTAATAGTTTAAGTAACAACAAAAAAGATAGATAAAGCTTGATCAATAAAAAATAACATAAGAATGATAGCAATTACCAAGCTTTACAAAACAATTGGCATGCACAGACAAATCATCCATGTTCTGTTTTTCTCAGAGTATAAACACGAGTTTAGTTTTTGTTAAAAGTCTATAGTTTATAGCGACCGTGATATTTTTTCTTTAACAGAAAGTTTACAATGTTGACTAATAACACATTAGAAACGATCAATGAAATATTTTTTTGTCTTTTTGATATAATGTAAACAAACGTCATTGACTGTGCCTCCAAGCTTTGAATAAGTGTATATTGTTATATATTCTATGTTTACCCATCTATTCGTGGATAAATGAAAACATATAATTTGAAACCTAGATTACAACATATACAAAATTTATATATTGTCCAAGTTGTTTTGAATAGTTTTGGTTCAAGGCTTTATCAGTATCCACTTCTAATAGATTACGTTACATGCACTTGCTATCAGCACACTATGTATTGTAATAAATTTGGAGTATGCGGATTTGATAGCGCCCCGTTTTAAGCAATTATTAGATTTGTGTGATCATTGGGATTCGGTGCAACGGAAATATTCCTCGCTCGAAATAATTAGCCAATTACTAGGAGCAAACGTCACAAAGTCGAGTGTTAGTGAGTTTGAATCATGCCATGGTTCGCTAATAGTGAATTCAGGTCCAAACCGAATGACTGTCCCTGGTGTAACATTGTCCATATTAAAATCTAGTGGTGTACAATAGTGCTGTGGCTGAGGTGGCAGTATTTACGGTAGGAAACCGGTAAATTACTCAATGGAATCAATAAGTAGGGACTTAGCAGATACCGTTTATGAGTCCATAGTGGAAAATAGGTGCAGTTATATTGGCGTAGTGTGCCTGTACAAGTCTACATTGACTGGCCTAGGGTGGCGGAGTTAAAATAGTTCCCAGAGAAAAAGAGGGGTTACTAGTGTATTTTCTATGGCATAACCGGCTGGCAGTACGGACATGATGATGATGATGATGAAGAAAAACCATGCAAATGTGCAGTTGTTGGACTTTTGGCAAGTTGATTTATCTGTGGTTTTGAATTGATTAGAGTAAAATTTAGTATATAAAAGCAGACACGTCTGACTTTCAATTTACAACTCAAATTGTATGGAAGTCTTTGGAAATTTGGGGAAAACATATGACTTCCAGCGGGTTTTACGCCAGGCTTTGACACCGCTTGGTCAAGTGATACCCCTGTGCGTGTAACAGTATATTAGGTTTAAATGTGTGCAGCAACCTTCTAACAAGTTATTGTAAGATAATCTTATAGCAAAACAACTATGGTTATCGCGCTGTGTTAGCTTTGCACAAACGTATAGCCGTAGGGTAACTATCGTACAAGCTCAATGCGTGCAACGAAACAGGCTCGTTCACATTTCCAACAATAATAAAGACTTTCTCTGCTTGATGACATCCATATTTAAAAACTAGATCGCTGCACGCGCAACCAACGGTCATCGATCATGTTTTCACGGTTACGTTTGTATCATACGGGTACATATAAAAATCGCTATCAAGCCATGTACAGAGTTCAGAACCTATCATAAAATATGTTATACCTCACACATGTTATGAATCTGGCAACATGTCCATAAGAGAGATGCACAAGGACTAAGTTATAAAGAGTGTCTAGTTTATCTTTAAATGCTCACATCCTTGTATTGGTGATATTTTGTGTATGTTTCCCAAAATGTAGCTAATTGGGAATGTAATTATCTCGCTTTTAGGAATCCTCAATACAAGCAACCGTTCCGGTGGACGGGATGTCGCGGGTTCAAAGACTAGAAACGGTACTTGCAAGCGCTCAGCATTACGAGGTTAGTGCTAGGACTTGGTGACATGGTGTCAGTATAAGGTAACTAGGTGGGACAAGATGCTACATATCTGCGACATGGTGCTCTAGTGATTGAGTTTACTATAAACTGTTACATCGTAGTAATATGACTGATTCATTATTAAAGCTACGTTGAAATTTATACGTGCGCACACACGTACGCGCTCCTCAATACATGTAAGAGCTAGAATTAGATTATAGGTACATGTATAATTGTTTTCTTGTGTTTACGTTTCATGTGAAACAAAAACTTTTTAAAAAAACAAATACAACTCTCCCAACCAACCACTCACCCCACCCCCACCCCAAACAAAAAAAAAACTTAACAAAACAAATCTTAACTTCAATGTTATTGTCAATTTTGGTACGAGATTATATTTCTTGCGAATTATAGATAACATGTATTTAAAAAGTCTCACCTCAAAACTACCAAAATAACATCGCCAAACGACAGATGAGTAGAAATATTATAGTTTTTTTTAAATCAATAAGAAAATAAAAATGAATATCGAAAGACAATGTTATCTTTGTGATATATTAACTATTCTAGTTGCCGAAGAAAATATTGACGAAGATATGTCAATAGAGATAAAGGGTTATGTGGTGTCTTCATATAATTATGGCTGGTTTCCATGGAAACAATTTTTATTATAATGTAAAACATTGGCAGAAATTTGAACACAAACATCCTCAACGTTATTTAAGTGGTACCGTTTCTTTAAAAATAACAATTCTTTCCGGGCTTTTTTTAATACGAAATAAAATCAGCACTTTCCGCTAATAAGTAATATTTCTCCTCCTTATTGATAGACATTCAACGTCTACTCGTTAATTGTAAGTATATAAAAAAAAACATAATGCAATATAGTTACTTATTCTAAAAAATACGTGATGACATTATAATAACATTATCAGCAATATTATGTCATAATTTGTACACAGATGTACATTTTGCTAGAGGATGAAGATGTTGAGATTTTAATTCGCAGCTATTGTCCATGCTGGTATTGCAAAATCGTATCCTGACAGGTTACTTCCTATGTGTTGACCTTAAGACAATTGTCGAAGAAGTACAATCAATGGTTTATATTCGCTTGCTAATCTAATAGATAATTGTACTGAAGTTTTGTATGTCTAAGTATAGTAAAAATAAAGCATCTTTCGTGTTTCAGGTATTAGCTATGTTGATAAGCCGCCGAGGGGATTCTAAACTGAAATACGAGGGACTGGTAATAGATGATTATTTAAAGAAAAATTCCTTGGCGACGGAGCAAAGTTACACTGTGCGTTAGATTCCAAAGTTGCTTTCATATATACAGCCTCGTGTAGAATATGGTGCATATACAAGTCAATGTATAAGAATCATACGATTTATTGACGTATTAAATATCGATAATCAATTAAAAGCTGCATAATACAGCCTAACTTCACTGCTCATGCGTATTCTCACGGTTGTGTCATTATTCCATCACTTTATTGATAGTACGTATCGCTCTGAATGACATCGGTTATCTATTTTTTGATAATTACTTAACTTTCGCCAGCTAAATATTCTATAAGGAAAATAATGTATTTTTGTATCTCTAGAGTTTATTGAAGTCATTAATCTTTTCTCTAACTCCTAAGCCCATTTAAATCTATAGCAGATAGTTGATAAAATAGGCGAGTTTCATAATACATACATATAACTATGTCGTACGAAAGAGATAATTTTTTGAATTTTTTTAAAATAATTCTCATGAATTGGATATATAATGTGATAATATATGGGTTGGATATACAGTGAGCAGCAGAGAGGGTGAATCAGACAACATTTTTAGACAAGTTTTCACTGAAATCACGCTTAAAAACAATGAAACCAATGACATCAGGCCCAAATGTGTGTGTGAATCTGATATCGTTTCATGGATTAGGTCCAAAAAAAAATATGAAAAAATCAATGAAATTAATGAAATCCTCCATCGATTTTTTTGGGAAAAGGGATTACAACGTCGTTGTCACTCACCTCTTCTGCTGTTGGAACTTCAGTTCTGGGTTAACCGAATATTTGATCCAGTCCGATACGATATCGTGTTCGAGGGTCATGTAAATTTATTGTTACAAATCCGTGTGGGGCAGACTGAGCATGACTAAAGAAATTTCTAAATTGATTGAAGTCCATATCAGAACACCATGTCTGCCAAATATTTCGTAGCGTATGTGTATCAACGCCGTTAAATACACACAACACATTACAATTATCTCTAATCACTTTTGGAATCTGAGTGTAGCGTTGAGTGACATAGATCACGTCCGTGTTTTTATGCCTGCCTCGGGAAAATATTCTAGCAGGATTTTTTTGTTTATCTAACATGACATCGTCGTATACAACTAAATTGTTGATACTTCCATCGAGGTCTTCTACTGATGGTGCCTCGTCAATATCGGTTATAAATTCAATAACATCCTCGCCGGCAATCTCTGAAGCGTTTTCATTAAAATCTTTTAGCACTTCATAGCATCGTTGATCATCTACGCTAGGGGCAATTAAATACAACTTATCCCACTTCATCCATCTCATTATTAAATTGAGCAACAATTGCGTTTTACCGGATTCAGATGGCCCGATTATAATTGCGCGGATAGAGTTTGGTAGCGCTGCATGATGCTTCACTGGTTCTCTTGTTTTAGTCGCGTAAGGCGCGTACTGGCACAGATGACTTGACGATTACAACTAAAAATAACCGATCAGCGCTTTCTGGTAAATGCGTACAGTGTAGTACAAAGAAATTTAGATTTGTTTCTAAACCCAAGGAACCCAAGGAACCTTTAAAAAAAAACGAGGAGGTGATATCGCTGCCAAATTAGCAAAACTCCCTGGAACCCCATGGGCAAAATACCCCGGAGAAAAACACCTTCCAGGGTATAGTTATTGTGGACCGGGAACAAGACTTGATATCAGACTCAATGATCAAAATCAGCCCCGACCCGGTGAGGAACCAATAAACGCTATTGATAAGGCCTGTCACCTTCATGATGTTGCTTATAAAAGCAGCAATTTGCAACACAGGCATCTAGCAGATGTGAAATTAATTCATGCGTTGAATGCCATTCCTGATAAATCCTTCAAAGAAAAATTGGCTTCATTTTTGATAAAATCGGCAATGAAAAGTAAATTGATGTTAGGTGCTGGTAATTAATAGCAACATGGAATCTATTTATTATTCCCCAAGAGGATACTGGAAGGGTAACGCTGCAATCAGTAAACTCGCTAGCGCCGCAAAAGTGAAAAAAACCACTGCGGCTCATTGGTTATCCAAACAGGCACTATGGCAAATTTATCTACCACCGCCTAAACAAATGCAATTCTCGCATTTTGATGTGACCTTTCCTAATGAAGTTCATCAGGCTGATATATTATTTCTGCCACATGATCGTGGTTACAAATATGCGTTAACTGTAGTTGATATTGCAAGTCGATACAAAGAAGCAGAACCGTTAAAAACAAAATCGGCCACTGAAGTGGCTTCTGCATTTGAAAGGATTTATCGAAGGAGTCCTCTGCACTGGCCAAATCTGTTACAAGTTGACCCGGGCAAGGAATTTCAGGGTGCAGTGTTACCTACAATGAAATATCACAATGTCGCTATCAGACGAGGGCATACTGCACTGCATCGTGATCAGGCCATTGTAGAACGATTTAATCGGATTCTTGCTGAACGGTTATTTGGATATCAATACGCAAAAGAATTCATCCAAGAAAAAAGATCCCGTGAATGGGTTAAGAGATTACCAGGTGTAGTTACCGCACTGAATAACGAGATTACTAGAACCATCAACATGAAACCTATCAACGCGATTAAAAAGAAGTCAATACCTGAAAAACCACAAAAAGATTTTAGCGTTTCCCAACCAATTCTTGGTAGTAATGTCATTGTGAGGTATTTATACGAACCAGGAGAGCTTGAAGGGGGCAGAAAAAGGGCTACTGATCCTATTTGGAGTGTTACTGCACATAAGATATCTAGTATAACACGATCTACGGGTAGACTTCCAATCTATAAACTGGATTCAACTGCCCCTCAGCGTGGGTTTACTAGACAACAATTACAAGTAATTCCTGACGATACTCAATTACCACCGCATGGTCTTAACTAGCACCCTTGCGTCTATTGCACTCAAGACAAGTCAACATCACATTATTTCTGACATGACCGAGATTGTTATTTTTTCTGTCTACGGTGAATTGGCGAGGATCCTTATCCGAATACTGCCAACGCATTATACAATTGCAACTCGCGCAGTGATTATTCTGTTGTTGCTTCAGAGTAATTATTAATTCAGCATCAATATCAAATTCTCGTTGTTTTTTTTGTCTTGTTGTTTGTAACCGGAGAGTTTTTTATCAATAATATCATCTATTGTGGTGTCATTATCATCGCCAATGATTTCATCATCGAAGACAATTCTTCGAAGTTGATTTATTTTTCGTACTCTGGATACTGAAAGATAGACTAAATTCGACCATTCTATGCGATTATCTACCATCCAAACAATTGTATCCGATATAGTCAATCCCTGTGAAGAGTGTATTGTTGCTGCATAACCTAGCGTCCATGGGGATTTATTAGCACGCAATGCATCTTCAACGACATTGATATCAACCAGCACAATATCATTTAATACGAGAATCTGCTTTTCACTCTGTCCTGGAATATCAACTTCAATGTTCTGTTTTCGTGTATCCGATGGCCTATAACAGAGGGGCACTGGAAGCGTCGCAAATTTTTGTTTATGCAATTCAAATAATTTCATCTGAAGTGTGTCTCTGACTATTTTTCTACTTGCAATGATCAAATCGTTTGGTCTCCACATTTCCCAGAAATCATTCATGGGAGTTTCCGAAATTATTTCACGGGCTATTTCACACTGGATTCTATCCGGTTGTAATCTAATTAATTTCTTAAACTCTTTTAATTTTTCATCAAGTGATCTATGATCGGTATCAATTTCTTCATAATAGTCTACAAAACCCTTAAGCCATTCATGTGGAGATGCACCGACAAATGGTGGTGGTTGGCCGTGATCACCGCACATGACGACTTTTGTATTCTTCAATAACAACCACTCAAGAAATATTTTTAAGACATCTTCGGATACTGTGTCTATTTCATCCCAAATCATGATTTCAGGAATAAATTTCTCTCCCATGCGCTCAGGAGTCCATTTATCTCCCTTCCATCGGAAAAAGCTGTGATAAGTGCAAGCATTTACCCCTCTCTGTATCATTTCTCTTGCAAGTCTATGAGTTGGTGTTAGTACAATCATGTTTGGATTGGAAACGCTAGCGTTTCTACGGAATAACTCAATTGCCCGGGTTGTTTTTCCTGACCCGCCACAACCGTTTAAATAAACTGTTTTATATCTACAGATTGGATCAGAAATCGGTGGTGCACTAGAAAATTCTGAACACTGATTGCTTTCTAAGTAATTATTTTCAATGGTAACATCTGCTGATGGAATATAATCATGAAGCATTTCTTTCTTAATTCTCCATGTCCCCCATTTCTCGTTGCCAGTAGCCTTAAAATCAGCCATTTTGCTATTTATGTAAAATGAGTCAGTAGCAACTCTAACTGCGGTGGTAGGAAATCTATTGATCATTGAAAACAGATTGATAGAAGCATAACCGAGCATAGAAGCTCTTAAGTGTGTGTACTTCGGATGGTATCCATCATTGTAAGCAACAATTGTACCCAATTTGGTTCCATCGGACATAAATGCGTCCTTACGATTGACATATAAGCCCTTATTCGTTAAATCCGTGATTACAAAATCGTATTCAGCATTGTCTATAATCAATCGTGAAGAATATTTCGTATTATCATCTTTGCCACCTTGGGTAAATTTACCGATTATTCTTCGTCCAAGGTTTTTTACTTCATTGTTTCTGATTTCAAATAACTGTTGGGACCAATCCATGATTTGTTGTTCATTAAAATCAGGAAACAGTTTTCGCTCTTCGCTAATTATTTTTTCTAGATCAGGTTGGGGTAACCAGACTGATTTCTGTGCTCGATAGGATATAATTGCTTCACTGACAATTAATGATTTTAACATCTTACAATCAAGCATATACCGTAATAACACTATTGGCATCCAGTGTTTTTCAGACATGTGTTTACCAATCCAAAGATAACTACACGGATGAAGTCCTGTAACCATTTCAAATGATACTACACACTCTCCATACCCAAGAAAACTTCCTGGATAACACGCAATCATATCAACGGAAATAACGGTATCAGCGGTGTATTTTGTTTTCCATAATCCGCCGTGGCTGTATTCAAGACAGGACAATTTGACATCTGATAAGAACTCACTTCGTGTTGGTTTCCACGCGTTTTTCTTTCTAGCAAAATGTGCTGCAATGGATGGCACTGTGAAACAGTTTGCTAATAATTGATCGTTGTCTCCCTCGTCCCCAGAAAACTCACTAGCTAGTTGTTTCAATTGATTATGTAGCTCTTCAGTACGGTATAATTCTCCGTTAGGCCTTACAAACTGATCAAATTTGCATTCTTCGTCTGAAGTACTATGAAATAGCCACACTGACACAGGATCGTTTTTACTCAAATGGTAAATAGCATCAAATAATTTCTGCTCTGAAAAAAACTCTTCGGTTTGGGATAGATATTTTACGGTTCTATCCCGTGGGAATATTGTTACTGCAGATGACCACGCGTGTGAGTTATGATCAATAATTTCAATGGGGGTTCCCTGTGATTTATATTTCGATTCGTATAATACTTCTCCGGTGATTGTCCTTACCGATATTGGAAATCTTAATGATTTTTCTAATTTAGTTATATCCTGAATTGTTGCTCCATGCTCTTTTACCGTGAACTCCCACTCGGTTATTTTTTTTCGTCTTAGATCAGTTAGTTTATTTCCCCGGGACGCATTTGTGAAGTGTTCTATTATTCGTTCTGCTACACAATTTAGCCCTGTCGAATATTTCATGGGTGCTAGTTTTGAAATATCAGGTTTTTCATTGAGCGGATAGATCCCGTAAACAACTACTGTGACAGGATAAGATCTTTTGTAGTAGGGTTTATCAATTCCAGTCAAAATTCCTGGTTTGGAATCCTGATTCACGGTGACAGTTTTTTTGCCCCTGAGAATGGGTTCAAATTTATCCCTAATAATCCATTTTCCATCCTCACGGATAATGAATTTGATTCGGAAAAAATGACTTTTTTCCCCAATACGTGAAATGATCACTGCTGCTTTTTCATCATTCATGGTAGCGTCAACAACACCATCAATTCGAAATGTTGACCAACAATAAGATGCTCCATCACGCTTGAATTCATTAAAACAGTCTCTGATGGGTTTATCAAGAATTTTATTCTTGGGTGTATTAGAAACTATATCAAGATTGAATTGAGCATCCTTCCATGGTGATCTCATGTTTCCGTCTCTTGGACGTTTTGGACGTTTTTTTGGTCTATCGAGATTAAATCTAGGATTGATTTTTAATAATCTCTTAAACTCTTTCATGTTTCCCTCTCTTGGACGTTTTGGACGTTTGTTTCTGTTTACTACACGTTTTTTGGGTCTATCGATATTAAATCTAGGATTGATTTTTAATAATCTCTTAAACTCTTTCATGTTTCCGTCTCTTGGACGTTTTTTTGGTCTATCGAGATTAAATCTAGGATTGATTTTCAATAATCTCTTAAACTCTCTATCGGCATTGAATTTAGCATTTTTTGAAGTCAATCTCTTGAACTCCTTCATGCTATATATAAAACAAGCATTTAAATGAAAGATTTATGTATAATGAATCACTGCAAATGGCTCATGATGGGAAATGTAACCCCATGTAACAAATCATGCAGAAAAAATGAATACTGTAGGTATCATATGCAAAGTTTTCGACGTGGAAGTCTTGGTCCGTTACCCTGTATTCGATGTGGGGTTGGGGTTAAGGGAAGATCACAATTGTGTATTGATTGTGGTGGTAAGCGATATAGGGAATTGAAGCGTTATTATGATAAAAGAATAAAAAATGGACAATCCATCAGAAATTATGACCCTGAAAAAGTCTTTGACCCTGATAACGTCACTGACAAAATCATAAGAACTCCGCAAGACTACATCGAAAGATTTTACAGTGATGTAATTATTGAACCAAACACTGAATTAGACAAACAATAGAATAGTATATATGAACCAAGAATTCAGACAGCACCCAGTGATTACAAATTATGAAGCATCCAGTGATGGTACTGTCAGAAACCGTAGACTAAAGAAATCAGTTGGTGTTGTGAATAATCACGGGTACTTGAGGTTTGGCGCTGGAAAGAAGAAATATCTCAATCATCGTTTCGTGTATGAATGTCATTATGGTTTGATCGAGGATGGTCTTGTTATTGATCATATCGATTCTAATCGAAAGAATAATTCTTTATCAAATTTACGAGTTGTTACACAGAGTGAAAATAATTCATCTGGAAGGACTGGGAAATGCTCAAAAGGGGCGAGACCAGTAAAATCTTTGAAAGAAGAAAAAATATTTCAATCATTATATGAAGCCGGTAAATTTTTCGATATTTGTGGACCCTCAGTACGATTCGTTGCAGAGGGGGTTTATCGATCTGCTATTTCAAAAAAGAGCGGACAAAAAGTTCAATTTAGTTATGTCTAATGCGTCATAATTTCCAATTAGAGATATGTCATTCTTATAGAATAATGAATTCTGAAAACATGAATAGCATCATAGTTGAAATAGCAAAATTGAAAAATCAGGATATCAAACTATCAGACGGGTTAAATCCTGATCAAATTGTGTCTGATTTTCAGGATATAGAATACGGGGTTAGCACTAACAAATATATGCTACCCAAGAAGTATGCACTCATCAAAAGAATTCAGAATTCTATTAAAGACTCTCTTTCATTTTCCAGTGACATCAGTGTGTTCGTTCCGTTGTATACTATCGTAGAAGGAATACGAAAAGAATTAGGTAACGAATACGAATTGAAAAAAGAAGTCAACTCTAAAATTAGAAACCTACGGGCGTTAATTCAGGAAAATTGATTACCCGACCATTGATTGCCCGACCATCATCATTTTTTGATTGTGACCGACCTTCATTTTTTTTAGCCGACCCTCAACGGGAATGTCAAAAATAGAATGAGGAAACTGTCAGTATTATTTATTTTATATACAATTATGACACTTTCCTCATCAGTGATAGAGCTGTCAAAACAATCAAATAACACTTCCATGACCGTATCAAAAATCATCCGACATGTCATTGATGGCGAAACTATCAGTATTATTTTATTTATATACAATTTTGATACTTTCGCCACACCTGATAGAAGGTGTCTCACGATGAAATAACACTTCCATGACCGTATCAAAAATCATCTGACATGTCAAGTGTTTTGCAATTGAAAAATGGTTTCTGATTTCAAATAATGGTCAATGAAGCATTAACAACCCGATTGGCTCGTGAACGACTGGATGCAATCAGGAGATTTGTACCAATTCGTGACTCTGTACGGAATAAACTGCAACAACGACAGAGTTTACAAACTGATTTTGCTGCGGGATCTGAAGAGTTGTTTAAACCAGTAACCACAGCAACGAAAGGGGTAGAGCGTGCTATACTGGGAGATGATCCTGACGGTAAAAGAAAGGAAGAGGGTCTTATTTCTGTACTCGAAAAAATAGCAGCGAAAACTGAACAAACTGAAAAAACTGATCCGAAAAAAACGACTGTTTCTCTGTTGAATAAATTTACTGATCATGCTAAAATATTAATAAAAAAAACCTAGTTTATTGAAATCAAAGGATTATCAAGCCTTTGGTAATTTTGCTGCTCAAAGCTATAATTCAAAAAAAGATTTTTTAAAGGACGAGTATAAAAATGATAGAATATCAAGTAATGATTGGTTCGATTATTTGTATAAACTAAATAAGGGGATTGGTCGTTTGAATAAGGATGAGATAGGATACAAGGAATTTCAAAGGGGAATTAGTTATTATAAAAGAGAACAAATAGAAGAGCGACAACGAGAATTAGAAGAACGACGTCAAACACCAACACGTAGACAAACAAGAAGACAAAAAAAAACAACAACTACCACCTGATGATGATGATGATTTAGAAGAACGACGTCAAACACCAACACGGAGACAAAAAAAAACAAGAAGAACCTAATGATGATTATTTACAAGAAACGAATTTAGAAAAACTAGATGAAGCAACTGGTTATAGCGGAAGTGGACTGCAAAATCCAAGGATTGGAATCACTTGTCCTGATAGTGTTATCAATGATATATCACGATTAGATGTTCTTGTAGGAGGATTCCGAGCTGGAAATAACTCTCCAGAAATAATTAATGAAGCAGCTGATATCTGTAGACGGTTATTTGCCGGCGGTATCATGGATATCAAAACATATCGAGATTTTATTGACGAGTTAGCAAATGGGTATCATAGTGATTAAATAACAATTGAAAACACTATTGTTTTTATAATAATGATCATCCATTACAATCATGATAAACCAACCCTCGTCTATGTAGTTAATTCACGGTTTCCAGTTTATAAAGCATACTATGGAGATGGCCTCGGCAATACCATTTTAGGATTCTTTTCAAGAATGGCCCCAAAAGTGATGCCGTTAGCTAAACAGTTATCAATGAAAGCCATTGATGTTATTCGTGATAAGGGTATTAGTACTGTTGGAGATCTTGCCGGGAAGGCGTTTTCAACTGCGAAGGATAAAATAACATCATTAGTGAGGCGAAAAAAGAAACCGATACCGTCTACAGAAGAAATGCCTGCAAGTGTTAGTAAAATAACAAATAACGCAGTAGATGAAAAACTAGCGTCGATGGTAAATCAAGGGGACCAAAGCAATATTGCAAACATGATAGCGGGAAGTGGCTTTAAAAACCCATGTCGATGAAATCCTATGGATTTTCACGCTAGCGTTTTTCACGATGAAAATCACGATTTAGACTCTGATAAATAGAATAAAATGTTCAAAAAGTCATCTGATCCAGCATTTGATATGGATGCCCCAGTGCGTAAAGATGAATCTGTACGCGATTTTCAATTTTATTCTTATCACGCAATACAACCCGATCACGAATTGAACTTCAAGTTCATGATACCAGTAAATACTTTTTGCCTTGTGAAGCGTTTATTGAAGTAGAAGGAGAACTTGTAACAAATGATGCTGCACATAATGATCCACCATATGACATTAGCCAAACTACCCGAGTTGGTTTTGTCAATAACAGTATCATGGCGTTATTTGAAAGCGCTAGATATCTCATTGATGGAAAAGAAATTGAATCCATTGACAGTGAAGTTGATGTGGCCACAACAATCATAGGGTTAGCGAGATATTCTGATGATTATTCAAGATGAGCGGGTCCATCTATGATGTTTGCAAAGGATACCTCTGATAACGCTGATCACCTTCAATTCATTAAAGTGTTAACACCGCAAAACACTTCACTTCAACAGGAAGCAGCTAATCCAGAACGTCGATCTAGACCCGGAGCTGAGTTTGATATTCTCGGAGGCGTTAATGGTAATCTCAATTTAGGATTTGCAACACGTGTAGCAACGTTGCATGGGCAGCGTCGACGATTTTCATGTGCGATTCCACTGCATCATATATTTGGATTCTGTAGAAACGTCCGAAAAGTTATTTATGGAGCCAAACACACAATAGCACTCGTGAGAAAGGGTACTGATGATGATGCAATCTGGCGTAATGCTGGGGTTGCTCCCGGTAAAGTCATTTTAACAAAACTATCATTGTGGATGCCAGTGTTAACTCCATCAATCACCGAAGAACAACGACTACTATCATTTATGGACCAAGGAGGAAAGTCGTTGTTAAGTTGGTTATCAGTGACCACGGATATTAAACAAGACAGTGTTGATGGTACATTCACATGGCACCTGGCATCAAAACAAGGGGTTTCAGCTCCACGTCATATATTTATTGCGTTACAGAATGCTGCGCGAGTTGGTAATCAAGAACGAAGTCATATGATATTTGATCAGTTAGGTGTTAATGAAGTCTCGCTGAGAATAAACGGACAGCAGGAACCATCCGAGGATATACAACTTGATTACGGTCAGAATCATATTGCACGCGTGTATCATAACCTGTTGTCATTTATGGCACGTGATCTAAATGTGGATACTGGTTTGCAAATATCACAATTGGATTTCAAAAGCCTCTATCCGATTTATTACTTTTCTCTGGAACATCTCGATTTGATGAGACAATCTGTCGTTGATATACACTTTAGAGCCCGTGTAACCCGTCCGACTGGTCCACCAGTTGGTGGGGTACCTACTATCCTTATCCCGAATTATAGAGCGGTTGCTGTCATTCTCAGTGATAAATCAATGCTACTTGAAGGTGTTGGAGGAAGAATGAGAGTGGTAGATGCCCCAGTAGAAAACATGTAATTGAAAATCCGAAGGATTTTTCCATTAGAATCAATCTATTATGTATAATGTCATATAGTGTTATTAGTGTTGCGTTAACTCCTGGTCAAATCAAAAAATTGCAATCAGAATCGGCTCAAAAATGTGGAACCACAATCACGTTGAAACCGAATCAAATGACTGGTGGTGCAAATAAATTATCGCTGACAACTCGTCAAATAAAACATTTCAATGATGCACTTGCAGCCAAAAAAGGTGTTCAGATTACTCTTTCTGCGGCTGCTATCAAAAATATGATTAAAACAGGCGGTATATTCCCGTTGTTAGCTGCAATACCAGCATTGATTGCAGCAGCAGCCCCAGCAGTGGCTAAAGCAGCGGCGTTAGGAGCCGTTGGTACTGCAGCAGGAATGGCACTTAAGAAGGCAACTGGGAAGGGATATAAAAAAAAGGGACGATCCGTTCACGGATTGGGTCTAAGACTACCAGGAACCCCGTATTCATGGTGCAGCGGAAAGGGTCTAAGACTACCAGGAACCCCGTATTCATGGTACAGCGGGAGATCCGTTCACGGATCAGGCCTGAAACTACCAGGAACGGTTTATTAATTCAGAAATCTTCGATGGTTCCCAAATCTTCGATGGTTCCCATGTCCAATTTTGATTTAATGGATGCGGCTAAAAAACTAGTGATTAAAAATTTCAGAGGTGTTTTTATGAAAGATCAATTACCACATCAACCAAACAAAACTGAAACAGGTATTATTAATCTCGATAACAGCACCGGACCTGGAACTCACTGGGTTGCATACGCTATTGATCCACGTGGGATTGTCTATTTTGATTCATATGGATTAGCCCCACCAAAAGAGTTTATGCGTTACGTAAAACAATTTCCAATGAAGACTTGGTATTCTACGCTACCAACACAACAAATCAATGACCCACCAATATGTGGCAGCGAAGTATTAAATGTCCTTAACGCTATTTCAGCATCTAGAAAACCACCTCATATTGTCGTAAATGACTACACCAGCAATCGCTTTTTAGAGAGAGAAAGAGTTTTACAATAACATGATTGATATTTGGGGGAGATCTTTGAAACCCAAACCCGATGGCACTGCACCACCTGATTCTATCAAGGATATAAAAAAAAAAATTAAAGATGAAATCGCCGAGACGTTGAACTTAACAAGTGTTGACCCCGGGGAAATAGTTGTATTTCAAGACAAACAGGGTAAATTGAAAAGCAGTGATGTGTCATTGGATGATATTTTAGTTAAACAACAAAACGCAATCGAGAACACCGTTGCGTTATTTTCCGATCAGGGTAAACTCAAACCGGGTGTACTTTTTTCGACGATTACAGATCGATTAAAAATTCTCAACGATGAGTTAAACAATTATGTGTTTGTACTAACAACACTTGAATCTAAAATTGAAGAAAACGGAAAACAGTTTACATCATTTCGTAGAAATATCATTGATAAATTTATTGGAACCCCGTTAGATAAAATTGAAATAAAACTCCCTGATATTAAAAAATCCATCGATGAGACGAAAAACTTCATCGAAGCCGTCAAAGGTGATTTTTCGAGGATGATAACAATCATTGAAAAAACAAAAATTCCTCATGAGAAAACCAACAACGTCGTGTACACAATCCAACACGGATCATTTGAGTGGACACCTACAAACAACAAATT
Organism: Unio delphinus; assembly: GCA_029339505.1. Lineage (NCBI taxonomy): Eukaryota > Metazoa > Mollusca > Bivalvia > Unionida > Unionidae > Unio > Unio delphinus. The sequence continues at coordinate 4,533,559 of JAQISU010000014.1, forward strand.
AGATATCACTGCAACCGTTAAAGGTATTTATCGATTAACACTAGTAACACCATTGACTCAATTTAATATATTATCATCGAGTTCATCCGGGGTCAATAATACGATTTCAACGATCATCGACAAGGATACAACTGAAAAGTTCACTATAACAGCTACTGATAAAAATTTGATTGGGGTTTCAGCAACCTGGTATGTGGAATTCGTAGCGGATTTAAGTAAATAAATTGAAAGGATTTCACAATTGAAAACGCTAGCGTTGTTATAATAAAAAATGATTTCATCATCGCAATATCGCTATGATCAGGTCAGAGAATATCAAACTAGACTCAAAACCCTGTCTGAGGAGTATGAATTGAAAATTAAAAATTATCGCAGGAGAATTACCGCAATTGATGTTACTGTGTATTCAGTGAGTGGTGTAATCACTGGAGCTGGTCTTATACTGTCTTCAGTGACAATGATGGCTCCGATAGGTGTTCCAATTTGCATTTCTGCGGCAACAACAATCGCTGAAATTATTTCAATAATCACAAAAAAAAATATCCTCATGCAGCCAACGGAAACTACAAGACTACATAATTCAATTTCATGTTGTGTCCACTGCATACTCGCAATTATCCTCATTGATATCGTCATCGCTCGATGATACAATTATATCAGAGAGAGAGTTTTCAGCGATGGTAGATATATATGATTCTGCGATGTCAAAATTAGAAATACATCATGAATATAATAACAATGACAACACAGATGGAATTACTTCAACAAATAGTGGAGAACACAAACCCAGTACAAACCAGCATGATCTCAATAACCTCAACGAATCCAGAATTCAGTGTGAATTTCCCCTCTCCGGTCCCAGTGAAGGAGATAGCGCTAGCAAAATTACGAGTGTATCACAGTTGGCCAAATATTAGGTCAAAATCATTTGGTGGTCAACAACCCAATAATTCACTGGTATTTGCAAATAAGAATAAACCCGACGGTACCCCAGACTGGAATGTTGTTTCCATACCAACCGGATCATACCAAATCGAACAAATCAATAATGAATTCGCGCGTAGAATAAAATCGATTACTGGAGTAGAGTCAAAAATAGCTATAACAGTTCATGAACCAACACTATCATCTGCCATTGAAATAAGCACAGAGGGTTATGTCGTAGATATCTATCAAAGTTCTATTAGAACCGTACTAGGATGGCCTGAAATCCCACCCCGGGAAAAACCCGTTGATTTACCAGAACCAAAAAAATCTGATTATGTCACAGACAGGATAAAATCTGATAATCCAGTAAAGAGTTATAGAGATTATGACAAATTGAATTTTTTTCTTGAAACGATAGATACCGTCACTAATAAAAGATACCACACACTTCTACAGAATAAAACCACTGAAAATTTCAGAGCGTTCAATAACGATATTTCGTTGTTGTTAATATCCCTTAAATCCGGTACTCTCACCAGAGACGAATTTATCAGCGTTGTAGAAACATGTAACAAAATCATCAATGACATGGAAACATTTCATTCACAAATTATTCAGGGTATATTAGATGACGATATCCCCCTATCGAAAACAATATTTGCAACGAAGTATAATATACGCGTAGAAGATATCCCCACATTCAAACTACCAGGATATAATATCTTAGAACTACAAAAATCTCTCAGTGATGCCATCGATGTCGGTTTTAAAATAATTCATGATACGTGGAAAAAAACAACATCACCGGAAACAACTATCCTGACCCATAATAATGACCCAGATGGTGGTGGCAGGCATATTGCTCCGTTCAATGTGAATATTTCAACGGTGATTGCGCTCAATTTAGTATGTGATGTGATCGAAGGAAGCTATCAAATTAATCTAGAACGATCAAATCAAGCTCAGCAAGGATATATTTTGTATTCATTTGCACCAATAGCTCCTCCAGGGTTTTTAATAATTGAGTCCCCGGTGAATCCAGTCTATATGCGATGTCATAATAATTCATTAACCAGAATTAATTTCAAACTCACTGACCAGTCTAATAATCTGATTGATTTACAAGAGGAGGTTTTACAAATTAGTCTGTTTGTAAAGTCGTAAAGACTTTCATCCTAAGGGGATTTTCGTCCCCCCAGACAAGGTCTGGAACACGATATCGTATCGGACTGGATCAAATATTCGGTTAACCCAGAACTGAAAGTTCTAGCAGCAGAGAGGGTGAGTGACATCGACGTTGTAGTCCCTTTTTCCCAAAAATCGATGGAGGATTTCATTAATTTCATTGATTTCTTTTGAACCTGATTTCATTGAAAATGTTGTTTTTTTTATTTGATCCTAATCCATGAAACGATATCAGATTCACACACACATTAGGGCCTGATGTCATTGGTTTTATTGTTTTTAAGCGTGATTTCAGTGCAAATTTGTCTAAAAATGTTGTCTGATTCACCCTCTCTGCTGCTCAGTGTGATAAGACTCCAGTCCAACATACTTATCCAGCCTCACCCATGTGTACACACCAGCTAGATCCTTACGCTCTTCTTCTGATAATCGTATACTCATTGTTTCCAAGGTGAAAACAAAGTCATATGGACAACGTTCGTTTGCACAGCAGGGCCCAGAGACGTGGAACGAATTGTCCATTGAAATTAGACACAAAGACACAGTGGTCCCTTTTAAGAGTGCTCTCAAGACTCAACTGTTTCGACTGCAGGGACAAACTTAGCGACCTAATCATGTTTTGTATCTTATATGTTTTCAGCATGTTTTTATGTTTTCTTATTTCATTGTTTTTGTCATTTGTTGTTCTGTAGTGTAGTCATATCATTATAGATGTTGTAACGCGCTTAGAGCTTCGAAAGATTAGGCGCTATACAAAGTCATGATTATTATTATTATCATTATAATATATGGGTTGTATATACAGTGTGATAATACATGGGTTGGATATACAGTGTAGTACTACATGCGTGACATACAATGTGGCAATACTTTGGTGGGATATGCAATGTAATAATACTTGGATAGGACATATGGCGTGATAACCCTTCGATGGGACGTTACATGCAGCACTCTTTGGATGGGACATAAACTGTGATAAGGCCTGGACAGGCCATACAATATGATGCTACTTCTGTGGGCTATAAAATGTACCAATACTTAGATGAGATACACAACTGGACGATACTTTGGTGCGATATACAATGTAATAATCTTTGGATGGGCCATACAGTGTAATAATCCTTGGATGGGCCATACAGTATGATGTTACTTCGGTGGGTTATACAGTGTACCAATACTTAGATGAGATATATAATTTGACAATACAATGTAATAATCCTTGGATGGAATATACAATGTGATGGTACCTGTGTTTTGTTTATCATTTGACCTGTTGTGAATCTTAACTAAAAGTAACAGACTGTCCTATATCAAGCTGCATGAAAGAAACACATTTATCAATACGAGAAAAGAAAGATGTTACAATTTCAAACAAATCTGAGTTAACCTTAATCAATTATGAATGCTTGCAGATTGACATCACACACAGTTTCTACGATACACACGATACTTTGGTGCGATATACAATGTAATAATCTTTGGATGGGCCATACAGTGTAATAATCCTTGGATGGGCCATACAGTATGATGTTACTTCGGTGGGTTATACAGTGTACCAATACTTAGATGAGATATATAATTTGACAATACAATGTAATAATCCTTGGATGGGATATACAATGTGATGGTACCTGTGTTTTGTTTATCATTTGACCTGTTGTGAATCTTAACTAAAAGTAACAGACTGTCCTATATCAAGCTGCATGAAAGAAACACATTTATCAATACGAGAAAAGAAAGATGTTACAATTTCAAACAAATCTGAGTTAACCTTAATCAATTATGAATGCTTGCAGATTGACATCACACACAGTTTCGTTTCTGAGCACGAAGGACTTCAGTAGTATCAGGATATCACCATTATTTCTTTTTAACAATCATCGTGAATCATCGTGAATCATCGTTAATCATCGTTAATCATCATCTCTCTCTCTCTCTCTCTAGCTGTAAACACACTATTGCGTGTAAAAAAAAACACACATCAGGGACCTATTTCACTGGTTGGGGAGGACGGTGGTTTGAGTTCAAATTAAAGGGTTGGTTAGAGTATGATCACTTGTGCATCCACGTTAACAAATTTAACTTTCATGTTTTCCAGAATAATTGTAGCTGTTCACGCTGAATACAAGAAACATATTCGAGTCCAAAGGCATGGATAATTCACTAATTCACTTGATGTCAGTGTACCTCCTTAATTGTAAACAGACATCTGAACCAGATTAGGTTTAATATAACCACAATTTAACTGATAATCATAGGTCCAATACTTTCACTGTGCCTTACGCAGATTTATCCTTACATGAGTTCCACACTGATTTAGAATTAACTATCAGGAATTTCGCCGTTTCTGACTCAGAATCAGCCTAACAGGAATTTCAGGGTCTCTTATTCAAAATAAACCTTCCAGGAACTTCTCTGTCTCATATTTCGAATCTCAAAATACCAGGAATTTCACTGTCTCATGCGTAGCCTCAACCTACCAGGAATCAATCTCTCTCTCTCTCTCTCTCTCTCTCTCTCTCTCTCTCTCTCTCTCTCTCTCTCTCTCTCTCTCTCTCTCTCTCTCTTACTTAGACTCACTTACCAAGGAATTGCACTGTGTCTTACTCAGAATCAATCGACCAGAAATGTCAGTGTTTTAGAACTAACCTACAAAAAATATCCCTTTCTCTTACCCAGAACTATCATATCATGTATTAAATAATAAGCATCTGTTTCGCATTCTTTGGCCTATTTGTATAGAAAATTTAAGGGTACTTTCGAAGATTAAAGCATATAATGGTATTTTGTTTATCTGTAATGGTCTAGTTTTTTTTTGCAAAGCATTGTATAATTATAGTTTAGTTAAAATTAGAATTATTATATTTATGCAGTCTCTAAACTTGAAAATGTACTAATATGAATAAGTAGTTCGGCTTAAAATGCAGCTGCTACTTGCATAATCCTGTGCATCATAATTTAGTTTTAGAAAGAAATTAGAATTGTGTGTAATTACAAATAAAGTACCTTCTTCCCTGCGTTCTAGATAGCAAATGTCAGAGATTATACGTATCATTGAAATAGTGTTATGAAACTGGTTGTTAGCATGCCTTTGATAATTTGATCCTTAATTAAATAATAAATAATAAATTTAAACGAATTGTGATTGCAAGTTTTTAAATGACTTTTAGGTTAAGGTCTTTACACTGATAAGTCATGTGCAGTCGCATTGGTTTCATCACGTTGATGTGATTGATTTGGTTTCAATTTTTATGCTGCAGGTACATCCAACAACGAACAATATTTTATACCCATAGAATCAAAGAGGCAAGAAACATGAAATGATGTAACAACTGCATTGTGAATTCATGGTAATTAAGAGATGGTGTCTGGAATAGCTTCGAAAAATGATATTAGTATTAAGCCGAGAATGTTGAGTAAAGCGTGTAATAATGTTAATGGTATTTAATCGAGGATGCCGGAACCACTGCTCTTTATTATACCTTAACAATATGGCGGCCGTTTTCCAAATCGACAGACGAATGGACATATGGGAAAAGCAGTCTTGGTTTTATTTGCAGGAGATTGATTTATTTTCCGAAATCAGATTTCTGTAAATGCCAAAATAAACCTAGAATATGAATAAACCCGCGGGACATTCACCTAGCTCTGCCAAAAGTGTGGGTGAACAAGAACGCCTCTCACGCTGTCCAACACGAATATCCCGTGGCATTGCAATATAAATCCACAGATTCCTATTTTAACGCAGACAGACCTCTTTACATCGATTATAATGGGACTCAAATCTTAAATAAGAAAAAGATTTAATATTATATTTACGAAAGGCCTTGAATAATGTTCAGCTTGTCTTAGCCAAGGCTCACAAATGATGGAAACATATCCAACAAACGATGGAAACATATCCAACAAATGATGGAAACATATCCAACAAGTTTCAATACTTTTACTTAATGTATTACCTATTTTTAATCCTATGTTTAACGTAAATAACACAGTAGTCATGTCATAAACGTTGTTTAACGTATTCATACATGCTCTTTTGATATCAAATACGCATACAATCTTTGACATGATCGTTCGAACGTTTGTATTTTTAAAGTTAATTAGGTGGCCAATATGTTACTTCAAAATTCGACGCATACACACAGTAAAAGATTACCTTTATTAGTTAATTATTTTGGCGATTAACGGTGTATTAAGTGCACTAATCAAAAGCAAGGAAACGTAAGATTAACCTGTTATGTTTCTTTGGATACTAAACGTAAGATTAACCTGTTATGTTTCTTTGGATACTAAACGTAAGATTAACCTATTATGTTTCTTTGGATACTAAAACTAAGATTAACCTGTTATAATTCTTTGGATACTAACGTAAACAGCACGGTATGACAGCTGATGGTGATAAATGGGTGAAATGAGGACACGTTTAATGCATTACAAAAGGAAGACATTGTTTGTTCTACAGTCCTGTCGGCTACTAATTACCATATATTTTATGGCAAGAAAACTTCACAAAATACCAATAAACAAGCAGTTTTATGACTGGATATGTCAGATAGTATGATGCATAGAAAAATAAAGAAAAATATGTAACTTTCCAGAAATAATATGTTTAAATAAGCTCCGAAATATAAAACGTACAATGACAGGGACGATTAGGCTGCAAGATCTTAATTAAATTCCTGCAACATAACTTCAAACGTTTGGAATCATGTGACTGACGTAAGGGGTACTATGTCCTTGTAAGGTGGAAGCATTGTCTGACTTATGTTACATATTGCTCCGTTATTTAACAATATTCAGCAAGACATAATATTCCACAAAATTCGGTAACCTAGCCCTGAATGAGGGGAGTCTGCGTCTCTAGGGAAGATGTGTGTGAACTTGTTACCCTAGATGAGCTTCAGTGATGTTAAGGAGAAAAGATACCTACACTATCGTGTCGTTTCTGTATATGTCAATATCGAAAATGCCCTTGAATCTTCTAATGGTCATTTTGGAGTAGGCTCACTGGAGAGACTGATTTATCGTAATAAATGTTTAAGGCTTGATTAAAAATCATGATTTTTTTTTCTTCTTCAAAAAATCATCTCGAATGGTTTAAATGACTACGATTGAGGTAAACAGCCATGCTACATGGTCACACTTTACACATATTGGCATGCTAAAAAAAACTATGACTTTGGCGGCCCCTTCCCAGCCCAAAAAAGATTGGAACACCATTATTGAGTTCAGTTTAAATACATTAAGACAATTAGTTAGCCAAATGCAGACTCTTTCTAAGTTATATCCGTCCGTTGTTTTTCCGGTCTCAGTTTGTGGGTAATTTGTAATGGTTAAATGGAGACTCTTTCAAAGTTATATCCGTCCGTTGTTTTTCCGGTCTCAGTTTGTGGGTAATTTGTAATGGTTAAATGGAGAAACGAGTTTTATATCATTGTTGGCTGGGACCATTATCTACACGAGTTCTTTATCACTGTAACCATAAACCCACGCCTACATAATATGTATATCACTGTAGCATTACACTACCGCCAACACGAGTTCTTTATCACTGTAACCATAAACCCACGCCTACACAATATGTATATCACTGTAGCATTACACTACCGCCAACACGAGTTCTTTATCACTGTAACCATTAACCCACGCCTACATAATATGTATATCACTGTAGCATTACACTACCGCCAACACGAGTTCTTTATCACTGTAACCATTAACCCACGCCTACATAATATGTATATCACTGTAGCATTACACTACCGCCAACACTAGTTCTTTATCACTGTAACCATAAACCCACGCCTACATAATATGTATATCACTGTAGCATTACACTACCGCCAACACGAGTTCTTTATCACTGTAACCATAAACCCACGCCTACATAATATGTATATCACTGTAACATTACACTACTGCCAACACGAGTTCTTTATCACTGTAACAATAAACCCACGCCTACATAATATGTATATCACTGTAGCATTACACTACCACCAACACGAGTTCTTTATCACTGTAACCATAAACCCACGCCTACATAATATGTATATCACTGTAGCATTACACTACCGCCAACACGAGTTCTTTATCACTGTAACCATTAACCCACGCTTACATAATATGTATATCACTGTAGCATTACACTACCGCCAACACTAGTTCTTTATCACTGTAACCATAAACCCACGCCTACATAATATGTATATCACTGTAGCATTACACTACCGCCAACACGAGTTCTTTATCACTGTAACCATTAACCCACGCCTACATAATATGTATATCACTGTAGCATTACACTACCGCCAACACGAGTTCTTTATCACTGTAACCATTGACCCACGCCTACATAATATGTATATCACTGTAGCATTACACTACCGCCAACACTAGTTCTTTATCACTGTAACCATAAACCCACGCCTACATAATATGTATATCACTGTAGCATTACACTACCGCCAACACGAGTTCTTTATCACTGTAACAATAAACCCACGCCTACATAATATGTATATCACTGTAGCATTACACTACCGCCAACACGAGTTCTTTATCACTGTAACCATTAACCCACGCCTACATAATATGTATATCACTGTAGCATTACACTACCGCCAACACGAGTTTTTTATCACTGTAACCATTAACCCACGCCTACATAATATGTATATCACTGTAGCATTACACTACCGCCAACACGAGTTCTTTATCACTGTAACCATTAACCCACGCCTACATAATATGTATATCACTGTAGCATTACACTACCGCCAACACGAGTTCTTTATCAATGTAACCATAAACCCACGCCTACATAATATGTATATCACTGTCGCATTACACTACCGCCAACACGAGTTCTTTATCACTGTAACCATAAACCCACGCCTACATAATATGTATATCACTGTAGCATTACACTACCGCCAACACGAGTTCTTTATCACTGTAACCATTAACCCACGCCTACATAATATGTATATCACTGTAGCATTACACTACCGCCAACACGAGTTCTTCATCACTGTAACCATAAACCCACGCCTACATAATATGTATATCACTGTAGCATTACACTACCGCCAACACGAGTTCTTTATCACTGTAACCATTGACCCACGCCTACATAATATGTATATCACTGTAGCATTACACTACCGCCAACACTAGTTCTTTATCACTGTAACCATAAACCCACGCCTACATAATATGTATATCACTGTAGCATTACACTACCGCCAACACGAGTTCTTTATCACTGTAACAATAAACCCACGCCTACATAATATGTATATCACTGTAGCATTACACTACCGCCAACACGAGTTCTTTATCACTGTAACCATTAACCCACGCCTACATAATATGTATATCACTGTAGCATTACACTACCGCCAACACGAGTTTTTTATCACTGTAACCATTAACCCACGCCTACATAATATGTATATCACTGTAGCATTACACTACCGCCAACACGAGTTCTTTATCAATGTAACCATAAACCCACGCCTACATAATATGTATATCACTGTCGCATTACACTACCGCCAACACGAGTTCTTTATCACTGTAACCATAAACCCACGCCTACATAATATGTATATCACTGTAGCATTACACTACCGCCAACACGAGTTCTTTATCACTGTAACCATTAACCCACGCCTACATAATATGTATATCACTGTAGCATTACACTACCGCCAACACGAGTTCTTCATCACTGTAACCATAAACCCACGCCTACATAATATGTATATCACTGTAGCATTACACTACCGCCAACACGAGTTCTTTGTCACTGTAACCATAAACCCACGCCTACATAATATGTATATCACTGTAGCATTACACAACCGCCAACACGAGTTCTTTATCACTGTAGCCATAAACCCACGCCTACATAATATGTATATCACTGTAGCATTACACTACCGCCAACACGAGTTCTTTATCACTGTAACCATAAACCCACGCCTACATAATATGTATATCACTGTAGCATTACACTACCGCCAACACGAGTTCTTTATCACTGTAACAATAAAACAACACTTTCAGAAGTTAAATATCACCGGACTAATAAGTCAACACCCGCATAGGTTCTATATCATTGTAACACAAGTCATCATCGACACAAGTTCTATATCATTTTAAGATTTTACCACCGCAAGTTGTATTTCATTGTAACATTAAACAACCACATACACGAGTTCTTTATTACTGTAACACTATCCACACATACACTATTTCTATATCACTGTAATACAAACCACTACCTACACGAATTCTATAGTTTTGTACCACTAAACACCACGTACGCGATTTACATTTGTAACACTAACCACCACATGCACGAGTATTCTATATAATTGTAACACTAACCACCATCTGCACGAGCTTTATATGTGTGAATCACTTTACCACATATCCGAGCTCTATATCATTATAAACCTAACCACCACCTACACCAGTTCTATATCACTGTAACACTAGCCAACGCCTACTCTTGTACAAGATCTTTATAACAATTAACAACCACATAAACGAGTTATAGTTTTCTAACACTAAACCACCACTTACACGAGTTTTATATCCATGCAACACTAAACCTCACATATACAATTTTTATATCTTTGTAACACTAAACCTCACCTACACAAGTTTTATATCTTTGTAATACTAAACCTCACCTACACAAGTTTTATATCTTGGTAACACTAAACCTCACCTACACTACGTTTATATCCTTGTAACCCTAAACCACACCTACACTACGTTTATATCCTTGTAACCCTAAACCACGCCTACAAAGTGGTTTTTACTATTGCTATTAATAACCAAATACTGAAGATAAGTGATAAAGCTGCTTTCAATACAAATTATGTATTTAAAATCAATAATCTGTTCTTGTCAATTTAAGATCTAAAATAATGTAAATAACTTTCCTAAACTTATTAAACAAAAGCTTTTCTTGGATTTCTGTAGATACGTATACCACTGTGTAACTATTATGACTATTTAAGCTTGTCCTTGCAACGTTAATTGACTTCATAAGATGACAGCGACTTATTATATACAAAGCAACACCAGTCATTTCACAATAGCATATATAACGTTTACATAGTTGAAAATACGCGTCTGTTTTAATCATTTTCAGCAGAAATGCGTCAGATGCCATTTATTGTGCAATACATGAAATTGAAAATACCATTCAGAGTTGAGAACCAATTAGTGTTTCCCTCATTTTCAACAGGAATTTAATGCATGAAATGCTATAGATCATTTAGTATTATCAGAGTACCCGAATCAGTACATTTGATAAATACTCATTGTTTACTAATGCGAAACACAGATACATTAAATACGACTGAACAAACTACATATTTTTTATATACATATACAATATATTGTGCTGAAAACTGTCTGACGCTGCCAAGTAATAAATATTGCACATCTCAGATACTTCGCACAGCACGTAAATAGAACCTCGGAAAACAGAATTAACATCCCAGAAATAACTGTGTACAAAATGCATTTATTCCATTGCAAGTTTAAACATGCACCAGTATGCGATAAACAGCGAAACATCCTATTGAGTAAGAAAGTTGTATTTAGCCACGTACTATCGCCGTTTAAACCTTCATGAAGTCATTTTTCTCAAAATCCCCATTCAATTATAAACGAATACGTAATGCGTACTTGATTATATGTTTTAAAGTACAAGACAATGCAATGAAAGGAACCTCTTATCAAACTAAAGCATCCACTACAAGGGACAAAATTACAAAGTCGTATCACTGGCATTAGATGCGTGGTTCTTTACTTCATACTCTTGTGAAAGGTGTACTATTTGAGTACGTTTTAATTGAATAAAATATTTGCATCGCTGTGTTATGAACATTGGCGTTTTATTACCTTATATTCGCTGTTAAAGCAACTATTCAATCATTTCAAAAGTGATGTAAGTAAAATAAAATGCATATAAGAACATATAACTATTTATATGACACTTGACACCTTTAAAAAAAACTGTCGACAATGCCTGCAAGCAAGCGTATGCTCGGCGAGTTTGAACATTCCACTGCGTACACTGGTTATCTTCATTGATAACAATTTTCACTGGTACACCCAAGTTGATTACATTTGCCTTTCTCTGAATGGATGGATTAAACAGATGAATATTTTGTCAAATTATGATTCTGAAATTTGTGTTAACCTCTATTTTACAAATCTTACATTATAGGTAATGTGGCAAATGATGCGTGACTCTGATGCAATTAGTTACGAAAACAATCTGCCCGGGAAATTCTAAAAACTGATATTTTCATATTTGTGATATTAAAGTGTTTACCTTTTTGGACGTGTTACTTTGCAAAATGATTATAGGATGTGTAATATTGGTACCATGTTTTGAACATGTTTTCGAAATGGTTGAATGATGTGTGAGATTGTTTACCATTTGTGAACGTGTGACATTGCAAAATGGTCGTATGATAGTTATGATTGCTTGCCTTTACTAACTTGAATCTTTCAAGCAAACGTTTTGACTTGATCTGCAATGTGATTATTAAAAATAGAACTGCTGTTGTAACAATAATGACGTAGAAGTGGATAATATGTATAGGTACAATTCTTTGATATGTTGAAATTTAGCGAAGAAAAGCCTCATAAAGAGACAGTAGATAAACACTTATTGTGGTTTATTTAATGCTGATATAAGATGGAATTTTGGAATCAGTTTTCTTCGATCTTTGGGCTACAAACAAATAACGGACCAAAACCAATTTTCTTTGGAAGCAGGTTTATATTGTATCATTGATTTGTAATATGTGTCTTCTTTACATGCCGGGAGTTCCAACGTACCTTGTGCAAAGGCCGGAGCAGTTAAATAGGTTTTGGCTTTTCAACACGCTTCGATTTTGTTATTTGAATCGAGCATCTAGCGATACCTCTGCTCAAGAATATTGGTGCCCATCAGGATAATAAGCCAAATAAAAATGATCTGATTTTTGTGTGAATAAGCCGTTGCTTATTCTGGAATTTCCAGGGTATCTGTTAGACTTCTCAGCCTAATAATATTTCAAGCACACGAGGAAAAGTAATTAGAACCAAAAAATAGACTAAGTAATGTACTATCATGATTCTGTCTGGAATTTTCTTAGAATAGGATACATTTGCTCTATATATAGGTTTGTAAAGAGACATTTGATAATTATCCCTTGTGATGCCTCAAAATGTGTATAATATGCTTAATTCCACTTAGTAATAGAATGGTCCTCAGATAACGTACGCTGAAGCTCGTATGGATAAAGCACGATTTTATTGGTTAAAGTTTCTGCCTCGGATCCAGGAGATAAGGTGCTGGAACCCTGGCAGAGCTTTACCAAAGACTTATACAAATTGTATTAAAAAACTGATGGCGCTCGGAAGTAAGAAATTAGTGTTAGGACTGATCGGTCTGGTGTCGGGATAATGTGACTCGGTGGAAAAATATTCTACATGTCTGAGTCATGATGCCTCAATGCTAGACATCACAATAAATCGCCACACTGCCGACATCGTAGCTATATGACTGAAAAATTTATAAAGCTACCTACAATCCAAATTAAACACGCGCACACACAGGTTCAATTCAAATATGTCATAACAATAGCATAGAGGAGAAAAGTCTTTATCAATGACATTTAATTCACACTGGTTCTCATAGACCAAGGAGTGATACTAATATAATATATATTGGGGTTTGCATCGAGATACGAAAATCCCAGTCGCAAGGTTACATTATTTGTCCATCCGCCCTCGAGGCTTGCCAAAGGGTGAGATATATAATGTAACCCTGCGACTGTAATTTCATTGTCTTCGTGCAAACCCCAACGTAGATTCGTTTTCACACACAATACTTTCATTTAAAGTAAAAAAGAACTTCTTACTTGCGCAATATATTGATGGGCAAATGTTTACACGTGGTGAATTAATAACAATAGGTTAATGATGACTGTAGCTTGTAGGTGTCATCTGAAGTACAGTTTTTATGCGTGGGTAAAATAAACATAACATGTTTTATAGTATTGAGGTATTATCACTTTTAATATATAAAACTAACAATAGATGGTCAATATGTAGTACAAAAAAAATGTCTCATTTTCATAAGTTCCAATTTAGAATATTATATTGTAAACAATAAACCGATACTGGGCACACACATCTGTTGTAGTGTATAGACTATTATCATAACGGAAGGTTTTATGATACATGAGTGTCCGAGCTTGGGTTATTCACGGGTAATTAGTGTAGTGGAAGCCTTCCAGGCAAGGATAGGAGGGAAATTTGCACCACTATTACTTCTTAGTGCAGAGAACACAGTTACAGACACAATGATCGACACATTTAACATAGGAGTGACCGAAACAGCCAGTGAGATCTTTGGCAAACATCGACCACCAAAGAAACCTTGGATTACAACTGACATACTTGATCTTTGTGACAAACGTCGAGAACTAAATAAGACGAAGTCAGAAGTAGAAGGAGCAAAACAACACAGGGAAATCAACCAGGTTATCAAGAAAAGCATGAGAAAGGCAAGAGAGACATTGATTTAAGACCAGTGTAAAGATATAGAAAACAATCTAAAGAAAAATAATAGCAAAAAAGCATACCAACTGGTGAAAGACCTGACCAGTGTAAAACAAGGACGCTTCTCCATCATTCAAGATAAGGGAGGGAAATTTCTTACAGAAGAACAAGACATTCTTAAGAGATGGAAAGACTACTGCTCAGACCTGTACAACCACAGACCTACAGGGGACCCAGACATACTCAACACCCCATTAGTGACCAACACTGACAACTACCCCATCCTCCGAGGAGAAGTAGAGGCTGCAGTGAAAGCATTGAAAAAAGGGAAGGCAGCAGGAGTAGACAACATTCCTGCAGAACTAGTCCAAGAAGGGGGTAAAGCCATAATAAGCGCCCTACTATCAATCTCCAACAAGATCTGGCAGACAGGGGAATGGCCAACACCATGGACTCAGTCACTCATAGTAAGTCTCCCGAGAAAAGACAATTTGCAGCAATGTCAGAACTATCGTACAATCAGTCTTATATGCCACCCAAGCAAAGTCATGCTAAAAATAATTATAAAGAGACTGAAGCCGTGGGCAGAGGAAATCATAGCTGAAGAACAGACAGGCTTCAAACCAGGGCGAAGCACAAATGAACAGATTTTCAACCTGAGAATACTATGTGGGTAATACCTCCAGCACCAACAAGACCTTTATCATGTCTTTATAGATTTTAAGAAGGCGTTTGACAGGGTATGGCATGCAGCTCTTTGGTCCACCATGAAGCTGTACAACATCAACGCTAACCCGATCAAAGTCATATAAAGCCTTTACAGCAAGGCCACCAGCGCAGTATGCTTCAACGGTCAAATAGGAGATTAGTTTAGGACAACTGTGGGAGTCAGACAAGGCTGCTTGTTTTCACCTACTCTCTTCAACATCTTCCTTGAAAGAATCATGACAGATGCACTGGAAGACCATGAAGGAACTGTCAGTATTGGACGAAGAATAATAACAAATCTGCGCTTTGCTGATGACATCGATGGCCTTGCAGGAAATGAGGAGTAGCTAGCTCAGTTGGTGGAAAAACTGGACAGGACAGATACTGCTTTTGGTATGGAAATCAGTGCAGAGAAGACCAAATTGATGACCAACAACACCAGTGGCATCAGCACTGACATCATGATTAGAGGCCAAAAACTGGAAACAGTTAATAGATTCAAGTACTTAGGAGGCATCGTGGCAGACGAGGGATCGAAACCAGAAATATTGTCCAGGATTGCGCTAACAATAACAGCAATGGCAAGGCTGAAGACAGTTTGGAAAGACAGAAACATATCAGGCAGCTAAAAAATCAGACTGATGCGCTCCTTGGTTGCATCTGTATTCCTATATGCCTGTGAGTCATGGACCATCACAGCAGGTCTCGAAAGGAGGATACAAGCTGTTCAAATGAGATGCTTTCGAAGGTTGCTTGGCATTACAAATAGAGATCATGTCACGAATGAGGAAGTGGGAAACAGAATTAAGCAAGCCACAAAGCCATATGAAGAGCTATTGACCATTGTGAAAAAACGCAAAATGAAATGGTATGGACATGTCACACGATCAACAGGGCTTGCTATGACAATCATGCAAGGTACTGTGCAGGGAGGGCGAAGGAGAGGAAGACAGAGGAAAAGATGGGAGGATAATATCTCAGAGTGGACAGGACTGAAGCTGAATGACACTCTGAGAGTATCAGAGAACAGATTGCAATGGAGGAAGCTGGTTGTCAGGTCATCAGTGGTGCCCCAACGGTCGGCAAGATTAAGGGAGAGATAGAGATAGAATTAGTGTATCACTAATCAGTCCTATATAAATCCCCACTCCTTTGGATGAGGTGAAACTCTTCGTTATCCTTAATATTGATTGTAAAATTACCATAGTGTATAAACGACCCTCCAGATATGGACCCTAACGGATAACCATGTGCTAAACGTTTAATTTCATGGTTCTTTTGGTGGAGTAAATTTTCTTGGAAATATGGCAAATGCTACACTGACATTTTCTGTTTTGATTTGTTGACGGATAAATGTCTGGCTGATTTGTGCTCTATTTGTCATTAAATATTGTTAGTATGTTTTTGATTCAACTGGGGCACAATGGAGAAAGAAATTAGAACAAAGCATGCGCGACATAACACATTTCTGGCTGTTACTAAGTTTTGTTAAGAGAATTGGGGGGTGGGGGGTGGGGCTATAAAGTGGGTAGATCTATCGTCTATGTGCATTTATCAGGCATGTGGACATGAAATGGTTGATCGTCATGTTTGCTGGTTCCGCATTTAGGGCTCCGTATTGACTCAATGATCACTTCACGTGACTCAAGAGTCGAAGTAGAAAAAGAAAACAAATGAATGGTTTAAACCTTTTATCAAAAAGGTAATATTTCCATTAATATTACACGGTAGTGATTAATAATGTAATATTTCATAATGTGAACTTTCTTCATAGGACAAACATATATGGTAATTGTTAAAAACATTTACAAGGTTTCCTACACATACAAGATCATACATTACTATTAGAATGCTAGAATGGACATCAGCACAGTACAAAACTGATGGGATAAAATTAATGTTTTACACATATTATGTTTGATGCGTAATGTTGTATATAAAATGTGTTTAACGTTCCGTTATTTAACGTCATAATACAATGTATTTATTTATATATTTATTTATTTACTTGCTATGAAGGTTTGTGTTTGTGTGTGATTAGGATTTTTAACTTTGCTTTAACAATTTTTCAGTCTTATCGCTACGATGTCTGCAGTGAGGCAGTTTATAGTGATGTCTAGCACCGGGGCATCATGCCGCAGACATGTAGCATTATGTCACATCCAGTCACATTATCCTGACACCAGGCCGACCAGTCCTAACACTAACCTCTTAATGCTGAGTTCCAAGCGAGGTAGCGGTTAGTACCATTTTTGTAAGTCATTGGCATGACTCGACCGGGAATCGAACCCACAACCTCCCGCTTCCGCGGAGTACGCTCTAACCACTAGGCCACCAGAGCGGTTATGAAGGTTTGATGATTGTAATACAGATATTTATTGAACTTAATTATGTCATCATGTAACCATGAACCGAAGTAAATAAAGATAACGATGATGATCATAATTACGATAATGGTGTTGTTGCTACTATTGCTGTTGTCGTCGTCGTTGTTGTTGTTGATGATGATGTTGTTGTTGTTGATGATGATGATGATGATGATGATTTCTGTGACATTAATGACGCAAGTGAATTCGGATAAAGTGGTAAAGTAATATAAATCACGAATTACATAAAGTTGGCCAGATGGCATCACAATTTAAGAGATAAAACAAAAGGTATAATTTAAAACTAAATATCATTTCTATAAATAGAAATGTTAAAGCTGTAGCATACAATAATTGGATCGTGTGAGCTTTAATTGTTCAAGCTCGTTTGAGATGTAAGTAAATATAAATGAGCTTGTTGGATGGGGCCACAAAGTAAATATGGTGTTATGTCAATCAAATAATGAGTTCCTATTAAATTGCAAAGTGTCGGCGATAAAGGGTTTGTTAGATTTAAAGGCAATTATCTAACATTATGCATTTAGGACGCAATACTTATGTCACCGGCATGCGTTGCTCAATTGTTGTGTTGCTAAGTGTTTGCTAATGTCAGTCTGATGATGGTTCATTATGTCTACACAAAACGAATGGATATATAACGGGAATAATCCATTGTTTGTATATTTAATTGAATTTAATTTGTTATTTTTCTAATATTTTTTATATTTTAACTTTTTTTTAAATTATATTTATTATATGAGTGTAGCATACATTAAACCATTGTATTCAGTTGCTGGCTTTGTTTTAAAATCAGTGAAAGTTTTCGTAAACAACTTTTTAAAATTTGTTTATTTTTCCCAGAGTAATAATCGTTAGGTAAAATCAAGGTCATACCTCGACTACGTGATATTTATCGTGTGCCAATTGGTAATAAATAATTAAGTAACATTTTCGTTTCCAGAAGAATGATCTTTTGACACTCATCCGAGAATCAGTTTTGCGTCTTACACAGTTGTATAACGAATGTTTTAATAAGGATTGTCAGATGGGCTTAATACACGTGTATTTAGTTGATATATATATATATATATATATATATATATATATATATATATATATATATATATATATATATATATATATATATATATATATATATATATATATATATGTGTGTGTTATTACAGACGTTATCGCCTTCCATCATGAATGTATTTGGGATTTGAACTGAAATTTTCTTTGAACTTTTCATTGATAGGGCTTGTGTTTAAAATTGTTGGATTATTGTTGTATTTAATTCTTGATACAATAAGTTTTTTTTTAATTTTTTAACTTTATATTCTGGGGAAATAACCTATTTGTTAAATTTTACAAATGCTTGCTGTCTTCACTCTTTTATATTACTTATTTTAAGAGTACAGTCTCGTAACACCATCAAAAAGTTTACAATGTCTTGAATTATAACACACTTTAGGCATACGCCTGGAAAGGACCTTTTTGCTGCACGTACATAAACCGGATCCATAAATTGGTGAACGTAACTATCTTTGTTACTAATAAACAAGGACTACTGCACAGCATTTGATTAAAAGCTGAATGTTACAATTACGGATATAAAACATAATATAAAAGATGAGTCTCCGTCTATAGGCGATATGAATCAATCAGCCATTTTTACATTAGATAATAAAAGAACATTAATAATACCCATAATCTATTTATCTTCTATAAAAGAATCATTAGACCAGTCAGACTTGCAGTATGTTGAAGGGTGAAAAACACATTCTATGCCAGTAAGATTTCGAAAAGCTGTCACGTACACAACACATCTCCTTTTCAGTCCTCCAATCGATTGCCAACTACTCGTTTCATCTGAAGCAAAGCGATACAACTCTCCATATAAAAAATCTACTAACAAAGAAAACAACACACAAAACCACGGATAATTCAGAAAGACGTATAATAGTCATTATAGGTGTAACAATATCCATTAGCTATGACTTGCTGCTGGTTATAAAATGTCCGCAAAGCAAACATTGTAGCAACGGTACTCAAAATAAATTATACTGAACAAATACAAATCTAAATACGAGGGCCCAGAATGGCCTAGTGGTCTAAAGCACCCGTCCTTGTGGATCACTGCCATCTCAACTTTGTTTGAAGGGGTTCGAGTCAATGTGGGTGTGTGAGAAAGTTTGCTATTAGCTTCTCTTCAGTCGGTTATTAAGACCAACAACTAAAACACCAAGTCTAAATACAAAACAACTTACAGCGATCGATTCTGCAACCGGTGAATATTTCTAAGAGCTTATGATACAACGATATCGCTTAAAGACACAGAACGTGTAGTTCGGCCCGCTCATTGGGGTACATGATAAAACAGACTGAGTCGCAGACAGGTTGTGTTAAATAAAAACAGAGTTCATTCTAGGAGTACCGTTTAAACCAGAATTAGTTGGTATAACCATCAACCATCATTAAAATTTCAAAAAAAAAAAATCTTACTAGAGAAATATATTTCATGGATTTTTTAACTGCATACGATTCTATTGGTCAGATATTATTAAAAAGGCATTTAAAGACAAATAACTATTAACAAGAGACGGTTTTACAAAGGAAAAATTAGCAAGATGAAAAGCTATGGACATGTAATCGATAATGTCAAAACTTGTAAGAATTTACTGTTTAAGCTGGTGGTACATAGATTTTTGCAAGTTTAACATCCACCGTAAGTATGTATATCACATAGCATTTCGGATAAATATCAAACACAACCACCTCAGAAACACATATATTAGACTATTTAGATTGTCTTGTAGCAGCTTAATAAATATATTTTAAGACAGTTCGTCAAGGTGGTATGATCAAACACGATTGAAAGGTAATGTTAGTAACTTGTATATTCTCTAGGAGAGTGCTGTTCAACGATTTTTAACACCATGGGCCACTGAAAATTTTTTTGAAGCCGAGGGCCGCTACAGAAAATGTAAAAGCAACGAGCAAAACATATATTCACATTGTTTACCTGGTTAAGAAGATACACTAGGAGAGTAGGCCATTGACTCATTTTAACATAATTGCACATAAAATTGCTCGAGCTCTGGCGTGTCATTTACAATCAGCCCGCGTGCCGCCGGTTTGACAACATGCCTTATGTCTTATTGAATACTAACAGGTCATTATTAATTAAAGAAAGCAAATATAGATTGTATATCGATGAGGTAATATGAAACAAAAGTATTGACCTGTCTATAAACATGTACAGATCCTAAAGAATAAAGTCTAATATAAATAAATCATAAGTCTAATATAAAAAAATCATAAGTCTAATATAAATAAATCATAAATCTAATATAAATAAATCATTGCAAATTTGTTAGTTTAACGTGACAGGATGATTATCAAAATTCTGAAATATCAAAAGTTGGATATTACTGAACGAATTTCTTTAATGCATTATTAAATCCTTATCAATTTCGGATTTTCTTATCCTTTTTCGGTGCATATTATTTAGAGAGAAAGGAGAATGTTAAATTGTGTTAATTCTGACAAAGATGTTGCACCTTTCTTTGATTGTGCGTAAAAGTAGTCCCAAACAAAGTTGAACAAATATTAATATTAAGAAACAGATGATACTTCTGATTTACAAATTATAAATCAAAGAACAAGTGTCCTATTATTAAACCCGAACAGTTTGCACATATAAAAACAACACAGAATGTCCAATGAGTGTAGTCACATTGTTTGATACAGTACTGATTAGAGAGATACAGACGTTCCAAGTCACCCTAAAGTGTCACGTGTACAACTAAACACTACTTTGTTGCGATATTTATGTGACAGTAGGATTACTGGATGTAGAGATTTCCATATTTACTGTAATATATGTGTGACCAGATATTTGCATTTATTGATTTGGAACCGTTGACTACATCATTCATAAAATTTTAACGCTGTAATTGAATCATATATTGACAGCCTATATATGTTGTGGTTGGATGAAGGCAGCGTCGCTAGGGTTGGTGTCACCCATTGCGGTAAACTCATGGTGTCACCCCTTCAGACTTCCATCATGGATATCTTCTTCTTAAAATAAGTCCACAGTATAGTTTTCATTTTGGTGTCACCCGTCTGAGATGGTGTCACCCGGTGCGTCCGCATCCCCGCACCCCCTAGCGACGCCACTGGATGAAGGTCTCGCAACTGTGAAACCGGTTTATGTCGACATTCTTCTGTGAACCGAGTAGGAATAATTAATATTTCAACTAGGGTGGACTTCATGTTACAGGTGTACAGCTCATCACTACAATACTTTAGTTTCACTAGTCGTGTTTGCTCTTGTCTTCGACGTTCTTTCCATTTTTCATTGTTTGATATCCTATACATGGCGTAGCTAGATCATGTGAGGGTAAAATAGTTATATTGAGAAAGACATGACCTTTTTCCATCTCCCTTTACACAGTCGGTTATAAAAATGACCGCAAAACAATCCATAGTATTTAGAACAAAGAAAACTTTCCATAAGTGAGAGAAAAGGAACTTCCCCCCCCCCCCACGATTTCAGCCAATAAGAAACGAAAATATTGTTCAAGAATGTCCTGGCCTTTTTTTTTGAGCAGTCAGAATCATATACATTGTTATGTTATTGTGTTTTAATATAAAAAATACTCAACTGCACACACTATACGTAAAGACTATATGAAAAAATAAAAACTTTCCTCGTTCGGAGATAATAATAGATACAGTTCATCTCGTAACTATAGTTACTCGTGAAACTATAGTGTTCACCCACTCTGTTACATGTATCCGTGATCAACTATCTACAAAATTGGAACAACAAGATTAGCACTTACTTGCCAATAGCTGTTTAATTATATTATTCTGTCAATTTTTAGAACAAAATAACAGAATTTAGCAATGCATGAATATGACATTGAAATACAAAGCATGTAATTTATTTTCTCAAGGAAGGTTTTCCAAATGAGCGTTGAGTTCAAATAATGATAACAATATCTATACAGATTGTAGGAAAAACTTTTACGTTCAGCAGTTTTTGGGGGTATTGTATAACCACATTAGATTTCGTATTATATGGTTATTTAAAACTAACGGAATGAGCTTTTCTACAAAGTGTGCCAGTGATGAATAACGTCTTACAGACTATAGATCCGGGTTCATTATTAATTCCTGCCGTTAGGATAATGAAACCCTAATATATCCTTGTTAATTTTTGAAAAATGGTTTGCCAAAACAAAAAGAGATTCTCGTAGTATTGATTCCCCATTAAACACGATAACAGATCTTAACAGCATGCACGCCGGAGGAGATGGCGACTTCAAGTATGACATGCACACACCTATATAAGACAAAAAAATAGTGGAGGCATTATGTTTGCAAAATACAGAGCAACACTTCAAAGGAAGAATTAATACAAACAAGCAATTGCACTAATATGCCTATAATTCAAGGGTGAAGTATGCAAAATCTCAGAGGTAAACATGAATTACATTGTTTTAGGCAGGCACGAAAATGTATAACGATTTAGCAGAATGCATTGGAATTTATTTTCTTTATTACTTAGTTGCGGCTTCTAAATCTGTGGAATTTATTTTGTTTGCCTTGCAGATAAAATGATTTAGTTTTCCAGTGGTAAATTAAAATATTATGTTTGGTTAAGCAAAGAATCCCGAGTCACCCAGATTGTAAACACTAACGGATTCAACATTTAAACAATGATTATACCCCATGACCCCATATATAGCTGGTTCTTCTATTCTTTATGCCAACGGTTCAAGAACACTTTTCACGTACAACTTTAAGATTGACGGGGTTCTCGGCGGACCACAAAATGATTTGTCAAGGTTTCAGCTTCTTTCCTAATAATGATTGTACCGTTAGCTATTCTAAAGCGCTTTTGCATCATGCAGAAACGATCTACTCAAAACTTTAAACATTATTAACATTTTTGTTCTGCAAGTAAAAGCAACCAACTCATATCTTAATATGAAGAGTCTTTGCTTTCGAACTCAACGCATGCGCTGTTTTTATAGCAAAATACTTACTCTTTTGTTCATGACTAAGGGTTCTAATTGCACCTACCTAACTTGCTACGTTGTAAACAACATAATACATAGCTAAGTTTTATCCATCATTGTTGATTATATACTGAGATTTTATTATTATTATTATTATTATTATTATTATTATTATTATTATTATTATTATTATTATTATCATTATTATTATTATTGTTATTATTATTATTATCATCATCATCATCATCATCATCATCATCATTATTATTATTATTATTGTTGTTATTATTATTATTATTATTATTTTTATTATTATTATCATCATCATCATCATCATTATTATTATTACTGTTGTTATTATTATTATTATTATTATTATCATCATCATCATCATTATTATTATTATTATTGTTGTTATTATTATTATCATCATCATCATCATCATTATTATTATTATTATTATTATTATTATTATTATTATTATTATTATTATTATTATTTGAAGATGAACATGTCGATATGAGTATGAAATCAGAACATTTGGAATCCACTCGGAAAAAGCATAGCCTATCTGCCATTTTCAAGATAGCTTGCGAACATTTACGTCAGCAGACCTGACCAATCTTACAAATTTAATGACAAATTCTATTAAGATGACAGAGCATTTTCAGAAAGTGATTACTGTGACATAGGTCAGACGGATAATCAATTTCCATCCTGAATTACCTTTCATATCATAACATCAGATTTAGCGCAATTCATTTTGGTTGTTTTCAGATGTGCGGATTTGATATATTTAATTAAATTATTCATTTGAATTACAAAGTACTCGTTTTTTGTAGTAAACCACTATTTTTGTAAATTGTGTGAATTCATTGAAGGACATTTTGGGTTTTTCATTGTGATAAAATTCCAGGTAAATTGAATATCATCAACCTTTTCAAAATTGGTTTTAATTCGAAACAGTGCTGGGATTCATTCGGAATACTTTATACTTTTGGACTTGTGAAGAAAAACAAAATCGGCTAATTTGGTATTTAATTCACAATGTTGTGCATTCTTTTCAAATTGTCATCTTGTATTCTCAGGACAAAACATAGTTTGTTGAATTGTACAAAAGTGTTTGTGTTTCGCTCTTTACTATTAATTAGTGTTAGGCCATATAGTCGGAACAATCACAACAAAATTACAAAATGGTTACACAGATAATGAACAAATAATCATCTGCAATAAAAATTCATCGAATGTCAAAACACTTCGGTAATTATGCTGCTGAAAGCACTGTACACGGTGCTTTCAAGATACACCTGCAATATCAGCAATATATTTATATATTTGCAATACACAAAACTCATTTAAAAGATGAAACAGAGCTGCTGAACTAGGTACTGCATATGTTCCGATAACATTTGATCTGTCTGATACAATTTCATACATTAAAGCAAGCAATGTAAATGAAGGACACTATATTGTAAGTTTAACGTTCTGTTTAGTATCTTGGCATATATTCAATTCACCAATAATATATTAAATTTAACTATAACTCAACAAGACAAGTTTTTCTTTTGCCTGCTACCCGCTGAGACCTGGAAATGCGTATGCTCAAAATAACTTCACTTATCGTATATTGCTAGTTCATCAGAATGCTGGGCAACAAAGCTGAAAAACCGTATGGGAATATTTTCAAGACTTTTCCATGATAATACTCTCATCACTATAATGCCGCAAAACAGCATTTGATATTAGAAATACAAGTGGAACTGTACACGCTGAATTGAAATCATCCTGGCAAAACATCCCAATGCATGATACAATGTGTAAATGCAGACGCGGAAATGAGATTATCCTGGATATACCAATACATGGTACAGTAGTGTCTGCTTTACAACTCTACAAAGTAACTTTCATTTCTTAATAAGTTAAATCTGCATTGGAAGGGACCCTCCCATACTATGTTTATATTATTTAAGTAGTTGATGTCCAAAATTAATTGTTAGAACAATGTCTTTATCATAATACTAAGTCTTTTATTTAAACCAGTCATAGGTAATTATGTAGCATTTAAGTTTTTCTTATTTAAATAACAAATAAACCTTAGTACGACGTATTTTGAAAGCAGTCTTGTACATCCATGTGACTCACTTTGCAAAACATAAACATTATTTTGCTGGAAGCTTGGAACATAGTGAGATTCTGACCAAGGTTCGTCTTTCACATCTTTCAGACGGACATTAAACCAACATGACTTCAGCCATCTAAATTTAACCTACTCGTGTCGTGTTGTAATGAACTTTACATATTTCTTCTTATTATATTGCGACTTTTTATTTTCATTGAGGTGTGTATTTTGCTGGGGATTTAAAACCGGATTAAGAAGACGTATTATTATGTATATTTTCCCAAACTGATTTGTACGACTTTGCTAGCAAACATTTTTCACTTCCTTCAGAATTTGATTATTCATGACACTGTGGGCCGACGTAACATTCTTGACATATATTAGGGTAAGCCATATGGCTGTAACTTTTTTATATGTTTAAATGTTAGATCAAACATGACATCTCTAATTTGCGATAAATAACTATCTCCGAAATTATTGTCGTTAAATAAATAAAGAAACTTCAAGAAACTTCATGAAATACGTTTTTGCCAGAAGTTCTGTTGCTCCCTGATCTAGTCTTTCATTTTTGGTAATTACTGCTATGATTTGTTGATGACACACGCTTAGTTTCTAAACAATACATGATTGTTTTAAACAACATTGATACCGTTGGCCAGATTAAATAATTTATTTCAGAAATTACTAATTGAAACTAAGAGTCTTCTCATTGTCCCTTGGAGACACACGACGTTGTCTTTTGTTGTATATACTTATTCTGAGTACCCATGCATCAAATTGCATCGCAAAAGTAGGCTAGGATCCTGCGACGGGAATGATCTAGGAGCCAAGATAAATTCGTTTCGTTCGTATTTTTGTTCTCTCTAAGCTGCATAGTATTAAACCCAACTGTCAGATACTCTTGAATAGAGTAATACACCAAATTCAGTAACAATTTTTTGTTTCTAACATGGTTCAATTAACATGTTCACAGTATACCCGTAGGTTCAGTAAAAGAAAACTATCATGACCTTTGTCCATGGATCTTGAAATCATCAAAAGATCACCTTACTTTACTTACATAATTTTATTAGATAAGGGAAAATATATTCGTGCTTTACGTTCTAGCACAATCAAGGTGTAGTATAGATTGCATGACGTTGTATGAAGTATTATTTCGGGATGGAATCTATTTTTCGTTAAATTATTGAATTTAAGAGAATATTTCCCTAGACATAGAAATGTGTTTTGATTAAATATGCTAGTGTGAAATACATATAAATTAGCATATTAATAATTTATAAAAATCCGTAATACATATATCCCGTGAGCTCACTCATCTAATAAATACTAATTATATATATTCCTTCAGTCAGTGGTGCAATTAATCAAAAAAGTGCACGTACATAGTTGTATGCATATGCAGTATTGCGTGACTAATTGTTTTCCAATGTGCCAGCATGTTGTCAACAGGGAATTATGCTGAAAACGATGTGTCTACCAGACCACACTACTGCTGTGATAATGTTTAAGCCAAAAATAAGGCCAGTTCCAGGACACATTTATTAAGAACCAGTCAGGGATTTAATAATATTCAACCAGGACAAATTTATTAAGAACCAGTCAGGGATTTAATGATATTCAACCAGGACACATTTATTAAGAACCGTCAGGGATTTAATCATATTCAGCCAGGACACATTTATTAAGAACCAGTCAGGGATTTAATCATATTCAGTTCCAGGACACATTTATTAAGAACCAGTCAGGGATTTAATCATATTCAACCAGGACACATTTATTAAGAACCAGTCAAGGATTTAATCATATTCAACCATGACACATTTATTAAGAACCAGTCAGGGATTTAATCATATTCAGTTCCAGGACACATTTATTAAGAACCAGTCAGGGATTCAATCATATTCAACCAGGACACATTTATTAAGAACCAGTCAGGGATTTAATCATATTCAGAACGCAGATCAGTTTCCTTTCAAACAGGAAATATATTTTGGAGTCATTGTGAATAGGAGTTAATTTCCGATAAAAGTGTTGACCTTTGTTGTAGCAAGGAGGCTTTTGTTAATACGAAAATGTATGAAATGGTCTGTTTTTAATTAAATAATACACACTACGCAGGGACCAGCTCCCGTTTCTGTTCACGGTGTTCGCTTCAATTTCGTGCTATGTGCCGAAAGCAATATGGACTTATACAAAACCAGAAGCCATGCGGTGATAAAAGCATGTTATAATAGTATCCTGAGGCAAACACTGTAAAGTGATGAAGATAGATTGGTTGGATAATTAGCCAGGAGCTGCATGAACGCATCTTAATTCATTGTCAAGTACTTTAACCCCACTTTAACTTCGCCAGCTACTCTCACACAGTGAGTGGTAGTTGTAAAATTCTTGATGTTTTCTGGTAGATCGTTGAGAGTTATTTCGTAATGATGTGCTTTTCTTAAAGAATGCATATCTGTTTTATTACTTGTGTTAATTTATTGTTACGACATGCAGTTTTCTGTGTCAATATTACGTTCATTCGTTGAAAAGTCAGTCATAATGCTTATCTCATCATCGTTAAGGTAAATATGAAGTAGGTACAAGGAATAAGGAAGAATTATTATTTGTTCCATTTTGGTAAGTCGGTGCTAGGAAACATTTACTCAGGTAATGTTGTTAGTTAATTTCTAAGAGCAGACGTAATAATGTCCGATATTTACGTGGCTTTATGGTAGCGTAGACGAGTTTCATAAAATGGACACTCCTTAATTTGTTAACATGGCGAATTCTCTAGATATTTTAGGTTTACGAAAAGGCTCATAAATGTGAAACAAGAGAAAAACCAATGTATGTGTGAAAGTATCAGTGTCGCGATGTGTGGTCCTTATGTGGTTAGAGAAAACGTGTTTGAACTGTTTGCGCATTTTAATACCATCAGTTGATAACGATTGTTTTCATGAGGTCGATAGAAATAAAAGAAATACAGAATACCAAAACCAGACTCAAGTAGACGCTTGATTCGCTCGTTAGCTGAGACCTCCTCCTTCAATGTAACAAAATATCTATAAAACCCAAACTTAAGGTAAATTATCAGCAGTACCATAAACAAACAATACAATTAAATAAAACTATTTCTTATGGACTACTTTTATGTTTTCACTATATAAAATTTAACTTAATGGAAATTATTCTGAACTATAATTTAACCAGCAATACTTGGAAAGTAATTCAGAATTACATCATTGTAATTCATATCAGATGCATAAAATTTCATAACTACATACCAAACATTGCTCATATAGAACTGAAATAATCTTATCATACTGCCCTTTTGATTTTTATACTAAAGCTTGAACAAAACGTTTCAAAAAATGAAACCCAAACGTCGTACATTATGTGAATATATTTTGGCATACTGAACATACTTGACAAATCCTAAAATATATTTCATTTGTCAGCATATATAGCATACTGAACATGCTTGACATATCTTAAAATATATTTTGACGTAAATGTTTCGAATTGAAGAAATTAAAACAGGATAGGTTATGTATATAAATTATTACATCTCTCTCACGTGATGAATTAGTCAGAATCAAAATGTATTTTTCACTATTTTCCATCCAGATATCTAAATAAATGGAGCAAGAAGTCAAGGACCTACAAATCGAGTCCACGATAAAATCAATATGACCTTGTACGAGCACGTAGCAGAATAACGATAAAATCATGTACATAACAGGGTGACATTGTACAAGTATGTAGCAGAATAACGATAAAATCATGTGCCAAAACAATGTGACATTGTACGAGCATGTAGCAGAATAACGATAAAATCATGTGCCAAACAGTGTGACCTTGTACAAGTATGTATCAGAATAACGATAAAATCATGTGCCAAACAGTGTGACCTTGTACGAGCATGTAGCAGAATAACGATAAAATCATGTGTGTAACATTGTGACCTTGTGTGAGCATGTAGCAGAATAGCGATAAAATCATGTGTATAACAGTGCGACCATGTGTAAGCATGTAGCAGAATAATGTGTGTTTGCTTCCTAATTACATATACAAAATATCAAGAAATGTTATCAAGGAGCTTAGTAAAATTAAGCAGATGAAACAGAAAACTTTATTCTTGACCCCTGGGGGCAAAGATGCCAGCCAGCGGGTCCGGGAATGATGAATCGCCGTAAGTAAGAGCCAACCGAGTCATGGGGCCTAGGAAATACAAAAGCAAATAAAAGAACTTTAATGAAAACCTAAACGCAGAATGAATTGCAATTTCATAATGTGTATAAAGAAACCTAACAAGGAGTTTAGGATATGTCTGCACATTAAGGTTTTGATCAATACCTTACGAAACTGTTGATGCAGCCGTCGCCACCGTAGATGTAATTCCTATGTTTCGAATTCCAACTAACGTGGACCTCAAAAAATGTCGTAATAAGACTAGAAATCGCATTGCAAAATACGGTAATATCATGTTTTAATCTTATTTCATTGGAGCATTAAATAGTGTCCACTTTAATATATTAGTTTTGTTGTTGTTGTTGTTGTTGTTAATATCCTTTTGACCATACGGGTAGTTTCGATTAGTTCTTTTTATTCCCTGAAGTAAAGGAGTACTACCTTGTTGGAGACTGGCTTTCTCCTGTATATAAATACCTTATTACTGTATATACTATAATAGCAGTCGTGTACCGGGCACGTTCGCTGTCAATTGAATGTTGTGCCCGACAACGTTTGGAATCTCGTTCGCACAATAGTGCAAAGACAAATTTATTTTACAATAGAAGAACAGTGTCTCTCTCTCCCACAAAGTAAAAGAAGATAAGCGCCACCAAAATGTATTTCTATTAATAGCATATCCCATTCCTGTTAATGTGCATGAATTGTGACGATGGTGGTGAGGTAAGCGGACTGTTTGAATACAAATGCATTCTCGGAAAGTAAAATGACATAAAGCTACAAAAAGAATGATCATACTTTTGTTTTTCAGTCCGACGTTGAATTTATTGCGCCTGCTTTGGTTCATCGGACACTTAATTGAGTCAGCTCAAAATAGATTTGCGCTCATTTTCATTATTGATTTTAGTAGCTGAATTTATGGACGATGACTAAAATGGCTTTTTTATTATAAATTCGTCGTAAAGTTACTTTGAATTTTTCTTATTAATTTAAAATGTGAAACATTAAGGTTGTGTTAAATGTAATAAGGTTCAAAGTCGACATATTCTGTTGAGCTCTTCTTCATTGACAGATAGATATAAACCACCAACGTGCCTTTTAAGGGGCCCCGAATGGCCGAGTGATCTAAAGCACTTTTCGGTACGAATCACTGCCGTCTCACCTCTGTCTGCTTGGGTTCGAGTCTAAGATTCGGCTAATGTAGATATGTAAGAAAGCTTGCCTGTAGCTTCTCGTGGGTCGGTGGTTATCCTATAATTATCCTATAACTTTAGTTGTCTCAGATTGTTTAAATGAAAGTTTTATTATTTGATAGTAGAAAAAAATGGACTTAGAGTTGACAATATAATAATATTCTTATACTGTCGTGTGGTCAGTAAAATCGACATTTTAATTATCCCATTTTGCAACTTAATCTCTTTATTTGATTTTAAAGCCCTATTTTTGTCATAAGCGTCGAGGCCACCCCGATGTCAACTGAGAAGATGTGCCATCGGCAAATGCACTCGGTTTTTATTAGCCAGTAATTTTGTTAAAAGTGCCGTTTTAACCGCTCAGGTGGCCTTGTGGTTAGAGCGTCCGCCCCGGAAGCGGGAGGTCGTCGGTTCGATCCCCGGCCGAGTCATACCAAAGACTTACAAAAATGGTACTAACAGCTGCCTCGCTTGACGCTCAGCATTAAGAGGTTAGTGTTAGGACTGGTCGGCCTGGTGTCAGGATAATGTGACTGGGTGAGACATCATGCTACATGTCTCCGGCATGATGTCTCAGTGCTAGACATCACTATAAACTGCCTCAATGCAGACATCGTAGCGATAAGACTGAAAAATTGTTAAAGCTACGTTAAAAATCCTAATCAAACAAACAAACATAAAAGTGCCGTTTTAACCATCACTTCATCTCGACTCCTCCCCCATGACAGCATGTCGTACGTGATACAGAAATGATAACTGCCAAGATGCCAACGTGTTTGACAGCACTGCTACTGTCGTTAGGTATTTATACTAGTGAGATGTGCGTAGTTGACAGATCGCTAATCCCTAGGTTTGGCATTACCAAATCAAGAGGACATGTCCTGCTGTTTCTGTATCATTAACGACGTGAATAATTACAGCGACAAACTTCAAAATTGTTATGCCTAAGCCTGCATGCTTATATTGACGTTTGATGACCATTCTGTCTCAGAAAATAGTGATCTCAGGTAAGCAGTAAACGACTACTGCAAAGCATTGGCATACACTGGTCGCTTTTAGAACTCTTTACATATTTCTAAATAAGTTAATGTTTACTATCAATGTTGCTTATTTTATCTGTTTTAAATGGTGCCAGTCTTATAATGTCCATCGGATGTTTCAAAAACCATAACGAACTCAATCACACACCCGAACACTCTTCATGAACAGGGTACAAGTTTACTACGTGTACGATATGATGGCAGAACAAGAATAAACCTATTTGGATCGGTTTAATATTCATTGGTATCAATTTGACCCCATTCTTCATTCGTTTGGCTAGATATTTTAAGGGCACGAGCTTCTTAGACACACTATAAAAATGGAAGGGAGTATCAAACCCATAGCTTTCCTATGATACTAAAGATTTCCAATGATACCACAGCTTTCCTATTGTACCACAGCTTTCCTATTGTACCACAGCTTTCCTATTGTACCATAGCTTTCCTATGAATCCATAGCTTTCCTAAGATACCATACCATTCCTATGATACCATTCCAATGATACCATAGCTTTCATATTATACCACAGCTTTCCTATTGTACCACAGCTTTCCTATTATACCATAGCTTTCCTATTATACAATAGCGTTCCTATTATACCATAGCTTTCCTATTATACCATAGCTTTCATATTATACCACAGCTTTCCTATTATACCATAGCTTTCATATTATACCACAGCTTTCCTATTATACCATAGCTTTCCTATGATACTAAAGATTTCCAATGATACCATAGCTTTCATATTATACCACAGCTTTCCTATTATACCATAGCTTTCCTATTATACCATAGCTTTCCTATGATACTAAAGATTTCCAATGATACCATAGCTTTCATATTATACCACAGCTTTCCTATTATACCATAGCTTTCCTATTATACCATAGCTTTCCTATGATACTAAAGATTTCCAATGATACCATAGCTTTCATATTATACCACAGCTTTCCTATTATACCATAGCTTTCATATTATACCACAGCTTTCCTATTATACCATAGCTTTCATATTATACCACAGCTTTCCTATTATACCATAGCTTTCCTATGATACTAAAGATTTCCAATGATACCATAGCTTTCATATTATACCACAGCTTTCCTATTATACCATAGCTTTCCTATTATACAATAGCGTTCCTATTATACCATAGCTTTCCTATTATACCATAGCTTTCATATTATACCATAGCTTTCATATTATACCACAGCTTTCCTATTATACCATAGCTTTCCTATTATACAATAGCGTTCCTATTATACCATAGCTTTCCTATTATACCATAGCTTTCCTATTATACCATAGCTTTCATATTATACCACAGCTTTCCTATTATACCATAGCTTTCCTATTATACAATAGCGTTCCTATTATACCATAGCTTTCCTATTATACCATAGCTTTCCTATTATACCATAGCTTTCATATTATACCACAGCTTTCCTATTGTACCACAGCTTTCCTATTATACCATAGCTTTCCTATTATACAATAGCGTTCCTATTATACCATAGCTTTCCTATTATACCATAGCTTTCCTATTATACCATAGCTTTCCTATGATACCATACCATTCCTATGATATCATTCCAATGATACCATAGCTTTCATATGATACCATTCTTATGATACCATAGATTTCCTTTGATAACATAGCTTTCCTATGATACCACTGCTATGACACAATAGCTTTCCTATGATACCATACTATTCCTATGATACTATAGCTATGACACCGTAGCTTTCCTATGATTCCATCGCTTTCCTATGATACTATTCTTATGATACCATAGCTTTCCTGTGATAACATAGCTTTCCTATGATACCATACCATTCATATGAAAACTTAGCTTTCCTATGATACCATTCCAATAATGATATCATAGCTATCCTATGATACCATACCATTGCTATGACACCATAGCTTTCCTATTATACCATACCATTCCTATGATATCATACCATTCCGATGATACCATTGCTATGACACCGTAGCTTTCCTATGAATCCATAGCTTTCCTATGATACCATTCCAATGATACCACAGCTTTCCTATTATACCACAGCTTTACCACAGCTTTCCTATTATACCGTAGCTTTCCTATGAATCCATAGCTTTCCTAAGATACCATACCATTCCTATGATACCATTCCAATGATACCATAGCTGGCATATTATACCACAGCTTTCCTATTGTACCACAGCTTTCCTATTATACCATAGCTTTCCTATTATACAATAGCGTTCCTATTATACCATAACTTTCCTATTATACCATTACTTTCCTATTATACCATAGCTTTCCTATGACACCATAGCTTTCCTATGATATCATTCCAATGATACCATAACTTTCCTATTATACCATAGCTTTCCTATTATACAATAGGTTTCCTATAATACCATACCATTCCTATGATACCATTCCAATAGTACAACAGCTTTCCTATTATAACACAACTTTCCTATTATACCATAGCTTTCCTAAGATACCATACCATTCCTATTATACAATAACTTTCCTATGATACCATTCCAATGATACCATAGCTTTCATATTATACCACAGCTTTCCAAAGATACCATACCATTCCTATTATACCATAACTTTCCTATGATACCATTCCAATAATACCATAGCTTTCATATTATACCACAGCTTTCCTATTGCACCGCAGCTTTCCTATTATACCATAGCTTTCCTATTATACAATAGCGTTCCTATTATACCATAGCTTTCCTATTATACCATAGCTTTCCTATGATACCATACCATTCCTATATCATTCCAATGATACCATAGCTTTCCTATTATACCATAGCTTTCCTATTATACAACAGATTTCCTATGATACCATACCATTCCTATGATACCATTCAAATGATACCATAGCTTTCCTATTATACCACAGCTTTCCTATTATGCCACAGCTTTCCTATTATACCATAGCTTTTCTATTATAAGATAACATTCATATGATACCATTGCTATGACACTGTAGCTTTCCTATGATACCATAGCTTTCCTATGATACCATTCCTACGGCATTGCTACAGCTAAACACGGGCATCAAATTCTCCGACACATTCTCTGATACCTAGAACAAAACCTCTTTCATTCTACAGAGTGCACAGTGTAGAGGAACTAGAAGCGTTTTCAACATTGATTCATTACTGAGTATGATTAATACTGAAAGTTATCATGCCATACTGAACAGTTTGTGGATCTCAGAGATCAGACAATCGCATTAACGAGTTGAAAATAACACTTGTATTATGCCAACTTCATTGGAGGTGGGATATACAGCTTTAATATCAATTTGCTAATGCTTCCAAGTAAATCTCCACAGCAGACAAAATATTACTGTTGCTCGTTATCTATGCCAAACTGTCTCTTAGGATTGTGGTTAGCAAAGAGATGAAGACACTTACATTTGCATATCCTTTTGGCCACTTCTATTGAAACTCCATTGAGCGACATGAAGTCCTCTCTGACAAACAGATGGTCTCTTATAGGGCTGCTTACAATCGAGTCTAGTGTTTTCAAGACAATTCCACGTCCCACGGCTATAACAATTATTATTATCCCTTCCTCCTTGGCCTTTGAGGCCACTTCTGTTGCCTTAACGTTGTCTTGAGACTGTCCATCCGTCAGCAAAACTATGGCTTTTGTGGAATTTGGTCGAGCACCATAGGTAGGTTGTAGCATCCTCTGTACGCCGAATTCTAGGGCAGCCCCCGAGTTTGTCCTGTATCCGCCCATATGTTGAATAGCCATAACTGAAAGATCAATGTCCTGCATCCGGTAAAAATCTCTAAGGTTAAACTGAGGCCAGGGACGTTGGGCGTACGTTGCTATGGCAATGCGGGTCTCATTTTCTCCAGGTCCCACTTGAAATCTCTTGATGATATCCAATACAAACCTGAGCTGGGCCTCAAAGTGGGGTCTCCATATGCTGCGAGACGTGTCAACGAGAAATATGACGTCATTTGGCTTGCCTGGGCACGTGGACCCTGCAAAGAATTCAGAAAAATAATGCTAAAGAAAATCGAAATGGCTCAATCGATCGTGGACTATATGCCAGTTACATTAAATTATTAAGTACGATGAAACTAGTTGCCTATCCTTTTTCCCGTACCTAATGGGTTAGAATGAGTATGGTTAGCATGAGTAGGGTTAGCA
The DNA here is from genome assembly GCA_029339505.1 of Unio delphinus. Classification (NCBI taxonomy): domain Eukaryota; kingdom Metazoa; phylum Mollusca; class Bivalvia; order Unionida; family Unionidae; genus Unio; species Unio delphinus. The sequence continues at coordinate 4,570,087 of JAQISU010000014.1, forward strand.
TGTATATTCTCATTTTCGTTATGGGTTTTGAAGATTTGGATGCTTGGCAAATTCTTTTTCTTTTGATGGTGGGTGGGTTGTAGTCTTAAAGTTTTTTTTTCTTTTGGGGTATAGAATTATCCGCGACACATGCAGGTTATTCGGTCTTTTCTCTGTTTGCTCATGTCTTACTAAACAGGGAAACGTATAGACTATGTCAGCCAAACCAAAATGAAGCTGACTATTGATACCTAGAAATGCATTTGATGTTGGAATCTAATGGGAACCAATAATTGCTGCAGTTAACCAAAATATACACCTGCTCAGTACCTTATTACGTTAGATTAGCAAACATAAAAATGAGTATCACCTATACATTAGATCTTGTAAAAACTTTGATTTGTGAGACATGAAAGTTAATTATCATGAGTAGAGACATGAAAGTTAGTTATCATGAGTACATGGGTATAGACATCGAAGTCATCGAAAGAAAGATTTTATGCGCCCTCTCTATTGGCACTTATAGGCTGCAAAGAACAATATTGCCTGCATTCCCATGTGTTTGTTGTGTTTTTGATGCTTATATATTCTTTAACTGCACGAGCAATTATTTTTTTCTGTTTAGAGAGCATGCTTTACCACTTGAATCGTTTATGTGGTGTCTGCCATGCTTATGGACGTCTGTTCCATTTCCCGCACATATGTCAACCATTAGAAGATATTGTCACGTTTTAACCGACCCAGAACAGTATAGAAACATGATAATCAAAGTAATTCGGACAAGCCATTGTTTAATGTTAAACATGACCGCAGGCTTACACTATCCCTTACGTAAGTCTGCCGTGGCTAGGGTGGGAAGCCCGACCAAGGCCGTCGGAAGCGCAATTATCACCTTGGTGTGGAAGCGCTTGTGCAGATCAAAGAAGTTGTCCGAAGGAGTGGACGTGCCTTATCTTCTTGTTACGCAGACTGATAGCCAGGTTGAATTGGTCGCTTAGTCGATTGGACAGGGCTACAACGCTACCCAATCAGAATTGAGATAGGGACGGGACCCTAATTATGCTAAGTATGATATCCTTAAACCTGCCAGCAAGATTTAGTTCGCTGTAGTTCGTTAGAAATATTGCCAGAAGCAACAGAAGGGGCGAACAGACTGAAACTATTTCAGACAAACCGAAACTATTTCAAACAAAGTCTTAAAATATTTCAAACAAAAACCATTTCAAACAAAGTCCTAAAAGATTTCAAACTGAAACCAATTCAGGTAGACAAAAAAAAAGAGAAATGGTTTCGGTTTGTCACGCTATTGAGACTGTCTCCAGAGACAAAGTCTCCAGACACACCCGGCACTGATGGTGCTTTGGAGACGAATTGAAAATCCTTTAGGATTTCACAAATAGACTAATTTGTAAAACCTCTCCTTGTAAATCAATCAAACTATTGGACTGGTCGGTGAGTTTAAAATTAATTCTTGTTAACGAATCATTATGACATCGCATATAGAACAAATTAGTTGGATCTTCAATTATTAAAAATTCTGGAGGAGCTGTAGGTGCAAATGAGTATAAAATACATCCCTGCTGGGCTTGATTTAATCTTTCGAGATTTATTTGATAGCTTCCTTCGATAGCATCACATACTAGATTTATTGCAATCACCGAGGATGTTTTGACGTTTTGAGGAGCAATATGCCTATCACTACCATCTGGGTCATTATTATATTTGAGGATAGTTGTTTGTGGTGGTGGCATTTTTTTCCATGCGTCGTGAATCCTTTTAAACCATCATCGATGTTATCATTGAGAGATTTTTTCATCTCTGAGACATTATATCCTGGTAATTTAAATGTAGGGATATCTTATACGCGTAGATTATATGTTGCCGCAAACTCTGTTCTCGTTTTAGGATTATCATGACCATATATTTCTTGAATAATTTTCAAATGATGTGTTTCCATGTCTGCGATAATTTTGTTACATCGTTCTACACCTTTGATAAATTCATCTCGGGTGAGATCGTATTTTATTAAATAATTCTTAAATTTTTCAAAATCATTTTTTATTTCTGTGAAATATTTGGTAATATTTTCTTGTAATGGTATAAGCCATCGATCGTTTTCACTTCCATCTAAAACAAAAAATCTCGATATGATATGTACTCCTACATATTCTCTACGAGTCCCATGATACTCCTCCCTATCAGAAATATAGTCAGATTTTTTTCGGTTCAGGTGGTATATTAACGGTTTCTTGTCGAGGTGGGATTTCAGGCCATCCTAGCACAGTTCTGATTGAGCTCTGATAGATATCTACAACATACCTTGGTGACATACCCGGGTGAGTTTATCTCAATCGCGGATGATAGTGTTGGTTCATGAACTGTAATAGCGATTTTTGATTCTTTTCCAGCAATGGATTTTATTCTACGCTGAAATTCGTTATTGATTTGTTCGATTTGGTAGGACCCAGACGGTATGGAAACAACGTTCCAGTCTGGAGTCCCGTCTTGTTTATTCTTATTCGTAAACACCAGGGAATTATTCCGTTGCTGACCACCGAATGGTACTGATCTAATGTTAGTCCAAATGTGATACACTCGTAATTTTGATAGTGCTATTTCCTTCATTGGAATCGCAGTGGGGAAATTCACACTGAATTCAGGATTGATTGATGTTATTGAGATCATGCTGGTTTTCACCGGGGTTGTGTTTTCCGCTATTCGTTGAAGTAGTTCTTGCGATGTTGCCATTGTTATTATATTTCGTGTTGTTTTTCTAATTTTGACATCGCAGAATCATAAACATGTACCATCATTGAAAACTCACTATTGGATACTAATGTGTCATCGAGGGAGGATGATAACATCGAGGATAATTGCGAGTACGCGGTTGACACAACATGGAACTTAACTACGTAATCCTGCAGCTTGCGCTGGCTACATGATGATATTTTTTTTTGTTATTATTGAAATTATTCCAGCGATTGTTGTCGCCGCTGATATACAAATTGGAACAGCTATCGGAGCAACCATTGTCATTGAATAGAGTATAATACTGGCTCCGGTGATTACAACTGATACCGAGTACACGGTAACGTCAACTGCGGTAATTCTTCGTCGGTATTTTTTTTTTTTTTTTTGATATTTTCCTTGGTGAGTGTTTTGAGTTTAGTTTTGAAATTCTCTGACCTGATCATAGCGATACTGCTGTGACGTTGCCAATGACGACATTTTATTTATTACAATAGATTTCAAATTTCTAGCAATAAAAAACGCTGGAGTTTTTAATTAAGTTGTTTACTTAAATCCGCTACGAATTCCACATACCATGTTACTGAAACCCTAGCCAAATTATTATCAGTAGATATTATTGTGAATTGTTCAATTGTTCCCTTGTCGATGATCGTTGATATCATATCGTTGACCCCAGATGAACTCGTTGATGAAATATTAAATTGAGTCGGCGACACTAGTGTTAATCGATAAATACCTTTGACGGTCGCAGTGATATTTAATATGTTATTTTGTGGTGTCCACGTAAATGATCCGTGTTAAGTCGGGTATACTACGTTGTTGGTTTTCTCATGAGGAATCTTTTGGTTTTCAAGTGTTTCTATCATCCTCGGTAAATCATCTTTGATTACATCGTTGATCTTTTTGATCTCTTCGATGGATTTTTTTACATCTATAAGTTTTATGTCGAGTTTACCTAATGAGGTTCCAAAGAATTTCTCAATAAGATTTTTATGAAAAATTGAAAACTTCTTAACATGATCTTCATACCTATATTGTAGTGCTGCTAATTCTAACATAGCTGTTTTTATCTCTGTGAGTTTTGGTGTGGTCACCGGTGGAACCCCAAAAAAATTATCAACCTGGAGGTTGAACCTCAGTTACGGATTTTTGTAAACCCGCAAATTGATCTACTTGAACGTCATATTATCATTGAGAGTTTTTTTTAATGATTCTGCAGATGATATATAATTATCACTGAATGATGTTAATTTATCTGTGAACGTCGAAACGAGGACGCCTGGTTTGAGTTTGCCCTCCTTGGAAAACAATACGATAGTATCTTCTACTGCGTAGAGTCGTTTAACTAAACTATCATCCAGTGAAATATTACTAGTTTTCAATTTACCCTGACGATCTTGAAATACAACTATTGCATTGGGATCAACACTTGCGAGGTTTAACATCTCGGATATTTCATCTTCGATTTTTTTTTTACATCACCGGTTGCAGATATTTCCGCGTAGAGGTTATTCAGGCTTGATAGAGATCTCCCCCAAACATCAATCATGTTATTTTATATAATTTCTCTCTAAAAATCGATTATTCGTATATTCGTATACGGTTTTATGTGGTGGTTTTCCCGGTGATGAAATAGCGTCGAGGACATTTAATACTTCTATGCCGCATATTGGTGGGTCATTCATTTCCTGTGTTGGTAGCGTGAAATACCAGATAGGAATTTTTTTTATTGGTTTATATAACGCATAAATTCTCTAGGCGGTGATAACCCATATGAATCGAAATAAACAATCACGCGCGGATCAATCGCGTATGCAACCCAGTGAGTTCCAGGTCACGTGCTGTTATCGAGATTAATGATACCGGTTTCTGTGTTGTTTAGTTGTTGTGGTAATTGATCTCTCATAAAAACACCTCTAAAGTTTTTTTAGCGCTAGTTTTTAGCAGCATCGAGTAAATCAAAATTTGACATTGGAACTATTGTTAGTAAACTGTTCCATGTCTCAGATTTTATCCGATTTACCATGAATACGAACTTCCTGGTAGTCTTAGACCTTTTCCCTTTTTTGTATCCTCGCCCTTTTTTTAGGTTCATATCATTGAGCAATACTATGTACTGCTTTTGCACCAAGAGCTCCAGCAGCTCCTAATGCGGCGGCATTACGAGCTGCAATTAATGCTGGAATCGCAGCGAGAAGTGGGAATACACCACCTGATTTTATCATTCATTTGATCGCGGCTGCAGAGAGAGTGATCTGAACACCTTTTTTACCTTTGATAGCATCATTGAAGTGTTTTGTCTGACGAGTTGTAAGTGATTTTGACCGCCAGACATCTGATTGTGTTTCAGCGATATCGTAGTTCCACATTTTTCAGCTGATTCCGATTGCAAATTTTTAATTTGACCGGGAGTTAAGGTAACACTAACATGACTGTACGACATTTTATTTAATAACAGATTGATCTAATTGTCTACAACACGTTTTCCACTGGTGCATGAGCTACTCTCATTCGTCCACCAACACCTTCGAGTAGCATTGATTTGTCACTGAGAATGACAGCAACTGCTCTGTAATTAACAATACCACCGGGACAAGCTACACAAGCTCTAAAGTGTATGTCAACTACGGATTGTCTTGTTAAATCAAGATGTTCCAGAGAAAAGTAGTAAATAGAATATTGATTTTTAAAATCCAACTGTGATATATGCAGACCAGTATCTACGTTATTATCGCGCCCCATAAATGTCAGCAACCGATGATACGCGCGTGCAATTTGGTTGGTTCCGTAATCAAGTAGCATATCCTCAAATGGTTCCTGTTGGCCGTTTATTATCAATAATACTTCATTAACACCTATTTGATCAAATATTATATGGTTGAATGTTTGGTTATGTAATCACGCACTATTCTGTAACGCAATAAATATATGCGCGGAGCTGAAACACCTTGTTTTGATGCAAGGTGCCATGCAAGTGTACCATCAATATTAGAATACATGGTATCCGTTGTTGTTGTTAGCCAACTTAGCAGTGATTTTCCTTTATGGTCTATAAATGATAGAAAATTTTCTTCCATGGTGATTGATGGGGTCATTACTGACATCCACAATGATAGTTTTGATATAATGACTTTACCATTAGGAACATCAACACCATACCAGATTACATCATTATCACTACCCTTTCGCACGAATACTACTGTATCCTTCGCTCCATAGATAACTTTTCTAACATTTCTGCAAAATCCGAAAATATGATGCAGTGGAATCGCGCATGAAAATTGTCGACGCTGTCCCTGCAACATTCCTACGCGTGTTGCAAACCCCAAGTTGTGATTGGAATTAACGCTTTTTATAATATTAAAGGCAGCAGCTGGTCTTACTTCGTGTACAAGAGAACCAGCTGTTTGTGGATCAGATGCAGTAGCTTGTGGTGTCAGCAATTTAGTATACTGAACGTGTTCAGCGTGATCAGTGAGATCTTTTGCGAATATCATAGATGGACCGGCTGATCTTGTATAATCATCAGAATATCTTGCTAACCCCACTATTGTTGTGGCAACATCAACCTCACGCTCTATAGATTCAATTTCTCTTCCATCAATCATGTATCTAGCACTCTCAACTATCGCCATGATACCATTATTGACAAAGCCAACTCGAATATTTGGGTCATCTTCATATGGTGGATCATTATGAGCAGCAGCATTTGTTACGAGTTCTCATTCTACTTCAATAAATGTTTCAGCAGGTAGAAAGTATTTGCTGGTATTATGGATTTGAAGTTCGATTCTTGATCGAAGATCCGGTTGTACTGCATGATAGGAATAGAATTGATAATCGCGTACAGAATCATTATTGGGTACTGGGGTATCTAAATCATACGCTGCGTCAGGAGCCGATTTGAACATATTATTATATATTTCTGGATCTAAATCGCGATCTCGCTCGCGATTTCAAACCACTTCCCGCTATCAAATTTGCAGTGATAATTCCATGAGTGTCATATCCATCATTTATCCGTGATGCTATATTCTGCTCCACCGCGTTGTTTATTATTTTGCTAATACTTGCAGGCATAACTTCGGTAGATGGTTGTGATCCCAGCGATGACTTCGCCAGTGATTTCTTTCGTCGCCGAACTAACGCTAGTAGTTTTTCTTTAGCCGCGGAAAATGATTTCCCGGCAACATCACCAACAGCGCTAATACCCTTATCACGAATAACTTCAATAGCTTTCATTGATAATTGTTTTGCGATTGGTGCTATTTTTGGAGCCATTCTTGCAAATAACCCTGCAATGGTATTGCCGAGACAATCTCCATAGTACGCTTCATAAACAGACAATTGTGAATTTACTACGTAAGTCATGGTTGGTTTATTGTGTTGTAGTGTATGATCATCTTATTTAAATGACATTTATCTAATCGCGAAATCCTTTGGATTTTCGATTAATCACTGTGGTAACTGTTTGCTAGCTCATCAATAAACTCTCGATATATACCAATATCCATGATTACACCCTCAAATAGTCGTCTGCATATATCAGCGGCCTTATTAATTATTTCCGGCGAGTTATTTCCGGCTCGTTTCCCTCCTAGAGAATTTGTAATCGTGATATATCCCCGAGAATATTTTTTGGACAACTAACTAGACCACTACATGAAACCCCTCTTGGATATCCATCTGCGAATTTTTCAGTTGTACCAGTTGCACCTTGTATGGGATCAACTGCGGCTCTTACTTTTATTTCCTATGGGGGTTCATATGGTGGTGGTGAACCACTTTTTATAACATCTATTTTATTCATATAACGCTTAAAATTATCATCATCGTTTTTTATTCTAATTCCACCGTGATTTGCCAAATATATTTTTCTATACCAGGAGTCAGCGCTTTTTATAGAGTCTTCAGCTCCATCATTTATATATTTTTCTCTATCTTTTTTTGAAATTTTTAACAGCAAAATCAGCTAATTCATCATCCGTGGAAATTTTGCTAATTTCATCCAATGCCGCATTCGTAAATATCTTTTCAGGTGAATAATTTTTATCCCTTGAAATTTCTTCTTCTTCTTCAATATGGTGCTGTCGTTCTTGTTCGTCATCATCTTCTTCTTCAATAATATCACCTAGTCGTTTTTCAAGTCGTTCACGTTGTTCTTATTCAAGTTGTTCTCGTTGTTCTTGTTTTCGTTGTTCTCGTTGTTCTTGATATTGTTGTTCCTGAAGTCGTGCAGCGGCTATTATATCACCAGGAAGTGTTTTGAAAGATTCCTTTGTTTGCTTGTATCTTTTTGCTATTTTTTTCAAGTACAGGAAGAAAAGCCGGTTTTTTTCCCTCGTTGTTCCTCAGGAATATCTCCCCATATTGCTTTTACAGTGGTCGATATGACTTTCCGGTTGTGTAGTAACGGGTTTGACGAATTGTTAGGTACCCGTTGCGAAACAGTTTGAAATTCTTGTCTCGCTTGGAGCTTATTTCGAACGGAATCACGAACCGGAATAAATCTCATAATCGCGGCTAATCTCTCGCGTGCTAATCGAGTTGTTAGGGCTTCACCTACCATTATAAATTAATATACGATCTAAATTGTATGTGAAAAACCCACAGATAGCTACGCGTTTCATTTTTTTCATTGAAATCGAAGGTGAAAAACCCAGGAATACATTTAGAGAAAATCGATTTTCATGAAATCTTGTCGACGGATTAGCCAAAAACAGTACAAAATCAATGAAAAAAGCATCGACAATTCGACGATCACGATGAAAAACACCACAAAATTTGCCTCACAAGGATAGAAATTTAATCAAAATCGATTTTCTCTAAATGAATTCCTGGGGGTTTCACCCTCGATTTTCATGAAATCTTGTCGACGGATTAGCCAAAAACACCACAAAACGACCAAAAACGACAAAAACGACCAAAAAAAAATCAATTAAAAAAATATTTCAGCAATAACAATTAAAATAAAATCTATAGATTCCTACCCACCCAAAATTCATTACTTAAATCGCCATGCAAAAAAAAATACACAACATGAAAAGGTATTTTAGAGTTTCTGTTCTGCGTGAGTAAGCATATATGTCTATAGAATTATTTATTTCGGTGATTTAATCACTGGGCCTATAGAATTGTGGATTACTCATACTTGCACACAGGTATGGGCTTTGTACATGTCTGTTGTCAATTAATCCATGGAGAGATTTTCCACTGTGTTGAGGCAACCAAAACGTGGAAGTGATTTTCATTTTGTCCGATGATTTCTCTTATTGTTTTGATTTTCGATTTTATTGTGTGTTTGATTTCATATTGTTTGCCGAATTTGCCTCTGACCTTTTCAACCGCAGTGAACAGCGGGATAAATTTGTTGATGTCGTTACAGAATACAAGCGAGTCATTTACCACGCGCTGAATTTGTTTGATAAACCCATACTGTTTGGCAAGGACATATTTATTATTCTGGGCGCTATCATCAAGATCATGAAATTCAGAGAGAATCTGATTACAATCTAATTTATCTGACAATTGTATTCCTTGATTTTTCAAATTTGAAATCTCAATTATAATGCCATTCATATTTTCGAAATTCATTATATGATATATTATATATCTAATAAAAAAATTTAGGGGTCAATTTTGACCCGTTTTCGTACGATATAAACTCCATTTGCTCTATGGTGTTATTCACATCTTATTGCGCCTGGAGATATATATGCAAGTTATATATGATATATACATGTAAGTTATATATGATATTAAACTCATTTGAAACCCCTCAGGTGTTATTCACATCTGAACAGGCCCAGAGGTTACATATATATACACACAAGACAACACATACCCATTTGGAACCCATCAGGTGTTATTCACATCTGAGAGGCATAGAGGTACCACGAAGCATGGTCTCCGAGAAAGGATCTAACTCGTCAAATAACGGGTTAGTACCCCAAGAAGGTATGCTTGGTGAGTGGACGTCACATTTACATATACATATATACAATTTACGTATTTTCATATTTACATATTTACAAGTATTTACATATTTACAAGTATTTATATCTTTACATATTTACAATGATATATGATATATGGTATTTACAATGATGATATATGAAATAGGACGGCACATACACATAAGGGGCTGTTCTGCATTCAAACTGAAACCACCATACCCCCAACAAAATCACCCCGGGTTGAATGCAAAAAACACATTCACACCGTGTGACGGTGTGTGACATATGGTGGTTTCACGGTTTGAATTTCAAATGGCTTAAAGCCCCAATTATTTATAGCAAAACCATCACGAACGGTACCGTCGACAATAATGCCTGCCACGAGATTCGAACGCTGGGCCCCAGGACGAGATCCCAACCGTGTATGGAATACACTAGTGTTCGTAATCTACAAGTCTATAATTTTAAATATAATATAAGTGTATCACGTGAAGCGTTTAACGGATGGTGTATAAACCAACACAAAAAAGCCATTCAGTCAAACCATGAGTCATTAAAAAATCCCAATGAGATCGGGTGACAGTTCTCCGTTTCAAAAAATATAACAAACCCACACGAGTTATCTGTAAATCTTTATCTCTGTTTCATGAACCATATACACAAGCCCACACGAGTTATTCCCCTTAATGATAAATATAATAGTTCAGTTATATACGAATTGAATTCTATTTTTAATTTTATTTTAGAAAAAACAGATTAATATATTCATTCTGCTACATTTCGTACCGAAGGTTCGCAAATATCAAAATACCTACCGGCTTCAATCATTTATTTAAATACTCTTTCTTCACCTGTATGAATATTTTTGATTTTATAGGTTTCGCATTTTTCGAGTGTTTTACAGTCCCTCCTCGTGGTGTTTTCACTTTGTGTTATAGCTCGTAGATTATCTAATTGGTTATTTTGGGGACATCCATCGATATGATCACTACAAAACCATCTTTGATCAATCCATTGTAACATTCATATATTACCCGGTGGTTGAGATATTTCTTTCCTCCGGCACCAAACATAAGATATCCAAGACCATTATCAAATCCTAATGCTTTCTTCAGTCTGCGGTGTCTGACAATATCATCACGAGATGCTTCATAATCGATGATCACGGGATGTGGTTGAAATTCTTGATTCATTTATATACTATATTATTTATCTAATTAATTATATGGTCTAATTATTACTTGAGAATCTATCAATATAGTCTTGAGGTGTTATTATGATTTTGTCCCTGACAGAATCAGGGATGGATTCAGAGTCGGAATCTTTGATGGAATCTCTGATGGAGTTTTTAACTCTATTATCATAATAGCGCTTAAAACTCTCTGTATCGCTTAACACCACAATTGAAACACAACTGCGACTTACCCCGCATACCTAACCACATCGTATGCAGGGTCACGGCCCAAAACTCTCCCGTTCGTACGCTTTGTAAATGATATCCACAGAATTCATTTCTGCATGATTTGTTACAAGCGGTTACTGATCCTATAATAAGCCATTTTCAATGATTCATTATATAATTAATTCTTTATTTAAATACTAGTTTTAATTATAATATGGAGAAGTTCGAGAGATTATCGAAAATTACGTCTTGGAAAAATGCTAAATTCAATCTCGATAGTCTCCACTGATGTAACAAAGGGTCTAATAAGTGATAGAAGCATGATAGATAGAATCCGTGATGCATTTAATGAATTCAAGCGCATCTCACTATTGGTCAACATTTCGAATCGATGGTAGTGTTGATGCTACCATGAACGACAAAAGAGCAGCAGTAATAATCTCACATCTTGACCAGAAAAAGTATTTTTTAGAGTGAAATTCATTATCCGCTCAGAAACGGGGAATTGGATTATACGCGACAAATTTGAACCAATCTTGAAAGATGAAAGAACGGTCACTGTGAGTCAGGATTCCAAACCAGGAATTTTGACTGGAATTGACAAATCGTATTACGAGAGATCCTATCCTGTAACCGCAGTTGCTTCTGTAATTTCTCCGTTAAATGATAAACCGAGTATTGTGAAATTAAAACCAATGAAATATTCGTCTCTGAATTGTGTAGCAAAACGTATAATAGAGCATTTTACAAATGCCTTGCGTGGTGACAAATTGACGGATTAACAGTGTAGGAGAGCGGAGCAACAATTCAAAATGTGGCCGCGTTAGAACGGATACTAAAATTTCCAATAACCGTAGAGACAGTAACAGGCGAGATATTATACGACTCGAAATATAAATCGAGAGGATCTCCAATCAAAATTAATCCGCGGTAACAATATTTTCGCGTGATAGAACCATAAAACATCTACCCGTGGAATTCTTCCCAGAGTTCTCTGGGGGAGAAGAATTCTCTGAGGAGAAATTATTTGATTTGATTTACGAGTTAAGTAAACACGATCCTGTATCAGTGTTGTTACTTCACAGTTCTGAAGACGAAGAATGTAAATTCGATCAATTTGGAAGACCCAACGGCGAAATATACCGTACTGAAGGCCTCCACAACGAGATGAAAAAACTAGTTAGTGGTTTTTCAACGGAACACGACGAACAATTACTAACAAACTGTTTTACAATTGCGTCAGTTGCAGCTCATTTCACGAGAAAGAGAAATCTATGGAAACCAACAAGAGCTGAATTTCTATCAGATATCAAGTCTAGTTGCTTGAAATATGGCCATGGCAGATTATGGAATACAAAATATGACCCCAAAAGTATTATTTCGGTTGATATGATTGCGTGCTATCCGGGGAGTTTTCTCGGATATAGAGAATTCTCTGAGTACTTTAAAGGATTTGAGCATCCCACACACGAAACGATCCGTGTTGCGATTAATGGACCACTGCCTGATTTTGATTTAACCGGATTCGCTCGTGTAGTATCATTTGAATTGGCTACAGGAATTGTTTAAAGGACTTCATCCATGCTGTTATGTTGGGTTTGGTAGACACATCTCTGAAAAACACTGGACGGCAATGACGTTATTACGGTATATGATTGATTCTAAAATGCTGATATCGCTGATTGGCAGTGAAGCAATTATATCATATCGGAAACAAACTGAAGTCTGGTTACCACAACCCGATAGTCTAGATAGTATAATCAGCGAACACAAGAAACAATTTCCTAATCTAGACGAAGAATATATCGTGAAATGGTCCAAACAGATCTTTGAAGTTAGAAATAAACGTGCAAAAGATCTCGGTAGAAGAATAATTGGTAAATTCACTCAGGGTGGAAAGAAATACGACCAAAAACGATATTCTTCGCGGTTGATTATAGATAAAAGTGAATACGATTTTATAATCGCAGGTGTAACATTTAGGGGTATATACGTCATATATATCAATCGTAAAGACGCTTACTTGTCCGATGGAACAAAAAAAAAAAAAAAAATCGGTACAATTGTTACTTACAATGATGGATATAATCTTCAGTATACGCACTTAAGGGCGTCTGTGCTGGCTTATGCTTCTATTAATTTACTTTCGATGATAAATAGATTTCCTGACATCGCGGTTAGAGTCGCCACTGATTCATTTTATATAGATATAAAACATAAAAAAACAGTGGCCGAATTCACAAATTCCGATGATAGTTGGGGGTCATGGAAAATTAAAAAGGAAATACTGCGTGATTATTCCAAATTAGCAGATGTTACGATTGAAAACAATTACTTGAGAAATAATCGGATATCAGAACTATATAATGCACCTTCGATATCCGATCCAATATGCAGGTATGAAACCAGTTATTTAAACAGTTGTGGTCTGTCAGGGAAGACGACTCGTGCAATTGAATTATTTCGAGGGAAATCAAATATGATTGTGCTAACACCAACACACAGACTTGCAAGAGAGATGAAACAGCGAGGAATTAATGCTTGTACTTATCACAGTTTCTATCAATGGAAAGGTGACGAATGGATTCCTGATCGAATGGGCGAGAAATATATTCCTGAAATCATCATTTGGGATGAGATATGCACAGTGTCGTTAGATGTATTACAAAAATTTCTCGATTGGTTATTGCTAGCGAATACAAAAGTGATAATGTGTGGCGATCATGGTCAACCACCACCATTTGTCGGTTTGTCTCCACATAAATGGTTGAAGAATTGTGTAGACTATTATGAAGAAATTAGTACTGATCATAGATCACTTGATAATGAATTACGCGAGTTCAAGAAACTAATCGGATTACAACCGGATAGAATCCAGTGTGAAATACCGCGTGAGATAATTTCAGAAACCCCATTAAATGATTTCTGGGAAGCGTGGAGACCAAACGATTTGATAGTGGCAAGAAGAAGGATAGTCAGAGACATAGTTCAGATGAAGTTATTTAACACGCATAAAGAAACATTTGCAACACTTCCAGTGCCATAGTGTTATAGGCCTTCGGATACACGAAGACAAAATATCGAAGTTGATATTTCAGGACAAAATGAAACGTGTTCAATGATATTGTGTTGGTTGATATCAGTGTTGTCGAAGATGCATTGCGTGCTGAGAAATCCCCATGGAAGCTAGGATAAGTAGCGACGATACATTCTTCGCACGGATTGACTATATCCGATACGATTGTTTGGATCGTAGATGACCGCATCGAGTGGTCTAATTTAGTTTACTTAGCAGTGTCCAGAGTACGAAGAATAAATTAACTTCGAAGAGTTGCTTTAGATGCTGATGACACCACAATCAGTGATATTGTCAGCGATGATATAATCAGATAAAAACTCTCTGGTTATAAACTGCGTAGTCACACTCCAAATAGGATCAGTAGCTCTATTTTTGCCACCTTCGAGCTCTCCTGGTTCATATAAATATCTAACAGTGACATTGCCGAGTACTGGTTGTTTTGGAAAATCTTTTTTGCGGTTTTTTATGTGTATATACTTCTTTTTTCGCGTTGTTAGGTTTCATATTAATTGTTCGAGTAATCTCATTATTTAGCGCGGTAATCATGCCTGGTAATCTCTTGACCAATTCACGAGATCGTTTATCCTGAATAAATTTCATCGCGTATTGATATCCAAATAACAACAAGTGTCTGATTAAATCGTTCAACAATTGCCTGATCGCGATGTAATGCAGTATGTCCTCGTCTGATGGTGACATTGTGATGCTTCATTGTTGATAACACTGCACCCTGAAATTCCTTGCCAGGATCAACCTGCAATAGATTTGGCCATTGCAGAGGACCCCGCCGATAAATCCTTTCAAATGCAGAAGCCACTTTAGTTGATGATTTTGTCTTTAATGGTTCTGCTTGTTTGTATCTACTCGCAACATCAACTACGGTTAGCGCATACTTGTAAACACCATCATGCGGCAGAAACAATATATCAGCTTGATGAACCTCATTAGGGACGCTGACATCAATATGCGAGAAGTTAATTTGTTTAGGCTGTGGTAGATAAATTTGCCATATCGCCTGTTTGGATAACCAATCCGCTGCAGTAGTATTTTTCACCTTTGAGGCACTAGCGAGTTTACTGATTGCTGATTTACCCCTCCAGTATCCTCTTGGGGAATAATAAATAGGTTCCATGTTGTTATTAATTACCAGCACCCAACATCAATTTACTTTTCATCTCCGATTTTATCAACCATGAAGCCAATTTTTCTTTGAAGGATTTATAAGTGATATAATTTAACGCATGAATTAATTTCACATCTGCGATATGCCTGTGTTGCAGATTGCTGCTTTTATAAGCAACATAATGAGCATGACACACCTTATCAATAGCGGTTATTGGATATTCACCGGCTTTGGGTTGGTTTTGATCATCGAGTCGGATATCGAGTCTGGTCCCGGGTCCACAATAACTATACCCTGGAAGGTGTTTTTCTCCAGGATATTTTGCCCATGGTGTTCCCGGTAATTTTACTAATTTGGCTGCAATATCACCTCCTCGTTTTCTTTTTAATCCTTGATTTTATCAAGGGAAACAAATCTAAATATTTTGGTACCACATTGTACACACTTACCAGCAAGTTCGGATCTGTTATTGCCTGTTGTAATCATCGTCAAGTCATTTGTGCTAGTACGCTTCTTACATTTCACACAATATATAGATCCATAATTTATTTATAATAACATGAATGTAATTGATTTTTCGGCGACAAAAACATGAGAACCAGTTAAGCATCATGCAGCGCTACTAAATTCTATTCGCATGATTATAATCGGACCATCTGGAAGTGGCAAGACAAAATTGCTACTTAATTTGATAACGAGATGGATGAAATGGGACAAGTTGTATTTAGTAGCCCCGAGTGTAGACGATCAGCGATGTTACGAGGTGTTAAAGGATTTTAACGAGAAAGCAAAATCGGAAATCGATGAGGATCTTATTGAATTTATAACCGATATCGAGGACGCACCGAGTATTAATGATATTGATGGAAGTATTAACAATTTAGTCGTATATGATGATGTCATGTTAGACAATCAAAAGAATCCTGCTAGGATATTTTCCAGAGGTAGGCATAAAAATACCGATGTGATATATGTCACTCAACGATACACTCAAATACCAAAAGTGATCAGAGATAACTGAAATATTCTTGCTGTATTTAATGGAGTAGACACACATAAGCTACGATATATTCACCAGACTTGGTGCAGTGGAGATATGGATTATAATCTCTTTACAAATTTCTTTAGTCAGGCTCAGTCAATCCCACATGGATTTGTAACGATAAATTTGCATGATCTTAGATCAAGATATCGTATCGGACTTGATCAATTCGGTTGAAATCCTAAATTGCTAGCGATTTCAAGGATTTTCAATTCGTCTCCACAATACCATCAGTGCCGTGTCTGTCTGGAGATAGAGTCTCAACAGCGTGACAAACCGAAACCATTTCTCTCTTTTTTTGTCTACCTGAATTGGTTTCGGTTTGAAATCTTTTTGGACTTTGTTTGAAATAGTTTTTGTTTGAAATAGTTTCGGTTTGTCTGAAATAGTTTCAGTCTGTTCGCCCCCTCTGCTGCTCCAGAAGATAGCAACTCCGATCAGCCATGCGTTATTGGTGAAGAAAAATCTTAGGACAGGATTCTAAGTGCAGCTTTTAAAGGTCAGTGAGCTAGTTGTTCGATCTGTGCTCGACTGCATTTAATTGTAGATCGTGGATATACTTATTATTATTACTAGAATCGTAGTAGGAAGAATTACTTTGTGATGTTAATATGTTTGCATATTTTGAAGAATGAATTGATATTTCTAAAGAATCATACTGCTTGCTAGCCGTCGTAAGAGTTAATATTATTATAATTCGCTGTGTGGTTATTTTATAGTAGACTAAAATCATATTGCTTGATAGCCGTCGTAAGAGTTAATATTATTATAATTCGCTATGTGTTTTTTTTTTTTTAAAGTAGACTAGCACATTTGTCCATTCAGTTATAGATTTTGCCATTGCTGAATTGAATGATAGCTTGGAAATGGTTGCAGTGTGTAAAATTAGAAATATGAACATTTGAATATTTGTGTACGCTTGTGGGAGTGTAGTGTACAGACATGCGTCTGGTTGTTGTAATATTGTAAGTACAATGAGATTAAATATATATTTGGATATACTGATGTGACACAATGTATAGATGTATGTATGATACCGTGTTATTACGCCATTGTTTTCCTTGTAAGAAGTGTGTGGGAATTTCGATGTGTATGTATGCGTGACCTAAACAGTAATAGCCTTATCGATGATTAATTGATGATGTAGTGTGAGGTGATATTCGATAAACCATATGTTAACGCCTTGTGGTTTTCACAGGAAGCTTCGAGGGACAGACCAGTGACAGTGGTCCCAGTATCTCTGATAGAGAGACGGAAGAAAAGAGAAGGAAGGTAACAAGTCGGGAGAGGTGAAGTCCAGGAGGAGTAGGAGGAACGAAATAAAGAGATGAGTAGAACGAAAGGCCAGAGGAAAATTGAACTCACACTGAAAATCACCAGATGAAGTAGGCTGTCACTTGGAGGACGAGTGATTGAGTTTATCATTTAAAATTATCGACTTTATTAAATTATTATTTTGAATTTCATCTTCTTGTTCTATATAATTTAACCTTCGGCAGTGCTGACGGGGGGGGGGGGGGGGGGGGGGGGCTCAGAGCTGTACATCTATTTCGTCAGTAATTTAACTTTATAATTTCACGAGCCAGGTTTGAACTTCCATAATATTTTAATTAATATATTGGAAGTACCCCACCCCAACCTTTGCAAACGCTACAGATATCATGCTGCCCTTTCTATATGCCAAACATCTAATATTTGTATTAAGACCATTGTACATATATGTATTAGATTCAAATCACGTATCAATTAACAAATACCTTTATGCTGTTATTTATATATGACATTTTGGCGAAGCTGTTACTTCGTAAAAATATCAAATATGTTATTTTCCAGAAAAAAAATTTTTTTTTAATTGCAATGCATTCATATTGGATGCACGTTAAATCATGTCCATGTAGCACAATGAAAGGCTCGATTTATCTACAAACCGTCTTAACAGGCTTCGATAATAACTTGCTGCTTTTGCTAGCACACATATCTAGAAACCGTCTTAACAAGCTTTAATAATATCTTGGTGCTTTTGCTTTCATACGGATCTATTACAATCTTACTAATTTTATGTGCACCACGTTGACGTTTCAGACAATATAAGAACGTACAGGTATGCATACCGTTTATTATTGCAGTCAAAGATCTGGAGATGAGCTGCAAAGAGAAGAAGAAAAAAAAGAGTAAATAACAAATATCCAGCATCAGATGATAAGCGAAAAATTCGAAAATTGGCTCCGACCTTCTGACGTGCATTCTTTACATAGTGGCTCTTGGAGTAAACGTTTTTGGAAAGAAAGAAAAAGAGATGAAAAGTAAACAAACTTGGTAAAGTCGGGAAGAAATATATAAAATTCTAAGCTGGAACTAAAACAAAGGTAGTATTTTAATCCCATGTGCAAAATGTTCAGTAAAATATTTCTCATCGTAACTGTCACCTCAAGTTGTTTTGTTTCTAAACAATGCTCTGTTCTAGCTTAAATCTCGTTTCCAAATTTATTCTCAAACAAATGCAGAAAACACAGACATTTAAGGCTTAAACAAAAATATCGTTCAATAGATTTGTGTTTAAATGAAAGCAAAAATAGAACTACGTCAACAGGGTTGTCCAAGGGGCTTTCCCTGTTGAACATTTTGACTAGCAACCTGTACAATATTGATGTCTTATGTCTAATGATGCAAACTTGCTATTTTAATGAATTTGTCATATATTCAGTGATGCTTGACAGTCGCTTTTCGCCGAGTTATCTCCTTTAATTATTGTACCACTGACTCTTCCTGTAGCTGAGCGCTCACCAGACCATGTCACACATTGTGAACAAATGTCCACCACTGTGGACTGCAAACGGCACCTTGCTAACGATGACACTGTTAAATGGCTGAGCAAGCACTACACACGATAAATAAATAACAATACATTGTTCATTAGACTTTGTTCCAACTACTCCCATGCTACTCGTGTGTGTGTGTGTGTGTGTGTGTGTGAGAGAGAGAGAGAGAGAGAGAGAGAGAGAGAGAGAGAGAGAGAGAGAGAGAGAGAGAGAGATTGGGATTTTTAACGTAAATTTAATTTTAGAAATCAGTTATATTGATATGATATCTGCAGTGTGGTAGTTTATAGTGATGTCTAGCACTGGGGCATCATGCCACAGACATGAACAGGTCTACGACCATTATACAGCCTTACAAAAGAGCAAGCTTACATAATAACATCAGCAACAATATCAATAATAACAACAATACACGAGCTTCATCGTTGAATACAAGCCATTTTCAGAGTATCTATTAATATTTTTTTGGCTGCATAAGTTGACCTTTGCATAAGTAATTTTTTTATTTTCTCCCTCTAATTGGAAGCTTGTTTTGAGGTTAAAGAAGAGCTGAGACCCTATACAGTAAGGGATATACAAGCTTAAGACCTTTATACAGTAAGGGATATACAAGCTTAAGACCCTATACAGTAAGGGATATACAAGCTTAAGACCTTTATACAGTAAGGGATATACAAGCTTAAGACCTTATACAGTAAGGGATATACAAGCTTAAGACCTTATACAGTAAGGGATATACAAGCTTAAGACCTTATACAGTAAGGGATATACAAGCTTAAGACCCTTTAATAAAGATGAAACATGCATAAACAAAGTTCCACTGTATTTCTAATACGCTTTGTTAATTCGGATAACAAACCAAGCTGTTTAATGTTGGCATGTTCGTAGTTCGTTCTATTTTATAAAATTTAATTTCATTTTGCAGATAAAGTTTATTGATAAATAAATAAAATAATAAATACATAAACAAAATACCCCCTTCTATAAAAAAAACTTTTAAAACTTACATAAAATAATTTTTCATTTCACAGCAAAGCTATCGCTAGATCTTAATACGCAAATGTACACCCCATCCCTACTCCACCACCACCCCAAATAAAAAAAAAGAAAACCCATTAGAATTAGATATTGACTTGGAAGTGGTAGAATCTCTCTTAAAATAAATTACAGCTTTATGGTCGATCACTTAAAGATTCCTTCGCATATTAATATGATTAAATCACGTTCTACTTTACCTTTTTTAAACATTCTGCATAAATTTGAAGGTGCAAAAAATCCAGGAAAGATAAATAGTTCCTGCTTGCCTTCAATATAAAGGTACTAACATGACTTTTAATCCTCTTGAATTAAAAATTTTGAAAGACACACCCACACCCACTCACTCCACCGACCCAACAGGACCGGATTAAATTGCTGGGGGGGGGGGGGAGTTTGTGTGGGCTGGGTGGGGAGAGGGTGTGTGCATGGATGTGGGGGTTCCAAAATTTCAAAATGCCTTGACTTTCCTTGTGTCTGTTTACTCAAAGTGTGGATAATACCCAATAAACATGTGTAATAATTAAATGATAATCAATTTTCAAGTTACATATGTCTACGTGTGTGTCTGTGAGTGTGTTTAAATTAGTAATTTTGCGACCTTCGTGTCTAAATTTAAAAGAATGTCAAATGGCATACAGCAATTGGGGAAAACTTTGCGTATCTGTACAAGGAGTGAGATTTGGGTTATCGATATTGGGGGAGATACGGTTAGAAAGCTTTTGCCATTGGAATCCTCCAGCGTTCCAATCAGAGCTGCGGGAAACGTCTGGCCGAATTGGTTTATTGATACAATCTATTTTAGTTTACACCGTAACATCATTCATATGTGCTATACAAATATGAAAAGGATGCAGTTTATATTTTGGATAGCGTGCAATATACATTGCGATCTACACAGTAAATAGGTCTGCATTCTAGACTGAAACTCAGTCTCGGAATTACGTTCGCAAGAAGAAACTATTTTTCGATGTATTGTCGTAAATACTCGAATCAGTTATCTCTGAAAAGTGGAGGTATGTCTTATCAAAACAAAAGCTAAGTAAGTTTTAATCGTTTTGAGCAAACCTACGTGATGAAGGTAATAACACATTTTATCGCGTAAATTTCTTATTCATTTCCCCACATATCGTATACGAAAATGACAGGACATGGTGGCAGAGGATTGAGGTTTGTAACCGCAGTTATGTATTGTTAACAAGAAATGCAGATTATTGTGCATAACAGATTAGTCAATGACAAATTATTTGCTAAAATTTTATAAACTTAGATCTTAGAGGAAATATATTTAAGAAGTGCATATATCTGATACTGATGGACCAATGCGTATAACTAGGTTCGCTAGTAAACAGTTAAAGTAAATGTATATTTGATCATAAATTGTGCTGAAAGGAAAATGATGGGTATCAGGGGGGGGGGGGGGCGGGGGCAGAAACTATATTTTTAAATTATATCAGTACAGCCACCCTATCTAGTCGCATTAGTGTTGGATACGACCAAAAAATGGATTATGTCATACCGCGGTATTTCTGAACATACCGTGATACTTGCAGCAGAATACTCGGCTATATTTGGGATCATGAATTTATTTTCTGAGGCATGGGGCCTAGGATTTGTTTAAAAAACACCGGCTATCGAAAATAAATATCTCGCTCTGATTTACAGCACAAAAATATTATATCCATTACATTAGTAGATATAAAGTTAATTATCTCGAAATAAGAGAAAATAAAATAGTTCGGCAGCAAATATCCCCCTCCCAATTAAATCATCAGCACTTTACTATAGACGAATCTTCTATATTCATGTTCATTGTTGACTTGAAATCTTAAAAACGTAGATATAAAGTTAATTATCTCGAAATAAAAGAAAAGAAAATATTTCGGCTGCAAATACCCCCCTCCCAATTAAATCATCAGCACTTTACTATAGACGAATCTTCTATATGCATGTTCATTGTTGACTTGAAATCTTAAAAACGTGAGCTGATTGAGCTTGCAGTATACATTACAGCCTGTGAGAAACATTTTGCTGACATCAGAAAACTTGTTGCTAAATATAGAAAGAATTGACACCAAAGCCTACAATCTACTAGTAACACTGTTGATGTAATAGACAAGTATACATTAAAGTGGGATACCAGTACCCAGGTACAATATCACAATGAGGAAGTAAACATAAAACATAACTCATCAAACAAGGAAATATTTAGTGGATTAGCGAAAATACGCAGAACAATAATAGACACAGAGGTCTATCGATGATGAGGTCTATCGATGATGAGGTCTATCGGTGATGTCTACTCATTAAAGTTTCCGTTCTTCTTCGGTAAGAGACACAGGTGAAACACCATCCCATAAATTACCGTAGATAATCTCTTATAAAACACATCTAGCTGCAAACTGCGTAGACCCAGGTCTGCCGTCCCATGATGTTAAAAGTAATCTGTTTAAGAAACAACATAGTCCCTGATCAACAGGCATTTTATGTTTTGGCAGATCAGGATCTTTGATTTTTGCAGTTTGATTTGACCTAGAAGTTCGTATATACGGTAATTACGGGTATGTTGAAACGTTTTATTTCCCTACATTACTAATATCGTTCTTTTTATACATATTAAACAAAAATAGCGTGACGTCAAATTATTATTATTATTATTATTATTATTATTATTATTATTATTATTATTATTATTATTATTAAAGTGACCAATTTCTTATCAGATTTTTAGTAGCATGGTGTGTAACCTCCATTGAATGAAGTCAATTTTGAGTGATGTGAAACTATAACTTAAGTAAAACAAAATATAAATAAATACAATTTCAGAAATTTCCGCAGCACGAAACTAAATGCGAAATTTTACATTTCTTTAACGCCAAAATATATAAATTACCTCAAGTTCTGGGAGACGTATAACCTTACATCCTGGGAGATATGAACTGACACCCTGAGAGACAAGACACTTGTAATACTCGGAGATGAATACGCGCATACCCAGTATAAGTCATTTTCATAAATCAAATTTTGATTATTTTAGGGTAGTACTGTGACTAATATATCTTTAGTTCTGTAACTCACAATATTGCAATACTTTCAAATCTATAACAGTATAACATATGTGCATTATAAAATCAGTGGTTGAATTATAAAAGTGCAACAATCAAGAATCGACACAATCACTTATCATTAGCAAAAATAACAGGTTTGGAAGCAAATTTAAAGTTACTTAACAATGGGTTTAACTAACAGATTTTTCCCCGGCTGTTCGTCCGTTTGTCACACTCACACACACATACACACACTTACACACACACACGCTTGCACGCACACATTCATGCATACACACACACACACACATATATATATATATATATATATATATATATATATATATATATATATATATATATATATGTGTGTGTGTGTGTGTGTGTGTGTGTGTGTGTGTGTGTGTGTGTGTGTGTGTGTGTGTGTGTGAATTTGACAATTTGTATTATTATTGATACATTACACTCAAAATATTCCCGTGACGATCTTTTTAAAATGTGTTTGACAGAAGATATCTACAACATTATAGATGCTTAACAAATTTTACAAAAAGAGGAGTACGAACACATATATTTGAAACGAATATTTATTTTTTGACACAAATTAAATTATATTCGTAACAAGATATAGTCGATTTTCCCACAAAAGAGCGAGTCTGATCATTTTGACGTATACAGTGTATAACTTTCTAACATATTGTTTAAATCAAGACCACATATATTAAATTTCACCAATCTCGAATGTGATAAAGATTGTGCCTCGCTAAAACGGTTTAACGAAGAAAACAAGTGGGACATTTCATGAAATTTAATCTGTTTTATTTCTAAGATACGTTTCTTGCAATATGAGTATAAAATATGAAAGTCCTCAAAACTAACTCTTGGAATCCGGTAATAGCATAATTCAAGGTTACTCGTAGGAGGGTTGAATCACGCGTTTTGATAAATTTGCAATTTGTCTTGATTTTTCAGGACATGTGGTATATAACAAGTTGATCACCATCACACAGTATCTTACTTTTCAGCCTCATATGCTTCGTTCAGGTTTATTATTGTTGATTTTAATGGGTCTGTTTACTCCTGTTTTGACAGAATAACGCATTTCTTTGGCTTAAGACGATACATATGTTACATTGATCTGGACTACGCCTCAGATGTATTGCCTTTTTAAACACATGAACCTCTTTCACCTTTATTTTTCATTTTCTTTCTTTAAAACTTCAAATCTGTTTAAAATGCACGCATAATAGAAATGTTTGCATTAAACAGTTTAGTTGCAAAACCATTGATCATTTTAATATAATGTCATACAGTGTTGCAGGTTGTTAAGTATCGAATTTTGAATAAGCAATGAACCTTAAAGTTGTATGCACTGAGCATTAATTTGTTATCATATTTAGGCCGAGGGAGTCTTTGTGAATGGTCACTTCGACCTTTATTTTTAATTTCTCCCATATCAGTGTTAAAACTTCAGAGGGATCAGTGTCCCCACTAAGTGAAATTGGCCTGATATTTTGGCACGGTTTTGAAGAAGAGACAGCTGAATGTCAAACAGTCATTCCTTAAAGGGAAGATTTATATAACTTATGAATGGCCAGAGTGAAGTTAAGTGCGTACATCTTGGAAGTAATGTGAATTTAATGTGACAACCTTGCTCGAAATTTTCTAGTCCGAAATTTTCTGAGAGAGACAAGTTTGACTCCGAGGAAGCATAAGAAAAATAATAGTGCTTTCCTCGTTTAACAAGGAAGGGACCAGGTGTCTGTCTTCTGAAAAAGACATGATTTAGTGATGGATTCAGAAGTTCCAAAGATAACAGCAATAATAAAACAATTTTCAGAGAGAGAGAGAGAGAGAGAGAGAGAGAGAGAGAGAGAGAGAGAGAGAGGGGGGGGGGGAGGGAGGGAGGGAGGGGAGGGAGACTGGACAGTCCGAAGACGGAAGTCCTGAAAAAGTGACGCGGATAGTAAGATCTGAAAAGAAAGAGAAGTGACGATTGAAGTCCGAAAAGGGTAAGTGACGATATAAGAGTCAAGGATTATGGATTCAAAGAAGGACGAGGCGTCGGAAAATAAAACTCGAAGAAATAGGAAACGTTCGAACACGGTCGAGAGGAAGGTGGTGCTATCAGTCATGGACATTGTGCTCTTTTCACAATTCGTTATGGTGCGGACATAAATCCAAATTAAACACTGCTAGTATATCATGTTGAGGAAATACGAGCTCTCGGCTGAAAGTTTTCGCAAACTTTTCAGAGGGTAGTTTAAACAAACAACGGATACACACGCACAATTTCATACTCGCTTTCGCGTGCTTTTCGATGATTGTATTAAAATGACAGGCACTGCGCTCACTTACAAAGTCATAAGAGAGGAGATCTTGAACGAACACGTCCTCAGCACGTATGGGAAAGACCTGATTGTATGTTTAGAGCAGTATCAGTATGACGGCTGAGCGATATGATATTGCCCACTCTCGTCCAACAGACCCAGCGTCACTGACGTTAGGAAGGCTAACGGGTTGGAAATTCATAGCCGGAATGGTCAAAATGATGGGAAGCTAGAGGCTGATAATCGCAACCGTGACCAGCTCCGTGGCCCACGAAATACCCAAGGGGTAGATAAAGGTACCCCTGGTACGAAATCTGAAGTTGTATGCTATGGCTGCAGCAAACCTGGTCTTATTCTCAACGACTCTAGGAGACATGATAAATCCAGTGACCTCAGATACTGGTAGAAGATGTAAACCAGTACAATGGTCGAATACAGCAACAGCTACGACAAATGGACGGAAAGCTACATTGATGTATGACACCGGTTGTAATTATCCCGCGCTGGTGGGTAGCAAATTTGTCAAACCTGTTGATTACGCAGGTGATACAGTGTAAGTCCAATTTGCTAATCTGACTAAAGATTCTCTTCCGGCTGTCTACATCGAACTTAATTCACCGTATGTGAAAGGGCGAATTAAAGCAGCGTGCTCGTCAGGATAATCGCACGACGTAATTTTAAGATGTAGTTATGTGTTGCCACAGCCTAATCCTATAACGTGTACACCTGTACACGCGGGGTCAGCAGAGACGAGGTCTATGAAGCGAAGGTCAGGGCTAAAACCGCTGAACCCGTCGACTTCGCCGATAGGCAATTTGCTACCTGGAGAATTAAGAACACTTCGAGATGACGATTCTACCTTTAACTAGATACGCGAGATGTCGGTTCGCACCAAATACCTCACATCGTTCATAGTCATTAGGATCCACCCAAATGAGTTCGTGGTTGTTGCAGTTGTGACTGAAGAAACTGACGACTAGGGAGGAGTGGCGGAAGTACTTCCTAGTTGTCTTTTGATGAGAAATGAGACCTACTTCGACGTCGTCCTTGACGTAACGTTAACGTTAGAACATCATGAAGAAGTGGAGAAAATACTACACGAATACTCAAGTGTCTTGACAGAAAGACAATTCATGACGCACATGGAAGAGATCAGTTTGAAATCGCTGCATGAAACGCCTCTGAAACTGAAACCATATCCACTACCTCATGCGAAGCTAGAAACTGTACGTGACGAAATTAGAACTATGCGTGACGTAGGGATCAATGAACCTGCTAAATCGCATATAGTTCAACAGTTGTTTATCTCCAGAAGAAGGATGGTGATCACCGCTTTTGTGTCGACTATATTAAATTTAGAAGGATCACAGATTGTTGGGTCTATCTTTTACCGGATTCTGAGTCCATAATTGACGGAATAACCAACTCCAAATAGTTTTCTAAAACAGAATGGTCCAAGAGAAATTGGCAAATTCCAGTCCGTAAAGAAGACCGTCTAAAATTTGCCCTTGCAACACCAGATGGGACATAATACCTATGAAAAGTCATGCCTTTCGGGGTCCAGAATGCACTCAGCATTTGTACTCGAATGATGAGGACACTGCTAGAACATTTAAGTTGGGACCGGAGTTTCATTGACGATTTGTTATTGGCGACACCTAGTTGGCAAGAACACGCGATCTTACTGAGAAGAAGTTCTGGAACCACTTAGATAGGGCTCCGCGCCTGACCATCATAATGTAACATAGGATTTCTGAGACTGGCTTATCTAGGACACACAGTCAGTGAAGATACATTAACCCTAGAAAGTGCTAATGTCGACCAACTTCGGAACGCTGGACTTCCAACTACAAATCCAGAAGTTCCATTGTGTTAGGACTTTCAGGTTATTATCGTACGGTAAGTATGTTGCAAACTTCAGTACTATTGCTAGTCCGTTGACTGACTTGACAAGGAAGAAGGTTCGGACAAAGATTATTTGGACAGAAGCTTGTGAGAGAGTATTCCAAAAGACGGTAAAGGATAGGTCAACATCAGACGCTGTAGTGAGACTACCCGAAGTGATAAGGGACTTTGTCTTACGTATCGTAAGGGTCTTGTGCAGTTTTACTGTGGGAACTTATTCCCGGTTTCTCATGGTAATAGAAAGTTGATGCCAGCTGAGCATAATTATTCGGTTACCACAAGAGAATGCCTAGCGATTATCTTTCGGATCTCGAAGTTCCAGAGCTATATGTATGGGCCAAAGTTTATTCTGGAAACAGACCACCAACCACTTGTTATTGTGGCCCAAGCTAAATAGAAAAATGGTCGATTAATGAGATGATCACTATTTCTTCATCAATATCAAGTTCAGTTCAGTTACATTAGGGTAAGTACTAATGTCGGAGCAGATTGTTTGAGTTGACTAATTTATTGAGAGGTGAAGGGATCACTTATAAACATTACCTTAAATGTAACTTCAAAATTTGGAGAGCCAAATCCCATATATTGTCTCTTAAAAGGAGGCCTTTGTGAAGTATCGAATTTTGAATAAGCATCGAACCTTAAAGATGAATGAATTCACAATCATTCAGCGGGGTCATTAATACAACGGATTTGTAGGCAATACAATTTGTAGACGAATGCCTATGTGCTCCACACATTTGCGCCATAAATAGTCCATTATAGGTTATGCATGCTTTAGCATTTCAGGTATTGCTTTTTATCAGGCGCCGTAGAAGACAAAAGCTGGTCCAAAGGGAAAGTTGCAGTTGAAATTTCTATGTCGTATGTCGAGAAATCCAATATCACTTGTTGGATCAAATTTCATGTCCTTAAAGTTCCATTTTCTAGATCGAAGTATTAGATTTTATATGTTGAATTATACAGTAGTGTTTTAAAGTTATATTTCCTAAGTCGATGTTGTACAGTGTATAGTTTGAATTACGCGCCAGTGGTTGAAATTTCAATAACATATGTCGAGAATCCTTAATTCACGTGTTGAATGTAACTGTTTGCGATGAAAGTTCCATTTCATATGGCGAGCATTTAGCTTTCAACTGTTGATTTTCACAGCAACGAGAAGCAGCCTCCATGTTTAAAAATAACTCGGCCCGTTCACGAGAATGACCACTAGCGAATATATTCATAGTAATTCTTGACCTTTGAATGGTAACTTTTAAACTGTAAATGCATGAAATGTAATGGCACCTCATAATATATTATTTTGAATTGCTAAAGTTGATATTGTGTAATGCTACTTTTAACACCAACACATCATTTCGCCATTTAAAAATAGCAATTCTGACAAGTACAATAAAATGTCCTTAACACCGGCATGCAATTTAACAGATACAGTTTAAAAAACTCAACATACGAAATGGAACTTTCAGCACAATCAATATGATTTAACATGTTAAATTGAAACTCTCGACATGTGATATTAAAATTTCAATAATTGTCGTGCAATTCAGAAGATGCAATCTAAAAATTCGACATTGGACGTCAAATTTTCAGCCTGCGCTGTGTAAGTGTCCACGGATGGCTGTGTAAAAGGCATATTCCCAGTCGATGTCCGGTCTATGAACGTTCTTCTATAAAATGGAGGGAATTGAACCTTTAGTTTAATTCAAGTTTGCTTTTGTCCTTAACAAGTTCCTTCTTACGATCTAGATAGATGATAGATATGGATATATCAGCCAAATGACCACCTGTCAGTTTTAATTGGCATATGCGGAAAGCTAATTACCGCTGTGACTAACATGTGTTTTCCTAATTCACCTTGCTTGTTATTGTTAATCAAATTAGTTCCACCTTCGTGACCAATTATAATAAATATACTCCATATGTTATTGCCCTTACTAGCGATTTAACTGATTTCTTTACTCTACGCCCTTGGGTCTAGCATATTTACGAAATTAACAAATTAAGCAATTAGCTAATGTTAATCAGCCTGGCCTAGGTGGATATTTGTTAATTACAGTGGCTTTTAGTTTAAATATTTAGTAACTTCATTCCAGTATCATATAATCTCTTGGTACAAATTTAACAAATATTGGAATGCAACTTAAAATTATATAAAATAGAACGGATACTCGCCATGTATATTTACATAGAATTTATGTTTCTTCTAACGCACGGAAAGTCATCATTCAAAAACAAGGTTTCATAGAAAATCGGTAAAATCTGGACACAAGCAATGTGTGCATGACTTTTCCTTACTGGGTAAAGTAAAGAAATGTTCCTCCTCTGTAATGAATAATTATTTTGAAGAAAGTAAGACCTTCCTAAAACTCGTCTTTGTTCTTTCTTGCAATCAGGAAAGCACAAAATATGGGAAGATTCATTTGGTAAAAATTCATCTATGTTTGGAAACAAATCTTAATTGAAATTTTTATCAAGCTCAAAACCATTTTCTACTTGAAACCTTACCCAGCAAATATTTCGAAATAGGAAGAATAAGAGACAACTAAGAACCAGTCAATAGTATATTAATTATCTGCATACCTGTGCTTCATTGTCTGTTTATTCATAACTACAGTATACTGACTTTGATTACCTCACATATCCAGTGGTCACTGTGCGAAAATTAGAGTGGACAGAATGTGCCGATAAAAATTTGGTTCCTCAGTTATGCAAGTCACAAACCACAAAGTCTTCGACTTAAATGGCATTATAAATCTGCAAGAAGTTGGTAAAACAGGACATATTTGAACTCCAAATGATAACTTTTAGATAAAGTGATTCCGACCCCCATGTCATATATCTTTGAAGCATAATTATCAATGACCTGCAATATGTGCTCTCTCTCTCTCTCTCTCTCTCTCTCTCTCTCTCTCTCTCTCTCTCTCTGTCTCTCTCTCTCTCTCTCTCTCTCTCTCTCTCTCTATATATATATATATATATATAATACTAGGAAATACTCTGTGAATACTCTTAATCGCACCGGAGTATATTGATTCGGAACACGATATTATTAACATCATATCTAGGATTCGTCATAAACAGTCAGACAATTAAACATTCAATAAGTGTCGATTAATGTAATCTGCTGAACAATAAATTCTTTATTAGGTCTAAATTTAACTATTGTTCCTTTATTTGGCATTTATTTGGCAAGACAAAAATAAGTACAGTACAAGACACTGAAATTGGTTTGGGATGATTTGACAAGTACAGTACAAGACATTTAAATTGGTTTGGGATGATTTGACAAGTACAGTACAAGACATTTAAATTGGTTAGGGATGATGTTAATAGCTTATATTACTATACTAAGAAAAACAAACCTTGCTCTACACACAAGAAGATTAATACATATGGCTACTGAAGTATATAAGATACTTCACAAGGAATGTCGTTATTACTTGTAATCTGGTCACATTCGAAAACTGCATTTTAATCTTAAACACCAACATTTGAACACAGTACCAGGAAGAAAACTCTAAGGTATGGTACAATCTGATTCTTCCGGAGCCCTGGAACAGGCATCTTCTTGAATGAGAACAATAACTGCTTTCCAAGAATTTAGCAGGCGGATTTAGACATATGCTAGGCTTCTATGCAACTGTTTGAAATTTTGTTTGGCGGTCAGCGGCTAGTCCGTTTTAAGGATACCAGCTTTGTTAAGATACTCAAGCTTAAATCATTCACCCCTAATTTAATTACCCTCCTTCGATTTTTCTTTGTGGCTAATCTTTTTACTTATAACACCCTCATTCGCCTGATGTCATATTTTATATTCGATGTACGCTTTTATGTGCATGCAGTATGTATCTTTGATTGTATTTTACTATCCTGTTGTTGCTCGACTGATATGTGTTTTTAACTAACAAAATTAATTATTCCTACCTACATTCTAAATGTACTCTTTTCTGTGATATATAATAAACCAAATCTATATTGTCAATTTAATACGTTGTTTCCGATGAGATTGTAATTACGTATTATCTGTGTACGTTTCTGCTGAATTATAAAATACATGTATTATATTTCTTCAAACGTCCTTTTCACTCTAAACACTTAATAAAAGCTGAGTTCTGCAGAAGTTACATCTCTTGGTAAATATACTAAAGCTGTTTGTATTGCAGTCCCAAACCTGAATATTGGGGTATTCAAATTTATAGCTAGTATCGTTACACTTGTAACACTTTTGTACAATAACCCC
The DNA here is from genome assembly GCA_029339505.1 of Unio delphinus. NCBI lineage: Eukaryota > Metazoa > Mollusca > Bivalvia > Unionida > Unionidae > Unio > Unio delphinus. The sequence continues at coordinate 4,601,798 of JAQISU010000014.1, forward strand.
CATAAATTACTTTCGTTAATCACAGTTGCATCAGTCTGGGAGCCATAAAAGCTCGTTATCTGACGAATCACAATGAAAGAAACATCTGAAATAATTACCTGTGTAGTGGTATAGAGGAGTCAGTTAAAAATAAGACTCTCCTAACGTTACGTGCCACATATAGCAACCGATTATTGTTTGCTGTTTAACTTGTCGGTGAATGAAGCACAGATATGACTTCCACATGCTTGACGTTATCATGTGTATTCCTTATGCCACGGAATTTTATAATTCTTTTGTTTTATTAAAGACAGGTACTAGAGTTTCGATTTTGCGTACAACGATACCCCATGGTGATATATATATATATCTTGTACAATATTTCGAAATAGTGAAATCGGTTCATCATAGTAATCCAAATATAAAGAAGGCTCTCTTTATGCCTTTCAATTTCCTTCACTCAATTTCTAGTATTAGTATCCTGTTGTAAATTGTTGTTATAGAGATCGTCGCCAATCTGGTTGATACCACTTTTGTGTTTATTTTTAAAAAAAAAAATTTTTTAACTACTGCCTCTAGTGGAATTTCGGTGTAGTTCTCCTGTTTACTTTACTTTTCTTAGAATAGGTGTTGGTTCTTTTAGAATTGCTTTCTCGCTTCCTTTGTTGATTTCTACAACTGGTAATGTTGGTTGTTTCCCTCTGGGTCTGCTTATTTATCCTTGATATCCGATGGGGTTGAACAACTGTGTTATGTAGTCTGGGTTTAGTACTTTCAGTGCCATCATCACAGCTGATGTTTACGGTACTTTATCTCTCGGTATATGAGGCATGCATAGCTCTTGAATTCCATATTTGTAAACACACTCAAGGAAACTTCCCTCATTTGTTTCAATTCACTTAATTTTGAAGAATTTTCCTGTTTTTCAGTTCCTTTCTAGCTGTCGCCATATTTCCTCGTGTTGCACGTGTTACATCTAGTTAGTCCGATTTCTTGTAGTATTTTTTGAAAATAAGATTTTGTTGTTCTACTTGATTCTTTCACATCACTCCTTGCTCTGACATCACATGTACTCTTTGATATCCGTCATTATAGTCATGTAAACTTTCTGGCCGTCTGTTTGTTCGTGCCACGGCAAAGGTTTGGGTAAAATCGTAAAAGCATTCCTTCCTACGAGTATTACGAAACATTTTGTAATCGACCATCCAGCAGCGTCAATATGCCAACTGACTCATTATCTTGTAGTGTTGTACAAAAAATGGTTATGGATGAATTGTGACTCGTTCGTGAAATTTCTTGGCCAGGAAAATTTCTAGGTAAAACTAATTGGAAGTAACTTTGTTCATTTCTTTGTGCTATGGGTTTAATATTCCCTTCATTATTAAGTCTATGCAGGTCATCGAGTCTATGCAGTACGTAGTAACATATTGCATCAAAGCATTAAATGATTTCAAAAGAAATGGTTAATAACGTTAACAAATGCAGTAATGGATGTTTGACGCTAACATGTTAAAAACAATTATCAGAACAAATAGCTAATCTAAAGCTATCGATGCCTCTGCATCTTATATTGTCCTGATTACCGCCATCTGTCCATCCGTTAAAACAGTTTTCACACCACGCCATTACTTTTGCAACACTTAATCTTATGTGCCGAAAAGCGTAGGAAATTCTGAGTATAGCTGTTAAATGGCCATTATGTCCGGTCACTAAGGGTCACTAAGGGTCACTAAGGTACCTTATCAATAGATAAATCTGAATGTGCAGAATATCCATCATCTTTTTGTGTAGACGAGAACGATAAACAAGATGGATTTAACTGATGTCAAAGTAATCATGGAAGCTGGTTACGTATATAATTTTTTAAATGTGTAAATTCAATTAAAATAGTTTTACAACATCTGTTATTTACCACTTAAACAGTGTAGGAGATAATTATGTTCTAAACAAGTTGCTGTTTTTTAATACAATATTTGTTTCAGGTGTGATCACAGCTGCTTCAAATTCAATTTGACTAAAGCTCCACGCTAAAGTATAAATCGCGCAGGCTTATGTTTGAAGAAATATAATTTTGAAGGTTTTCCTCACACGTTGTCAAAGTTATTTGATGGTTCCCTTTGTTTTGGTATATGATTTGTTAGTCTAATTTGGATTATAGAGTATACAGCTTGGTCTTAATTCGTATGTGCATCAATGAAAAGGCTAATATTTCCACTGTGAGTTTCACTTTCTGCACTAATAAGATAAATTAGAGAAAGAAAAAGTAACCGATAACATTTGTTTTTTGTTTAATTCTTTGAATACGTTAATTCAATTAATTGCACTTTCAGAAGTAAGTATTATCTAATCTAGCTAAGCTCCCCCATTTATTAAACGTTAGAGCACTTTCGTATTTCTCAATAATTTAGGAGCAGCCATTTCGTTCAGATATCTGCTTGAAGCAGCGTGTTGTTTCCATGATACAACAAAGACATTTCAGTCACTGTACATTAAAGTAGCATTGGGAATGCCAATATTCCCTGTAATGGGTTTGTTTCGTTGTCCCTCAACTTTATACACTTGTTCCATTTTCAGAATTACGTAACAATTGTAGAGCAGAAAATAAGAAACAATTACTCATTTTCTGTCTAGAAAAAAAGTAGATTTATAAAGGAATGTCAGTCAGATAATGCTTTAAAAATTTTGATTTATTCAATGTTAGTTTCGTGTGTAATCGCTTTGAAATGTAAGAAGTGTGGAGGTTGCACATGTACGTTTTTAAATCTAAGCTAAAGTGTGTTCTTATCTAAATAAATAGTTTTATTTTTCTATAGCTACGATATGTCTCCGATCAATTGAACAATGTAAAACTCGTCATCGATCTAATAATACCAGCTCAAGATTCGTATCAATCTTTTGTCAGATGACCTAGCAGTTTTAAAGCTTTGCTGATGTAAAAATATGAACGGGACCATCAAATCGATATTAAGTTGTTAATTGAAAAATAATTGCATCAAAGAACTTTATGTTAGCAAATGTTTGGAATTTTCAATCGCTGTTCCATTTTATAATTATAATACCAATGCTGAAACACCGTTAACACGACTGGCATATGTATCGCAAAAATAAAATGATAGAATGAATGGTGCATAAAAATGAATGGTGCATAAAAACCACCACCGTAAACTCGTATTAACAGTGTCTTCTAGTTTTACACTGGCAACTCCTACTTGAGGTGTTTTCAAGTCTTACACCGACATCTCCTATGTACGGTGTTTTCAAGTGTTACACTGAGAACTCGCAGTTAATATCTTTTTAATTTTACAGTGACAACTCCTAAATATTGATATTGAAACTTATCACTGACTCAATGTTTTATTATGATCATTATGTGTTTTGTTATCCATGCTAGAAAAGAGTAATGTACCAAATAGCGTATAAAAGAAATTAAAGCAGTTCATAGATGGAAGAGATGTTTGAAATACCAAACATCATAGCTTTGCTTGAGATTAATCAGTTCTGAGTTTAATTTTGGGATTAGGCGTTTACTTTCTTTCCATACAAATTTACATCCTTCCGTCATTTGTTGACACATAATTCCTTGTGACTATTGTGTGTAACTACCACTGACTCGATGAACCGAGTTTCGCGTAGCTCGGACTTGGGTTGGCTCAAGCCGAACGAACCGGACAAGTGGTTCGGTTACCGATCGCCATTATGAGCTGTACTTGAGTCGAACGCCAAGTTTGCAAATAATCATAGAAAACAACTCGAAATTATTTAAGGGTTGACAGTGAGTATACTGTTTTTGCACAGAGTGTTTCCTATTCATACTTCCCTGCGCTTAAAAATATGGCAATACATAAAATGACAAATTAAAAATAAAGAAGAGATCAAACCTTAAAATCAAATTTATTAGCTATAACGAACAGAATAAGAAATTTCAGCAAATATATTAATTCTGCCATTATCCGTCTATTGAAATCGTAATTTGCAAATAGCCACTCATCAGCCATCGATTTTTTATTTGTTTAAATTTGTATGCCTATATTTGCCGTATTTGATATTCGGGATTAGAGCCAACCACATATAGCGCACAACTTCAGTAATCAAGAAACGATTATTTTTTTTAAATATTTGATATTGTTAATGACAGTTATATAGGCCATACTTAATACGAATTCTTGTATTTGACAAAGAGAGAAACATACATATATAGCGTAGAAGATATTAATATTCATTGTACCAGTTCACTGGTATCCCCTCTAACTCCCAAAAAGACATTGTGTATGAGGGGGGGGGGAGTCGCTATTTTGAAGTGATACACGTGTTCATTATAAAATTTTGAAGTGATACACGTGTTCATTATAAAATTTTGAAGTGATACACGTGTTCATTATAAAATTTTGAAGTGATACACGTGTTCATTATAAAATTTTGAAGTGATACACGTGTTCATTATAAAATTTTGAAGTGATACACGTGTTCATTATAAAATTTTGAAGTGATACACGTGTTCATTATAAAATTTTGAAGTGATACACGTGTTCATTATAAAATTTTGAAGTGATACACGTGTTCATTATAAAATTTTGAAGTGATACACGTGTTCATTATAAAATTTTGAAGTGATACACGTGTTCATTATAAAATTTTGAAGTGATACACGTGTTCATTATAAAATTTTGAAGTGATACACGTGTTCATTATAAAATTTTGAAGTGATACACGTGTTCATTATAAAATTTTGAAGTGATACACGTGTTCATTATAAAATTTTGAAGTGATACACGTGTTCATTATAAAATTTTGAAGTGATACACGTGTTCATTATAAAATTTTGAAGTGATAAACGTGTTCATTATAAAATTTTGAAGTGATACACGTGTTCATTAGAAAATTTTGAAGTGATACACGTGTTCATTAGAAAATTTTGAAGTGATACACGTGTTCATTATAAAATTTTGAAGTGATACACGTGTTCATTATAAAATTTTGAAGTGATACACGTGTTCATTATAAAATTTTGAAGTGATACACGTGTTCATTATAAAATTTTGAAGTGATACACGTGTTCATTATAAAATTTTGAAGTGATACACGTGTTCATTATAAAATTTTGAAGTGATACACGTGTTCATTATAAAATTTTGAAGTGATACACGTGTTCATTATAAAATTTTGAAGTGATACACGTGTTCATTATAAAATTTTGAAGTGATACACGTGTTCATTATAAAATTTTGAAGTGATACACGTGTTCATTATAAAATTTTGAAGTGATACACGTGTTCATTATAAAATTTTGAAGTGATACACGTGTTCATTATAAAATTTTGAAGTGATACACGTGTTCATTATAAAATTTTGAAGTGATAAACGTGTTCATTATAAAATTTTGAAGTGATACACGTGTTCATTATAAAATTTTGAAGTGATACACGTGTTCATTATAAAATTTTGAAGTGATAAACGTGTTCATTATAAAATTTTGAAGTGATACACGTGTTCATTATAAAATTTTGAAGTGATACACGTGTTCATTATAAAATTTTGAAGTGATACACGTGTTCATTATAAAATTTTGAAGTGATACACGTGTTCATTATAAAATTTTGAAGTGATACACGTGTTCATTATAAAATTTTGAAGTGATACACGTGTTCATTATAAAATTTTGAAGTGATACACGTGTTCATTATAAAATTTTGAAGTGATACACGTGTTCATTATAAAATTTTGAAGTGATACACGTGTTCATTATAAAATTTTGAAGTGATACACGTGTTCATTATAAAATTTTGAAGTGATACACGTGTTCATTATAAAATTTTGAAGTGATACACGTGTTCATTATAAAATTTTGAAGTGATACACGTGTTCATTATAAAATTTTGAAGTGATAAACGTGTTCATTATAAAATTTTGAAGTGATACACGTGTTCATTATAAAATTTTGAAGTGATACACGTGTTCATTATAAAATTTTGAAGTGATACACGTGTTCATTATAAAATTTTGAAGTGATACACGTGTTCATTATAAAATTTTGAAGTGATACACGTGTTCATTATAAAATTTTGAAGTGATACACGTGTTCATTATAAAATTTTGAAGTGATACACGTGTTCATTATAAAATTTTGAAGTGATACACGTGTTCATTATAAAATTTTGAAGTGATACACGTGTTCATTATAAAATTTTGAAGTGATAAACGTGTTCATTATAAAATTTTGAAGTGATACACGTGTTCATTATAAAATTTTGAAGTGATACACGTGTTCATTATAAAATTTTGAAGTGATACACGTGTTCATTATAAAATTTTGAAGTGATACACGTGTTCATTATAAAATTTTGAAGTGATACACGTGTTCATTATAAAATTTTGAAGTGATACACGTGTTCATTATAAAATTTTGAAGTGATACACGTGTTCATTATAAAATTTTGAAGTGATACACGTGTTCATTATAAAATTTTGAAGTGATACACGTGTTCATTATAAAATTTTGAAGTGATACACGTGTTCATTATAAAATTTTGAAGTGATACACGTGTTCATTATAAAATTTTGAAGTGATACACGTGTTCATTATAAAATTTTGAAGTGATACACGTGTTCATTATAAAATTTTGAAGTGATACACGTGTTCATTATAAAATTTTGAAGTGATACACGTGTTCATTATAAAATTTTGAAGTGATACACGTGTTCATTATAAAATTTTGAAGTGATACACGTGTTCATTATAAAGTCACCAATGTTCATAACAGCTGATGAGAAGCCTCTCTAAAGAATCGGGTTACTATTAATAACTATTTATTTCTTTACATACAAAAATGAAAACAAGAAACAAATAAGAGTGACCCGATGGAATGCTAAATTTGATTATAAAAAAGCATTCAGACCGATTAAGTAAGTGTAATCATGGTCAACATCATCAAATAGAGAGATAGAGAGATAGAGAAAAACAGATTGCCAGGCTGCAAATGTTGAGAAATAATCATGGCTCAACGTGCCTTTTTTAACGGAATAATCCCGATAGACCGACACATTTCAATTGACCCAATTCAATTTCTACTTCTTGGCATTACTGGGGTTTATTGACATTGACGTACATTGTCAAAACACGTCCAACACTTCTTTTTGTATGACAGCAAGATTCAGTTGATTTTGTTGCCGAAGTTTTCGATCAACGAATACAAATTTCACTGTTTAGCTCAAATATTAAACATAAATCTGTAAAAGAAATTTATTTAAATTGGGATTGCAACTGAACAATTTTTTTATATTTATTAAGTTTATTATTCGGCACAATTTCATTCACGACAAATGCGAATTGATACAAACGTAAGGACAGATTATTTTGTTATACTTGTTAAAACAAATTTGGGAGGAGAAGAGTTTGGGATGTTAGGACTCTCTCTCTCTCTCTCTCTCTCTCTCTCTCTCTCTCTCTCTCTCTCTCTCTCTCTCTCTCTCATCGAATGAATGGTTTAGTTTCATATTTTCATACAGTTTTTATTTCCAATTAAGAATCGTCCCTCGCATAATTTCTTACACCTCTCTGGTGGCTTAGCGAATAGAGCGTCCGCAACAGATGCGGGAGGTCAATGTGTTCGAACCTCGGCCGAGTCATACCAAAGATGTATACAATGATACTAGCAGTACCTCACTTGGCGCTTATCCCGCACTGTTATTTATATCTTGTTTAATATATATTTATTGTAATTTAATTGTTTGTTTATTAGTTTTAAATTAAAAACTTTCTTTACATGTTGTTGTAATGCAAATGTATTCACTTGAGATGATGTGGTGTTTTATCTCATAAAATCGGTTGACCTGAATTATTCTTTGGTAAACAAGTAAAGTTGACCTAGATCATGGCCTTGATTTAGTGTTAGTGACTACCACGTAAAGAGGTTTTATTTTAATTTTAAGATGATTAGCTGCTGTCAAGGTTAAGTTGAGACTAATGAATTCAGACGTTAGCAACGTTTTATTCCTAAAATAAAATGATTGGTTCTCGTCAGGGTCATGTTAGGAGTAAGTAGCCCACGTTTTCAAGATCTTAATTTCACTGCCGAAAAGATCGTTTCAGGTCAAGCTAAAGACGGTCAAACAGATCGAATTGTGGAACAACGCTTGTTGCAGGTACATGGCTTATCTACAAAATAAGTATTGTGGTAAAATTTACATCCTTCCATATTCTTTAACATTAAATCAACAGCCCGTATACAACTCCAAAATATGTCATTAAGGCATAACAGGTGTGAAACAAATAGATAGCAATGTCTTTAACATATTTCACTTATGTAAATGACATTAGGGAGCATTCCATTCAGATGCTAGTATGGTTCCTAGTAAGCCAGCACATCTCTCTCTCTCTCTCTCTCTCTCTCTCTCTCTCTCTCTCTCTCTCTCTCTCTCTCTCTCTCTCTCTCTCTCTCTCAGAATGTAATCATTCTACATATAGTTTATTTGACCAATGCAAGATAGTGAGCTGACAGCTCCACAACCTTGGTACCTTTCCTTTTCATCTGAGTGAATACATAATTCTATTTAAAAATGGTTTTCCCTCTGGCATTGTCTACAAAGTTTCAGAAGTTAAAACTAATTAGTTGCTCTAGTGTCCATTTTTTTTCTATTGGCAAACTGTTTAGTGGCGTATAATGCCATATGGCAAACTGTTTAGTGGCGTATAATGCTATATGGCATACTGTTTAGTGGCGTATAATGCTATATGGCTCAACGACACGAGGTAATGATCAAAATGACACATATACGTTGAAGGAGGTCTGTGTTTAATCTACCACTGGCACCGATTATATATCTTAGAACATTTGATGACTTAAATCACATGATACACCTTTTAACACCTGTTTAATTAGGGACTTGAAGCGTGGAAGAATTACTAATTACATTACAAATGGTCAGCGTATTTCAAATGTATTTAAGGAGTTACAATAATCTATTTATTTCGTGCCTTTTCTCAAAGAGATTGGAATGCATATCTCGAGGTGCATTCATATAAGTGACGGAAACAGAGAAAAAGGTGATTAAATTAAGGTTTAATAATATTATTTAGATTATTCTAACGTAAAAAAATGTAGTATACATTCTCCTTTCTCTAACATCTCAGAAAGCACGGCAGGGAAACTTTTGTGACAGAGCGGACCAAACATTTCGATCCAAATTTAGATCAGGCGGCTAATAATTGTATCGGTCCCCCTGTTATAACATGTTTACTTTTTTTTAAACGTGACCTGTCTACCCTCGCACATATTGCAAACTGACCACCCCAAGCAGTTTCTGCAAGATAAAAAATATGCCTTTCATGTAACTTTTCGCAGTAATTTATAATTTTTGTTAGACATTTTTATCGCCGAAAACGTGTTCATACCAACTTCCCAATCACAGTCTATTTAGACAATATCAGATATTTATGTGCGTGTGGTTTGGATTTTTAACGTAGCTTTAACAATTGTTCAGTCATATCGCTACGATTTCAGTGTGACAGTGACTTACCTGGTGCCAGGATAATGTGACTGGGTTGGATATCATGTGACATGTCTGTAGCATGATGTACTAGTGCTAGACATCACTACAAACTGTCACACTACAGACATCGTAGCGATATGAGTAAACAATTGTTAAAGCTACGTTGAAAATCCAAGTCACACACACATGCTCTCTCTCTCTCTCTCTCTCTCTCTCTCTCTCTCTCTCTCTCTCTCTCTCTCTCACGTTGTATCATTTGGCGCTGTTTTGCATTATCAAATAAAAGCATGAGCTATACATCTCAGTTTATCGAAACAACTGTTTGAAGTGTCTGAAAAAGGTAAATCCGCCTAATCAAACATATCTTAGAGAAATAGTTGTGGCTTGGATAATTTTATTACGCTACATCGTTTTCACGAAATATTGCCCATAATAAAATTAAAGACAGCATCTTAGAAACTCCAGACGCTTCACATTCGAACCACGTTATCAACTGAGATTTTAATGTTAGCAATGCACTACTTGGAAGGATGTGACGCAACTCACTGAAATATACACTGTTTGGATCTGGATGTTTCCTTATCTGAACGGTTCTAACGTCTTGAAACACTTTCTTTATTTTATACGATGCCACACACAGAAGTTCGATGAATAAAGCATGCTCTTAATGTTACATTGAAGTATTGCATGGGAACATAAACATTGTGAGATATTGTTTTCATCTACAGTTTAATACATGTTGTACCAGACTCAGTAATCTATAGTCTATGAACAGACACATCGTTATAAAGCAAAATCGCTTGAATTTTACGTACGATTTCTGATGTTTGTTCACTAATGGAAACGAGGCGATAGTCAGGCTGTTCTACTAAGTGTTCTATCATCTTTATATACATACACAACGAAGTGTTACGTGCTGATAAAGTACTAAAAAAAAAAACAAAAGATGCATTCCTTTATTCGGTACAAGTTTCCGGTTTTCTCGACAGGGACGTCTCTTTCAATTATTGCCTTTTTAAAAATAAGAGCATATAAACTTAGAAAAAGTTTGGTCTTTTGATATTCTGAACACAAAAAACAATATGTTTTACCGAATTATTTTGTTTCGATTTGATATATTTCATATATTTGTAATTCATCAAAATAATTTATGTGCTTAATTATGTATATTTGTAGTTCATCAAATTGTGTCGATGTGCTAGATCATGTTTATTCGAAATTCTTTTATACTCGGCATTTCATTGTGTACACTTCCGAAAATGACGACTTTTGTAGCTTTTTTCGAGGACGCAATTAATAATAATCCAGTCTGTGAGATTGCAGAGTCGTCAAAAGTCAGTCGCAGTCTTGTTATAGCGGTGATTGAATACCATAGTCGTCATACTTTTATGCCATAAATACTGTTCCGTTTAACATTTCTTGATTAATTATATTTAAAAACAATGAAAATATGCTTTTTACGCACACAGTACACACATTTTCTGCAAAAGGTGAATGTTATTAATTAACCGGTGACTCGATATATTTTGTATTCAATGAAAGGTGAATGTTATTAACTAACCGGTGACTCGTTATATTTCGTTTCAATGAAAGGTGAATGTTATTAACTAACCGGTGACTCATTATATTTTGTATTTAATGACTCCATCATAAGATTGTTGTCTAAAGAAATTTTACTTTCCAGAGAAAGTTATCAAGTATAACAACATACAAAATAGTTCAAAAGCTATCGCAACCAAACATCTAGTATGTTTCAAACTTTATATATATATATATATATATATATATATATATATATATATATAGAGAGAGAGAGAGAGAGAGAGAGAGAGAGAGAGAGAGAGAGAGAGAGAGAGAGAGAGAGAGAGAGAGAGAGAGAGAGAGAGTCTCTTCAGTGGGAATGAGGAAGTAACAATGCCTATGTATATTTATTTTGTGGCAGTAGGTACTTTAAAAAGTAATGACAAATGCGATGTATTAAAAATAGATTGTACACCAATAATTAAAGTATTAGTTTGTATTACTGATAAAAGTATTTAGACAATGTTGGAATGTGTTGCATTATCTTCCTAAATTACCTTTCATTTGTATTATTAGTGGTGTTAAGAAAATTGAATGTTTTGTGACTTCTACCGCATGATCAACAGATTGACCAAGGTTATCTCCCCTGAACGTTTGAATATAAAATATCTGCAGTTTTCAACACTCTTGTGCAATATTCATCGTAGCTTGTGGAAATACAGAAAGATTGAAAGCAAAGTTTCTCATATTAATGACTACACTGTATTTGTTATATCTTGAAATCTCCTGAAAAAAAATATTTTTATATCTAAGGAAATTTGAGGATTTTCTCGTATTGCAATAATTGCATACAGATGTATTGGTCAAGCACGTGCTTATCTATGACAAAAATCCCAATGCTCTCATACGGAAGATACATATCCACGTTTTTAAAAAACTGCTTTAAATATACGGGCCTAAAATACTGCTTCCTATATTTCTAGCTACATTATCGATACTCCTAGTTACGATTGCCTAAATTACGTAAGACTATTGCAGGCTTTCAAAATAAAGAATGTCTGTAACCAATATACAGAATGAAACTGCGCATTCATGGAGTTCTTCTTGCGTTCTGTTCTTTGAGTGGTTTGAATGATTATGAATAGCACATCGTATAAGACAATATCTCCACCAGGCTTGAGATTGTGGTGCGGAATATCATAGAAAACACAATCATACTTGTAATTCTCATGATAAAATGGCAATACGAAATTAATTTAGCAAACAAGAATGTTCATGCTTCATGCTACAAGCTCAGTACCATGTTTCTATGACTATTCCATTAAGTCTAAATTTTACAAATAATTCATAAATAAACATATCTTCCAAATAGTTTTCAAGATCACAACCAAATATCTCTTCGCACATGAAACAAATATTACGAAACAGCAACCCTAAATATGAAGTGTTTACCTTGTAGTTAACAACCAAGTTGAGAGGGGAATGGCTTATTGCTGTTCACTTTGTGCGCAGAAATATCGTAAACGTACATATTAGGGTCTCTGCTATTTATAGGATGATCAAATACAAATCTTACAACCTAATTTTGGTTTTACGTTGGGGGTGTCGAGATAAGAACTCATACACTTAAGTTAATAAGGAAGATTAACTAGTCATCAAAACGTTTTGACAAGGAAATTTAATTTGATTACTTGTCTGTATGAAATAATATAATAGCAATGTTTTACAAGTTACTAAGTGCAGTATTATTAGGCAGTCTACATTAATATCAGATTATTTACTTAAACGTATGATAAAATGAGCTAGCATACAGCATAATTCTTAAAAATAGTGTACTTGTTTTAGGGAATCTACGTTATTGTCAGATCCGTATCGCCAAAATAAGACAGTGATTAGATTCCTAAACACTGATATTCTATAACATAATGCATTTAAGCAACCAGAGGGAATCTTAGTCACCGAAACAAGATGCAGATTATGTGAAGATTATCATAGTCGAAAATAGAAAGTGTATGCATGAAGAACGCATAATGTTGAGAAGAAAAAAACTCGCCCCATACAACATTGTTTCCATGCAGACAATTACAAACTATGAATAACTCGTTCAAATTGCAACTCAGACGATTACAAACTATGAATAACTCGTACAAATTGCAACTCAGACGATTACAAACTATGAATAACTCGTACAAATTGCAACTCAGACGATTACAAACTATGAATAACTCGTACAAATTGCAACTCAGACGATTACAAACTATGAATAACTCGTACAAATTGCAACTCAGATGATTACAAACTATGAATAACTCGTACAAATTGCAACTCAGACGATTACAAACTATGAATAACTCGTACAAATTGCAACTCAGACAATTACTAAGTATGAATAACTCGTACAAATTGCAACTCAGACGATTACAAACTATGAATAACTCGTACAAATTGCAACTCAGATAATTACTAAGTATGAATAACTCGTACAAATAGCAACTCAGACGATTACAAACTATAAATAACTCGTACAAATTGCAACTCAGACGATTACAAACTATGAATAACTCGTACAAATTGCAACTTAGATGATTACAAACTATGAATAACTCGTACAAATTGCAACTCAGACGATTACAAACTATGAATAACTCGTACAAATTGCAACTCAGATGATTACAAACTATGAATAACTCGTACAAATTGCAACTCAGATGATTACAAACTATGAATAACTCGTACAAATTGCAACTCAGACGATTACAAACTATGAATAACTCGTACAAATTGCAACTCAGACGATTACAAACTATGAATAACTCGTACAAATTGCAACTCAGACAATTACTAAGTATGAATAACTCGTACAAATTGCAACTCAGACAATTACTAAGTATGAATAACGCGTACAAATTGCAACTCAGATGATTACAAACTATGAATAACTCGTACAAATTGCAACTCAGACAATTACTAAGTATGAATAACTCGTACAAATTGCAACTCAGACGATTACAAACTATGAATAACTCGTACAAATTGCAACTCAGATGATTACAAACTATGAATAACTCGTACAAATTGCAACTCAGACAATTACTAAGTATGAATAACTCGTACAAATTGCAACTCAGATGATTACAAACTATGAATAACTTGTACAAATTGCAACTCAGACGATTACAAACTATGAATAACTCGTACAAATTGCAACTCGGACAATTACTAAGTATGAATAACTCGTACAAATTGCAACTCAGACGATTACAAACTATGAATAACTCGTACTAATTGCAACTCAGACGATTACAAACTATGAATAACTCGTACAAATTGCAACTCAGATGATTACAAACTATGAATAACTCGTACAAATTGCAACTCAGACGATTGCAAACTATGAATAACTCGTACAAATTGCAACTCAGATGATTACAAACTATGAATAACTCGTACAAATTGCAACTCAGATGATTACAAGAAGAAAACAAACTATCAAGACGTCGTTGTTAAAAGGAAAGAAACATGGTATTGTTTATGATACAATTATTCACAACGATTTGATAAGATACTCTGGAGTGTTTTAAGGTAATTAATTGTACCCTTTGTTTCTAGACTTGTAAGTGGTTTAATCAAGGACACATAAATGATCGGACACAGTTTTGCTTTATCTAAAGAGAATGATATTTTAAAGGTTAGAATATTAAATGATTTGATCTCCCGATATGAATTCTCTTTAGTAGTTTTCAAAGGTGAAATGGCAATAAGAATTATTTTTGACCACGGAGAATGATTAGTGTAATTTGCATCGGTTATTGCTTTACTTGTTTACCTTCAATAGTTTCAGTATGTCACCCTTTCAAAAATATTTTTTCATACAACTGTTTGAACACATATGTGCGTGAGGCTGTGAAATGATAGTAGCTGAGCTTATTTTTGCATGCAACTGTATGTACACATGTGTGCGTGAGTCTGTGAAAAGATAGAAGCTGAATTTCTCTTATATACAAGTGTCTGTACACATGTGTGCGCGAGGCTGTAATACGAGAGAAGTTGATTTTGTTTTTTTAACATACAAGTGTCTGTACACATGTGTGTATACTTTTGTGTTTAAATGTGTCTGTATCCATGTGTATGAAGCTGTTTAAAGATAGAAGCTGTATTTGTCTTTTATATACAAATGTATGTACACATGTGTACAGACACTACATGTGTTTGTATATATGTGTGCATATATGTGTCTGCATTCATGTGTGGACACAATTATCGGTATATATATATATATATATATATATATATATATATATATATATATATATATATATATATATATATATATATATATATATATGAATTCATGTGTATGTACACGTGTGTATACAAGTGTATTTGTACATGTGTGTATACAAGTCTGTATACATGTATTTCTAAGAGTCTGTAGAAAGTTAGAAACTAATTTTGTTTCTCATTTTAACTATCAAAAGATGTCGACTTTTTCCGCTTTGCGATGCTAATATTAAAGTCACGTGATATTACTACCACTACGGCTCCCATGGTTAGCTGGATTGTCATGCATCATATTTTCAGCATCAAAATCCATCCTTCTGCAAAATCTGTCAAATGTAATTATCAGTATTTACTACTATCTGAATGAATTAGATTTTTTTAATGTTTATGGATTTTCACACTACGAAAGTTGCTAATACCAGGGACGTCATTTAATTTTGTTTTGATAGTGGATGTGGGGGGGGGGGGGGGCAAAACTTGACGGGCTTGTTAATTTTAGTATATAGGCTATATCAATTTTACAGCACACCAAAAAATGTCC
This sequence comes from Unio delphinus, assembly GCA_029339505.1. Classification (NCBI taxonomy): domain Eukaryota; kingdom Metazoa; phylum Mollusca; class Bivalvia; order Unionida; family Unionidae; genus Unio; species Unio delphinus. The sequence goes on from JAQISU010000014.1 coordinate 4,617,606, forward strand.
CCCTCCCTGCCCTCACCAAATGATGTATCTGGCTACTACAGGCATGTCAAAGCAACTGGTATATAAAATAGAGTTATTTGCTGACTTTTTTTTACATACATGCAAACAGCAAAGAATATAAAATTAATTAATTGTAAGGGTTTAATGCTAGACTCACACTACTGTAAACTTAATGCATTTATTTAAGTTTATCTTTTAAACGTTTATAAATCCATTAATTTCGCAAAGAATTGACCTGTACATTTTTATAAATGAAACAGTGAGTACATACACGTTAAGTTCCAAATGACAGAACATTATTCGCTCATTCAACAGGAAATCATTAACATATTAATGCTTAATAATTCAAGTGCTTTAGCATCATCGTCAATTTGCATTTTCCTATCAGCATATTTTGAGCCAGCAGTAGCTAGACGTGTGGTTCTGCTAACAACATTGAAAACCATTAAGTATTCTTGTAATGTGCTTGACACACAGAGCCAAATCATACGTTTGTTGCCAAAACATGTGTCGATGTTGTTATCACTTAGTTTAAACATATTTTATTGCCATAACTGTGAACAAAGGGGGTGTTCGTAATGTTGAATAAGCAGTCCCCTACAATCGATAACAAATTTAAATGGGTAGCATTTATAACGTAAAATGGTTTCATGCATTTATATGAAAACGTAACATCATTCAGCGAAAAAACGAAGGAACGAGAGAGGGGGGAGATATATTAATGATATTGCCCAAAACTGGACAAGAGTCAATAAACCAAAAACTTCAGTGGCTACTTATCAACAGCATCATATATTTCTATTTTAAAATTGTCAATAATTAATTGAGAAGAGAAATAATATCTGGAATACTACCTAATTATGTAAAGCGTTTCGCGTCTTTAGTATATATTTGAAATAAATCAAATAAACGAGTATTAAAGTTCAATGTGGAATTAAATTATTCGTATGGCAAATTAGTTGTAGTCGAGAGTATATTCAGATGGTTTCGATAATAAAACAATTTCCTGTTAAATATAGTATTTAGTAGTAAGTACGCAATACTGTGTATTTTATATTTCATCATCAATCAGATTAGCTCTCCGACGAGTCGAATAATCACTTCAGTTAGTTTTAATTCAACCATGATTAATAGCTACTTTCCTGCTACTAAAGAAATAATTCTGCTGACAATAGTTGCGTCTTTTGTTGAATCTGGGAGTGTGTTCCTAGACTGTGTGAATGAGTATATACTTATTTCGAGTTGGGCATATATGTGATTAAAGAGTATACCTCTTTGTATCACCAATCAGTGATGGCAAAAGGTCAAGAATATCAGCGAATAAACACCATATTCAAGTTTATGAATGTAACATATTTTATAATGTAGCATAGTCAATGAAACTTTCGTCCCTTTGCCAATGGAGTCCAACCATTATGTTCATAAATATTACGACACAAAATACTTCTGGTTAGAATAGTCGCTAAAAGCCTTGAGTAGAATTGTAGTATCACTAATTCTTAATGAGTGTTCGGCCGGACAGCCATCACAACATCATCATAATCTAGCAAGAAGTGAAGGTATGTAACCAGGTGGGGTGTGCGTTCTTTTTAAGGAGGGGCAGCTTTGTATGAAATTTTGACGTAAGTCGCGTGATTAGCCATGCTGACGTTGAATGCTTATACTCGCCAAGCATGGAAATACATTAACTTTGTAATTTAAAAGCGAACTTCAAACCAAACGTTTTAGTTCTGTACGGATTCTTGTTGTTTAGTTTTATGTTGGTCCAGGGTGTTGGCTGACTAGTATCAAGTTGTTGTAGGTTGCGAACTCGAGCAGCTCATTGCAAGAAGGTCCACATTGATCCTCCCAGTCTTTTAGAGCATCTTGGCTAACTTTGGATTCCAGTCTCCTTGGATAATAAGGATGTCTTTTTTACTTACCATGTTTAGAATGCCTTGGAGTTTGTTGTACAACTCCTTTATTTCTTCATCATCATGATTGGTAGTTTGATCAAAGACTTGGATAATTGGGATGTAAAAGGAGATGCTTTCTGACGAATGGAAATTACTTTGCTATATATGGGGCGATATTCAAGTACATATCCTTTGATGGCTTTCTTTACAAGGAAGTTTACGCCATTTATGGACTAGTCAAACTCTCCTATGAAGCAGAATATATGCTCATCTTCAGTGTGGTGTTCGCCTAGGGCTTTACATCTGACTTTACATAGTCCCAGAATATGCCATGTGTAATGTTCCATCTCATGTGTCAACTCATGGAGTCTTCCAATTTGCGCCAGAGTTCTAATATTTCGAGTGGCGACGTAGATGCTGTGACTTGCTTTTATTCTATGAAAAAATACTAATAGCACACTTGTCACCTCCGTCCTGGTGGACAACGGCAGGCGTGGTCATTGTTGACCCGGGCGACGACCGATCCGGTATGGTAAGTTCAGATGTGTCCTGCATTATCAGTGTGTCTTGGTCCTGTTAAGGTCAGAAACACGTTCATTCCGGTCCCGTATCCCCAACGTAGTATTTGTAACATAATTTTCTTCACTCTATGCAAGTGATAAACCAAGCATTGATGAGATTCGTTGATTAGCATCAGTATCGGTAAAATTTGGTCTTGCACTGACTCTTTTAATCATTACGGGTACGAGGTACCGGTAGTTGCGGATACGCCGGATCATGTAACATTTATCCACGATGGACATTAAAAGTCGCATTTCCTCAAATTAAGCTGATACACATGTTACATCCGGTTGAAACTTATACCCGACAAAACAAGGTTATCAACTTAAGAGGGGATGAGAAATGCGGGACAAATTAACATAACAAAAGGAGGATATTTTTCGGGAGCAGACCAAAACACTTGACATATCCGGGTTCCCAAGATAACCGAGTTCGAGATGTGCTGGTTTTGCTGAGTTTAACAGTACAACATATAACGCATTATCCGTAGATGACGTAAGTGGGGCATTGTAGCTGTATTCATAAGATGCATATGAATATGGTACAGATATAGGGTCTGAATTCAGTGCGGTATGAATTGGAATCTGGTACAGATACAGGGTCTGGATTCAGTGCAGTATGAATTGGAATATGGTACAGATACAGGGTCTGGATTCAGTGCAGTATGAATTGGAATCTGGTACAGATACAGGGCCTGGATTTAGCGTAGTATCAATTGGAATCTAGTACAGATACAGGGCCTGGATTCAGTGCAGTATGAATTGGAATCTGGTACAGATACAGGGTTTGAATTCAGTGCAGTATGAATTGGAATCTGGTACAGATACAGGGTCCGGATTCAGCTCAGTATGAATTGGAATCTGGTACAGATAAAGGGTCTGGATTCAGTGCAGTATGAATTGGAATCTGGTACAGATACAGGGTTTGGATTCAGTGCAGTATGAATTGGAATCTGGTACAGATACAGGGTCCGGATTCAGTGCAGTATGAATTGGAATCTGGTACAGATAAAGGGTCTGGATTCAGTGCAGTATGAATCGGAATCTGGTACAGATACAGGGTCTGGATTCAGTGCAGTATGAATTGGAATCTGGTACAGATACAGGATCTGGATTCAGTGCAGTATGAATTGGAATCTGGTACAGATAAAGGGTCTGGATTCAGTGCAGTATGAATTGGAATCTGGTACAGATATAGGGCCTGGATTCAGCTCAGTATGGATAGGAATCTGGTACAGATATAGGGCCTGGATTTAGCTCAGTATGAATTTTAATCTGGTGCAGATATTGGGCCTGTACTCAGCTCAACATAACTGTGAATCATGTTCAAATATTAGGCTTGGATTCAGCGCAGTATGACTCGGAATCTGGTAATGATATTAAGCCTGGATTCCGCAAAAACGTCGCCGAATAATATAAAACACTCATATTCGTAATATGCAAGTAAAGAACAACAACACATTTGTTAGCACATGCTATGTAATGTACAACACGTTAGATTACTGTTATCATATATGTTAGTACTACACGTTAGATTAATGTTATCATATGAGTTAGTATTACACGTTAGATTTCTGTTATCAGATATGTTAGTACTACACGTTATATTAATGTTATCATATATGTTAGTACTACACGTTATATTAATGTTATCATATATGTTAGTACTACACGTTAGATTACTGTTATCAGATATGTTAGTACTACAGGTTATATCAATGTTATCATATATGTTATTACTACACGTTAGATTACTGTTATCATATATGTTAGTACTACACGTTATATTATTGTTATCATATATGTAAGTACTACACGTTTGATTACTGTTATCATATATGTTAGTACTACATGTTAGATTACTGTTATCATATATGTTATTATTACACGTTAGATTACTTTTATCATATATGTTAGTACTACACGTTAGATTACTGTTATATATGTTAGTACTACACGTTAGATTACTGTTATATATGTTAGTACTACACGTTAGATTACTGTTATCATATATGTTAGTATTACTTGTTAGATTACTGTTATCATATATGTTAGTACTACACCTTAGATTACTGTTATATATGTTAGTACTACACTTTAGATTACTGTTATCATATATGTTAGTACTAACTGTTAGATTATTGTTATCATATATGTTATTATTACACGTTAGATTACTGTTATATATGTTAGTACTACACTTTAGATTACTGTTATCATATATGTTAGTACTACACGTTAGATTCATGCTATCATATATGTTATTATTACACGTTAGATTACTGTTATATATGTTAGTATTACACGTTAGATTACTGTTATAATATATGTTAGTACTACACGTTAGATTCATGCTATCATATATGTTAGTATTACACGTTAGATTACTGTTATATATGTTAGTATTACACGTTAGATTACTGTTATCATATATGTTAGTATTACACGTTAGATTACTGTTATCATATATGTTAGTATTACACGTTAGATTACTGTTATATATGTTAGTATTACACGTTAGATTACTGTTATCATATATGTTAGTATTACACGTTAGATTACTGTTATCATATATGTTAGTATTACACGTTAGATTACTGTTATCATATATGTTAGTATTACACGTTAGATTACTGTTATATATGTTAGTATTACACGTTAGATTACTGTTATCATATATGTTAGTATTACACGTTAGATTACTGCTATATATGTTAGTATTACACGTTAGATTACTGTTATCATATATGTTAGTACTACAAGTTAGATTCATGCTATCATATATGTTAGTATTACACGTTAGATTACTGTTATATATGTTAGTATTACACGTTAGATTACTGTTATCATATATGTTAGTATTACACGTTAGATTACTGTTATCATATATGTTAGTATTACACGTTAGATTACTGTTATATATGTTAGTATTACACGTTAGATTACTGTTATCATATATGTTAGTATTACACGTTAGATTACTGTTATCATATATGTTAGTATTACACGTTAGATTACTGTTATCATATATGTTAGTATTACACGTTAGATTACTGTTATATATGTTAGTATTACACGTTAGATTACTGTTATCATATATGTTAGTATTACACGTTAGATTACTGTTATATATGTTAGTATTACACGTTAGATTACTGTTATCAGATATGTTAGTATTACACGTTAGATTACTGTTATCATATATGTTAGTACTACACGTTAGATTCATGCTATCATATATGTTAGTATTACACGTTAGATTATTGTTATCAGATATGTTTGTACTACTGACCCCTAGCAAAAACTGTGAGACCATTACATTTACTTCGTGTTAGAAGAGCATGGTGAGAGGTTTATTGGATTTGTCTAGACTCTAGAATGCAAATACTCGATCTGAAATTGTTCGCTAACGAATGTCAAACCTACAAACTGTTCAAAAGAAATGATTATGACCCATATATCATCTGATGTTGTGTTACAAAAACGGCAAAGAACGAGTCAAAAGTTTGAATGTTACTACATTTATAAGAACATAGGTTGTAGAATATAAAACGTCTTTATACATGCTGAATGTTCGTCAAAGAGATATTGTTTTAGTTGTCATGTTAGAAATATGTAGTTTTCTTTTGACTTTTCTCTTCAATCTAAAAGTTTTATATGTGAAAGGCATAGACTTTCAAAAGAGATGGATTAATTGAATCTCGACGCATAATTTACAATGACCGAACTTTAGAGTTTAGTAAATATATCACGCATTGAAATTGTTTTATTAAGGGCAAGAACAATACCTTTACAGGCACTTGAAAGGTTTTACTGGATAAGTTGTCACAATAGCAAGATTTCACACATTCAAAACGGCGAATAAACGTCTTACATTGGTAAAATGCAAAATAACATAAAACACATTACAAAATGATAAAGCTGTAATTTTTGTGTGTGAAAAAGGTTACAGAAACAAAACGTAAATAAAGCTTGCCCGAGGCTCTATGTAGAATTACTAAGGCAGAATTTGATCAAGTAAATATCAGCGCCCAATAAATTTGTCCATATGATATTAAAATTAATAAAATGTCTCCTTGAGAGAGAATTTAGATAGTGTCCCAAATTATATTTTTGCAGTTTCCGCAGGAATATTTTGTATGAAGCTGCTAGAACTGTATACAATTATTAGCTGTGTCCTATGTTTGTAATATTTATGTTTCGGTTATTTTTCAAGCACACAGTATGAATACCATTTGAGGGATGCAATAGTAATTGCAAGGTTGACATGCATTGAAATGTTTCCAGCGTTAACATATTTTGATTTTTGCTTTTTTGTCTTCACTTTGATCTTTACTTTCTTTTTCAATTGTTTAGCTGCACTTTAAAATGCACTTAGGTTTGGGGATAGCTCCAATTTATAAATAAAATGACTCATATCAGCCAGAAGCAAAGACTTACAAGTGTATCCAGATTAACGTCGTTTTTACCGTCAGTACTCCTATGGGAATGCTTTTCATTATCGATGTGCCAGAAGACTGTATGAGAAACGTGCATAAGTGATAGTTAATTAATCTTCAGGCCAGTCCCTATAATAAATGTTTGTTTTTACCTTCACTACCATATAATTGCTTCATCTTTCACATGAATGTATTTTTTACAACGAGAGCACCACAGAATAAATAACATATTTTTTTAATGCTTTTGCTAATGAGGACACAAAGTTAATAAAACAATTTCTGGTATGCATCTGAGCAAGACGTTATATGTTTGCCTGAAATATCAATACCTTGTGCAACATCTTTTTATACCTGCTATATATTATTTTCACAGGCAAATCTTCCTCTTAGTCACGTGACACTACGGTATTATTTCTAACAGCGGAGAACGACGGAATACAATTTAAAATTTAGTTACATCCAATGCTGACGGTCAAGGTGTATGAAAGACTCAATGTGCAAGATATAACAATTTAATAAATATCAAAGTATTCAAATATTTCATATTAAAAAAATTCAAACAATTATTTTGACTAAAACATATAGTGACATATTCCATTGCCAGTTACTATCGTCATACGATTTTTACAGTCTTAAGGTAGTGTGCTTCCACTCAGTGTTGATTCTGTTATTCATCTGTCCTCTGGTAATTCTAGTACTCTATTACCTGCTCTTCTTTCACTTCTGACAATCTCTTTCACGCTTTCTTCGTATACTACACCTCTATGCTACCCTCGACCCCGTGCTCTCTTTGCACTTCTGGAACTCTCTTCCACGCTTTCTTCGCATACTACACCTCTATGCTACCCTCGACCCCGTGCTCTCTTTGTACTTCTGGAACTCTCTTCCACGCTTCCTTCGAGTACTACACCTCTATGGTATCCTACACTAAGTGCTCTCTTTGTACTTCTGGAACTCTCTTCCTCCACCCGACTGACACGTCACAAAAAAATCCCACGTGGTCTTAACGTGTCGTCCTTCTTTCCGATTCGCCGGTGTCGCCTCTCACTCCAGCCCAGAAAGCTTCATCAAGAAGTCTTCGTTTACAATCCAACTTAGAATTTCCCCCGAAATTCCTTTTATGCTTTTTTTAACGAGCACACAACTTCAGCACTCTGAGCTCAGTCTCCCAACTTCCATATGTTCTGATCTCGTCATCGTCCAAACATGCACCAACAGGAAAATGGACTTGGAACAAATTGCCTTTTGAGACTCCGTCCGATAACTCTCTCTACAAAGACGCTAAACGAAAATGCGCGTATGCATTAACATCGGCAAGTTGTCCCCACAACGAGCCACTCTGTTTACAAATCACTTGCGACTTATTCACGTGTGTTTGCTCTAACGTTAATAAATGTAATTGTGGAGTGTGGCGGGCTTTGCTATGCCACCATTGTGGTAGATGTGTTAATATGGTTGGTGTGGGGTGCTTCCAATATTGCATTTAAATTGTTTTAGAAGTACCACCCAGGCTAAATTTTGTAGGAAGTAAAATTAGTGATATAGAGAGAGGTAAAGCTCTGAGCCACCAATCAGCAATGCCGACAGTTACATTATTGAGTACACAAAAGGTGAAATTCAAATGCATAACAATTTAATACAATTCAGTAGTCAAATAATAGGTATCCAATCACTCTACTTCTTTCCGACGGCCTATTGCATCATTTGATTTATAGAGTGAGATAGCTTTTACACCTGTCCTTGTTCCTACCCATCTGTATCTCTATTATCGCACCAATTCCTTCTCTCTACCGCTCTGATGGCCTATTGATTAGAGCGTTCGCCTGTGAAGCGGGAGGTCGTGGGTTCGATCCCTAGCCGAGTCATATCAAAGACTTACAATAATGGTATCAAGAGTTGTCTCACTTGGCGCTCAGCATTAAGAGGTTAATGTTAGGACTGGTCGGCCTGGTGTCAGGATAATGTGACTAGGTGTGACATCATGCTACATGGCTGTGGCATGGTGTTCCAGTGCTAGACATCAATATAAACTGCCACACTGCAGACATAGCGATATGACTGAAAACTTTCTAAAGCTAAGTTATAATCCAAATAAAACACACACACACACACACACACACACACACACACACACACACACTCCTACTTCTCCCTGACGGCTCCTTCTCCAATTTCTCCTTCTCGACTCCTTTTCAACTAAGCCTTCAAGTCACAATCGACTTCTCCGCTAGTCTTTATTCCGTCTCCATCTTAGACTCTGGGCTAAACTATACCGGAAATCTGTCCCCTAAGGCTTCCTTTAAGACGATATGTATTTCTTAGAATGTCCTAAGTTTCCTGCCGAATTACGAGTGGGTTTCCCGAAGTATTACTTTATAACTTTCCAGCACGAGGTTTGGCAAAATACTAGGTTCCTTGCTCGAAAATACTAAATTAAATTCCGATTAAAATAGTGACTACACTATCATTCCATTCCGATTGGATGTCGTCTCTAGCCTGTTCTATTAAATATAGCAGACAATGCCCCTAGTCCGTCTGTCAAAAGAGTGAGGTTTACGACGTCTAAAAAGTCCTTTGTTCTTAAACGATGCTTTCAACGTCCACGTACGACGTTTCAACCCGAACAAAGCTGTATTATTGTTCCCTTACGTAGAAGAACCGTTATAGCCGCGGTGCACATCGCTTCGAACCATTTCCTTGTTTACCTGACAATCGCGGGCAGGGCAATGTGACAGGCAAAACAACGAGATCAGTTACATAAAGAACATTTCAAATGTTTTTGAAGCAAACTATTTTGTCATTTCTCCCACGAAAAAGAATTTGATACTCTGGTGCTTCGTCTTGGTTAAAATGTTTCCCTGTTTGATATGCAAATTGGAAGCGAACTGTTTTCTTCTACTAACTTCGTTTCGAACGATTGCAAACCGTATACATGATTGTCTTAATTCGTTTACAGGTGTCCAAGCTTTACTTCCTGTGTTGCATACACACGTTATCAGAATAAGGTAGGATTAAATTGCTTGACTTTATATTTCCCAAGAAACGTTTCAACATCAAAACAATACTATAAATATATACTGGATCTGTCCATACAATCAGATAAGAACGATTCATATAAAGCAAGATTACATCTCAAAATCTTATTCTTCTCACAGAATCAGAATCAATTAAAACGTTTAATGTTAATTCGAAAAGAAAATTACCCTTTCTTCGACTATACAAGAACTGCGTGTCATACTTCTTAAATAGCATCTGAATTATTGTATTTCTTGATGCTGTTTGTATTTGTTTTTAGCAGACATTCATTAAGAGAGATACCCCTATAGAAATGGAATGTTTGATACTACTGTTTGTTTATGTATTTAGCAGAAAGACAATTCATTAAAAGAGATGTCCCGATAGAATTGTTGTTTATGTGTTTAAAGGTAAGACATTCATTAAGAGAGATATTCATTAAAAGAGAAACTCTCATTATAAATATATATATATATATATATATATATATATATATATATATATATATATATATATATATATATATATATATATATATATATATATATATATATATATATATATATATATATAATGAGAGAATTTTGCGTGTATACGCTTTACCCTACCTACGATTACTTCCAAGATGTTGCAGATTATATTAAAAGACATTTCAATGATATTTACCTTATTGAATATATATATATATATATATATATATATATATATATATATATATATATATATATATATATATATATATATATATATATATATATATATATATATATATATGTATATATAAACTTTAGAAGATTCTTGTCTTGTGGTATTATAGGATATATAAATACGGATTTACGGAAATAAGCAGGGTATAACAACCTTAATTTCCACGTTTCATTCTAAAGAATGTACATAACAAAAGTTGTCACTGATATATAATTTTATATATTTTTCGTTTAGAAAGGAAGCAAATTTTAACCTCAAAACGTAAATGCTTTTGTAACTGAATGTGTTGGTGTGTTCTAACGCATGTAATTATGTTCGAAGTGTCAATCATAAACTTATACTTAAATGTAACCAAGAGGATTACTTACCACTGAAAGAAGGACTGCACTAATTTTAATCTCCATGACTTCAGAGCATTTGATGAATCACACAAACAATAAACTTAACTCACAGATCGCATTTTGTTTTGAAAGCGTTCTATGTGCTATCAAGTATTTATACGAATATACAATAGGAACCCACTAATATGTTCACAAACTGATACCTTTCCCACAACCTACAAACACTGGAGGATTCAGTCACTCCACAAATGTATCTGGATTTTTTACTCAAGGAAAAGAACAGTACGTAAATAATGCCAGCTCCAGGCGGTACAACCCTAGGGGTCTGGATTAGTGCGATTTTTATCCAGTGCACAAAATGGTGAGATACGGTATTAAGGATCTGCCCATCGGCATCATCAGCTCCCAATCAGAGATACGGTGAACGCCTCGCAGATTGGGCGTAATGCAATGTGCCAACGATACAATCTGTGTCTGCTTTCCCTGTATATTGTTACCCCTGTGCTACAAACAACTGATCAATTTATAAGGATTAGAATGCTATGTGGTCTATACAGATTTGTATGCTTTCAGTTAATATAAACTTATACACACACACACACACACACACATATATATATATATATATATATATATATATATATATATATATATATTAACCAGTCTACTACTCATTAAAAATACATAACGTATGGAGTCATTCGCCCTCACTAAAAGTGAAGACTAATTTTTGATTGGTTAAACAGGTCCCCAAGTAATAATAGCATTGTAACAGATGTAACAAATTGTGGTATTAAAGGAAGGTCATTGAAAGACGAAGGCACTTAAATGTGAATTACGATTAATACTAGTCTTGAAATGACTACTGTAATTAAAAAAGTCCAATGATCTATCGGCTAAATTCATTCACATATAATACATTTTAATACATAAAAAATGTACAATGGTGTCTCTTGTACACACCCGTTTCATGCGATACGTTGATCGAAAACTTTCAAAATCATTTACCCTTCAACGTATCCCTTTGACAAAGTTTATTATACCAATGCGTGTAATGGCTTCCATCTGGATTTTTAAAAAAAAAAATTATCCCTGCCAGTAGTTACACTTACCGAACCATTCGATCAACTAATACAAATTTCATTGTTTCGCTATTTTTTTTAACATATGTCTGTAAAATAAATTTATTTAAATTGGGATTGCAACTGAACGAGTTTTGTATATTTATGAAGTTTTCTATTAGGCACAATTTCATACAGTACAAATACTGTGGAAACGTATAGAGAGATTTTCTTTTCTTTCTACTTGTTAAATTTTATTTGGAGGAGAAGAGAATTGAAATGTCAGTACTCTCTCCCTCTCTCTCTCTCTCTCTCTCTCTCTCTCTCTCTCTCTCTCTCTCTCTCTCTCTCTCTCTCTCGCACGCAGGGGGCCCTGAGTGGCCGAGTGGTCTAAAGCGCTGTCCTCTACGGATCACTGCCATCTCACCTCTGTCTGCGTGGGTTCAAGTCTAAGATTCGGCTAATGTAGTTAAGTGAGAAAGCTTGCCAGTAGCTTCTCGTGGGTCGGTGGTTCTTTCCGGGGTTTTCCGGGTTCTTCCTCCACCACTAATACTGGCCGCCATGTATAGCTTATATTGTGCTGAAAAATGGCGTTAAACCATAAAAAAACAAAACAAACAAACTCTCTCTCGTACGCGCTAGCAACACATTAGATTATGTATTGACATCACACTCTTGTATTATTTCAAAGTCAGTTATGACATGAGAACATTGTTGTCCTGTAAATTACTAAAATACATGCTTAGAAAACAATTTTCTATAACTATACGCTTCATGCACACACACACATATATATATATATATATATATATATATATATATATATATATATATATATATATATATATATATTTATATATGTTAGGGGGTGGTGCCTATGTCCTTTCTCTCTCTCTCTCTCTCTCTCTCTCTCTCTCTCTCTCTCTCTCTCCACACACACACACACACACACACACACACACACACATACACACTATATTCCTTTCAAAATACTTGTGGTACTTCATATTTAAAGCTCATGGTAACAGTTGCATATAGCCGATTATCTCCGCGCACTAGTCCCATTATACGATAACTATAGACGTTAAATTACGGGATGAAGTGAAGTTGTTGTATCTGCCCTTTCGTGTGAATACGTATGGAACTTTTTACTCTTTAGTCTTAACGTCTATTGTTATAGAAGTGAGTTCGTTCTATTTACTCTTTAGTCTTAACGTCTGTTGTTATAGAAGTGAGTTCGTTGTATTTACTCTTTAGACTTAACGTTTATTGTTATAGAAGTGAGTTCGTTCTATTCACTCTTTAGACTTAACGTTTATTGTTATAGAAGTGAGTTCGTTCTATTTACTCTTTAGATTTAACACCTGTTGTTATAGAAGTGAGTTCGTTCTATTTACTTTTTAGTCTTAACGTTTATTGTTATAAAAGTGAGTTCGTTCTATTTACTCTTTAGACTTAACGTTTATTGTTATAGAAGTGAGTTCGTTTTATTTAATCTTTAGACTTAACGTTTATTGTTATAGAAGTGAGTTCGTTCTATTTACTCTTTAGACTTAACGTTTATTGTTATAGAAGTGAGTTCGTTGTATTTACTTTTTAGTCTTAACGTTTATTGTTATAGAAGTGAGTTCGTTGTATTTACTCTTTAGTCTTAACGTCTATTGTTATAGAAGTGAGTTCGTTGTATTTACTCTTTAGTCTTAACGTTTATTGTTATAGAAGTGAGTTCGTTGTATTTACTCTTTAGTCTTAACGTTTATTGTTATAGAAGTGAGTTCGTTGTATTTACTTTTTAGTCTTAACGTTTATTGTTATAGAAGTGAGTTCGTTGTATTTACTCTTTAGTCTTAACGTTTATTGTTATAGAAGTGAGTTCGTTGTATTTACTTTTTAGTCTTAACGTTTATTGTTATAGAAGTGAGTTCGTTGTATTTACTCTTTAGTCTTAACGTTTATTGTTATAGAAGTGAGTTCGTTGTATTTACTTTTTAGTCTTAACGTTTATTGTTATAGAAGTGAGTTCGTTGTATTTACTTTTTAGTCTTAACGTTTATTGTTATAGAAGTGAGTTCGTTGTATTTACTCTTTAGTCTTAACGTCTATTGTTATAGAAGTGAGTTCGTTGTATTTTTTCTTTAATGTGCACACATATTATAATACAAACGAGTTTGTTAACGTTACTCGTTAGTGTACACATTTTATTGAAGTGAATTTACTGTATTTGATCTTCAGTGAACATATGCTTTTATATAAAACTGAATTTGCTGTATTTACTCTTTAGTGTGCACAATTATTCTTATCAAAAACGAAAAGTATGAATTTAAAGGATAGGTTTCAAAGAAGTATGTTATATCTATCTGTCTGTTTCACAATGATATCGAACCTTCGCAAGCTATGTGTGTCATACATACATACATACATACATACATACATACATACATACATACATACATACATACATACATACATACATACATACATACATACATATACATATGTATATTAAAATATTATTTAGTTAATCACAAGCAGTTTATTGACACATACAGTATTTCTATCATTTCCGTTCTCGCTCCTATTTTGCCCTTTAATCTTACATGTTGATTATATTCATTATTATAAGTAATTTTAATTGTACATTAGTAATATATTGATATACAAACAAGTATTTGGTGTCCCGAATACTCGTGTGACCGTCTGTTAAAAATATATAAAAAAAAAATAATAGGAATTGAAGATAATTACTTACTTTCTTCAAATCTTGCATTTAGAAAAAGATGCAAAAACCGTATTTGATTTTCATCTCCAATATATACAAAAATACCACGATAGTCGATTCAATTTTATTTCTAATTGAAGATTAATAAACATATAAGTTTAACTGTAGCGATAATAGAAGGGCAATTCAGTGATAAATACAATGCATACATAATTAAGCTTTCTGTTCTCTGATAAATGCAATGCATACATAATTAAGCTTACTGTTCTCTGATAAATGCAATGCATCCATAATTAAGCTTACTGTTCTCTGATAAATGCAATGCATACATAATTAAGCTTACTGTTCTCTGATAAATGCAATGCATACATAATTAAGCTTACTGTTCTCTGATAAATGCAATGCATACATAATTAAGCTTCATGTTCTCTGTTAAATGCAATGCATACATAATTAAGCTTACTGTTCTCTGATAAATGCAATGCATACATAATTAAGCTTACTGTTATCTGATAAATGCAATGCATATATAATTAAGCTTACTGTTCTCTGATAAATGCAATGTATACATAATTAAGCTTACTGTTATGTGATAAATACAATGCATACATAATTAAGCTTTCTGTTCTCTGATAAATGCAATGCATACATAATTAAGCTTACTGTCCTCTGATAAATGCAATGCATACATAATTAAGCTTACTGTTCTCTGATAAATGCAATGCATACATAATTAAACTTACTGTTCTCTGATAAATGCAATGCATACATAATTAAGCTTACTGTTCTCTGATAAATGCAATGCATACATAATTAAGCTTACTGTTCTCTGATAAATGCAATGCATACATAATTAAGCTTACTGTTCTCTGTTAAATGCAATGCATACATAATTAAGATTACTGTTCTCTGATAAATGCAATGCATACATAATTAAGCTTACTGTTCTCTGATAAATGCAATGCATACATAATTAAGCTTACTGTTCTCTGATAAATGCAATGTATACATAATTAAGCTTACTGTTATGTGATAAATGCAATGCATACATAATTAAGCTTACTGTTCTCTGTTAAATGGAATGCGTACATAATTAAGCTTACTGTTCTCTGTTAAATGGAATGCGTACATAATTAAGCTTACTGTTCTTGGATATATGCAATGCTTACATAATTAAGCTTACTGTTCTCTGATATATGGAATGCTTACATAATTAAGCTTACTGTTCTCTGATAAATGCAATACATACATAATTAAGCTTACTGTTCTCTGATAAATGCAATGCATACATAATTAAGCTTACTGTTCTCTGATAAATGCAATGCATACATAATTAAGCTTACTGTTATCTGATAAATGCAATGCATACATAATTAAGCTTACTGTTATCTGATAAATGCAATGCATACATAATTAAGCTTACTGTTCTCTGATAAATGCAATGCATACATAATTAAGCTTACTGTTCTCTGATATATGCCTTGCGTACAAAATTAAGCTTCATGTTCTCTGATAAATGCAATGCATACATAATTAAGCTTAATGTCCTCTGATAAATGCAATGCGTACATAATTAAGCTTAATGTCCTCTGATAAATGCAATGCATACATAATTAAGCTTACCGTTCTCTGATAAATGGAATGCGTACATAATTAAGCTTACTGTTCTCTGATAAATGCAATGCATACATAATTAAGCTTACTGTTTTCTGATAAATGCAATGCGTACATAATTAAGCT
Source organism: Unio delphinus (assembly GCA_029339505.1). NCBI lineage: Eukaryota > Metazoa > Mollusca > Bivalvia > Unionida > Unionidae > Unio > Unio delphinus. The sequence continues at coordinate 4,634,084 of JAQISU010000014.1, forward strand.
TAATGTCCTCTGATAAATGCAATGCATACATAATTAAGCTTACCGTTCTCTGATAAATGCAATGCGTACATAATTAAGCTTACTGTTCTCTGATAAATGCAATGCATACATAATTAAGCTTACTGTTATCTGATAAATGCAATGCATACATAATTAAGCTTCATGTTCTCTGATAAATGCAATGTGTACATAATTAAGCTTAATGTCCTCTGATAAATGCAATGCGTACATAATTAAGCTTACTGTTATCTGATAAATGCAATGTGTACATAATTAAGCTTCATGTTCTCTGATAAATGCAATGTGTACATAATTAAGCTTAATGTCCTCTGATAAATGCAATGCGTACATAATTAAGCTTACTGTTATCTGATAAATGCAATGTGTACATAATTAAGCTTCATGTTCTCTGATAAATGCAATGTGTACATAATTAAGCTTAATGTCCTCTGATAAATGCAATGCGTACATAATTAAGCTTAATGTCCTCTGATAAATGCAATGCATACATAATTAAGCTTACCGTTCTCTGATAAATGGAATGCGTACATAATTAAGCTTACTGTTCTCTGATAAATGCAATGCATACATAATTAAGCTTACTGTTTTCTGATAAATGCAATGCGTACATAATTAAGCTTAATGTCCTCTGATAAATGCAATGCATACATAATTAAGCTTACCGTTCTCTGATAAATGCAATGCGTACATAATTAAGCTTACTGTTCTCTGATAAATGCAATGCATACATAATTAAGCTTACTGTTATCTGATAAATGCAATGCATACATAATTAAGCTTCATGTTCTCTGATAAATGCAATGTGTACATAATTAAGCTTAATGTCCTCTGATAAATGCAATGCGTACATAATTAAGCTTACTGTTATCTGATAAATGCAATGTGTACATAATTAAGCTTCATGTTTTCTGATAAATGCAATGTGTACATAATTAAGCTTAATGTCCTCTGATAAATGCAATGCGTACATAATTAAGCTTACTGTTATCTGATAAATGCAATGTGTACATAATTAAGCTTCATGTTCTCTGATAAATGCAATGTGTACATAATTAAGCTTAATGTCCTCTGATAAATGCAATGCGTACATAATTAAGCTTACCGTTCTCTGATAAATGGAATGCGTACATAATTAAGCTTACTGTTCTTGGATATATGCAATACATACATAATTAAGCTTACTGTTCTTTGATTTGTTTTTTAAAAATCACTAGGTCAACAGATAAATATTGTCAGTTTACCAAACTGGTTTTCTGAAATGCACCGACGGAAACGGATTTGATCCAGTATCAAACCGTCTACACTTCGTTTTAAATGGTATTTATAATTCAGCACAAATTGGTAAACAAAACACACCTGAGTTCTAAACCCAATAAATTGATCACAAGTCATTCAGAAAATCACCCCCACCCCGCAACCAACGCCTCAACAAGCCAACACATTTGTTGTACACTATGCGCATAGAGATAGTGGTACTGTTTGTGTAGGCTGATATTATACATAGAATGAGTAACTGGAAAGGATGGACTTCCCTGTTTTAATTAAGTGTTTTAAGCAAAACAGGGAATCAAATTAGTTTTTTTTAAATGTAAAAACACCCATACGCTGAAAATTAAAAACGTATTAGTAACGAACAAAATACAAAATACAATTAAGTAGATCGAGCAACTACTACATACTTCTTTACCAGAAGCAATGAGAAACAGTTGTACACCTAATACACATGTTCAGATCTCTCTCTCTCTCTCTCTCTCTCTCTCTCTCTCTCTCTCTCTCTCTCTCTCTCTCTCTCTCTCTCTCTCTCTCTCTCTCACACACGCGCGAACAACACATTAGATTCTATATTGAGATCACACTCTTGATCATGAAGTAAAGTAGGATATATATCTGTTTAGGATAATTACCAGTCCAAATATCAACGCTGCGTAAATAGTCATTATTGCTTCAAAGTCAGTGATGACATTAGAACATAGCTGCCCTGTAAATTACTAAAAGACATGCTTAGAAACCCATTTTCTATAACTATACGCTTCATGCACATATATGTCACGTGGTGCTGCCTATGTGCTCTCTCTCTCTCTCTCTCTCTCTCTCTCTCTCTCTCTCTCTCTATATATATATATATATATATATATATATATATATATATATATATATATATATATATATATATATATATATATATATATATATATATATATATATATATATATATATATATATCCTTCAAATAAAATTATAATACCCGAACTAAATTCGGGACCTGGTGGTTTCTTGTTATAGGATCAACATTATTTCCATTCTTTCACATCTGATTTTGTCTTATTTCAATTCAACAGAAATAAGCAAATATGAACAGTTTGAAACCAGATACCAATACACATTATTATCATAAATTAATGTCTTGTTATTGGCTACTGCAATTCATACAGAAATATTAGATAGTTAGATAACCATTACAACCATCTACGGCGATAGATTATTAGCTGAACTGTTCACACGTGTTCCTATTACTAACACAATCGATTCCCGGTCGAAATGATTTCAAATGTCATTACACAAATGAGGTAATGGACAAAATTCCTTGCAAGAAATGAATTCAAATGTCATTACACAAATGAGGTAATGGACAAAATTCCTTGCAAGAAATGAATTCAAATGTCATTACACAAATGAGGTAATGGACAAAATTCTTTGCAAGAAATGAATTCAAAAGTCATTACACAAATGAGGTAATGGACAAAATTCCTTGCAAGAAATGAGTTCAAATGTCATTACACAAATGAAGTAATGGACAAAATTCCTTGCAAGAGCTACGTTACTCTGACAGAGAACAATCGAATCTCAGCATATGATACAAAACAGTTAAGACTGATAATTTACTTCTCTCAATTTGTATTAAAAAATAAATCTTTTGGAACGATGATTCCTGTGACCTTGAAGAAAAAAAATGATATATTAATTCTCACAATACTCAGCAGAATATTTCATGAAATTCATACAATACATGATGCGTTCACGAAAGATGCATGTACGTTTGTTTCTAAAATCAAAGAAAAGTGAAGTATGAATTGAGACAATACCTTTGTACCTTCCCGAACACCCGTTCGCATATCATCAGATAATTCTCCCTGTGTCTTCTCTGCTCCGGGTCACTAAAATACGTCCATATCCACTTTCCTTGGACGATTTATTTAACGAGAGAAATTACCTATTAATGTTCTAGGGAGCTAAATTCTGGTTCGCCTCCAAACCTATCGTGACTAATTTCTCGAAGGGAATTTCTAAAAACCTTGAATTCTGTCTGGAAACACACGTCGACTCGTAGCTTTACCAATTATTATTTTTTCTTAACGTCATAACATGATAAGATTTCCATCGATGTCAGAATAATCCTCTCTAGTCGCCTTTATGAATTACTATTCAAGAAAACGGGTTCCGAGGGGTGTTATCGCTGGGGTGGATGTGGGAGATAAGCACTCACTCCACTTGGAAAATCCCCAATGGCTTGCCTCTGATAGAGCCTCTGACAATCAAATCCAGATCAAGGCCTTCGTGAGTGGCTTTCCTAAACCCGACGGAACCTGTTTAAACGGACTAGAGAAAGGATGACAGGTGAGTTTCTGGCGCCTTAAAACAAGATGCTTCGGGCAGATCGGGATCGCTAACCTTGGGTGGTCCCCCAACTAGGAGAAGGCAAACTCTGACTTCAAACCTTCGCTGCCTTGCGACTATACCCTCTCATGGTAAAGCTAAGGGAATAAACCTTAGCACAAAATCCGGAGACAGAGTCCCTTAGGCGTTTTGTCATTGTTTTCAGTGTCATCTCGGCAACTTCTGCGATGCTGCTGATGAAATGACGTATCGGTTTGTCTTTTCCCTTTGATCCCTATGCTGCGTGGATATCGGGAATCAGCTTCATGGGCAACAACGTTTTCTCCAAATCACCCTGCTCAGGCTTGCGCCCTGGAGATGACACTCGAGCTTCGCTGAAAACAGAGTCAACACAACACGGAAGAAGCAGTTTACCGGTTATACGTCATCGTTCGAAACATACGACAGGGTTTGCTTCCGACGTTGGGAGAGACCAACAGGTCTCAGTCGACAGCTACCGACCGCATCAAGCTGGGCATCCTGCAGAAAAAAAGGTGCCGTCCCGCCACAGTTTATCTGCCTTACTGAGTGAGTACGGTTAAGGTGCGCGAGTACCTGAAAAAAAGGGACTGCACCTATAATACCAAGAAACAACAAGTGCTAACCCACATGAAAACCTCCAACCCTCAAGCTAGGAACCTGGAAATTCAGGACCGTTCTGACTGGATTCTTAGATGATATCCAGACATTCAGCGATGTTCGAAAGACTTCAGTGATCAATGACGAACTTGCAAGACTCTAGGTCGACATAGGTCGACTAACGCAGACGTGGCTACCAGATTCCGGGACCCTCAGAGAAGAGAACTACACGTTCATCTGGCAAAGAAAGAGCTCTGACGAAGCCAGAGAGTTTGGTGTTGGATTCATCGTCAGGAACTCTCTGTTGTGGATGATAGAACCAAGGATTAAACCGAAGTCTGGTATCCTTTTTCCTCCTCGCCACAACCGGGCCTGTCAACGCGATCAGCGTTTATGTTCCCATACTAAGCGCCACGGCAGATACCAAGGATGAGTTATACGGCAAAATAAACTCGCTCATTGAAATTATTCCCACGGAAGAGATCTTAACATTTCGAGACTTCAACGCTAGGGTGGGTGCTGACCATGACTCTTGGCATTCATGTTTTGGCAAGTTTGGCATTTGGAAGATGAATGAGAAATATCAGCGACTCCTAGAGATGTGCTCGTACCATGAACTCAGCATCACCATTCCATTCTTTCACTCAAAGTCATTTCATAAACTGTCTTGAAATCATCACCGATCCAAACATTGGTACCAACTGGACTTATCCTTACGAGGCGGTCTGCCATGAAGGGTGTGGTTCTTACCCGTATCTTCCAATGCCTATACTTCGGCACTACCACTCACTGGTGTGCTGCAAAATAAAGCTTCAGCCAAAGAAGATACGCCGCTCTAGGCAGGAGGGTAAATCATGCATTGTCGTGTGCAATGCCTTATATCTAGACAAGGTTGAGGAATTCACTTATGACCTCTCCAAGACCTTTTGGTATAGAACCTCCAAATGTCAATTTCAAAGAGAGATGGGATCACACCAGAGAGACTCTGAATAACACAGTCACACGAATCTTTGATAAGAAGCGGTCAAAGAACACTCACACCAGCTATAGTAAAGCGTCGCATTGCTCACCTGGAATACAAACGATCATCCTGCCAGCGGACTTTAGAGATATACAGGTCTACCAGAAGCAAAGTGCAGAGGATAGCTTGGCAGTGCGCCAATGAAATATGCTTCAGCTCTGTCAGAGGTTCGGTCAGCAACAGATATCAAAAACATCAGAGGCATGTATGATGACATAAAAAAGCAATGGGTCCCACGCAGATGGAGCGGTGGATTTAATACTACTTCGAACAGTACTCCCGAGAGAACCACGTGCCCAAAGATGGCCTCAGTGCCATTGAAAACCTACTGATCATGGTCGAACTGGACCAGAAACCTACCTACTGTGGCAGAAATAAAGAAGGCCTTAGAGACACTCTCCATAGGCAAAGCAACAGAGAATGATGGCATCTCAGCTGAAGTCATCAAGTGCGGCTTCAGCGTGCTGCTCACACCTTTGCACGACCTCCTCTGCCAGTGCTAAGATGAGGGTGCAGTGCCTCAGGACATGCAAGATGTCAATACGCAGCACTGTACAAGAACGAAGGCGAAATAAGTGACTGCAACAACTACAGGGGCATATCTTTTCTCAGCATCGTGGGTAACGTCTTCGCAGGCGTGATCATTAACAGACTGCAGACGCTAGCTGCCAAGGTGTATACAGAGTTGCAGCCCGGGTTACAAACAGAGAAGTCCACAAGCGACATGATCTTCTCCGTCAGGCAATATCAGGAGATATGCTGAGAACAGCACAAACCACTCTTCCTGGCTTTAGTAGACCTCACTCAAGCACTTGATCTGGTCAGCAGAGCTGGACTCTTCACAATTCTGGCGAAGATTGCATGCCCTTCAAAACTTCTAAGCATGGCTAAGTCCTTCAAAGATGACATTAAAGGAACAATTCAATACCATGTCTCAACATCCGACCCCCTTCAACATCCGCAGCATAGTGAAACTTCGTTGCGTCCTAGCCCCTTCACTTTTTGAAATCTTCTTCTCGCCCCAAGCATTTGGGACATCAACAGAGGGGATCTAACTGCACACGCGATCAGACAGCAAACTATTCAACCTAGCACGACTAACGGGGAAGAAGAAAGTGCGTGAAGCAACCACGAGTGATATAATCTTCGCAGACGATGCTGCCCTAGCCACTCAACAACTACGAAATTGAGGTAGTCAGTCAGTTCACGTACCTCGGCTCTAACATCACTAACAACTTACCGCTCGATGCTGAACTTTACAGGTGGATTGGAAATGCATCAATATGAAATTGTCACTAGGAGTGTATGATGACCCTGAACACAAAGATCTCAGTGTACTGTGCCTGCATGCTAAGCACTCTTTTGTAGCCTGCCAGTGACACCTGGACTCTGTTCGCATCACAGAGAAAAAGCTGAGCTCCGTTCACATGCAATGTCTCCGATGCATTCTAGGGATCACATGGAGTGCTCAGGTAACAAACACTGAGCTGCGTGAACGTGCCACTTCCCGCAGCATGTTCACACTTCTCCGCCAACTTCGTAATAGATGGCTGGACCATGTACGTCGGATCAACAAAGACCTTCTTTATTCGGAACTTGCCTCTGGCAAAAGGTGGATCGGGCGGCCACATCTCCGCTTCAGTGATGTCTGCAAGCGCGACACGAAAGCCCTTGACATCGATGTCAACATCAAGGAAGAGCTTGCCCTAGAAAGGCTCAGCTGGCGACACCATCTGATCACTAGTTTCAATGCCAGCTAGAACAAGCCACGCTTACTAGCTGAAGTAAAGCGCTCTCGGAGTACGAAAAAGCAGTTCCAACACAACAGACTCAGCATTCAAGTATAGCAGGCTCAGCAAGGACTTCTACTCCCGTGTTGGGACACATAGCCACTACAAACGTTACAGAACCAACAACCAGTACATATCTCGCGGCCTTACTGTCATTGTCTCTCGTGAAGTATGCAGTCGATTAATAGAGAGAGAGAGAGAGAGAGAGAGAGAGAGAGAGAGAGAGAGAGAGAGAGAGAGAGAGAGATACTATTTTCAGCACGAGAAAATTTTTAACTCCTATCCTTGAAAACAAATGACGGAAAAAGAAGTGCATGTATTTATTAGGGATTAATAATATGATGACGAGGAAAACTATTATAGCTGTTAGTCTTGACTGCAGTCTCTCATAGTATTATTTGTTTCTCCAAATATATTGTCACAAAAATTAAGATATTTTTCCATCATCATTTAAATAATAATAATAATAATAATAATAATAATAATAATAATAATAATAATAATGAGGTCTATTTACATTGTCTAATCTTTAGAAGCTCTAAGCGCTTTACATCAATAATGATAGGACTACATAAAAAAACATGAAACTGGCAAACATAAATATTGCTGACAATATTTAAGGTAGGAAACATTATTAGGTCTTTAAGTTTGTTCTAACAGTCGAAAGAGGTGAGTTTTAAGAGCACTCTTGAAATGGATCATTATGTCTGTCCATATGACTTTGTTTTCACAGTGGGAACAATGAGTATACGATTGTAAGAGGAGGAGCGTAAGTATCTTGCTGGTGTGTAAAAATAGTAGAGGCCAGAAATGTATGTTGTACTGAAGTCCATTAGTGAAACATATACAAAGTACAAAGTTTGTATTTGATTCTGGATCGAATGGATAGCCAGTGTAGGGTACAGAGCAGTGGTGAGGTGTGGTCTGATCGTGGTACTCTAAAGATGATCCGAGCAGCTGTGTTTTAAATTTTGTGAAATTTCTGGAGTAGATATTGAGACGAACCAGTCGGAAATTAAGTTACAATAATCCAGACATGAATGTACTAATGAACACACAAGTGTTGTAGTGGCATCAACTGAAAGATATTTGCGAACGGAGCTGATGCGTTTCACCTCAAGATATGCAGCCTTGCATATCTTCATGACATGTTAGTGCAATATGAGAGTACTTTCCAGAGTAACACCTATGTTTCGTACATACTGTGTGAATTTAATGTTGATCTTGCTGCTATTTATTATTTAAGGTAAAGGATGTGAATGAGAAAGTCTTTGTGTTATGATCGGAATGGCCTAAGTTTTATCATCATTCATCTGCTTCTGGTTACATGTTATCCATGATTTCACATCAGAAATACACCTCTCTACTCTTTGGATTGTAACTTCAACTTCAGATGGGTGGCTAGACTTGGCTGCTATTTATTGTTTTAGGTAAAGGATGTGAATGAGAAAGTCTTTGTGTTGTGATCGGAATGGCCTAAGTTTAATATCTTTCATCTGCTTCTTGTTACATGTCATCCATGATTTCACATCAAAAATACACCTCTCTACTCTTTGGATGGTAGCATCAACTTCAGATGGGTGGCTAAACTTGTATATTTGGGTGTCATCAGCGTACAATTGGTGCTACACTGGGTGAAGATCTATGATACTTGAGAACGGCAAAGTGTATAGAATGAAGCAAACAGGTCCAAGAACATCCCCTTAACATAGATCAACTAGGCTGGAGTGTATTCCATTTGCAGATACAATGTGTGTCCTGTTCACTAAGTAGGACTTGAACCACTGTAAGGCTGTATTGTGATTGCCAAATATATGCTGGAGACAGTGAAGTAATATGTCATGGTCTATTGTGTCAAATGCTGGAGACAAATCAAGGAGGGTGAGGACTCTAATCTTCCCGCTATCTAAAGCATAGAGAATGCCATTAAATACTTTCAGAAGAGTAGTTTTAGTACTGTGGCAAGGGCGATATGCAGACTGTACATTGCTAAAAAGACTGCTTGAATTCAGATGAGATACAAGTTGGGTTAGAACAACTTTTTCTAAGATATTTTATATGAACTTGAGATAAGAAACTGAGCAATAATTCTTTAAATCGTTATGGTCAAGTATTGGTTTCTTCAATAATTCAGAAAAAGAATATCAATGCTAATAATAATATCAATACTACTACTACAGCTAATATTAATATTATTGATACAATATTAATAATATTAAATGATAATAATATTACAAATCAATAATAATAATAATAATACTACTACTACTACTACTACTACTAATAATAATAATAATACTACTACTACTACTACTACTACTACTACTAATAATAATAATAATAATAATAATAATAATAATAGGCCCATTTCTTATAATATTATCCAGTAGATTAGAATATAACCTCCATTTTACGATTACATCAAACCAGAGTGATGTGAAACTTATAACTAAAGTTTTTTAAAAAAAATATAAATAAAGTTTCGGAACGTTCCGCAGGATGAATATCTAATTGAGAAATTATGCGTCTTTAGTACCAAAATATACAAATTACCTCACATTCTGGGAGATATGAACTCACATCCTGGTAAACTTATTACCTGTCATACTGAGAGAATTCTCGGTATTAAACATTTTCATAGATCAAATATCGATTATTTTAGGGTATTGTTTTGACTAGTATATCTTTACGTTTGTAACTATCACTATTGCAGTACCTTTCACCTATAACACCTGTGTATTATAAGTCAGTGGTTGAATTTATATGAATGCAACAAACAAGAATGGATGAGTCATCCTACCATTTGTTAAACAACACAAGTTTGGAAGCAAATCTTCAGTGTAACAGTGTTTCTTCAAGTCTACTAGTATATAACATGAACAACATTATAGCGGCTAAAACAGTAAACTTTCATTGCTTAAACTAAATATACTAAAGAATAAATATATCACATTTCAAATGTATCATTCTAAAATATAGTCCGTCAAACAAAATTTATTTCCAGCATTTCATCCACCATCCTCAAATCATTCAGTACCTATTACAATTTCTGCAACGTCTCTATGATAGTGTCTGTCATCGTTGGTTATTCAGTGTTGAGTGACTCGACTGACGAACGCTGTTTCATATACCTCAAACACGGACGTGAATGAAAATATCACCCCATACTAATTACACATAGACACAAACCAACAATCCCATAAAGATTAGAGAGCTAATCTAGAATAATTTGATATACTAGCAAACACACTAATACCAAGAAATATCTTTATGGTTTCATCCAACACATCGTGAAGAAGAAACGTGTTTATTTAAAAGATCACCTACAATCGCATCAGGTTAGTCTTTATAGACACGCTACTCTACATTCACACAAAACAAACACCCATGAGTTTTGGGACAACGGTTTCGTTAAAGGAAAGACACACACACACATACACACAAACACACACACACACACACACACACACACATCAAGCGATTAAGTATTTGTATTTACACTACGCCACAATCGTATATATTAAACTCATGAGTGTAGGGACATGGATTTTTGTTATCGGATAAAGACACCTTCCTTCAAATAGACACACAACCAGCAGACACTAATATATATTTATATGGCAACTTAATCAGTCTATCTTTTCTAGAGATATGGTTAGCTCTGAGAATTGCTTTTTTTTTTAAAACTCCAAATTAACCTGATTAATGCCTGCACCTTACAAGTCGGGTACCACACATGCAGCGCCGACTCCAATACTACTCCCAATTGATTGCGATTTTAGGGAGCGCAGATGGTTGAAGATTGTCCTCATCATCCCAGCACCCACTTTGAGGGATAGTGAATACTTCCCTCCTTTTCCTATTCCACACCAGTGGATGTTGTGACCTCCTTATCTCCTGCAGACGCTCTGTCTCCCAGTCTTGCTTTTGCCTCTACATTTATTCAGTTATTTGTCCAAGGTCTCCATCTAAGGGGTCACGGGTCTCAGTTCCGGCAGTGGCTGTAGTACGTAGCGCTGTGGATGTGTCCTCACCATTGGCTTGACTTAGCAGCTCTGTGATAGCATTAAATGAGGCAGAATCATTTCTTTCTTCCTTCTCTTTTGTCTTCATTTTGTCTTCCTTTCCAATAATTTGCATTTTCCTGGAATGCCTCCACGGCCAACTTATGCAGCAGGCTCCGGCATAATCCATGTGCATGTGGCACTCAATCAATTTGGCTATTTTGCAAATGTTGGATGTTGACTAGCCAGACTGACAAACGCTCCATTGTATATCCCTGAGCACGGACGTGAAGTAAAACATCCACTTACACAACCACTAGCAATACAGACATCACGACCATAACATGGACCGCGCGGACCTAACGGAAACACTCACGTCACTTTTTACCTACATACACACTTAATTACCATTCATACATAAAACCCTAAAACACGCATATTTCTCTTGGATCATATTAAAGACGTCTGCCACATTTGTTTCACACTCCTTAACTCTGCCGAAATGTCTAAGAGTACTATCACCGTTTGACCTTCAACTATCCACCTTTTCTTCTAGACCTTGTCTCTTCTCATCGTCTTCTTTCTCCTGTCGTTTTCTTATTACCATTTCCTTTTCTCCCTGTTGCTGTTAAATAAGAAAGGCTTGCTCTGCTTCTAACTTCTGTTGCAAATTTTTTACAGTTCTTCCTTCTGCCTCGCTTTACAATTCTCGAAGTAAGGTAAGGAGGGAACAAGCGGAGAAGGTACTAGTATCGGAACAAATTCTTGTGAATAGAGAAAATCCGCTAAATTCCAATTAAAATCGTTCTCTTCTGAAGAAGAATTGTGGATGGTTTAGTAGCAGCTTCTATGGCATCACTCCTCGTCTCTGCATGGATTCACTGCGCACAAACGCTAGCGATTTTATGTAAGGAATGTGACGGCAAAAGGAGCTCTCTTAGGATTGGAAGACAGACTCCGCACTGTAACTGAATTTTGTAACACGTACTGGCAATGGTGAATGAAGTCAATCCGTCTCCATTCGCACTTCCACTATACATAACTGTCGTTCTCCTCATTCCATTCCCCTGTTCTCGTTATAAGATGTTGATTTTCTTATGATCGACTATCATTATATCGTCCTTTTTGTTCCACCCGGACTATACCATGTATTTCAGATTATCATGGAATATTACCCTGATTACGTAGATGTTCATTTTGAAACGATGAATGTATGTGGAGAGGCAATGTTAGCTGAAGCGAGTCTTAATTTACGGTCCAGATGTCAAAAGACATTTGAGAAAGAGACGAAGACCTGCACGGTGTTTCCTATGTTAGCTTGATGTTGTTAACAAAATCCCCAAAGGGCCTTTTCAGGGCCACACAACTGTCTAGAAAAAATGCATTTTATCTCTACCTCTGTTTATGTATATGTCTATATATTTATGTCTGTGTCTCTAACCATTCAGCACTGAATAAAATGGATAGCGAGCAAAATCTTAAAAATGTTGCAGAAATTGCAAGGGTTATTGAATAATTTAAGGATGGTGGAGAAAATGCTAGATTGTTTGTGGTATGATTCTTATTGTCCCGACAGTCAGCATGGAACTCAACAATTTGTGGGAGGCATAGGAAACACTAAAGAAACTCATCAAAGAGGAAAGAGAAGAAAAGGAGGATATGGAGGACAAAGAACAGATACGATGATGCGATTAAAAACTAATAAAAGAGGAAGAGGAGCGGAGAGGAAAGATGTAGAGACGGAGGAAAAGGATGAGAAGAAGAAGACAAATGTAGTGACGAAGACAAGGAACTGGTGGAGAAAAGAAGAAGAAGAAGAAGAAGAAGAAGAAGAAGAAGAAGAAGAAGAAGAAGAAGAAGAAGAAGAAGAAGAAGAAAAAGAAGAAGAAGAAGAAGAAGAAGAAGAAGAAGAAGAAGAAGAAAATGAGGAAGAAGAAGTGGAGGAGAAGGAAACATCCGAAAGGCCATTTTCAGAGCCCCTCAATTGTCTCGAAAAGTTGCCTATTATCTATTATCTAAATTGTTTTTGGGTCGGTTGAATTTTTTTCTGTTTGATAGATTTATGATAAATACATGCATTTATATGTAATTGTTTCTACCAATGTCTTTAAACATTTTCTAGCAGGTCTATATGTCTTTGTCTCTTTTTATTGTGTCCATTGTCCTTAGAATAACGCGTATTCATATCAGAACCTTGCAACATTGTACCGCCCGATTGAGGTCACCCCTTTACAACTATGTTGCCATTGTTTTCCAAGTGTCCATTACCGTTACGTCACCACTCTTCAATTCAAATTGACCCTAGACAGTCCCAATACATTGTCGAAATACAAATCTTATGTTAAATTCCCATTGACCCTAGAATACACCACTCATGTTAAATTCCCATAGATCCCAGGGTACAAATACAATATTTAACATAGATGTCCCATAGACCCTAGGATATCCTCATTCACTACTGAGGTTGATATGTCAAGTGCCTCGAGTACTAAGGATATTGCAGCTGCACGTTTGGTTGTTGCGGACATTTTATCATTTGTTGCTTTTATAAGAGTTGTAACAACGTAACCAGGGCATGTTGTAACATCTTTAAAGGACAAGGTAATATAAAACGCAGTTTGTAAACACGTAAATACTACAGATGAAATGCTAAGCATAGCAACAAGCGATAATGAAATAAATCAAGATGCATTTAATATGACGGTTGGTGAATACAACAATTGATTTACGTACTTCAGAACTATAGCATATGGCATAATGCCAGAGGCTTCATGCCAACTGCTTTGTATGACTCTTAATCTGGCATCTTTCCGAGAAAATGAAATGGACGTCTACCAAATACCGAGTCCAGTTATACCAATTTTTCTACTGCGAAAGCCTATCTACATTGCAGTAAATTGACAGTTAAAAAAGAAATTCATGTATACATGTTTCAAAACCAATAGAAAAGAGAGATGGTAAAATATATAATTCGCTCCAGAGAGAAGGTCTATTAGATGATAATTATAAATTCTCATTAGTTACTAATTAACAAATAAGTTTGAAACAATCCACTTAGATAGGTAAAGGCTTCTATAACATTTAAACCTACATGAAAAGGTGAAAGAGGGAATGACTAAATGACTTGCAATGTTCATAAAGAAGTAGTCGTGTAATGAAAACCCACACACAACTAATGACAGCTCTAATTACAGCTGCAAATTACAATAATTTTAATGTGAGATCCATAATTGAATCCGACACAGTTTGTGGACGTTTTTTAACCTAAATGCGGGTATACTGTCCTAGATAAAGTACACCGTACGAACAATGAACGTAACGGCTCGTAATCTGTTGTATTTGAATCCGCACCGATATTAATGTATTTCACGGTGTTTCTAAATTAGACGGAGTGCATAGTCCTTATCAACAATAACGGATAGATACTATGTACAGATTATATATCAAAGTTAGATATTAGAACTCGAGTGAATAGATTGTCGTGGTTGTGCAAATTCCGTTTCATGTTAAAAATAAGTTAGTTTAGTTAAGTGTAAGGATTGAGTTTTATTTATCTAGTAATATGCGTAATTATGTATATGAGTATTTGTAAGACTCAAATATTAGGGAAACATTTATAAATTGAAAATGATACGAAAACAAGAAACAAGACCTTAAACTTAAACAACAATCGTATTATAAATTTAAGAAAACCTATTGTATAATCTTATGCGGCCACTGCACTGGTTATACAAAGACAACCAAATAAATAATACTTTGAGGATAGGTAAACATTGAAAGAAAGACGTTGATAAAAAAATAGGATTAGGAGTTTCACATTAATGATGCATTTTGAGAACTGCAAAACTAAATAGATGAATACAGAAATGATTTTTCCTCTGTTTAAGATCTGTTTACTGAGTGATTAATGATTATATCAACTACTCCACAAAAATTACAAACTGCTAGTGTGGAATCAAACATGCGGCAAATACAAACCAGATATTATTGGTGTCAAACAAACCAATGATAAATGCTGAAATATCAGATTGGTATGGATATAAGGAAGTCTCCATACAATTACTATCAATTACAATCACAACTCAAAAGCTGTTTAAAGAATTAGAAGATGAACAGAAAGATATTAAGGATGATATTAACAACGTATTAATGTCTTTAAGCTAGCTAGACCAAATGCTAACATCTGTCAATCATAGCATTTTACAATTATGGAATTAATATTAGAATGAGAAATCCAAAATAAAACAGATAATCCTCTTTGTTTCATTTTATACAATAAGGCTGTGACTATTTTATAACATCTAAGTCGGTCCTGAGCAAAGACTTTTGCCTTGCCACAGGAACGTCCCATCTCTTTATGTTCTTCGCCACTGTCCAATGCCATCTTATATTTGGTAGTAGGCACTCGCGCTTACCAGCATACATATGAGACCTAAATTGGGTATCAGCTATTAGGACCTTTTGGTCCTACGCAGCCTGATCTTTAAGGAAATGTTAAATCCCATATTTTCATATAGGTGCATTTTGGAGATCTTGTTTGGCCAAAAGATGTTGCAGATTTTATGGAAACAACTATTGTGAAATTAGTTTACTCTGCTAATATCTGTCTTGCTGTTGTAAAGTGTAATCTTTGTCTTGATGCAATATTGTTTTGATTTCCTTATAGAACGGAGTCAGACCAAATCAGACTCGATTTTATTTAACATGTCTTTGATGTCCTTTCTGTCAACGTTGTCGTTGCTACCCAGGTAGGTAAAATCAAGTGCCTCTCCATTAGGCGTGGCATTTGCGCACACCACTTGCGTTTTCTTTATATTGACATTCAGATCAGTCTGTTTAGCTTACGTGTTGAGTCATTTAGACAGTGAACTTACTTAATGAGATTCTTATGATCGTAGAATGCAACGAGTTATATATTTATGAAGTATGTGATAAAATACATTTAACCACAATTATAAGAACTGCTACAAATTAATAATCCACAACATAAACAAATTTTGCAGAACAAAGTTTTTAAATTATAAGTAAAATACAAAGACAAACTAACAGCTTAACATTTTGAATGACATAGATAAAACAAAAGATCTTAAAATTAACGCATACAAAAATATTTAGGCATTATGTGAGCGAAGTGAAACAGCTTGATTAGAAATAAATAAATAATTCGTTCCTTGTACTCAAATATATATTTATCGTTTAATTTGAATTTTAATCGTTTGTATTAATATTGCACAACGTTACTTAATGAATTCCTCCTGCACAGTCTCTCTTGGGGTTTCACATGAAAAATTGGTGGCAACGTCAAGTCATACAGTTTCTCACACAAGCTGGGATCTGTCCTTAGGTTTCATACACTGCACAAGAAATCCCTCCTTCAAAATGAAACATGTGCGATTAGATCGAATTTTAATAAGATAAAAAAATAACATTGCTTATTCATTTCTGATTTTAAGATCACCCAATACACGCATTTTCGGATCAAATATAAAACACAAAGAATCCAGTTGCGCATTGAAGGTTTACTTAATACAGTTGATTACTTACTGGTGGTCGATATCTGCAGCTGTGTACAAAGAGTGAGGTTTGGCAATCCGCCAAGCAGCTTTGCCGGTATCTATAATATTACAGATTATATGGCTGATTTGCCATGCGCGAAAAATAACTACAGTTTTCTTTTACAAATAATTATCATTGTTCTCCTTAGTTACCAAATACCAGAAAGAGGGGATGTATATTAATTTTAATGACTGGGGAAAATCTACGACAAGAAATTGTTTTGTCATAACGTACAGGATCCATGCTCGCATATTACCCATATAAATATGACGGACACATTTACAAATTATAAACAAATTAAAAGGAACTCACGCACTACCGATTCAAAAAAATTTCAAGGAATCCACGTTACGTTAATTTTATTTGTCTTTGAATTCTCTGTATCTGTTGAGTATTGAAACAAATCAGATATTCTTAAAACTGCAGCATACTAAATTTGTTAAGAAAAATATGTTCATGCATGGTTCACACAGATACATGCTTTAGAATATTCGTTGTCATGGATCCTTTACCTTTAAACTGAAGTTATGGATATTTTATATTTATCTATTCTTGCTATTGTGGTCAATTTATCTTTAATTTAATTTGTACAAAAAATCAGTTTAAAAAATGAACTGCTAAACAACAAAGTGATTCTCTCCATGATAACAGTCATATTGCAACAGTGATGTGTAATTCTCTCCATGATAACAGTCATATTGCAACAGTGGATTTGCGTATTTTTTATCATCAATGTTAGAAATTAGGGATGAACTTGTACGATTAAGTGATTGGGTTTGTACGGACACGTTATGATTAGAATGTTAAAGTTTATGATTGTAAGTTCAAAATATTAAAAATATTGTCATTCAGCAATAGAGATTCTTCCATGAGTTCTCATTGAATAATTTGACTCGTCTAAAGTAGTTTAGATTGAAGTGAGTACAAACGTATTTATCACGTAGGAAAATATACTTACGTTTATGAAAAAACCGCAATCATGTGCAATGACATGAATTTGAAATACATTAAAAATATCTTTGAAAGATCGACATTTCGAAATACCTTTCTTATTTACTGATCGGTAGCAATTATTCTTTTCACTGAACATTCAGCCGGTATAGACAGTTATAAAAACTTTCATTTCATTGCAGGTGGTCTTATCTCTGAAGACATTTTTTAGGATGTCCTCAAATTTGAGGAATCCATCAACTCTTTTTTAAAATTCAAACTTTATTTTACATCCTGTACACAACTTAAAACACAACATACCAATAGTGTCAGTAACATTATAAGTGAGATATTTAAACTTAGTTTGATCGGAAATCTCACAAATAAGACATCTTGAGGTGCTATTATTACTAATACAAATATAACAAATATAAATTGGGTCGATTTACCTTTAAAATACAAAAAAGTACTAGTTGTACGATAAATTGAAAATTGAAATTGAATCAAAACATAGAAGAATTTTTCTTTTTATTTATATATTTTTATTTTTACCTTTACTTTGCAATAGTTTGAACGATAAATTGAAATATGAGTAGAATCGAAGCAAAAAATGCAAGAAATTTAAAATTGGTTCAAATGTATTTTGATTAACACGACTTTTCTTTCTTACCGGAAATAAGCGATACCATTTCACTACATATACAGACTGCACGTGCCTATGGTGTTTAACTGGGCTAATATGCTATCAAGTGGAACTGATACTGCTTATGAAATATAAGGTTCTGTGAGACGTTTATCAGCGTTCCAACTCAGAGGGAAATAGTTGGTTATATGAAGTTCTTATTCGAATCCACAAGCTTTGAACTCCGTTTACCAAATACATTGCCAATATTATTTCACAACAAATTAACATCATTAACCATTTATCGATCCCTGCTGGGAAAGTGTTACCTACATTTTTTGCGACAATTTGTTAAATAGTAAGAATAGAGTTACGAAAAGCAAGAATTGAGTCAAGAAAGATGATTATTAAATACAGGAAAGCAACTAACGATTTCAGATAAGCAAAAGTCAGATGCAAACTCGAGAAAAATTAGCTAAATATGATACTATTGAATATTCATATATCTGCGATACTGCGCGCGTGTGCGCGCGCGCGTGTGTGTGTGTGTAATTGAAAACCTTAAGAATAAGAAAATCTGTCCCATCTACCAAAATGACAACCTCTTAAACTTAAGCGGGTGAATAAATACTTTGCCAATCACCTTACAGTCGTTAATTGCTTTTAAAATTTCGCAAAGAAAACCTATGTATATTATCGACCTAGAGTTGTCTAGAATTATTCTACATCGTCCTCATTGTCCATTTCTATCGCTTGAGCAATGTCGACAAACGGTCGAACTTCTTGCCTAAAATAATTCTTCTCCGCCCCATCGCCTCTTTTTCTCATGGTCTCACTCCCCCCCCCCCCTTTAACACACCTATCTCAGATTCAGGTCCAAGATGTTCGTCACGCCCCAGCATTACGGTCTCAAACTTAGATTTAAATGTAGAGAAGACTTTGATTTGTACAAATATAAGTAAGGACTTGTTGTACTGACTAGATTACCAATATCTAAAATACTTGCAAATGAAAACATGATTTTAAATCTAACTATTATAAATCTTCTGTCATATAGAAACATGGTTTAACTTTATTATTTGATTCTGGCTTCTTAAATTAAACGATACATTTTTCTTACATGATAATCGTCCTTCTAAATTGGATGCGCGATCTTCGTGACTTAATTATCGCATTTTTGTTACATATTTGATTTTAAATATATCTATTATAAATGTTCTGTCATAGAGAAGCATGGTTTAACTTTATGATTTGTTTCTGGCTTCATATATTCAACGATACATTTTTCTTACATGATAATAGTCCTTGTAAATTGGATTCGCGATTTTTGTGACTTAATTATCGCATTTTTTTTACATATTTATCTTTATTGATATTGCTCGTTTTTACTCTACACTCCTTTCCTAGCTTACTACTCGCTTCTCTGATCTCTACACGAACTTATTTATTCGAACTTCATACTCATTAGAGGGATCTAAAGCGTGCTCTTTGTCAGATTTTTTTCTGGTGGGTGGGTGAGTGTTTCTGGACTGTTTTATTATTTACGTAGAAGATAACTTCCTTTGTTGACCTATGTTTCAAACACTTGCATAAAAGATATAGTAAATTAGTATTGTACTAATCAAACCCTAAAACTGAATAGAGTAGAATATAGATATAAAAAAGCTTATTTCCCACTGTGTGAAACAAGCGAAATTCTTTAAGCTTTCTTTGCTTAATTGCTGAACATGCGCTGCACTGCAGCTAGTGATCTGAATTGTTTGGTTCAAAACATGAAAGCAAAAATCTACCCGCCATGTAGGTACAAGTTCGTTTTATTTATTGTCAGCTTGCGTTCTCAATTGGAACTTTTCTAAACTGCCAACTATATTCTTGTTTTACTACACACTCACTTTTCCGTACTCTATGCTCCAGTACCGGTAGTTTGAAACAAATTCGACATTCTGGCCTCCCCATTCCATCTGGCCTCCCCCACCAAAAGTTGTTTAATCAGATTTGTGGGTTCCGACCGGACCAGGCTCCCATCTCCTACTTCGTCTTCATTCGATAATAGACTTTTGTAAAAATTTCAGTCCATCCTCGCCGCGTCAAATAAATTGATGAGACATCTCCATAGTGTAATCGGTGTTTAATTTGAGATTGTACGCTCCGGAGAAAACTATTTACATTGCTTAATACCGAAGATCCAGGCCTCTGTTAGTTAAACAAATTATATGTGCCATTTATGGAAATAAGTAATTCTATGCTAGAGAGCAGAATATGCTTCACCTTTGCGGATGCAGTGTCGTAAATACCTTGTGTGGGCTAACACTTAAACTGATTCATATCTTGTTAGCAAATTTGCCATAAGTAAGCATCATTAATAGCTATTCATATTTCTTACGTCCATGGGCGTTCTAATTAATACATGGCTGCAATTTGAGTCATTAATGCTTTTAGAAGAAAAAAATAATTAAGAAAAGCAAATCCCCCTTTATCATATACGCTACTTTGACCAGTTAATTAGTCTATTTATAACACACACACACACACACACACACACACACACACACACACACACACATATATATATATATATATATATATATATATATATATATATATATATATATATATGTATATATATATATATGTTGGAAACATTATTTCTTCTAGTGTCGATATTGCTGTTGTTGGTAGTTATGGTGCTAGAGTAGTTAATACTGCCAATGGGTCTTGAGTCACGGATACATACGCATTTATTGTCTGGTATTTTACGGAACAGCAACACTACAAAAGTTATATTATGCAGATGCTTGTAGGAGTCTTAATTAAGTCTTATTTATCTGCCAAAACGTTTGACCACTAGAGTAACCTACCAGAGAATAAAGGTAAAAATGTATTTGAAAAAAATACAATTCTAGTGGAATCCAAAGCAACATTACTTGCTTGTCTAGTCAATTTACTGTTAAGGACCAGCAGAGCTTATGCGATTAATTGTCGTCCTTTGGTATACGTCCGTCCGTCCTTTTGGTATTGCTGCTTATCTCAAATTACCCGAGAATTGCCATGAAACTTTATGCACAGATTCGTTACATGTTCTATTTAATTTCAAATGAAAACTATGCTTCTTGGAAAACTATTCCGACCGTCTTTTTTTTACATCAACAGTTGAATGTTTAGATAGATCAAGATAAGTTTCTGGAATTTTTGGTCGTGTTGGTAATTGATCTTTCATGAATACACCTATTTGATAAATGTAATGTCAGTGAGGTATCATTGCGAGTAAGTAATCAGCAAGAACCAGCAGAACAGCTTATGCTCGATTACGGTAGCAATCAAATAGGTAGAGTGTATCATCGGTTGTGGTCTTATATGTGTCGTGATCAAAACATTGATACTGGACTCCAAATATCACAATGGGATTTTAAAGAATTGTATCAGATTTATTACTTCTCATTGCAACATCTTGATCTATCTAAACATTCTACCCTTGATGTAAAATTTCAGGCTCGTATCGGCGATGCTCTTAGAGGATTTAGAGCAATTGCTGTTATTCTCAGTGATAAATCTATGACGCTTGAAGGTGGTGGTAGAAAAATGAGAGTAATTGACGCACCTATTGACAACATGTAATGGGAAAATTAGATGATCACTATCTAAATAAAATGTCGTACAACAATAAATATATAGTTTAACCCAGAAAATAAAATAGATTGCCATGAAAACGAAAACTTTTATTACTGAACAAGATTAACTCGACCTAACCTAGCGATCGTTATCATTCGATTAGTGCTTGGTTACCTCCCCAGCACCATCATTTTTGTCCATATAACGGGCTTTGCTTACATAAAAAGTACCGAAACTTGGCACAAGCTGAATCAGCCATGGATATTCTGAAAGCTACACCTTTCATATCTAATTATTCTGCACTATGAGAGCGTTTTAATTTCAAACGAGACCAATTTGTTTTTTTTTTATCAAAGATACAAAAACGCTTTCAGTGGATTTTCTTTCGGTGTAAATATAGTAAAGAATTTGTACATAACAAGGCATATGCAGTAATTAGTTACCCTCTAACTACATATGCAACCTGCACGATTTAGAATGTTTAAAATAGAGATAGAACGAATATTAAGTGACTAAGTCTTTATCATTAACGTGGTATTCATAATGTCTTTATTGGCACTATTACGAAAGATTCCAAATCGATAAAATAAAAAGACTGGCTAACATTTACAATTTTTTAAAACTTATTTAACACTAGATAGGGTCGTAAACATTAACGCTTATAATTTATCAGACGTTTAATTTCATCACATAGCTCACGGCTTGCTTAACCATAACTTCAAAATAGTTTCAGTTTAGCTTCTAATGTTTTATGGATCATTTAAAATTGTTATCATTCTTTATGAATTGTTGCTTGTTAAGGGTCCTTATTTTAAATATCGCTTGTCAGCCCTTTGTGATCTTTGGTAAGAGTCCTTTGTGATATGTTTTTTTTTATTAGAGTCCGTTGTAACGTTTCTCTTTTTAGAGTCCTATGCATATTGTCGCATATTCTAGTGCTTTGTTAATGGTCACTTATGCGAGTCCTTTGCGAGCTTTATCATTTTATATGATTGTTGTATGTGTACTTTTGTGTATGTGAAAATAAATAATTCCTTTATAAGTGAAACTCTCTCTCTCTCTCTCTCTCTCTCTCTCTCTCTCTCTCTCTCTCTCTCTCACACACACACACACACACACACACACACACACACACACTAAGCGAACATTAAAATGTATGAAGAATGTAGACACACTATTTTCTGCAGTAAGGAGGTGCCACCAAAAAAGCATGCCTAAACGTGAATTCCAAAGACGTATGATTCAATTACTAACTTTGCGTAGTTAGTTTTCCACGCGAATCTCGCTTATGATTAGTGACTGAACAATGACGAAACATTACTATAAGATATTGTCTTACCCACAGAAGCTGTCTTGTGCATTCAATGATAACGGACACCATTTTTAAGACATTTCTTGCTTATTGTAATACAAGTGTTTTACATTTCAATTCAAACACTCAACACAATTATTGTCATGTCTAAAAACGATGAATAAATTGACCATTAATGATTGTTTATTACCAACCGAAATTAAGGGATGGTTGAAATTATATTGCCTAACTAAACTGCAAGCGTTTGAACACAGACATTAGCAACATGAATCGACTAAATCTATACAATTAAAATCACAGTCAATCAATACGTTTCAATTCATAGTCAATCCTGACATTTAAACTCAAAGTCAATCTATAAAATTGAACTCACAATCAATCAATACAATTGAACTCACAGCCAATCATTACAATTGAATTCAGTCAATATGTACAATTGAACTTACGGCCAATCTATACAATTGAATTCACAGTCAATTTATACAATTGAACTCACAGTCAATATATACATTTCAATTCATAGTCAATCTTCACATCTGAACTCACAGTCAATTCACAGTCAATCTATATAACTGGACTCACAGTTAATCGATACATTTGAACTCACAGACAATATATACAACTGAACTCACAGTCAATGTATACAATGGAACAAAAATCAGTCTATACAATTGAACTCACAGTCAATGTATACAATTGAACTCACAATCTATCTATACAATTTGACTCACATTCCATCTGTACAACTGAAGTCACTATCAATCTTTACAAGTCAACTAACAATCGATCCCTACATTTTGACTCACAATCAATCCCTACAATTGAACTCACAGTCAATCCGTATTTGAACTCACAATTAATCTATACAATTCGACACACAATCAATCTATGCAATTGAACTCAGATTCATTCTATATAACTGTACCAACAATTAATCTATACAACTGAAGATACAGTCAATTTATATAACTGAACTCATCGTCAATCTATACAATGGAACTTACAGTCAATCTATACAGTTGGACTCACAAGTAATCTATACAACGGGACTCACAATCAATTTATACAATTGAACTCACAATCATACTATGCAATTGAACTCACAGTCAATCTATGCAAATAAACTCACATTCAATCTATATAACTGATATAACAATCCGTCTATACAAATGAACTCAAGAGTCAATCCATGTAATTCAACTCACAGTCAATCGATACAACTGGACTCACAGTCAATCCATACAATTAGATTGACAATGATCAAGGTATTTTGTTTAAAGATGCTAGATTCTTTCGGATTTGACAGCTAAGTATTCAGTTGCCCTACCTCAACAATGTTAATTATTCGAATTGTACATGAAATAAAAAAGCGAAAATAAATATCCCTTCTTTCTTGTTTGATGTCAGTCATCACTTTAACAAAATATAGAGCATAATATGTATTAAAACATTTATAACAACTTGCTGTCCTTTGCTTATTGTAAGTTTCGGTACTTCTTTCTTTCTTCTCGGTTGAGTAATGGAGCCATTATTCGCAATGATACAATGAAATTGTGGAAATATTCACGCAAATCGAGAAAAAAAATATAATAAAAACAAAATATTTGCTCATTTAAATACACTAAAGGAAAAATTTTCCTCGCAATATGGAAAAATTTAAATTTGTCGCTGGTCGCTTTACCACTCGCTTTGCCACTCCCGGTAGCAATGCTTCCCTCTACACTCTTGAAATCATGCCTTTTATCTGCTTAAGAAAACCTAGATATTATCTTTTTCGCTGTGGCACCACATCATAGGAATAGTCTTACTGTCACAAATAACGTCATTTCTTACAGTATATATATATATATATATATATATATATATATATATATATATATATATATATATATATATAATGCTGAATAGTCTACGTGCTAACTCACATTAGGTAGGCTAGACTATGATTTCATGCAGCAAATGGAACAAGAAAGGTTAGACGTCGCATCTCTGCTAATGCGTTTGATATATTACTTTCAGAACGTCGGTCCTCTTTGGTTCTGTTCTTTCAGTCCATTTGTTTAATAATGTTCGTTCTCCGACCATGAAGTGGGCGTAATGTAATGTAAGACAAAAAGCAAAGGTAATCTTGGTAAAAGGTAAACTCATTCGCATAACATCTGCATCTGTTTGTTTAAATGAAGAAAATAAGTTAATGTTAAACTTAAAACTTGATAAATATTTACAGTGTTTCGATGACTACAGGTGCCTAAGTAAATAACAACAGCTGCTGCAGGAAGTTAAAAACCTTTAAGTTTGAAATTTGAAAATTTGCCATCAGAAACGTATTTAAGAAAGTAAAACGGAAAGGAAATAGAAAGTGCATATGTGAAAATAAGATAAATAATTGAGAACCATGTGTTTATTCGTTACATAAAGATTTTATATTCCTTTCTAATGTGAAACATTTTAATGTTGTGTGCGTAACAAGAAAAAGGTACCTTTTGGCAGCGGATCTGGATTCGAAAGCAGTGAATGGGGCGATCTGGGGACAATATAACTTTAATGTTAAAAGAGTGACTTTGCGCTCTGGGGACAAATGTGACTTTAACATGGGTAGGAATGTCTAGGGTTTAACATGGGTAGGACTGTCGGGGACAGGGGAATATAATAGCGAATGTATAGTGATAAGTGATTGCGACTGACTAGGGACGATATGAATTGAACCGTGGTGACGTCACAGGAATATACACTGGGGAAACAATGGCAACAATTTTGTAATGTGCCTGACATAACATCAATAGAGTCAGTGAGGAACGGTGTTTTAAGAGGTTGAACTGATCACGAGATCTTCTAGGGACAAGGGACAAATATAAATATAGACACAGCGACAGGGTTAAAGGCATAGAAAAAGGCATGGACGATGGCAACAATGCTGCTAGTGGGTCGGAGAAGTGAAGAACAGCGTGGCACAGAGACAGAGTTAGAGACATATACAAATGAATAAACATAGGCATAGAGTAGGCATATGTACAAGACAGTGGATTGACTCTGAAAAGGGTCACTGGATTTCTTCTCTTCTGCTGACTTCTGTTCCACAAGTTCCTTTTGTCTTCACTTTTTCATTTTCTTTTGCTTTTCTTCTTTTCCTCCTCCTCTGACTTCACTTCCTCCTTCTCCTCTTGTTCTTTTTCTCCACTTCGTTCTTTTTTCAAGCTTATCCATCCATCTTCTAATTTTGCTACTATTCGTCCTGGTCTACCTTTTCGCTAATTTTCTCTTTTATCAAGTCTCTGAACAATTCATTTCCCCTCCTTAAATTATAGACTTCCATTTTCAATCGGCTAGGTCTATATGAATCTTACTCCATCCTGACAAGCATCTCTTACACTACCCCTATGGTATCCAATACCACTTCTAGCTTCTTCATCTTGTAAACATAGTTCGAAGCCATTTTTCGATGTTGTTAAATGGAAAACGCTACACGTTATTTCCCTCAAGTACGGACGTGAAGGAAAACATACTTTCTTACCAAATACCAATGTCAAATACCAGACAGCCCATAGTGATTTAAGTGCTAATCTAACAAAAAGTTTTATACAACACAACATACTGATAGTAACAAAACCAACTATACTCTTTATCAATACATAGTGTAGAAGGAAATATTTTATTTGCAAAACATTTCACCTACAATCACATCAGCAAAGGTTTCAGTGTTTATGGTTACACTGCTTCACTTTTACAAAACATTCGTTAGTGCAGGGACAAGGGGTTGGTTAATGGAAAGACTCACGTACGTACACACACACACACACACACACACACACACACACACGCATGCACATATACACATACATACACACACGCACTACCATCAAACACTATTTTTGGCAACTTGATCAGTCTCTCATTTGTAGAGATCTGGTTTGCCTTGTGAAGGGCTGATTTTTGGAATGCACCTGTTTAATGATGACGTCTTACTAGTCGATCAAAACACACGCATCGCCGACTCCTGTGGTTCTCCCAATGTATGAATGTGGTTGGGAACAGA
Source organism: Unio delphinus (assembly GCA_029339505.1). NCBI lineage: Eukaryota > Metazoa > Mollusca > Bivalvia > Unionida > Unionidae > Unio > Unio delphinus. The sequence goes on from JAQISU010000014.1 coordinate 4,661,215, forward strand.
GATGGAAGATGAGTGGTGGCATCATTCGAATTCTCCTTATGCGGTACCACGAAGTCTCTTTCCGTCATGACTGCGGTGTGACTGCAGATGTTATCGCTGGCGCTGTGGGTCCCACTCCTGCCGCTGAATATCCAATTCCTCGTTCAATTTTTCTATTTGGGGACAGCGGCGTTAAGCACCGGTTGTGCTGCTGGTAATGATTTAAGTCGTGATGGTAGTAGCATCATCACAGTAGGGTTGACCTCACAAATTTGCTTAAGAATTAGGTGAGGTTAAAGAGGCATCTTCTTTTCCTCTTTCTTCTTTCGTCTTCTCCTTATCCTCCACTTCTATGTTTGCACTTTCTTATATGACCTTCTTGGCTAGCTCATTCCAGATGCATCTGGAGGTCAAACAGTTTGGCAATCCTACTAATTTTTCTTTAATCTTGAGACGATGATGATGGGTAGCTAAACTAATTCGTTCATCAGTTGAATGTAGGTCGCATTTGCCCACGGAAAAGTGATATACCCCCCCCCCCCCATCCCCTTAATGCCTTAATGCACACATTTGATTTTGTACAGTTTGAGACGAATTGTACCAAGAGACAGGTTGTAAGTGGAAATAGACCAACACCCACTCACTCGCACTGCAAGTTTAAAATGTTCGATCGTGGAAAGGCAGGATGGGTGTTTACGGGAGAAAGGCGTTGTACATCCGAGTTCCTCTTTTGGTCCCCGTGTTTCCAAAAAGTAAACGTTGAAATCAGGACGTAGTTATGAATGTGTCAACTATTACTAGTGCTGTTTTTAGAGGTAGTGTTTATACAGTGGACCAAACTAAGATACTTTTTGTGGAAAGTAATTTGTAACGTTAATATTTGGGGAGACTTATCTTAATTTGAATTGTTTCCGCCTTGTGCAGGGGGGAGCCTGATGGTTGTGTTTTACCACTCACCTTGTGTATCTATTTATGGATTGTATGTCCTAAATAAGTAATTAAAGAACCACATTGTGTAGCTTGTCCTGGTGACTTTAAATTTTAGCCACCTGATCAAGTTAAATGGGGATCTTACGCTATGTTTGCTACATTACTTACTCAAGTCGTTGCCACATTGTGTAGCTGATCCTGGTGGCCGGAATTTAAGCCACCTTACAGCATCGATAGTTTGGGGTCAGTTTTGTTGGCTTATCTTTAAAATGATCCACCATATATTGAGATGAAGCAATAAACGAGTAATATGTAGTACTGCTGTATTTCTTTTAGGAGAAACGGTCATGGTGGTAATTTGGCTGTTAGCCACTTGAGTATTCCAGTACACATTTTGCATTGTCAAATTTATTATACGCCTGTCGTGCCGCAGGGATCAGTAGGTGCATGTGTAGCATCGTAATACCCCGATGTAGGCCGTCAACCGTAATCCACCTCCGCATCCACTTCCACTATCGACATGAACCGAATGTTTAACGGATTCGCGCTTGTAACTATATGGGATGGTGGAAAGGGATAGTTAGAAGGAAATGTATGTTAAGGTTATAAAACCTTTGTTTATTTATTGGTATTCCCGGAATTATGATGGATTGATCGCCGGATACCATTTATGATACTGCCTTCTGTGCCACAGAGGGACAGCATGATAGCACTGCCCATTACATAGTCCGTTAGTTAAAGGTTGGAAGGATAATTATGGTAGGTAGGGTAAAAGGGTAAACGGTACTAATTTTGGACGATGGTAGAGTAATATTAGATATTTCCAATTTTATCTCTGTAAGGAAGAATATAATTGATTGGTTTCTTAGGTTTGGATTTGGGTTGCTTTGATGCAACTGTTCCAAATGGGGAGTATGGCGAACTAATGTTTTGTAGAGTGCTGAGCAGTTTATCCCTTTCAGATTTTTGGGGGTATTTTTTGTACATGGGCAGGTTTTGAATACAAGTTGCATATCCACAGTATTGTGGCAAAAGGAGCAATTGGTATCTCATACAACACTGAGTTTGATGTATTTCCCAAGACTGCCTCCTAGCAGTGTTTTGCCAGTTTTAATCCTGTCAATGACTCGTTGGTAATGTTTATTGAGTGTTAGTTCAGCTTTGGTGTTGCGGCACTTTGTTTTCTGTATTGAGTACAGAATATGACATTTAGTGCAGGAATCCCATCATGTTTACCATTTTGATGTGAATTTTTGTGTGGACATTAAGAAATATATATCTGGGCTGATGTAGTCGATATTGGTGTGCTTTGGGTCGCTAAGTTTGAATTTTGCTGCCACGTCGGCTTTGTCACTGTCTGGTCTGTTAATATGGGATGGCACCCAGATAAAGTCTATCACTTTGTCCTGATTCAGCATGTGTTTAGAATCAATTTTATCTTTTAGGAGGATTTTCGTCCAGTTGAGTTTCTGGTTGCAGAGATTGTCAAACGCTTAGCGAATCGGTATTTATTAACGCTTACGTTATCTGCCAGTTCAATTTCTTCTAATATGACTCATACATCGGCTGTGTATATGGAGCACTATCGTGAAGTCTGATTCTAAGTTCTTCATATGTTTCAGGGATAGTTATGGTGGCAGTAGTTCTTTCTTGGCTGCTTGTTTTTGATTCATCGGTGTATATTTTGAAAAAGTCTTTGTAAGATCACTCAATTATTTTTTAGATTTTGGATCTTATATATGCCGATTGGACCTTTCTGAAGCTAAAGGCTGTTCCTAGGACGTTTATAATGTTTTTTATTTCCGTGGGGTGAGGTATTGGTGTTTGATGATTTCTGCCTGAAGGCTATCAATGTTTAATACCATACTTGGTGGATGCATCTTCTTTCCATAAGGTGGGTTAAGAACGATTCTTTCACTAAAAGGGATATTTCATCTATTAATAATATCTCTCGTTGGATAGAGTGATCATGTACTGAAATTTATGTTGCATATCTTAATATCAGTTCTTTTTTTTCTCAGTACGAGTGGTGTTTCACCTGTGAGAATTTTTAATTCTTCTCTAGAAATGTTTTAAGGGAACCGGTACATATATGTAACGCCTTAGACAGGCTTGTTTCCAATCTTCTGTCCGGAACTTCTATTATTCACACATCTTTTTTTTTTTTTGGGGGGGGGGAGGCATCAGACATGCGTTGTTGTGTTCCTTCTGATATGTAGTTTGGTGTTTTTTTATATATATTTTTCTCCCCTCTTTAAAATTTCCTTTATGTAGTTAAACTTCGATGGGGGTATTTTATCCTTAGTGTTTCTATAGTGTTGATCATCCGAGTAGGTTTTATTCACCTTATCTTGAAATTCCTTCCCTAGTCCATTTTGTCGACCATGGCTACAAGTCAGCTATATCCCATGTATGCTATTTATGTTGGTGCTACTATATATCGTTTCGGGGCCACGAGTAGCCGAGTGTTCTAAAGCTTTCTCCGTTACGAATCACTGCAATCTCACATCTGTCTGTGTGAGTTCGAGTCTCATATTCGGCTTATGTGGGCATGTGAGAAAGCTTGCCAATAGCTTCTCGTAGGTCGGTGGTTCTTTCCGGGGGCATTCCCGGGTTCTTCCTCCACCATTATTACTGGCCGCCATGCATAGCCTATAATGTGCTGGAAAATGGCGTTAGACTCTACAGCAACAACAACGTCATGGTTTCTTTGTAGAGATAGCTAGCTATCTTCGAATTTGTCCCAGATGTTGTATCTGGTGATTAGATCCTTAAAAGTGGATCATCCTCTAAGATTTTATTTTGCCAGAAATATTTTATATTCATTTATTTGATTTTTAATTTTGAACAAAGTACGGTGTACTATATTTGTTTAGGGAAAGAATAAGAAATTTATTGTTGTAATGCTTGTATTTTCTACGTGTCGTTCTTCGCATTATCTGTTTATTTCAAATCGAGTTCGACTGTGCTCGAGTGGGGTCCATACATTTTTAAAAAAATTGTATCTCTCCCGACTCGAGTTGGGTCGTCTCTTATTTATTTATTTATTTATTTAGTCCTTTCAAAGATTTTTCTAAATTGTTTAAGGTACCCTTTTATAAGGGTTTTCTGTGCATTATGGGAGCTGCCCAAAGATGATATAGAAGAATAAAGTATTATATATGTTCCTTGTTGTTTTTCCCTAAAAGAATAATTCGCAAGGCATAATTAGAGTCACTTAACTTGTATATTTTATTCACACAATTTAGAGCTGCGTATTGAACCATCTTGTTTCTACTTGACACTTCGCAGTACAAACTGAATACGACTCGTATACTTTAATCGTCTCAAATGATGTCACATCCTATTTGTATGGAAGGACGCTAACAAATTCGCGGCAGGGTCTTTCCGTTTAAGCTCGGAAAACAAGACAAAGTGCAAATACAATATATGCAAATAAAAGAATAGTCGGGATAGATTATATACACAGACTACTATATATCCTTCTACTTACAATAAAATTATGCAGGTCCTGGATTTTGTCCCTTTTAAGGAAGGCTGTTTGGTTTAGGCGAAAATCTGGCACCCATAGTCTAGTTTTGACCTAATTAGTGCCCTGTAAAGCGTTAATTATTATTACAGGTCAGCTCACCATTTTAGTCCTTTAATGTTTAAAATAAGGTTCATATAGCCATTACATTTCGGGACTATTTATATAATGTATTCCATGTAAGGTGATGATCAAAGTAGATACCCAAGAATTAGGCGGATTTCTCAAATTCAATTAGTACGTCTTGTGTGTATAGGGTGGGGGGTCTATCATATTCTAGGGGTTACGGAAGATTAAGACTCATGTTGTTTTCTCTTTTGATAGATTGAGTCCCCATCTATCTGCCAGTTTGCCAATTTTTGTTAATTTGGTTTGTCAGCCAACCATGAGTTGTTGGCTGGAGGAATTACCCGCTTTCAATATGCCACTGTCGTTTGGTAAGATCGACAGATTTTTATAAATGAGTTTTAAACACGTTTCTCTTTTTTTTGGGGGGGGGGGGGGGGGCAGTACCGTTCGTACGTTCGTAATTTTCCGAGTATTGATCGTCTATTCTGGTTCTGAACTGTCCTTCCTTTTATAAAGTTTTAAATTCATTTGTGCATACAGCAATTAATCCCGTATTGGTTTAATTCGGCTATCATGCCATCGGTCCAAACTAGAAAAAATGCTTTTGCTAGGTCAAGAAACATTGCGATGAGGCATCGATCGCATTTTTGTTTAGCGTTGATGCTTGTTTAAAGCGTTTTGTTTAGCGTTGATGCTTGTTTAAAGCGTGATTCAATCCTCACTAGTTGGACTAAGGTGGATATTTTTTTGCGAAAACCACTTTGATGTTTTTGAGAGTATGTTGGTGCTTTCAAGATGATGTTCTCATTTCTTGTTGAGCATAGTCACCTTACAAATAGTTTCAGTGAGTGAGATTGGTTATGACTATATAATTATAGTCATGTTGGCCTTTTCCAGCTTTTGAGATTGGGATGACTGTAACTTGTTTCCTTTTTATCGGGATTGGTCATGTTTTCCAGAACGGATTAGTCAAATCAAGCAAGATGTATTCAATAATTGTAAGGATATTGTGCTTAATTAATTTTATATCCTAAATTGTCCTGGTGTGGTGGAATTTTTGTCCCTAATAGCTATTTTCCAATTTTCAATGGAAAATAGGATTTAAAGGGGGAATATTTGGTGTCTATGTATGTGTAGAAATGGGGATAGTATACTCTACAATTCTTCGGTGTGCAATGTTTCTAATTGCTGCTGCTCATTCCTGAAAAGCAATTTTCTATTTGCTTAGCTTTTTCATCATTGGCAGTCACTTCTTTGATACTTGACATGCTGTTTATGTTGATGCCTCTCATAACTTTTATCCGTCTCCAGACCTGCTTGGAGTTTCATTTTTAAGGTCATAAGTGTGGATATCATGCTGTTTCCTTTGCTTTTCGGATAACAAACTAAGTTTGTTCTTCCTTAGATTTGTATTCTTGGTATTCTGTTGTTGTGTCGATGTGCCGGAATTTGTTTATGACTTTTTTCATCTTTTCGATTATGTTTCTGCAATCATAGTTCCACCATGGGATGGACGGTTTTGCGACATATTTGTTACCTTTATTGTTTCGGGGATATTTTTTACGGAAGCCACGTTTTTTGCAATTGGAAGTTTTGGTTGTATTTGTCAATTTCTTCATTTTGTAGTTCTTCTCTAGTAATGCCGGCGAGTAAAAAGTTGAATGACGGCTTTTTTCCAGTATCCAGTTTGGAACTTTAGATAAGTTAACGGTTGGGTTAGTAATATTGATGGTAATGTGTAGAGGAAAGTGGTCGTTTCCTAATATGGCTTCTCTATCCATTTCCCAGTTTGTTATGGTGGCTAAATTGGGGATGCAGAATGTTTGATCTAATGCGGATAAGGAGCCAGGTTCTGATCTAATCCTAGTTTTCATTTCGTCGTTGACTATTACTAGATTATTGTTGTAAAACCATTCCTCAATCATTGTACCTCGTTTGTTTATGCTGTTTACACCCGAATGTTTCCTATGTGCTTTGAAACTGTCATAAATTATATACTCATTTGCAGACCTGGATATATGATCCTAGCTGGCAAGGGGGGGGGGGGGGGGAGACAATGTAACTTTTTCCATGGTCGTAAATATCGTAAATATTGAAAATTTATATTGTCAGCAGCTGGCTGTAAGTATAAGTATTGTTTGTATCCTTCACCAGTCTGATGGTTGCCATGGTGTCCAAAGGTGGTATTTGTGAGTGATTGATTTTCTGACAAAGATAGCCAGCACACACACCCTCCATTTATTTTCCCCTCATAACGAATTGGCTGGTTGAGTAGCCGGGGATTATTGGTAAGTATTAGGAAGTCTGATGTAGTAGTCTGACCTCTGACCTACCCCTTCTCCGTCTCATATGCAGAATGTATGCCCCACCCCAATGTCGGGGGAAGCGATTTACATAGCTAAAAGCCGAAAAGCCAATAGGCCTGTGATAGTGGAGAGAGAGAGAGAGAGAGAGAGAGAGAGAGAGAGAGAGAGAGAGAGAGAGAGAGAGAGAGAGAGAGGTAGTAGCAGTTATACACTTTTTGGTCTATAAAAAATTGTATGTGCTATTTATGGAAATAAGTAATTCTATGCTAGAGAGCAGAATATGCTTCACCTTTGCGGATGCAGTGCCGTAAATGCGTTGTGTGGGCTAACACTTAAACTGATTCATATCTTGTTAGCAAATCTGCCTTAAGTAAGCATTATTAATAGCTATTAATATTTATTATGTCCATGGGCGTTCTGATTAATACGAGGCTGTAATTTGAGCCATTAGTGCTTTTAAAAGAAAAAATTAATTAAGAAAAGAAAGTCCACCCTAATCATATACGTTACTTTGACCAGTTAATTGATCTATTTATAACTCACAATTACACACACACACACACACACACATGTATGTATGTATGTATGTATGTATGTATGTATGTATGTATGTATGTATGTATGTATGTATGTATGTAAGCTGCTAAAGTAAATTAGGTTGGAAACATTATTTGTTCTAGTGTTGATTGATCTTGCTGTTATTGGTATTTATGGTGCTAGAGTAGTCAATACTACCAACAAGACCCGAATCACGTATACATAAGGTTATATCATGCCGACGTTTGTAGGAGTCGTGCTTAAGTCTTGCTTATCTGCCAAAACTTTTGACCACTATTGTAGCCGACCAGAGAACAAAAGTCAGAATGTAAAGCAAAGTGTAACGCAAAGCACCATTTTGCATTTGTATTATATCTACTGGTTAAGAACCAACAGACTAATTGTCGTCCTTTGACTGGTACCCGTCCTTTTATGAGTTCTACTGTTAAGGACCAGCAGAGCTTATGCGATTGATTGTCGTCCTTTGTCTGGTACCGTCCGTCCGTTTTGTTATTGCTGCTTATCCCAGATTACTTGAGAATTGCCATGAAACTTTATGCACAGATTCGTCACATGTTTTATTTAATTTCAAATGAAAATTATGCTTCTTTGAAATCTTAGTATCGCTACTACTCCTGAACGGATTATTTGATAGACTTTGGTGTTGACTTCTTATGGCACCTAAATGGATCGAAATTAAAATGGTGTAGATTAGACTTCCTACATGGTCATCTTGATAATCATCTGGACAATTGTATTGTCGATATTTCTCATGAAAGCTGAAATTCGTTTTTATGTTATAGAGTTTATCCGCTATGGAAATAATAATGTTATAGAAGCCATTAAAGCGGCCATCTTGGAAATCTTGTTATTGCTACTTCTGCTTGGACAGAACTTTTACCAAAAGACCCGTTATTGTACATTGTTAGTCAAAAACAGACATATTATTTTCTCGAAAAGACTCGATATTGTACCGTTTTCACTCCTACATTGGCACCTTATTCACAACACGACCTTCTGTGATGGTCCTACACGGAAATGGTGCCAGTCAAATCGCAAACTTGGCTGTTTGAAAATCGGTATAAGTATCGCCTATGAACGGATACTCATTTCGACATGGCGTGGGAGGTGTAGTAATTTGACTAAAATATGAAAGAAAAATATATGACCCTGAATGGGTGTTAGAGCCCATCTGACTTCTAATATGGCCGCTATGGTGGGCATCCTAAAATTGTTATTACCATTGAACCTGCATGTATAGTTAGCTTTTAGATTTATATAACCTAGCATGTGTGCTACAAAAAAGAAAGAGAAAAAAGAAAAAGAACCCAATAATCAAATACACAATAAATAAATAGACATCCCAACCTCTCGAAAAGAATAGACAACCAAGAAATCGACAATATTAATTGCAGAACAGGATTAACTCGACCTAACCGACCGCGATCGTTATCTTTAGATCAGTGCTCGGTTATCTCCCCAGTAACATCCTTTTTATCCCTATAATGGGCTTTGGTTACATAAGAACTATGGAAACTTGGCACGAGATAAATCAGCCATGAAGCTGCACACTTTATACCTAATTATTCTGCACTATAAGAGCGTTTTAATTTCAAACGATACCAATTTGTTTTAATGATCAAAGATGCAAAAGATATTTTCAGTGGAATTGTTGGTGTAAATATAGTAAAGAGTTTGTACATAACAAGGTATATGCAATAATTAGTAATAAGATCGCTCTAACTAATGTATAAAATAGAGATAGAACGAATATTACGTGATCAAGTCTCTATGTTAAAATGTCTTTATTGGCATTATTACGAAACATTCCAAATCGATGAAAATAAAAGACTGGCCAACTGTTACAACTTCATTGACGTTCAACAGTCATGCAAAATAATAACTCTCGCAAAGTACTCACATACGTGATCATTAACAAAGCACTTGAACATGCAACAATTTGCAACAAGCGACAAGTCACAAAGGACTCTAATAAGAGACATATCACAAAGGACTCTGACCAGCCACATATCGCAAAGGGCTGACAAGCGACGTTTTACACTGTTTACAAAGACTGATAAAAATTTTAAATGATCCATAAAACATTAGAGCCTAAACTGAAACTATTTTGAAGTTATGGTTAAGCAAATCGTGAGCTATGTGATGAAATTAAACGTCTGATAAATTATAAACATTAATGTTTATGACCCTATCTAGTGCTGAAAACGTCAAAGAAGTTGTAACAGTTAGCCAGTCTTTCATTTTCATCGATTTGGAATGTTTCGTAATAGTGGCGATAAAGACATTATGAATACTACATTAATGATAAAGACTTAGTCACTTAATATTACATTAAATTGAATTTATTTATTATTATCCCCTTTGAATTTATTTTCCAATTTAGAACATTTAAGTATGTTATTCAAACCTCTGATTCCATATTTAGAACTATTTCCATGTTTTAATTCTTCATCTCCTTCCTTTTCTTCATCTGAGAATATCTCTCTCTCTCTCTCTCTCTCTCTCTCTCTCTCTCTCTCTCTCTCTCTCTCTCTCTCTCCACTACGAAAAATAAATCTTAAAATGTATGAAGAATGTAGAAACATGTTTTTCTTTAGTAAGGAGTTGCGAAAAAAAACTTACCTAAATGTGAGTTCCATTGTGCATTTAATGACCACGGACACCATTTTTAGGACATGTCTTGCTCATTGTAATACGCGTGTTTTACGTTTCGATTCGAAACAACACAATCATTATCATGTCTAAAAACGATGAACACATTCGTCATTAATGACTGTTTATTACAAACCGAAATTAAGTGATGATCGAAATTATGCTGCTAAACTAAACTGCAAGCCTGCTCAGTCACAAAAGTCGCGTTTGAACAGAAATTAGCAGCATGAATAAACAAAATCTGTACAATTAGACTCACAATCAATCTATACAATTGAACGCACAGTCAATCTATAAAAATGAACTCGCAGTCAATATATACAAATGAACTAATCAATCTGTACAATTGAACGCACAGTTAATCTATACAATTTGACTCACAACCAATCTATACAATTGAACTCACAATCAATCCATACAATTATAATCGCATTGATTAAAGTATTTTGTTTAAAGTTGCTAGACTCTGCAATCTTTCGTATTTGACAGCTCTGAAATAGGTATAAAGTATCCCTAACCCAACAATATTATTTGCTCTAACTGTACGTGAAATATTATATTTGCTAGCTTACATTAGGTAGGCTAGACTATGATTTCATGCAGCAAGAAAGGTTAGACGTCGCATCTCTGATAATGCGTTTGATAGATTACTTTCAGAATGATGTTTAGTCAGGATGTGGGTACTCTTTGGATCTGTTTATGAAACCTACTTTCAGTCCATTTGTTTAATAAGGTTCGTCCTCCAACCATGAAGTGGGCGTAATGTAATGTAAGCAAACAAAACCAATAAAACACCAAAGGTAATCTTGGTAAAAGGTAAAGTCATTCGCATAACATCTGCATCTGTTTGTACTTATTCCAAACTAAATGAAGAAATTATGTTAATGTTAGAGTTAGAACTTGATAAATATTTACAGCGTTTCGATGACAACATCTGCCAAAGTAAATAACAACAACTTCTGCAGGAAGTTAAAAATCCTTTAAGTCTGAAATTTGAAAATTTGCCATGAAAAAGGTAGTTAAGAAAGTAAAACGAAAAGGAAATAGAAAACGCAAATGTACAAATAAAGATAAATAATTGTTTGCCATATGTTTATTCGTAAAATTAAGGTTTTATATTCCTTTCTAATGTGAGAAATTAACAACCAGACAAACTGTTCACTGTCATTTTGAAATCTAACAGTTACACTATAACAGTTTATTTTCTGTTTTATCTGAATCCAATATTTTCAATATAGAGTTATATTATTTCTAACAAAATATTTTAATCGTATCAAAAGGCATCATTTTTTGTAGGTACGTTTTCAAAGTGCTGTAGCTCTCACAGTTAAGAACTGTATGAAATTATTGAGAGCTGATCAAAGTGGACGAGCCCATCACAGCTTTGTCTGAATATAAAACACAGACTCAGCTGCTTCAGTGTTTTGCAAAACATGTTTTTTGCAGAGAAGGCGATATGTGCCTCTTTTCAGCGGACCTGGATTCGAAAGTAGTGAATGGGCGCGATATAGGGACAAAAGAACTTTAATGTTAAAAAAATGTTTGCGCTCTGGGGACAAACGGGATTTTAACATGGGTGGGACTATCTAGAGACTGGGGGAATTTAACACAGCGAGTATATAGTGACAATTTCTAGGACGATATGAATTGAACCGAGGTGACGTCACAGTACTGTACACTGGGGAAACAAAGGCAACAATGATGCTAGTGGATGACCTCAATTGGGTCGGAGCGGTGAGGAACAGCGTGGCAAGTGGTTGAACTAAATACGAGATACTCTTGGGACAATGGACAAATAGAGACATAGACACAGAGATAGAGCTAGGGACATAAAAAGGAATAAACATAGGCATAGGTTAGGCATTTGTTCGAGACAGTGGGGTGACCTCGAAAAGGGCCTTTGGGTTTTGTATTCTTCTACTGTCTTTTTTCCCACCAGGTCCTTTTTGTTCTTCACTACGTCGTCTTTTTCACTTCCTATTTTCCTCCTCCTCATCATCTTTTCCTCTTCCGCTTCGTTTTCATTGTTTTAATTTCGTTCTCTTTTTTAAGCTTATCATTCGATCTTCTATGTTTACTACCTTTCGTACTGGTCTTCATTTTTCTTCTTTTTCTCATTTATCAGATATCTTAATATTTTCTTTCCTCTACTTAAATTATTAATTTACATTTTCACTCGGCGCGGGTTTTAGGAACATTACCCCATCGTGACAAGCGTCTCTTCCACCATCCCAATGGTATTCACTACCTCTTGTAGCTTCACCATCTTGCAAACGTAATTCGACGCCATTTAGTAGTATTCAATGCTAAATGGGTCGGATGAAGAACGCTACGTGGTATTATGTCTCTACGGACGTGAAGGAAAACATCCCCTCTTACGAACTACCCAAATCACATACCAACGTACAATACATTTTTATACAAAACAAAACGCTAATACTAAACAAACCCAATATACTCTCTAGAAATACATAGTGGAGACGGAAAGTGTTTATTTACAAAACACATCATCACCTACAATCACATCAGCAAAAGTCAGTGTTTACAGTTACACTATCTTTTCCAAATATTCTTTGGTGCAGGGACAAGGGTTTTGTTAAGGGAACGACACATACACACAAGTACGCGCACGCAGACAACAACAATCATTAACACATGTACATGGACGCACACAAACACAAACGAAAAAAAAACATGCACACACACACACACACACACTACAATAAAACGCAAATATTTTTGGCAACTTGATCAGTCGCTCATTTCTAGAGATCGGGTGTGCGTTGAGAAGGGCTGTTTTTCGGAATGCACAGTCATGTTTAATGATGACATCTCCCAGACTGATCATCACACACGCATCACTGACTCCAGTGGGTCTCTCTCTATTTATGCGTGTGGTTGGGAACACATATGGCTGATAATTGGTCTCATTATTTGAACTCTTGAGTGGCCTTGAAGGCTCTTTCCAACATGACTCTGTGGTGTTGTCGTGGATGTTGTACTGCAGCTCCCACTCTTTCCGCTTCATCTCCAATTCCTCTTCCCATTTTTATATCTGGCTTTCGGTGCCGGTAGTGGTAGTGGTAGTGGTTGTGATTAGCGTTGTGATGGTGATGGTATCATCACCGTAGGCTTGACCTCACGTTTGCATAATAATGAGGTGAGATAAAAGAGGCATTTCCTTTCCACCCCTTCCATTTTTCCTCTCCTTCTCCTCCGCTTTTTACACTTTCTTACATGGCCTCCATGGCTAGCTAGATCAATCAACAGACGCCGGCCATTTTTCAGATGCATCTTCAATTCGATGATGCGTAGCTAGACTCGTTCATTCGTTATTTGATTTTAAGTCGCATTCGCGAATGGGTAATGGCCCACTGGGGGCTAATTGATTTTTCGAGGGGGACGGAATAGTGCCACATTTCCCAACGCCTTAATGCATACATAGTGTGCTGATTGATTCTGTCCGTTTCGTGACGAATTGTCCAACGAGACAAGTGGTTAGCGGAAATAGACCCACACCCACCCACTCACACAGCATGTTTAAAATCTCCACTCGTGGAACGGCAGTACGACTGTTTGCGGGAGAAAGGCGTTGTACATCCGAGTTCTCTTTTTGGTCCCCGTGTTTCCAAAAAGTAATCGTTGACATCATGACGTAGTTATGAATGTGTCAACTATTACTAGTACTGTTTGTAGAGGTAGTGTTGATACAGTGGACCAAACTAAGATACTTTTTGTGGAAAGTAATTTGTAACGTTAATATTTGGGGAGACTTATCTTAATTTGAATGGTTTCCGCCTTGTGCAGGGGGGAGCCTGATGGTTGTGTTTTACCACTCACCTTGTGTATCTATTTATGGATTGTATGTCCTAAATAAGTAATTAAAGAACCACATTGTGTAACTTGTCCTGGTGACTTTGGATTTTAACCACATGATCAAGTTAAATGGGGATCTTACGCTATGTTTGCTTCATTACTTACTCAAGTCGTTGCCACATTGTGTAGCTGATCCTGGTGGCCGGAATTTAAGCCACCTTACAGCATCGATAGCTTGGGGTCAATTTTGTTGGCTTATGTTTAAAATAATCCACTATATGTTGAGATGTAGAGATAAACAAGTAAAATGTTATTAGCATGGCTGTATTTGTGTTAGAAGAAACGGCCATTGTGGTAATTTGGCTGTCAACCACTTATGCATTCCCGTACATAGTTTGCATTGCCTAGCGTATCATATTTATAATACCGCATGCCTTGCCGCAGAGGTCAGTAGGTAGCATCGGTCCGCGCACCTACACGTACCACCCCACCCGATGTTGGTGGTCAACAAACGGTAAACGGTACTAATTTTGGGCGATGGTATAGTATTATTGGATATTTCCAGTTTTATCTCTCTAAGCAAGAATTTAACTGATTCGTTTGTTAGGTTTGGATTTGGGCTGCTTTGATACAGCAATTCCGGGTAGGAATATGGCGAACGAATGTTTTAGTAGTGGGCTGAGTAGTCCATCCCTTTTAGCTTTTTGGATTTGGACAGGTTTTGAACACATGTTTCACCTCCACAGTACTGTGGCAAAAGGAACATTTGGTACCTCGTTATATATTGAGTTTGAAGTATTTCTCAAGACTGTGTGCTAGCAAGGTTTTGCCAGTTTTAATCCTGTATATGACTCTTTGGCCATGTGCATTGAGTGATGTTTTAACTTTGGTGTTGCAGCACACTGATTTCTGTATTGAGTACAGTATATGACCTTTAGGGCAGGAATCCCATCCTGTTTCCATTTCGATGTGATTCTTTTGTGGTCATTCATGCAAAGCGTTTTGCTATTTGGTTAGATTTTTCTTTATTGGTTGTCATTCCTTTAATATTGGGCATGTTGTTAATGTTGATGCCTCTCATAACTTTTATTCTGCTCCAGACCTGCTTGGAGTTTCATTTTTAAGGTCATAGGATGGATATCATAATGTTTCCTTTGCGGATAACAAGCTTAGTTTGTTCTTCCTTAGATTTATATTCTAGGTAGTCTGTTGCTTTGTTGATTTGCTTGCATTTGTTTAGGGCTTTTTCTTCTTTTTCATTAGGTTTTGGCATTGATCATTCCACTATCGGATGGACAGTGTTGCGATAAATGTTTTCCCTTTATTTAAATTTTTTGATGATTTTATGGAAACCGCGTTTATTGCAATTGGAAATTTTGGTTGTATTTGTCAATTTCTTCATTTTGTAGTTCTTCTCTAGTAATGCCGGCGAGTAAAGAGCCGAATTTCGGCTTTATCCAGTTTCCAGTTTGAACCTTAAAGAAGTTAACGGTTGGGTTAGTAATATTGATGGTAATGTGTTTAGGAAAGTGGTCGTTTCCTATTATGGCTTCTATATCCACTTCCCAGTTTGTTATGGTGGCTAAATGAGGATGCAGATCGTCTGATGGGGATAAGGAACCATGCTCTCGGCCAATCCTTGCTTTCGTTCCGTCGTTGAGTATTACTAGATTATTGTTGTATAGCCATTCCTTCATCACATTGTTTGCGTATGCTGGTTACTCCCAAATGTTCGATATATGCTTTAAAATCGCCACAAACTATATACTCATTTGTAGAGTTTGAGCTCTGGTCATAGGTGAGGGGTCGGGGACAGTGTACGTTTTTCCATGGTCGTAAATATATTAAATATGTAGGAATTATATTGTCATCTGGCCTGCATGGATGAGGGGTTTGAGATATCCATCGTCAATCTGAGGGTTAGACTGTTGCCGAAGGTTGTATTTGTGAGTCACTGACACAGATAGCCAACACACACACACACACACACACACCATTTATTTTGTTTTTTCTCATGAATTGACTGGATGAGTAGCCGGGTTCTTTTGTAAGTGCTAGGAAGTCTGCTATAGTAGAGGTTCTTGAAAGCAGATAATATCCGGTTTGCGATTGGTCCAGCGAATCCATGAGATATTTGAAAATGGGATACATGGTATATGGTCAAATTTGGGTGAGGGCTGTAATACCCGCCAAAAAGTCCTATAAGTAATAAATGATAGCTGTATTTGTGAAGACTTCCAAGTTTCTTTGCTTGATCTTTACTTACCTGTATTGCATGCTCATTTGTTACCTGCATTGCTTATTTGTTTGTTACTTGCCTTGTTAAACGGCTCTTTGTTTGGTAGTGTGTATACAGGCCGTTGGGCATTTAGTGAATTTGAATGAGGTCTTTTGTGACTATTGGCATTGTTTAGTGAGGTATAGGTACTGAGCTTGTTCCCCCTTCAGCTGATTTGGGATATGAGGGTTATTGCTTGGGTTAGTTTAATAGGAGGTGCAGTTTCCTCGTTCCACCGAGTATTTTAACGTGGGGTCAACGATTTGGCTCTTAGGTAGGTTAGGGTTTGTTCCTATGGAATGTGGGCAGGACTTCGAGGTGGGGTGGTGGGTTAAAAGGCAATTAGTACATTTGTGTCCCTGGAATGTGCACTTATTACTGTGGCTATCGTCACATGTGTCACATTTTTGCTTATATTTGCACTTGTTTCCGTGTTGGTCCCATTTTTTGCAATTACTGCAGAAGCGTGGTTTGTTGACGTACTCCTCAAGAGGGTAGGAGTAGCCATCAAAGAAGTCCAGAAGCGGGGGGAGGAGGTGTAGTGAATTCTAGCAGAATTGCCGAAGACAAGAGACCACGATTAATCCGCAATATGTATGCCCTGGATATATCAGCTACTTGAGTTATCAGCTTGTTCAAGTAGTTACTTATTATGAAGGTTCGTGACATTTGTTAAAGGCAATACTATGTTTGGCAGGCTCTGTTTGGTTGGTTGTTGCTTCTTCTTCTTTATTGCTTGGTATTTCTTGTTGCTGTTGTATTTCTGGACACTTGAGTTTGATTTCAATGTATCCTTGTTACATATATATTTTGTTTTCAGCACCGATACACTACAAAACGTTGGTAGAAAAGACGATTTATGTTTTAGGAACACGTCCTCCGGGCCACACCCACTGGGGTTACTTTTGTAGATCTTGCAATGAAGAACTCTGAGAAAGAATTAAAACTTCCACGATGCTGGCTTTGGTTTCTGGATTCTCAGGGGTGAAAAAAATAAATCTTTCGTTTCTTTAATTCTGTTTCTTAAACTTGGTTCATAAATTAAATGCCTTCACCGGTTGCCATCGAACAGTGTGTCGACAGCTTTGTTTCAAAACCAGGTTTGTGGCCTCACACTAACGTATTGCTCGATTTGAAGTTAAAGCTTGACCCAGGTAGATTTTAAAAACGTCGATGGCACAAAAAAAATATTTGTTGCCACGATTGTAAGTGGCCAAATGAGAGCCACCTGATAAATTGGCTTTACAATGATGATCAGTTTCCTTAATTTGGGTGCGATTTCCGAAAAATATTTCGTCGAATGGGTTTGTGTAAGGTGTACGTGGATTGTTCTTGTAACCATCGTTTCACTCAAGGTAAACGGACACATTTTCAGGCGGATTTTCGCTGCACAATACAATTGATGAAATTACTCCATAAAATGCAGGAAGCGATGGATCGTAGTAATTGCTGGCTAACACCTTCTATATTAGCAATCTCTCTCTTTAATAAATCATCCACTCTTCACCAATTCTACCCTGACTGGAATGAGGTGATTGTTTGAAAACGGCTTTACACGTCCAACATTCCACGGGAGTAGACGTCGACGGTAGTCGGGGGTGTCCGTAGTAGAATGGATTTTATCTTGCCTCCAGTTTTCTCTTCTGATTTCTCTTCTTTCATTTTCACTTATGTCCAAGTAGGAGTGGACATATTTTTAACCCACGATTTGAGTTCGTCTCGTTGAGATATGGGGGAAGAGGTGAACAAGTACTCTGCAATTTTATTAGAGATGAGAGCCGCTGACCACGTTTAAAAAAATCGTCGTGCTCGTTTTCCTCAGGCAACCGTGGGGCTGCGTCTGTATTGGAGTGTTGATGGTGTTAATGGACTTTTCATCAGGATCTTAAAATCTTCCAGAGTATGTCGAACTGTTTCGTCTAAAGCTTTTTCGTGAAAGAGTTGAAAATGCTAAAACAATAAAGCGTTGCAGTGTAATTGGTCCGTGTCTGACAAATAGTTGAGATCCATCAACGATTGCAATTTTTGTTGTAACTGGGACATCTAGGTCAGACTAGGAGTGGGAAGAAAATGTGGGATCCTTTGTTCTCGTCAGTGATGAAATTCCATCCATCCATCTGTTGTAAGGAATTATAATCAGTTTTCGTTCTTCCATCAGATTCCAATGATCAAGTCTGGGATCTTTTGACCCTGATGTACCTTTCTCTTCTTGATCCTTTTTTATCCTTGACCTACCATTTCTGAAGCTGCAGCACCAATTCGTCTTGTAATCAGTGGTCCAGATACTACATTGGCAATGGGTCCTAAGAACGGGTGAACAATTCCACCGCGTTGTACCGACATCTTTTTTTGACGGATGAGTGCTTTCTTTTGGACCATTTGGCAAAGATCACGTCGATGTTTAGCAACATTTATTTCTGATGCTGAGACAAAGGTATCGTTATGTTCAAGACATTCAAGCAACATTCGCGCACGGTATTGACGACGTCTTTGGAAGCGGTACAAATGAGTTGATCTCGCATGGGTTGAGTGGCTTTGGACAGAACGGACGACACGTCCTAATGTTTGGCTAAACGATAAGGCAGTCCTTTCTTTTTCTTTTCTTTGTGTCTAGAAGAATGATCGAGCCTGGGGGTGACATCTTTGTTTGTTTACACTAATGTCGATGACTTGGCACACGTGATTTCATCTTATATTTTTGAGAAGTATCATATTTGGAGTAATTGGCAGAAAGTGTGCCCGGTCTATTTGACGACTCAATGACTATGTCATCATTGCAATAAAAAGAACATCCTCCCTTTGGTTGCTCCTTTGTTTCTTTGGACGATGGGGTCTTTTCTGGTGTTAACGTCGGTGCATGGCTAAGCGATGTTTCGAATGCCTGGTCAAACGACGAGACCATACTTTTCTTTTACCTTTTTAAGGGACAGGAGAACGGCACTTGTGATAGTGTGCACTTCTGGTGGGTCACATCTTTTCGGGCTCAGGAGCATAAAAACACTGATACCTATCGTTTTCCCAGGGTCTTTATTATAGCGGAATGCGTCGTCACTGATTGTCGCTACGTCGTATCAACTTTATGAAAGGTATCACACGTCGTTGAGGAGCAATTTAATTAATTGGGACAATTCTTGTTTGGATAAATCCAGTAAGCTCTGTTACATGCCCGATCTCTCATGGACATTTATTTTGGGGTCAGTTATTTTGAAAGCAGGTGACCATGATGCTAAAGAGGAGGTGGGTATCACCGATGGAGAATATCCTGCAGACACGGTTTTCGACTGGTGTAGATTGGGCTTTCCTGGAATCATTAGCAACTGTGAAGTGAAAGACCCTAAGGCTACTGATGACACGGTCACCGTAGCTGCAGATCGTAGCTTGGGAATGTCCGGTTGCCTCTCTTGCAGGTAGAAACTGTTCTCTTGAAACTCTTCTTTTTCTGGAGACGTTACTTTTCTGTGGCTGCGACCTGGTTTTTACACCACTGTTCTTTATTTTCTGGGTAGTTGTGTGTCGGGGAGAGGGCTGTTTTCTTGCTTTCTTCTTGTGGTCATTTTTGTTTCTCCTTCTGCTGCGATTGATATTTTTTAATGTTGCATTCGTGTTCCAAGTCCGCAGTTTGGTGCCAAATGTGATATCGTTTCTTTCCGGAATATACGTGCGCCTTGACACTGTTGGTACATGTGCCTTTTTCACATGTCGGACATATTCTAAGGAGTTGACAATCGCTTTTCCATGCGTCTTTAAATGTTGTTGATAACAGGTAGGGCTGACAAACGTTCGCAGACATACAGGGCAATGCACTCGTTCATGTCGTTCGTCATGACAAGGTTTCAAGGCCCAACATCCCTCACATTTTGATCCACAATGTTTCTGTTCCTCTCGATTATAACACCCATAGTCACATTTCTCACATAATCACCGCATCCCAGGATTTTTTTGTCTCCAAACAACAGAGGTCCTCGTTCTTCTTAATGAAGCACTTTCATGATGTAGGGTGGAGCTAAGACGTTTTGCAAATTTTACATTTCAGGAATGCCCTAGGGTGTGCTTTTAGATATCCAAGCTTGCTTTAACAGGCGTTTTGCTTCTCTTCTTTGTCTGGTTAGGTTCGATTTTCGAACGTTGTCTCAGTCTCTTTCCATCCTACCGTGTCGTTTTTGTCAGCTTTCGTTCATCCCATCACGATGACACGGGCTAAACACATCTTGTCTTGAGTATTGTTAATTTGAACAAGGCACGTTTTGGCACTGCGATGGTGTTTCACCAATAACACTTTTCTGCGTTGTCCAGTCCCTTTGCGAAGAGAATCGTGAACCATGTATCGTGTCGCTTTTCCATATGTGATGTGAAACTTGTCGTTGGACTACTGTATGTGTTGAATCTTGTCCATGACTTTGAAAGATGTCAGTTCTGATTACCTGCTAAACTCTATCCAGCCTGGTGACTTCGTGATAACTTGAGTCTTTTTTGGCTTGATATTGTCGTTTTAGTGTGGTGAATTAAGAATCCCACAAATCGGTGAAGAACTCTTCTGCTTTTTCCAGCGGTGCGCAATCTTCACTCTAGAAAATCTGGCAGGGATAAAGCCATTTTTAATGCCACTAAAACACACGTCATAACATGGTCATTCAATTTCTTATCTTGTGTATATAAACTGACCAGCTTGCTTTCTAAAATCTATGGAATGGTTGCAGCACATTTATTGTCCGGTCACATGCATCTGAATTAGTTCATATGAAACACGTATTCTAATACGAAGTAAATCAAACGCATTCGAAATGTAGCTCCCCCTTTTACCAGTTTCCTTCACCTCAATTTTTCCTCAGCCTGACAAGATGCATGTCTTCCAACAGAAATATTTATTCCCATCAAACAGATTAAAAAGACTTAAATTTAACTATTTCCCACTTCATTTTCACTGCAATTGTTAAATATTATTTTTGGTTTCTTACTTGCTCCTAGATTGGATTGATGTAAACTATATCCTATAGGATTTCTTTTATTACATTGTTACGACAATTATTACATTGTTACGAAAATTATTACATTGTTACGACAATTATTACAATGTTTTTATTTACACATACATCTTCAACCACTTTTCCACGTTTTAATAGCTACAAACGCTCCTGTTTGGATGAGATTTTCACTTCAGTGTTTCAAAGCTGTCATTTTGTATCATTAATTATAACAAAACAAATGTAACTAATAAAAGCTGTTTAATTTGCTTGCACGTAGGTCATGTTATTCTACGGAATTCACCAAGCATTGACGGCAGTATTTTTCTTGTACATTATACAAATAAACTTGGGTCTTATTTATAGACAGTTCCACAGTTGGAATTATTTCATTTAAAACTCAGTCTTCCATCACTTAAATATTGTTTGATATTATGAATGAAGTGGACTGACAAGCAATCTGTTTTTACGGCTGAGCAATATTGGATGGCCCAGAATCTATGGGCAGATGTAATTAAACCGTCAGCGTTTTTAGAGATTTGTCAGATTAGAATTCACAAGGTCACTTTCTATATATTTGGCAAAAAAAAAAACGACTTTGAATATAAGAGCCGCCATGCATTGAACGGTGATACGTCGTAAAATTTTTGCATAAATACAAAACTTGCCTTATTAACCTTGCATCAATATTCGTCCCATCACCGGCATGCTTGTAAAACAAAATAATCTATTCAAATGGTTAGTAAATGTTCAAATGAACGCCATGCCATTGCTTTGTCTTTTAAAATAGGCACGAAATAATGATACGTGCCGACATGAAAAGTATAAACGCGTCTGAGTAATTTGTATCATAACGGCTAACAAAACGAGTACCAACAACGGAACAATCAGCTGAATTTCACAAAGAGTTCAATATCTGGCTGTTTAACATCAAATGGTGTAAGAGAAACTTTTAATTTAAATACCCCAATGTTGATTCGCAGTAAAGAAAATACTTATTTAAGATACTACTTCTGTAAAGGTGCACAACATACAAACGATGTATGAATTATAAGCAGTTTATGAGAACTTGGCATTATCCGTATTCAAGAGTGCAATAGAAACAGTATTAGATATATTATTGATTCTGGGTGACTCAGTACACGTACACAAACAAAAGGACTCTATAAACACTGGCAGGGATAAAGCAATTGTGTAATGCCCCTACACAATACACTACATAACAGCGTCATTCCATTTCTTATATTGCGTGTATAAATTGACCAACTTGCTTTCTAAAAGCTATGGAATGGTTCCAGTACCTTCATAGTCCGGTCACCTGCATCTGGATTAGTTCATATGAAATACGTTTTCTAATGCAAAATAAATCCCATGCATTCGAAAACTTTCTAGAACAAGTCCAAAGAGAATTGGAGTTTCTTTGATCGCCAGAACAAACTCTTGGTTAAGGCAAAATGTGATCTTGGCATTGCAGAGAGATGCAGTTTCAGTTCCCTGTCCCGGTAATGAATACGCAAGCCATCAGAAATGGAGTCCAGAACACCAACATCTCGCAAGCCAGTAAATCTAGTTGTGTCTGGATCTTCAGTTTAAGATGTGTATTTTGGTCTCTGCTGGGTCCCCTAAGAACTTGCATTACTTTAATTTTCTAAAGCTAACACAAGTATGTACTTGGTTTTGGGCAAGCTTGCTTCTAAGCGAATAAAACGCCTAGTTGACAAAAATGATCATCTAAAGACAGGTATGAAAGTGATTTGAAAATTAATTAACATAAGTGCCTGAGAAAATATAGGAAAGATGAGTGTGTGTGTGCGTGTGTGTGTTTGATTCGGATTTTTAGCGTAGCTTTAACAATTTTTCAGTCATGTCGCTACGATGTCTGCAGTGAGGCAGTGTATAGTGATGTCTAGCACTGGGGCATCATTTTTGTAAGTCTTTGGTATGAATCAGCCAAGGATCGAACGCACGATCTCTCTTCCGCGGAGGACGCTCTAACCACTAGGCCATCGGAGTGGTCTCTGGGAAAGATAAAGAATGTGGATACCATGCTGTCTGCAAAACTGTGGCATCTGAGAAACAAATGTCATTTTGTGGATGTATGGAGTGTATAGCATCTGAGGAGGCTTACACTAAGACAAGGGATGCTGTCCACTAGCTCATGTCTAATTGCCCGTACATCATGAAATGAAGGGAAGAAAAAGAAATATTCATATGCAGTCGCTGTACGAAGTTATTATATTGAAATGAGATTGAGACTCTTTAAAACGTCTGCGGCTTATATAATCTATATATGAGATCTGTTTTGTTGTTGTTTCACCCGAGTGATATCATACATGCCGCGAAAACTGAAAACAGCTGCTAACCAGAATAAGCGCCAAAGTGACTGCATTATTGTTTTATTCCTAGATGTACTCATGTATATCGAGTTAACTTATTATCTGAGAAAAAGTATTTAAAAAAATACAAGAAAAACAACATGCATGATTGCCCCATCACTGTGAGATTAAGATTACCGCTACAACGTCCTTCGCATCGATGTGGAAATGAGAGACCGATAATAAACTGGTGTCTCATAAAACCAGTCCGTTCTCATATGGACCTTTTTGCACATAACTACGGTATAAATTCCTTTATATGAAACTTGTCTAAGAAAGAGAGATTTTGACACTGAAAAACGACAACACGTTTCCCACCAGACTGTTTTCTTTATCCATTGTGATTGATGAAAATCTGGTGTGAATCATTGCCAAGCGTAACGAGTCTGCAGATGAACACTCTCCCACCATAAACTACAGCCACAAACCTGTTTTAGTTGTCTAGTAATGATTGCAAAACCTTTCCAACTGTTTTTGAAGCACGCTTTCCGTTTGCGATTAAAGCCAATTAGCCTTTCAGCTTAGTCAGTTGTTCAGGTGGATTGTAACTGCATTTACACCAATTCAATATATTATACGTCCAAGAAAGAGATTATTTGTATGTAGATCTGCACGTTCTGGCCAGTTACTCTAAAAACAAAGGAATCTCAAAAGATGCAACAAATTATTGATTGTTAAAATGCGCCTGCCTTTTGACCTTTCACAAATTTTAAAACGTTTCCAGGTCATTATGATTATAAATGCTTGGGAAAGTCGGTGGAAAATAATCGGAAACATTGATCAGTAAATAGATCATAAATAGCCACTTTCTATAACTTTATCTTTGCCTTGTCCTTTGTTTGTAGAGCCTGCCCTCAGTCCAGTATCTGATGTTGATCCCAATGTGATAGTCACGGAGTGGTCTAAAGCGCTCTAAGTTACGGATCACTGCCATCTCACCTCTATCTGCGATTGTTCGAGTCTCAGATTCGGCTAATGTGGGTATGTGAGAAAGCTTGCCAGTAGCTTCTCGTGGGTCGATGGTTATTTCTGGGGTTTTCCCAGGTTCTTCCTCCACCATTAATAGTGGCCGCATTGAATAGCCTATTGTGTGCTGAAAAATGGCGTTAAATTCCACAACAACAATAACGGAATGCATCAGTAAGCATATGGCTGAGAATTTCATACTGATGATGTATGGTCAACACAGTCATGCTGGACTCCATAGTTGACTAAGAATGTTTCAGTTTGACTCGCCATTGTCCACCACTCAAGTGATCATGTCAACATGGAATTGCCAAAACCATTATGATGAATTTCCCTAGGCAACCAAATGGTGCCATATCTTCCAAAGACTTTTGCAAGGTCAATGGTTCCAGGTATTGGTACTTATATAAAACAATATTTAGAAAATATCACAATGTGAAATATAATTTGTTTTGACTAGTCTTCACTTTTCATTTTATGATATGCACATGAAATTTAACAGGTGATGGCTATACCACAGTTAATCCTTCAGAGCAGATGTAGATCTTGTTTCACAAGTCACAATTCATTAATGTTTACAGCTATACAATTTTATAGTATATGCACCTTAAAGTTTTCACGCGAGGAGAGGAAAAAGAGGAAATAAAGACCCAATCTCCAGCAAGAATCCTTTAAAGGGTATGGCGCTCTACTGCTTAACTTCTTTTTTTTTTTTACAGGAATCCAAGATAAGATCCAATTTCTGAATTTTTAATTACTCAATGTTGAATCTATCTCCGATATAATTCAGCAATACCAAGATTTTCAAAATGGTTGCCATGGTGACCATATTGTATATAATTAGTGGAGGTTTTCAGACAAATATGATAATTCATTGGAGGTATCACAAAAACAAGATTTTTAAGATGGCCATCATAGCAACCATTTCATTCAGTATCAACCAGATTTCATGAAACGTCTGAAACCCACTTCTCAATGTTACTATCCATTTTGGAGAACCAGCAATATCCAAATGTTCAGGATGTCATAATAAACACCATTTTCATGTGCACTACCTAGTCACTATAAAACAAATTCTATGAAAACTCTATGTTGATACCTCCCTGCTGATCGGTACCCTACACTGGCTATCCATTCGATCCAGAATCAACCCAAAAATTCGTTCTCTGTGCCACGTTTCACCTATCTAGCCTCATACGTGTACACACCAGCAAGATACTTACGCTCCTTTTCTGACAATCGTATACTCATTATTCCCACTATGAAAACAAAGTCATATGGACAATGTTCTATTGCATACCAAGGCCCAGCAACGTGCAATGAATTGCCTATTGAATTTAGACACAAAGACAGTGATCCATTTCAAAAGCGCTCTTAAAACTCACCTTTCTTGACTGCAAGATCAAACTTAAAGACCTAATAATGTTTCCTACCTTAAATAACTTCAGCGTGTTTTATGTTTTCTAATTTCATGGTGTTTGTGGGTTTTTTTTGTCTTCATATTGTAGATGTTATAAAGCACTTAGAGCTTCTAAAGATTAGGTGATATACAAAGACAAGTCCTCATTATTATTATTATTATTATTATGACTTTCTATTTAGGAATAACATTTTCAAATCAGTGACCTTGATGTCAGAACCAGTTTCATTTGGAACTACGTAGAAATTATAAGTTTTTTTTAGGGTGGATCCCATTTTATCTTCCATCCTCAAGTAAAATAGTCTGATAAACAAATCTCCAAACCTGTACTGACACTTTTGAACAGTTTTGAGGTCGTGTGGCTAGCTGAAGGGTCCTTATGGTGATATGAACAGTATATTTCTGGATCAAATCTTAGCTTGTAAAATCCATGTGGAATAAGCAGAAGTGTGATCTTATTGGGGTTGAATCTTTAGGAACAGAATTACACAGTGTGGGAAACATGGATATGGGTCACAATGATATGTTTTTTCCACCTAAATATGAGTAGCAAACATTCAGATGCAGATACCGTACTATCGATGTTTAAAAAATGTGGCAACAAGTGTGTAATGACAGTGATGAGATGCAAAATGTATCTCTTGTTAATACAAAAGATGAAAACTATAACCAAGACGGCAAACCAAAAAGGAAACAGTCAATTGTTTTACAACATGGCAAACCAAAAGGAAACAGTCAATTGTTTTACAACATGGCAAACCAAAAGGAAACAAGTCAATTGTTTTACAAGATGGCAAGCCAAAAGGAAACAGCCAATTGTTTTACAAAATGGCAAGCCAAAAGGAAAGTCAATTGTTTTACAAAATTGTTTTACAAGATGGCAAACCAAAAGGAAACAGTCAATTGTTTTACAAGATGACAAGCCAAAAGGAAATGGTCAATTCTTTTAAAAGATGGCAAGCCAAAGGAAACAGTCAATTGTTTTACAAGATGGCATACCAAAAGGAAAGCAAATTTTTAAGTAAATTATATTTCTCCGAGAATACTTAACCGATCACATTAACGTTACGGATATAAGCCTGCTACCTCTCGAATCCAGCCCTACTAAAAGACGAAAAATCGTTTTTTCTGATTATCTCATATAGACAAAGGGCAATAACTCTTGCCCTTTACCTCCGCCAGGTGTCGATAGTTTTTAAGCTGAGCGATACATACTATACGAGAATGCTCGCATGGCGGGGTGGTTGGGAGGGGTTTTAAAAAATGTGATCGGGTAAGTATTCTCAGAGAAACATAATTTACTTAAAAATTTGCTTTCTCCTTCAAATACGTTCCCCGATCACATTAACGTTAGGAGAATATGTAATAAGAGGAGGAAATGCTGAGCATCCTACCTCCACCCTGGGTATCCTCTAGGGAATGATGGCTGGATTTCCCATGTGAGTGATAACCTGTTCTCCTAATTTCATCAGCAACACAGTCCAGGATCACGTGATATGTGACCCCTTTATACGGTTAAGAAGATAGTTATTTAAATCTTCTTACCTACAAAAATTTTTCTGGCGAATCCAGCGAAGCTGATAGGCTGTGCCGATCGTTTTAAATGGGTTTGGTGGTCATCTGGTCTGCCAACACCGGACCTACCAGATTCAAGGTTTGCCTCTGCGAGGTCAAATCTCTAAGATAAAACTGGAGAATGTTGACTCTGCATGCCAGCCAACAGCTTCTATTATATCTCGGATCGAAACATTGCGTTCGAATGCAAGGCACGCCGAGATTGCTCTTATCTCATGAGCGGTAATCTTCTTGAGGCCACTCTGATCTTGTAAGACCTCTGAGTACGCTGAGCGTTTAATCCACTTCAGCCATAAAGCAAGGGCTTGAAGGGTGATATCCCGTTTCCCAGCTGTCACCAGAAGAGGTGCTTGCATATGACCCGACTCGCCTATGTGCGTTTAAAATAGTGCTTGAGTTCACGAGCAGGATCTTGCATGACTTCTGCTCTTGACTTATCTATGGAAGAGAGCAGGCCAATGACAACTTTTTGCCAATGGATGGTAACCTATTTTTGGCTACGAAGGCTGGCTGCGTCAAGAGGACCACCGAACCATCTGATCTGAACTGAAGATAGTTCGGGTCACTGGAAAGGGCATGTAACACACCCACCCTGTATGCTGAAGCTAAGGCTATCAAGAAACAGGTTTTGTATGATAGTAGCTTTAACGAAGTGTGGGCTAATTTGTTTGAATTGAGCCATGTTAAAACCCATGACAGATTCCATTTTGGAAACAGGGTGAGGGGTTTTGGTCGATTGACCTAAAAATTGGCTAAAAGATCCGACAGATCTTTATCATGCCTGATATCACATCTACCATGATGACGGAATGTGTCTGATATCATGGAGCGGTAGCCTTTGATAGTAATTGAGGGCAACTGTTTCTCCTCGAAAAGCCAAAGAAAAAAAAAGTCGCCCAGTTGAGGGATTCAGACACTCAAAGGGACGATGTAATTGATATGATACCAGTCCCTAAAATCATGCCACTTTCCCTCGTAAGCCTTCATAGTGGAGGGCCTTCTTGCTCTCGAGATTCTCTCCACAATCGAAGGTTTAAACTGTTTGTCTCGCAAGGCTGTGGAACACCCGTGACCACGGTTGCTTGAGAAGATTTGGGGTGGCTGGAATCTTCCTGGGTAGATCTATCGCTAGATCGAGTAGATCGGTGACCCAAGGCTTATTCCATCTGAGAGGGGCAATCAGAATCATCTGACAGTTCTGACCCCTTAACCTCTGGATTATTTTCGGTACCAAGACCGTGGGAGGGTAGGCGTATGCCCACAATCCCTCACAGCTGATTATTTAATAGAGCGTCCACGGCCCAAGCCTCTGGGTCTGGAACCGTAGAGACGAAGGTGTGCAACTTGCGATTCCACCTTGTCGCAAAAAGATCGATCACCGGACGCCCCCAGAGTGTGCAAATCCGAAGAGAGACCTACTGATGGAGTGACCATTCCGTGTGAACTACTTGACCTTTCCTGGATCGAATGTCGGCCAAGACAGTGAGTCTGCCGGGAATGTGTCTAATTTGTACGTTGATGTGGAGGTTTTCGTACCAACGTAGAAACTGCCAGATCAGAATGCACAAGTCTGGTGATTTGGTGATCCTTTGTTTGAGGAGGTAAGACACCACCACAGAGTTGTCTGACATAATGAGGACAGTTTTGCCTAAGAGTTGATCCCTCCAGAAATGAAAGGCATTGATGACAGCCTTCATTTCTGAAAGGTTGATGTGGAGAGGGCTCTTCCCTTGCCCCCACGCGCTGCAGACGGTATCGAAGTCCGGCAACAGGTGGGCACCCCAACCGTAGGTACTGGAGGCGGTACATACCGTTATCTCCGCTTGGGGTATCTCCAGAGGAATCCCTGTGGACAGCCAGCCGGGGTTGTGCCACTGACACAAGAATGATCGTATCTCGGGTGTGATCATTATTGTGTGATTGAGAGGACTTGAAAAAAAGGGCGCCATTGTGCTAGTAACATCATTTGTAAGGGACGCATAAAAAGACGGCCGAGCGGGATAAAGTCCGCCTTCGCATTGAATAATCCTAGGAGTTGCAAGAAGTCTCTCGCTGAAATACACATCATGTTGGAAATGGACTCGAAGACTTCGACGATCCGGATGATCTCGAACGCGAGGAAGCTTTACCAAATTCAGATCAGTGAGAAATACCATACCCAGATGGACCAACAGGCTGGGATGGACAGAGATCGGACTTTTCCCAGTTCATAAAAAAGCTTAGATGATCTAAAAGTGATAGAAGATTGTTCGTCTTCGAGCAGAGTAGAACTTACCATGTGTTTCTGGAGGATATCGTCAAAGTACTCTGCCGTCATTATAGATGATGTCGAGCGGAACAGGGTGACGACGCAATCCATAACCTTGGTAAAAGTCCAAGGGCTGATGTTGAGGCCAAAACGTAGGACCTGGAACTGATAAATCGAGTCGCGGAAAGCAAAACGGAGAAATTCCCGTGATGCGGGGTGGATAGGGATGTGAAAATATGCGTCGGTCATATTTAGACTGACGGCATACCCGTCCCGTCCCATCGGATGGCAAGACGGATTGATCTCGCCGTCGCCATATTGAATTTCGGTGGTAAAATGTATTGGTTGAGGCGACTCAGGTCGATAAACAACCTCTGGATAAGAAACAGCCTGAAATAAAACCTCGTCGTTTGTGTTTTTTTTTTTTCTTTCTTGTTGTTGTAGAAAGGCATTCTTCTCCCGATCTGACGGTACGTCCGTGAAGAGGGGAGAGGAGGACAGGGGAGGGAGATGGATAAATGAAATCCGAAGCCCCTTCATTTCGACCTGTATCACCCAATTGTTACGAGGAAATAAAGTGGTCCAGTAATCCTGAAATTGCAGGAGGCGGCCGCCCACAGGTAGGCTGTCTGCGGGCGGTGGGGAGGGTATGTCAACGTCTAGAGTTAGGAGGCTTGAAGGCGGTGAAACTTGGGTTCTTGCCGCCTCTGTATGGGCCTCCTAGCTCGATAAGACTGTTGTCTCCCGGCATTGGGTTGGGATCTATACTGCATGTTTGATTGTAAGGATCCCTTTTCCCTGGTCCGCCTATCATCCCTTCGTTGTGGCAGGGGCTAATTGCTTCGAAACGCCTGTGAAGGTTGGGCGGCAAGTTGGAGGGGCAGTTCCTGAGCTGCCTGCCTCCAAACTTCTTCAATTTTTCCCCCAAAGAGTAAAGATGGCCCAAACGGAGACATCCATAAAGCCAGAGAAGGATGGAGCTTGAGCGACGTGGACCGCTGACATGCGTCACGTCATATCAGGTCAAAGTTGGCAGAAGCAGTCAACGCATTGGCAATGGAATGGTGAACTGCCCTGTTAATAATTCTAGCCATCCGGGCCGTCACTTCCCAAGCGTGGTCATTGCCGTATTTTTCTGGGAGACAGAAAATGCTAGTGAAGCCAAGTCTAACATTGAATATGTAGCGACTACGTTTTGGACTAGCTTTGACGTAGCATTGGAGATGAGTACTGAAGGCTTCTGAGTCAACATCCATAACAATAATGTGATCGGGGAACGTATTTGAAGGAGAAACAGTCAATTGTTTTACAAGATGGCAAATCAAAAGGAAACAGTCAATTGTTTTACAAGATGGCAAGCCACAAGGAAACAGTCAACTGTTTCACATTCGTAAAGACAACCCAAGGTACAATATAAAATTGAACACAGTGTCATATTTATTATTTCAATTTATTTTGCAAGTATACACTGATTGGCATGGCAAAGAAAAACATAAATACATCTCTTTGTTGTCAATCCAATGACCTACTCTATAACTTTGAGCTATAAACTGGAGGGCCAAATTTTAGAGTTCTCAATATGTATATACCAATTTAATGGCAAAAGTTAAGCCAATGTTTATCCCTTATTTTGAAGAGAAAACAACTTCTGCATGATAAAATGTGTAATCAACATCCTGAAATTTTAATAGTTAGACTGAATTATGAAATATCAAGGCATTTACATGACAAACCAAAAAAACTGTTTCTTCCTCTAATCAAATAAATAAATGATATGAAATTAAATCATATAAAGGATAAACTAATCTTATTCTCTCTATCTTCAGGATATTTCTCTAAAGAGGATATTTCTCTAAAGAAAACTACCATTTTCAAGCATAATTATCCAGTGACAGACTGGCTGATTTGTTATCCTCCCCTGGGGCAGATATCCATCAGTTTGTGTGTAATATTATAAGTGGAGGACTACCATGATGATGGTCCACCTGATCAAAGACCAGATTCAAACTTTTGACACAGTCTGACATTTAATATATATCCATATCCCATTTTCCACTCTTCAAAATCAGTCCAAAATAAATGGAAGTGGTGTCCAGTCCATCTACATATTTTAATTGTCAGCCATTAACTGAAAACTCTTCATTTAATTAACCTTTTGAAATAGATATTAAATTTTAAGTAATGTAAACATACATGACACATATAATTTCACAAGTCCAATGTAGTTTACAAGGTTTATCCGTAATGCAACATCTTTGGAACTCAGGCAGAGCTAGCCATGCGATTTTTAGACATTGGATCATCAAGTGCCTGTAAAATATTAAACGTAAAGTGGCTATATACTTTGACTTTTTGTCAGTTTTAATAAATAATATTCATTGAAACTTTCCTAAGGTGGACATGGTTAAGACGGTGGTTATGCAGAGGTAGCCAGAAAAAAGGTTTTATTAGAAATTAAAGTCTTACAGGGGGAAAAAAATAAGGCCCGTCTACAAGGTTTGAGTAGAAATGAGAACTGTCTTGCTAAATCAAAACAAAAACATGAGACCAGTCTGTAAGGAAGTCATGTCATGATGGGACAAGTTAGGGAAGTTTTATTGTAATGTGTACTCAAACAGCATTTGCCATTTATATTTTGTCTTTGCGAAGTTCTTCTGACACCAGATAAGCTCTTATTGCTGTCCTTTGTTTAAACTTTTAAACAAAGAGAGTGAAACTTGTAATTAGAAGTTAAAATAGTATAAACAAACTCACAAAATAATTAATTTTACAAATGTTTGTCATATGTTATCTTACTAACATCCATTAGTACAATGAAGTGAACTGTAAAAATCAGATTATAAGATTGACTCATGTGAATTCACATTTTTATGTGGGATAAACATGTTAATGATTTCATGGTTGCTACAAAACCCAGAATATTAAGACCCCACAAATAATGATTTTTCCAAGGTAAAAAAAAAACCCTTCCCCAAAGACCCCACCAACAAGGAACTTTTCATGGATAAAATATGACCCCTCAATTAAATCAATTTAAAAAATGCAACATAATTTATGCTCAACATCATAAAGTGATACTAACAAGAATAAATGAATTTATGGCATGACCTTCACAAGATATCAACTGTCAACCAGTTTCTATTTTTTTTCTATCCCTCTACAACATTTCAAGCTCGTGAATTTTTATTCATACTTACAATTGACTTTATCCAAATTTTCAGGCAATGACAGAAGGACCATAGTTCCTAGCAATTCTTTCAAATTCTGCTTCCTGTTACAGAGAAAAACAAACAAGGAATTTTGATGAATAGAATTTAAAGACCAAAAAAAGAAGGTTTACCATAATAAAATTACTTATCATGCATAGCTGCAGCCTTGAAACAAATTTCATAAACATCTAAAGATTCTGCAGAATGTGGTGATGATTTACTCCAAATTTATCAAACTTGACCCCCTCCCCTCAAACCAATCACGCTGAACACTAACATGGATCACTGTTAATTATCTTTCCATTTGTTAGTGTGAGTGAAAAAAGTATACCCAAGTTTTGAACTCCCATGGCAAATGACCAGTGAATGTATGGCAAGGCGCTGTGCTATCCACATAGTCAATTTTCAGCTTCTCAGAAAACTGGATAAAATTTAGTTGAAATATTGTTTAGGATTTGCTCTACCAAATTATCCAGTCATATTACTACAATGTCTGCATTGTGGCAGTTTATAGTGATTTATAGCAATGTAGCATCAAGCTGCAGACATGTCAGCATCATATCCCACCCAGACACATTATCCTGCCATCAGGGTAACCAGTCCTAACACAGACCTGAAACAATGAGTACCATGCAAGGCATTTGCTAGTACCATTTCTGCAAGTCTTTGGTATGACTTGGCAAGGGTTTGAACCAGCAACCTTCTGCATTTGTGGTGGATACTATAACCACCTTGACCATATTTGATGTCGGCATGGGGTAACCGCCTACTAGCCAGCCCAGCAAACTTAAACCACATTTCATCAAGACACCCCAAAATAATGTCCAAATATAAAAAAATGGGGTGACAAGGGTCAGAGGAAACTTGGACTATCTCTTTTCTTGATGGTGAAGACATTTTCAAGATGCGTTGTTGATCGGTAACTCAAATCAGTATTGGTAGTGCAAGCACAGAACAAAATTCTGGTTAGGCCCCAGTTTCTCTTAAAAGCATTTATAAAACTAGTCTTATATATAGACAAAATACACTTAAATGCTTGCTACTGGGCCAACAGTACCAATCAGATATAGTTCACTAATATCACGACCAGTAGTACTGCTACTGGGCCAACAGTACCAATCAGCTCTAGTTCACTAATATCACGACCAGTAGTACTGCTACTGGGCCAACAGTACCAATCAGCTCTAGTTCACTAATATCACGACCAGTAGTACTGCTACTGGGCCAACAGTACCAATCAGCTCTAGTTCACTAATATCACGACCAGTAGTACTGCTACTGGGCCAACAGTACCAATCAGCTCTAGTTCACTAATATCACGACCAGTAGTACTGCTACTAGGCCAACTGTACTAATCAGCTCTAGTTCACTAATATCACGACCAGTAGTACCGGACTGTTTCAGCAGCTACCGATATCATGACTAGCACTTAACAAGGAATTGGTTATTTTATTAAATATTTAAAATAATTAAGAATTGGAAAATTTGTGAATTTTTTGCATCTGGCATGAATATGTTAATCGCAGAAAAGTTAAATTTACACCAAAATCGTGAGGCTTGGCAGTTATGCAAACTTGGTAAATATATTTTATTTTGATATGCTTTAACAAAACTGGTTGGATTGGCTTGCCTGGTAAAAGTGTTAGCAACCATTTGGAAAATGTTTCATGGATCATCCTGGGCTTCGCCAATGTTGCAAATTGCGATTTTTTACCCTCATTGACGACAAAAATATCCCATCTGCCGATATTTTGGGCGACAGACATTTTAGTTATTTAATTTGTACATACAATCATGGACTGGACTGGGTAAATTAAAAGAGAGAACGAAAGGAAGCCACAAACTTGACTAAACCAATGCATTGGAATCAATCTGTTACACAAACGATCCTTAGTTTGTATCGACAACCCCATCTTTACAGTGCATTGTTACATCATAATCTGCTTATGCTGACATCTGGGCTGAGTACTGTATGCTGTGATACAGTCAATCATGCTACCGTACTATACCTACAACTGACTGACTTCTGAAGATGCGAATAGAACAGATACAATTAATTGAATGGCTAAACCTTCTGTTTGTTTGTTTTTACATATAACAATACAATAGTTTTGCTGAAACTTCATAGAAAACTGATAACCTTTAGAGTACTGACTACTGTGTATAAATACAAAGCAAATGGAAAAAAATCTCAATCACAATTATATCTGTTGCCAGTGCAACATTATCATGAGCAAACAGAAGTTAGACGTTGCGTGTTCATCATCTCATCCTAAGTTACACAAATTAACAGCACTTGGATTTAGTGCAAATTCATCAGACAATACAGTCACTGAACCCAATGATAAACCTTGCAGTCCAACATCATCTACATGTAGTACTTCAAGTGCAACACCACATTATGATGAACGGGCAAAAATTCCAGAAAATTTCTTGACAGTTGGAAACTTGGGTGTCCATGGCTGAGATATGATAAAAAGTTAAAACATGTTCTGTGATGTATGTATCAAGGCAATGTTCATCAATTCATTTACAACCGGCTGTGAAATTTTGAAAGAGGGTGTCACCAAACATGAATCCAGGCAGGGTAAGTAACATCTCTGCATTTTACTCATTGATCTTTTCCTTTTGCCATCAATCCTGTGTTACGGATGCAAAGACTAAAACTCCACAACAAGATATAGCAAGAAAAAAACCAAACAAGTTTTGCATAATTAAAAAAAATTATTTTTTCTCAAAATACAGGAGTGAAAGAATCTCTAAATTGGTGTGAATTTATGCATATATATATATATATATATGTGTATATATATATATATATATATATATATATATATATATATATATATATATATATATATATACGGTCCAATATTGCCAGGTGTTGACTCGTGTAAGTTTCATTAGTGGTAATGGAAATTCTATTTTGCTTGTCGAGAAAATTTCATTCTTGGGATTTAGGAAGCAATTCACTACAAGCTTTGTGAAGCTAGCTATGGGGGTGGGTGGGGGAGGGTCATTTAATTACGGAATGCATGCAATCAACAGTCACATTATATGTCACTTATCTTACATTGCAATGTACGATCATAGGGTTATATTATTATTAAAATGTCAACTAAAGTTGATAATGCATTTTTTTTCAGGTAACAAGTCATACATGTGCACAAAAGGTGATGCAGAATGCTGACATCAGAAATAAACTCTGCATCTCATCTTTCGAGAATTTAATGAGAATCAGCATGTACAGATGTGAAAAATTAGACTTTGAAACTGCATTTAACAAGTGGGCAGCCCTAAAATTGTGACAGATCTTCATGTTACGCTTTGTAACATTTTGTTAATGCTTGTTGTAATTAAAGTATTAACTAACCCATCTTTTTTAATTTTCATTGCCTGTTATATTAACAGACTAAATTGGAAACACTTGGAAAAATGTACACTACTTGTTCTGGCAACACTTTTTGTTTGAAAACTGGTGACAAAATATTGAGGTTGGCGATTTTCTGCCAACAACTTTTTAAAGCCAGGACCATACCTGTGTTTCTTCCTCTCCAGAACTAAGCTAATTTTGATTAAATTTGGTAGGAATGTCTCTTCAATTATGCTCTGTCAAAGTATGCTTGTGTGTTGCCCCATAGCCATGGCATGGTCTCAATAGTTACCACTAGATAACCTATTTTCAATTTTTTTCTGACGAGCAGCTGAGCTAAGTTTAAATAAACTTGGAAGGAGCAATTTGTATGAAGTATCATATCAGATCTATTTGAGGCATGGCTTCCTAACAATGGTGTGGCTTCCAGAGCAATAAGATGTAAAAGCTGTTTTCAACTTCCCAATTTGAATTATAACTAGTAGGAATTTTTCACCTGACCATTATCAGAATTATGCTACCCTTACCAAAACTAAGATTTCTATAGCGTCTCGGTTGAAAAACAGGTTTGGCTTCTCAAGAACAACTGTGCTAATTGTGATCAGAGTGGGTAAGAACAATTCTTAGAACATTCTCAACTAGGCTTCTACAGGATCATGCAGAAAACTCAGCCAATTATAACAAGTTGGAATATTTCTTTAGTAAATTATGTGCCTGAATTGTGTTCCATGTGGCCCCCATGGCAACCAGATAGAAACATACAAATATACATATCATAGCAGCACTTTTTCTCTAGAACTGCCCGACCATACCAAACAAAACTGTATGGTAGAGTTATGGCATGAACATGTTTCTTAGTCATATGAAAAACATCAAATACAACTTCTAGCTTTGATGAAGCTACATCATTTATAAACACACAAAGCCACCCAAAAGTGTCAACAAATCACGAGGAAATTTTAATTAACATATATTTCGTGCAACTTTACTCTACATGCTTTGTCATAGCATTTGCCATTTGGCTAATGTATGCCCAGTTGAGTGATACAGCCCCTCTTTGGCTTCTTGTTCATAGATTGGGCCATAATGAATGAAGATCCATGTCAAAGGCAATTGTCTTTGCTGACAGATAAGTATTACACACAATCAATCACATCTACTATATGATATAAACATTTTTACAAAAATTCTCAACAAATAAAGCAGCATGGGTTGTCTATAGGAGTTACACATTTTGAATTAGGTCACTAATTCAAATGACAGAATATAATAATATGTAAGAATATGGTTTTGGAAGGTAGTACCTTTTGCAAGTAATCCCTCACGAATGGATGACTTCTGTGGGAATCCTTTAGCTGTGAAATATATCTGTTGCTGACCTGAAAAATGGAAAAAGAAAACAGATTTCTGAAGTCAAATGTTTCATATCTTCTTACCAAATTCCTGAGAAATTGGGGAAAATTTTATTTGGCTTTTCTTCAGTATCTTAAAAGAGTACAAAGAAACATGTTTTAAGATTGGAGAAGAAAAAAAAATGTAGAAAAAAGAAAAGAAAAAAAGCATATACTCTTGATAGAGATGGGAACCCCGAGTGGTCTCAAGCACTGTCCATTACGGATTACTGCCGTCTCACCTGTATCTGCGTGGGTTCAAGTCTAAGATTTGGCTAAAGTAGTTATGTGAGAAAGCTTGCCAGAAGTTTCTCGTGGGTCAGTGGTTCTTTCCGGGTTCTTCCTCCGCCATTAATACTGGCCGCCATGTATAGCCTATGTTGTGCTGAAAATGGCGTTAAACCATAATATAAAAACAAACTTGACAGAGACAATTTTTCATCAGATATGAATAGTATAATAATGAGTTATAATATATAACAGCTGTTACAGTAATAAAAACAAAGGATAAAGCAGATGTTTGCCTTTACCCATTTCACAAGTAAATTAATAAACTATACTCTCACCTTTATAAACTAATACAAATGATATGGAATATAACCTACCTCAGGGGCCTTTCCTAAGTGCTGTGTCAGAACTATCATGTTGACCAAAGTCTCAGGATTGTTGCTATCCTAAAAAATAATCATAAAAATTTGCAATCACTGCATCATCAACTATACTATGCCTGGAAATCTCTCTGTAAACAGAAATATGCACAGAAATCGAGCTTGTTTTTTAAAAATAAAATTTATTCAACTCTTTAAAAGAAATGTGTGCACTTTCCGAATCTATCCCATAACAAGTGCATAATTTCTTTAAACTGGCATCCAAATACTAATGGAGAAAGGTGTGTTCAAAATCACTTTGGAATAAAAACAATATGGTGGGTTAAAATATTGAAAACAAGAAAACAATGGGCATTGTTTTGGTTGCGTTTAAAACGTGGCAAAATGCAAGAGAGGTACGTTTTATTTCTTAATAAATTTCTTTAATTTTATATTTTTTAAAATGTCTAATGCAGCATAAAATGTACAATACAAAGTATCATTTCAATATCTGTCAAATTAATCAGAAACACAATCGATTTTAATATAACACAATGTCTTGCAATTAAAGCATCAAAGATTTTACATAAATGCCAAAATAAAATAAAAATGTAATGAAAAGTTTTGACAGTTTTACCTAGATTTATCATCTTTTACATTTTCTGATCATAACCTGGCCTGATATTTAAAAACTCCTGAACATGACCGAACTCAAAATGCCACTAAATTTGCTTTTTCGTATACAGATTTTTAAATAACAACCAATCACATCAAGAAAAATGATGAATTTCAAATCAAAATCTTGTGTATATTGATCAATTGCTTTATTATTTAATATCCATGCTTGCAATTAATGGAACACTCATGCTGATGAGTTTCCTAGTTACCTGATCAAGTTACTACAGATGTTGCTATTTGATGTGAATGAACCATATTTACAAATGAGGTCATGTGATATCATGCAGCTTATATGCCTTCATTATTATTTGTATAGCTAATTGTCATAAAGATTGTGACCCACTAGCAATTTCTTGTGTATTCACATTACAATGCATCTGTGATGATTTCTGCCAGACCAATTATTAACAAAGAATTTTACTTTATCCAGCGCCTCCTGAAGTACCGATTCTGCATCATCAAACCTTCCCTGGGCCATGTAGGCTGCTGCCTGCCCATTCAGCAGTAGAGGTGTGCCCAAAAACTTGTCAGCCAGCTCCTGATATATGTGGTATGCTTCCTGATACTTTTCACCTCCCTTAAAAAAAAATACAAAAAAGTTCTAGAATCTTTTCTTTTCTCTTCGACAAGTATTGTATATACTATTTTACAGGTTGGACAAAACTGAAAAGCTGTACATATCCAGATCTTCTGTCACATCATGCACTGGCAGATCTTTTGTTAAGACAACTTTGTAGAATAAATAACACTGACCCGGATCTGC
Organism: Unio delphinus; assembly: GCA_029339505.1. Lineage (NCBI taxonomy): Eukaryota > Metazoa > Mollusca > Bivalvia > Unionida > Unionidae > Unio > Unio delphinus. The sequence continues at coordinate 4,700,878 of JAQISU010000014.1, forward strand.
TAGCACATTATTCATTATCTACATGGATTGTGTATACACACTGATAGGTTCACCTTTGACATGGAATACATGTATAAGGTATATGTATCCAAAACACATTCAACTCAATGCAGTCTCATACAAGATGCCACTCACCAATAGTGGGTTTGATGTTTGTAGAAATTTTGCTGCACATATATAATGCTGATTTATAGAATATTTAAAGTCAGTATATGAAAACCTTGATTCGGAAATGGGTTACTGATTAGTAGTTTTTGCCGATTTATCTGCCATTTCATTACCATTCATCCCAAGGTGACCAGGCACTGAACAATACAGAATATTTGTCCCAGTCTGTCCAAATAAGAATCTATGTTGTCTGGATCTGACTTATAAACTAGTGTTTACGGTATGTCTTTAAAATGATAACACTATGTTGTAAAGGGACATGAATCAAGTAAAAGCTGATGCCTGTATAAAAGTTGTTGTAGGGTTTAACGTCATTTTACAGCACATGATAGGCTATACATGGCGGCCAGTATTAATGGTGGAGGAAGAACCCGGGAAAATGCCTGGAAAGAACCAACGACCCACGAAAAGCTATTGGCAAGCTTTCTCAAATACCCACATTGGCCGAATCTGAGACTCAAACCAACACAGAGAGAGAGAGGTGAGATAGCAGTGATCCATAACGGAGAGCGCTTTAGACCACTAAGCAATCTCGGCTCCCTGTGTAAAAGTAAAAGGTTCAAACATGAGAAAATGATTGATTATTATTTGTATGTCTTAGTATCATCCAGGCATGAGAAAAGCGATTTACTATGGAATCACGACAAAAGCGATTTACTGTGGAATCATGAGAAAAGTGATTTACTGTGGAATTGGTAAGAATAGGTTGTTGACAGTGAGCTCTGTGAAAAGTTAAAAAGAAAAATTCAGTAATTTGTAATAATGATGGATTTGTAATCACTAAACAAAAATGAAAACAGGTATGTGACAACAATACTTGGTACTTTCTGGAACATTATTTAGGTTGGAAAAACAATGTCTAAGGGGAAGAAACTTGATTTACCACTGATAGGTTGAACCAGGCCAGTGCCAGTTGGGTGAGAACATGGTCTTCATCAGAATCCTGCATTCTCTTCAGCTCCTTTCTGTAGCATAACAAAAATATATGTCCAGTGTCATTTTACTTAAATGATTTCAACATTTTCTACAAAGAATTTAGAAATAAGCTTGATCTATTTAACTGCATGCTAGATAAAGGTATTGGATGCAAACAGCACTTCTTTAGAAAGACTGATATAATAATCAAGCTGTCAATTTATTACAAAATAACAATTATAAAACAAATTTGCTTTACATAAAGCAAAAACAATATTGGCAGTTGCCAAAATGACAAGATTCCTTTTCGGGTTTACTTTAAAAGTTGCAAATCATTTAGCAAATAAAGCATATTTTGATGAAATATTTTCCTTTTGTCTAAATTACTGCACCAATTTATTTCCAGAGATTGTGACCACATGCATAAACCTAACTAATAATTCACAAATTATTATCATGATTACATATCAGAGCCTTACTAAAAGATGATGTTTGATTCCTAAAGAAAATAGGAAGGATGTTCTACATGATAAAGATGCCAACATAAATAAATAACAAACCTTTATATTAAATTCATATGTACTTTTTGTACCATAAAAATACTACATTTGTGCAGCATCTATCAAAATCAATATACCATATACACTCAATATTAAATATACCATACATAATCAATATTAGTACTAAATCAATATTAAATATACAATCTACACTCTAAATAACATCAATATACCATATACACTCAATATTAAAGATACCATATACACTCAATATTAAAGATACCATATACACTCAATATACCATATAAATCTACACTCTAAATAACATCAATATACCATATACACTCAATATTAAAGATACCATATACACTCAATATTAATGACATAACTGATTAAATGAACAGTTTTATAACACAGGGAATAGTACAGTACTTCTGTAACATGAGGCAAGGTATAGTACTTCTGTAACATATGGAAAGGTACAGTACTTCTGTAACATGGGGCAATGTACAGTACTTCTGTAACATAGAGAAAGGTACAGTACTTCTGTCCTATAAGGTACAGTACATCTGTAACTTAAGTAAAGGTACAGTGCTTTCTATAATATAGAGCAAGGTACAATAATTATATATCATAGGGCACAGTACAGTACTTCTGTAACATAGGGGACAGTACAGTACTTCAATACAATACTTCTGTAACTTTGGGCACAGTACAGTAATTCTGTAACATAGGGGACAGTACAATACTTCCATAACATAGGAAAATGTACAGTGCTTTCCATAATATAGAGCAAGGTACAATACTTTTTAACATAAGGCACAGTACAATATTTCTGTAACATGGAGCACTATACAGTACTTCTGTAACATAGGACATTATACAGTACGTCTGCAACACAAGGCACAGTACGGTACTTCTGTAACATATGGCACTATACAGTACATCTGAAACACAGGGCATAGTACAATACTTCAGTAACGTAGGGCATAGTACAGTACTTCTTTAAAACAGGGCACCGTACAGTACTACTGTTGTTGTTGTTGTTATAGGGTTTAATGTCATTTGTCAGCACAATTTAGGCTATACATGGTTGCCAATATTAATGCTGGAGGAAGAACCCATGAAAGCCCAGAAGGAACCACTGACACATGAGAAGCTACCAGCAAGCTTTCTCACATAGCCACATGGGCCAAGCCAGAGACTTGAACCCATGCAGACAGTGGTGAGATGGCACTGATCCATAACGATGAGTGCTTTAGACCACTCTGTAACATAGGACAAAGTACAGTGCTTCTGTAACACAGGGCACAGCAAAATACTTTTGTAACATAGGGCAAGTTACAATACTTCTCTATCATACAACAAGGTACAATACTTCTGTAACAGAAGGCACAGTACAGTACTTCTGTAACATAGGGCACAGTACAATACTTTTGTAACATAGGGCAAGTTACAATATTTCTCTATCATACAGCAAGGTACAATACTTCTGTAACATAAGGCATAGTACAGTACTTCTCTAACATAATGCATATTATAATAATTCTGGAATTGGGCATAGTACTGTACATATGTAACATAGTGCACTGTACAATACTTATGTAACATAGGGCACAGTTAAGTACTTCCAAAGGTACATGTATATTGGATTAGTAACCATTCATGAAAGACATTATACACTTATGACTGTTGGCACCTAAACAGACCTATCCATGATCAATAACAGTTGGCAATATTTCTTTGACAGTATTGTTTTAAGTGGAGGTATCAACTTGAAAGTAGCTTTTTAGTAAAGAAATTTACAAAATGTTTATTAATGTTTTAACTCTACAAGAAATCTTAAAACCAAATGTAGCAATTCACAATACTGTTCAACAGGGATGAAAACTGCAACATTTTAGATGGTTATCACCCAATTCTAGCATGTAAGTAAACAAATCAGCACTGAGGATTTAGCCTCATGTAAAAATTTATTTTGGTAAAAACTCACTGGATAAGAAAAAACAAAGCCTTCACATTAACGGTGGCAACCATACTGTACAACTTTTGACGTATCTTGAACTGCAAGCTGCTTTATTTATATCAAGTGATATGACACTGTTACGTGTTTAGGCTCTAATACACAGTAACAAAAAAAGTGAAAACAACAAGCTTTGTAAATTTAGCAAATAATTTATTTCCCTGGAAAAACAATATCAAAATGGAGATAAAAAACAAAGAAATTAAGGTGTTAAGAATCCAATAATCAAACAATAATCTATGAAGTAAATTTTAGAAGTTTTAGTAATGAATAGTTATAATGAATTAAAGTTCGAGTCCCAATGAAAATCCAAGATGGAAAACGATGATGCATGATGTAACCTGTATAGTGTTGCTGTTTATAGTTCCCTGTAGAACCAAAAGAAATAATCCTCCAGTTTTTGAACCCCAAATAAAATTTCAAGAAATGCCTTTGTCCAAGAATTCTACATGAACACTCAAATATTTCCAGAGAAACGAATTAATCTTCTAGAATCAGAAAATTAAATGAAACTCAA